>OX387616.1:12690000-14035000 GCA_947568825.1 Sphinx pinastri
AAAAGTGGGTGCACTAGTTGCGCCTCTGCCTGCCCATTCATGCATAAAAGGCGTGAGTGTGTGTATGTGTGTGTGTGTGTGAGTGTAATCATTATCGACAGGTATCGAATTGTGCCATGTACGAGTCCATATAATAAATTTCATACCGGTTTTCCGTTGCAAAATAGTCAAGTAGTTGTACTATAAATTTGTATTAATTAATAGTAAAAACGTTCGGTTGCCATTTTCAAAATGTTCATCTTCGACACTTCCTTACATTGCCGATGTCTGTTGAACGACAACACTGATTACTATTAGAAGGGTCACTCAAGGGTTCGCGCAGGTTATTAAAAAAAATATACTACTTACCGTCTACCCCCTTGCCTTTGCTATTTCAAAGAATACTATCTATTTGTTCGTAGTGTGGAGATCACCCTAAGTAAGTTATCAATTTCAACGCACGTTGGATTCAAGAAAATTCTTTTCGCATCGATTTTTACCCGAGAACCTGAGTTAAGTTCTCTACATTATAACTAATTGTGAATTCATTCCATTTAATATTTAGATGTTTAATCATTGTGCGTAAAAGTAATTTTATAGCTTCATTAATTTTATGTTTTAATGTAGTAATTTCAGTTAATTAAAAATACCAGTCAATTTATTATTCCAGTTTAAACAGGCCGGCATAATTGTGTCAACTGACGAGTGATATGCATAGCAACCTCTCCGCTTACCATCACATGCAGTCGGGTCACTATGCCTAGCCCATATAGAAAAAATAACTCAGCCTATTCTCTCTATAGCTTCTGATCGCGGTTCAACACACAGAAAACTCCGTTCTCGGAATAAAAAGCAAATAATAGCATTCAAGGATATTTTACTTTCCCATTAATTAATTTTCTGCATCGGCGATGTCCTTCCAGCAATTGAGGCTTTCTAACAGTAACTAAAACTTCAGTTTTATAATAAGTAGATGTTTATAGATGGAGGCGAAGGGTAACACCAAAAATGGATGTAATGTGGGAGGGTTGGCACGAATGAAAAGGGCGAATGATGGAAGAAAAGACCGGCTGCTTCAACAACCATATCACAACGGAGATGGAACGTAATGATAATTATCCTACTATAATATTATAAACGCGAAAATTTGTAAATGTGGATGTATGGATATCTGGATGTATGTATGTTTGTTACTCTTTCACGCAAAACTACTGAACGGATTTCGATGAAATTTGGCACACGAGTAGATCATATCATGGATTAACACATAGGCTACTTTTATCCCGGGAAAATGCAAAGCGGGACATTTGTCCCGGGAAAACTCATTCACGCAGGTGGAGCCGCGGGAAAAAGCTCGTATTTTATAAAAAATCTGCTTCGGTGGCGTAGTTGTAATGCGTGTGCGGTACGATTACTGCTGTCCCGGGTTCCAACCACGAGTCGGGTAAAGTCATATTGCTTTTTTCTGCTCTATATCAGTTCGAAGTTTGGAATTTATGCCCGTATTGCGATAGGCTTGCCTCCTACCACATTACGGAACACATTGGAATTCTTTGAATCCTTTGAACAATGACATCCAATGGAAGAGATTGGCCGTTAACAATGTTTTCAACGAAGATTAACTGGCAATAAAAATAAATCGATAGGACCAGAGTACGTAGAGCTGTTATAAGAAGCAAAGCGCACGTCTCACGTCTCTCGGTTGGTCCGACAGTCACAAGAGAGGTTTTCAAATAAGACTTATAAAGCCTTTTAATATTGCACTTTCGTTGCAGAGGCAGGTGCAACGGATTTATCGCAAAGGGGTTTCAACATAAGTTTTATCGTGGGGGACAGTATAGCTCGTGGATAAATATCTGGAATTGTATTTTTGGATTTAATTATGTATGGTTTAAAAATAACGATATCGGTAAGATGAAGCTGACGTCAAAGAGTTCTTTAAGTTGATTATTGTCCTATAACGCGAGTACCACAAGTTTATACATACATGCACACACACACACACTCAAAACCAGGGTACACACATACACAACCAGGGCACCCACTCGCCTATGTGTTCAAGCTTATTCTTCCATATAAAACTAGACAACCCACTATAACTATAACTCGATAAGTTCCATTAAAAAAATTGAATTAAAGATATCAAAACTGAAAACCTAATTACCAATCCGTAGCGATTTGAATCTTGTGCATATCTCGCAAGCAGCAAATGGCTTTATCCGTACAAACTAAATAGGCTTCCCAACTTTAAATTATTTAAACAAGTTTGAATTTGCATTAGTTATTTGCAGTCTATTAGCATATCACGTCGAAAACTAGTCAATCTCAGAGTTATAATAATTCAGTTGCTAGTCAGAGTTGCAGCAATATTGGCTGTTTCTAAGGAATACGGTGCACATTCGTTGCACATTGTGTTCAGTGTGTGGACCCAATATAATACGTCACGTCTGTCCGCTGCTACGGCTAAGACCTGCACATATAATGGAGGGTTCCCCAATATTACACTCTTCAGAATAATTACGTACTGGAAACGTCTACTAAGGAAAGCGCAGTGAACGTGGTTTTATTTAAAAATGTATGTATACAGTGTTGAATTAACAATATTTTTACTTTAGTTTGACTAGTTTAGTTTATTTGTATGAACACATACAGTGACATGATAAATACAGTTCCAGGTATTCATATTAATTATGACATAAATGAATTTACATTGCTCACAAATTTGCGTAAATAAAGCAGTACTAAACGCATTCATTATTGTTTCGAATTGGTTATATCAAATTAGGTTGTATTAGCCTGCCTGACTGCCTCGGTGGCGTAGTTGTATTACGGTATGACTGCAATGCTGAGGTCTTGTGTTAGATTCCCAGGACGGTCAAAGTGATATAGGGTTTTTTAAATTCAGTATCAGCCCGGAGTCTGGAATTTGTGCCCGATATGGCGATAGGCTCGCCCCCTATCACATCATGGGACGGAATACGCACGGCGAAAAGTGGGTGCACTAGTTGCGCCTCCGCCTACCCCTTAGGGGATAAAAGTAGTGAGTGTGTGTAGGTCGTAGGTATTAGCTGAATGACTACAAATATAGGAACATATAATTTATTTATCATGTTAAAGTCAAAATACTACCAATAATTATTACATAATTATTACAATAGTTTTAGTAAAGAGATATCATAATTGTAATTGTAATTACACTAAACATAATTTTGCGTACGTATTTTTTTTTATTACTGATATTATAATAGACAATATACAGGGTCATTTTGACATTGCATTATTAATGGAAACCAAGTATCTCCTTGAAAATAACACTTTCCATTAAATTATTTTAACCATAGATGTAAAATAAAAACGTAAGTTTCGAACAAAACAAAATATAAATAAAAAGTAACTTTAAATTTACTATCCCTAATGGCACTACTACGAGTAGTAGTGCCATTAGGGATAGTAAATAAATAATTAGTAAAAAAAAGTAAATAATAAGAGGATTCGTCACAGCGGCAAAATTACACTTTCAGTCAGGAAAACACCCACCCACACGCCATACTCGCACTTAACTAAATTATAAAAATATCACACACATACACACACTAACGCCCGTTATCCCCGAAGGGGTAGGAAGAGGTGCAACTAGTGCACCCACTTTTTGACGTGCGTATTCCGTCCCATGATGCGATATGGGGCGACGCTATCGCCATATCAGGCACAAATTCCAGACTCCGGGCTGATACTGAGTAGAAAAACCCAATATCACTTTGCCTGACCCGGGGATCGAACCCGGGAGCTCAACACTGCAGTCGTACAGTAATAAAACTACGCCACCGAGGCAGTCAAACAATAAAAACCGTAAATACCGAAATACAATAAAAAAATCAGAAAACTAAAATTGTGATTTTTGGTGAAGCTATTCGTTTTTCATGGATGATTTTTGGTAAACGTTCGCAGAGGCAAAGACGAGTACGTGGTTTCATTTATTAACCCAATGTCAAGATAACCCGGTATAAGCACAATTAGTTAGTCTTTAGATAAATTAATCAATGACTACTATATGATTGCGTAAGTTTGGCGACCTCAATCGTACAAAACTTCTTAGAAGTTGTGACAAGGATAAGTGTCTGTAAAGTATTGGACACTTTTTGTCAGCAGAATTAAGTTTCCAAGCGTGTCGACTAAGTCTCGGCCTGTTAGGAATCAATTAAGGACTTGGATTTTCCTCTTAACTTTGTTTACGAAGAAAGCCCGTGGCGAACCCATATCATAACAAAAAAAAAAATATTAGAAAAAGTTAGTTTTTGTACGCGCATCCCAGGTATTTCTTTAACGGCCAGTTTTTGACAAAATCAATTTCTGCATATATAATTATAGAAAACCCAAAAATTTGTAGTTTTCACTTAACGCCCCACCGTTCCTATATTCTAAACCGTTCGTGTTTTCGTCAGCTGTAACTGCTTACCTGTTCAATTTGTGAACGTTTGAATTTATATTACAAGAGTATTTTAAAATCGATACCTTTTAGCAGCAAAAGACCTCAACAAACTCCCAGAACAATATCCGCTAAAAGATTTTTAAGCTGACGCGACTCTCTCGCGGGTGTCATACGTGTTCTACTTGACTCAATTAGTGCCGCTTTTATTTACTCTATTTCCGCGGCATAGCACGAAGGCGAGCACTCGTTGGCACGTGCCGCATGGTTGAATGTTTATTGCATTGAGATTGCGGCATAACTCGACCCTGCTTATAATAAGTGGGAATTTGAACGTCTTTTGAGATTTAAACGGATTAGAATTGTGAATGTGGGTCGTTTGGTTTATTTGCATAATCTTTCACGTGACTGCCTCGTTGGCGTAGTTGTATTACGGTATGACTGCAACTTCGAGGTCTCGGGTTCGATCCCCGGGTCGGGCATAGTGATATTGGATTTTTCTATTCAGTATTCGACCGGAGTATAGAATTTCTGCCCGGTATGGCGATAGGCTCGCCCCCTATCACATCATGGGACGTAATACGCATAGCGAAAAGTGGGTGCACTTAGGTGCGCCTCTGCCTACCCCTTCGGGGATAAAAAGGCATAAGTGTGTGTGTGTGTCTTTCACTAGCTGTGAAAATGTTTCTGAAAGGCTTGTTAATGAAGATGGTTCGGGTTGTTATTTTTTTTCATTTTACAACAAATGTCTATTGACAAACCTATAAGAACATAAATACATTTTGGGTTCAATATTTGTTGAGGCCATACACGAGTGTAATATATGCAAATAATTAACATTATTGAAAAACATACTGAATTATTTTTATTGCTTAATGAATCATAATATACTGCTATTATGTTGTAATAGTAAATAAAAACAGTATATAAAATATTACACGCTACAAATAGATTTGCCATAAAATAGAACATAAATAGTAACGTTTGCACGTACAAATTTGTATCCGCACCTATTAATTCTCGTCGACAAATTCTAGCAGCAATCCGTTTGATTTTTTCTTACAAGCTGGAACGTTTTTCCTTTCCCTTCTTTGCACAACAAAGGAAACAGGGTTTTTGTAAGCGCCACCGAGCTCGCGACACAAGCCTGCTTTTAATCCAAGATGTCGCTTTTTACGTGATGCCCGTGTCAATATAATTTGAAAATGCTTCGGCATTTCTGTTGATAACATTGTTTAATTATTCGAGGTGGTTTGTGGATAACTATTTCTAGATTTAAGTTTCATTTTGCACACTTTCTTGTTTATGCGACGTACAATGACTACGATTATGCAATACCATCATACTTGCTATTTGAAAAGGGATTTTTATTATGTAAAAATAAAAATGGACTTTATATCACCATTTTTATCATCTGCACCATTTAAACGGTTAACGTAATTAAATGCAGGATGTTCTGATTGCTTCTTAAAGGCTCGCGTACATTAGAGCGGGCCGCAACACATCGGATGACAAAAATCCTTACACAGCACTTTCGCACATATTATATGAAACATCACTAAAGGTACAGGTGGGCTGTACCAAACCGCATCACAACGCACTGGCCGATCGCTTCCTAGGCGTATTTTTGCAGCGATGTTATGCGTCGCTATGCGGTCCGCCTCAGTGTGCGTTGGATAAATACAACTCTTCGTCAGAATAATCCATCGCTTTGAACTGTCACGGGCTGACTGATTCAATTATTGCATTGCGGCGCGCTCCGAAGCGACTCCTTATTAGCTTTAGCGCAATTTAGTAAAGCGATGCGATGCGGCCTGTCGTGGCCGTAGTATGCGTGAGCCTTTATAGGGCTCAATAACATTATTCTGTTGTTTATCCAGAATTAGTCGTCAAATATTATTCAAGCTCTATAAGTATTTACCTGTTTCTCCAACAAATTATAAATACGGATGTTTATAACATTTAAATCGAGCCACCATTTGATGTTTAATTTGTAAAGAGTCCATAAATCTACGTAGCCAAAATATAGAAAAATTCTTCTGCGTAATTAATAGTAACCTGGTCACACAGTGCTGCGTTGCGAACGTGGAGAGTTGAATAAGCAAATGTGGTGTTTGTGGAAGTCGCTCGAACATAGCGCCACGTTCTGGAATTATTATGAAGATGTAGACCGTTCTTTGTTGGTTCTTTTTTGTCTATTACACTTTGTTTAGCTTTGAGATCTTAACTAGATTTTAGCGGTTTTGTTTAACTGAACTGCAAAGCTGGAGCAGAAGACATTATAAGTGGAATATGTTTGGTACAATCTAATTCCAACTTTAACGAACTATTAAAATTTTTGATGATGAATTTATGAAAATTTAGATACTTAACTTACTTACACTACCAAATATTGCCTAAACGGTATTAAGCCAAAATCATTTAAAGTTATTTTCAAAATTACTTAGGTAATCTTTTTAACTACTTTGACTTTGCTAAGAAAATCATTGCACTCGTGATATTTTCCTAGTACCTACTTTGGTGTCAGAATAAACGACCGTATGGACGATGTACAGTCAGCCACAAAAGTAGCTGAACAAATTAAAAACTTCAAAACGCTTCTACACGTTAACTCCAGTCGAAATATAATTTTTTCTTTATCTAAAATTAAGTTAACCATGGGAAGTTTTTTTTTCGCTAAAATAGCGAAAAAAAAACAATTGTTGATACTGACGCAAAAGTTTAAACGCGATTTAAAATTTTGAATTTGTCCGGTTCCTTATGTGGCTGACTGTACATTAGGATATAATCATCATCACCAGCCACACGACGTCCACTGCTGAACATAGGCCTCCCCCAAAGATTTCCAGACGGACCTGTCAAAAGCGACCCGCGTCCAACGCGCTCCTGCGACATTTATAAAATCGTCTGTCCACCTAGCAGGATTAGGATTAGATATTAGGATATTATGTATGCGATCAAATGCACATTACTGAAAAAAGCGTTGGTAGGTACTTCTTATCTTGGGGGTGATATAATATTCTCAGTCTAACACCCTTGAAGTAACACGTGGAAAGTAGGTATGTTAGCTATGGGTTATTTTACTTTTATATATCATGCCCAGAGGCCACATTCACCATGTGCGTTGAAAAAACTCACAAGCTCCTAGGCCTTGTCTGCCCACATGCTCTCCCACCCCCCAGGCGGCGTCCCCCAGTTGTATACAGCATGGTTTGCCTTGCCTTGGCTATTCGTGACAGCTTCTACCCTAGAGCACTGGTTTCACTGGTGCTCCTGCAGTATGCCCCCTTCTGATCTAAACAAACCTCTTTGTTGCCCTACTGAACCTAATAATGTCTCATAAAGATTCAGAATCATAATTATTTTTATCTAAAGCTATTTATAAATTCGTGTTGGTCTCCTATATATTCACAAAATTAATTGAAACGTTGATATCTGCCTAGGTCACTAACGTATCGATTAAATTGGAAATTCGGGACGACTTATCCAACATTGGCTGGATATTTACAATGTTTGAAAACAAACAATTTTACCGTAAGTGGGCTCCGGCAGTAAGCGGCGCAGCGTTCCAAAACTTTCTATTTGCCTAATTAAGTACATTCAGGGGACCCTTTCTTGATTAGATCACGTATTGAAAGGATCAAACTGGATCCCGAGGTAAATAGAAACTTTCTTTTATTGTTGTTACACGCTGATAAATTGCTGGCTGCCGAAATTTTAGTCAGTGTTAGCAATAAAATAAAACCATTGTAAATGTAAATTTGTCTGTATCATGGTGAGTGTTCTAATGAATTGTTTGACTTTATCCCCTCCTCTCCTTTTCTAAAACAAACCACGCGTGTTGGCTTGCGAAACCACAGCTCCGCAGTGGTCTCTTCCATCCCGGCTCGAACCAAAAGGTTTGGTAATTAATATTTCTGCCGCACCATTAAACTGTGAAATAGTTTGCCAGCGTACGTGTTCCCTCCTTCTTACAACTTAGGGTCCTTCAAGCGGAGCGTGAAGAAGCAATGATGCAGGCCGGCGTAACTGTGCCGACCGACCAGGAATGATTATCTCTTGCCGGTCGTCATTTTTTTGGGCTTCTCTCCACTTACCATCAGGTGCAGTAAAGCCACTTTGTCGAGCCATCAAAAAAAAAAAAATTACATATTACGTCGTCAAATAATTAAAAGCTTTTTACGAAAGCCTGGTACAGAAATACGTCGCACGTATTTCTTGGTATTAGGTTATTTTTTACGTCTGATCTACGTTTTGTAATTTCTGTCGCACATTAGTTTATTCTGCTGTGTCTTGATTAATGTATATCAAGTGAAAATTAATAAGCACTTCACATTCCATATATAACATGGAGTCTGCTCGTCCATATACTAAGCGTATTCTTATGAGACATTGAGTCACCGAGCCCCTGAGCCGCTTGAATAAATGAAGAAAGTGAGATCTGCGTAACTCTTTGATGTTTTTCCGACGTTCATGCATAAAACAGTGATATTTAAATACAGAATTATAAATTGTAAACTTGTTTTACGAGCTGTATCTTACGCAAGTACGTTTTTATTATGTGTTGGCAAAAAAGTGATGCGCCTTAAGTACATTGTTTCATCTAAGATTTAATTATAGACGCGATAAAGCTTAACAGTCCAGTCGCGTGAAATATTGATAATATTATATGTACTGCGAACAAAAGTTATCTGCACCTATATACTTGCTTACAAACACATTATTAATATCGAGCATGGAACCTTCGTCTTGGCAGTCAGTTCCACTAGGCTACTGCTTTACACTATTCATATAATAATTGATCAATGAAATCATAAAAAATCTTTTTAGAAACTGCATATTTCAAGATTGTTAAAACATTTAAGCCGTGTATTCAAAATTCAGGTCAAATATAAAATGAATTGCCACCGCGGCATCGCAGACCGCTGACACGCCGTGAATGGTCACTAATGAACTGATGCTGCACTCAATGGAGACATTTTTAACTAAATTCAATTCTTAATTATAATTATTATTTAAAAATCTACTCTTTTGATGTCAGCATTTTGTTACCTTGTCATGGACTTTGTCCTATGAGAATGTAATTAAAACAGCCGGTGAAGTAACTTCGCAGGTCAGTTTGATATAGAAAAAGTCTTAAAATGGGGCATTCTACATTCATCAGTTCGGCCGGTACAATCAATTCGAATGACGATATCAGATTATTGTAGTCATCTGCTGACACTTTAATTACATTACATGCGGGCGAAGTCTTCATCAAAAGCCAGTCTTAAATGTACAGATTTATTGTACAAAAATTGTAAAATTCTACTATCTTTAAAATTATCTTTGGGGAGGCCTATGTTCAGCAGTGGACGTCGTGTGGCTGATGATGATGATGATGATGAATTATTATTTTACTAGGTGTTGCTCGCGGCGTTGCCCGCGGGATTAGCCTTTACCGCTACAAAAGTCCGTAAAGCATAGTACGGCGCCAGCGCCATAAATTTAAAGAATCATATAAAAATACCTTTATTTGCTATGGGAGCACATTACCGGGATGAACGCCTTTGTATGTAGCAGCCTATGTGTTAATCCAGGGCATGATCTACCCGTATGCCAAATTTCATCCTAATCCGTTACTGCATTTAGTTCTTACATACATACAAAAATACACAAATCCACAAATCCAAACATTTTCACAAACTTCCGCATTTATAATATTAGTAAGAAGTAAGATATTCTCCATTTTAGTCCGATTACATGAAACTTACCTATATGCATATTCAAGAATCAAGAGTGGCTTGCAGTTACAATATAAACCTATCACGTGTGACGTGGTCAATAAAGTATTATATCTCAATGAAAATATCTCAATTTACTGGTGGTAGGTCTCTCATATGTAAGAGTCCGTCTGGGTGGGTACCACCGCAATGTCTATTTCTACCGCCAAGCAGCAATGTGCATGCACTGTTGTGTTTCAGTTTGATAATGTAGCCAGTATAACTACTGGACATAATGAGACTTAACATCTTATGTCCCAGGATGAAGAGCGCAGTGGAATGCCACACAGTACTTTGTAACTCAAGTCACTGTATGGTGTTACTACTGTTTATGGGCGGTCGTATCGCTTACCATCAGGCGAACGGCATGCTCGTCTCGTCATTCAATGCCATAAAAAAAAGTTTTAATAAATCGCAAATAAATAAATTCTGTACAAAGCATCTGCAAATGCCAGCGATAGCTACTTTCGGGGCTACCATAGTTTTCAAATACAGCCGAAAACCCGAAAACCGAATACCCGGCGGGCAAACAACACGCCTCGTTTGAATTCGCGCTAATGATGCGCTACTTTGGTACCACTACTTTGTAATACGGCTAATTACGTAGCTTAATCCGAATATATATCCTGAGTTTCGAGTATTTTATTTAGGAAAATGATTTTAAATAATTAATTTGAAGTGATTTTTTTGCTTTAAAATTATATTACAACTGCAAAATAATTAAGGGTGGCTAAGGGCTATTATTCAAAAAAATTAGTTAAAGTAATATAAGACGTACCTACATACATACATTGACGTAAATAAGGTGTCACGCAGACTCGTCAACTAGTTGCCGAGACAGTACATTACTTTAAATCTGACGGTTGCTGAGACACAACTAGACGATATCAAGATAGAAATACGATATCAAGGCTTGTAATCTTCTTCTTACATTGTCTCTCTAACTAGTGAAGGTTGGCAGTCAGCTCAGCGTGTCGTCCTTTGTCTTTTGCAAGGTGAAATATTTCTACAGCGTTTGCAATCCCCGTCCACTCGCAGATCTGTGACTTCCAATGTACCAAACAACTTGAAGTGAATCCTTTTATTAAGTTTGATGGATAATATCTCCGTATGAACTGAAACCTGCATACCTGAGAAAATTCTCTAAATTTCGAAGGTATGTGAAGTCTGCCAACCCGCACTGGGCCAGCGTGGTGGACTAAGGCCTTAACCCTCTCAGTTGTAGAGGAGGCCCGTGCTCAGCAGTGGGCAGTATATAATACAGGGCTGGTATAGTAGGTATAGATCTCCGAAGACCCAAATACCACTTTTTTCTAAGGTAAGCGTACCCATGATTCCAGTATCGTGTTAGAGCACTTAACATCAGGTGTTTTACTCACTATATCGCCTGCCTATGCAATAAAAGAACCTAAGCTCTGCTGTATTTTTTTATCTTTATTACCAAATGGTGCAAGCTGCTTTTCTCTACTGCACATTTTAATTTCCTTTGTAGACTTGTTAGTATTTTTTCAGTACTCTCAATTTGTAGGACATTTTAAAGGAACACCAGATATTTTTAAAAGTAATACATGCTATTCCTAAATAAGGAGAAAATAAACTATATCTATTGTTAAATCTAAGTGATAAGTAATTTTATTACAGGAGTTATTGAAACTGTTCAGGGCGTCTCCTCTTTCGAGGGTAGCCACGCTGGGTGTGGAATAAAACGCCTTGCTGGTCAGTGGACTGTAGTTTATTTTCTCTTCGTTTTTCATTACACATACACCATATAATATAAGAAACAAGGGTTGGCGACTGCCAGAATTCCGGCGCTCTTAATGTTACAATTTTGAAGGTAACACGTGGCAGTATGAAGTCGAGCTAATCTTGAGAGTTTTTTCTGAGCGTAATTATCGGGCTCATAGGCCCTCTTTATATAAAAATTATAGGAGTCAGATTTCCCACAGAGCGCGGGCGCCTTACATTTTGGCGAGCCCAATCAGCGCTTACTACACATTATTATTATTAGCACCCCCGCCGCGCTTTCACATTGAAAGCTCACAAAGGGCGGCGGGTGCGCCAGGAATGAAATTGCTTGCATTCTACATTTACACACAATACTTAATAATCAAATATCATTAAGTACAATTCAAAAACATTAAACTATAACTAGTGGGGGCTAGGTAGGAAACATTAAAAATCATATTTACAAAGGTGCAGCCGGGACAAGCCCCGCCGGCTCATTGTCCGTAACAGAAAGTATAAATTGCTTTTATTAATAACTAGCTTTTGTCTGCGGCTTCGCCCGCACCAGTTTTTCCTGGATAAAATATACATTTTCCCAGGATAAAAAGTAGCCTAAAACCGTTCCAGGGTCTCGAAATATCTCCATACCAAATTTCATCGAACTTTGCCACCCATTTTTACCCCCTTAGGGATCGAATATCGCAAAAATCCTACTTAGTGAGCACCTACATCCTAAAAGGAACTTCCATGCAAAATTTAAGAATCCTCGCACTTGTAGTTTCTGAGATTTCGTGATGAGTGAGTAAGTGAGTGAACTTTCGCTTTTATGTATGTATATATTATGCATTGCGTATTTCACAAGAGTATTATTATTATTTAATAGAGTAAAACTGTACTTAAAGTTTTTAATAAGGGCACGTACACATTCGCGCCTTTAATACCCGAAGGGGTAAGCGCAAAGAGTGAACCTACTTTTCACCATGACGTGTATTCTGTCACACCTGGGGGTGAGCCTAGCGCCATATCGGTCTGAAATATAATATTATAAAAGGTATTTTTTTTAAATTATTTGTTGTTTTAAAATTGCCAGACAATAGTAACAATAGGAGTATTTTTTTTAGCATACGCCGTAACATTTGATAGTGGGTGAGCCTACCGCATTATCGGTCTGGTATATAATATACTAGTCTGTGCCCGCGGCTCCGCCCGCGTGAATGGGTTTTCCCGCGATAAAAGTCCCGCTTTATATTTTCCCGGAATAAAAAGTAGCCTATGTGTTAATCCAGGACATAATCTACCCATGTGCCAAATTTCATCTGTTTAGTAGTTTTTGCGTGAAAGAGTAACAAACATCCATACATCCAGACATCCATACATCCATATATCCATACATCCATACTTACAAACTTTCGCGTTTATAATATTAGTAGGAAGTAGCAGCCCCGACAGACGTTGTCCTGCCCTAAAAAGGAAATAAAATCCTAGAACCCGAGTACAGCGCCACCTATCGGATCCAATTGTCAATCTAAATCATTCACAAATCCACCTGAAGACACACAAAAAAAAACCATTAAAATCGGTCCAGCCGTTTAGAAGGAGTTCAGTGACACACACGCACAGAAGAATTATATATATATGACAATCTTTCGCCCGCGGCTTCGCCCGCATTAAAGAGTTTTTCCTGTATAAATGTCACTTTATCTACAAACTATACATTTTCCCGGAACGAAATATCTTCAAAAATATTTATTTAAATTACATGCTTAAATTGGGTTGCAAAGTGGAAATTCAGCCTATAAAAACATCCAAACTGATTCCACAGTGTAAAAAATGTCAAGCTTATGGCCACACACAAAAATACTGCTGCAAGGAAGATGCGTCAAATGTACGGGTAAGCATCTTACTCGAGACTGCCCAAAACCAGCGGATGCAAAACCGAAATGTGTTCATTGTGGTGAACCGCACCCTGCCAATTACCGAGGGTGCATAGTAGCCAAAGAACTACAGAATTTAAAAAATAAATTAATGAAGAATAGTACCACTGCTGTTCGAGCTCCAGTTACAAATAAAACTAATAAAATAATAAATTCACAAAGTGTCCAGAAAAATGTGTCGTATTCGCAAATGGCTAAGGCTGGACAGCCGCAAATACAGCCACAAGAACAGTCACAGCCACTTAAACATCAACCGCAATCAAACAATATTGAAGACAAGATAAACAACATTTTTAACTTCATAACGTCATTTGATAACCGTTTGAAAAAACTGGAACATAGCAACAAGGCTGCTACTTCATCACATTCAAAACAATGATACTCAAAATCATGGCGTGGAATGCTAATGGACTACTTCAACATCTAAATGAAATAGAAGTCGTCCTAACCACAGAAAACCTCGATGTTTGCCTCGTATCAGAGTCACACTGCACCAGGGAAACAATTATTAAAATAAAAGGATATACCGTTTACCATGCCCTGCATCCTGATAACACTCCCAGGGGTGGTAGTACTCTTATAATAAAGGAGAACATCTGCCACTACGAGGAACTAAAGATAGAAGAGCAAGATATACAAGCTGTTGCGGTGTGTATACAAACAAAACGTTATCCGCTTACTATATCAGCTATATATTTCCCGCCTAGGTATTCGTTAAAGGCAGAGCGATATAAACATCTATTTAAACAACTTGGTACCAGATTTATACTTGGCGGTGACTTCAATGCGAAAAACACCTTTTGGGGGTCTAGACTTACAACAACCAAAGGTAGAGAGTTACTGACAGCCGCTAGAGCTTTAGAAGAGAAACAAGTTTGTTCGTCCGTTTTCCTAGACGTGGCACAAGCATTTGACAAAGTATGGCACCACGGCCTCATATACAAACTAAGAAAAATGCTGCCAAAGCAGTTTTCAGAAATTTTAGAGTCGTATATTTCTGAAAGGATGTTTCGAATAAAACACATATAGAAGCTGGAGTACCACAGGGAAGTGTACTAGGTCCGGTCCTGTACTTATTATACACCTGTGATATTCCTAAAATGGAAAACAATATCATTGCAACCTTTGCGGATGATACAGCAATTATGGCTACAGGTTCAACTCACGAAGAAGCCGTGGATAAAGTACAAAGAGCTGTCAACATCATCACCAACTGGACTGAAAAATGGCGTTTAAAAATAAACGAATCAAAATCCATTCATATAGACTTTTCCAACAAAAGACCGTCTTATCAGCCAGTGTTCATAAATGGTCAAATCATACCATATGAAAATACAGCCAAATACTTAGGCATGACTCTTGACGCAAAGCTTCGCTGGAAGGCACATGTCAAAAAGAAACGCGATGAATTGGACATCCGCTACAGAAAGATGTATTGGCTTCTTGGTAAACACTCTGCGTTGTCAATACACAACAAAGTACTTTTGTATAAACAAGTCCTGATGCCAGTATGGACTTATGGTATACAGTTGTGGGGTTGTACCAAACAAAGCAATGTACAAGTAATACAGCGATTCCAAAACAAAGTACTCAGGGACATTGCAAATGCCCCTTGGTACGTAAGAAATGAAGATCTCCATCGGGACCTTAAAGTGGATTTCGTTACGAATACTGTAAAGAAATACGCCGAAGCTCATGAACATAGGCTTCATCATCATGTGAACGTCGAGGCAATCCAGCTCCTTGACAACACGGGCCTAGTGAGAAGACTGAAGAGGACAAAACCCTTCGAGTTAGTGTAGTGAACATTTAGTGTAATATAGTGCAGTGAGTGCTAGTTAAAAGGAACACGCGAACAATGTGTCTTCCCCTTAATAGAGACAATAAGAAAAGTGTTATTGGACATATTCTTAGTCATAGTCTCATTAGAAGTTTAAGTTAAATTAAAATAACTTATTAGTCATAAGGCTAGATTGTTATCAAAATGATGTATTGCTCACAGTCGGTACATCATAAATAAAAAAAAAAAAAAAAAAAAAAATTACATGCTGTAAAGGGCCATATTGATCTATATTAAATGTACAATGTATTTAAGGTACTTAATTAGATAAGGATTAATGTTGTATTGCTTAAAATAGCTTTGTAAATAAGTCATTATTTCTCGTAAAAAGTAAAAGATAAGGGTGTACAATACTGTAGTACATTATTTTGATTTATCTCGTAGGGTTTAGCCAGCGTTTGCAATGTAAGCGCAAACAATATGTTTTTATTTTACATTACATTAGAAACCTCTAAAATTATAAGTGTTTCTTATGCATGTATGATACATATAAACCTTCCTCTTGAATCACTCTATCTATTAAAAGTAACCGCATTAAAATCCGTTGCGTAGTCTTAAAAATCTAAGCATACATAGGGACAGTCAGACAGACAGATAGCGGGAAGCGACTTTGTTTTATACTATGTAGTGAAGGTTTTTTTTTTTATAAAATTATTCATTGTTTTAAAACTGCCAGACAATAGTAACAATACGAGCAATTTTTGTTAGCATACGCCGTAGGTTTGATTAAAGCAATAAATCGTCGAGAGCTGGTTATCTGGCCGCCGCGCGCAGAATTAAGCGGCGACAGGGCCCGAATTCCCTCGTAAATTGTCTCTCACTGAGTCCTTTACTTAACATCTTAAGTATAAATAGAAACCGGCTAATTACCGCGCGACAATTATCTTAAATGTTTTACATGGTGATAATGGAAAAAATCCGGCAATGGTTTTAATTGTTGTTGCTGTGAAATTCTGTTGAAATAGTTAGGTATTTATTTATTATTTAGCAGAATTATCACGAAAATTACAGTAATTAAAAATGTATTTTATAGCTAATGGATTTTTTTAAGATGGCCGTCGGTTGAAACGCCGTATGCTTTAACGCTTTAACCGGCCTAGTTGGGTTTACGCTAGCCGGAATAATTGAATCTGTAGGAAAAAAATTAGTAACCGTGTCAGACCAGAAGGTCGTTGTCGGACATAAGTCCATCACTAAATAAAGTGAACGTCTGCGTTATGCCTTATCTATATAATAATACAGTTGTTTTTCAACTTCGTTCATATAGTAGTTATAATTTTTGTTTCAGAAACTTACCTTAGGTACCGACCAACTAAGCTTCATAACCATTCATCTTGGAAAATGCATGGCGGTTTCTCCGAATAGCTTAGTATTGCATCAATTATTGTTGATTGCATTCGTCGTCCGTTTGTTCATGGAAATTGGTGTGATATGAAATTTCCACACCAAGTATAGGTCAGTAACTTAGTTAAGTCTGAGGGGTGTGCTGTTTCCTGTAAAATAATATCGGGCTCGGTACTTCCGAATTTCTGGTTCTGTTTGATATATTATACATTCAAGGTATGTTAAGTGCGGTGGTGGGTCGGTTAATTGTGTCAAGTATTAGGGCCTTTTCATAACTTATGAATAAAACCATCTCGTCACATAAATGTATAGGTCGGGGAAAAAAAAAAGTCTTTTCGTATATAGTATGTATAAACTTGTAAACAGATCTCTTTGGCTGTACTATTTATATCTGGCTGGTTTTGATGACATTAAAAGGTTACATTTCAAAAAAAGAAAGAAATTAGTAAAATGTTGTTTTCACATATTTTTGATTTATTTTTCTTTCGGTCAAAATGAAAAAATGCACAACAACCGCGAAACAAAATGGGACGTTTATGGACCTAATGTAGTATCAGTAAGAGGGTCACAATGTTGGATTAAGCGCTGTCAATCCGGAAATTTTGATGTCAAAGATGCACCTCGCTCTGGTCGCCCTGTTACGGATAAAGTGGATGCCATTTTTTTAAAAGTGGAGCAAGGTCGACTTCTCATTAGTTACGACATAGCTGAAGAACTGAGAATTGACCATAAAATAGTTTAGACCCATTTGAAAAAGCTGGGTACACAAAAAAGCTTGATATTTGGGTGCCACACGGGCTTACTGAAAGAAAGCTAATGAACCGTGTTCTCATTGGAGATTCTTTATTGAGACGTAATGAAAACGAATAATTTACTGGTGGTAGGTCTCTCATATGTAAGAGTCCGTCTGGGTGGGTACCACCGCAATGTCTATTTCTACCGCCAAGCAGCAGTGTGCATGCACTGTTGTGTTTTGGTTTGAAGGACATTGTAGCCAGTGTAACTGGACATAATGAGACTTAACATTTTATGTCTCAGGATGACGAGCGCAGTGGAATGCCACACAGTACTTTTTAACTCAAGGTGCTGTATGCTGTTACTACTGTTTATGGGCGGTGGTATCGCTTACCATCAGGCGAACGCCATGCTCGTCTTGTCATCCAATAACAAAAAACAAATAATATTTTTTTTAAACAGATTGATAGCTGGTGATAAAAAGTGGATCACTTACGACAAGAATGTATGAAAAAGATCGTGGTCAAAGGTCGGCCAGGCTTCACAGATTGTGGAAAAACCTGGGTTAACACGCATTAAGGTGATACTGTGTGTATGGTGGGATTGGAAAGGAATTGTTCATTATGAGCGTTTACCGTCGGTCAGAACAAGCAAGGCAACACATGTACCTAAAGGAAACAATCTGAAAACCGTAAAGATGCACTTGAATAACAAAAACAAGCGAATTTACAAACTTTCTAAATTAATTAATTTATTTTGGTAAACTATTGGGCTTATATACTTAGATACCTTACCTATAAGTTTGTCGGCACCCTCAGTACGCGAGTCCAACTTGCAATTGTCAGGTTTTTTTAGTATTGTCAAACTATTATGTGTTTAAATCCGATAATTGCTGATCTAGGCTATAAATTAAGTAAGAAAATTACACGTAGCTTATTTTACATAATTTAAGGTCTGCACACTAGTATGAAAAATATAACTATGTGAGCTAAGCTGAATTACCTTAGTTTTCTGTCTGCAACTCGCATAAAGATGCTTCAGTTTAAAGTGCGTTCATAAAACTTCGATTAATTGCGAATAGCGAGCGTGACGAAGTAATAAGCAGGCCGGCATAATTGTGCCGACGAGCAAGGGATGCTTTCGTTCCTTGTCGGTTATCATGTTTATCATTTATATATCACTTAACAGCAGGTGCAGGGAAATGATTTTTCCGAGCTAATTATCTAAAAAACATTTAAAGCAGTTGTAGGAGGTACAAATTGAGATATCCGTAGTACCGTCATACACCAACAAGTTATATAAACAGTAGATTTTTTCAATTTATGATGGAAGGGAACTTCGAGTAATACTTTGAAATTGACAGAGTTCCAAGAAAGATATATTTGTTTAATCAATCAATCAGCCTATCGCCGTCCAGTGCTGAAAGTAGGCCTCCTCAAGTGAGCGCCAACCATCCCGGTCTTGAGCAGCCTGCATCCATCCACGACCCAACGCATTTTTCAAGTCGTCGCGTCGGTTCATCGTGCTGCAGTGTGGGTGTTTGTGTAATAACCTAAAGATATTATTACCAAACGAACAGGAATCTATTTGTATGAAAGGAATGTTTGATTAATGGTTTTTATAAAATTGTGGACAAGGAATAAGAAACCAAAAAGCCTATCTTAAAAGTTTTGTTGTATTACTTTGTTGTAGTTACAGTCAGCAGCATAAGTAGCTGAACAAATTCAAAATTTCAAATTGCCTACAGAGTTTGGTGTTCTTACTAATCTTTTTTTTCTCTTCACAAAAATAAAATAAAAGAGATTTACTTTACTTCAAACGAAGAAAAAAAATGTTTCAGTTTAACTTAACGTGTATATAGGCGATTTGAAATTTTGATTTTGTACAGATATTTATGCTGCTGACTGTACACTATAAAATCTTAATATCGTGGAGTAGGAGGAAACATCAAATTAAATATACAAAGGTTTAAGCAAGTGATTATGGCGAATTATTAAGATTTCACATATTCAATTTCAAAAAAGTTCTACGAAGCTTGGTTGATGTTATGAAAAAATAATATGAAAATAATTTCCGGGCACGTACAACTCCGTAAAACAATATAAATTATATCGGGTCTATTGTGTGTTACGGTTACATCAGTTTGGACAGGTATTTCCCAGAGAATCTTAGCGGTGTAATATTATACATGCGAAAGTTTGTAAAAATGTTTGGATGTCTGTATATTTGGATGTTCGTTAGAAGTAAACGCAGAAACATTTAAACGGATTTGGATGAAATTAACACATAGGCTACATTTTATCTCTGTAATTTACTCTCATGGGAAATAATGGATCTTTAATCTCATTCTTTAAGTAGATGGCGCTGGCGTCGTACTGTGTTTTAGGACTTTTGTAGCGGGAAAGGCTTTTCACGCGGGCGAAACCGCGAACAACGCCTAGTAATATTATTAATCATGGTTCTTTTGAATTTGGGGTGTTAATTGACGGTAAATAACATTAGGTGACAATTTCAATGCCTGATTTAGCTATAAAAACCTTTAAAAATGACGTTAATGACTATCAATAACATTAAATATTACTTCCAGCGAAATTATAAGACGAACAGATTTCTTGGGCAATATTTTCTCGGCTTTGTCTGTAGCGTGTTGCCTAAACAAGGTGTCACGGACGTTATCTAGTCGCGTCGGCAGAATTAACGACGGAAGAGGCCGCCACGCTCGGATGCAATAAATTACGCCTCAACTTGATCCCACTCAGCAGATAAATCAAATGTAAGGACCGAATGGGAATTCGATGATGCCCCTGTTTATTTCGATTTACTGAAGACCCTTTGGCCCAATCTCGCTTTGTAGACAACGTGGGTTGCTTACTTTATAGCCGTGAATCAATAGGCATCATAAAGCTCGGTAACGCAATATTGATATTGCTTTAAATTTCATCCAGTTTGTGGTTTGGGTTGACACAGTTGATATTTGTGATTCTTTGGATAAACAAATTAATTGACGATCGGTGGGTTGGTGATATTTTCGTTATAGATTTATATTTTATTTGTTCTATCTACTTATCAGTTATCCCAACGCAAATGTATTGACGTCATTACAGTTTATTTTGGTTTTCATCTAGGAAATTTTTGTTCCGTTTGATAAATACCAATATACTTTTTGTTTGTGTTTATAATAAAAAGTACGTTAGCAAAATATACCTAATTGTGCCGTTCACAAAAAATTTAAACAATATAAAATAATAGGTAATAGAAACTGGACTGCCTCGATGTCGTAGTTGTATTACGGTACGACTGCAATGCTGAATTCTCGAGTTCGATCCCCGGGTCGAGCAAAGTGATATTAGGTTTTTCTAATCAGTATCAGCCCGGAGTCTGGAATTTGTGCCCGATATGGCGATAGGCTCGCCCCCTATCACATCATGGGACGGAATACGCGCGGCGAAAAGTGGGTGCACTAGTTGCGCATCTGCTGCCCCTTTGGGGATAAAGGGCGTCATGTATATATGTATATTAATGGAAACGAAATAAGCTGAAGACAATACCAAAAATGCTTAAAAGAGCGAATACATAAATCTATAAAGTAAATTTACGGCGCATTTATATCTGTATTAAAGGTCTCACTTTACGTGTTCGTTTTTAGATCTCGGTGAGCGGATAGTCGGCGGTGTTGGTCGTGCCGTGGGCATACTAATTACGGGCGACATTCGATATTTTTATCCCCAACTTTGTGACTAATCGACTAAAATCTAATTTCACTCTGGCTCACAGATCAGCCTTTTCACTTAAGTTCGATATTTGAAAAACGTAACATAAATATTTCGATCAGAGTGGTTGAATTTCTTCAAATTTTTATGAACGCACACGCTATCAACTTGTTGCCCGAAAATCACGACATAGTAGGCAAATGAATGGGAATGAATTATAAATATTTTGTTTTCATACTATTACTATCGGGCGGTAATTTGACTGATTGACAAACAGTTGACTGGTGGTAGGTCTTTCATATGTAAGAGTCCGTCTGGCTGGGTACCACCGCAATGTCTATTTCTACCGCCAAGAAGCAGTGTGCATGCACTGTTGTGTTTCGTGTTGAAGGACATTGTAGCCAGTGTAACTACTGGACATAATGAGACTTAACATCTTATGTCTCAGGATGACGAGCACAGTGGAATGCCAAACAGTACTTTGTAATTCAAGGTGCTGGATCACCATCCATTGCTACTGCAACACCTTGCTACTGTTTATGGGTGGTCGTATCGCTTACCATCAGGCGAACAGTATGATCGTCTCGTCATTCAATGCAATAAAAAAAATGTTGATTCTCATGCGACATGTGGACAGTGTATACACCTAAGTACACACTAGAGGAAACAGCGAAACATCACACATAATAAAACATCCATTACGTAGTGAACTTGGCGACATTATTTACAATAATAGTCGACACGTCGACGGACACTCCGTTGGGAATCCGGCAATAAGCAACTGCAAAATAAGCGGCTAAAGATACATACACAATAACAGGGGCCACACATTCCGGGGTACTACATAAAAGTTTCCACATAAATCAGTGGGCTAACTTTATTCAAACGACTCTCTGGCGACATTCGTTCGGAATCCACGTCAAGTGAAACTTTGTGCGGAGTAGCTTCTTTGTAAAAGTGCTGCGAGTTATTCCTGAGTTTGTGGACAGCGGACGTGTGCGTGAGGTCGCTGTGCGTTAACACTTTCAAGTTTAAACTTATTGATGGTTCAAAATACGTCATTATTTCTGTACTGGGCACTGGATGATTTATGACTTTATCTCCGATTAAACAGAGACGCATCTCCGCCATTGGTGAGCGACCCTTCATGATAGGAGAGAAATTATCGCCCTGTCGGTCGCAATTTGTAATGTGCTATTGTTTTTATCCCTAATAAATGAAAAAAGCGATGCTTGGCAACTTAATACAAGTTAATGTTTTCATATTATGCATTTATGTATTTTTTCGACTTGAAAATCCAGTTTAAAACACCATATTTCTAAGTGCAAGCATACACTTATAAGACGTTAAAGCAGACCTTAAATAAATAGGGGTTGGAAATCAAATTGAGGCTAGGTTTGGAAAGCTGGCATCCATTCCCCTGAGCTCGTTGTGTCTGTAGGCCGGTGGGCGGTGACCTCGACATAATTTCATCTCTTCCCATGGGCGGAGGCGCCATCTAACAAGATGTTCTGGCCAGACGTCGTTACCTGTGGTGCAAAGAGAAGGTAATCGGATGTAAAACTATTGCAAGTTCAATTAATTTGAGGGCAAACATGTTTTTGTAATATGAAGGTACTATAACTTTGTTATTTGTCATTCCTGATAGTCATTTAAAAAACCTAACATTTTATCAAGCATGTACCTACATTATTGTCGAGGGCTGAAAGGGATATTATTTTATATGTATATTATATAAACGAACTAAATTTAATAATGTATGCACTGTTCTCCATTTCGAGAATTTATTAATAATATATTTAGCTCGCGCCTCCGCCTTTCTGAAAGTCTGCGACCGTAATAAATGACCCATTATTTACTTTCTTCATTGATGTAAAAAAACCTTTTTTAACTTTCCTAGACAGAAGGTCATTTTTATGATAACAAGTAGTCTATATTTTTAAGTCAGCGTCATATATGTTCTTGGGGCAGGTCTAACCTGCGTGTTTTTATGAATTCAAAATTGACGTTCAAAAGTGGAAAGATCTTCATGATTTTTCCCATATAGGAAATATAAGTAAGATAGTACGTAGCCTGCACTTACCCGTGTTTACAGTTATGATAGTAATTATTTATTTGATAGTGCTGAATATATTTGGTACAATTGTATAAGTTAAACATCCGGCGCAGTTTAACTAGTTCATTAAAATTCATTTACTAGTGTTGGAGTTACTCGTCGAGCTGAGAAGCAGACGGGAGGTGCAATCCCGCAGTCCTAATCTGGATCATAGAAAAAACAATGTAAAGTATCGCAACTCTGTTTTACACGCTTAAAATGTATTCTAATTTCCACCACTCTTTTTCAGAAATGTATATAATGTATATGTATGTATATGCGAATGGGCAAGCGTAGTGTGGGACGCCCTCCAGCCAGGTGGAGTGACGATTTGCGAAAGGTCGCTGGCAGAACCTGGATGCGACAGGCCGAAGACCGGGTAAAATGGCGCGTATTGGAGGAGGCCTATGTCCAGCAGTGGACCAAAATATAGGCTGATGATGATGATGATGATGATATAATGTATATTTTAGGCACATACTCCATATATTTTAATAGAGACGTTGTCATAAAAGGGAGGATTAATATAGATAGGTACTATTAAAGATTTGTAAAATTTTGGGAGTTATATTTATGTTTCTAGAATTGACTGGTGGAAAACACTTTATATTGACTTTTACATACATAAATATGTCAATAATTCATCCTCAAAGCACAACTAGTGCAACCACACTTCGGGGGATTACATCCCGCCTTTGATGTAAAAGGGGGCGAGCCTATTGCAATATGCACACTAATTCCAAACCTCTGTTTGGAATTAGTATATAACTTGAGTGGCTCTCCACTCAAGTTTATTTTTTCGAATAAAATATCTCAAATGTTTGTTTGCACGTTTTACTTTAGATTTTTTGAGTTAATGCCCGTGGCCATTGCTCAAAAGTTCAAAACAAAGAATGCTATTCCTTTACTACCTCTATCATTCAATATAAACATAAATATATGGGTCACGGGTGGGGTTTGCATGATCCAACATTCATTTTTCTAATTTCACAGGACCCTGTTAATAGAACTTCTTTTACGAAAGAGCTGTGTCGACATAAGAGTGCTATATTACGAAATTTCCTATTCATTACTATTGTCTTTTTTTTTGTTTTCGCGGAGAAAGTGACTTATTACTACCGCCCAGCCTTCAAGGGGGGGGCGACTGGGCGGTTATGTTGGGTTCACCGTGCCTTACGACCCGGCGTTGAGCCGCGCGGAGAGACGGAACCATCGGGCGACCGCCGGGCCGAGTCCCTAACCTATGTACAACGCACGGTATACCAACCAAAACTCCGCGGTTGCCATCTTCGGCGCATTAGAGACGGCTGCGGGCTTCATCTGACGGAAGTGTCTAAGTTGCCGTGCGCAGCCGCCCCTGCGCGGTGCCGCCTAGTGCGGCCCGTCTCCTGTTGTGCGGGGGCTCAGACGCCCCCGTGCACCAAAGGACACTCGGCGTCAACGGCAGCGTGAGGTAGTCTGCTTGTGACTCTGTCATATTATTGAAAGGCTGTAGGTATTTTTTTTTATAAAAATCAAGTTTGAACCTTCCTTTAAATGTGAAGTTTCTATGTAGATTTTAGGGCTCTCAACGTCTCTGATAGGAAACACAATCAACTTATAATGTCTCTTTATAAATATAACGTTTAAAAGGATTCTGTGAAATATTTCACCCTACATTCACTTTACATGCACAATTAGATTTGTGAGACAAATTCTTAAATATCAGCCTCGCGAGAGACTCCGTCTAACCGGAAGTTTATTCGAATTATTTATCCCCGCCTCATCATCTTCCTCAATGTTTAAAGCTTGTATATTCACCGAAATTTCGTTTACCATAATAGTTATACCATACCAGCCCTGTATTACATACTGCCCATTGCTGAGCACGGGCCTCCTCTACAACCGAGAGGGATAAGGCCTTAGTCCACCACGCTGGCCTAGTGCGGGTTGGCAGACTTCACATACCTTCGAAATTCCGAGAACTTCGCACGTATGTAGGTTTCCTCACGATCTTTGTCATTATCGTTAAAGCGAGCGATAATTCACAAAGAATACACACATAATTTTTTTAGAAAAATCAGAGGTGTCACGGTGTGTGCCCTTGGGTTTTGAACCTGCGGACATTCGTCTCGGCAGTCCGTTCCACTTCCAACTAGGCTATTGCCGCTTTCCAACTAGGCAACATAATAGTTATATCTGCATCAAAATCCGCCCAGCCGTTTTTAAGTAAAGCGCGAACAAATTCATAAACTACCGAACAATTTTATATAAATCACCATTAATAAGTGTACTTTAGTTCACTTCTTAGTGCTTATTATATTTTGTGAACAACTACACTAAGCTGATGTAAGAGGCCCCTTCGTAAAACACCGCCGAGCTTCTCATAGAGCTCGTAGCTCTATCCCTCTTAGAATAATGCGAGCTAATTATTTTGAACGACTTAAGGAAATTTTGCTGGGACCAAGTGTGGAAAATACCTATTTAATCAGGGTTAATGCGTACTCTAAACATGTTTAATTATAAAGTACGTAACAAGCATTATCAGAGTCATTTGCTTGTGTATGTTTTCTTGTATGTGGTGCTTATTATAGTAAATTGAAAATTTAGGCAACATTTTTAGAATACCTAAGCAAACACAGCTGTTTTCCTAGATGTTACATTTTACAGTTAAAATAAAATTATCTCCGAAAAGGGCAGGTGACAAGTACCCTTAATCGAACATGCATGAAAAAATCTATGAATGTGGATGAGACAAAAGAGGTGTGTCAAAATCGTACTACGTGGCGCTCAATAGTCTCTGCCTACCCCTATGGAATAAGAGCATGAGTGAGTATGTACATATTTATGTATATTTTTCAATGTAAGTGGTTGGGTAGCCCTTCTAATATTTGGTTCCATGACTCTAATATAAGACATTCTAAAACCATGTGTTAAATCTCCTTGTAAATACATTTTGAACTATTGATAGCATTAGATTTGTCAACAAAATTCTTTTAATGCTATAGAAGAATATTTACACACAGAATCTTGACTGTATTTCGAGCCAATTGTCTTACTAAGCTCCATTTTACTGTGTCCACTGGAGCGAGCCAGTGGAAGCGGTCCAGAGCGGTCGCGTCTGTGGGAATCCGCGCACATGTTCAATTAAATTTTATCTGTCTTCACTGACGAATTCATATTGCACCCTGCGTAGCTGAAAGGGAATACATATCGATAGACCTTTATTTAGTTATTCAATGCAATTATAAGAGCCGTGGTAATGAATGCTTTGCAAAGTTCGAAATGTATTCTATTGATAGTAAAACTGGGAAATGATAAATTTATTTTCTGAAATATTAATTGATGTTGCTGAAAGCTGTGTTATGGAATGAATAATAAATAATTTTCATATTCAAATAAACATAACATGAATAGAACTTACTCACCGCCATCAGTAATTTACATATTTTGAGATATTTGGCGTGCCATATAAACTAGTTCGAATACGATTTCCGCTTTGGGCTCTCGGACGGCGCAGATCGTATTGTAAAAATGTTTTGTCACATCAACACACGTCCTAACTTTTTCTGAAAGGAATATTTTCGCCTATTCCTTTTTTGCTGCCTTGCGTTCGGAATTTTGAATCAGAAAAACCTTTGACAACAAAAAACTATTATTCCGTATATTTAATTAATAAGTTAATCGAATTTTAAAAGTTTGTAAATTAGTGATTTTGTATATTTGGGATGTGTTTTCACAAGTGATGGTAGGTATGACAGTGATATTGAGAGAGGAGTGAGTGCAGGTAATCGGGTGAATGGAGCGTTGCACGCCTTTATGGGTAGCCGGAAGGTGTCCAAAAAGGCACGACTGGCTGTCTATAGAGGAGTGTTATTACCAACTCTGATGTATGGTAGTGAAAGCTGGGTATGGCAGAAAAAGCACGAAAGTAAGATTAAAGCAGTGGAAATAAGAGCGTTAAGAAGCATGTGTGGGGTGACTGTGTGTGATAGAGTGTGGAATACTATGGTGATGGACATGTGTGGAGTGACAGAGGATGTAGTGACCAAAATTGAGAAGGGTATGCTAAGGTGGTTTGGGCATTTGGAAAGGATGGATGATAAGATAGAATGACAAAGAGGATATATAAGGCGAGTGTGGATGGAAGGGCCGGCAGGGGTCGACCGCACCGAACTTTCGAATGTCAGATATCAGACATTTTAAGTAAGGGCCAGGTCAAAAGTACCCTGGGCAACATCCGGCCCTGAAGGAGGTGGAGGCCATGAGGGCCTCCCTACGGCGAGCCGCCGTGGAGGAGTGGCGTCTCAGGCTGGAGGCCCCGACAGCGGGGCTCAGGGTCGTCGCGGCAGTGCGTCCTGTCTTTGCCGAATGGCTGGACAGGCGCCACGGTGCGGCAACGTTTCGCCTGTCGCAGGTGCTCACCGGGCATGGCTGCTTCGGTGAGTTCTTGTGGCGGGTAGTGCGGAAGGAGGTGTCGGCCGTGTGTCACCACTGTGACAACTGCCCGCTGGATACGGCCCAGCATACGTTAGAGTTTTGCCCAGCCTGGGATGAGGAGCGCAGCGCTCTCAGAGCAGTCGTCGGAGGAGACCTCTCGCTGCCGGCCGTGGTCGCTTCCATGGTCGACAGCCGGAGCTCCTGGCGTGCGGTGGCACACTTCTGTGAGGTGGTCCTCTCGCGGAAGGAGAGTGCCGAGAGGGATCGGAGGCGCGGAGATCCCTCCCGCCGCCAGACGAGACGTAGGAGGCGCCGGGTGGACGACTGACCGGCGTCTTCCGCCCTGTGGATTGGGGGCGTTTGGAGAATTCTACCACGGTATCCCCTGCCTGTCGTAAAAGGCGACTAATAGGGGCCACCGGGGGTCGCAGGCGGGCGGCAGGGGGCTGTCTGTCTTTCACTTTTGTGTTCTATAAGCACATTGTAGCGATCCCTGTGATGGACGGCAGCGTGGCTGGTAGGCCTCACGCTGCCATTGACGCCGAGGGCGTCCTTCGGTGCGTGGGGGCTCCTGAGCCCCCCCACAACAGGAGACGGGCCGCACTAGGCGGCAACGCGCAGAGGCGGCTGCGGACGACAACTTAGACACTCCCGTCAGAGGAAGCCCGCAGCCGTCCCTAATGCGCCGAAGATGGCCACCGCGGAGTTTTGGTTGGTATGCCGTGCGTTATACATAGGTTAGGGACTCGGCCCGGCGGTCGCCCGATGGTTACATCTCTCCGGGTGGCTCAACGCCGGGACGTAAGGCACGGTGAACCCAACATAACCGCTCAGTCGCCCCCCTTGAAGGCTGGGCGGTAGTAATAAGTCACTTTCTCCGCGAAAACAAAAAAAAAAAAAAAAGGTCAAAAGTACCCTGAACCGGCGGGAGTGCATGAAAAGATTGATGAATGTGGAGGAAGCGAAAGTGGTGTGCCAGAATCGAGCAAAGTGGCAATCCATGGTCTCTGCCTACCCCTATGGGATAGAGGCGTGATACTATGTATGTATGTGTTGTATGTAAATTAGCTTTTTTTTATTCAAGTACATAGTTACGGTTTTCAGAGTTTTTCCTTTTCATGATTTTTTTTTAATTATGGTATTGAATGACGAGACGAGCATGCCGTTCGCCTGACGGTAAGTGATACGACCACCCATAAACAGTAGCAACACCATCCAGCACCTTGAGTTACAAAGTACTGTGTGGCATTTTACTGCGCTCGTCATCCTGAGACATAAGATGTTAAGTCTCATTATGTCCAGTAGTTGCACTGGCTACAATGTCCTTCAAACCGAAACACAACAGTGCATGCACACTGCTGCTTGGCGGTAGAAATAGACATGTGCTGTAAGACCTTACTTCCTGCCAAATTTAATTATTCTAGGTCAACGCAAAGTACCCTAAAGGTTTTGATCCCCTTATGAAATCGCAAAATATGCGAGATAAACGGTCATATCTTTTGATCGCGATGACTTTCAAGTTTGATTTTTTTAAAGCTGAAAGAGATCGCAGACTCAATTATTTGATATAATTTCAACTTGGTACCTTTACGCGTCCCTGAGAAAAAGGGCTTTGACAGACAAACGGACAGACGGACAACAAAGTGATCCTATGAGGATTCCTTTTTTTTTGAGGTACGGAACCTTAAAAAGACAGACGAGACCGAAAAAAACGTAATAATATTTCGTTGAAACCATTTCCGTTAGGTACGTAATTATTTAAAAAAATACTCAAACAATAGGTACTCTTATTCTATATTTAATATTCTGAGACCTGATATCAAGTGTTTCATCTACGTATTATCAACGGTAGCTAATTTTTCCTTGTCAGAACAACTGTACGGTATTGAATTATTGTGCTTATATTCAATTCGTCTAGTGTAACTTTTTTATATTAATATCTAAAACTTTTCAATATATTGCGAAAGTTAGACTTCGTCCCTTGAGGATGATACAAATGCAAGCAATATAATATTATAATGTAAAAGTTGAAATATTAATGAAATTATATTCCAAAAATGATAAGAACAAACTTGTCGGTCGAGAAATACGAATGGTTAATAAGGAGATAATTATCATTATACACTGTAATTGTATAGAGTCTGTACTATAGACGATGGTAAATAAATTAAATTAACGAGTAAATTAACCATGGAGAAGGTTTATGAGAACCAAATAACTCCTATTTGATTCCTTACACATCTTAATCAGTTAGTTTCAATTAAGTACACATACTTAAATCTTAGGTAAGCATCTCATAAATTACTTTACCTTAGTAACGGGACGTTTGTCCGGAATTTAATTAACTTCCTCCACGACTTGGAAGTTATTCAAATTCACACATACATTTGTAGAAACGTCCCGTTTAGGTTGCACAAGTTGCGGTCGTCCATATTTTTAATTTCAAGTCTTAAAAATTTATTTCTTTGTAATATTTATTTTTTATTTTTCCAATAAGCGAAACAGTCATGCTTTAATAGCTGTTTAAAACTGGCTCCTGTTTCATTATAATTTATGCATTATACAAAACGTAAATATTATTTTCGCTACAATAGGTAATAAATATAGATATAAATGAACATGAAAGTAATTAAATATAAAATAAAATAAATAATTTATTCAGTACAGCATTAATTGCAGTAATCATTGAATCGTTATGAAAGAAAGTTTCAAACGTCCAGATAGCCCGCGACGCATTTTGAATAAATCAATGGCGCGCTCGAAATCTGCCAGATTTTATTTACAAAAGCGTAATCTGATTTTCCAAATAAGTCGATAAGGCGATGCCAACAGAGGTCTCTCGATGGGTCACAAACAGGATTTTAATAAAAGTTAATTTATTCCATAAAAGAGCCGGAGATTCTGACCCCGGATTCCGTATCAAATAGGAATTTAGATTCGTTTCGGTTCTGTGAAAGATCAATAGGTGAAAATTATAGGTATTACATGTAAATATTGTAAACGTGTTTATTACGTAGAGTGCCTAACGATTTTCATAAAGTTGCTTTTATAAGTTGCTTTTTTAATACCGTTTAAAGACTTACTTTAATTAAAACTGATGAAAAAGTTTTTTGTGAACAAACTATAAAAAACACTAAAAGCGTAAATAATTTTCAATCTAAATGAGTAAAGAGAAACTTTTATTAAATAAAAAATGAACGGAGAAAAAATATTTGAATTAATTTATCGCGAAATCAGTTTTTATAATAACTAATAGTTTTCGTTGACAACGTAATTTTTCGCACACAAATGGTTTTAGAATATATGAAAATTTAAATAAGTCATACCAAGTTAGACCGTCAGTTTTGAGATAGCAAAGAATAAGTGCTCCCGACCGCCTGGAGAGATCTTGCTGCAATGCCTACTGATTTATTTGAAAAGTTACCTCTTGGAAGTACTCTGAAGAAAGTAAAAGAAGCAACCATATTCGGACAGTCGCAAAACGTTCGGCGTTCAAATGTTTAGAAAGTAGAACTTGGAAAGTTGTTTTAAACTGTTTATCGTGCGGTGAAATAGGTGCCATTATTGAAGCTTTTACGTGACCACAGTATATTTTAAAGTATTTCATTTGAAGCAAGAGATAACCACTTTTTTGTAAAAATACTAGGTGCCAGTTTCACAAGTTAAAGTAAATTTTATTTGACAGGTATTAAGCAACTAATGCAGATAGTACTCATTTTGTTACCATTTATTTGAGAGCATAGATTAGTGTAACTTTTGTATTTAGTCGGCTTATACATTTATGCGACGAGTAGCATTTATCAGAAAGCGGTGAAATGGGCCCTTAATGGCGTTTTAAAACGTAAAGATTATCATAAATCTTTGTCTCGAATACATAAGTTTTAAAAGATTATTTTCAAGCGAATTTTTATTTTCCAAGAACTCGCATTTTTTACAAATGAATCACGAGACGAGTGCTTTGCTCGCCTGATGGTAATATTATTGCCACGATTACTTATCAATCGCAAACTAAGAATTTTCATCAAGACAGAGTCACATATCACATTTGCTTTTATTTTCAAACTTACTATCCAAATATATTATCTATACATCTATCTATACATATAAATAAAATTGGAGTTTCTGTTTGTAATATTGAAATAACCGTTTTTTACTACATGTATATGAATATATATACGGTACATACACCAAAATATCATTTTTTACAATTTTTGTCTGTCTGTCGGTCTGTCTGTCTGTCCGTTTGTTCCGGCTAATCTCTGAAATGGCTGGACCGATTTTGACGGGACTTTTATTGGCACGTAGCTGATGTAACAAGGAGTAACTTAGGCTACTTTTTATCCCGGGAAAATATAAAGAGAGACTTTTATCTCGGGAAAACTCATCCACGCGGGCGGAGCCGCGGGCAACAGCTAGTCTATACATTTATACATATAAATAAAATTGGAGTGTCTGTTTGTAATAACCGTTTTTTACTACATGTATATCTATACATCTATACATATAAATAAAATTGGAGTGTCTGTTTGTAATATTGAAATAACCGTTTTTTACTACATGTATATGAATATATATACGGTACATACACCAAAATAACATATTTTACAATTTTTGTCTGTCTGTCAGTCTGTCTGTTTGTTCCGGCTAATCTCTGAAATGGCTGGACCGATTTTGACGGCACTTTTATTGGCAGGTAGCTGAGGTAATAAGGAGTAACTTAGGCTACTTTTTATCTCGGGAAAATATAAAGCGGGACTTTTATCCCGGGAAAACTCATTCACGCGGGCGGAGCCGCGGGCAACAGCTAGTCTATACATAAAGGTCACTCACTCACTCATCACGAAATCTCAGAAACTATATCCCTTCCTAGCCAATTTCGACCACGGCGGCCAATCTCAACGGAGGTCAGCAAGGTATGCAGGAGATATTATAGTGCACAAGTGTGTGCGCAATACACAGTTGCACTCGCTATTCGTTCACTCTCATAGTCCGGTGAGACGGCAATCTGACATGGCCGGAGAGAGATCAGGCGCAGGACCAACTGCTTTACGTGCTTTCCGATGCACGGGGGTATTACACCGCCAACTTCCTAACTCCGTGCTGCGATTGAGTAATTTTTAAGATGGAAAAACCCAGTCACAATGTATTTGGCTCTACCCGGGAGTTGAACCCAGGACCTCAGCGCGCAAATTGTACTGGTAACGCGTACGCAATACAACTACGCCACCGAAACTACAAGTGCCAGGACTCTCAAATTTTGCATGAGGGTTCCTTTCAGGATAAAGGTGCTCACTAAGACGGGATTTTGCGAAATTCAACCCCTATGGGGGTAAAAAGGGGTGGCAAAGTTTGCTCAAAAACTACTGAACTGATTTCGATGAAATTTGGTATGGAGATATTTCAAGACCCTGGGAAGGTTTTAGGCTACTTTCTGTCCCGGAAAAATGTTAAGCGATACTTATCCAGGAAAAACTCTTACGTGCCGACGAAACCGCGGGCAAAAGCTAGTGATTAAATAAAATTAATGTCTACGAATGCATATACTCTGTAATCGACTAAACAAAGCATGTTACAAAATATTAAACAGCGCGTTGAAGCATGTATTGTTCATGTTTTGATAAGTATCAAAATACTTCCCGAGTATTGTGCAGTCAAAATTTCTCCACGCTCATATGGGTACAGGTACATAGGCTTACCAAGTAGGGCGGATAAATGTTACCCTCGATATTTGCATATGCGTTCCCCAAAGTATCTATTTATTAAATACATACGGAGAATGGAGATATCAAACGAGATTTTCCTGAATAAATGAACATTATATTGTGCGAAATGGATAATGAATTATGTGGATGAAGATTATGAACTTACAATAGGCAGTAAATGAACTTAAATTATCTATTCAGTGTTTTTTAGTTAGTCCGATAGAAATAATATGCAATTTTCATATGAAAAATTTTGAAATGTTTGATCCTTGCTTGTATGTCGAATTCAGGTGATATGAAATGGTTGAAAGAGATTGATTAGGGTAATTATAGATATATAAAACAGACTATATTCTAAATATCCTGTTTTATAATCTGGAGATGTTACAAGCAGCCGATTTTTTCAACAAAGATGCAAGTGTAAGGACCATATGTAACAAATGCCGCTCTAAAAAACCTAATTAAGTTTTCGTTGTTTATTTGATTTTTGAAAAAAGTTTTCGCGTCGCCGAAGTAAAAATAGCTTACATTTTTCTGCTGAATTGCATTGTCGGTGCAGCTTCGTAGCTACACTCCAGTGGGACTGACATATTTATGGCCAACTGAAATGTAGAGCGAAGCTTAATTCCACTTATTTATTTTAAAACGATATAACAACGCCACACAGGCGTTAATTTCATTCAATACTCTACTTCAGTAAATAAGGAATTTATTTTTACACGTGCCATAAACAAGAATTCTCTAGAAATATAATATTACACATTTACAATAAATTATGTTACAACGTCATGTAAATGTAATGAAAGAGAATAAAAAATAAAAAATAAACATAAATGTAAATCCTACTAATATTATAGACGCGAAAATTTGTAAGAATGTATGTTTGTTACTCTTTCACGCAAAAACTACTCAACGAATTTCGATGAAATTTGGCACATCGGTAGACCATGTCCTGGATTAACACATAGGTTACTTTTTATCCCGGGAAAATACAAAGCGGGAGTTTTACCCCGGAAAAACTCGATCATGCGGGCGGCGCCGCGGGCAAAAGCTAGTAAACTTATATGTATGTGAGTGTTTATTACGGTTGACGCTATTTAAAATTTTTGCTCGTCCCTTTTGCTTGACGAAGTAATTGGATGGCAATGACTTCATATTGATGTTTCATAGTGATGACTCACCTTACTAATTACTTTTTTGGTTTAAAGTTTTCAACAAAATGAATGTGTAAAACAAAATATATTTTTGAATAAGTAGGTACCAGAAAATAGAATAGAGGTTTTTTCACTACCTGTATTTAGCCGTGTGGTTTACAGCATTATCTTAAAGTTTGTTTTACCAAATAGTAAATTCTTTTTCGTTTTACCAAATAGTAAATTCTTTTTCGAGTTTTTTTAGGACCAAATTTATTTTTAGCACAGCTATAATGTTTGAAATTAGTGCTATTCATAACATACAGGGTCATCTTATTGTAAATGTCTGAACAATATCTGGCCTTAAGCCATGTTCAGTCAACCGAAGATTTTATTGACTGAGATCTAAATCTAAATGTAATTTCGAGTCTAAAAATATACCCAGGTCTCTAATAGTCGGTACACTACTTAAAGAAGAATTGTATAAATAATAAGTGTGTTCGGTAAGAAATGTCTTTTTTGTAAAAGACATTGAACAGCATTTCGTTAAACTTAAATGAAGTTTGTTATCTATACAGTATTTCGCTAGTCGATCCAAATCATCCTGTAGCAGCAAACAATCCTCACGGTTATTTATTGCACGATATACTTTAAGATCATCGGCGTACAAAAGGTAGTTGCTATGTACGAAACATTTATCAATGTCATTCACAAAAATAACAAATAATAAAGGCCCTAAAATTGAGCCCTGCGGTACACCCGATGTGACAACGATCGAGTTGGACGAGTAGCCATTAATTACAATTTTCTGAGTTCTATTGTGGATATAGGATAAGAACCAGCGCAAAAGGTCGCCACGGATACCGTTATAAGCAATCTTCTGGAGGAGAATGGCATGGTCTACCTTATCGAATGCCTTGCAGAAATCAGTGTACACTGTGTCTATTTGACACTTATTATCTAAGGCTTCGAATAAATAATTTGTAAAAAGTAATAAATTGCTAACTGTAGAGCGGCCCCTTACAAAACCATGTTGTTCAGGAATTATCAGCGGATGTAAGAAATCATAAATTGCATTATGCACTAGCCTTTCGAGAACTTTTGATAATGTGGACAATAAGGAAATCGGCCTGTAATTTGATACATCACTTCGAGATCCACTTTTGTATACAGGCGTTATGTTAGCCTTTTTCCAAATTTGGGGGACAACACCTTGACGTAAGCTATGGTTAAATAATATTGCTATCGGTTTACAAATGGACTCAACGGTGTGCTTTAAAAAAATTGGAGGTAAATTGTCAGGGCCTGTCCCTTTGGTCACATCCAAGCATTTTAGTTCCTTAACAATAACGTCTTTGGATAAGTGAATTTTATGAATGATGTTGCATTTGGGGTTATCTTCAGTGAATGAAACCAAATTAGGATCGATTTGGTCACCACGCTCATAAACAGATCCAAAAAACTTAGCAAACAATTCGCAGATATCTTGGGGATTATCAGATTGAGTATTATTATACACAACTGTATTAGGGATACCTGGCTTACGATTACAGTCAATCTGAGAAATTACATTTAGATAATCACATAGATCATATAACTAATAAAGCGTTTCAACTTTATGGATTTATTATGAGATCGTGTGAGCAGTTCAAAAGACCGGAAAGCTATTTGTTACTGTTCAAATCTTTAGTAAGGTCGCAACTTGAGTACGCAACAGCTATATGGAATCCCCACTACGATATATATGTTAACCAAATAGAAATGGTTCAACGTAAGTTTTTGCGGACAATTTACTATAAATGTTTCCGTGCAAGGTCCTCGTATGTAGATTTGTTAGGAAAGTTCTCGCTTACATCACTGAAAGTTAGAAGACTTTATCTAGATCAAATGTTGCTATATGGTATTTGCCACAATAAATTTGACTGTATTAATATTAACGACGAGATCTCATTGTCGGTTCCCCCACATATTCCCCGTTTGTGTAACAACCATTCTAATGATGTATTCTATACTAAATTCTGTCGGACAAATGCTGGTGAGCGTGCACCTATACGACGACTTATGAAGTCATACAATGAATATTTTTCTGATATAGATGTGTTCGCATTAAAACCTCGCGTGTATAAAAAAAAAATATTAGAAATATCAACAGAATTGTAATGATTTATCTATTTCTACTTTACCCTTTTATGTATAATTTCGGTTCTGCAGTTTATTTATCCTAATATTACAAATGTTGCGGTGTAGGTACAAATTATCAATATAATGAGTTAATCTGGGGACAACGGTGTTGGTTAGACAATAAGCTAGACTATTTAATTTATATTTTGCATGTAAGATGTATTGTGTAACTGTTTGTTGTTCTAAATAAAATAAAATAAAATAAAAATAAAAACAACTATCATGGCGAACAACCAGCTGAGAAACTTGAAGTTGAGTATTCTACTCTCGGAACACGATTTATATTTATATGGTAAGTAAATTGGCTTTTGACACTGTATATTGTTGATTCTAACACCGAATTTCTAAAAATCTTAATTTATCCCAGGAATGCGTATCTAATATGTTTAATCACTACTGAAAACTAATGATTGATTCGGATATACTTGGAACTATTTATCATTATTACGAATATACCTAGTACCGTTTTCAGCAACACACACACACACACACACACACACACACACAGAAGCACATACATTCACACTCACGTTATATATTCTCGAAGGGGTAAGTGGACGTCCAACTAGTGCATAATCTAGTCCTAGTTTCAATATCGAACATTCGGGTAAACATAAGATATCAATAACTCAAATTTTAAACGGACTTATTCATCGCAATCGACGTTTTAATTAAGCCGTATTTCCCATCCCTCAGGAACTGCACCCCACTGCGACGGGGCTGCGCACGACAATCGTGACGTGAGGTTTTGGTATTACACCCCCGACTACATTATCTCGAGGATTAATTTCTACTTGAAATATGACTGTGTTTTGAGATTCGAGATTCAATAGATGACTGGAATAGGTTAAATGGCATACATAATAAATGTTTAAGTCGGATGTTTGCTAGTACTTAGTTATCAACGTAGATTTGTTGTACGTAATTGGATGAAATTGTTCACAATACAGAACGTATTAAAAGCTACTGTTTACTTCGAAAAAGTAGCCAGTAGGGATTTTATACTCGGAAATGCCACTCACGTGGACAAAACCGCGAGTAACACCTTCAGTGTTAAGCCTAGTTCTGACTGAGTCACTAAATTACTTTGCTATCCGACTAAAATACTAGCGTCTGAGGCCTCATTTACGGAGACGCGGGGCGTCGCGCCTTGTGTTCGGCGCGGCGGTACGACCCGCACAGAATTCAATCATATGGCGTTGTATGAGTGCGTTTATGGCGAAGCGATTTTACGCGTTAGCTTAAAGTGCAGCATAATTTGCGGGCTTTTTTTTCGCGGAGAAAGTGACTTATTACTACCGCCTAGCCTTCAAGGGGGGCGACTGAGCGGTTATGTTGGGTTCACCGTGCCTTACGACCCGGCGTTACGCCGCCCGGAGAGATGTAACCATCGGGCGACCACCGGGCTGAGTCCCTAACCTATGTACAACGCACGGCATACCAACCAAAACTCCGCGGTGGCCATCTTCGGCGCATTAGGGACGGCTGCGGGCTTCCTCTGGCGGAAGTGTGTAAGTTGTCATCTGCAGCCGCCCCTGCGCGGTGCCGCCTATTGCGGCCCGTCTCCTGTTGTGGGGAGGGGGCTCAGAAGCCCCCACGCACCGAAGGACGCCCTCAGCGTCAACGGCAGCGTGAGGCCTACCAGCCACGCTGCCGTCCATCACAGGGATCGCAACAATGTGCTTATAACAATACAAAATTAAAGACGGACAGCCCCCTGCCGCCCGTGGCGCCTGTCCAGCCATTCGGCAAAGACAGGACGCACTGCCGCGACGACCCTGAGCCCCGCTGACGGGGCCTCCAGCCTGAGACGCCACTCCTCAACGGCGGCTCGCCGTAGGGAGACCCGGCCTCCACCTCCTTCAGGGCCGGATGTTGCCCGCGACTGGACGCCTCCTCCCGCCAATGAAAGACATCGGAGAGGGATTTGGCGTCCAGATCCCAGGGCAGAAATCCGGCCAACAAACAAGCCGCCTCGAAAGAGACCGTGCGGTACGCCCTGATCGCCCGCTTCGCCAAAGCTCTCTGCGGAGTGCGCAGGAGGGCGACGCAGGGGAGCATAATTTGCGGGCTGCGGATGGGATCGACGCGTCCCACGCGGCGTTTATCGCGGTGGCGCACGTAGCGGCGATTCTCCGTTCTAGGGCACCGCTACTCTTCACGCCTCTCATCTTTATTAATAACATCGTAAATAGCTATATTATGTTTATGTTTACGCGTGTGATGACGTGGGCCACTGCAAAGCACCGCCCCACTGTAAACGGAAAACTACCCGACGTGCCGCGAGACGCCACGATGCACGCGACGCGTCGTCGTTGTTTGTAATTCTGGGAAAACTCACAAAATAACAAAAAAATGTTTATTGCAATAATAAAGGAACACCTGATCAGTTCTGATATTACTTAGCAAAGGCCTATGTGCGAACTAAAGATTCAGATGATTTTTGTGCCCACTATATCCTTACATTATTATAGAACAAAGTCCCCCGTCGCGTCTGTCTGCCTGAATGCAATAAACTTAAAAACCACCAAAATGATTTTGATGAAATTTGGTATGGACATATTTTGAGACCCTGAACAGGGCACAGGCTATATTTTATTCCGAGAAAACATATAGCGGGATTTTTATCCCGGCTAACTCTTGAAGTCTGCCAACCCCACTAGGCCAGCTTGGTGGACTAAGGCCTAACCCCTCTCAGTAGTAGAGGAGGCCCGTGCTCAGCAGTGGGCAGTATTTAATACAGGACTGGTATTATATTATATTATGTCTATGTATGTAGGTCTTTGCGACGAATAAATATAAACTTTTTATTTATAATATGTCCTAGCTTTCTTTTTGTGTCAAATATTTAAATAAAAAACCTTAGTTTCATCAAAATCGGTATCATCAAAAACCATTATTGTATTATTAGTAAGGATTAAAAAGATTACTTCAACACTGCTTAGTATAAAAGGGTCTTATATTAAATAAATACGAATATTGTTACGTTATGATTTTCATTTGGTAAAATGTAGTGTTTGTTCAGCTGAAAATTTGCATATTATTTGACATCCTTTGTGTTTTTCCAATACAATTTACGCTTTGATTGTAGCCGTTGTGAGTTCTGCAACGTCTACTGAATATTTTTTAAGTATGGTGAATTTTGGAATATAAATTCAGAAGTCATGAGCATTGTTATTGGGGAATATTTCATTCAGAGTCAGTGAGTCACCAGTGAAAGGACAACAAAGTATTTAATAGGCCACTCTGGATATTTTTCGTACCATACGCTAAGGCACCACGAAGAATAAGTGGAATTTTATCATGTTCTACTATGTAAAATTACCATTTTATAGACAATGGTGTCCGTTTTTGGCATTTTAAAATTGTTAGTTACGCTACTTTTGAGTAAATGCTTCTCGTCACATAAATGTATAAGCCGACCAAATACAAAAGTCATCTATGCTCCCAAATAAATGGTAATAAAATGGGTAGGTACTACGTAGGTACTAAAAATAGTGTCAAATATACAGGAATTGTAGGGAAACACAGGATATGCGTTTTTTCCGTAATGTTAGCTCATTTGCACTGCCTCGGTCTCGTACTTGTATTGCGTGTGTAGTACAACTTCTATTCTGACATTTCGCGTTCAAAATCCACGGAATACACACGAAAAGTGGGTGTACTAGTTACGCCTCTGTCTACACCTTCAGGGATAAAGGCGCGCGCGTGTATGTGTTTGTGTGTGTGAGTGTGTGTGTATGTGTGGGAGCGATGAGAGCCGCAAGTCCCCAGCGAACCGCGTCGCGAAGCCAGGCATTTAATAAACTTACTGATATCATCGTGGATGTTGGTTCTATTCAAACAATATAAAGAAAATCTTTAGAAATAATTATAATATATTTACCTCACTAAATTTGTATTATAAAATATTTAGTAGGCTAAATACCTTTGCTATTTTCATAACCATAATTAATATTTATTAAATTTGTTGAGCTTCTTAGTCTTACGTCTTTGCAGTAAACTATAATAATAATTTTATAAATATTACATACATTCCGATAAGACCGCCATTTGTACTTCTTCTTGTTTAGCCTAGTTTATATTGTATACTAGCTTTTGCTAGCGGCTCCGCCCGCGGGAAAACGTTTTTCCGGGATAAAAATCCCGCTTTTCATTTTCCCACGATAAAAAGCCTATGTAATAGCCTGTGTGTTAATTCAGGACATGATCTACCCGTGTGCCAAATTTTAACGAAATCCGTTTAGTAGTTTCGGATATGTTCAGTTACAAACAAACAGAAAAACAGACAGAAAAGAATTACAAAAATCGCTGATTTATTTTCCATTACTCTTCTTTAGTCACCCCCTTTCTTATTTATCACATTTCTTTAAATGTAGGTACAGACACACCAGTTCTACTGCTTTATTATATGTATAGATTTGTTAGTTCCACTTTGCCTTAGATGTATAATAAAGAGTTTATAAATAAATAAGTTTCTCATACTTATTTTATGAGGACTTTAGCATTTTAAAGGTACGAATGATTGATGACCAGTATTAATAACTTGTAAGAAAGTTACGAGCATTTTCAAGATCCTTAACTTGATAGATTGCAAGGTTATATTAATTTTTCATTGTATTTAAAATTCTGTTATGAAAGTAATGTTTTATTATTATTATTGTTCTTATTGTCACTATAGTTTTATTTACTTTTCGACTGGACGTTGGTTTCACGCCGTCATTTATTAGTTCACTAAACATCGTTGTGACAAGTGGCGCATCGTGGTGGGGGCTGGAGCGGCAGTTTGACTTTTAGGGGGGTGGCAAAATGCGTAAACTAAATCATTTCTTATATTTTTTTCGTCCTGAGCCTTGGTATGGCAAAGGTTGGGTCTGCGCCAGGCGGCCAGCATCCACTCTACGCTACTGCTTGTGATTATTGACTGCATCGCCATAGTTTTATTACGATACAACTGCTGTAGAGCCATGCTGTTGAAATATTTTTCTGTAGCATGAATGAGCCAACCCAAGCGGGGTAACGCCACTGTTTTACAGAAAACCAACGTGACAAAACAGCAACCAGTGCGTGATGATCCAAAGTACCGCCCAAAATCCCTATTCCTTTTTTAAATCCAGCAGCGCATCCATGTCTATTCTGTTTTCTAGAACCCTGGATGTGTATTGGCGGCGGAGATAACCTCAAGTCACCCTGTTCCTCTGTCTGTGTATATAAAAAGCATCGATATTACAGAAAAATAAATTTCATTCAAATAACCAGTTCATGTTTTGAATACCAGAACAAAATATACAAATTTGATCGAAATCATTCCTCACCACGGATTTTTTTAATACATCAATGCTCATTTTCTTTGTTCTGTGCTCACCACACAACATTACGTTTGCTTTACGTTAGCAAATTTGAAATTAGAACGCGCTATGCAATGGACACGCGACCTTTGGTTTGTGAAGTGGAATGGTAATACAGTTATTTGTTTCATAATTTCGAACGTATTCCTAATGCTTTGTAAATATACCAGTGTAAATTGAAATATGCTCAACAAAAGCTTCATCATGAATAATGAATGTACCTTTGTGATGTCCAGTCGCGGCTTAAACAATAATTGCCCCGCACACTAGCACACTCGTCGGTATTAACGGGTCGTTATATGTGTGGAATTATTGTCATTTTGTAGCTTGTATCACTACAATCAAAGTGCGGTGTACAATTAAAGGCACGTTACACGGCGACGTTTCTTCGATCTGTTTGTCTTGTCCGGTTTATACTGTAATTTATGTGTCCACCATCTGGGGTTATTTTACTGTATGTTATGTTGTCTAGACTTAGTAATTTATTTAACTATTGGTCTGTGGGCTTAACTAGCTATCAATTGCAATGGCCAGCGAGCAGCAGTTTTATACAGGGGTATGGTGATATTGACTGCTACGTAAAATACCATTACATGTATATTCACGCCATTTTCCCCCATACCCCATCGTAGGCAGATGCGCTATTAGTGCACGCCGTGTGTATTCCATCTCGTGATGCGATAGGGGGCGAGCCTATCGCCATATCGGGCACAAATTTCAAGTGTGTGTGTCTTAGAGAAATCTTAGCGAGAGAAAATAATCTAAGGGCCTGTTTTATAAGATTTAAGCAAATTTGATTTGTCAGGTATCGTATTATACAGCTTATGTAGATAGTACTAATTAATCCCGACAGAAAAGGTGGGGTGTTATAAGTTTAGGGTGTGTATCTGTGTATCTGTATGTCTGTCTGTGGCATCGTAGCTCTCAAACGAATGGACCAATTTCGACGCGGTTTTTTTTGTTTGAAGGCTGATGTGATCGATATGGTTCTTAGCTATAATTTATGAAGGTCTGTTCAGGCGTTTGAAGATTATCAGCTCACTTCCAACTTATTTTATTACCATATATTTGGGAGCATAGGTTAGAGTGTGACTATTGTATTTGGTCAGCTTATTTTATGTGACGAGTAGGATTTACTGAAAAGGCCCTTAGTAAACAAAATAGTCAGGATAATAATAGCGTGCAAATGCACTTCCAAAGCCCTTGCCTAGTTGGATTTTTAATACGGAACAAAATTTTCACGTGTGTGGAGTGAGCGGACCCACGAGCATAGGCTTCAACCACGTTAACAAGTCCAATACGAAGTACTTGATATAAAAGGAAAATACCCTCTGTACCAAAGCACGATACCAAAACCCGTAGAAATTATAAACCGACATAATACATGTATAGTCAGCAGCATAAGTAGTTGCACAAATTCAACATTTCAAATTGCCTACATACTTTTGCGTTCTTACTAATCATTTTTGCAGTAGTGTAGCAGTTTCTCCTCGTTAGCTTATTAGTGTATTTATATATTTATGTACTTACTTATATATATATATATATATATATATATATATATATATATATATATATATATAAAATTGTTTATATATATCTTTATATATGTGAGTCTATAGTTTTGAACTTAGTATGTTATCTATTTATTTCTTACATTTGTTTTATTATTACCCTTACTTTATATGTTTATCATTATTATTATTATTATTTTTTGCACCTGCCTCCGTCCCTCTCTACACCACCCTAAGGTTGACTGGGAGAGAATGCCCATGGCATTAAGTCCGCCTGTATACCATGTGTACAAAGTGTAATAAAATAAAATAAAAATATTTGTATCTTCACAAAAATAAAATAAAAAAAAAATTACTTTACTTACGCATGCTACGCATGCTTCAAACAAATACTTCAAACAAAGAAAAAATGTTTCAGTTTAACTAAACGCGTACATAGATGATTTGAAAATTTTATTTTGTTCAGATACTTATGCTGCTGACTGTACATCGTTTAGTAACATTAATGTAATAACATTAGTTAGTAATCGCAGGGCGTTCCGACGTAACGCTCCAGTGACGTTACTTCGTATCCCAAGCGGTTACGAACACGTTAAGTGGCTCAAATCTAAAGTGCCTACAACTCGAAAAACACGTAAACCGTATATATACATTTGAAGGTTATTGAGTAGCAATGTATATGTAAATAGCATTGGATTTATTCTGGGTTATTATTTAGAAGATTTTATACCTGAATTGGAAACTAAGGCTGGTAAACGTGTAGGAGGGTCAACTCATTAAGCTAATTGTATTATATAGCTAATTATCTAGCCCTAGATTACTTAATTCTGATGTTGTGAACTGTAATGATTGTAATCTGTTATGCATCTTAAATAAATAAAATGTATGCGTTTATTAAAACGCCCAGAATTAAATAATAATGGTACGTGAAGTGCTAATTTTAAGAAGAATAGTGAGATTAATGGTAACACGTTAGTTAGACGTTCGCACTCGGAGTGTTCGCACGTCTCGCGAGTTGTTCCCTTCCCTTTCTCGCATTAACCGGTAATTTAGTGATGGGAACTAGTCGATAAGTCTTATATCGATATGGAACGTTTCCTTACTCGTTCCAACTCTGTTGGCAAGCGTCCTCTAGAAGGTCCTGTAAATACCAGCGAATGGAAAATACCCAAGAGAGCTGCAGGCCGTCTACCTCAAGATGCCCAGACTCCTGAATCGATAAAGATGACGAATCGTTTTAGTACTCTTCCTACAGAACCAACCAACACTGATACAGCTACGCGCTTACGTTATGCGTCCACTAGTAAGAAGAACCCTCGCATCCCTCCAATCATTCTAGAGTTGGAGAAGACCTGGACTCACGAATACATCAGGAATATAATTTTAAAGTACTGCAATGATTTTCATCTTCAGTACAGAAACAACAATAAGGTAGCTATAATATGCTATTCAGCTGACAGTCACCAACAACTTAAAGAAGGCCTTAAATCTGAATCTACTGCTTTTCATACGTTTGCAAGAAAAGATGAGAAGTCGTACAAGGCAGTTATTTTTGGATTACCCGCATACGTTGAAGCCTCTTTGACGGATGAGCTGGCAAGTCTAGGCTTCAACGGCGCTAAAAGTCGTAAAATTAAGACAGCAACCGAAAGACCGTCATCATATTGCGCTCCATTTCTTGTCCAACTCCCAGCTGGGAGTGACTTTACCAAGTTTCGGCAAATAAAGTTCCTGAGCAACTGTGTAGTGCAAATTCGCAAGTATAAAAACAATAATCAATATGGAACCCAATGCTTCAGGTGCCAAGGATTTGGACACTCGTCTAAGAACTGTAACTTACCTCCTCGTTGTGTTAAATGCACAGAACTACATCCCACCAAGGAATGCCAGAAGAAAACTCGCGAGGAGCCCGCTAAATGTTGTAACTGCGGTGATAGCCACCCTGCAAATTATCGCCAGTGCCCAAAACGTCAACAATATCTCCAATTAATTCGGCAGAGGCAAGAAGATATTAAACAGACAAGACCCTCTGAGCCTGTTAACAAGTCTTCAGCTGCTCAGTCTACTAGTGAACAACAACAGACTCAAAACCCAACTGATAGCAACCCATACATGAGGCGTCCATGGAATTTGATCGCTTCAGGAAATCCGGTATCACCTACAGCGCGAGACACACAAGATCAAACTATTATTGACATGTTAGCTATTCTTACTACGCTTAAAACCATTAAAACTAAATTTTTAGCTTGTAACAATATGATGGATAAAGTAATCTTAATACTAACACACCTTGGTCAATATGTTTAGCACCCAAAATAATCTGCGTGTTCTATACTGGAATGCCGATGGTATTCGCACTAAGATTACTGAGCTACTTCAACTGGTAAGCGATTATGCAATAGATATAGTTGCCCTAAGTGAGACAAGATTATCCTCAACACTTAAAATCCAGACACCAGGATTCACTTTTTATCGACAGGACAAACTACACGACGGTCGTGGACAGGGAGTTGCTATTTTAATTAGAACTCACTTAGTACACACTCCACTGGTTCTCCCTATCACCAAAAACATTGAATGTATTGGCTTACAACTGTGTTTGTCACATCTTAATGTAGCCTTTATCTAGGCGTATCAATCTCCAAACCGACCTGTTTTGCAGAGTGATCTAGATTCTATTTTAAATGTCAATCGTAAGTCTTTAATAATGGGTGACCTAAATAGCAAACATTCTTACTGGCACTGTTCTGGTTCTAATCCACATGGTGAAGTTTTATTTGATCACATGATAAAAAAGGAGTATGAGGTGATTGCACCTACTACTCCTACTCTCGTTCATTATCATATCAATGAATATGTTGCTTACGAAGAGCTGGTCCAGTGACCCTCATACTGAGGCCGTAGTTGAAAATTCAGTTAAGCTTCTGGAAAGATTTAAATTCGGACACCCATGTCTAGTTAGACCATCTGAAGTACGTAGACAATTAAACAAGCTTAAACCTCGCAAAGCTCCAGGCGAAGATGGATTAACAAATATGTTGCTTAAAAACTTGTCCCAAAAAGGTTTGGTTTTCCTAACCAAAATCCTAAATAGCTGCATTAGATTATGCTATTTTCCCTCTAAATGGAAATCTGCCAAAGTTGTTGCCATCAAAAAACCAGGAAAAGAAGCAACTGACCCACTAGCCTATAGACCTATTAGTTTACTGCCCAGTTTGGGAAAAGTTTTTAAAGCTATTATTCTGATTGAACTTGCAAAATTTACAGAAAATGCCCTAATCCCAGAACAATTTGGGTTTCGTAGCACTCATTCTACAGTTCAGCAACTGGCCAGAGTTGCTGAACATGTTGCACACAACCTAAATTCAGGTAAATCAACGGGCATGATTCTCCTTGATGTTGAAAAAGCTTTCGACACAGTTTGGCATCATGGATTGTTACATAAGCTATTAAATCATAAAGTTCCTCCAGGTATTGTTAAGCTGATTCAAATTTACCTTCTCGATCGCTCTTTCTCTGTACACATAAATGGCTTCACTTCCAAACCCAAATTAGTAACAGCAGGTGTCCCCCAAGGCTCTATTCTCGGTCCCTATTTGTTTATTTTATTTTTAAATGATATACCTAAACAACCGCATACACATCTTGCCGTTTACGCAGATGATACTGCAACTTATACATCTGACAAGGACGCTGATGTCATTATTAGTCGGTTACAATGGTCCTTAGCACTACTTAATGAATACTTTCAAAAATGGAAATTAAAATTAAACTCAAGTAAAACGGAAGGTATATTTTTTACCAGAAAACGCTCACCGCCTACTCGATTTGTTATTATCAATGGGGCTCCAATTGCTTGGAGCAAGTCAGTGAAGTATCTTGGCATAGTCTTAGACAACAAACTCAACTGGAATAAAAATACAGAAATTCTACGAAATAAAGGTCTGAAAGCATTGAATTCACTAAAACCTATACTTAATCGGAAGTCCATTTTAAGTGCACAAACGAAACTTCGTATTTATTCAACGCTAGTTAGGCCTTGTCTTACATACGCTGCGCCTGCTTGGTGCTGTCTTACAGGTACAAACTATAATAAGCTTCAAGTTGTCCAGAACAAAGCCCTTAAAACTGCTTACAACACCCCTTTCAAGGCCAACTTTTATAAATTACACCACAGTATCAAATATCCTATTTTAAGAGATTTTATTTTAAAATTGTCGCGTCGATTTTATCTATACAAAAATCCAATCCATCCGAATATTCTTGTCTCAACCATAGGCAAAAGTCGACTTAGAAATTTATCGTACTCGCAAACATACAATCGATACCGATTGCCCCATCACTACTTTCTTGGCGAACCATATTCATAACAATAGCTCGCTTACCGGCTGACCGGCGGCTACCGCGCTTGTGGTCGCTTATTTTTCAAATCTACCCGTTTTTAATTTTTAAGTATATTGTATTTATCTTCGTTATAATATTACTTTTTCTGTTTCTACGTTTTATCGTTAAATTGTACGTTAAGTACACGCCATTGTAAAATAAATGTGAGTCTCACTAAGACTGCATATTTACTAAAATAGCAATGTATTATACTTTAAGTTCTGTTACTATTTCTTTTATAATTCATGTAAATATGTTCGTAAAGGCGCTTGCTAGCCTCAGTAATATCTATGCACAAATCTGTAATACATATTTAGAATAAGATCTATTTGTGTACGCTGTATTGTATTTTGCTTAATAAAGACATTTTGAAATCAAATCAATCAATCAATGGTAACACGGTAGATCGCTCGAATCGTATAAGTAATTGATACTAATTAATCGTTGCTTCTACAACTTTAGAAAGTACCAGTTTCATAGTAGTGGAGTATTTAGACAAAACAAGATACAGCGTTGCTTGATTACTCATACGACTGGAATTAACTGAATTCTCAAACTTTGATTCCAACTCAGCTTGAATGCTCTTTTATTTTAAAGAGACTGAGTTAGGTTTACTTCCAAAAATCTCTCATGAATACATCCAACGATCGATTATTGGGATAGACGTCAGAAGTTGTAATAACTTTGACCCCGCAACTTACAAATCCGAATCAAATATGGATTTACGAGTTGTTGAAGCGTAAATGCAACTTACAACCTTCCTGTATACAACTGTATGCTACTAAGAAGACACAGTTTTTTATACAACTAATGGTGAGATGCTCGCCTGATGATAATCGTCGGGAATGCCCATAAACAGTACCAAACTCACCAAGAACTCAATATTACAAATTTCTGTAAGAGATATTTCATGACCAGGACTGGTGGTAGGTCTCTCATATGTAAGAGTCCGTCTGGGTGGGTACCACCGCACTGTCTATTTCTACCGCCAAGCAGCAGTGAGCATGCACTGTTGTGTTTCGGTTTGAAGGAAATTGTAGCCAGTGTAACTACAGGACATAATGAGACTTTACATCTTATGTCTCAGGATGACGAGCGCAGTGGAATGCCACACAGTACTTTGTAACTCAAGGTGCTGGATGGTGTTGCTACTGTTTATGGGTCATATTGCCTACCATCAGGCTAACGGCATGCTCGTCTCGTCAAAAAATAAATAAACAAAAGACCACAAATTACTTTGGCTCCTATGCTTTCATACAGCTGCTTATAAAATCCATAGACGTTGCCGCATTACCTTTCCAGAAGAACCCTTATGAGAGCCCACATCATAAAGCAACAAGCACCGCAAACAATTATTTAATACATTTAGTTTAATCATTTTCGCAGGCCATTTACGTAACGAATCTGTGTAGGCAAATTTATATTTTAAGTTGCTTTCGTGGGTCAATTAATTAGGTTGGCGCGTTGCGTGTGTGCAGGCTCGAACAACCCTAATGATATCATTAGCCTCAATGGTTTAATGCATTAGTTACCTTGTAAATCATTATTTTTGGCCAAATTTTATTTCGTTTACTTTTATTGTGCTTTAGTGCTTTACGAAATGTTTGGGAATTTTCACAGTTTCATAAAAGAGTCTTGGAAAAACATATCCTACTAATATCGTAAACGCGAAAGTTTGCGAGTATGGATATATGGATGTTTGTTACTCTTTCACGCAAAAACTACTGAACGGATTTCGATGAAATACATGAGTAGATCATGAAAGTAGTATATGTGTTAATCCAGGAGGATTAACACATAGGCTTCTTTTTATCCCGGGAAAATATAAAGCGGGACTTTTATCCCGGAAAAACTCATTCACGCGGGCGGAGCCATGGGTAAAAGCTAAAAGTTATAAAAATAAAATTATGGTAAAAATATCACAATCATTGTAGGTTTTTCGTGATTTTTGATTGAAAATGATAGTGTCCTTATACAAAGCAATTTATTATGTGAAAGTAAGTTTCATGAATTTTCAATAAATCAAAACTTTATACAAACATCTTAAGAACTATTGGTATTAAATGAAATTTGGTGTACAGAAATCTATGAATGTATTGTTTCTTCGGTATCTACCCTGGGAGAATTTGGACTAAGTTATATACATTTTTATCTATTCTGTTTACAATTTCAACATACAATATTTTACACAATAATGTCACAAATGCAAAGTTTATTTTTAATAAAATACAAACAATATTATGCCTTGTCTTCAACACACTTGTTGCTATATTTTCCCCAAGAACCGACAGCACGGTCTTGTTTAGTGGAACCAATAGATCTTCTTTTACAAGCAAAGGGCACGCTTGCTAGGTTCGACCCGTTGGGAAATTTAGTCGTCGCTACAACTCTCTCCGTCCAGATAAAGGATAATTCCATTAAAAATAAAGTACTCGTAAACATCCGATTTGAATTTCGTATTGTTCATTTAAATGGTAATAGTTACGTTTGAAACAACAATGTTCGTAGATTATTTAATGTTAGCAATTAAGTGAAATCATAAGGGAATGTTAGTTTCGATATGTTTCGAATAGATTTAATCGTTGGGATTGTTTGTCGCGTTGTTACAAAATACAGTTTGATAAACTATGAATATTAATATCTTAGTTTGGTAATGGAAATCAAAATACAAATCCCATTGAATATGTATAGATTTTATATGGATAGAAAATGTATTGATAAATCGTCTACGATTGTTATGTATGGAATGTATGCGTATAAGTTATATCGGGCACGGTAATACGCACCGCTGTCCCGTAGAAAAGTGGGAGATCTCAATCACACAATACCCTTGAGCGATAAAGGACGTGAGGAGACATGGTGCAGAATAAAATTCAACCGATTCTTTCAGGATTGTTTATTTTTTATAGGATTTTATGTATAGGAAGTTGTTTTTTTTATTTTTTATTGCATTGAATGACGAGACGAGCATGCCGTTCGCATAATGGTAAGCGATACGACCACCCATAAACAGTAGCAACACCATCCAGCACCTTGAGTTACAAAGTACTGTGTGGCATTCCACTGCGCTCGTCATCCTGAGACATAAGATGTTAAGTCTCATTATGTCCAGTAGTTAGAATTTTCTTCATATTTTGTTTTATAGGTGAGTTTCTAAGTACTATTACATCAGCAGTAACAAAACTTCACATAATTCTTATATCCTAAGACAGGGATGACGAACCAATGGCACGCATGCCAGTGGTGCACGGTAAATAATTCGGTCCGACAATAATTACTTACTGACGAATATATTTATAGTAATAATAATAACTAACAAATGACTGCCTCGGTGGTGTATTTTTATTGCGAGCGCGATACGTTTGCCGGTCTGAGATCTCGGATTCGAATTCCGGGTCGAGCAAAGTGATATTGGGTTTTCCTGTTCAGTATTTGTCCGGATTCAGGAATTTGTGACCGATGTGACGATAGGCTCGCCCCCTGTCACATTATGGAACGGAATACACGTGGCGAAAAGTGGGTGGCTAAATACACGCAGGAATAGTCTTTCTTGGAATCAAAATCCCAATGTATACTTTTGAGGATCTAAATATAAAATTTTCTTAACTTCATAAACTTGCGAGTTATTCCTGGAAATAAGGAATAATAACATTCGTACCCTTGTAATAGTTATAGAATTGTTGGAATTAATTGTACAAGCCTTTCGAAGCCAAAATTTTTAAAATCTTCGTGCAGGATGGCACAGACAAAAGGATTTGATAAAATTTGATTTGAGACCCAAGGAACGACGTAGGCTACTTTATATCCAGTAAAAAGTCATTCATACGAGCGAAGCTGCGAGCAAAAGCTGGTATATTATAAATACCTCATATAGCTTATAAAATAAAAATAAAATTATGCATTTATTATTTTTTGCCAATCATTTTGCCAACCCTAACAGCGATTTAATTTATTACAAAAGGGTTATTAAATGTCATTCAGGAGTGAGGCCAACACTCGCACTAAAGTATGTTAATTGAGATTCATCAAATAAAACTAAATTGAAGCAACGTTATCGTATAATAGGTTTATCAAATAGAAACTAATAACACATGGCAGCCAATTTCCCTCTATGCTACATTAAATAAATACTTACATTTTTATAGAACAAATTGCTTTCTCGTAGCAGCCACTAAAAGGAATACATAAATCACGAACGTAATCTTTCGGCTTCGCGGGACCCGTTGCAGTTTGTACGGGACCCTTCATTTTGTATCAGGAGCGTAATTCAGGACCTTGGACCCCGTGATACCGACAAATTTAGAACAACTCCGAAATTAATGCAGAAATAAAGTCTAGTAGCGGCTCGTTTTCTCAGGATTTTAGGTAAATTATTTTTATTGTATAACTATAATAGCATTTAATAATAGTATTCACCCCTTAGCAAAACCGTACTTCCCGTTGACCTAGAATCATGAAATTTGGCAAGAAGCAAGTTCTTACAGCATATGTGAAGGAAAAAATCTGAAAACCGTAAATATTACTTTAATAAAAAGAGTGAGTTTACAAACTTTTTAAATTTGATTAATTTATTAATTAATTTTGGCCAACTATTGTACTTATATACTTAGATAGTTTGTACGGAACCCTCGGTACGCGAGTCCAACTCGCACTTGTCCGGTTGTTTGTACCTTCATTTTCTCTGCACCTTCAATGCGTAATCTTTTGTCATTTGACAGTTTTACGCTCCAGTTGTGTCATTTTACTTGTGATTTTACTGTTAGAGTGCGTTTCAACTTATACTTCCGATGGCGTGATGTTGGCACCCCTGTCTGTTAAGATGGTGGATATTATGAAGATTTTTTAAATTTTATTAATTTCTGTGTTCGAAACATTAAGAAATGGTGAAAAACATACGGCATTGAAAATGAAGAACCTTTGTGAATGCGAAAAACGTAAAGAAACCCCACTTGTTCCTTCAAAATGAGTTCAGGATCATATTGCCGCCATTTCAGTTTAAAAAATAGGGTTACCAGTGGATTAATGTATTTCCTTAAATAAAATTTAAATCATATCAAAAATAATAAACAATTATTGTATAACACCGATTAAAATAACAATAAATAAATAGCCATTGTAATGATATAATGTACTATATGCTAATTGATATGTTTTGGGGTTTTTGTGCTGACTTGTCATAATTGCTTTTTAATAATTAATTAAAAAACCAATGTCATTCCATTATGATAAAGAAATATTCATCTTGTTTTATTTATCACATATTATCCATAAACCTATACATGTAGTTAATAACGGTTTAGTTGATAAACATAATAAAGTCTATTACGCTGCTAAATATATCTACCTTCTCATCAATTATGTCTATTGTATTTGATTTACTTCCGTAAGTTGCAGATTAATTCCATAGTATAATTTCGTGACATAACTATTTGTCTTTTTTCAACATACATCTTAGAAAGGAAAAGAAGCGTATTATATTGGAAACAACATAGTTAGTTAATTATTACGTAGTTACGGCAGAATTCAAAGATATTAATAATAAATTATTTGATAGGTGGGTACATAATTTATGCTTATATATTTTAAAATTTGATTTGAAAATATTTTTGTTTTGATACTAAACAAAACATGGTCCCATTACAAAAAAAAAATCCTTTATTTCAAGGTAACACATTTTGTGTGATATAGCAACATTGAATAAACATTGCTGCCAACATCACGCCATCGGAACTAAAAGTTGCAACGCACTCTAGTATCTTCAGTAAGTTCTCTGTAAATATTTATGGCTGATAGTTCCGAAGTCAGCCTCTGAGCGAGTCAGTGAAGGCAGTTTACGTGACTATTCCAACATTAATTTAATGTTCCGGAGCTTGGGTCACTCGGTGAGAAGTTCGTTTGAAGTTCAACTCAAGAACTGCCATAAACTTACCTTGTTACTATTTAGATGTAAAAGAACACATATTATACGCGTATACAACTTATATATATAAAAGAAAGTCGTGTTAGTTACACTATTTATAACTCAAAAACGGCTGAACCGATTTGGCTGAAAATTGGTGGGGAGGTACCTTAGAACCAGGAGACGGACATGGGATACTTTTTACCCCGGGAAAATATAAACCGGGACTTTATCCCGAAAAATCGTTTTTTTGTGAGTATTGTGTTTTATGATGTCCTGGTACTTAATATATTTCAAATATTCTATCTATATATATAAAAGAAAGTCGTGTTAGTTACATTGGCTGAAAATTGGTGGGGAGGTAGCTTAGAACCAGGAGACGGACATAGGATATCTTTTATCCCGGGATATATGTAATACGCGCTGATGTTTTGGCAAACTGCTGAGTGCAACCAGTGGCGTGCCTAGTGTTTTGGATGAGGGCAAGCCAAAGCAGACCTAAAAAAAATTCGCACCTCCGATACATATAAAATGTGCATCTATAAGAAAGAAAAGCAATATCTAAAAATAAAAATGACTACCCGTACCGGGATTCGAACCAGGGCCTCAAAACAATGTTCGAACCGTGTACGCAATACAACTACGCCATCGAGTCGACTAGTTACCTTTTCGAAATTAGGTATTTAAAAACGATTTTGACCCATCGCGACTTCGAAACGAAGTTCTTGTAAAGATTAACTATTTACATAGATTTTATCTGTATCAAATAATTATAAAAAAAGTAAAAACACTACAATCATCAATATTACTGTCGACGCACAAGTTTTGTTTAGAAATTTTCAAATTTCGTCACAGCTACTGTATCTATTTAATTGGACGAGATAATCAGGTTACAATTCGCTGTTTACCGAAAAAATGAAATGAAATGAATGCATTTAACATATGTTTTTGTGAATTGGAATTACTTTTGATAACACTGATTAATTATATCATTTTACTAGCCAGATCTATGTACCTACCTATTCCAAACACTTGTTTTGTTCGAGAAAAATATGAAACACCAACAATACAACTTAATACGTAGTCGTATAACGTATTAGAGCATCCAATAAGACAATAAGTTTTGTTGTATACTGATCTAAATACCTTTTATGATTCTTCAGACACATTTCGCGCCATTCACCAGCTCGTTAAAAGTTGTTTTTTCCATCATAACCTAACAAATTTAACTTATTCTCGCCGATAAAAACTTTCACTCACTTTAAACTATTACAAGAAATATATTCACTCATCTTTATTGTGCTTAAAAGTTTAAAATAACTCAAAAACCACGTAATAAACACAAATACTTCACAATGTAAATCGCCGGCACAATCAAAACAAATAACTGATGTTGCCTAGTTGGAATCAAAATTACACCACAAAATTAATGCTAAAATTGTGAGAAAAACTTATCGATAAATAAAATTATAGTACAATACCTTAAATAATTATAATCAGATATGTAATTTTAATTATGTTATCACTAAAATCTTTACATATTCATGATAAATAAAAATACACATTAAAATAAGCAAATTAATGCAACCATATTAGAGGTAATTCGTTCAATTGGCAACCCAAAATTTTATACAGTATCTATGAATGCATTAAGCCTGGATTATTTTCTAGTACTGATTCCTATAGAAACTTACTATAGCTATACGTATGTGGTATCAGTTTATCCATTAGTGTGAATGAGAAAAATATGGCGGCAAAAAGCCAGGTAAAACCCAACGAGAGAGAGAGTGATAAGTATATTTTGTGCGCATCTAGCTGTTTTGTATTAAATATGAAATGAGTGTACGGCGCGGATGTGGTTGTGTGTGTGTAGGTGTAGTGGTGTGTCTTTAGGTGCGCTCGAGGCGAACCGGTTCAGCGAACCGTAGCGCGGGAATTTTAAAATTTTAAAGAAAATTATTTCGAAGCGTTTTGTTACCGTAAAATGTTGGTTATTGTTTCATATTCGATTTTGGGTACTTAGGTAAATAATTTTAGGGCAAGCCAGGCTTTTCGGCTTCTATGAAAGGACCGCCACTGAGTGCAACCTATGCACCAAAATACATAAACAATAAAGAATCATTAAAAAACTTAATTTTTTTATTTGTATTTCCTAATAAAAAGTTGAACTTTTTTTTTTTTTTTTTTATAATGGCATTTGTGTTCACATTTTGCCAATGTCAAGTTTGGTTTGTCTATGTAGTATGTCGAAGTAAAGCAGTGGCTACCTTACCAAGACTTTATCGAGGAGTTTTGGCGGCAACAAAAAAAAACACTTGATTAGCACAATTATTTCAATTCACTTCATTTGAGCTCTTTAATAGAACTATATTGGATAATATACCACCATAATTATGCAATATAACACTAAATATCACCAAAATAATGAATTAAAACAAGAGCACCTCATGACACTTCCAAGTTCCCGCCAAAACTCAAAAGTTGAACTTAATGAAATCCAAAATCTGCTTATTTATTGTGTCTAAGGCGGAACAGAGTTCGCGGGGTCGCCGGTCGGCCAGTTTAACATAGATGAAAACTGAGGTTCTTTGAAAATTCATTCCAGGATGTGTAATTCTAATGGTCACTCGGTTAGTATGAGATATATACAACATAACGCCTTTATCCCAGAAGGGGTAGGTAGAGATGTAACCAGGGCACGCACTTTTCGCCGTGTGTATCCCGTCCCGTGATGTGATAGCCATACCGGGCACAAATTACAGACTTCAGGTTGATACGGAGCAGAAAACCCAATATGATTTTACCCAACCCGGGGATCAAACCCGAGACTGCAATGCAGTCGACCGTCATACAATAATTAAGATACAGATAGTCTCGTCTACTAATATTTAAAATCTAATCAATGGTTAACAAAATATCATAATCATCTTCATCAGCCACATGACGTCCACTGCTGAACATAGGCCTCTCATAAAGATTTCCAGATAGACCTGTCGAAAGTGGCCTGCATCCAGCGTTTTGCTGCGACCACAAACTACACCAGCATTCAATCTTCGAGAGAGCGAAACAAAATAACGATGTTTGTGGGTGACATAATTAATCGGGAAGTAATAGGCCGGGACTAACTATGTTATTAATGGAACTGTGTCCCCTCTCTACACCTCTATACCCCGGTAAATACATATTGGTCGCGTATTACTTAATCAAGAATGTGGCCTGAATAAAACATAAAGTCGTCCATTTCTAATAAAATATTGTGCAATCAGAATTTTTTCCTCGTTCAATTTCATAGAAATGTTTGTTTGTAAGTCGTCGATGACATTTCGAAAGAGTTGTTTGAGTTTAGTAATTTTTGTTAATTTGTTTGCGATTGCCCAATTTTGTAAAAGTAGAACTTTATTAAGTTTAACACTGCGCCTTCATATCATCACGTTTACCAAATCGTAATTTTTACGTTATTAGTTTTATTTCCTTTACTCCACATTCTTTTTAACGACATTTATTTAAATATTCATTTAATATTGTATGGTAAATTAATGTGAAACATTTCCAGACCAAAATTTTAAACATATGAATATTCTTCTAAAAAAATACTTAGGTACCACGTAGAAGTCATTGAGAATTCTAAAACTGCTTGAGATACTTAAAATTACTAAGTTATTAAAATGCTTAATGGCTATACACGAGTATAAACTAAATATAAACTATAAGTTAAACAGAATACTGAGTGACAAATTAATTTATTAATAATAATAACAATACCAGCCCTGTATTATATACTGCCCACTGCTGAGCACGGGCCTCCTCTACTACTGAGAGGGGTTCAATCAATTTATTGCCAAACATTAATTTATCTACTGTAAACGTGACACACTGAAACTTTGTTTTTTTTATGATATAGGGGCAAACGAGCATACGGTTCATTTGATGGTAAGTAATCACCGCCGCCCATGAACATCTGCAATATCTGATTTGCAAGTTAGTGCTGAAACCTCAAGATGTCAATTAAATTAAGAAGTGTTTGATGCGTTTTTTTTCGCTGTTGAGAACGAACGTGATATCTGATAATGGTTTAACGCTCGTTAGTGTTCTCTTACCACAGTCACACAGTCTAGTAATCCGATTTCATTGGTAGTTCCGACAAATTTGCGGTCCGTTGAGTCGATGCCGCACGCTCGCCGAAGCCACGGTTCTAACCGACGATGTATTATCACTTGTCCTTCTCGCACGTATCATAGGAGACAAGGACACATGACGCAGTGATTAAAGAGGTCGTTTTCTGTTACGATATGTGTAAGTTGCTGGATCCTGTCCAGCACAAACATTCTGTTAATCTGCTTACGTAGCGAAATCTGGAATCGGACGGAGTGGATCAAAAACGCTTGATACACCCAAAACAGATTAAGGGCTACTGTGATTCCCGTAAATTGAATGAAGAGGGGGGCAGGTGTTTTATTCATGAGGGGTATAGCGCGCCGCGATTCACAAATCTCTAATCCGGATTCCGCGCGACTGTTTGGAATTATTTGGGCTCCATCCAAATTGTCTTTGTCACTGATTAAACTATTATAACTTGATAGCTGTCTGCGTGAAAAAGGAATGTACTTAATATGAATGTCATTACTGGATTTTAGTTTAAGCTGTATTAGGTATAGTGATTCGGCACATTCGTGCCTTCAAATCTAAGACTAAAGATTTATCCTCGGGTCATTACTAAAGTGTTTGAGATCCAAACTTACATAAATTATAATGTATTTTGCTTCAGACCAGCGTGACTCTTGACTCAAACATCTTCAGACACGAGAATTAAGCCTTTTAAATATTTATACATCAAACAAGAAATTATAGGTACCTATTTTGATCTGTTAGTAAAACTATTTCGTGGAGTTACGCAGTTTAGGTCAGAGTAATGCGGATATATTATTACAGAGCATTATCCAATATCCAGTGCGGAGCGGACCACTCAAATTATGAGACAACCTGTTAGTGGGCGACGGTATTACTCGCCGCAGCTATATTTATTACAGAGAAACCTTTTCTAATATGAACGCAAATAGAACCAATGGAGCGATAAACGAACACTTTTTTGATATACTTATATATATGACTTGTAATAAGGCTTCTTAATTTGGTGGGTGATGTCACAATTCTATTCCAGTTAAGGATATAAAAGTGTTAAGACAAAAACATTTTTTTTAGGGTATTTGTGACGTGACCTATAATTTTTGTTTTAAAAGCACAGAGCGTTTGACAACTCGAGGCAGTTGATCATTGACTTTCATGCCGGTCGGTTGCTTCGTGTAATATTTGTGAAAGTATTTCTGTAAAATCAATGGCAGATACTTTTATTCAAAAGAAAACCGTTGCAGTTTCTAATAATATATTTTTATTACTAAAATAATCTTAGTCATTACCATTGTGGTTTAAACTCTTGTAAAGAGCGACCATAATAGTGGCCTAAATCTCGAGTCCGTATATTCCTTACGGCCTCTGAGATCAGAACTCCCATATAGGTCGCATATAGACAGACTAAGCACCAGCCCCACGAAATGAATAAATCAGCTCTCTAAGCCCTGTTTCGACTGCATCTAGATTGTTAATAGTGTTGTCGGAATCGCTTAATCAATATGCTCCGGGATCCTGTCATACGAATATTTGGTAGATGGTTGCTATAATTACTGATGAAGAATTATCTAAATGGTGCGGGAAATGGAAGGATTAAATCATTTGTACTCCTGAGTTAATGAAATTTAAACTAACGACAGGTGTACGAACTGTTTGGTCGGGTATTTCAACGTATCTGTTTAGAAGGATAGTATCGATGTAACTACGTAGTACGTATACTAGCCCCTTTTGTTTTACTATGGTAAAAGTCAAGCTGGGCTATATTACCTTTTTCACTTTGTAAGACCTTATAAAGTGCAAAGTCCATACGACTTGATAAAGGTCGCAGGAACACGCTGGATGCAGCTGTTGACAAGTCCGTCTGGAACTCTTTAGGGGAGGTATATGTTCAGCAGTGGACAACATTATGCTGATGATGATGAAGACCATATGATTGGGAATACTAACATAATATCTAATGCACAGTAGTATCAAAACAACAAAGAAGTCATATATCATCGTAAAAAGAATTAATCCACTTTTAATGATGCCAATATGAAAGACGCTTATGGTTCCGAATCAAATTAACAATTTGTTAGCTGATTGTGTAGCCGTATGGAAATAGTAACGGTTATGGGTGAGAAAATATGTTAATATTTAGTAAATAACAACGTAATTGATTAATTAAATGTTCAAACAAAGACTTTATCATATAAAAAAACCTTTTGAATTCTATGAATATTTCACTTTTAAATTTGCCTAATTTGGCAAACTCTAGGAAGAATCTGTGCTGTTTTCATGTCATCATTTACGTTATGAAACCAAATGGTCTAAACTCTAGTGAGTTCTTTATGAAACCACATCGTTGCTATTAATGACATTTTCATTTGCAACGGGTAATCAACTAACATTACAATAATTTTAACTTTTAAATCTACTGTGACTATTAGGTATATAACCTAATTACTACAATTATAAATATTCCCTCATTCATATAATTTAAATTTAGGGAAGACGACCGACCGATCATTTTGTTGCGCTTGCCTTTATAAGTTTCATTTTATTAAGAAAGTAGGAAGAGCAATACAACAAAAATAATTTTGTAAATGTAGGCGAATGCACATTGTACACCGTTATTTTATTATTTTTTTGTGTTATGTCCAGTTTTACGTATTTGTACATGCCTGTCCAGGTATTCCCTAAATCCCTTCATTTGGATTTTATCTTATTTCAACGGTGATGTGCGTGCATTAGCTTATATAACTAATCTGACTTTGTACACAGCACAAAAGAATTGAAAAAAAAAAAGAGTAAGAAACAATGAACAATTGATGACAAAAAAAGTAAGCCCGGAGTTTCTTTCTGCCTTTCTTCTTCGGGTCGTCATCGCTTAGGTAGCTAGTGAAAGGCTGGTAGGTTAGCTAGGCTAGGGCCTGTAGTGTCCTCACCGGTGAGGATCGCGACGCGTTCCTCCCATTATTTTAATAAAATGATGTCCTTTTTATATCCCCTTTCCTGCCAGCCCGAGCTGTTTTTTTTTTGTTTTTGTTTATTTCTTATCATAGATTTACTCCCAATAAAAATGTCGGTAGTTATATAAGTGACCATTGGTATTTATAATAATTATTAATATAATCAATTTAATGTATCTTGACTTATCATAAGTGCAACTATGTTCGCCTACGTGATGAATAAAGTATTTTATTTTTTATTTTATTTTATTTACTATAGTCGCAGTGGCAATTCATTGCCTTTCGGGGGAATTAAAATACAGGCATATAAATTCAAACCGTCGACGATCCTTATTTAATTTTCGTTTACGCAACCCAAAAATAAAAAGCGGCCGCGGCCGGAAAAGCTTTATTTTTCTTTGTTGTTAGAATGACGCGTTTCATCCATTTCAATAGACCACTCCTCGATTGGGCACGATCATCGCTGTCCATCATTATGAATTCGTGATTAGCCCCACTCAATTCAGGGTTGGCAGACAGGCTATGCGTAATCAACTCCTCGCGTGACCCAGCCCTGACGCTTCAATTAACAAAATTGATAATACTGAACGCGACAAGGCGACGAACCTAATGTTTCATGATTAATGAATATCATTCTTATTGAAGACACTGATTATGAATTTATCTTGCGTTTTCGCGCTCGAAGGAATTTAATGTAATGAGCTTGTGGATTAATGCTTTTTTTTAAGATTTGTGTTTTTGACCTTTGTTCATTAGCTTAATTTATTATGTAAGCAATATTTGGTTTTGAGGTATTCATAGACGCTTTGAATATTGTCATCACGTATGCCGCCCGGCCCAATTGTATTCTTCTATCAGCTTATTTTTAACCGACTAAAAAAAAGGAGGAGGTTCTATGTGCGACAATATGTATTTTTTTTATATATGTTCACCGATTTCTCTGCCAATTGTGGTACCCATTTTCAAAATTACTTTTTATTTTATAATATTTTATTTTTTATTTTAAATTGGTCCCATTGTCACCAAGGCAGAATCTGAGGATGGAATGAGGGATCCCAGGGAAATCGAGGGCACATACAATGTTTTTCATATCGGATTTTTACCGACTAAAACCCCATGTTGGTCTCCATCAGCACTTTAGGATGACTCCGGGACGATCTACTGGTAGCGTATACTTTCTATGGACCTAGGTTTAATTGCCAGGTCAGGCAACATTGTGTAGGATTTTCTAGCACGATTTGACCAAGGATTATGACTTGAAGGAGACGGCTGGTTCAAAAACCAAGCCAAATTGTTTTGGCATGCTTGAAAAAGTTGGTTGCACTGACCCTACATTAGAGTGTGTGGCAGAAAAAAAATCTACTATTTCTCTTTGATTTTTAGCACGACTGCGTTACCTCGTAGGTATATCCCGTTCAAACAGGCTAGCATAACTGTGTCGGCTGGCGAGAGGGACTCTTTCGTTAGTCGAAACTCTATCTGGACACACACTCTATACACTCCAGTTACAGTAGGTGCAATGGGGTCACCCGTCACTTTAAGGAGCCCGTAAAAAAACTATATATGTAGACATACTAAGAGATTAATTTATCATCATTTGAATGCAAACCAGGAACGTATTGACTGTTATTAATAGCATATTGGTTTAAGCTGAGCATAATTTCACATCTGAATGACTACTACTTTTTCATAATCATTTAAGCGGTCCAACAAGTGATATCCCGCGGTATTGCGAATCTCAACTATAATCCAATTATACCGTGCCTCAAGGCAGAATATTGCACGCACGGCGAAGTTATCACAGGCGACCACAGCACAAAGGACTTTCAAAATAAATAAACAAGCGAAAATTTTACCGCTTTAGCTGTCGAAAGCAGCTGCTGGTTGCACAATGCACGACAAGGGACGATGAAAAGTGCCGTAGTCGGATTGCAAATTAGCGCATTCGACCAGTCAACCCGAAACCCGGCTGTCCGTCCGCTTGCCACACCATTTGCTTTCCAACGATTTCACCGCACGCACACTACGTTAAACTAAAATTCGTTCATTAATCAGCTTTCACACTGTAAAAGCGAGCTGATCGGTTATAGAGCCGTCGGTATTTTGCGTGCTATTGGTCGTATTGGGAACGCGCTTTGGATTGCAGCTTTACTCGCCGGATTAATCATAAGCATGATGACTTGGCATGAGCGTTGATCGTCCTTTACTAATATCATCGTTAGTTTCAGGCTTTCCAAATCTGGTGAATTTAGGATCAATTATATTGAATGTCACAAACGGCGCCTCCAAATTGGCCGCGCGGGAGCAGCGCGGTCGCAGCGCTGCACTTAGCGGAAAATAGGAAGGCGCCTTTAGAGTTACGTATAAACATTATTGGCATTTTGGTAAACGTAAGAGAAAAGAATTAGTATATTTTTATAATGGTGTGAATGCACGAGGAATCTAAAGCAGGAAATGTTCTGTAGTAAAATGACAATAAATTTGGAGTTACAATATTTAAAGAGAAATATAGGTTACCTAGTACACCTAGTATATAAATATATTTTTTATCTTATTGCGGTAGCTTCACTGGAATTGGAACTTAACACCGCCTTAATATAATTTCGATCACCGACGTGCCAATTGCCACTAGTCGCTAGAATTATGCAAGACTTCATTGAGTGCTGTGCTGTGTGCTTGAAGACTGTGACTGTTCCCAGACGTGATACAAAATATGAGCCAATACCGTTAATGAAGACTCTATTCATTCTTGACACAAAATTGCAATCACATTTAGTTACAGCGTATTTTTAAAAGCTAAATTACAAACTCGTTCCTGTGCTGGAAGCACAGAATGCTATAAATGCTGCTGCTCCAAACGAGCAAGATACTGCAAAAACCTTGAAGCGTGTCACAATTTCAGTCAGTAAGTTTAAAGTTTTGCTGGTTCTTAATATTAAAACATCGCACTGTAACAACAATGTCGGGCTCTCAATCTTAGATCTGCGAGTTTACGCATTTGACGCCTGACGCTGACAAGTTCAACGTAAAATTCAATTTATCTCCCTGAACAGCCCTACAGTTCCAGTAAATTACTTAACAACAAGAATAACAGGCATAATTAAGTTTTGTGCTTAGACCCGCTTTGATGTTTATTGCTACAATAATAATAGACGAATACAAGTTTTTATTAACGGTTCCTGTGTCAAGGTGAAAATTTCTGTTATTTTCTACTACATTAAACGCAGTGTTGTCAGTCTTCAGATGCACTAAATAGACAAGAAAAATAAAATAACAATAAAATAACACGTTGCGCTGGTAGACAGAGACAATAGACGATCGCATTTGATCGTTTCTTCGAGATAAGGGGTAGTTTATACGAGTCAAACAACATTTGCGTCTACTTCGTCGGCTCCGGGCCATAGTGCTCTTAGGGTAAACACATTTACTTTGACTACTATAAAGGTCGCAAGTAACAAATAAGAGATGGCAAATAGAATACAATCACGGTAAGTGCACCCTTAAAGCAGTGCACTCGGTTATTTCTGAAGACGTCTCCTTCGAATTTATTGCTGTAAATCTTCTAACATTTTATGTTTGAGATACACACATATCTTTCCTTTTACACGAGATTGCGGAGCCCATAGTGAATGTGGCACATTCAAACTTGAGGGGTGGAATTGTAGCGCAAGCCGCAACTGTGTCCATCCCCTTTAATCAATTGTTTTACTGTAGAATTCTTTGAAGTTTTATAGTATTTTTGTATTTATATCAGGTTTCGGTTGAAATATTCTTTTTATGCCAAACTAAGGCAAGAAGAAAGTCGGGATCGACATGATTTTGAAATTTGCTTGTAATTTATCTTTTCTGTCTGTTACTCCGACGAGTTTATCCCACCCTAAAATTGTGACAGATTTTCCAGAAAGTTCTTTTTGCCTCTGTTGCGGGATTAAAAAAAATAAAATAAAAATAAAAAAGCCTTTATTTCTACTACACCAAATGTTTAAATGCTATAATACCTTATACCTATATACATAATACATTAATTATTATTTATTTGTAGTAGTCGCCTCTGTGGCGTAGGCCTCCCCTAGTTTTCTCCAGACTTCTCTCACGCGTGCCTGTTGCATCCAGTTGGCTCCACATCTTTGTTCAAAGATATCCCTCCACCTTAGTTTTGGTCGTCCTTTTTTCCTTTTGCTTTCACGTGGTATCCATTCTGTTACGCGTTTTGTCCATCTATTATTTTCCAAACGGCATATATGTCCAGCCCAATTCCATTTCAGTGTTCTAATTCTGTTCCGTACATCAGCTATTTTTGTTTTGTTTCTTAACGTAACATTACTTACTTTATCTGACAGTTGCAGTTTAAGCATGCTTCTCTCCATTTTCCTTTGGCTGACCGCAAGTCTTTCCTCATCTATTTTTCTCAATGCCCATGTTTGGCAGCCATATGTCAGGCATGGTAAAATGGTTATATCATATACTTTCTTTTTGATATGAATGCTGATGGAATTGTTTTTCATAATTTCACACAGGCTCCAATACTTTTTCCATGCTAATGCTATTCTTCTTTGTATCTCTTTATCTGAGTTGTTTGTGAACGACACAAGTTGCCCCAAATATACGTATTCATTTACATATTCCAATCGGTCCAAACCTATCGTTATATTCTGGTGTTTGCCATTAGTTAGAACTTTTGTTTTTGACATGTTCATTGACAATCCAACATTCAGGCTCGCTGTAGAAAGTTCTGTGACCATGATTTCCAAGTCTGACGCACTCTTAGCAAACACTACTATATCGTCTGCGAAGCGTAGGTGGCTCAACAATTCCCCATCAATACTCACTCCCTTTTCTTCCCAGTTTAAACTTCTAAACACAGATTCGAGCACCGCAGAAAATATCTGGGGGGACAGTGGGTCCCCTTGTCTCACCCCTTTTTGTATAGGGAATTCGGCTCCATCGCGCTCTAGCCGCACTTTACTCTGACATTTAGAGTATATGCTAAATATTAAATTAATATACGTCGGATCTATGCCTTGTTGTGCTAGTGATGTCCATATAGCTTCGAAATATATAGAATCAAACGCTTTTGCGTAGTCAATGAAACACATATACAAGTTTTGTCCATATTCGTTAGCTTTTTCTATTATTTGTGTGACGACTTGGATATGATCTACAGTGGAGTATGTTTTGCGGAAACCCGCTTGTTCACGTGGTTGATTTTCGTCTAAGCGGTTTTTTATTCTATTGAGTATGATTTTTGCAAAAATTTTGTATAAATTCGACATTAGACTGATTGGCCGATAATTTCCCAGGTCGCTTCTGTCTCCCTTTTTATGAAGTAATATGATGGTAGATTTTGACCACTGATCTGGTGTTGTTTCTTCTCTCAGAATATTATTAAATAGTGTTTGTAGAGGTTTCAGTAAAGAAGACGATAGAAATTTAAAGATTTCGTTTGTGATATTATCGCTTCCAGGGGTCTTATCATTTTTCTGGGATTTTATTGCGTACTCGATTTCTGGTATGAGGATATATGGTACTTCTCTGTTCAAGTTTGATGTATAATATGGTTTGTTGTTTAATGTATGTTTGTGTGTATTAGTTAGGTTATTTTTGCAAGTGTTGCGGGATTAGCATATTGATATATTGAATAAAATATTGTTCCGTGCTGGTCTTAGGAATAGTTGTTTTACTTATTCTATTATGTACAGAAACAGTTAAAAATCCCGTAAATAAAAGTAAAAACAAATAAACGATATCTAAAACAAATATGTGAGTTTAAAAATAACGATTACGTTATCCGGAGCAACACCGACCCGGCGATGCTTTCTTAAAATTTCATCCAATTCCGTTCAACGGTTCTTGTATTTACTTCTAATAAAATTCAAAATATTCACATACTTTTATATTTGTAATAATATAAGTAAGATCATATATTATTAAACAGTATTAGTGGTTTCTATTTAATATGCGAACATAAAAGTTTTTTATTTCCGTCACCATTTGACCTGTATTGACAATTGATATTCGGTTGCTCACATTTATTATGTACTAGGTGTTGCGCACGACTTCGCCGTGCGACAATCCTTTCCCGCTACAAGTCTCTAAAAGCCAGTGCCATCTATGAAAAAAATCGAATCAAATAACTCAATTTTTCACCATGGTAGCAAATTGCTGGAATAAAAAGTAGCCTAAGTGTTAATCCAGGATATGGTCTACCCGTGTGCCAAATTTTATCGAAATCTGTTCAGCTATTTCTGCGTTTACTTCAAACATACAAACATCCAAATATTTTCATAAACTTTCGCATTTATTATATTAGTAAGATTATAAATTTATTAAGAAGTAAGATGACAATCTAGTGGATTGAATTAATTGAATTACACAACAATAGCTACTCAGCCGACAGCGGACAGTTCCTGTTAATATTGTTTCGCATCATATCAGCACATTCGACCGGCCTAGCTACACAATGATAAGTAGCTGGGCCATAACTGTCTGTCATTACTGCCAAACCGCTGTTAAAAGCTCTGCGAGTTGTAAAAAAAAGGCGAGTGGCTAGAAGGTTATGTTTTTAAAACTCGGTTAATGGTTACGTGTATTTAAGAAAGAATATTTTAATTATACGTAGCAGATTAGTTATCCACTATTATCGAATATCATATTCAATCAGTGCGATTGTATTTTTTTATTTTATTTTTTTATTGCATTGAATAACGAGACGAGCATGCCGTTCGCCTGATGGTAAGCGATACGTCCACCCATAAACAGTAGTATCATAGTATGGAGGTATAAAGGCTCTTCTACTACGTCTTTCTGTCCCAATTCTATTTGGTTTTAATGTAATCAACAAAAAATAAAAAAAAAATCCAACACTTTGATAACAATAAAAAATTGTGAATCTACTGACAGCAAACACAATGCTGTGTGGACAGGAAAAGAAACTCCTCAAATAGACATAGTGTATGCAAAAAGCTTGTCAAAGCAATTTCGAAAGAAAATCAAATTCCACAGAAAAAGTGGTATAACTTGTCGATTCTGTCTGCCGGCGGATTCGGAATAGATCTGATATTCGAATATACCGCTAATGCGAGTATTCCATCTCACGGTTGGACGAGCGATGCATATTTGATTTGTTTCCAATTTACACTGTGTAGGTATAATGGTGGAGCGTGCCACAAAAAATATTGGTCGGATCATGCGTGTACCGCGTGCATTTTTAACGTCGGTGCTCAAACCTCTGCAAAAAATGCATTCTTTTTTTTCAATTGAAAACCGAACTGTTAAGTTATTGACTGTGTTTTTTTTAGAAGAATAACGCGTTTACTCGTCTACACTCAACGAAATATAGTTCTAATTTGACCGACTTATTACTTTCTAATGAAAGATTTATGCCTGCATTCGTGCACTTTGCGTCAATACGATTGATCAAAAGTAATTAATATCTACGAACAAATCAAGTCTTTGCTCAATAAATATTAAGTAGTATATTGAGTTGCCGCACTTATATTATCTGTCTCCTGAGAGAAGCCAAACACCACATCAGTCAAAAAATCCAATCCGAATCGAAATACTCACCTAATTCTCTTGCCTGACTTGATGCCACTCGACCAATGATGTGATTACATTAGTGCTAATATGTACAGGAATTACGTTACAGAAATGTGTTATTTGTACAAGCCAACAAGTTTTGATGATAATTGGTACGGCTTAGCTGTATCCAGCGGTATTGTGATGTGTGGTCGCAACATTAACAATTGCGGTTTGTGAAGCGGCCCATGTGATTGCGTTCAATGCTTTAAACGTTGTTGAACAAACTTGCTAAAGAACTATAGACTTTGTAAGTCGCTAGGGAAGAGTTTTTGGTATGTATAATGTATATGGAGTACTAGTTGCTTGCGTTCCACTGCGAAATTATTTTTAAAATTTTGGAATATATATTTGGGTTTAAAGAATTTATTCTTATAAAAGCAACTATTACCGAGATCAAAGTACATAGCCTATGAGCTAATTACGATATACTCTATCTAGGAAACAAATTTCATCCAAATCTAAATGACGGTTCAAAATCCAAAATCCAATACATAGACACACAGTTTTAAAAAATTCTATCTCAATACCAGTCATGTATCCAAATCCCACAACCATTGGATTTGGTTTTTCTTTTAAAACATCAAAACAATTTTAGACCAGCGGATATCAAGTCAAGCCTTGGAAATACTCGTGATTTTTGCACATTTTCACATGTGACGTGCACAAGGTGAGCAGTATGCGCAAACAGTTGATGCAACCACGTCCTGTTGCCCGTTGTGGCTATACATATTGTCTATCGACGGGAAATGGGAGAAATGCCGCCGAAATAGCCCCACGATCCGTTTTGGTCGTGAATGCAAATTAATCTCTCTAGCCGCTCGCCAATCGAACTGTACTGTCTTCTGACGTTGAATACCAAACACTAGGTACTAATACCACTAATCCCTGTTACTACGTTGAAAGAATACTAATAACTAAGGTAACGAAAGCAGATGCCGGAGCACGAATAGTCCCGTGTTTAATCTACCTGAATAACATTAAGCCGACAAAATCCCATTAGCGCTATTGACGGTTCAAAGAGCTCAATGTGGCTCAACTGTTATAGTACTTGGAATACTTTTAATTATATCACACGGTGCCAATTTATATATTTTATGAGACTACTGTTAGTATTGTCTTATGCAGACATTTTTTTATTTTTTACAAATCCTTCTTCCAATTATTTCTCTCCTCAAAAACCGTAAAACTACCAACTCCTTTTGTCCTTGATTATTTATATACCTACATAGAGTGACGCACTGCAATGAAACTAAAACAAAGGGCCAACTTTTCTTAAGCTAGTATGCGTGACAGCTGTGTCATACGCTATCGCTGCATCATTCTGCGTATCCTTGTGTGCGCGCAGAATGATACCAGTTATTACATGGTTTCTATTAAAACGGGGAGAAAATTATATCCATGAAAAACAACAAAAATTAATTCACTCGAACTCATTTAGTGGGGAACAGTTCGTCTCTATTTTTTTCGACGCGTTTGAAACGTTCAGTGTCTATCTAGGTATATAATTAATCAAAGCCTTTTGTGTGTCAATTATATATATTATTATTTATATTTATATTCTTATTTTGGGTGTCAAGCCATCGCCGGTTTTCCGACTGCACGCAGCGGCTCCATTACGGTCGACTTGGCGTCACGTTAATAAAACTGACCAATAGTCCCTATAACTGACAAAATTCGTAAACTCAGCAACGATATTGACACATAGACGTTAGGCGACATGCATCGTCCGATCCAACAATGTTTCGAAGCAATAAGGCGACTTTACTACGTAATAAATCTTGCCCCGCTCTCGAAACATGCATGTTTCATACAAACGTGCATTTATTTACTGCGTTTGGACTTACATCCTATACTGCTACTATATTACGTCATATCTCTTCTTAATGGATTATTTGAGTTGTGTATTTGTGTAGTATTTAACGTATGAAATATTTACCGAATAAAATATGTTTTTAAAGCAATTGCTGTATTTTCGATATTGACTATTTTTAACCGATGAAATAAAAAACGGAGAAAGGTTCTCAAGTCGACGTATATTTTTTTATTTTTTTTTACATACGACCACGCATAACTTTTTACAGAGTAGCCTGATTTTAATAATTCTTTTTTTATTGGATAGGGTAAATAAGGCATCAACTCCAAATATATGTATATACTAGTTATTAATGTTAAACAAAAATGTTTATTATTTTTTGCTTTTCAGATTTTTCGGCGGTTTAATTTTTATGTTAAAAAGTTTTTTCATTTACATTTTTATCTGTGTAGTATCTGTGAATTCAAAGTCTGCACTCCTTTCATGAAGTAAAGAAACGCGAGGAGAAAAACATCCGTATATGTAAAAAAATATCGTAAGTCTTCATCAAATTACAAAATAATAAAATAATAAAACCTATCAATATCCATTTTTTATATACCGCCTTAGATAATATGAATACCTATAATTGCTGGTATTATAGTACTTAGGTAATTAAATCTTATATCTTTAAACGAGCAATTCTTGTATATATATAATCTGAATCTCGGAAACGGCTCTAACGATTTTCATGAAATTTTGTATGCAGCGGGTTTCGGGGGCGATAAATCGATCTAGCTAGGATTCATTTTTAGAAAATATTGTTTTATCCGTTTTTTCAGTAATTCAACTTAAACATTAGCTGCTTATTTTTCAGCTAATGTTTAAGTTGAATTACTAATTACTCTTCCTGACATCTATTGGCGAGTAATAAAACTACTCCAACAGATGGCGTTGTTAAGCACATAAACTGTTAACGACACAACAACACTAAAACTACTCCAGTAGATGGCGTTTTATTTTTATTTATTAGGGAAAATAAATACTTGTACATTACAAGTTAGATACCTAGTATATTACAAAACGTTTAGCAACTGCACAATCCACACCATTTTCCACGGATTATATAGGTGGTATTATTGTAAAACTATGCTAGGAGCATACAGTGCCCTTGTAAAAGTGCCCTTAGGGGCCTTAGGGGCCTAATTACTTAATAAATGATTTGAATTTGAATACATATTATTTGGCGTTATAATATAATACGCATAACAATAATAATATTAACATTAATACTCTTCAGGAGTCTATAAATTAATTGTAACAAACTTAAAAAAAGAGACACTATTGTTATTGGATACAACAGCAGTAATTAAACGAGTCACTCTACAATCTTCCTTATAAATTGAAATTCAGTGAGTGCAAACAAATCAATATCTGAAAAGTGCTTGTTGTAGTTATTTACAAGTCGACGTATGGGAGAACGCTCACCGGCATTGGTTCTGCAAGTTCCCGCCGCAAAGAGTGTGCGCTCTCTCACCTCACGTCGATGCACTGTTCTTGAAACTATATAGTAAAATTTATTATTTATTTCGGTGCAATAAACTCCACTATGGCAAATTTTATATAGCAACATTGCTGCAAGCTGAGCGCGTCTCGATGTTAATGAAAGCGTTGTTAAGCAACACTAAGCCAATGAGTGTTTGCTTTGAGGTTAGACCAAGAAAATCAATTGTTTACTTATAAAAATGTTATTCGTATCTAAACACAATTTCTAAAAAACACAATTTACCAAAAAAAAAAGGTACTGACAAATTAACGTATTAAGTACTTTAATGTTCACGATATAAAGTACTAAATACATTTTCAAATATATTTTTTACAACAAGAACGAATAATAAAAAACTACAGCTAGTCGTAATCGCTGCGGTAGTCTGCAAACATAACATAATACTCATCTTCATAGTAAAAGCAATTTACAGTGATACAAATTCACGTTAAATACACACACCCGAATAGTAATTAACTATGTGAGAGGTTGGGTTTTGGGACAGACTTCATTTTAGGTTTATGAATAAAATTTACATCTATTTTTTCTTCCCAAGCACTTTATTCTACAATTTTCGCTAGAATACAAAATAAAAATTCGACAAAGCTAGCCAGAATTTGTTAGTTAAGAAAAAATAAACGAGTTTCAAAGTTCGATAGAATTTTTGTTTATTCACTACTTTTATCTTTGAGTAAAGACTTTTATTGATGTGGAGTTTTAGAAGTTTTGATGATTGTTGCTCAATCACGAAATAATAGCATGAAGTTTTAAAAATAACTAAGCAATGTTTTAAATGAATATCACATAAGCTTTATTGTATACTAGGCGATGGGCGCGGCTTCGCCCGCATGAAAAACCTTTTCCGCTACTAAAGACCCTAAAACACAGCACGACAGCAGCCCCATCTACTTAAAGAATCAGATTAAAAATATCCATTATCTTCCATGGCAGTAAATTACCGGAATAAAAATATGTAGCCTATGTGTTTATCCGGAACATGAACTACCCGTGTGCCAAATTTCATCCAAATTCGTTTAGTTGTTTCTGCGTTTACTTCTAACAAACATCCAAACATTTTCACAAACTTTCGCATTTATAGTATTAGTAAGTAAGATAAGAATACAGTCTGTTGGTGTCATGAGTAACGTAAAATTGTAATGAGAAAATAAAACATAATGCTAGACTATTTACCTTCATCATCATCATTATCATCATCATCAGCCACATGACGTCCACTGCTGAGCATAAGCCTCCTCTAAGGATTTCCAGGCGGACCTGTTAAAAGCGGCTTGCATCCAGCGTGTTCCTGCCACTTTTATCAAATCGTATCTCCAACTTGCAGGTGGACGGCCGACGCTGCGCTTGCCAGTACATGGTCTCCACTCGAGAACTTTTTTGCTCCATCTGTCGTCAGTTCCTCGAACTATTTAGCTTACGTAACAATAAATAAAATCTACAATATACGAACTCATAACATTTCCACAGTAATTTGGAAGTAATTCACTATATTATATGAAAATTGAGTTCCTAGTACGATTTTTCATCTCAAGTAATTAAAATAGGAGGCAAACGATGAAAACAGGAAAAACTAGAATTTTAAAACTTAATTATATAACTTTCAATCTTGTTGATGGATCTGTAGAAAAAGGCGTTTGTAATATAAACGATAACATTACGAAGAACAGTAATTTACCTGACGAAAGTATAAGCATGTTAATATTTAGTCTCAGACAAAATGACGAAACATGTCTCGGTGTACTTTAGTTTCGTTTGCATTTCTCTCACGTAGCCACAGCGACCGACGTTGGCGTAGATATTTCCAAAATAATATGCGATTCTGGAAATAAAATTCTGTCGCGATGTCTGGCGGAACGTAAAACCAATAGTTGTAGATCAACCCTCATAGTTATTTACAACATGAAGACAACATAATATCATGTATTCTTATTATGCTAGTTAATGTACCAATCATCTCTCAATACAAGCATAATCTTTACACCACTTCTACAATGGAGTCACTTGTCACGTAGGGACCGTTGTACAACTGTGGTCAAGAAATGCTAAGGGTTTTATTGCACTGGCGACTTACAAGCGATTTCGCAGCGAGGCGAAGGCTCTGCGCGCTCGTCCAGTGTAATAAGACTATTAACTTTACCTGACCACGGTTGTAACAACGGCCCCTTAATATTATTGTCTGTTCTGTTTTTAATCCAAGACGCCTAGAGGATGTTATATTATAAAATCTCGGCTCGGGTTGCCTCTTATATTCAGAGGGTTTAGGTCTTAGTCTGCCAAGCTAGCCTAATACAGTTTTGAAGACGAATAGCGGAAGATTACCGTAATTACTTTTTTATTTAAAGTAAGATGCTCTTTGACATTCATATCACACAGATTACCACTTTGCTTTTATTATATTTATGATATCTGAAGTCAACCTTTAATTTCACCATATCATTTGTCTCATACACTACATTATCTACTATATCAATTTATCATCATCGTCAGCCACATGACGTCCACTGCTGAACATAGGCCTCCCCTAAAGATTTCCAGACGGATCTGTCAAAAGCGTTTATGAAGTCGTCTGTCTTTATCAATTAATCATCATTAAATTGAATTATTCAAGCATACAAGACATAAATTAGCTCTTTGTTTGACAATATGAATCCAGCCCAAATACCGTTCATTGTCTGAAACTGATTTTGTAAACCAAGAGTCTAGTCAAATGTTTAGTTTAAAATATTTATTCCGTACATCCTTAAAGGCAATATGATATACAGCTTCCCAATTCACCATAATTTTAATAAACTTTGACTACTCACTTCACTTTCAACTAGTTTTCCTTTTAAATATATTTTAATGAAAGGTAATTTATTCAATAAAACCTCTTTGTCGGCATGGCATCGTAACGAACGGAAAATGGAATATTGATGGTAACGAAATTGATTTTATTTTTGTCCTTTTTAAAAAATGCGGTTATTACTCAGATGTAAATTGTCGATCGGCGTTTTTTTAACGGAGAAGAATAATACACACCAGATGAAAATGGGACTGCCTCGGTGGCGTAGTTGTATTACGGTACGACTGCAAGGCTGAGGTCTCGGGTTCGATCCCCGGGTCGGGCAAAATGATATTGGATTTTTTTATTCAGTATCAGCCCGGAGTCTGGAATTTGTGCCCGATATGGCGATAGGCTCGCCCCCTATCACATCATGGGACGGAATACGCTTGGCGAAAAGTGGGTGCACTAGTTGCGCCTCTGCCTACCCCTTCGGGGATAAAAAGGCGTGAGCATGCATGCGTGAAAATGGGAAGTTAAAATTAATAAACAGTAGGTGAAGTATTTAATATTGGTTTTAAACGATAGTATTGGTTATTTTCTAAGGGGTAGAATAGTCATACCCAGCATCTGTTCCTCCATACTACCAGAACTTTGCTGGAATGGCATGTTATGTCATGTTATGGTCTGATATATAAGCTATAATCATAATAATACCAGCTCTGTATTATATACTGTCCCACTGTTGGGCACGGGCCTCCTCTACTACTGAAAAGGCCTTAGTCCACCAGGCTGGCCTAGTGGCCTGGTGCGGGTTGGCAGACTTTACACAATTCTTGAACTTATCAGGTATCCAGGTTTCCTCACGATATTTTCCTTCACCGCAAAAGCAAGCGATAATTCACATAATTTAAGAAAAGTCAGAGGTGCGTGCCCTTGGGTTTTGAACCTGCGAACATTCGTCTCGGTAGTCCGTACCACTCCCAACTAGGCTATCGCCGCTTTTTTTAGAAGCTATTACCTAATGGAAAACTAGAAACGATAATGTATAAAAAATAAAAAACTGTCTCATATAGACGGTTAATAATAAACTCCATTTCATAAAAGGGTATCTCCGTAGGGACAAACTAAAGTATCAACTATCCATTGTTCAACTTGTCATCACTAGGGAAATTCCTTTTTTATTTTATGTTTGAGTGAATTGTTCGATTCATAAAATACCTCAGTTGCCAGTTGGTACTGGTATTTAGGGCTAAAATATCATAAAGCTTGCCTTTTATAATGCCAAAGACCCGAGTATAAATGCAGCATTGGGTCAAAGAACTATTTACGCCTTTGCTAACCCTTTTTTGGTGGCGTGAAGGCGTGAGCTTATCAGTTATTACATTAGTGATTAGACATGTCCAGACTGATATTACGCAATGTATTGTAAATGAGTGTTTACTGTCATAGTTAATTGCTTTATATTAAATACCCATAACTACAATACAACTATCGAACAAGGCACTTGAGCGTAATTAACTAGCACAAGTAACGCATGCATTCAGCAATAAGTTAATTGACATTAACACGCCAGTGTTAGAAATTACAGCAGATGTATCATCCGTAATAGCTTCAACATGGCAATAATACATTACGAACATGTATCAAGCCCGCAGCTATTACAATCAGAGTGGTAAACGAAGTGTCGCTGCTAATGTTTGTATTTGGCTGCGAAAATTCTGTCAGTTTGATGTAATCTGTACCTATGATTTAGATACTTGCTGAGTACAGACGAATAGTCACGAATGAGAGCGTGTAAACGGCTTTTTCGGGTGTATTCGTGACTGTGTTCATAGTCATATTTATTCGTCAATAGTCTAAATGAGGCATTAGACTATACTGGAGATAAATTAAGGGACCCGGTGTGACGCTTAACGAAGTACTCTATTTAGGGATGAGAACAAAATAGATTGCTCCAATAACCGATTCTTGAGTGATATCGATTCTTATTACTGTGTCTCAATAGGATTAGATTGTTATTAAATTAGATATAAAACAATCAGTAGATGGGGCGCTACTACGATAGTTTTATTTAGTCGTTAATTTAATAAATAAATACAGTTATTTGAATATTAAATGCGTATTTTTTGCTTATTTTTAAATTAATAAAAGTGTTTTTATTTAAGTTTAATTTCGATTTTTATCACTAAGGATTACGTTTGGATACCAAACGGTTAAAACTATTACAATACTACGCTCATGAACTGAAAGATAAAAAAATATAAAAGCGTCTCGCTGATTTAAGAGTCCAGGGTTAAATTTATTATTTCTTCGTATATTTTTTCAGGGTCTCTTATTTTGTCCTGAGTCCCGAGAAATGGATTAAGACTTATATAATGTAATCAGCGTAGGTGGCACCAACAGATTAATAACAAGGTCTCTCTTTCAGTATTTTGTTTGTTTTGTGAATGTGTAAATATATAACATCTTATAAAAAAATCTTTCATGTCCCCACATTATCAAAATAAAGTGGCTACTTTGTTCATTTTACTTATCTTAAAATCCATAAAAGCATTTACGGGAAAAAATCCTACAAGTCAAAACGAGGTCCTGGCCTTCTATTTTTTTATTCATACCATTACTTTGCACGAGCTACGGCCTTAGATATACTTCAGTAGTCTGATCTAGCGATAAGCCGAAAGGAAATATTTACAGTAATTTTTCATGCATTCTGAAGTAGGCTCAGCCAATATTTACATACGGAAATCGGCTTCAGATTTCTGTCGAATATCAAGTTCTACTTGCGAGTTGATTTTGTCAGTAATAGATAATGTTCGCACACTAGATCGGTTATTCATTGTATCGTGTATAAGTTACGCAATACGTATTTTATGTGGAAATGTGCCAAGGTTACGAATTACGCATACGCATACTCACGCCTTTTATTCCTGAAGGGGTAGGCAGAGGCGCAACTAATGTACGCACTCTTCGCCGTACGTATTCCGTCCCAAGATGTGATAGGGGGCGAGCCTATCGCCATATGGGGCACAAATTCCAGACTTTGCGCTGATACGGATTATTAAAACCCGATATCACTTTGCCTGACCCGGGGATCGAACCCGAGACCTCAGCATTGCAGTCGTACCGTAATACAACTACGCCACCGAGGCAGTTACGAATAAAAGGTACGAATTGATATCATTAAATTGTATAGAAACTACCCAAGTTGTAAGCAGCATTATGAGTACTTAAAATGAGGTATACCTTCTCTGGCATGTTCTGCTTTGAGAAAATTTTCCGTACGGGCGTATATACACCTGGGGTGTCTGAAAAAGATTAAGCTCAAAAAATACATGAGCGATAAATGTAGCCATTACCTACATTTTGTAACCAACAAAAATATCAAAAGGTTGTCAGTATCCCATTCACAGAATCATTGATAATTGCCGTCGTACCGAAAAATATTTAAGGTATTGAGAACACAAGCAAACCCTTTTAACTGGACTGATGCTTATGGGTTTTAAAGGATTAACGCCAGGGCTGTCTTTACCCGGCAGTGCGAAGGGGGCATTGTTCCTACCCAGGCGCAGGGACCAAGGGGCTCAAGCCGATCGCCCGCCAAAAAAATGTCGCCGGAAAAAGGAGCGCCCAAATTTTCCCCCGAACCTTGTCAAAAAAAGAACACATTTTTTTGTTGGCAAGGGGTGCGCAGACTGATTTTTGCGCCCCAGCGCCAGTTTTAGTTTAAATAGTCACCGACTTCAAAATTGGCAGTATTGAGGTAATGTTAAATTATTTTTCGGTTTTTAGTAGTTTTTGAAGGCGGTTAAATTTTTTGTCAATAGGTTTTTTCTTTTTTTGTGTAAGTAAAAAAGAAAGTACTTAGTACTATTTGAAGGCTGCTCTCGGTTTCCCTGGGATTTGGGAAGTTTGATTCAATTTAAAGTTATTTTTTTCTTTTTAGAGCATTTAAATAAAAGCTACTTTTTTTGCACTTTTATTTTTTTTTATTTATTGCAAATTTTTCGAGTTATTTGCTGCAATCCCTTTCATTTGATATTATGGGAGTGCGTAAAAAATAACTAGTCCACTATCCTGGGTCGTCCGCCATATTGGATTTAATGAGAAGTAATTTTATTTTTTGTATTCTTCTCAGCAAACCCTTTCATTTGATACCCATATTATGAACGTGCCGAAAAATAACTAATCCATCATCTTGGGCCGTCCACCATATTGGATTCAGAATGACGTCACTAAACTAACAATGCATTGTCACCCAAACTCAACCTGTATGCAAAATTTCAACACAATCGGTTCAGGGTAGTTGTTTGACTTGCAAGATTCCACCCGAACAAACGTACATACATTGCAAGTTAAATAAACGCTTTTAATTAATCAAATTTAAAAACTTTGTAAATTCGCTTTTTTTTGTTATTAAAGTACATATTTTCGGTTTTCAGATTTTTCTTTTATATGTGCTGTAAGACCTTGCTTCTTGCCAAATTTCATGATTCTAGGTCAACGGGAAGTACCCTGTAGGTTTTGATCCCCTTGCGAAATCGCAACATATGCGACATAAACGGTCATATCTTTTGATCGAGTTAACTTACAAGTTTCATTTTTTCACAGCTGAAAGAGACCCTAACCTCGAGTATTTAATATAAATTTCAACTTCATAATATTTTTTCGCGTTCCTGAAAAAAAGGGCCTTGAGAGACAGACAGACAGATAAACAGACAGACACACGGACAAAAAGTGATCCTATAAGGGTACCTTTTTTTCCCTTTGAGGTAAGGAACCTTAAAAAAAATCACGTGTGGCACTCGGAGACTGCCGCGGTAAAGCTATTGCATAGCATTTTTTATCACAAATTTTGATTGACTAAACACAAATTCGATCTTACGCTTACCACATAAAGTAGATTTTTAAACGCGAGCAACGCACGTTTAGTCTTGTTATTGATAAATGTCAGAAATGCAATGGTCATCACAACCAAAGTAGAATAAATCAAAATTTGAAAAAAGAATGTTACGTTCGATTCTTTTGTACTCGTGCCGTGCCAACGCTGGGGAAATAGCTTCTACGCAATGTATTTAAGGTTCATTTTAGATTAGTAAGAAATGGTTTTAATGACTTTAATAAACGAAATAAATAAAAATATACTCGTTTCAAGAATTATAGCTTCTACGCATTGTATTTAAGGTTCATATTAGTAAGATAAAAAAGATGTGAGGTTATTTTCGTTACGGAATTTCTGGATTCGGTCTCCACGCTCAAGGCCCGCGATAGAAGCTATGCAATAGCTTAAAAGAATTTTGAACATTGGTCCGCAATTTGCGGAGGAATCGGTGAACATACATAAAAAATATATATTCAATCGAACATAGAACCTCCTCGTTTTAATTGAAGTCGGTTAATAAAACATCGTTCTTTTCTTTCTACGAATTTTGTCTGTAGAATTTATATACGTATGATTTTTTTCCCTTTACAGACATAGTCAACTATAATCTCCACAAGCAAAAGAAATACTTATCTAAATTCTTATTACGCAATTAAGTAGTAAGTGTCAAAAGAAAGTAGATCCTAATTAAACGACGTTCCCTAAAAGTGGAGCAATCCTCACACCTCGGTAATCCCTAGATAATGACGTCACGTATTATTAAGGACACATGCCTTATACTGCGAACAGTAAAACAAATTGCATGGATTACGCACTCCACGTTGAGCGTCGTAATAAAAACTTTAATGTCATAACGTTAGTAAAAAAAAATGTTTCACGTAAACGCGTCAACTGTTATGAGAAAACTCTCTTTACTACACTCAGATTTCCAACTTCAAATGCGGCCATAAGAAATAAATTTTAAATTAGATTGTTTGATACTTGTAGGTATTTCAAATAAGCGTCATCTGCAGAGTTGATTGCAAATGAAATGTTTGTTTTTAATTTAACCGCTCTATTCGTATGAAGGCGAGTTTATTTATATTCAATTTTAATGGAGTTTGCTTCGTGCAGATGTGGGATATATTATGAAGTCACTGTTTCCCCACAAAATACTTATTAAGGGGTTTGTTTGTTAGAGCCCGTGCAAATCGCTTAGGTGTTATTTCCATTGCGTGGAATATTTTGGTGTGTGGCTAGCCGGAATTAGCTGTAACATAAATTTTAAATATTATGCATTGTTATAATCCTACGTCTAGTGCAGACTGCAGATTTTGTTTGACATGAAATATAGATAAGTACAGTCAGCCACAAAAGTAGCTGAACAAATTAAAAACTTCAACACGCTTCTGCCCGTTCACTCTAATCGAAATATTATTTTTTCTTTATCTAAAATAAAGTTAACTCTGTGAAGTTTATTTTAGTGAAGAAAAAACAATCGTTGATACTGACGCAAAGTTTAAACGCGATTTGAATTTTGAATTTGTTCAGTTACTTATGTGGCTGACTGGACGTACGAAACGGATAACGAATACTGAAACTTAGGCCCCGTTTTTTCAACTGTGGTTATTTTTTACTCCGGATCTTATTAAGCTGGACGCTCTGCGAGCGCGTTCAGCTTTATAACACCGACGATTACCCTAATCACAGTTGAAAAAATGTCTTAATAACTACAATTCATTTCAGTTAATTATAAACAATGGAAAAGGAAAATTGCGTTCAAATTCAATTGGAGTTTATTGACTTATAGACAGAAGTATAATATTATGTTGTAGCTGTGCAGAATACAGCCTGCAATAATATTCATTCAAGTATTCATAGCCTTGTAAAATTGAGGCGCATATAAATTTATATGTAATACGTCTTCAAAATGTAGTGATCAATATTTGAAAGCATAACATAAGTACTAAACTATTTCATTTCAGATTTTTTTTACAGTAAAATCATTTTTACGTGTAGCAATATATTTACGTGGTTTCTCTCTTGGTTTCGTGCGATAGCGCAATTGTTGCACCCGTCAGAGCGGAAAGATTCGCAAACTTGCCACACCCGTTTTGATTTGTTGTAAATGTATTTTTCATTTCTAGGTTTCACTTCGTTGAGTATTATATTTTTATGGGTTTCCATTCAAAATATTTTATTATTTAATACAGGAAACCGTGAAATAGAAAAGGTTTTTAAGGAAAAAAATATGTCGTGAATAGGTACCTCAATAATGAGAAAAGGCACCTGTCGAATTTCAATAACTGAACTCAATAACTTATTCTAATTCATTTACAGAAATTAATTAAATTTTAAAACTATTCTGATATATTTAATTCGCAAATAGTCATATAAGATAACCTTACGAAACCGCAACAGAACAACGGTCATTTGAAATTCCATTAGGAGCATTATTACGAAATTTATCAGTAAATAATAATAAGTTAATAGCTGTGGGTGATTAACGGTAAGTGCCCTCCGTAATATGATCCTTCGAGCTCCCTCTCGCGTTGCCGACGGTTTCCGACATCTGAACTTATCCACCGATCCATAAGAATGCACATGGATGCATCTGTGTAGTACATCTAGGAGATCGGATGCCACTACAGGGTGTTTTGAATTCATTTCCGGCGGCATTTGTGGAAACGGAAATGGAACGGAATATCGCCGGAAGCGGCATTCACTTGCAGGGTATTGTGACCACTTGGAAATAGTGGCTTGTTAATTATGCAGGACTGTTTGGCTCAAGTTAATGTGGTTGGATGCCGGCCAGGTGTGACGACTTGGGCGATTGTTTGAGTAATGTGCCCGCTGCGATTAAGAACCATAATTGCAGAGCTCTGTTACGTTGGAGTGGCGGTGGGTGGTATATGACTTGCATATGATGTTGCGACAAGAAGACGCTGGAAAGTCTACTTTTTAGAGTCCTTTGCATGTACTTATTCATTAGAGGTGACACTTTGTGTGTTTGAGTTTTTTCTAGATATTCGATAGTAAGAAATATTGTTTTTAACCGTGAAACGGCAAGGTGTGTGCGTTATGGTATCCATAGCCTAAAATAAATATTGAGACCTACCTTACAGCTTACTAGATAAACCGGTACTCAGAACGCAAATCGTCGGAAAGAGTCACTTGGCAGTATTTCATCTTCATTGTCTGATATTTGATAATCTACCACTAATAAGTGAACTAAATAAGAATCATTAAGCAATATTTAACTGCAAGCATATATTAGTCTTGGAAGTATTATTATCCGAAAATCTATAAATCTAAACGTAAATATAATTTGTCGCCGACACAACCATAATCAAGAAAACCAGTGTCTATAATTTAGGTTATTTATATTAAGTCTAGACGCAATAGATCACGTATTCATAGCAAATACAAATAATAATTTATTATGTTGTTTCTAAAGCTCTAACAGTACAATTACTGGAGTCTGGAAACATTGCTTGGCCCGAGGGAAAGTCTTTTTACTTGGAATAAATGAAATTAACATTAAGATTATAGAAGAAAAGTAAAGATTTCTTAGCTATTAGGGAAATAATTCTTAGAATTGGTTCAGATTTTACGAATTTTAAGCCCTTAAACTATTATAATAATATCAGCCCTGTATTATATACTGCCCACTACTGCGCACGGGCCTCCTCTACTACTGAGGAGGGTCCTAAGAGGCTTTAGTCCACCACGCTGACCTATTGCCAGTTGGCAAACTTTGCATACCTTAATTTTTAAGCTATTGCATAGCTTCTATCGCGGGCCTTGAGCGTGGAGACCGAATCCAGAAATTCCGTAACGAAAATAACCTCACATCTTTTTTATCTTACTAATATGAACCTTAAATACAATGCGTAGAAGCTATAATTCTTGAAACGAGTATATTTTTATTTATTTTATTTATTAACGTCATTAAAACCATTTCTTACTAATCTAATATGAACCTTAAATACATTGCGTAGAAGCTATTTTCCCAGCGTTGGCACGGCACGAGTACAAAAGAATCGAACGTAACATTCTTTTTTTAAAGTTTGATTTATTCTACTATGGTTGTGATGACCATTGCTTTTTTGACATTTATCTATAACAAGACTAAACGTGCGTTGCTCGCGTTTAAAAATCTACTTTATGTGGTAAGCGTAAGATCGAATTTGTGATAAAAAATGCTATGCAATAGCTTTACCGCGGCAGTCTCCGAGTGCCACACGTATTTTTTTTTATACAATTGTCAGTACATATGTAGGTTTCCTCAAGGTTTTTTTCATCACTGTCAAGCGCACGGTAATTGATAAACAATACACACATACCTTCGAAGACTCAGAGGTGTGTGCCTTGGGTTGTGAACTTGCGGACATCCGTCTTATTTCCATCTAAGTAATCGTGCACTTAAGCTTTACCTGTTTATATCATTAGTGTAAGTGTTCGAAATATACACCCTTCAATAGATATGTGGATTTTATTCAAAGATCGGGAATTAATTCCTTTCCTTGTTTTTTTTTAAACCCACGGTTTTCATTTCAAGTATTAAACTTCTTAATCTTAACCTAACTCATCTGGGGAAGTACATATACCAATATCATACATACGTACATACATAAACACTCACGCCCTTATCCCATAGGGGTAGGCAGAGACTATGGAGCGCCACATGCTACGATCTTGACACACCTCTTTCGCCTCTTCCACATTCATAGTTCTTTTCATACATTTTCGTCAGTTAAGGGTACTCCTGACCTGCCCTTTTCGGAGAAGAGCATAAGATCATATACCAATATCAATTATCACAATTTTATAATTATTCTGTTAATCTCAACTGAACTTATCTAGAACATTTCACACACATTATTTATAACCTAGAACTTTATTATCATTTATCATAACACATGTTGCTTGCGCAAATTTTTGCAGCGAGTCCCGTCTGAAGTCAGAAGGGGAATTAATTATTTTATTCGGGCTATAATCTCTTGTTTATGCTCTCAGTTAAGAGTTTTTGAGGCAGAAAGTTGGACGATAAATTTCTGCAATAAACAGCCGGTGATATTATTCATGACGTTTGTTAACTTTGTTTTAGCAGCCTCCACCTTTATAATTAGTTGATTTAAGGAATCTTTTTATTGTTTGTTAAGAAATATTAAAATGTTAACTTTGTATGGTTGAAGTTGCTAATGTTTATACTTGAAAATGTTTCGAACATTTCTGCGTTAAGAGCTGGAACGATATTACACGACCTTTTGTGAATGTTTAATGGACTTAGAATAAAATAACCGCCGTAATCGGTTTGTGGATTGTTTCACACTGTAATGCGGACTTGTCTAACTGGAGGTATAATGCACTTTGAAATATAGGTTATTAATACTTATAATTGCTTTTGAAGTTATACTTCTTTTGGCGCGTTAGGGAAAGAGGTTAAGAGTAAATTTTTACGATGCGCGCGCACACTGTCACGAAAAGCCGACACCCTGAAGTTAGCTATAGTCAACATTTTAGTTTTGAATTTTGAACGTAGAAAAAGGCGAAAGATATTGAAGTTATACTTCTTTTGGCGCGTTATTTAAAAATATTTTTATCTTGTTACGCCAAAGAAGTATAACTTCTAACGCGTGTACATAAGTACACACACACTTTTTTATAACTATTTTAGTTTGTTTATAGATTATTGACAATAATATACAACAAACATAGTAATAAACAAGTTTACAAACCCTTTTCAGCGTCCATCCTGCCTTACAATCATTTGCAATGCAATGCAAGGTAATCAATCCTAAATTATATACTGCCCACTGTTGAGCACGGGCCTCCTCTACTACAGAGAGGGGTTAGGCCTTAGTCCACCACGCTGGCCTAGTGCGGGTTGGCAGACTTCACATACCCTCGAGATTCTTATTGAGAATTGTTAGGTATGTAGGTTTCCTCACGATGTTTGCCTTCACCGTTAAAGTGAACGATAATTGATAAACAATACACACGTAACTTCGAAAAGTCAGAGGTGTGCCTTAGGTTTTGAACCGCCGGACATTGTCTCGACAGACCATTCCATTCCCAACTAGGCTATCGTCCACTTCTATAATATCATTAATGTAGCCCTTTATGTCATAGTACACCAAACCTTTATAAATCACAATGCGAATTCAATCAACTAAATATATTTGAAGTGGTTTTTGCACTGCACACGTCGAACCATTAGGCATCGCACGCCATGTGTTAATCCGCACACGTTCGATCGTTGAAATAGTTCCGTTCGCTCACCATGAATTTGTTATACAAACTATTATGGCCGACGCTGACGTAGTTAGTACTAGTAGTATTTTTTTTATTGCTTGTATGACGACACCAGCATGCCGTTCGCCTGATGGTAAGCGATACGACCACCCATAAACAGTAGCAACAACATCCAGCACCTTGACTTACAACGTACTGTGTGGCATTCCACTGCGCTCGTCATCCTGAGACATAAGATGTTAAGTCTCATTATGTCCAGTAGTTATACTGGCTAAAATGTCCTTCAAACCGAAACACAACAGTGCATGCACACTGTTGCTTGGCGGTAGAAATAAACCATCCATCTTAGCGAGCACCAACGTCCTTTTAGGAAGTTGGTGCTCACTAAGATGGATTTTGCGAAATTCAACTTATTCAATTGCGGGTAAAAAGGGTTGGCAAAGTTTGTACCCGATAAACTCAAACACTATGGAACGGATTTCGATGAAATTTGGTATGGAGATAGTTCGAGACCCTAGGAAGGTTTTAGGCTATTTTTTATCCCGAGAAAATGTATAGCGGGACTTTTATCCAAGGAAAACTCTTTCGAGTGGGCGAAGCCGCGGTCAAAAGCTAGGACGTTACTAAAGGAAAACGCCCAAAATGACCCCACTGCGCCTAATGGTAAGCGGAGAGAGGTCCAGATAGAGTGTCGAATGACGAGCGATGATTATCTCTCGTCAGTCGACATAATTATGCCGGCCTGTTTGAACCGGATATACACAGGCTGATCCCGGAACTCTGCACACTTACGTGGGCCACTATGGGTTTTAACACCTTATGTACTGTGGTCACAATCAGCGCGGGTACAAAATATCTCCTACCACCAGAAATTTTAACGTAAAGGAATAATCATACTTATTAATACCATAATTACGACAGCATGGATGTTTTTAATGTTAGCAGTAAATAAAGAAACTACTGAATTGATTTGGATAAAATCTGGTATACATACCGAGATTTCATTTTAATAATATAGGCGTATTTTATCCCGGATAACACAAAGAGACTTTTATGCTAGAAACGTATTTCTCGTAGATGGAACTTCAAGCAACGCTTAGTAAATATTAATACACAGAAACGCTAGTGTATGCAATATATCGTGAGGCATGATTTAAGTATACCTAGACAAGGTTAGAATTTATACTCTTGACCTAACCTGCAAATCCATCAAAATAACAAAGTCAAATGTCAATCAATTTAACTTTAAAATTGTGTATCGGGACCGGCTCACGCCTAAATCCCTTCGGTGACGAGCAACAGGCAAATAGAACTACAATTCGTTATACGAACCTACGGCACTATGTAGATGTCCTTTTTTGACGAGAATAAAACATAACGTGTACTCTCTGCGGGCCTTCGTTACTAGATGGTTTTACGAGGCGACTACATACTGGCGCCGAGAAGATTTCCCGGAGGCTTAACGCATATTTTATACGGTTTGTAATTTAAGTGGCTGCTCTTTTATTATGACATCTATGTCGGAGGCGCATGATTGATCGTGCCAGCATTTCATGCAATTCAGAAAGTATTAAATGAATATCTGTAATAGATGTGGTTGACGATAAAACATCCGAATCATATCGTAACGAAAGACGTATGTCCTAATAAAGTTTATGAAACTCTGTATAAATCTCTTCGATAAAGTAAGTTCGATAGCTCTCTAGACTGAGCGCTTATCGAGTGCTTACATCGCGTTCAACGTGAGAAATTTCTTTATTTTTTTGCTAAGCACGCACCCTTGCCTATGACGTAGAATAATGGACCGCCCGCCCGCCAAATGGAAATCCGGATTATGATAAATCACAAACTTTTGAAATTTGGCTCTTGTTTCAGTGATTTATTTGGGAAGTGTACAAAACGATATGCGTTGTTTTTATACACCTACACTTTATGTGGTGATGCTAAAATATTTTTACGTTTATTTAAACAGAATTTACTGTTTTGATATTGACCAAGTGTTTTTTATTTTTTTATCGCAACTGACAAAATAAGATAATATAACAAAACATATGTCAAATATAATAGGTATTATTCATAGTTCATAATATGGTCATGGCTCCATATTGGCTATTATTAAACAAATGTCAAATTCGATTCTGTTTATCAACATACACAACACGAACACATAAGAGGATTTCGGATATTAGGAAAACTATGCATCATTTGATTTATTTTGCAAAACACATACTAAAAACATTGGCCGAGGGTGGTTTCCAAATATATGGGATGCAATACGCTAAACAGATGCCTCGATTGATTCAAAGTATAATCTTTTTTTTTTTTTTTATTGCATTGAATGACGAGACGAGTATGCCGTTCGCCTGATGGTAAGCGATACGACCACCCATGAACAGTAGCAACACCATCCAGCACCTTGAGTTACAAAGTACTGTGTGGCATTCCACTGCGCCCGTCATCCTGAGACATAAGATGTTAAGTCTCACTATGCCCTGTAGTTATACTGGCTACAATGTCCTTCAAACCGAAACACAACAGTGCATGCACACTGTTGCTTGGCGGTAGAAATAGATATTGCGGTGGTACTCACTAAGACAGCCTCTTACATAATGAGAGACCTACCACTAGTAAAGTATTTATTTCTACATTGTTCTATTTATCGGTGTTTTGTTTGAGTGTATTGAGATCAGTATGATAAATTAAATCATGTTTTGTTTAGCTTCACGAAACCCTCCATTCCGCCTTATCTAATTACCTATTTATAGCGTGATCTTGTCGTACATCTACAATTTTATTAAGCGACTGTTTCGCGACGCCTGTGTGAATACTACTCTTCAAATAAAATATACAACGACCAAATACAAGCACACTGTTAACTGTGCTCCAAAATAAATGGTAATCATACGCGTCAGTTTTATGAATAAATTGTTCATCAGTCGCACTCCTATGTCCATTCAGGTTATAATTTATTAGATGGATAAGTTTTATGTTAAAAAAATCAGCGCTAAAATAATTATGTATAATAGCGGTAATGCTTGGTGCATTACCGCAAATAAATAAGTCAACGTTACGCGCTTCACTAAATTTCCCTCTAATGTTAAAGATTTTGTTTACTTATTAAGTAACGCTACTTCTCTATTAACATTTTATTGCTTAGCGTGTCTGCCCTCTATCTTCGCTAATAAGAACTAACATTGGATAACGAAAATAAATGTCCAGGAGGTGTTATATTTTATATTATTGTTACACGCAACCGCCTTCGATTTATTAGGGTCTATGCGATTGGCAAAGTGCGAAATTACTAACGTATTTGTTCTATTGCCATTATTGAGGCCATTATAGGGGCTCTTACTATTTTTTGCGGGAACCCCTATTCATTTTTATTGACGTTTAAAATTTGTTGGTGTTATGACTCCAAATATTGGGAGGTATAACAAGCTGGTCGCATTGGTTAATGGATAGATATTATAAGGAAATAAAAATCAGGTTTCTGCGATGATAATATTTATAATATTGCTAAACAGGTAACTAAATTAAAAAAAAGAACGGGTTGCACTCCGGGAGTGCCGGCAGAAGTGAAAAATTGAACATAAACGTTGTGCATTTTTGAATATTTTGGAATGGTTAGGGAATAATTTCGCACGAATTGCTTTATTTATCAGTATAAAAGTACTAGAATTTATGTGGTTAAATACAATATTTATTTATTGCACTATCGTACACAAAAATGACAATTTTACTATTTCTTTATAAATCAAAATTAGAAAAAAGAATGTTAGGCTATTGTGTACTAGTGCCGTGCCAACGCTGGGGAAATAAATAAAAATGTAGTCGTTTAAGAATTATAGCTTCTACGCATTGTATTTAAGGTTCATATTAGTAAGTGATGGTAAAACCTCCTACACATTTTCGATCGGTCACGTGATCCTGACGCGAGTTTAACATTTTATACCCATCCCAAAAGTGCTCAACGCCGCTAAAGAAGTTTTCACTTCAAAAATTGCGTAAATTTTTATACAGTGTTCTGTACATAATTTACATATAATTTTTGTTAATGCTTTCATTATTTTACCCCATATTTATCGCAAGTAATTGCAGCGAACAGTATTGAATTTATGCACGATTGTATAAATTACCCCACATAATTGCCCCTTACCCAACTTTCAACCCTCCCATATAAAGTTGACGTGAAATGCAAACAGCAATAAACAGAATTATTATGAGCGTCATAGTTTCCTCAATACGCTTACGACTTTGTTGTAAGAGAATATGAACGCTGTAAAAATATATTTTACGAGCGTGTTTCATGACAATAAACATATTTGAGAAATCGGAAAACAGATTCAATACAATGCTTATAAATTTCCCGTATGGTCTGTAAACCTTGTAAATCGTATAAGTACAGAAAAAGCTTGGGGAAGTCGTAAATGAAGTGTGTTACGCGTCCCAAGTGTATACACAAACGCGACAGCTGTCCTTAATTAAAAAACCGAATTTACGTAAGGTATAAAGGAAAAACATACAAGTTAGGAGAGTCCCTAGTAGCAAACAGTCGTAAATCTGATGTGCCGCTTCAGTAATGGGTTTTCTTATGTCAACAAATCGTGTGTACATTACAATAGGCGTTTACCTAGTGTGTAACAGTCGGGGGAAAGTTTCCGCGATCCAGCACGTTCCAGCACGGTCTTGCATCGCTGTTATCGATTCTGGGTAAGTATGCTCTGCTGCCTTCGGCTTTAATTCAAATCTCATTTCTCGCTGGTAAATACTGTGATTTGTAGAGTATTTAGTGTATTTATATTTATTGTAGAGGGGGAAATATTCAATAAACATCATTATAGCATTTAAAAAATCACGTTTGGGGTAATAAAATATGTCTATGTTAGATCACAAGAAAATATAATTTAATTGCTTCTAATATTCGATATCCTACTATATTATATTATATATATTATATATATTATATTATATTATAATATTATAAACGCGAAAGTTTGTAAGTATGGATGTCTGGATGTATGGATGTTTGTTACTCTTTCACGCAAAAACTACTAAACGGATTTCGATGAAATTTTGCATACGCGTAGATTATGTCCTGGATTAACACATAGGCTACTTTTTATCCCGGAAAAATATAAAACGGGACTTTTATTCCGTGAAAACACATTCACGCGGGAGGAGCCGCGGGCAAAAACTTGTCAAAAATAAAGTTAGCAAATCTAAACATAAAACTTATGCAAAAGTTGAGTAAAACATTAAGTAAAGAAAATAAGGCAGTCAAAACTTATTTAATGCTAATATACATACACAGTCGTAGGCCATGATCATTTCTTTACTAAAGTCACGGATGCGTGTAGTATGCTGTAATATCTACTCATATTAACTCTTAATCAATAACTTGCTGACCCATTTACTCACTCTAGTGATTTCAGATGATAAGGCATTTGATCTTTATTAGATAGAAAGGGATACCACTGAATTCCTTTGTCATGTTTCCTTCAATTTCTCGGAGTACAAACAGATTTTTTCGAAAGCAGTTTAAATATCGAAATGAGATAAATATGTGATTACTATGCTTTCCAATATATGCGATGAGATAAATATCCACTATGATTAAAAGGGGTTAAGCTTTTTTCGCCCATCACGGCTTAATGCGTCTTCGTATACCCACGTACCAGTGTAGGGCGTAAATCGTAACTGATTACTTTTATAATTATATTAGTAATTGGGATTACATGTAATCCGATTACTTGTAATAAGATTAAAAGTAGTGCCGTTACATTCCCATCAATTTCAATCGTTAATCGTGTTTAATAAGTAATCACAATAGGGTAGATGACTACTTATTTTTACATTTATCAAAAATGTATGTCATCCAAATGAAATGAAATGAAATGAAATTAAATTAAATTAAATTAAATGAAATGAAATTTTATTTGCATGATTGTAGTTGTATATACAAATAGCATAATATAATTACGCATGCTCACGCCTTTTATCCCCGAAGGGGTAGGCAGAGGCGCATCTAGTGCACCCACTTTTCGCCAAGCGTATTCCGTCCCATGATGTGATAGGGGGCGAGCCTATCGCCATACCGGGCACAAATTCCAGACTCCGGGCTGATACTGAATAGAAAAATCCAATATCACTTTACCCGACCTGGGGATCGAACCCGAGACCTCAGCCTTGCAGTCGTACCGTAATACAACTACGCCACCGAGGCAATATAATAATAATATAACGACACATCCAACGACGAAAAGTGTTGAATGATGAAGCACTTGAGCGGCTGCGTGCAGACTTGTGTGTAGTCCAAGACACTGTCTCGCCTGTCCTTACCCAGCGAACAGCAAATATACAAATTACACCTACCGCTGATGTTGAGCGGGAGGATAACTTGGACAATACTGTAAGTCCACACGACGAACAGCGTTTGAGAGGGGCTTTGGAGAGTGCGATTTTGGAATTTAAATTGACTTCTACATCCTGTAGACCGAGGGTACCACGATTGCCAACGCATAAAAAAAATTTGGCACTGATGGGAGCGTTGGACTCCGTGTTGGTTACATACATGGAGTCCAGTCGGGACCTTGTTGATACACATTCGTTTCTTTACTGCGCGGCCGTCGCAGCATGTCGAGTGGCTAATGTAAAATTCCCAAATGCAAATAGAATCACTCGAGATGTTGCGACCATGCCTGCATGGCAATATAGGATCGAGAAACGTATCAACTGGGCCCGAACTCTCATCGGCAAGCTCATCTCCTTCAAAGGAGGAAATTTCAGACCGAAGATTATGCGTTTTGTGGCGCAGGCCTTTTCTGGGACCAATATAAGACCCCAGGACTATAGGCTATGGGTCACAGAACGCATAGACTTCTATAAACAAAAAGTTTATGCGTGGGCAAGCCTTATTCGCCGTTATAGGAGGCGATGGGAACGATTCCAGCAGAATCGCACTTTTCAAAGCGATCAAAAGAGAGTTTATAGGTGTTGGGAGGATTCTCCTCATGGTGTGGTGGATGGGCGGCTGCCTGATGCTCACGATATGCGTGATTATTGGAAAAATATCTGGTCGTCGCCTGTCCCCCATACTGAAGCCCCCTGGTTTGGTGTTGTAGAACGAGCTTGCGACGCAATACCGGCTATGGAAACCATTTCAATTAGCTCAGAGGATGTTCTGGCAGCCATCCGTCCGACACATAATTGGAAGTCTCCTGGTCCGGATGGTCTGCACAATTTCTGGTTGAAATGGTTTCTCAGTTCGCATGCTCGTTTAGCAGCACAGTTCCAGGATGCGCTAGATAGAGGATCGCTTCCAACATTTATGACGACAGGTGTCACTCACCTGCTCTTTAAATCCGGCTGTACCACGGACCCGAAAAACTATAGACCCATAACATGCCTTCCAACCATTTATAAACTTTTTACATCTATATTAAGATTGAAAATTGCAAATCATTTCACAATCAATAATATCCTTTTTCCCGGACAAACAGGATGCAAGATTGGGTCACGTGGTACAAAGGAGCTCCTTCTCATTGACATGACCATTTGCCAACAGACTCGTCACAACCGAAGGAATTTATCGGCTGCCTGGATTGATTATAAGAAAGCCTATGATTCGGTGCCCCATACTTGGCTCAAGAGGGTGTTGAATTTGTATAAGATTGATACAAATTTATGTACCTTTCTTGGGTCATGTATGGGACAATGGACCACTTTCCTAAAATATCCAGGTGGTACGAGTCCCCCTGATTGTGATGAGCCGATTAGAATCAAGCGGGGTATATTCCAGGGTGACAGTCTGAGTCCATTGTGGTTCTGCATGGCCCTGAATCCTCTCAGTACTCTGTTGTTGGATTCAGGGTTGGGATACCGTCCACGGAGAGGGAGTGAGCCTATATCTCACTTGCTTTACATGGATGATCTCAAGTTGTTTGCATCAAAACAAACAGAATTGATTGAGTTGTTAAAAATAACTGAAAGATTTAGCAACTCAATCAACATGGAGTTTGGTGTAGATAAATGTGCGGTTATCCATGTAAAGCGAGGAGAGGTGGTGATCTCTGATGACATACAAGTCTCAGAGACTATAAGACTTAGATCCCTTTCCGAGACGGAAACCTACAAATATCTGGGTATGCCTGAGGCACTGGGTATTATGGGTGCCGACGTAAAACAATCGGTCAGGGAACGTTTCTTCGGCCGTCTGACAAAAGTACTTAACAGTTTTTTGTCAGGTGGAAACAAGATTCGCGCTTTCAACGGTTGGGTTATGCCTGTACTCATGTACTCTTTTGGCATACTCAGATGGACTCAGACCGAACTGGACGCCCTGGATCGAAAGTTCCGGACCCTACTGACTGCACATCGTATGCATCACCCACGATCGTCAGTGATGAGATTGTACATCCCGCGGAGATGTGGGGGCCGAGGCTTACTTAATGCTAAGGACTTGCATAACCGCGAGGTATGCAATCTCAGGGATTATTTCCTCCACAGCGAAGTGGGCATGCATAAGGTTGTAGTCATGGTGGATAAGGGATTTACCCCGCTTTCCTTGGCGAATGAGAACTGGCGAAAACCTAAGGTGATGGGCATTCGGGAACGTGAGGAGATATGGAAGAGCAAGGAACTACATGGTCGATTTTATCGGGCCCTTCACGGGCCTGATGTAGACCAGCTTGCATCCGTATCTTGGCTACGTTTTGGTAACCTATTTGGGGAAACTGAGGGTATTGTCTTTGCAATTATGGACGAAGTTATGAAAACGAACAATTATAGGAAATACATCATGAAGGACGGTACGGTCGATATCTGTCGGGCATGCCACCGTCCCGGTGAATCAATCAGGCATGTGATTTCCGGTTGTTCGTATCTTGCTAACGGCGAGTACTTGCATAGACACAACCTAGTAGCCAAGATCATACACCAGCAAGTTGCTCTTCGGTATGGTCTTGTGACTCTTGAAGTGCCATATTACCAGTATGTGCCTCAACCAGTTCTCGAAAATGATCATGCAACGCTGTACTGGGATCGATCTATTATCACGGACAGGACTATTGTTGCCAATAAGCCTGATATTGTAATAGTAGATCGATTGGCGCGCCGGGCAATACTTGTTGACGTCACTATTCCGCATGACGATAACCTTGTTAAGGCCGAAAAGGACAAAATGTCTAAATATTTAGATTTGGCTCACGAGGTTACCGACATGTGGGAGGTAGACTCCACAATTATTGTTCCGATTGTCGTTTCTGCTCATGGGTTGATACCAAAGAGTCTCGACCAACACCTCCAGAGGCTCTCAATTGGTGGTTGGGCCAAGAGCCAGATGCAGAAAGCAGTACTTCTGGACACGGCACGCATTGTGAGGATATTCCTCACTTTGAATCCCTGACCACCGGTGGCTTGGGTCTTGAGCCTCGCCATCGGAGGGTGATTCACTTTTTTATATTTTTATAATATGTATTAATGTTTTTTTTAGTATGTATATAAAAATGTAAAAAAAGGAAAATTGAAAATAAAGAGAAATATAATATAATTACAGAATTCAATAATCAGTATCTCACAACCTGTCATTTTTGACGTGCAAATATTTATGATAGTTTTTATAGTTATTATTATTTATTATGATAGTAATAAATTCAAGGAAAAAAAAGGATAGTTATATCAATAGTGATTTTAGATTTATCTTAGTAGTATTTAAGTATCTATAGGTAATAATCCAAATTTTAGTCATTAGTATACATTATAATTAAATTTACAATATTAATTATTAGTTATGTGTATTAGGTATTTATACTGATAAATAAAGCAATTCGTGCGAAATTATTTCCTAACCATTCCAAAATATTCAAAAATGCAGAATGTTAATGTTCAAGTTTTCACTTCTGCCGGCACTCTCGGAGTGCAACCCGTTCTTTTAAACATAACCTCTACATTTCCCTTCACTCATAGTATAGAAATACTCACACGCTATCGATTGGTCGAATTGTGATAAATGTACATGTAATGACGTTAGATATTGTAATAACTTTTTAATAAAAAAAAATCATCAAAACGGTCCAGATTGATACAGCATATTCAAAAAAGTTGGAAATTTTCGAAGACCTGTGTGTGTGTACAGGACAACGACTGTCGGGTCCGTTAGTAGGTATATATTATATAAAAGCGAAAGGTCACCCACTCGCTCACTCATCATGAAATCTCAGAAACTACAAGTGCTTGTAGTGTCAAATTTTTCATGGGGGTTCCTTTTAGGACATAGTTGCTTTCTAAGACCGGATTATACACGATAAGCTCAAAAACTACCGAACGGATTTCCAAGAAATTTGGTATCGAGATAGTTCAAGACCCTGAGAAGGTTTTAGGCTACTTTTTATCCCGAAAAATGTATGCAATGCAATCAGCCCGGTATTATATACTGCCCACTGCTGAGCACGGGCCTCCTCTACTACTGAGAGGGGTTTGGCCTTAGTCCACCAAGCTGGCCTAGTGCGGGTTGGCAGACTTCACATACCCTCGAAATTCTTTTGTGGAGAATTCTCAAGTATGTAGGTTTCCTCACGATGTTTTCCTTCACCGTTAAAGCGAACGATAATTGATAAACAATACACACGTAACTTCAAGAAGTCAGAGTTGTGTGCCTTGGGTTATGAACCTGCAGACATTGTCTAGCAGACCGTTCTATTCCCAACTAGGCTATCGTCCACTTCCCTCTAAAAATGTATAGCGGGACTTTTATACAGGAAAACCTCTTTCGTGCGGGTGAAGCCGCGGGCAAAAACTAGTAGCAGATAAGGTACAAAAAATATTAAAAAATACTAGAAGACATGAGAGTGGAAATAATGCAAAACAATTTTAATTGAATTAGCACTTTGCTTGTAAACTATAATGTTTGTCGAAGCCGAGCCCTTTGAAACCCATGAACCGTATTAATCATAGCGGACCCTTGGTACGTTTTCAATTATAGAAATCTAATCTCTTTAAGAGATTAGCGCTCTATGAAATAGGAGAAACAATAGGTATTCGTATGACTATTGTAATATTATTCCCATTGTTGATTGTATTAGTATCGTATAATTGAAATAAATGGATAGAAAATATTTCTGTGTGCGGAGGGAACATCAATTTTAAATTATTTTGTAATAATTTTGTTGAGACTTGAGAATTTATAAGCCGTTTCCATTACTGAGAAAGGAAAATAAATTGAACTTACATTTTTTCAATGAGCTTTACATACAAACATGTACAGTCAGCAGCATAAGTAGCTGAACAAATTCAAAATTTCAACTTGCCTACATAACTTTGTCTTCTTACTAATATTTTGTTTTCTTTTCACAATAATAAAATAAAAGAGTTACTTACTAGTACTTTACATCAAACGAAGAAAAAAATGTTTCAGTTAAACTTAACGCGTATACCTATAGGCGATTTGAAATTTTGATTTTGTACAGATACTTGTGCTTCTGACTGTACATAGGCGTACTACCTTAGGCATTATCTACCAGTCTACCTTTGGGTGACATAATTATCTACATATTCTTATTTTCCTAGAACCTAAATAAACATCGCTGTATTTAGAAATGCAGCGATAAGTTTTTTGCGTGAAAAAATATTACGACTCTACATTATCTTTGATGTAACATTAGGAATATTTATAAATTACTAGCAGACCCGGCGAACTCTGTTCCGCCTTAGAGGCAATAAATAAGCAGATTTTGGGATTTTATTAAATTCAATTTTTTTACTAGGAAATACAAATAAAAAAATTAAGTATTTTAATGAAACACAATACTCACAGAAAAGGATATTTCGCGATAAAAGGCCCGGTTTATATTTTCCCGGGATAAAAAGTATCCTATGTCCTTGTCCTGGTTCTGAGCTACCTCCCCACCAATTATCATCCAAATCGGTTCAGCCGTTCTTGAGTTATAAATAGTGTAACTAACACAACTTTCTTTTATATATATAGATAATAAATATTTAAAAGGTATAAATTCTTTAAAGCTTTTATCGAGATTGAAAACTCATATTTTTATATTCAGTAGTGACATTTGAATGCCAGAAATAAAAAGGAATAATGCGTTGTAAAGATTTCGAGTCCCGCGGAATCTCGCTATAATACAAACTGGAAAAGTATGCGAAAACATTACAAGCCTCACTTTAAGACCCAACAAAATGGCACTTACGTCCCTTGTCACCACGAGTGGGTACTCAGGACTTTCTCGACGCACTTGCCACCAACAGTTTTGAGTGTAGTCCGCCATGTGTCTCGTGGAAATTCCACAATTTAATTCTTAACTTAATCACTTTGCCACAAAGTTTATTTTCCCTTAAACCGTTCAACGGGATATATTATTTCGCGGTTTAATGTATACCGCAAGTCGTCAAATATTAAAAGACCCGCGAATGGCACGGGAATACGCGTTAATTGTGGACCTTAGGGAATTAGCAGGTTGTAGAATTTAAATGATTTGAGCTCCTCCATTGGCCCGCTTGCTTGTGTCATTATGTTGGGAAGTACTTGAAAATTACAATCTTAGACTCCATTGTTGTGGTGTTATAATATTCCGCGTCCTTTTGTAACAAGTTAGACGTTACATTCTATTAGAAAGCCCTTCACTTATCTTAACGTAGGACGAAAACCCACAATTAATTCAAGTACCTATTCTTAAAGACTTTTTTAATTATATTTTACTACATTGCAGTAAAATGTTGAGTACATGACCAAAATTTCGTAAAATAATATATTTTGTATGAATAAAACAAAACAGACAAAGGATACTTAAAATACATATTAATTTTGAAAGTGGTTTGTACAAATATTACATACAATACCATAGATTTGAGAACAGCATTACGTTGCTCTTATTTTCATATAAATTTCCACAAGCATTGCCCATACACTCCGCTACTATATTACTACGTATGATCGTGTAAAAGTGATGTCTACGGTGCTTCGCTCAGCTTGTTACATACAATAAAGTTGGGGAAATATCGTTCAACTCCACTATACAGAAGTTAGTGGCGTTGTGCTAATCAGGCGCTTAGCTAGTTCACTATTAATAGACGTGAGTGTCTGGAACTACGTTTTCCTTACTCAGATGTATTAAACGTTTGACTAGGCAAAGTTTATGGATTCAGAGTGTCGATTGCAAATTAATCGAGGAGATAGACGAATAAACCTTTGACAGCTTAAGTATTATAGGACAAAATGTATACTAACTATATAAAAAACTATGTGAGTGGGAAATTCAAACAAGTTTAAAATAATACATTCCTGAAAAAAGGAAAAAACTATGTCTCCGATACAGGCACAGCCTAGTGTGGACATCGCCTTTAAAAATAATTATGTACCTATGATTTGGATAAATAATTAAATAAAATAAATAAATTAAGATTTAACTCTTAATGGTTGTTTGAATAGGTACTATTTATCTTGCTATATCCATTCTGAATTTTACTAATAGAAAGCTACTTTACTTCGAGTGCTATTAGCTACTAAGATTCTAAGAATTGAATTAAAAAATCAAGACGGTTATTTTGAGCATAGGCGCTGGGCGCATTTCACGTCGAATATTATTAAAGAAAAAATTATGATATGTTTTCTGCGTGAATAAATAAAAGGTTTTTTTATTTTATTATTATTAAATCAGGAGTACTTTACCGGGAATCGGGATTTATATATTTCCGTCGTCCATTGACCCAATCACTTGCCTTTGTCAATGGCGGCTTATGTCGTAAGAATTAAAAGAAAACTTCATGATAGGGCTGTGTGTCAGCGCTGCTATTACTGTTAAATATGCAATACGTTCATTAAATGTCTTCAGGAGTAAGATTCCTCATATTATTCTAATTCTTCCTAATATTTTCTAGCGGTTATTCTTCTTTTACATAAGGTGGGTGGACCATGGAAGGCCACTGTAACGAATAAACAGTTTTTATTAATTCGTAGTCTACGAAACGAGGGACCGCACTAACAAAATAGCGACGCTAGCGACTCGCCACCGCGTCTGTGTCCATCAGTTTGATAGAGCTTCGTGTGAGAGGAAGAAATTTGTCATCACATGACAATAACTATGATTTTTTTATAGTTGGCCTTCATAGGAGCATGGCCTTCCATGGTGCACCCACCTTATTAAGAGAATTTCCATCGACGTGCACGGTTCCAAGCAAAATGAACACAAAAATAAGAAAATTACACCGATTCCTTCATAACGAACTAAGCATAAACTAGGTATATTCAGAATTCATGTTAAACACCAGAGCCGGTGGTTGTAAGCCTTCAGACACGGTTGGGATAACGCCAACCGCACTTGCACGCGGTGCACGTTGATAACTAATGAACGACACTCCCGAGGAACAATTTCCGCTGTACGTCACGGTAAGAAACGGTATCAAACCGGTGTATTAATCATGCTAATACCGGGCTGTTTCGTCGCCGTAGTTCATTTATTAGGATTATATATGGATGGATTGTAATGTATTTCAAAAATATGTTCGCATGTTCGATAGTGAAACAAGGTAAGATCAGAAGGTCCTATTCCGTTTACTGGGGTGAATCCATCATTTTGCAGTTACGGGAGTTCTAATTGAAGGTCAATTTTAATAGCCGTATAGGTAAATAGGGGATTTTTGACTCTTTTACCTATAGGGCTGTCAAAGCTGTGTAATTAGAAGACCTGTAATTGCAAAAAGACGGATATACCCCCGTAGACAGAATAGGGCCCTCTGACCTTTATATATGTTTCTTGTTTACATAACTTGTTTTTTTTAGGGTTCCGGACCTCAAAAGGAAAAAAGAAACCCTTATAGGATCACTTTGTTGTCCGTCTCTCTGTCTGTCTGTCAAGTTTATGTTTCCCAGGAACGCGTAGAGATATCAAGTTGAAATTTATATGAAATACTTGGATCTACGGTCTCTTGAATCTGTGAAACAAACTTGTAAGTCAACGCGATCAAAAGTTATGACCGTTTATGTCGGATATTTTGCGATTTCGCAAGGGGATCAAGACCTATACTTATCGTTGACCTAGAATCATAAAATTTGGTGAGAAGCATGGTCTTACAGCACATGTAAAGAAAAAAATCAGTAAACTGTAAATATGTACTTTATTAACAAAAAAGCGAATGTACAAACTTTTTAAATCGGAATAATTTATTAATTAATTTTGGCGAACTATTTAACTTATATACTTAGATACCTTACCTACAAGTTTGTACGGAACCCGCGGTGCGCGAGTCCAGCTCTCACTTGATCGGGTTTTTTTATATGAGTGTTATTTTTAAATTATCTCCAGCCAAAATACAAATATAATGCTCATTTCACTGCTAAAAATAGCCCAGGAAATAACACGTCGAAATTCAGCGACATTATTCAACGGTCCTAAAACAAAATGTATTGTCAACAGCATCATATTTCACCGGGAACCGTCTTCCCCTGAGAGTCGCGTTACACGTTACGCCCAAAGTACCCTTAGTTACACAACTAAATTATTTAGTTACAAACTTGTTCTAGTATTGTTGTTTCTCAATCAATGTTTCAGTGTTCACTTAGAACTGTGTTGACATTATTAGTTATATATAACTAATATGGGTTTTGTAATATATAAATGACTAATATGCTTTTTGGTGAAATAAATATTAAATTAAATTACACACATTACACTCACGCTTTTTATCCCCGAAGGGCTAGGCAGAGGCACAATAGTGCACCCATTTTTTGCCATACATATTCTGTTTAGATAAACCCAATATAGAGACCTCATTTGCAATCGAGCATTGCAGGTGTACCGTAAAACTACGCCACCTAGGCAGTAAATTAAATTAATATTTCATCATCATCATCATCATCAGCCACATGACGTCCAATGCTGAACATAGGCCTCCCCTAAAGATTTCCAGACAGATCTGTCAAAAGCGGCCCGCATCCAGCGTGTTCCTGCGACCTTTATCAAGTCGTCTGTCCACCTTGCAGGTGGACGGCCGACGCTGCGCTTGCTAGTACGTGGCCTCCACTCAAGAACCTTTTTGCCCCATCTGCTGTCAGTTCTTCGAACTACGTGCCCTGCCCACTGCCACTTCAGCTTGCTAACTCGCTGGGCTAAATTAATAAATTATAAATTAATATTTATTAAATTTAATTTTAATATTATGTTAAAGATTTTTAATGTTCTGTAAATATTTCAATGCTAAGAAATTTTGCTTTATTAATTTGAAAATAACTTAAAATAACATCTTGAATCGCCAGGACGAACTTTATATGAAACAGATTGAAGACTTATCTACAACCCAACTACAAGCTTTAGTAATCCTGGATCAATAATGTCGTCTAAGTGGTACCTCCTTGAAAGATGCGATGTATGAAAAACAACATCAGCCTTGCAACAAGACTGCCGAAAAAAAATACTTCACCTATACTAATATTATAAAGAGGAAACATTAATATTTTTGTTAAAACTCAAAAACTACAGTACTGATTTTTTTTTACCAATAAAAGTAGCCTATGTTATCAGCGAGTAACATAGGCTACTTTTCATTCCGGGAAAATGTATAGCGGGACTTTATCCTGGAAAAACTAATTCAAAAAGTCTAGTTACAGTATATTTCCTAAAGCACTACTGCACAACGCCCATGTGTAAACTTTAACAACGTTCCAGCTCATTATCGGATCGCTTCAGTCAACAAAATAGGCTTGCTGATAAATTAGACCGATTCCCGACGTAGCCGGTATGTAAATTCGTCCTCACGGCGACACCTGCCGTAGCTATAAATTATTTAGATATCGCCTGAGATTGTGTACCCACTGCTTCATTAATATACAGTAAGAAAAAGTGTTTCGTTCCACTCCGAACGGACATTTGCTAGCAATAATTTATTTACTGTACAACAATGCATTGCAGATACTTGTTTTTTAAAGTTGGTAGCGTGCATATAATTGGCATAAAATAATTTAATGTTGCGCGCGAATTTATATAGTAAGAAGTCAGGCAGTTCGTTCTACGTCTAAAAACTAAAGTATTACTAACTTGAAAAGTTGTACAGTAAGTAAAAAGAAACAATATGTTATCATGCCAACTCTTTTATTAAAAAGAAGACAAGAAACATGAAGCGACTATGCTCCTAACTTTTTACTATGTAAATCCGCAAAGTATATGCTGCGATGTACATAGAGTTAAGAATTGTGTGCATCGTGAACCTAAAACTGCTTTTACTTACCCTAACTACCGTGACACTAATTAAACGCCATTGCGCCGACATTCTGGTAGTTTCGTGTGGTTCCGACATTTAATTGAATCACACGCAGATACTCTATTACAGTTTCTAGGAACAATATACTTACGGTGTTTACATTAGTATTAAAACGTGATAAAGTTTCTGATTTGGTTTTAGAATGTAGTCTCAGGAACTGAAGCGACTCGGTATAATACTCTCTTTCATAAAAAAATACACTTTTGTGTAGCATAGACTATAGTTTATTTTGATTAAATTTGTTACGGGAAAAATCCACACAAATTGTTACCCTACTAGGGAATTGAACGAACAGTTCATAGGCGCTGTTCCAAAAAGGCCAGCATAATTATGTGGACTGGCGAGAGATAATAATCTCTCGTTAGTTGTCACTCATTATAGAACCACGTCGTTTATCATCAGGTGCAGTTTGGTGACTGCCTCTGTGGCGTAGTTTTATTACGGCACGACTGCAAACCTGAGCTCTCGGGTTCGATCCCCGGGTTGGGCAAAGTGATATTGAGTTTTTCTATTCAGCATCAGCCCGGAATCTTGAGTTTGTTTCCGATATGGCGATAGGCTCGCCCCCTATCACATCATGGGACGGACGCACGGCGAAAAGTGGGTGTACTAGTTGCGCCTCTGCCTACTCCTTTGGGGATAAAGAGCGTGAGTGTGTCTGTGTGTGTGTGCAGTTTGGTCACTTTGCTGTACCCGTATAAAACGAAAGAAAGAGTTGTCAACATATTATAATAAAAACAGCTGCATTAGGCATTCTGTAAATTGATTACAATATTTCCCATGTACAGGAAGTTCTGTTTTGACAGTGTGTATACACAAACCACAACTTAAAACAGTTTGCCATTAATAAATCTTTTACAAAACTGGCAACACAGTGGAAATGGATTCAAGAAGTAAATACGATACGAGTTGGGAAAGTAAATTTTCCGCTGCCGGATTCTTTGCTCCGTTCTCGGCCATCACATGGTACATTTCTTTAAAGGACCAATGTGGACGTCGTATAAACCAAAGTCTATAGACAAAGCTATCAGCTCTTTTCATTTGAATATAAGTAAAATTCAATACTTTATACAATGGATTGTAATTTGATTTCACTTAGACTCTCATAACGTTAGTATTTTCAGAGTAAAACTCCTAGTCATTTTCTATTTTGCCTTTAAATGTATGTAATGTCGATGGTTCTGTTGAAATATAATATTTTTTTGCTGACTCTTGCACATCGTTACTTAATCGTAATGTATTTGTGAAGTAGGAAAATATATAGGGTCTATATAAAGATAGTCAATAAATAATGATCATTGAAAGCATGAGATAATTTATCTTAAGAGTCGCTCCCTATCTCTTCTCCTTCCTACTCGATAAAGCAATTATAAAATGTCCAAACAAACATATGCAATTCTCTTCCTTGATATCAAAAAGTACCTTACAATTCCTCCAACATCTAACATATTGTCAACCAAGCTACGAATGTCCTCAATATCGAAAACCGACAAACTCTAAATAAAATTCAGTGAAGCAGTCTCGAGGCGTTCTCGTAGCGACATGTGTAACCCGTTCCGATGGATAAAAGGCGCTATTAAGATAGTAGGAGCGTTACAGTCGTCTTGACCGGGTTTATTGCATCTTTGTTTGCTCGGGAGGCAATAGGGGCTTGCCCGCCCCAGTAATCCAACAGTCTACTGGTCCCGATTGTTATTACGTAACAACTTCAACGATGCCTGGATCGCGGCCGCGGGAATGATTGATGGTCTTGCCAGCGAGTTGGCCGTTCGACATACGAATGAGCTCGTTTTACTTGAGAAGTTCACTTTTTCCTACATTAGCTTTGAATTGTTCTTTAATATGTTTCAGTTTGTATTTCGTAAAACCATTAGGTTTATTGGTATTTGATAAGTTTGCTGCTAATGTCGTCGGCCTATTTATGTTCTATCGATAGAATTGCCCTTTTCGGCCTCATTAATACATCGAGGATATAGTAGGCCGTTTCTAGGTATTGTTAAATAAGAAGATACCGTTTTCCCGACCTTTTAAGTATTGTTTTTATCTATTGATTTGACGTCAGTAATATTTTTTTTCAATAGCTTCTGAAATAGTATTCCACCAGTATATTTTTTACATCATCAGATCCTGAATGCAATATACCTACCCTTATCCAGCGATTAAGTTTTCAGTGCAAAAGAATCCAATTTTAAGACATTTCAACAAAATGGAAGACATATTTTAAAGCTGTAATTGATTTGATATTATTAATATTTTTTTCAATAGCTTCTTAAATTATATTCCACCAGTATATTTTTTACATCATCAGATTCTGAACGCAATATACCCAGCGATTAAGTTTTCAGTGCAAAAGAATCCAATTTTAAGACATTTCAACAAAATGGAAGACATATTTTAAAGCTGTAATAAAAATACATCTCCGGTTTCATGGCGCTAATAAAAAGGTTCTTTCGCTCTGTTCTATTTTACGTATCCTATAAAATGTTTACAAATAAAAATTAAATTCAATGTAAGATTTATCTTCTACCGGGTTACTTAGGGTTTCATTCATTATTTATGTTACAAATTTTGTTGTTGTCTACAGACGTAAAGCCAAGGCCCAAGTTAAATGGTGGTGGGTGGATTTAATTATTGTACTATAATAATAATAATAATAATACCAGCCCTGTATTATATACTGCCCACTGCTGAGCACGGGCCTCCTCTACTACCGAGAGGGGTTAGGCCTTAGTCCACCACGCTGGCCTAGTGCGGATTGGCAGACTTCACATACCCTCGAAATTCCTATCGAGAATTCTCAGGTATGTAGGTTTCCTCACGATGTTTTCCTTCACCGTTAAAGCGAACGATAATTGATACACAATACACACATAACTTCGAAAAGTCAGAGGTGTGTGCCTTGGGTTTCGAACCTCCGGACATTGTCTCGGCAGACCATTCCATTCCCAACTAGGCTATCGTCCACCTATTTATTGTACTATGGTCAGTAGTAATGGTCAGTGATGTAAAACTAGCATAAGCTAAGGCGTTGCGCAGACGCTGACGACTTGATCGGAAACACTACTCTGAAACATCACGCGTCAACAACAGTCGCGAAATTTTCTGAAGCAACTATCAGACATCTTAATATGTTTGCTTCCAGCCTTGGAATTAGACAGCAACTAACTTAAAATGAAACTGAATATAAAAGAAAAGCAACTGAACGGATTTTTTTGAAAACTGTTGATTTTATTTTATTTACGTTCTATTTTACCAACATTTTAATCTGATATTTAAAATATCTGTCATACGACTGGTTAAATACGTATTACAAAATGGTTTATTTGCTTTGTTTACAACTACGGTAAGTTTAATCAAAGGGTATATTTTTTAGGAATTAACCTATAGGATTGTATCCTATTTTACAATTTATAAATATATTTTATTTCGGTATACTTCATATGGATACCACGAAGTTTTTATAATTTCATCTGTAGCTTGCACATTAAACTTTTGTAGAATAAAGAAAAGAAATGTTGGGTAATGGTAAAATTTTAGCAAAACTCCTGAACCTGCCCGCGATTGCCACGGACAGTTCATTTCATTTATTCATAAGCAAAAGCGGACTGAATCTGCTCGAAAAATACGTGACTACTTGAACCTTAATAATATACGAAGTGCGCCCGAGGAACCTAGGTATCATGGTGCATTACGGTATATCCACACATTTATATTACGGCTGTTTAAATGATTTATGAAAGAGTTGTATTTCAATTGTTGGTATATGGATGCCAGAGACGGGGCTGGTGTCAGGACTATATATTCCTACAGACCCTTGGAATCGTAGATACTATAAATTAATTATAAAAGACTTCTTCTTCTTTTCAGTTAGACACTCTTCGCAGAGTGGTCGTGGTTGTGGCGATGGTAATACAAGGAAAGATGTCAACGTTGTCAGTCTTCTTGGCGATGTTCGTAGGTCTGCTAAGGCTTCTCAATTTTTGTCGGTTAGTAGCGCTGCGTGTACACTCTGTCATGGAGGACTGTGTTGCTGTTTTAATCAAGTCAGACCAGCGAATGGGGCAACTGCCTCTAGCTCGTTTTCCTTCTACCTGCCCTTGGACCACCAGTCTTCCCATAGAGTCTTCGTTTCTATATATGTGACCGAAGAACTTCAAAGCATGTTGTTGAACGGTCGACGACAGCCTAGTCTTGATTTTGAGCTCATTTAGAATAGACACATTGGTGTGGAAAGCAGTCTATGGGATTTGCAGGAGGCGTCTCCAACACCACATCTCCAATGCGTCAATTTTGGGGCGGTCTAGTTGTCTCAAGGATTAGGTTTCAGCACCATAAAGGAAAATTGAAAAGACTAGACAATTCATCAGTCGGACATTTATATTTTTGGTTAATTACAAATTAAAGACTACTAGTAAATAAAAAAGTAAAATCAGCGGCTTCCCTTTTTTAAATATTTACCCTTCGTTGCTCACTTTGCGTTCATTCTAATTTTAGAAACTGAGCAGTCATAGAATCGTCACATAGTGATGAGTACGTTAAGTCTCGCAACTCAGTTCTTCTACCGTAAAAAGTTGTGAGATACATGTAATACCAAGTCGGTTAATTTATTCAGTCCCTACTTAAGGGAACTTTTTTCTTAAGTTATTACGTAATTAGCTAACCTAACAAGTGTAACAACATCTTATAGTGACCATATCAAGATGAAAAATCTTTTATGTTTTATATAAAATAGATTGACTATATACCCTCTCAGTTGTAGAGGAGGCCCGTGCTCAGCAGTGGGCAGTATATAATACAAGGCTGGTATGGTATGGTGGTATTTTTACAGTCAAAATGGCGGCGGTAGGATATTTGTAACAGGTCGGATAGCGACTATCGAACATAATGAGTTCGACAATAAGCAGTTCACATTTAAATCATTTATTAAGTAATAAGGCCACTAAGGGCACTTTTACACGTCATTTTTTACAATATTTTTTATCAACTAAAAGATGCTACCAATGCTTCGGCAACACCCACTGGCCTGAGAAAAAGCACCAAGAAACTAAGCGTAGGTCTTTTATGGTTATTTTATCTTTTTTTATATATACATATATTTTACAAATTACTAGTAGCAATATAAATTAAAATTCAAAGATGGATATTAAATGCGAAAATTTACAGAGAGTACCTACGTCAAACAACCACCTAAATGTTTAATTTTAAGTTAACAATAGAGTCAACCAACAAACAGCAAGTCCACGCAAGCAGCACCCGTTCACGAATCTGACGTATGTGCCAGCCATCCAGCCAGTTATTTCAACAGTCATAGTTCATTAGCATGTCTATAGCTTTTATAATTGTTTTACAAAACAATTAAGTTCGCAGCAGAGGCCATTTCCGGTTATTACCGGCTGAATCTATCGAAATAATCAATGGATGTAATATATGAAATTGTAATTCACTATAAACCTAATTTTGCTCGCGGCACCATTTACATAAAATGGTATTCTGAAATGAATTATTGCTTTGATTAATTACCAAATTAAATTAGCAAACAATATTGAATATACAAGTTTACAATATTATCTTTTTTTTTTTTTTTTTTTTTTTTTTCCTTTTTAAACCTAATCAAAGAGGCCGCCCCGGACCATACCTGGTGCAAAAGTGCCCATGACGCTTGCAACATTACCACGCTGTATAGCGAGGGATATGTGTTGCACCAGATAAGATTCAGAACGACAATCCTCGCCATTTTTTCTTAAGCGTTGCCCCAGTTCCCGTACAAACTGCTTAGCCTCCGAACACCACACCCCACTAACCTCTACCGCGAATGGAATGAAAAAATATGTCCGTTCGAGTGTGGAATATTTCGAGTGTTTTTGACCTGCCGCCCATTCGGCAGCCGAACCGGCTTTATGCGTAGTGCGTGCCAAGTGAGAAGCGGCGTATGTACTAACACACGTCGCGTCCCACAAAAGACAACGACCTTTACGCCATGGAATTAGAGTCAGCCCATCCGGCCGTTTCCCGTCGGAGCGGCTCAAACCAGGCGGTTCCAAAATGCAAGGTAAGCCGGCAGACACCAAGGCACGACGAATGATGTCATTGAGCATGTGGTGCCGAGGAAATCGACCAGCTGATCTACTGCAGCTCAAACCGTGATGGCCAATGGCGTCAACCTGCGCCCCACATGCACACTCGTGCGGATCGCAAATGTTACAGCCAAGCCTAAGCGCGACGGCCACTCTCAGCGAACCATCATCCAGGAGAGTCCCCAAATGAGGTGAGGGAACTGCATGAAGCCAGGCTCCCGACTCCAAACTAGAAACCGACTTGAGTCGAGCAACGTCGGCTCCCATCGCTGTTCCAAGTAACTCAGCGACTCTTGCATTGCACACCTGCTCGTCCCACTGACGCTGCATACTTGGGTTTCGAGGCTGATTGGCAGTAGGACACATCGACGACCAGGCGCTTAAAGCCTCCGCAGCAAAAGGGATGAGGATACTGTCACCCTGTACATGGAATATGTTAGTGATCAGTCCCAAAACCCCGTGCACGGATGCCAAAAAGGCCGATACCCCGGTATCTCTCACACGCCTAACACCTAATCCCCCATGCCTAACAGGTAAAGATGCTTGTAGCCAATGCTTATCATCGAGGCGTATATTCAAAATATTTTCTAGAGCTTCCCTGATTTCACTATCCAGAAGATCAACCTCTTCGGGAAAAAACCAAGTTGGACTTGTTCTCATTAAGTACACCAATTTTGGGACAGAGAGGCAGCTACGATAGAGGGCAAAAGCCACGTGAGCGGATAAATGCGGGAGAAGCTGTCGGGCTGAAGCGAGCATTTCTCTTTTAGTGCGTAGGGAAACGGGCACGCCTTCCTGAAAGATTGGGGCGCCTAAAAGCTCAAAAGTCTGCCTGTCCAGGACTCTTATATCGGGTAGTATTTTCTTAATGTCTTCAATGCGTCCACTAGCAACGGCACCACAAGGATATAACTCACATTTCGCGCTATTTATTAAGAGTCCGATATCTCTCAACCTAGGAATCAAGACCTCCAAATCTTTGATAACAACGTTAGGGTCTCCGCCAATTGTCCCATCGTCGAGGTACCAGACATTAAGTGGAGCCCCCAAAGCGCCTATTATTGTGTTGATTGCCAGGCTGAAAAGTAAAGGACCAAGCGGATCACCCTGTTGTGCACCTACTTGCGAAATAATCCTGTCTCCGTTGTAGTATAAGTTGCTGGGAGAAGCGTAGCACTGGTCTAGGAATGGGCTTAAAAAGGGAATTTTATCCCTTGCCTCAATCAACATCGCGTCCCTCTCAACAGTGTTAAAGGCATTTTTAATGTCAAGCTTTAAAATAATGTTACCATCCCGCTGCGGATCCATAGCGAAAATACGAGTAGCGTGTATGGCCGCTTCGCACCCCAGCGGCGTGCCAAACCCTAACTGATGCGGTTGCAGTAACTTAGCCACCTTGTCGCGGGCTGCATGACAACCCAGCTTTGCCACAAGACGGCGAATTACGCTGCCTACAGCAATAGGCCGTATCCCACCGTCTTTTTTAATGAGTGCACAGAGCGATGCCCCGTATAAAAAGGGGCATACAATACTACATAATTTACCCTCTAGGAGAAAATTGCACAGATTCGTCAGAGAATCCAACAGTCTTGGTCCATTGTCTCCCGCAGAGATTCCCAACAGCTCCTTTAAATGCAGCGGTCGCAAACCATCCAATCCCGCCGCCGAGCCACAGTGAAAAGAAGTAACAGCATTCATCACGTCTTTAGAAGTGAATTTTAACACCGCTATGTCTCTACACGTGGCAGGTGTAAAGGAGATGGGGCGAAGAGGATCCGGATGCTTGGCCCGCATACTATCAAGCGTGCTAGAGTTTGAGGGCGCCAGTGTACAATCTGAAGTTAGAAGCCTTACTGCCCCTCTTAAGTCCCCGTCGAAAACTTTGGTTTCGATCATTTTGTATATAGACGGGGATCTATGTGACCTTACGCCGGGTAACTTATTGTCGAAAGTGCCCTCAATGTTTTTCTTCACTTTACTGGTAAGTGATTCCGTAACCCCGTTATCCTCAGGAACTTGGAGAGCGAAATATGCAAAAGAAAGTAGTGCATACCAATCATCGGGACTGTTACTTTGAAGGCACTTTTCGATGATAGTAGATAATTTCCCGGCAGCCAGATTCCTGGCCCCTTTTGGAATATGCTTTAAAATGCGCACATTGGCCCTATAGCTTCCCAATCGCTCTAAAAGACTGGGATTTGGCAAAACCACACGTGGCACGTCCACAACCACTGACCCTTGTGACGATGGCGAGGATGACGGGGGTTGTGGTAAAGCGGATACGACTGCCGATTTATGTTTGCGGGTAATATGTACCGATAAACCACGCTTTGTAAAACGACGCAGACTGTCCGTGGGGCAATGTGGACATAAATGGTTGGAGTCTGAATAAACCTCCATAACAAAATTGGTAAACTATGTAAATAATTAAAAAGTATTTAAATAACATAACTAAATTTAAAATAAGCAACATTACAAAATGAGCTGTTTGCTTGCATAAAAGTAAAAAATTAAATAAATTTATAATTAAAAAAAATCAAAATGAAATAGTCAATTGGTACAGTAACAAACAAAGGTCAAAAATTCATAAAAATGTCAAAAAATTACACAAAAAAACAAAAAAATCTCCAAGTCAAAAATCAAATACAATGAAAAAGTCAAATTAAATGCAATAATAAGGTAATAATTAAATAATAAAAGTAACGAAGTATGATGTCACAATTCAATTACAATAAAGATAAGTCCCTCCCTGATCTTCTTTGCTATCTCGATCCCCCAACTATCCGTTTCAGACTTCTGACCGCTTATTCTGCTGTGCCAATTATTTCCTCCGCTCCAAGAATAGTCACAATACAAAGTTGATACTTCGATAGCCCGTATACAGGGCCGAGTATAGCGGTGACGAATTTCGCATACCGACTCTCAACTTTACTTGGCGTAGCCAGCCGAGGCCGAGACGGCGAAACAGCGGTCGCTGGTTCAAATCACGACCGACAGCCAATTTTTCAGATTTAAATCTTCTGGCCAAATTTGCTCGGGGCTCAGGTTAAAATGGCACTGGACACACAAACGCACTCCGGCATGTGTTAAAAAAGGAAGTTCTCACCAGCACCAATCCTGAAGATGGCCGCCGTCCTGCATTGCAAAAGTCACTGGCGAGAACGAGAGGGTCCGATAAAAACTCGCTTATATTAACAATTTCAAATCAAAATTAAAGAGCTCACGGAATATGAGCGCAAAACACGTCCGCTCAAATTGAATCACTAAGCAGAAACCCCGCTTTAACCGTTTGTTCCGGATTGGCACCTACCGAAGAAAATTATTTAATTATTTGGAATGCTCTAGTTGACAAATATGATGACCCGCGGTCTTTAGGTAATTCTTACCTGAACCAAATATTAAATTTCAAACAAATTAATAATAACAGTGGAACTAATTTAGAATCATTTATAATAAATTTTGATTCAGCGGTTCAGGCTTTTAAACAATTAAAAATAAATGACTTGTCTGACTTTATATTTTTACATCTCGCTTTAGAAAAGTTAGATTCCAATACTGTTCATTTGTTTGATATTATGCACCGCAAAGACAAAATACCTTCTTATAAGGATCTAATAACATTTGTAAGGGAGCAAAGTAAATCTTTATCCCGTTCAATTGGAAAGCCTGCTGTCACCTCAAACGATACTGCCCATAATAAAAATTATACACCGCCTCAGGTTAAAATAACAAAATCTTTTGTTAATACTGGGACGGGGTGTAGTTCTGGTGGTAAGTTGAGGTGTAATACTACTTCTGATAATGTAGATAAATGCAGTTTATGCAATGGCAGCCACTTACATCTCTATAAGTGTCCTTATTTTATAAAATTAAATCCGCATCAAAGGTATAAATTTGTTAAAGCAAATTCATTTTGTACCAACTGCTTGAGCATTAAACATAAAGTTCTTCATGTAAATCTAAACGTAGGTGTTTAAATTGTTCTGGCAAACATCATTCATTTTTGCATTTTAAGCAACCCGCTAAATCAAAAAATTATAATGATGTGGTCGCTCATGACACATCTCGCTCCGCTCACACTGAGGTTCTCAACCCCGCTACTGCGAGTGGCTCTATGCGTAATTTAAAGATGCCTGAGTCACAAAATATCGCATCCGCTACTCTCAACTCTGCGTGCAGTACGCACCAAGTTGAATCACCGCAAGTTTATAGGAGTAACCCTTCAGTGTGCACTATGTCTTGTGACAGGGTGGATCGTTTACATACGACCACTTTATTAGGTACCGCTAAAGTTAAATATATAGAGTTAGAAACAGAAGCCATTTTGATTTAAATAAAAACGATTTATTTCTGTTTTTACATTAACACATTTATCACTGGTTTTACATAAACACATTTAACAGAAATACTTTTACAAAGATATCAGCAACTAACCGACCAGCATGAAATTCAATGATCAACTTACTGAACTGCTACTAAGACTCAGCACGAATGAGCAGAATGAGTCGGAATGAGCCGGAATGAGCCACACTGAGAGTGCACATCGATACGGCAGCCTTTTTATACACCCAACTGCCACTTCCACTTTTAGTTTGACATTTCGACTGATTTTCATAACTTGTCAGTACGCTACAAATACCCTCACAAAACTTTTATCCTAACTCGGCCTCTCCTGACGGGAGTCCGTCCTCGGGCTCCATCTTCTAGCTCTGAAGATCAGTCTCCAGAATTGGCAATTAAGTCGCCGAAATTTCTTCACTCCCCACGACGCTGGATGGTGCAGCAGGCTCTTCACTCTGCGTTCCGGACGTGCTTGGTTGATGCTCGCAGACGCCACCAGGTGTTGTTTTCAGAAGACTGCGTCGCTAGGAGCGCCAGCCTCCTCAAGCTCATTCATCATTTGCATCTGCGTACAAAAAGAACCAAAGCACAAAAACATATCCAAAAAGATAACAAAATAAAGTAAGACAGCTCGTATGACATGAGAAAAATTACTCAATAGTTCAACGTAATAAAATCTAAGCACAACGGATATAAAACATCTTGATATCTGTACCAACCACCTGAGGCAGGACCCGTCGGGGGAGTGCCTCTCACGACTAGTTAGAGGTCTACGTGTACTTACGTGAGACATAGCATTGCGTGTGTGAATCGGTCCCACATAAAAACATGCTTCAACCCAACCTCTCAATATAAGACAAACGATGTTTGCCAAACAAACACGTCACACATCAGCGGCCTGTTCGTGACATGTACTACGGCGTATTACAATCTAAGCACAACGGATATAAAACATCTTGATATCTGTACCAACCACCTGAGGCAGGACCCGTCGGGGGAGTGCCTCTCACGACTAGTTAGAGGTCTACGTGTACTTACGTGAGACATAGCATTGCGTGTGTGAATCGGTCCCACATAAAAACATGCTTCAACCCAACCTCTCAATATAAGACAAACGATGTTTGCCAAACAAACACGTCACACATCAGCGGCCTGTTCGTGACATGTACTACGGCGTATTACACGGCTCCAGGACCACATGTCCGAGCAATTCTCGACAGTGTCCGAGCACACAAATAAAACACAACCACCCAAAGTACGTCCCATGTACTAGGATCACATGCCCGATCACACTCCAAAGCAGTATCCAATAACATGAAACCATACCTCACTTGAAGTGTATCCGTCGATCAGGATAGCATGTCTGACATAAAACAAAAACTATACTGACCGCAAGACAAAACTTCCCTTAAACGTGTTTACCCCTCAAGAAACTTTAAAAACATTTCCATAAAAACTTTAGTCATACAAAATTAGACAGCACCCAAATAAGTTTTTCCTCAATCACCTGATATCCGTGCCACTAAGCATAGTGGAGCGCGTCGTTCCGCATTCGCGCAGCCTGCAGCGCACCGCGTCGCCACGAGCGCGCAGTTCTCCAGCGCAGCCAGAGGCACGCGTATCCGCACGCACAGGAGCGCGTACCCGCACGCCCTCGAGCGCGTATTCGCACAGCATGGACCGCGCGTCTCCGCACAGCATGGAGTACGCTGCTCCGCACAGCATGGAGTACGCTGCTCTGCACTGGGCACACACTACACAGATCTCTTGTTCCTGCAAGCAAAGAAAAACCAAAACAGAAACACACCGTTCGGCCTATTCTGACCTTTGATTAAGATTCGCATCAAACTGATACTACAAACGAAAAATGACTAGGAATTCAGTAGTTCATCTTAACATGAGACATGAGATGAACTTAACAACCTCAAAATTATCGCTTGACTCGCTCTTAATCCAAAACTTTAAACAGTACAGTGTTGCGATCCGAAACCTTGACCAAGAAAGGCCAGCAGTCCTTCAAACCGAACACTGTGCACCTAGATCACTTTTTGGCAACCAAGGCCATGTACAGTCATTGTTTACTACAACAGATTTTTTTTTTTATCCAAGTCCTTAAATTTAGTGACGGCTCTGTACTAATCATAAACACGAATTGCTCATTAATCCATGTCTGCACATGCCCTGATAAAGTTACCAAGAAATAAAAGAAACCAGAACCCTCAAGCAAGGGTTATGGGTCATACGATACCAGACTTCCTTTACCGCTGCAGTAAGCATCATATCTGTCGTCACAGATAGCCACACGTGATTCGCGATGCAGCAGTTAGCATCAACCGGTACTAGGCAATCATGTAGTCACCCTGCCCGGGACATTCACTATGACGCACCATACGGCAGCACATCTACCGGAACGCTTGAGCACCAATAGGAACGTTTGAACACCAACAGGAACGTTTGCACACCGACAGGAACGTTTGAACACCAACAGGAATGTTTGAACACCAACAGTTTGATCGCAGTACACCAACAGTTTGATCACGGTACACACGCAGATCCACCTGTGTGAAGTTGGCAAGTGAGTTTCAAATATCCAATTTTAACTATTTCCATGGGATTGTACCAGGTTTGTACCGGATTGTACCGTTCTTTAATTTGTTTGTACCTCATGGGGGTAGGAGATATGGTATAATTAAAGTTTGGTCAATCAGCGCCTTGAGTGCACTTATATAAATTCGCGTCAAATTAAAACCTGCTGTCATTTTGATGATTTTATGACCGCATACGATACAAAAATATGTTTCGCAGAGGTATAATACCACTCCGTTATTGTACGAGCCGTAACCAAGGAGTACACACGTTGGAAATGTACGAAATTTAAAAAAACTTTTTTTTTTCGAAAAAGAACTGCCATTTTCAAACAAATCATGATTGGGATGATTAAATGGCTGAAAACAATAGATGAATATGTCCCTCAGAGGTACAATCCCTCTCAATCATTGTAAGACCCGAAACCAGGGAGTACAAACGACGGAAATGCACGAAATTCGTAGAAATTTATTATTTTTCGATAGAGTACAGCTATTTTAAAACGAATCATCATTGTGATGATTTTATGGCTAAATGCAATACAAGAATATGTCCCTCAGAGGTACAATCCCTCTCGATCATAGTAAGATCCGAAACCAGGGAGTACAAACGACGGATGTGAAGGAAATTCGTAGAAATTTATTATTTTTCGAGAGAGTACAGCTATTTTAAAACGAATCATCATTGTGATGATTTTATGGCTGAATGAAATACAGGAATATGTCCCTTAGAGGTACAATCCCTCTTGATTATAGCAGGATCCGCAACCAGGGAGTACAAACGACGGATGTGAAGGAAAGTCGCAGATAATATTATTATTTTGCGATAAAGTACAGTATGTTTTCAAACGAATGATCATTATAATTACTTTCTTAGTGAATACGATAGAGGAATATGTCCCTCAGAGGTACAATCCCTCTCGATCATAGTAAGATCCGAAACCAGGGAGTACAAACGACGGAAATGCACGAAATTCGTAGAAATTTATTATTTTTCGTTAGAGTACAGCTATTTTAAAACGAATCATCATTGTGATGATTTTATGGCTAAATGCAATACAAGAATATGTCCCTCAGAGGTACAATCCCTCTCGATCATAGTAAGATCCGAAACCAGGGAGTACAAACGACGGATGTGAAGGAAATTCGTAGAAATTTATTATTTTTCGATAGAGTACAGCTATTTTAAAACGAATCATCATTGTGATGATTTTATGGCTGAATGCAATATAGGAATATGTCCCTTAGAGGTACAATCCCTCTCTGTTATAGTACAATCCGAACCCAGCGAGTAAAAATCATGGAAATGTATGATATTCGTAAAAAAATATTAATTTTCGATAAAGTGCAGCCAGTTTGTAACTAATCATCGTTGTGATGATTTGATAGAGCTGAATATGAAAGACAAATATAGCCTTCAGGGGTACAAACCCTCCTCATCATATTATGATACGAAACCAGGAAGTACAAACGACAGATGTGAATGAAAATCGCGCATAATAATATCATTTTTCGATAAAGTACACTATGTTTTCAAACGAATGATCATTATAATGATTTTCTTAGTGAATACGATAGAAGAATATATGCCTCAGAGGTACGATCCCTCTCGATCATAGTAAGATCCGAAACCAGGGAGTACAAACGACGGAAATGCACGAAATTCGTAGAAATTTATTATTTTTCGATAGAGTACAGCTATTTTAAAACGAATCATCATTGTGATGATTTTATGGCGGAATGGAATATAGAAATATGTCTCTCAGAGGTACAATCCCTCTCGATCATAGTAAGATCCGAAACCAGGGAGTACAAACGACGGAAATGCACGAAATTCGTAGAAATTTTATTATTTTTCGAGAGAGTACAGCTATTTTAAAACGAATCATCATTGTGATGATTTTATGGCTGAATGAAATACAGGAATATGTCCCTTAGAGGTACAATCCCTCTTGATTATAGCAGGATCCGCAACCAGGGAGTACAAACGACGGATGTGAAGGAAAGTCGCAGATAATATTATTATTTTGCGATAAAGTACAGTATGTTTTCAAACGAATGATCATTATAATTACTTTCTTAGTGAATACGATAGAGGAATATGTCCCTCAGAGGTATAATCCCTCTTGATCATAGTAAGATCCGAAACCAGGGAGTACAAACGACGGAAATGCACGAAATTCGTAGAAATTTATTATTTTTCGATAGAGTACAGCTATTTTAAAACGAATCATCATTGTGATGATTTTATGGCGGAATGAAATACAAGAATATGTCCCTCAGAGGTACAATCCCTCTCGATCATAGTAAGATCCGAAACCAGGGAGTACAAACGACGGATGTGAAGGAAAGTCGCGGGTAATATTATTATTTTGCGATAAAGTACAGTATGTTTTCAAACGAATAATCATTATAATGATTTTCTTAGTGAATACGATAGAGGAATATGTCCCTTAGAGGTACAATCCCTCCCGATCATAGTACGATCTGAAAGCAGGGAGTACAAACGACGGAAATGCACGAAATTCGTAAAAAAATATTATTTTTCGATAAAGTACAGTTATTTTAAAACGAATCATCATTGTGATGATTTTATGGCTGAATGCAATATAGGAATATGTCCCTTAGAGATACAATCCCTCTCGATTATAGCAGGATCCGCAACCAGGGAGTACAAACGACAGATGTGAAGGAAAGTCGCGGATAATATTATTATTTTGCGATAAAGTACAGTATGTTTTCAAACGAATGATCATTATAATGATTTTCTTAGTGACTACGATAGAGGAATATGGCCCTTAGAGGTACAATCCCTCCCGATCATAGTACGATCTGAAAGCAGGGAGTACAAACGACGGAAATGCACGAAATTCGTAAAAAAATATTATTTTTCGATAAAGTACAGCTATTTTAAAACGAATCTTCATTGTGATGATTTTATGGCTGAATACGATAGAGGAATATGTCCCTCAGAGGTACAATCCCTCTCGATCATAGTAAGATCCGAAACCAGGGAGTACAAACGACGGAAATGCACGAAATTCGTAGAAATTTATTATTTTTCGTTAGAGTACAGCTATTTTAAAACGAATAATCATTGTGATGATTTTATGGCGGATTGGAATACAGGAATATGTCCCTCAGAGGTACAATCCCTCTTGATCATAGTAAGATCCGAAACCAGGGAGTACAAACGACTGAAATGCACGAAATTCATAGAAATTTATTATTTATCGATAAAGTACAGCCATTTTAAAACGAATCATCATTTTGATGATTTTATGGCAGAATAGAATATAGGAATATGTCCCTCAGAGGTACAATCCCTCTCGATCATAGTAAGATCCGAAACCAGGGAGTACAAACGACGGAAATGCACGAAATTCGTAGAAATTTATTATTTTTCGATAGAGTTCAGCTATTTTAAAACGAATCATCATTGTGATGATTATATGGCGGAATGAAATACAGAAATAGGTCCCTCAGAGGTACAATCCCTCTCGATCATAGTAAGATCCGAAACCAGGGAGTACAAACGACGGAAATGCACGAAATTCGTAGAAATTTATTATTTTTCGATAGAGTACAGCTATTTTAAAACGAATCATCATTGTGATGATTTTATGGCTGAATGCAATACAAGAATATGTCCCTCAGAGGTACAATCCCTCTCGATCATAGTACGATCAGAAAGCAGGGAGTACAAACGACGGATGTGAAGGAAAGTCGTGGGTAATATTATTATTTTGCGATAAAGTACAGTATGTTTTAAAACGAATAATCATTTTAATGATTTTCTTAGTGAATACGATAGAGGAATATGTCCCTCAGAGGTACAATCCCTCCCGATCATAGTACGATCTGAAAGCAGGGAGTACAAACGACGGAAATGCACGAAATTCGTAGAAATTTGCTATTTTTCGATAGAGTACAGCTATTTTAAAACGAATAATCATTGTGATGATTTTATGGCAGAATAGAATATAGGAATATGTCCCTCAGAGGTAAAATCCCTCTCGATCATAGTAAGATCCGAAACCAGGGAGTACAAACGACGGAAATGCACGAAATTCGTAGAAATTTATTATTTTTCGATAGAGTACAGCTATTTTAAAACGAATCATCATTGTGATGATTTTATGGCTGAATGCAATACAAGAATATGTCCCTCAGAGGTACAATCCCTCTCGATCATAGTACGATCAGAAAGCAGGGAGTACAAACGACGGATGTGAAGGAAAGTCGTGGGTAATATTATTATTTTGCGATAAAGTACAGTATGTTTTAAAACGAATAATCATTTTAATGATTTTCTTAGTGAATACGATAGAGGAATATGTCCCTCAGAGGTACAATCCCTCCCGATCATAGTACGATCTGAAAGCAGGGAGTACAAACGACGGAAATGCACGAAATTCGTAGAAATTTGCTATTTTTCGATAGAGTACAGCTATTTTAAAACGAATAATCATTGTGATGATTATATGGCGGAATGGAATACAGGAATATGTCCCTCAGAGGTACAATCCCTCTCGATCATAGTACGATCAGAAAGCAGGGAGTACAAACGACGGATGTGAAGGAAAGTCGTGGGTAATATTATTATTTTGCGATAAAGTACAGTATGTTTTAAAACGAATAATCATTATAATGATTTTCTTAGTGAATACGATACAGGAATATGTCCCTCAGAGGTACAATCCCTCCCGATCATAGTACGATCTGAAAGCAGGGAGTACAAACGACGGAAATGCACGAAATTCGTAGAAATTTGTTATTTTTCGATAGAGTACAGCTATTTTAAAACGAATCATCATTGTGATGATTTTATGGCTGAATGCAATACAAGAATATGTCCCTCAGAGGTACAATCCCTCTCGATCATAGTACGATCAGAAAGCAGGGAGTACAAACGACGGATGTGAAGGAAAGTCGTGGGTAATATTATTATTTTGCGATAAAGTACAGTATGTTTTCAAACGAATAATCATTATAATGATTTTCTTAGTGAATACGATAGAGGAATATGTCCCTCAGAGGTACAATCCCTCTCGATCATAGTAAGATCCGAAACCAGGGAGTACAAACGACGGAAATGAACGAAATTCGTAGAAATTTATTATTTTTCGATAGAGTACAGCTATTTTAAAACGAATCATCATTGTGATGATTTTATGGCTGAATGCAATACAAGAATATGTCCCTCAGAGGTACAATCCCTCTCGATCATAGTACGATCAGAAAGCAGGGAGTACAAACGACGGATGTGAAGGAAAGTCGTGGGTAATATTATTATTTTGCGATAAAGTACAGTATGTTTTCAAACGAATAAACATTATAATGATTTTCTTAGTGAATACGATAGAGGAATATGTCCCTCAGAGGTACAATCCCTCCCGATCATAGTACGATCTGAAAGCAGGGAGTACAAACGACGGAAATACACGAAATTCGTAGAAATTTGCTATTTTTCGATAGAGTACAGCTATTTTAAAACGAATCATCATTGTGATGATTTTATGGCAGAATAGAATATAGGAATATGTCCCTCAGAGGTAAAATCCCTCTCGATCATAGTAAGATCCGAAACCAGGGAGTACAAACGACGGAAATGCACGAAATTCGTAGAAATTTATTATTTTTCGTTAGAGTACAGCTATTTTAAAACGAATCATCATTGTGATGATTTTATGGCTGAATGCAATACAAGAATATGTCCCTCAGAGGTACAATCCCTCTCGATCATAGTACGATCAGAAAGCAGGGAGTACAAACGACGAATGTGAAGGAAAGTCGTGGGTAATATTATTATTTTGCGATAAAGTACAGTATGTTTTCAAACGAATAATCATTATAATGATTTTCTTAGTGAATACGATAGAGGAATATGTCCCTCAGAGGTACAATCCCTCTCGATCATAATAAGATTCGAAACCAGGGAGTACAAACGACGGATGTGAAGGAAAGTCGCGGGTAATATTATTATTTTGCGATAAAGTACAGTATGTTTTCAAACGAATAATCATTATAATGATTTTCTTAGTGAATACGATAGAGGAATATGTCCCTTAGAGGTACAATCCCTCCCGATCATAGTACGATCTGAAAGCAGGGAGTACAAACGACGGATGTGAAGGAAAGTCGTTGGTAATATTATTATTTTGCGATAAAGTACAGTATGTTTTCAAACGAATAATCATTATAATGATTTTCTTAGTGAATACGATAGAGGAATATGTCCCTCAGAGGTACAATCCCTCTCGATCATAGTAAGATCCGAAACCAGGGAGTACAAACGACGGAAATGCACGAAATTCGTAGAAATTTATTATTTTTCGATAGAGTACAGCTATTTTAAAACGAATCATCATTGTGATGATTTTATGGCTGAATGCAATACAAGAATATGTCCCTCAGAGGTACAATCCCTCTCGATCATAGTACGATCAGAAAGCAGGGAGTACAAACGACGGATGTGAAGGAAAGTCGTGGGTAATATTATTATTTTGCGATAAAGTACAGTATGTTTTAAAACGAATAATCATTATAATGATTTTCTTAGTGAAAACGATAGAGGAATATGTCCCTCAGAGGTACAATCCCTCCCGATCATAGTACGATCTGAAAGCAGGGAGTACAAACGACGGAAATGCACGAAATTCGTAGAAATTTGTTATTTTTCGATAGAGTACAGCTATTTTAAAACGAATCATCATTGTGATGATTTTATGGCAGAATAGAATATAGGAATATGTCCCTCAGAGGTAAAATCCCTCTCGATCATAGTAAGATCCGAAACCAGGGAGTACAAACGACGGAAATGCACGAAATTCGTAGAAATTTATTATTTTTCGTTAGAGTACAGCTATTTTAAAACGAATCATCATTGTGATGATTATATGGCGGAATGGAATACAGGAATATGTCCCTCAGAGGTACAATCCCTCTCGATCATAGTACGATCAGAAAGCAGGGAGTACAAACGACGGATGTGAAGGAAAGTCGTGGGTAATATTATTATTTTGCGATAAAGTACAGTATGTTTTCAAACGAATGATCATTATAATTACTTTCTTAGTGAATACGATAGAGGAATATGTCCCTCAGAGGTATAATCCCTCTTGATCATAGTAAGATCCGAAACCAGGGAGTACAAACGACGGAAATGCACGAAATTCGTAGAAATTTGCTATTTTTCGATAGAGTACAGCTATTCTAAAACGAATCATCATTGTGATGATTTTATGGCTGAATGAAATACAGGAATATGTCCCTTAGAGGTACAATCCCTCTTGATTATAGCAGGATCCGCAACCAGGGAGTACAAACGACGGATGTGAAGGAAAGTCGCAGATAATATTATTATTTTGCGATAAAGTACAGTATGTTTTCAAACGAATGATCATTATAATTACTTTCTTAGTGAATACGATAGAGGAATATGTCCCTCAGAGGTACAATCCCTCTCGATCATAGTAAGATCCGAAACCAGGGAGTACAAACGACGGAAATGAACGAAATTCGTAGAAATTTATTATTTTTCGATAGAGTACAGCTATTTTAAAACGAATCATCATTGTGATGATTTTATGGCTGAATGCAATACAAGAATATGTCCCTCAGAGGTACAATCCCTCTCGATCATAGTACGATCAGAAAGCAGGGAGTACAAACGACGGATGTGAAGGAAAGTCGTGGGTAATATTATTATTTTGCGATAAAGTACAGTATGTTTTCAAACGAATAAACATTATAATGATTTTCTTAGTGAATACGATAGAGGAATATGTCCCTCAGAGGTACAATCCCTCCCGATCATAGTACGATCTGAAAGCAGGGAGTACAAACGACGGAAATACACGAAATTCGTAGAAATTTGCTATTTTTCGATAGAGTACAGCTATTTTAAAACGAATCATCATTGTGATGATTTTATGGCAGAATAGAATATAGGAATATGTCCCTCAGAGGTAAAATCCCTCTCGATCATAGTAAGATCCGAAACCAGGGAGTACAAACGACGGAAATGCACGAAATTCGTAGAAATTTATTATTTTTCGTTAGAGTACAGCTATTTTAAAACGAATCATCATTGTGATGATTTTATGGCTGAATGCAATACAAGAATATGTCCCTCAGAGGTACAATCCCTCTCGATCATAGTACGATCAGAAAGCAGGGAGTACAAACGACGAATGTGAAGGAAAGTCGTGGGTAATATTATTATTTTGCGATAAAGTACAGTATGTTTTCAAACGAATAATCATTATAATGATTTTCTTAGTGAATACGATAGAGGAATATGTCCCTCAGAGGTACAATCCCTCTCGATCATAATAAGATTCGAAACCAGGGAGTACAAACGACGGATGTGAAGGAAAGTCGCGGGTAATATTATTATTTTGCGATAAAGTACAGTATGTTTTCAAACGAATAATCATTATAATGATTTTCTTAGTGAATACGATAGAGGAATATGTCCCTTAGAGGTACAATCCCTCCCGATCATAGTACGATCTGAAAGCAGGGAGTACAAACGACGGATGTGAAGGAAAGTCGTTGGTAATATTATTATTTTGCGATAAAGTACAGTATGTTTTCAAACGAATAATCATTATAATGATTTTCTTAGTGAATACGATAGAGGAATATGTCCCTCAGAGGTACAATCCCTCTCGATCATAGTAAGATCCGAAACCAGGGAGTACAAACGACGGAAATGCACGAAATTCGTAGAAATTTATTATTTTTCGATAGAGTACAGCTATTTTAAAACGAATCATCATTGTGATGATTTTATGGCTGAATGCAATACAAGAATATGTCCCTCAGAGGTACAATCCCTCTCGATCATAGTACGATCAGAAAGCAGGGAGTACAAACGACGGATGTGAAGGAAAGTCGTGGGTAATATTATTATTTTGCGATAAAGTACAGTATGTTTTAAAACGAATAATCATTATAATGATTTTCTTAGTGAAAACGATAGAGGAATATGTCCCTCAGAGGTACAATCCCTCCCGATCATAGTACGATCTGAAAGCAGGGAGTACAAACGACGGAAATGCACGAAATTCGTAGAAATTTGTTATTTTTCGATAGAGTACAGCTATTTTAAAACGAATCATCATTGTGATGATTTTATGGCAGAATAGAATATAGGAATATGTCCCTCAGAGGTAAAATCCCTCTCGATCATAGTAAGATCCGAAACCAGGGAGTACAAACGACGGAAATGCACGAAATTCGTAGAAATTTATTATTTTTCGTTAGAGTACAGCTATTTTAAAACGAATCATCATTGTGATGATTATATGGCGGAATGGAATACAGGAATATGTCCCTCAGAGGTACAATCCCTCTCGATCATAGTACGATCAGAAAGCAGGGAGTACAAACGACGGATGTGAAGGAAAGTCGTGGGTAATATTATTATTTTGCGATAAAGTACAGTATGTTTTCAAACGAATGATCATTATAATTACTTTCTTAGTGAATACGATAGAGGAATATGTCCCTCAGAGGTATAATCCCTCTTGATCATAGTAAGATCCGAAACCAGGGAGTACAAACGACGGAAATGCACGAAATTCGTAGAAATTTGCTATTTTTCGATAGAGTACAGCTATTCTAAAACGAATCATCATTGTGATGATTTTATGGCTGAATGAAATACAGGAATATGTCCCTTAGAGGTACAATCCCTCTTGATTATAGCAGGATCCGCAACCAGGGAGTACAAACGACGGATGTGAAGGAAAGTCGCAGATAATATTATTATTTTGCGATAAAGTACAGTATGTTTTCAAACGAATGATCATTATAATTACTTTCTTAGTGAATACGATAGAGGAATATGTCCCTCAGAGGTATAATCCCTCTTGATCATAGTAAGATCCGAAACCAGGGAGTACAAACGACGGAAATGCACGAAATTCGTAGAAATTTATTATTTTTCGATAGAGTACAGCTATTTTAAAACGAGTCATCATTGTGATGATTTTATGGCTGAATGCAATACAAGAATATGTCCCTCAGAGGTACAATCCCTCTCGATCATAGTACGATCAGAAAGCAGGGAGTACAAACGACGGATGTGAAGGAAAGTCGTGGGTAATATTATTATTTTGCGATAAAGTACAGTGTGTTTTAAAACGAATAATCATTATAATGATTTTCTTAGTGAATACGATAGAGGAATATGTCCCTCAGAGGTACAATCCCTCTCGATCATAGTACGATCTGAAAACAGGGAGTACAAACGACGGAAATGCACGAAATTCGTAGAAATTTGTTATTTTTCGATAGAGTACAGCTATTTTAAAACGAATCATCATTGTGATGATTATATGGCGGAATGAAATACAGGAATAGGTCCCTCAGAGGTACAATCCCTCTCGATCATAGTAAGATCCGAAACCAGGGAGTACAAACGACGGATGTGAAGGAAAGTCGTGGGTAATATTATTATTTTGCGATAAAGTACAGTATGTTTTCAAACGAATCATCATTGTTATGATTTTATGGCGGAATGGAATATAGGAATATGTCACTCAGAGGTACAATCCTTCTCGGTCATAGTGCGATCCGAAACCAGGGAGTACAAACGACAGAAATGCACGAAATTCGTAGAAATTTATAAATTTTCGAAAAAGTACAGCCATTTTGTCCTTAAGTACTCTACAGGAATATGTCACTCAAAGTTATCATCATTCGTCATTAGAATATGTTCCGTAACTTAGAACTACACACGCCAGGTGTAAACGAAGGTGCGATAATTTCAATAAAACTTAAAAAAATGTAGAGTCTTTTTAAGCCACTATAAACTTCGGCATACAGCTTGTTCCATTGCTTGTAGATGTCCGTAGGGAAGCGCGTACGGGGCTACGGCGTATCCATCGAATGAGTGGCAGATCAGGCAACCATACCTAAAAATTAAATATTATTGCGTGCATTATATATTATCAAAAAATAAAATCGACTTCAAAACCGCTACAAATCAAAAAATAATTTAACTTTATATTCGCTAAGTGTATACATATATTTTATATTTTTCATTTTTTGTTCGTGTATTTCCTTAACTTAGCTGGCAATTTCAGTTTCGGCAAGTCTGTATTAATTTTGTTAAAAAGTTTTTATTTATTGCTTTTTGTTAGTTAATTATAGAATTGTGTAACCAATACATCATCGATATACCATTGCAGCATTAGCGGGTCATTTGCTGTTAGTTATTGAAGAGTTCCATTGTCAATCTCCGAAGATGTTCATCAGATCCTTGTAAATTATATACTTAAACCTTCCCTGAAAAATATACATTTGAATAACGAAAACCCCACCCAAATTGGATTAGCAGTTTTTGAGAAACTCGCGGCCATACAAACACATACATACATACGGTTCGAATACAGAACCTTCTTTTATGAAGTCGGTTTAAAAACATTATTATGTTCACGTACAGAAAGACAGAGATTTATAATTAGTTACAAAAGCACTTTATAGGATTGCAACTACAACTAATTACTTAGCAATTCATACCACCACTTGTAATTAACGCTATTCAAAAATTTACGCAAATGTAAAAAATTGCACCAAAAACCAAACAGCAACAGCTGCATATTATAGGTAATAAAATATTTTTGTACCCATAATAATTTACATCCTATTGTTATAGGATGGATACCTTTAAGTCACTTAGTGGATAAACAAGTGACACACATGATTCGTTTTAAAAGCTCTATCAAATCATCACAACGATGATTAGTTACAAACTGGCTGCACTTTATCGAAAATTAATATTTTTTTACGAATATCATACATTTCCATGATTTTTACTCGCTGGGTTCGGATTGTACTATAACAGAGAGGGATTGTACCTCTAAGGGACATATTCCTATATTGCATTCAGCCATAAAATCATCACAATGATGATTCGTTTTAAAATAGCTGTACTCTATCGAAAAATAATAAATTTCTACGAATTTCGTGCATTTCCGTCGTTTGTACTCCCTGCTTTCAGATCGTACTATGATCGGGAGGGATTGTACCTCTAAGGGACATATTCCTCTATCGTATTCACTAAGAAAATCATTATAATGATTATTCGTTTGAAAACATACTGTACTTTATCGCAAAATAATAATATTACCCGCAACTTTCCTTCACATCCGTCGTTTGTACTCCCTGGTTTCGGATCTTACTATGATCGAGAGGGATTGTACCTCTGAGGGACCTATTCCTGTATTTCATTCCGCCATATAATCATCACAATGATGATTCGTTTTAAAATAGCTGTACTCTATCGAAAAATAACAAATTTCTACGAATTTCGTGCATTTCCGTCGTTTGTACTCCCTGGTTTCGAATCTTATTATGATCGAGAGGGATTGTACCTCTGAGGGACATATTCCTCTATCGTATTCACTAAGAAAATCATTATAATGATTATTCGTTTGAAAACATACTGTACTTTATCGCAAAATAATAATATTACCCACGACTTTCCTTCACATTCGTCGTTTGTACTCCCTGCTTTCTGATCGTACTATGATCGAGAGGGATTGTACCTCTGAGGGACATATTCTTGTATTGCATTCAGCCATAAAATCATCACAATGATGATTCGTTTTAAAATAGCTGTACTCTATCGAAAAATAATAAATTTCTACGAATTTCGTGCATTTCCGTCGTTTGTACTCCCTGGTTTCGGATCTTACTATGATCGAGAGGGATTGTACCTCTGAGGGACCTATTCCTGTATTTCATTCCGCCATATAATCATCACAATGATGATTCGTTTTAAAATAGCTGTACTCTATCGAAAAATAATAAATTTCTACGAATTTCGTGCATTTCCGTCGTTTGTACTCCCTGGTTTCGGATCTTACTATGATCGAGAGGGATTGTACCTCTGAGGGACATATTCCTATATTCTATTCTGCCATAAAATCTTCACAATGATGATTCGTTTTAAAATGGCTGTACTTTATCGATAAATAATAAATTTCTACGAATTTCGTGCATTTCAGTCGTATGTACTCCCTGGTTTCGGATCTTACTATGATCGAGAGGGATTGTACCTCTGAGGGACATATTCCTGTATTCCATTCCGCCATATAATCATCACAATGATGATTCGTTTTAAAATAGCTGTACTCTAACGAAAAATAATAAATTTCTACGAATTTCGTGCATTTCCGTCGTTTGTACTCCCTGGTTTCGGATCTTACTATGATCGAGAGGGATTTTACCTCTGAGGGACATATTCCTATATTCTATTCTGCCATAAAATCATCACAATGATGATTCGTTTTAAAATAGCTGTACTCTATCGAAAAATAACAAATTTCTACGAATTTCGTGCATTTCCGTCGTTTGTACTCCCTGCTTTCAGATCGTACTATGATCGGGAGGGATTGTACCTCTGAGGGACATATTCCTCTATCGTTTTCACTAAGAAAATCATTATAATGATTATTCGTTTTAAAACATACTGTACTTTATCGCAAAATAATAATATTACCCACGACTTTCCTTCACATCCGTCGTTTGTACTCCCTGCTTTCTGATCGTACTATGATCGAGAGGGATTGTACCTCTGAGGGACATATTCTTGTATTGCATTCAGCCATAAAATCATCACAATGATGATTCGTTTTAAAATAGCTGTACTCTATCGAAAAATAATAAATTTCTACGAATTTCGTGCATTTCCGTCGTTTGTACTCCCTGGTTTCGGATCTTACTATGATCGAGAGGGATTGTACCTCTGAGGGACCTATTCCTGTATTTCATTCCGCCATATAATCATCACAATGATGATTCGTTTTTAAATAGCTCTACTCTATCGAAAAATAACAAATTTCTACGAAATTCGTGCATTTCCGTCGTTTGTACTCCCTGGTTTCGGATCTTACTATGATCGGGAGGGATTGTACCTCTAAGGGGCATATTCCTCTATCGTATTCACTAAGAAAATCATTATAATGATTATTCGTTTGAAAACATACTGTACTTTATCGCAAAATAATAATATTACCCGCGACTTTCCTTCACATCCGTCGTTTGTACTCCCTGGTTTCGGATCTTACTATGATCGAGAGGGATTGTACCTCTGAGGGACCTATTCCTGTATTTCATTCCGCCATATAATCATCACAATGATGATTCGTTTTAAAATAGCTGTACTCTTTCGAAAAAACACAAATTTCTACGAATTTCGTGCATTTCCGTCGTTTGTACTCCCTGGTTTCGGATCTTACTATGATCGAGAGGGATTGTACCTCTGAGGGACATATTCCTATATTCTATTCTGCCATAAAATCATCACAATGATGATTCGTTTTAAAATGGCTGTACTTTATCGATAAATAATAAATTTCTACGAATTTCGTGCATTTCAGTCGTTTGTACTCCCTGGTTTCGGGTCTTACAATGATTGAGAGGGATTGTACCTCTGAGGGACATATTCATCTGTTGTTTTCAGCCATTTAATCATCCCAATCATGATTTGTTTGAAAATGGCAGTTCTTTTTCGAAAAAAAAAAAGTTTTTTTAAATTTCGTACATTTCCAACGTGTGTACTCCTTGATTACGGCTCGTACAATAACGGAATGGTATTATACCTCTGCGAAACATATTTTTATATCGTATGCGGTCATAAAATCATCAAAATGACAGCAGGTTTTAATTTGACGCGAGTTTATATAAGTGCACTCAAGGCGCTGATTGACCAAACTTTAATTATACCATATCTCCTACCCCCATGAGGTACAAACAAATTAAAGAACGGTACAATCCGGTACAAACCTGGTACAATCCCATGGAAATAGTTAAAATTGGATATTTGAAACTCACTTGCCAACTTCACACAGGTCGCAGATCCTTGTTCATTTGAAGCGGTATGCACATGACTTCAGAAATGAACATGCGATGGCTATGTTTCACACTTGTCCACTTTAATCCACGTTGTAGTCTAATCCTTATTCCAACATTACTCAGCGCAATTTCTTTTTTCACGTAAATTGCGGGTAGTCAAATATCTCCATCGTACGATGTATTCCACATAGCGTACATATGTAGTGAGCACAATCTATTTCTGTGGGCATTGATTGTTGATCCCACTTCTGAAGTTAGAAACAGAAGCCATTTTGATTTAAATAAAAACGATTTATTTCTGTTTTTACATTAACACATTTATCACTGGTTTTACATAAACACATTTAACAGAAATACTTTTACAAAGATATCAGCAACTAACCGACCAGCATGAAATTCAATGATCAACTTACTGAACTGCTACTAAGACTCAGCACGAATGAGCAGAATGAGTCGGAATGAGCCGGAATGAGCCACACTGAGAGTGCACATCGATACGGCAGCCTTTTTATACACCCAACTGCCACTTCCACTTTTAGTTTGACATTTCGACTGATTTTCATAACTTGTCAGTACGCTACAAATACCCTCACAAAACTTTTATCCTAACTATAGATAAATTTAATCACACTCATTATTTGAGATGCTTAGTAGACGCTGGCTCTCAAAGTGATTATATTACTGCTGATTGTTGTATGCGCTTAGCGCTTAATGTACGTAATCAAACCCGCTTTTCCGAGGTTCAAGGCATTGGAGGGTCGAAGCAAATTATTTTGGGTATTACCAGCTTTTCATTTTTGTCTCGCTTCAATGACGGGCACGCGTATAACGTCGAACCTTTGGTTGTGAACAAATTAACGACACAACTCCCGGACGCTCGCGTAAATATCGGGTCTTTAAAACATCTTAGTAAGTTGCCGCTAGCTGATGACTCATTCTTTGAGCCCGGCCCGATTGACATGTTGTTAGGCGTAAATACGTACTGCAAAATTTTGCGTTTCAACAAAGTTGTTGGAGATACCAATTCACCCTCGGCCTTTGAGACTTCGTTGGGATATATCATCATGGGTGACGCGCCTATTGTATCCCCTCCCGCAAACCGCTGCTTTTGTACCTTTAGTAAGGAACCTCTTCATGACTCAGTTGAAAGTTTCTGGTCTTTGAAGGAACTACCTTCTCGAAGGTCTATGAGTCCTGAAGATGGTTTCCGTTTTCGCAACCGCTGTTCCACCAACATATCGCGCTAAGCGTATATATTTTTTATCAGTAACCGCACATTTGTTTAATTTTTAGGATTGGTGGGACCAATTACTTAATTCGCATTTTTTATTTTTGAAGCTGCACTCTGTTGGGTTAACTCTTCGCCGCACCGGTTTGGCACGTATATAATAGATAATAGAATATCGGAAGTATATCCTTGGGTCTCAAAATCCTGCTGCCTTTGTATCTCGCGGTTTGTTACCCTCGCAACTCCCTGGTAACCAATTATGGTTCCTATATTTAGTTGGAGCAGGTTTTTGGGATCCACGGCATATGTTTTAACCGTTTTGAAACTTATTCCGCACTTTAGTGTCATAACGGCTGAGGATCTTGACGCCGCAGAGTTGAGAGTGGTGCAAGCGATACATCATACTTTTTGTTGACGACTTGCACAATCTATAGAACAAAGTTTGTTCTCCCGCACTTCGGAAATTATTTCCTTGTATTTCTGAGGGTATTCTGCGGGTAGGTAGTCTCTTGTCGCACTCCTCCCTGGAATACTCACAGAAACATCCCGCATTGCTGCCTAAAAGCGGACACATTGTTGAAAATTTAGTTGATCAGTACCGTCGCAATAATTCTCATGCTGGTCATCAACTATTTATATCAATTCTACGCCATGGGTTTTGGATTTTATCCGCGAGACGTTTGATTTACAAACGTATTCATAGTTACCGCAAATGTTTTCATACTAATCCAAAACCTACCTTTCCCGCAATGTCAGATTTACCGAAGTGTCGTTTAGATAAATGTAGGGCTTTCACAAAACGTCACCCACTGGCCCCGGACTTGCCTACCAAATATTGAACCTTGTCCCCGTCTGACAAATCTAAATTATCGTGAACCACAGAATCTCTTCACATTACCAAAAAGTCCGCTAACAATGCAAGACTGTGAAAATCAGCACAGCCTTTCGGAGAACAGAAAAGCGTAGTGCAAGAATCAGACGGACAAATGCATGTAATTAGATTTTAGTAACTTGGTAATGAATAAAAACGCAGGAAATTTTATACTGAAATTACAGATGCACTTCCATTTTATTTCATTTATGTATTTAGGTGTTTGTGTTAATTCACAAGATGTCTAATGAGCCGTGTGAAAACAGGCTGAGAATATCAATTCGCGAGTTTCTATTTCAGTTTATAGTAGGAATGTTAATATTTTTTTTTAATTGCATGGAATGACGAGACGAGTTTGCTGTTCGCCTGATGGTAAGCGATACGACCACCCATAAATAGTAGCAACACCATCCAGCACCTTGACTTACAAAAGGAAGATAAAAAACTGAAACCCGACTACGGGAAAAAGTAACTGAAAAGCAAGAAATAAGTCAATAATGGCCACGGTACAACTTAATCCTTGTCGCATGCCGCTGTGACTGACGGTTATCTACCAAATTCCCAATCACACACTAACCAAAATATTCATTTTTACCTTAATGTCTAGAGTGATTACGAGAATAAAATAACCATAACGGACGGGATGTCTACAGCTTATAAAGGCTCAATTTTCACCTATTTCTCCTTGACTGATGGATCTTAAGAGCAATGTAATCTTCAGAGGTTTTACCGTGTCGTAAGGTAAATTAGCAGGGTCCCCAAGAACATTATGAAATATTAAGTTCATTCATCAGGAAGCCCCACAAAAGATTAGCCGGTACAGCACTCGCGTTAAGAGCAAAATAAAGGTAATTAAGGAAATTGTGTAAAGAGACTTTATTGATGCGACTTTAAGATGGAATTCGATTGTTGAAATTGTTACGGTTTCGTTTTAATTGATTGGAATTTCATGAAACGAGAACTTTTTATTTTACCTGCAGCTAGAAAGATTGGTTGGTGACATCATAGTATTTACACGTGGACTAGTAGTTCTGCTTTGAAAGTTATTTTTGTATCCTAACAGTTCCATGTCTTGCCTACTCATTTGAAATAAAGCATGTGCCATCGGTGTAAATGTTACTAGAGACACTAGGGATATCAATACCTACTTGGTTTTGTAACATTTCTGATCTCTCTCCGGTCATGTCGGTTTGCCGTCTCACCGGACTATAAGAGTAATGGAATAGCGAGTGCACTTGTGTATTGCGCACACACTTGTGCACTATAATATCTCCTGCGTACCTGGCTGATCTCCGTTGAGGTTGGCCGCCGTGGCCGACAGTGGCTAGGAGGACTACGTTTGTAACATTTGTCTAATAGGCAGAATCGAACCCGTAGACATTCAGAGTCGACTTATTTTCCTAAATGTTACGGGAAATATTGAGCTGAACTATGGATACTTAGAAAATCACAAAAAGATCCAGTAGGCAAGTGGAAATAGCCACAAGTAGATAAAAACAATGAATACAACCAATTTAACAACACCAGTCTTTTGTATTCTAAACTTGGTGTTATTTCGAATCGAGTCCACGACTACCTCGATACAGCAATATGTCAAGCATCAATATCCATATTTGATCGAACAAAACCTAAGAACTCCAATTCGAGTTTTATTCCTCATTTAACCCCTTAGAGGAAAACGTTTATTTTTTTTTTGTTAATGTTCAACGAAACTATTTCATCTAAGTCGTGTGTAAAATTTCAGGCATCTAGAGCTCCAGGATTAAACTGCGCATTGTCTACCAGTTAGTGTCCAAAGAAATATTAAATTAGTAGAAGTTATACGATCTTAGAATGAAGGAGACAAAAATCCAAAATTTACATAATTTTATTCTGAAATAAGCACTATAGATAATTTCTAAATATTCCATTTCACTTTTAGCTGATACTCAAAATGTATTTGTGTCATATTAGTCGAACAAAGAAGTCGTATGTCTTCGGTTGGTTTACTTTATACACCCGAGGCGAAGTCTCATCGATTTCCACAAAAATCTTGTATACAAAGGTCGATAAACTCGTTTACGTCCTTTCATTAGCTCAATGACCCATTTTTTGATACGTCAGCCGTTTGTAATTAATTGTGTAGGCACTTCAAAATAAAGTAAATCGTGTTTCTATATTTTCGTGTAATATTTTATATTTGTAAAAGTTATAAATTGTGTTTGAGTTGTGGCACAAAGTGTGCTAAATGGCAACTTGAAGTGCTTATCTTGAAACCAAGTCAGTTTTGGAGCATTTCTCCACTTTTGTTATTCTATTTAGTTTTATTTTTATTATATTTCAGATTATGGTATTGTACGTGGCTTATTACTTTAGTAGATTGTACTGAGACAAACATCGTATTAAGAACTTATTTAGGTAAGTATAGCTATAACAAAGCCGTGGCCTAAATTTGAGACCGATAACCTCTGAATATAAGTACATTGTGTTATGAAACCTACGAAATACAATAGAGTAGTGGGCGACGATGACATTAACGGAGTGCTAAAGTAGCCTCTACAATCTCGGGACGCATGATTTAATTACTATCATCATAAATGGTGCACTACCACTCACCAGGGGCATTATTTAGATATAAGAGGTAGGTACAAGAATATTTGCATTGATGAACATTTTGAGTGTAAGATTTTTCTTCAAGTATCATTTTGAAACAACACTCTCTAAATCATCGTTTTCAATGTACTCTTAAACACATATTGCCTCTCTAGAATGTTATCCCTCTTCCATGTCTATTAAGCATGTACCCAGGTCTATCTCATCAACAATAACGTTTATGACAGCCCGTCTCAGGGTAACAAAAGTTTAATGCGCGCTCCACGACGATGCAAAACAAACAAAAGATTGTTGAAATCCTCTGACGTGATTACTGGCTAATGACTCCACACGACACTATATTCGTATGAGAGAGGATGTCGTTGCTCTGTTGACGTTTTTAATGAGAACGCTGTGAATACGCGTTGTGCCGGTCCAATGGTGCGCAGCGCGTCTGTCATTAAACAAAAATAAGGATTTATTTTAATACAACGTACGAAAATATTGTATGTATTTTTCTGGTTTCATTTGGGGCGTTTCGTGGTGACTAGTTACAATCGATAAGTAGACGATAGCCTAGCTGGGAATGGAACGATCTGACGAGACGGATGTCCACAGATTCAAAAACCCCAAGGTACACACCTCTGATTTTTCGAAGTTATGTGTGTATTGTTTATCAATTATCGTTCGCTTTAACGGTGAAAGAAAACATCGTGAAGAAACCTACATACCTGAGAATTCCCAAACACATAATTTCGAACGGATGTGAAGTCTGCCAACCCGCACTAGGCCAGCGTGGTGGACTAAGGACTAAACCCTCTCAGTAGTAGAGAAGGCCTGTTTTCTACAGTGGGCAGTACGTGATACAGGGCTGCTATGGTATTTACAATCTTAATCTAGTTGTAACGCAACGATCGCAACGCTTTCAAGATTGCTAACAAGTTCTTTGCCACAGTCAAACAGATAAAATGAATCACCAATATTACCCTTTTTTAGGGTTCCGTACCTCAAAGCGAAAAAAGAAACCCTTATAGGATCACTTTTTGTCCGTCTGTCTGTCTGTCAAGACCCTTTTTATCAGGAACGCGTAAAGATATCATGTTGAAATTTATATTAAATACTCGGGTCTACGGTCTCTTTCAGTTGTGAAAAAATCAAACTTGTAAGTCAACCCGATTAAAAGACATGACCGTTTATGTCGCATATTTTCGAATATTTTGCGATTGCCCAAGGGATCTATACCTATAGGGTACTTCCCGTTGACCTAGTATCATGAAATTTGGCAAGAAGCAGTGTCTTACAGTACAGTCAGCAGCATAAGTAGCTGAACAAATTCAAAATTTCAAATTGCCTACATATTTTTGTGTTCTTACTAATATTGTTTTGTCTTCACAAAAATAAAACAAAAGAGATTTACTTTACTTCAAACGAAGAAAAAAATGTTTCAGTTTAACTTAACGCGTATATAGGCGATTTGAAATTTTGATTTTGTACAGATGCTTATGCTGCTGACTGTACATGTTAAGGAAAAAATCTTAAATCTGTAAATATGTACTGTAATAAGAAAAAAACTAATTAACAAACTTTTTAATTTGATTAATTAGATCATTAATTTTGGCGAAATATTAAACTTATACCTAAGTACCTTACCTTACCTACAAGTTTGTTCGGAACCCACGGTACGGGAGTCCAACTCGCACTTGTCCGGTTTTTTATTTTGAATAAAATAATCATTTTAGTATTAGTCAACATAAGTCAGTAATAGTCAACATAATTATACATTTCGCTACGCCCCTAATAGTAGGAACTACCTTAACGCTTAAGTGCGTGAGAGATGTTTCCTTCACTAAGGGCGATATTAATAAAAATGAGATCTTACATGATAGGCAATTCGGTTTTACAAAGGGTAGGTCCACGCAAGATGCTGGATGTGCATTGGTAAAAGCTGTGTTGGATGCCTGGGAGGGATCACAGGATGCTTTAGGGGTATTTTGTGATCTTTCCAAGGCGTTCGATTGCGTCGATCACAGTACCCTCATCCTAAAGCTACACCATTATGGTATTAGGGGAGTAGGGCTTAAACTAATATCCTCATATTTATCAGGCCGCAAACAAAAAGTATTTATTGATAATGTCTCCTCTGTAGGGTCCGCAGTTAGGATTGGGGTTCCTCAAGGATCAATTTTGGGTCCGTTCTTATTTTTAGTATACATTAATGACCTGCCTTATATGATTAACAATATGGCAGATGTAGTATTATTCGCAGATGACACCTCGTTAATTTTTAAGATAAATAGAAGGGAACAAAATTTTGTGGAGCCCAATAAAGTACTTAGTTTGATTTCTAACTGGTTTTCAGCTAACAATTTGCTGTTAAATGCGGCAAAAACTAAATGTGTCCGATTCTCGCTACTGAGTAATAAAAATGAACCAAATATTGATTTGGATGGAAATAAACTAGCATTAGTTTCGTCAACGGTTTTCCTCGGGGTTTCAGTAGATAATAAATTGCAATGGGGACCCCACATTCAGAAAATTTCGAGTAAATTGAGTTCTGCCATCTTCGCTATTAGAAAGATCAGACATTTAACTGACGTGGCTACGGCAAGGTTAGTATATTTTGCTTACTTCCACAGCATTATGTCATATTGCATTCTTCTGTGGGGTTCTGCCGCAGATCTGCAGACCATTTTTGTCTTACAGAAACGAGCGATTCGTGCTATTTACAACCTTCGATCTCGTGATTCCCTTAGGGAACTGTTTAAGGAGGCTAATATACTGACTTTGCCGGCCGAATACATTTTCCGGAATATTATGTATGTCCGCAAAAACCTTAGTACTTTTAATAAAAACAGTGACTTGCACTGTCTGAACACTAGAAATAAGAATAAACTAGTTGTTCCAAATTTTAGGCTCTGTAAAACGAGTAAATCATACTTAGCGAATAGCATTAAATTTTACAATAAACTTCCCTCCGAAGTAGCCGATTTGCCCGGACACCAGTTCAAGTGTTATGTTAGGCGCGAGTTAATGTCTAGAGCGTATTATAATGTAGCGGATTACCTCGATGATAAGACGGTTTGGAGAAGTGGTCCTGCACACCATGGCCAACCCTGTTAACACTTACTAGTGATTGACTGCATAAAGTGTCTCATCTGTATCTATCTTTAATATTGACATTACAATAATTTTAACTTTTAAATCTACTGTGACTATTAGGTATATAACCTAATTATTACAATTATAAATATTCCCTCATTCATATAATTTAAATTTAGGGAAGACGACCGACCGATCATTTTGTTGCGCTTGCCTTTATAAGTTTCATTTTATTAAGAAAGTAGGAAGAGCAATACAACAAAAATAATTTTGTAAATGTAGGCGAATGCACATTGTACACCGTTATTTTATTATTTTTTTTGTGTTATGTCCAGTTTTACGTATTTGTACATGCCTGTCCAGGTATTCCCTAAATCCCTTCATTTGGATTTTATCTTATTTCAACGGTGATGTGCGTGCATTAGCTTATATAACTAATCTGACTTTGTACACAGCACAAAAGAATTGAAAAAAAAAAGAGAAAGAAACAATGAACAATTGATGACAAAAAAAGTAAGCCCGGAGTTTCTTTCTGCCTTTCTTCTTCGGGTCGTCATCGCTTAGGTAGCTAGTGAAAGGCTGGTAGGTTAGCTAGGCTAGGGCCTGTAGTGTCCTCACCGGTGAGGATCGCGACGCGTTCCTCCCATTATTTTAATAAAATGATGTCCTTTTTATATCCCCTTTCCTGCCAGCCCGAGCTGTTTTTTTTTTTTTTGTTTTTGTTTATTTCTTATCATAGATTTACTCCCAATAAAAATGTCGGTAGTTATATAAGTGACCATTGGTATTTATAATAATTATTAATATAATCAATTTAATGTATCTTGACTTATCATAAGTGCAACTATGTTCGCCTACGTGATGAATAAAGTATTTTATTTTTTTATTTTTATTTTTAAAACAATCTCAAGTTTGAGTTACATCTCAAGTAGACATAATGTATTGAACAATTAATACATTATGTCTCCTTGAGATGTAACTCAAACTTGAGATTAATTTATTAATACCGCCCTAAGTGATCAGTTTCGTAGGAGAAACTCACCGGACCAACCTTCTAGTAACATTAACACTTCCGAGAACCAATAGATTAGATATGTAGGACAGTCTAGATTATTGAATGTGCCTTTGAAGCATGCAAACAACTGTTTAATAGCAATACAATTCTTTGAATTTGGCCTCCTTTTAGAGACGGAAAGCAGTTAGATAATAAAGAGACGTTGCATTTTACGGGTCGAGGTATCAGTGTAAACGAGGCAGGTAAGGCTTGGCGTGCAGCATAGTGCGTGACCGACGCCCATTGATCACTCACCTGAAGGACAACTAAGGACATTTTTTTCAACTAAAGCTTGCCTTTAATGTCCCTTGCATCCGTAGACTTTAATGTAAAGTGATTTCTATTGTTGGTGTTTAAGATTTGTAGGTATGTAAGATGAAAAAATATTTTTTGATTTATAACTATAACAAAATAGCACAAGCATTAAAAATTCCTTAATCAACACATGATATATAATATTCACGTGCAGTAGGTAGGTAACTAAATATATTTCGCAATGAAGTAAAAATTAATGCATTATAATTCAGACTAATTGGTAAGGTTATTGATTTAATTTCTCTGACCAAATAAGAGAACTCTGACTTCCATAAGCCATTGTATGGGGAAAATAAAGAAGTATATTTGCTGAAGGTGGAAATTAAGCGCATGTATACATGTTACATTTTGTAATCCCGCTTTTATCAGGGCGAATTCGCTGATAATATTCAGTTCTTTGTCGTTGCGGCAGCTGCGACGAATTACGTTCTTTGTGGACACATGTTCTGCGCGGAGCACTGAGGGAAACATCGTTTTGGAGTGTACCTTAATCGACAGTTCCGTACACGTATTGTCGAGTAACAACATATAAATGTTATATTTGGAGGCACCTTACTTAGAAGTTTACTTTAGGATTGGCTTTCCACTTTGATTAATTATATACCTAGATAGAGTAACGCGCTGCAATGAAACTAAAACAAACAGGACAACTTTTCTTATGCGTGACAGCTGTGTCATACGCTATCGCTGCATCATTCTGCGTATCCTTGTGTGCGCGCATAATGATACCAGTTATTACATGGTTTCTATTAAAACGGGGAGATAATTATATCCATGAAAAACAACAAAAAATAATTCACTAATTTAGAGGGGAATAATTCGCCTCTATTTTTTTCGACGCGTTTGAAAAGTTCAGTGTCTATCTAGGTATATAATTAATCAAAGGCTTTCCAATTTTAAATACAAGAGTTTGAAGGTTAGAGAAGTTATATTGTTCTTGAATTTTTTAACCTTCAAAAAAAAAATTATGTCTATACAATATATTATTAAGGTTTTCATAATAATCTTTTGCTTACGGCTCCATCCGCTTAATCCTAACCCAGGACTCCATTTACCAGTTACCTGTGCGACAAATGTTATTCACATCTATTCAAGGGCTTATATACAAAGATCCTAAAAAAATCATTGTTTAAATATTCAATATTTTTACAGACAATGTAACTGCTACCGTTTATCAGATATTCAACTGTCAGCCAGATAGGTGAACGTCTCGCAGTCTTGATTACACCTCTGAGTAATGTTGTGTGGTACAGGTAGATAAGCCTAAACAGTGACAAGGGTTCCAGTCGCCAGCAACTATCATGTTAAAACTTATCTGTAGGCAATATTGCGTGACAAAACACGACTGCCGCGTAATCAGATTATCTGACCGTTCGGACGGCGTCGTTTGCTAGGTGTTATCTCGCGCCACTCGCCACTAAACTACTGGCCTATCAGCCTTTACGCCCTGTCGGTTCCCTCGTGTCAATTTGAATAAAGTACGAATAAAAAGTGTGGTGTAAGGACGCCCTAATCGGTTCCCGATTTTATCAAGACTCCGTGCCAAGCGCATAGGCACTTTTTACGCATCAACAGAGAACGAACAAGAGCCAAGTGTGGATAAAACGTTGTTCTGAGATCACTTTTATTTTTGTCTTTTAAACTTTTATTTAGCTATGTTCGTTTTATTTTTATCTTCATGTAGGTAAATGAGGTTATCGAAATGTGTTGACGACAAATGCAACTAAATTGTGTTGTAGTCGGAACTTTGTCTTTTAACTGACTTCAAAAACGGAGGAGTTTCTATGTTAGGCTGTATGAGTGATTACCTTTTAAATAAAAATGTGCGTGCCAAAAATGCGCGTCGTGGTTGTATTACGCTGATAGGCCCTTAAATCTTCACACATTTTTCTTTCTGGACTAACTAATTAACTTCTAAGTATTTTATCCTGTAGTTACATATTATAATAACACAGTAGAACCGGTGTGTTACCATTTAAATAAATGTGATAAAATAGAAAGGGGGTGACTGAGGAAGAGTAATGGAACACACATCAGCGATTTATGTAATTCTTTTCTGTCTGTCTGTCCGTCTGTTTATTTGTTCTTCTGTTGTTACTGCACATCTTTAAAATTACTGAACGGATTTCAATGAAAGTTGGCACACTGGTAGATCATGTCCTGGATTAAGACATATGCCACTTTTTATCCCGGGAAAATATAAAGCGGGACCTTTATCCCGGAAAAACTTCTTCACGCGGGCGGAGCCGCGAGTAAACGCTAGTTTCGAATATAGCATAAACAAAATAGTAGTTTCACCATTTGTCTTCGGAGTAAGCCTGGTAGGTCTAACCACAATACATACAGCGTGGTCGCAGCACTCAGTGGCGCTCGCGGTCGGTGTTTTGGTCACGAGCCACCTAACACTCGGGCTTTCCTACGGCGATGCAGTTGGAAGCTGTATAATTTTAACCTAAAATACAGGTAAGTTTATCTTATATAGTAGCAAGTAATTTATCTCTAAACTGAAACCTTCTCCCTTAGAATTTAGAATGCGGAAAAGGTTACACGAAAGTCTATGTCGTTTAATTGATAAATATTTGTAATTGATCGAGAGACCATTGCGTCAGTGTAACGACACGGACTCGTGTCGTTATTTTTGCCATATTCTAAGGAAGCTGTCGTGTCATTGCTATTTGTATTTAACGAATATAAATCCAAGTAAAATCCTTAAGTATATATTTAGTATATTTATAATAATATCGACTTTATATAAGATTTCGGAGCCTATTCAATGCAAACAAAAAAACTCAAAAAATCAAATCTTTCTTCTTTATAATATTAGCACAGTGGTATAGATCTGGTTCATCTGCTCGCTGGGCACAGGCCTCCTCCTCTATACTAGATCGGCATATTACCTACCACGTTGCTTGGAGTGGGTTGGTAGCCTACATAACTTCTAAATTCCCTTTTGTAAAGGGCATGCTACAAGTTTTAATTCAGAAAGTCAATGATTCATTCATGCCTTGGAGGCGGGTTCGAATACATCACCGCCTTTTTTCTTCTTGTTTAGGTACATTCGATAATATGTAAATGTATTAACACGGTACACAGATATACAGTAGAATATCTTCATACAAACGGCCGGAACTCGTTATTAGTACACATTAAGTACACAAACAGTCGCGAGTGCGCCGCAGTGACGAACGAACCGTGTGATTGTTTTGTAAGCAGTAAGCGTGCATTTTGTAAATATTTGAATTAAATAAGAAGAAGTACTTACATAATATGGCAAAGAACAATTATAGACTATATTGTGCTGTTTTTGGTTGGTTGTTTGAATTCTTCAATAACGCACCCAGGGATATATTTTTTTAAATTACCTGGAAACTCCGAAAGGTAAGACTATAAATAAGATTTATATACCCACTAGCACGTAATTTGATTCTTTTTTTAATAGGTAGGTATTTCGCTTATTCCAAGGAGTAAAATACCTGGATTAATAAATAAAGAAGTGGGTAAGGTGACAAAAGTGACGTACGAGTGGCTTACCTACGCTCACGATAAAATAACTAGTAAGTAGTTTCCTAGGCTAGGTTATCCTACTTACTTAATACATACTTAGCTGCCTACACACACAAACACACACTCATGCCCTGTATCCCCGAAGGGGTAGGCAGAGGCTGAACTAGTTGCACCCACTTTTCGCCGTGTATATTCCGTCCCATGATGTGACAGGAGGCGAGCCTATCGCCATATCGGGCACAAACTCCAGACTCCGGGCCGATACTAAATAGAAAAATCTAATATCACTTTGCCCGACCCGGGAATCGAACCCGAGACCTCAGCAACCACCTTAGCTACTTATATAATAATATATATTATTGAATTACACAAAATATCATCATGAAATAATTATGAGAATATCCCTTGGAATGTCGGACTTATTTTTACAAAAAAAATGTTTTCTTTTTAAAAGCTTTTATTTAACGTGCAATGTACCTATGTATGTTTGTTCGGGTGGAATCTTGCAAGTCAATTTTGAAGCAGTTACCCTCAACCGATTGTGTTGAATAATATATATATTTAATAAGAATTTCATTTTTTAAATAATACCTTTTACATTCTCAAAACTAAGAAGAAACTCAAGTATCTTTGATTAAATTAAAATACTGTAGACGGGCAGCCCTATCGCGTGTTTACGTACCGCGCGGCTGTAGGTAATTATTTCAAGGAGAGGGCTGGAGACATAATACTGCATAGATAATATTACCGTAGTATTTATTAATCCTAAGTATCCAAAAAGAAAATTTATTTGATAAATTCCACGACAATTTCTAAGTATTCTATCAGTTATGACACGATGGTATATTTATAATATAGATACTAAGATAAAATATATATACTTAGATAGTATAACATACCTTCATAATATCAAACTATACTGGGGTTTTATAAATATAAAACACTAGACTTCTGCTCGCGGCTCCGCCCGCGTGAATGAGCTTTTCCGGGATAAAAGTCCCGCTTTATACTTCCCCAGGATAAATGTAGCCTATGTTACTCGCTGATAATGTAGCTTTATATTGGTGAAAGAATTTTTCAAATCGGTCCAGTAGTTTCGGAGCCTATTCAATGCAAACAAACAAACAAACCATCAAATGTTTCCTCTTTATAATCTTAGTATAGATTTGTAGAAGTGTAGCGATTAGTTTACTTTGTAATAAATAATTTGTAATGACTGCCTCGGTGGCGTAGTTGTATTACGGTACGACTGCAAGGCTGAGGTCTCGGGTTCGATCCCCGGGTCGGGCAAAGTGATATTGGATTTTTCTATTCAGTATGAGCCCGGAGTCTGGAATTTGTGCCCGGTATGGCGATAGGCTCGCCCCCTATCACATCATGGGACGGAATACGCTTGGCGAAAAGTGGGTGCACTAGTTGCGCCTCTGCCTACCCCTTCGGGGATAAAAGGCGTGAGCATGCGTTTGTAATAAATAATTGAAAACACAGAACTGTCAAACAATTTCACGTTACGCTTCTTTGTCTTACGAATATTTTTCGTGAATTAATGTTTTTAAACATTTATAAATGGATTTGCTGTGTCAACGGATATTTTCTTTGAGCGGGAATTTCTCGTCGGAGCGTCTCAGTGATTGTGACGTTTTCATTACATTGTTGTGTCAAGTTGACAGAAAATCGCCGGACATTGTTGTACTAATTCCATCTTAGCGAAGTTTCTAGAAAACGCTTCAAGGAGAAACGGTATTATGAAATTGAATGAGTTTAATGCATTTAACTCATGATTGAGAATTATCTCGTCAGTTCATACTGTGTTGCTTTTGGATAAATACTTAGATAAGAAACAAGATTAAGTCGTTCTTGTATACATTTGAGATAAAAACTGGTTTCCTTTGATAAAGATTACTTAAGAGTATTTAAGTAGATGTCTTAATTTAAATGGAATTCTAAATGAAGACTGATATACGTTGTGAGTTGTGACCAGAAACATTCAACAGTATAGTTAGTTACGCAAGCCAAGCCTGACGTGAAATACTTACTACGATTTCCTCTCGTCAAATAGGTCAAAAATTATAAACGTCTGTAACCTGATAATTCCACTATATTTATACTACTATAATTCATTTGTTTAGGATCTATCAATTGGGAACTTCGAATACGTGAATACAAGTAACATCAAAAACATTGATATTCATTACAAAAAAATTGGGTAAATATAATACAAAATAATAATACTTTCCAAATATTTATAACAAATTCATATTTGGCAAACATACATCGGTTTAGCTTTCAAAATATAATGAGAGTGGTACAGGATGCTGACAAAGGAGCTGTGGAGACGCGAACCCTGGCGATTTGTGAGACGGCGCGAATAAAAATATGCTTTGTGGACATTTAGAAAGGATTTGCTCTTCTAACTTAAAACGATATGGAAGTTAATGCTGAAAGGGAATTGTTAGATAAGGATTAGCCATTTTTTATGATTAATTTATTATAATAATTTAATATATTTTTTTAATTTCTTCGAGTCGGTCGAGAAATAGAAGACGTATTTTTTTCTCGACTTTTATTGAATTATTTGTCTTTAATCTGCTTGATTCACTTACAATTCGCTGAGTACTGTGGCGAATGTTATGTACGCCGTACTTGTTGTACATATCAGTGACTATATTATTATATTCATTCCAATGTAATTGCCTGTAATGTAATAATATGTACAACGTGGCAATGCTTATAAATAAATAGATAAATGAAATAAATAAATAGTGTGAAGTGGTTCGAAATCCATCAATCCAAAAGCAAATAGAAGTACCTAAACGCAGGGACAACTGAATGGATTTGTGTGAAATTGGCACACAGGTCCATATCCTAGATTAACATATACTAAGGCTACTTTTTGTCCCGTAATTTGCTCCCATGGGAAGTAATGGATATTTTTAATCGAATTCTTTATCATTCTGTGTTTTAAGTACTTTTGTAGCGAGAAAGGCTTTCCACGCGGGCGAAGCCGCGAACAACGCCTAATTTATGAATAAATTCATTATTATATTAATTGGGGTTTATAACCAAAGCCTTAGGGATGATTTTACAAAATAATTTAAAAAAAAAGATTTTTGATTTCATACCTTGTTCGCTCTATTTTATGTCTATGGATGAAATTGAATTTTTAAACTTGCAAACAACTCGTTGTTTCACATTTTCGCGTTTTCGCTCGGGAAGAGTTTCGATTTTACCTTATTTTTGTTCCAAATACTAGGGGCGGAATTTTTTGAAACCGTTTGTGAATTTTCAAATATTTATGCATTCATGCACATTTACAATTTCATAAACTGTGTCACTTGATGTCAACGGGCATGCACAAGTAAAAAAAATACATTTTGTTAACAAATGCTTTTAACGAACATGTTTGTAATAGTTAGTAAAAAAGTTGTATGTGAAATGTGTAGTTTGCAGGATGTATGAATATATATTTACATGGTTTAAATTTACCGTAAAAAAAGAATTGTCTTTGTGTATTCCAAAATTATTTGTCTCGTAAAGGTTTGTTAATTATTTAGGTACCTGATACGGCAGAAATGTGTTAATTTAACGGGAACTGTGAGTCACTCCTACTCCAGTAGGTCTCTCATATGTAGGAGTCCGTCTGGGTGGGTACCACCGCAATGTCTATTTCTACCGCCAAGCAACAGTGTGCATGCACTGTTGTGTTTCAGTTTGAAGGACATTGTAGCCACTGTAACTACTGGACATAATGAGACTTAACATCTTATGTGTCAGGATGACGAGCGCAGTGGAATGCCACACAGTACTTTGTAACTCAAGGTGCTGGATGGTGTTGCTACTGTTTATGGGTGGTCATATCGCTTACTCATTCACTCGTCTAATCATTCAATGCAATAAAAAACTCAGGGTATATTTGATGATGACGATGATGATGATGTTAGGAGTACTCGGGAAGCAGACACATAGTAACTCATAACAGTAAAAAACATAGTTTATAACAAATTGTCGTTTATTCAACAAAATCATGCCCATAAAATACTAAATACCGTACGTATTAACAACAAAAGCAATTAATGTGATAATATTTCGATATGTACAATGGAAATTGTGATAAGCAAATTTAGGATATACATAACAATATTATGTAATAGTAACTAATTGCCAGCTTTAATACATTATATATCAATTAATATCATCGAAGATTGAAATTCTCTGTTAATTATTTCACGAAATTGAAACAAGGCAAAAAATACCGAAATGATTACGAAGCCAAATTAATCGCGCAGCAACGACTGTTCAAATCGTATCTAATTTACATTAAAACTTATACATTTTGTTTCAATTTAACGTACCTAAATTACACATAAATAAACAAATGATGTGTCGTCCCCAAACGAACACATAAATCTACACAAATTCAACATTTCCAATAAATACATAGACAATGAAATAGTTTTTGAATCCATGATACAATTTTAGAAAAAGAAGTTTTACTTTATCACTTATTTACATCAGTATGAGACAATATCTAAGAAGGCGACCCTAAAGACTTTATTTACAATTTACTCTAACTTTAGCTTCATCGAATTTCATTTATCTTATTTGCAAAAGTATTTGTAATTTGCACCTAATAACTCAAAAGTACACAAATCATAGAGGCTTGATAAGTCCAGTAACTAAGTCGTAAACGCTAAACATTAACTAGAACTATTAACACAATGAACAATAGTTAACAAAACAATAACTCACTTAAAGAATATTTCATTCGGTTGCACATACAGTAAGTCAGAATCGTGCCGCGTCTAAATCACGTTTAGTTTATAAAAGATTGGAGATAATTCATCACGTTTCTGATTGCATTAGGGTTGTGAGAAACTGGGCGAGCGAAAGTGTTAACAGCATTACACTTATCGTAGACGCCTGGCTTGAGCTCCTCACTGGAACAAACAATCTTTGTTATTCTACGTTGTTAAGGGTACGAAAACAGCAAGGAGATTGCCTCGGAGCCTAGAGCGATGTTTGCGAATATATAAAGAATAAAAACACTTTGTTATAGGCAGTTGGAATTACATTGTGTACTCTAGTTGGAAAACAAAACTCAAATTGTAATCAAATTATGTACCTACTCAATGCGTATATTAGATTTTTAGTAAGCTTCCGTGACTCAGGTGAGCATTAACATGCTAATTATTAATATGCACGACCACAATAGCCTTTCGAACTAAAAGGTCACGCTTGTGGTTCATTCCGCATTGTTATTACTTTAGTGTTTTATAAAAGAGGTCCTCGTGTAGGTTTTAATTGAGAAAATCTAAAGAAATAACTTGAAATAAGGTTGATTTTTGTACTGTGAAAAAGCAGTCAAATCTTACTATGCCTTATTCACGTATATTTATAATAAAGTGATCGAAGTCACACAAATAATTATCGTCGATGTGAACACCGATATCTACTACTACTTCGATTTGAGCAATAAAATATTCATAAAATCATAACACTCGAAACGAGAGGCAATAACACATCAGACAAGCGTCTTATTACATTTGTCGACTGAACAGAAGATTAATTCCCAACCATAAGTAATGGGCTCTCATCGAACCTGACGATGGATCCAGTAATACGACCCTAATCGCTATTAAAACCACTACTAATTGCTACAACATAACTCCGAACAGACATAGTAGCTATTGCCGAATTTAATAGTCTGAGATATCTCGATAAACATCCGTTTATAACATTGTTATGAAAGCAAGCAGTCGGGGTCGGTGGTATTAAATTATTCTAAGGTTGCGATTTCAGATAATGTAGCCCGTTTCCGTATAATGTTTGTGTTGTATAGTGAGTGTCTTTTAAAAATGTACGGATTCCTTTTTTTTTGTGGCAAATGGTTGGATCTTTATCTAGTTATTTATGTTTTATGGGTATTTATTTATTTATTTGACTAGCCAACAATTGTTTACACCAATACAATTTATAACGGAAAGATACAATACAACTTATAAGTGTAACAATTTCTTACAGGCTAGTTCCACATGCACAAAAATGATGATCAGGACAAATAAATGTAATAATTAACGATAATGGAATAAACATCACATATATATAACAACTAATCGGAAAACTAGATTTACAAAAACAGTACAACTTTCAAACTAAAACATAGATTATGCACATTAATTTCCAAATAAACACAGATTCTGAATTTCCTTATTATTTTGAGAAATGCTCGATAATATTTTTACAAAATTTGCCAACACTGTCATTATGGAAGTCTGTTATATCACTACAGCTGTTCAAGATTTTGCAGAGTCTTGGTATTGGTGAATTTGCACCTAGAACCGTCCTTCGTAGAGGAGGACAGAGAGGTGTTATTTTATTTCGAGGATATCGGGAAGGCGCAAAAAACCTTATTTGAGCCAATAAGTTAGGGCAATCGAGGGTATGTATTTTAATATCTATTATTGTTTTGTTATACATTTTTGATTGCGATAATACGTTAAGGGTGACTTTACACTATAGTTGGGACAATATAAGCTGGCCGGTATGACAATTAATTGAAAATTTATGAAATTTCACGACTATCCTTTAATATTAGTACCTTTTAACTTTAAAATTAGTAATCATAATGAAATAATTACGATTGTGTACTGAAAATAATATAAAAATATATTTATATTCGATTTTTTTCAGTAATCTGTTTCTTTGTTGCCCAACGATTTAAAACTTTACCAACAATATGCTTATGAACTGCAGTTTACTAAATTGTAAAAGCGTCGCGTTGATATGAGAGTCAGGATTAAATTCTTTAGTACAGTATATTTTTACAATATTAATTCAAATAAGGTACATAAGTATGATACTCTTTGTTATAATGTATGGAGAACATGATAAGTATTTGTAATTAAAATTATTATTATTATTCATTATTATTTATTGCGAAAAATGTGAATTGTCAAACCGGTCAGCTTATATTGTACCGACTATAAGTGTCCAGCAAATGTAAAAAAAAGTAAATCCTCCTATCTAAGAGTGGACATAATTCAATAGATTTTATTTTATTTAACCAGTTTAGCGCCGATAACTCCCATCACAAAGTTAATGAATACGATACTCAGAAAGCAACTGTGATAAAAAATAACTAATATATAAAATGTTTCACAACTACGATATGAACGTTCCAACTTTTTCTGCTCTACATTTCAGGCTCTATTTATTCTCTTTTGTAACCCACTGTTAAAAATCGGGTTCCATGTAAATGAATTTAAAAAAAAAAGGAAGTAATTTACGCTTACACGAAGTTTACGAAAACTTACGACTACTACATTACTAATTTACGAAAAATTTAAAATACATAATTTAAATCAAGGCTTTTCATTAAATTAATTTGCAACAACGTTAGAAGCCTACAAAGTAAGAAATGTTATGAAATTATTTTTAATGAAGGTTTTATATAGTAAAAGCCTTTGAGATTTCTATATTAATTATTGTACGTACAACAAAAATTTGAAAGAAGTGAAATTACTCATTATTAGAATTAATGTCGGATGAATAAATTACTCAACAGAGAGAATATCTCTTCACTATATAGTATAAAACAAAGTCGCTTCCCGCTGTCTGTCTGTCTGTCCCTATGTATGCTTAGACCTTTAAAACTACGCAACGAATTTTGATGCGATTTTTTTTAATAGATAGAGTGATTCAAGACGAAGGTTTATATGTACTTTTATCTCGGAAAACTTATTAATGCGGGCGAAGCCGCGGGCAAAAGCTAGTCGAAAATAAGTTAAAATTATATTTTTAAATATAGTATAAAAGTTCCATAAAATGGTAACTATAGTACCGGCACGGTGTGACGACCGTTTTGACACATTACAAAAGTGAGGTGAAAGCTCATTTTTTAAATTTAAAATTTCGTAAAACATACTGAGTTGTGTCGAAAATTATACATTCCATAAAGGACATTTCCAAAAATGGGTATAAAATTCTAACCAAGACAGTTTATATATATTAAGATAGAACTCCTAAAAACTAGCCTTTTACAATAAATCGTTTAATTTTAAAGACCTCCGATTTTGAGATTTATATAATTTTATTTTGCTTAGAAACTGCACTTAATATGAAAGTTTTTAAATAAGTTAGTTATAAATGGACGGCTCTAATTTTTTTTTTATTGGATCCAAGATCCATATTTTCCCCCTTTACAGCACCCATACAAAAAGCGGACATCTTCCTTGACTGCACGTCATTATTGACAATAATGTACAGCAATCAGCTTCTTCAACGTAGTTATGAATTAATACGAAACTTCATGAGCGGACAAACGTCAAAACAGCCATCATAGCTTGCTAGTACTATAAAAAATACACACCAAGTAACATAGCCTCTTTGCTGTCCGCCAGTTGGCTATTGCCGACGACGGCTTCACTTCCTTCCCGCCACGCGGGCGCCACCCGAGCGGTGCAGCGCACCTCCATCGACCGTCCTGCTGGCACCCGCAGACCCAGCGCCGCAGACAGCAGCCCGTGGGAGTGCTGTATGGGAGGGTACTCCACTAGGAGTGACGGGTCTGTTACCTGTGAGGAGAAAGTGTTTAGGTACTTTAGTGGAGGCTAGGAGTTCGTTATGGTTAGCCGTTGTTTTTTTTGCCTGTACACCACAAATTTCATTCCATAGAATCGGTTCATTTTCGCGAATCCAAATATATCGATATTGCCACATCACCAGGGTGGGTTTATAATATTTTATCAATGAATATTGAATACTTAGTAATTTTTTATATTGAGATATTGCTATTTGACTCATAACTGTTAAAATTCCTGTACTTCTGGCAACACTTGATCATCTGTCTACTTAAAATCTCGAGTGTAGTACTTTACATCATCCGAACAAATTAGTCCAGAAAAAACAAACTGATCATATTATAATTATATCACTTATATCAATAAGAACTTCAAATAATTGTATTTTTAGCAACACTTTATCAAAATGTGCAATGCAACCAGGCCTGTATTATATACTGTATTATATACCACTTCTGAGCACGGGCCTACTCTACTACTGAGAGGGGTTAGGCCTAAAGTCCACCACGCTGGCCAAGTGTGGGTTGGCAGACATCACATACCCTCGAAATTCTTATGGAGAATTCTCAGGTATGTAGGTTTCCTCACGATGTTTTCTTTCACCGTTAAAGCGAACATAATTGACAAACAATACACACGTAACATCGTAAAGTCAGAGGTGTGTGCCTTGGGTTTTGAACCTGCGGACATTGTCTCTGCAGACTGTTTCATTCCCAATTAGGCTATCATCCACTTACGTTATTTACTAGTTATCATCAAAATCTAATAACTAATAAATAACGACTGCCTCGGTGGCGTAGTTCTATTACGCTACGGCGGCAATGCTGAGGTCTTGGGTTCAATCGCCGGGTCGGGTTAAGTTATATTGGGTTTTTCTATTCAGTATCAGCCCAGAGTCTGGAATTTGTGCCCGATATGGCAATAGGCTCGCCCCCTATTACATCATGGGATAGAATATGCACGGCGAAAAGTGGGTGCACTAGTTGCGCCTGTGCCTATGCCTTCGGGGATAACAGGCGTGAATATGTATAATAAATAATGTAGATAGGACATGAGTACCTTTTCACAATCTGTTGCCCAATAGCATATTTCTTTGGCAAACCAGTTCTTTATAAGCTCATTCACTTAATAAACCCACTTCTAATTAATTTTCTAAATGGAAAAGTACCGTTTTCAAAGGCCTAAATATGTACGAAATTTTATTTATTTACCCACATTCGGTAAATTGTTTTATCTTTTATATAAGGATAAACTTAATTAGCAATTATTTTAAATAAAACACCGTAGTCTTCTATAATCTATATGTATTGGTAGAACACGCTAATGAATTCACAGTGGTTTTGTTATTCGTATGTTAAGTATAATATTGAATTTTAATTAAAAGCGGCGTATGTTCTTGGGATGATAACAAGGGATTAATTTAAACCTAACATGGACATAATATCGTATTCGCCGCTTTTAGGTCTTTGTTATATAAGCAAATAAAGATAATTTATTTTCTCTATTTGCTAGCTCTTGTTTGTGGTTTCGTTCGTGTATTTTGATATAAATGAGGCCTGACTTACTTCTAATAGGATCCTCGTAACACAAAAATTATGTTCAATGTAAACTGATCTTGAATTATTTATAAATTTAAGCAAATGTTTTGACAAAGGAATTATACATATTATGACTTGTAGTATGCTTGTAGTACGATAAAGTCACGATAGATGTTGATTCACCAGTTTTATGTCAAAAAAATGCTTTTGAAATACTTAAAGGAATACACAGCTACAGTGTTCAGTGGTATAACCTTAAAAGCACAAATACAAAGCTTAAGAATTTTTAAGTCAATTACGTAGTGAGCTTTTAAATATTTTATTGCGTCTATAACCTAAAGGTTTAATATTTATTCAAGGCCTGGCAGAAATATAAAACGACTACAATTTTGTAGTACGGTTAAAATTTTAATATCGTCTTGAAAGTTGCCTATAATTTTTTTTATAATTGCCTATAATACTGAAACATATAATTCTTTAATTATATTATAGCTGCATGCACTGTTGTGTTCCGGTTTGAAGGACATTGTAGCCAGCGTAATTACTGGGCACAATGAGACTTAACATCTTATGTTTCAGGATGACGAGCGCAGTGGAATGCCACACAGTACTTTATAATTGAAGGTGCTGGATGGTGTTGCTACCGTTTATGGGCAGTCGTATCGCTTACCATTTGGCGAACGGCATGCTCGTCTCGACATTTAACTGGAATAAGCAAAATAAAAACCTACTATAGCCAATTTTATTGCCCAGGAATGTATTTTAACGCAAGCGAAGCCTCACGGCTTCGTGAATACAAAAGCTAGTTCGAATTACAACTGTTAATAAAGAAGCTACGAATTAGTCTCACTGCCGCAAACCAAGAATAGGGTAGTTTCCTATGTTTGATTTTGTACATTTTTACAGCAAATATTACGAAAAAGAAATTCTTCTGTGAAATCAGCATGAAAATTGGTTGAAAAATAAAGCAATTATTCATATCTGAAATATTGATGTGAGCAAAAGTGGGGGCGTGGTCGGGATATCGTGCTATCTCTTTCACACGTACGCAGCGTTATGGCCGGTGGCACTCAGTGACGTCACAGTCTGATATTACTGTTATGTGACAACTTCCCTTTCCACCAAATTTCAAAGCTTTATAACTTACTTACTATGACTGCCTCGGTGGCGTAGTTGTATTGTGTATGCGTTACCAGTACGATTTGCGCGCTGAGGTCCTGGGTTCGAATCCTGGGTCGGGCCAAAAACATTGTGACTGGGTTTTTCCATCTTAAAAAATATTCAGTCGTAGCTCGGAGTCAGGAAGTTGGCGGTGTGATACCCCCGTGCCTCGGAAAGTACGTAAAGCCGTTGGTCCTGCGCCTGATCTCTCTCCGGTCATGTCGGATTGCCGTCTCACCGGACTATGAGAGTGAAGGAATAGTGAGTGCACCTGTGTATTGCGCACACACTTGTGCACCATAATATCTCCTGCGCACCTGGCTGATCTCCGTTGAGATTGGCCGCCGTGGCCGTAATCGGCTAGGAAAGGATTATATATATATATATATATATATATATATATATATATATATATATTACTATTACGCCGATATGGAAAATTATTTTACCGTTACATTTTGGATGGCATACATTTTTGATAAATGTATTTCAAAAAAGTAGTCAACTACCCTATTGTGGCGCAGGAATACTTTAAAATTTACTATGTGTTTTATACCCAAAAACGTGTCATATGAAATTTCTCAAAAACGCGAGGCGCAACGTATTTCCACAAATGCTCCTTCACGGTACGTTAAAAGCACTCGCTCTTGCGAGAGGAAATACGGGAGTGGAAGACTTCCACAGATTAAATAATACTTCTAGGATTGAGTTTGGAAAGTTTTTGGTTTAGTGCAGGGGTGTACTGTGGCTTTAGAGTCATAAAACTCTTAGTTTTCATAAAATGAGGATTATGGTTTGAAGAATGAAAGATGTCTGCTTTTTGTATGGGTGCTGGGCCTCAAAATATAACCAGGCTCAAACTGTAGGGATATTAAAGGGGTAAAATATGGACGTTCCTAGAGCATTAACGTCAGGCAAGCAGACATTTTCATAAACTAACCTTCGGCTAACTAAAAATCGGCAAAAAATGAAATTTAAATTTAAATACCCCCGACACAAAAAGCCTCTAAAAAGTAACAAAGGCACTTATTATTTTACTTTTTAAAGGTTTTTTGTGTCGGGAGTTTATTAAATTTAATTTAATTATTATTTCAAACTTTTTAAAATTATTTATTCTCTATCATGGGGCCTTGATAATCACTTATCTAAAACCTACTCGTTGAGACTATCCTTATGAGCCCAAACACGCTGTATCTGCTATAAGTTGCTAGGGAGTTGGATATCCCGCAGACTACTTGCTGCTGCAGCATCAGTTCGTATTTAAAAATAATGCCGAAGTCATAGTACACCAAATTTAAAATCAATCGGACTATTTAAGTTGGAAATGAGCTGATAATCTTAAAACGCCTGAACAGAGCTTTATAAATTATAGCCAAGAACCATCTCGTTCACATCAGCTTTCAAATAAAAAAAAACCGCGTCAAATCGATCCATTCGTTTGAGAGCTACGATGCCACAGACAGACATACAGATACACACCCTAAATTTATAACACCCCTCTTTTTCTGTCGGGGGTTAAAACCATCTCGATCACATCAGCTTTCAAACAAACAAAACCGCGTCAAAATCGGTCCATTCGTTTAAGAGCTACGATGCCACAGACATACAGATACGCAGATACACAGACACACACCCTAAACTTATAACAGCCGTCTTTTTTTGTCAGGGGTCAAAAACCAGTTATATTATAAATTTATTTAAAGGCAAAGGACTTGAATGAAGAATATATTTCGACTTGTTCCGCAATTAATACATCGATACGAATATCGAACTCACCGCTTCACTACGTATGGTGTAATTAAGAACGTTCCAAGTTCGCTAATAACGTTCCGCAAATAGTATAACCGAAATCCCTCCATAATGTTTGTACGTGTACATCAACATGTAAACTGTTGTTTCACGTGTTTGTAATTAGTCATCGTAAACACGCCGCGCTAGTTACGGATTTGTGTACTTTGAGTTTGATATCAGTTAATTATGTACAGTCAGCCACATAAGTATCTGAACAAATTCAAAAATTCAAATCGCCTACACGCGCTCAGTTCCATTAAAACATTTTTTTTTTCTTTGTGTGAAGTAAAGTAAATCCCTTTTATTTTATTTTTGTGAAGAGAAAACGAAAATTGGTAAGAACACAAAAAAGTAGAGGCAGTTTGAAGTTTTGAATTTGTTCAGCTACTTATATGGCTGACTGTACTTATGGAAATTAATTTTTTTTGGTTTAATACTAACACTAGCATTTGCCCGCGGCTCCGCCTGCGTCTTAAAGGTTTTCCAGGATAAATATTTTCACTGGATGAAAACTATAGCACTCTGGAGTAATGTAGCTTCCTTTTAGTGAAAGAATAAACCTAATATTAAAATTATAGAAGTTTCATACAAACTTTGCCACCTCTTTTTACTCTCTTAGGGATTGAATTTCGCGAAATCCTGTCTTAGCACTTGAGCACCTACGTCCTAAAAGGAACCCCCATGCAACCCCATTTGAGACTCCTAGCACTTGTAGTTTTTGAGATTTACTGATGATTGAGTGAGTGAGTGACCTTTCGGTTTTGTATAGATATATTTAGGACCGATTTCACAGCTTGCTGATAAATGCTACTAGTCACATAAATGTATAAGCCGGCCAAATTTAAAAGTCACACTCTAATCTATGCTCTCAAATAAATAGTTATATAATCAGTACTAATTACTATCTACATTACCTGTGTAATTCTGTTTATAATTGTCAATAAAATTTATATGAATCCTGTGAAATTGGTCTTAAGCGTATTAAATTTGAGTCTTGAAAGAACTTTTTACTTATAGATATGTATAGATTTTAAGATAAACATTGTGCCTTCAATCTTGTATTAATTCGATTTTATTTTCTTAGCCCTGTTCTTATCCACTTTAGTATATAAGGCTTCTCAAAGTTTATCTCTGTGATACCTAATCTTAGATTTATTCGTTATTGTTCTCTTGTCTTCATGTAAACTTGGTAAATATAATTGTTTACCTTTTCATTAAAGACATAAACAACAACATTGTTAGAATTATTCAATATCACTCTACGAATGGTAATTTTATCATTCATCTCAAATTAAATAAATTTAATAACAGTGACCTCTCCCCGAATCTCTAGAGATATTTTTATATCCAAGTATTTATTGCCTGCAGAAATTCATTATAGCTGTCCAAACTCATAAATTAAAATTATAATTAATCATCCAGCACATTTGTGAGGCAATGAAAAATGTGAAACTCGCTTCAAAATTCGCTCATAACATGTTTACTTTTACATTTCGTTCGACAGCTTTTGTAGTTATATGTATTTTAATCCAATTACGGTTAACTAGTTTTATCCCGCGGCTTGTTTTACGAAAACTATGTGTGTCATATTTTTTTAAGTGGTGGAATGACGCTGTAGGCATATTTGTCTACAGCATGAATGGCCTGACTCGATCGTCGTAGTACTGATGATTATGAAGGCTTAAAAACTCATTTCCCTCTTCAAATTCCCATTTTTGTCTTTTGACGACAGCAACGCCTCCATTATTTTCGGGTTGTAGGTGGATTTGAGTGATGGAGATTAAAATATCGGGTAACACACTTGTTCGTTTGGTTTGCCTTGATTTAACACAGTATTCAGAAGGAGTATCTTATAATGTTATCGGCATTCACATTAACCTAAGTGTGCACCAAGTATAAAAATGAAAGTTTGTCTATGTTCGAGACGGCCTCGGTGGCGTAGTTGTATTACGGTATGACTGCAGTGCTGAGTGAGGTCTCTGGCTCGATCCCCTGGTCGGGCGAAGTGATATTGGGTTTTTCTACTCATTATCAGCCCGGAGTCTGGAATTTGTGCCCGATACGGCAATAGGGTCGCCCCCTATCACATTATAGGACGGAATACTCACGGCGAAAAGTGCACCAGTTGCGCCTCTGCCTACCCCTTCGATTTACGATATAGTCGTAATAAGTACTTAGATATAGAAAATATTTACAATAAGCATATAATAATTTCGTACCTTTTCGCCATCTATGTCCCAACTTAGCACTGCTGCGGGGTACGATCGCCCCGACGTACAGTTCAAGAACAAAGAGTCTCCTCTCCTGTTTTCTTGTTCATTGCCCGTTATTCTTGGACCTTCACGTGGTAAATCTAAAAGAAATTTGATATCTTTAATCCAGAAACTATTTAAAAAAAATCTAAATTGAAATAAGGTGACTTTGGGGTAATACCGGATCACGGGGTAATGCCGTTGTTGTAAAATTACTGCTAATCCCGACAACATTTCCCAATACGGACAATCGTTTGTTCCTGTTTTATTCTTAGTAACAGTTTAACAGTAATCTTAAAACCATGGCATTACCCTGTGGTGCGGTCTTGCCCCAATCTATCTATACTATAATAAAGCAGTAGATACTGGTGTGTTTGTACATTGAAAGAAATGTGATAAAAAAGAAGGGGGGTGATTAACCCTTCAATGCCCGCTCATATATACGTGGTGGCCCTGTATACTAGGGTGGGTCAAAAAACTTTTTTTTGTAATTATCTATTCTAATAGCAATAATATGGTGTCACCTGGGGCTGGTATGGCGTGTGTAAAATATTTTTGTAATTGGTATAGTATATCTGCCTCCGGATCAGGTTTAAATTTTGAAATTTTCATTAAATTTATTAATTTTTCAAAGTAATCGTAATAATAAATATGCACCATTTATGCTTTAAAAACTGTTTATATGTATATTAAAATGAAGTCTAATATTACAACGATACCGAAAACATTAAAAATACCCTTGTTAGATGTAAATATTTCATTAATCGCAAAGTGATCTTTTAGTCGTTTAGTTGCGTTGCATTTAGCTGGAACAAAGTTGTGTTACTTTCATTTTTTTAATTGTATTCGAAAAGCTTTTAAGTTTACTGTATTTGGTTATACAAGTATCTTGAAAGATAATATTATGCCTTTGACTTACACGAAGATGTTAGATGTATTGAAGTGCTAAGAGTGGACGAAAATTGAAATGAAATAAGCCAAAAATGGGACAAAGGAACCAAATTTTCAAGAAGTTACCATTATTGTCATCCTAAAAATAGATAGCATAATGAAAGAAGACATCAATAGCAATGATTTCACATGTAATACTGCAGCAAATACTTAAATCGTATCACCTCAAATTCTAAAATATTTTAAATTCTTACCCTAACATAACTAAAAAAAGTTTAGGTCTTCTAAACACTTCTATACTCGTTTCCAGCAAAATTTTACTTAATAATTTTTCTTACAAGTCTCAAATATCAGTAATACAACGCAACAGTTATTTCACCTCTCCTGAAAATCTACTGGTTGCACTGGGATTTGAGACTCTGAAAAATATATAAAAGAGTTGGTTTTGCGTCGTATTTTGAGTGAAAATGTTGAAAAATCTTAAAAAATTAGGCTGTTTCAGGTTCCAGAAGTAAACCATGGATGCAAGAGTTTAATGCGATCTTATAAACTGGCAGTATCATGTTACAGAACCACCTCTCCCAACGCAAATCTCGACCGAAGAGCTGTAATCTCTCATTGTTTGAGGAGGTGACCAAAAAGAAGATTTTTTGCGTTTTTTTTGTTTTTGGGAAGTCAGTGGAAACTTTTAAGAAAGCTTTAGGAACTTTCTGCACAAAATTAGGATGTTTGGGGTTCATCAAAGCTTAATCGAGTCTCGTAACCTTATGCCAAACTTTTGATAGTAAAAAGGATTTTTGGGTAGAATTGAGTAACTCCATAAGGAAAACCTATTCACTTATGCCCGTATAACTATAAAATGAATTAAAATACAGTATAGTTACTTATCTTTTTTATTAATTACATCCTCCTTTAGTTAAAATAAAAAGCAGTTAAAATAGTTATCAGTAATAAGATTTTTTAGAATATTTCAAAATTTCAAGTTATATCCGGAGGCAGAAAATAGTATCCGATTATTATAATTGTTTCTGAAATAGTTCATATAACCACAAGACACGTTTTTATTGCTATTACAAGTCAATAGAACAACTTTTTTTTTCTCCATACAAAAGTGACCCACCCTACTGTATACCCGGACACCGGTGTCCGCCGCGGGCGTTGACGAGTCAAAGAAGAGTAATGGAAAAAAAATCAGTGATTTTTATAATTCTTTTCTGTCTGCCTGTCTGTTTTCTGTTTATTTGTTACTATACATCTCCGAAACTACTGAACGGATTTTGATGAAATTTGGCATGGAGATAGATTGATACCCTAGAAAGGACATATTTTTATCCCCGGAAAATATAAAGCGGGAATATTATCCCGGAAAAACTTTTTCACGCGGGCGGATCCGCGAGCAACAGCTAGTTTAATCATATAGGGTGACCTATATAAAATATATAAGATCAATCACACCATAATTTTAATACATTTACGATTCTATTAAAAATGTTCATATAATAGAACCGGTACTACCCACAAAGATATTTAAAATACTTACACACATTTTCTCTTAAAAATATAAAACATTAATGTATTTTCAGCCTTTGTCATTACAGACGCGCTCATGCAGAGCCGCGGTTACGAGTAAAGTAATATTTAAATTGAAATGTTTTTCTTTTGTTGAATATGCACGTACGATCAAAGGAGATTGGATTTTGGTTAAAAACCCAGACTAAGGCCTAACCTCTCTCAGTAGTAGAGGAGGCCCGTGCTCAGCAGTGGCCAGTATCATATTTCTTATATATATTATATTACCTCTAAAAGAAAAAACGCCAAGTGTAAAGTAATTTATGGGGATGAAGTAGTTGACCCAGGAATGAATTAAAACTTACAAATAACTTCCATCCTGCCTTCTCCGGCTGCTGATGCAAAACTTGGCGCCTCGGCCGATACTTCGCATCGGTATAACCCAGATGACTTGAGTGTCACCTGATGTAGTGTGACTCTTTGATCGTCTGACTTTTGGAGCTGTGAATGAAACAGATATTTAGGCCAAAGTTTATTATGAATCTACAATTTTAATTAAGTTGTGTGTTGTAAATAGTCTTCTATTTAGTCCAACAGCGGTTGTGGACAGTTTTGAGTCAAATCTTTTCTGCAATCTGAAAGTATGTTGTGTCAACCCCATATTGAAATGGAATAGGGGTAGATAGAAGAAGAATTTTTTATCCTCCCCACCAATTCTGGTTTATATCGTTGATCTGCCACTGCGTATTTTATTGTTTAATTCACGCATTGAATTTTCAATTGAAAACAGTTTGTGTAGTTTAGTATTAAGCAACAGAAAGTTGCAGGCAAAAATAAACTTTAAATTATACAGAATTCTGAAGAGAACTGTCGAACTTTCTCGAATCCTATGTTGCATTTTCAGTATACTAATTTTTGACTCGCGAAATAACTTTTTTTTTCTATATATTTACAAATATTGACAATAAAAATAGAATTGCCAAACTGTACACACAGTTTGTTGGCGAAAGTAGCTATTACTAGAACTGAGTGTGAGTGTAGTCCAAAACGATAGCCCTTAATGAAAGAGTGACGTTTATCGATCAGGGAATAAATATTAAGCTACAAACAATCCTATATTACAAGTACCTAGCTAATTTTATATGATATTTATGTATACTTCGACTGTCTCTCCTTTATAATTAAATGATCCAAATACAACTTAATTAAACAATTATCAAGAGAATGAACGATAAACTATGATTAATATTCAACATTTCGTAAATTGCTCCTCAGAATTGTTCGTAATCCGTAATTCGCTTATTTAAGACTACGAATCGGAGAAGGTCGGAGAGTAATAATTTATGACCTCAATTTTAAAATATAAAATTAAATGGAAAATTATAAATAAAGTTTTTAGAAAATGAATTACTCCAAGCGATAAAAAAGTTATTTTACTAAACAATTGTGATTATTATTATACAGATTTAAAAATTTTTGATGGTAAAACAAATCCTTACAATATCATAGAATTGCATCAATAGTTTTGATCTCGGTAAGAACTCAAATAGAAGCTCGTTTATAAATATGTATGTACCTCAAGAAAGTTACGGAGCTGTCCTATTTATCAACTAAATCAACGCAAATAAAAATATTAATTCTGAGATATCCATTGATTTCAAAAAATGACGAAATATTAATGCTGTATACCATTTTAGGTGTAACTTTTAGTATGATCATGTCATTACAAGATCAAGTTTCTGCTAAGAAATAAAATTTCAAAATCTCACTTAAACTGTAGTACGATAATTTTGTTCAACGTGTCTTCATCTAGTTGTGCTCGAAATACTCTCGACATTATATGGCTTTTGGTTCATTTATATCACAGTATCTTTTGTCAGTTCTCTTGTGGAAGAACCCTATTGTGTTTCACGAATAGGTTACCGGACCATTTATATACTTTTTAGAGAATGGGATCCAAGAAGACCTTTCAAATTATTCAATATATTTTTCTTGGCTGGGTAAACGCGTATCGCATATCATGTCTATTTTATCTGTTCTAATAGAGATGTTACTGAAATAGATATTCAATATTAATTGAAAGATAGCGGACTATATTATCAGTTTTTAATATGAGTTATACGAAGCTTTAATAAAGCTTCTATATAAATCTTAAATCTGGAGTGATTTACGCTCTAATATTGGCGTTCTTATTATTCATTTATGTCGTCAAGTTCACATTATATTTCTCTACCGCGAATGCTTATCAAAAATCTGATTATAAATTAAATTTTTCTATTATAAGGCAGTTTCATTAAAACGACTACGATGAGAAATTTAATGATGTAATGTATTTGTATATGAGTGTAATTACCAGTGCGTGAGTACGCATTAAAAATTTGTTTTCTAATTACGTAAGCATTTTGCCACTGTAATTTCCCTCAGTGTTACTAAACGCTCTACATTCGTTGTTATTCTTCGAACGTAAAGTATACACCGTCGCTAATACCTAACATTACATTTTATAATAATGAGCGAAATTACAAGAATAATAAACTTTTCAATTGCAAATGTAGCAAATATGAGAAAAGATTTTCAAAACTTTTGCTTGTTATTTTTAACGAACTTGAAATATTGCGATGTTGGAGTACACAAATACTGAGGATTTGGTAGATTGTTGGGAATTCTGTAAAGCGAAAGGTTGAAAAGTTCGTAATCTGGGAAGCGGGACCCGGATGGGGTTGACGTTTACAAATGTTACATGACGGGCATGCTTTAAATGACAATTCAAAACATGTTGAAAGGGTCATTTGTTGGAACTTATGTCAGCAAGGATTTAAGTTAGAGTTTTGAAATTCGTGATAAGTTTGTTTAGATAAAAGAAGTAAAACGATAGGGAACGTGCACGAACTATAGTTGGCAGCATAAAACCGACACAAGAGCCACTTGTGGATAAAAAGGAAACTTTTCAAATCTACAATTTATTTGTTATATTCTTTTAATATGACTGCCTCGGTGGCGTAGTTGTATTACGGTACGACTGCAAATCTGAGGTCTCGGGTTCGATACCCGGGTCGGGCAAAATGATATTGGGTTTTTCTATTCAGTATCAGCCTGGAGTCTGAAATTTGTGCCCGATATGGCGATAGGCTCGCGGCTCGCCCACTATCTCATCATGGGACGGAATACGCATGGCGAAAAGTGGGTGCACTAGTTGCGCCTATGCCTACCCCTTCGGGAATAACAGGCGTGAGTGAGTGAGTGAGTGAGTGAGTTTTAATATGACAAAAATGATAAAATATGGGTTCCGGCCGAATATTATTGATACCAAGCGTCGTCAGAATATGCTTTTTTATATGGGAGATAGCTATTTTGATATTACTGAAGCAAAATTAGGTGGTTATGTTCCCTTAATTACGGATTTGTTTGTATTTAATATTTATTATCTTCAATACATCTTTATTTTTATAAATTACGTAATGAGACATTTCTCAATGCTTTTGGAACTTATATTTGTGTATACTTTATACAGCTTTTATTATTTTTGACGATTTTCATATAAAACGATATATATATATATATATCATTCGATCGTTATATTTTCTATATAACGATCGAATGTAAATCTTAGGTACTATTCTTGGGAAGGTAATAAAATTTTACACCATTTGATTTGTTTATTTTTACGTTTTGGAACATCCAGATACACAGCAATACATTATTAACAAATTAAATGTTATTTTTCATCCTTTTAATATGAATATTTTACGTTAATGCCAAGTATCGATGAGGCTGCAAGATTCAGATTGCGCCACCAGATGGCAGAGTTTACGACGTATACGTTCCCTATAAGTAGACTATTTTACATTCTAATGTTCGCTCAGTTTTTGTTAACACCCTGATCATTGTTCATATTTGAACCCCACGTCGAAATTTCTTAATGTTTACATTTTTTATTGATAACGTTATCATGAATCTTTATTGGTGAAACACTAAACAACATAAATGTTCATAATATGTAGATTATGTATATCCTAATTTTATTGTAGTCGTCGCACAGTAGGTTATACAGATTAACGGTGTACAAAGACAGCTTTTTTTTCTTTTCATAAAGATAAATAGCATTGTTTGATGCCCAATAAAACGTTTTCTACTTCCCAATCCAAATCCCTTCCTCGTCTCACTTACTCCTCTGGCACTATGTTCGTGGGTGATGCTAATTACTTACCATACACACTTGAGCCATATTCTTCTGCTATCAAACTCATTAATCATGACAAACGTGTCACCTAATAGATTGTTTGTTTTAATATTTACGTAACTCACATCAACTTTGATGCCTTCCAGCTTGTAGGCGTGTTTCGGCGGATCATACTTGGGCATGTATCTGTAGAATTCCTCGTTGTCTCTATACCATTTAACTGAATAAAGTTTATCGCCACCAAGTTCGTAGTCGCACTCAAGTTGCGCCACTTGCCCTCGCACCCTGTACGTGGGCACGGACACTTGAACCATTCGAAGCAGTAAGGATTCTGGAACAAGATAATAATGTTGCAATATTGATCGGAATGATATGTTTATCAGGTTTATAAAAGAACGGCCAAGTGTCAGTGCGAATGGCGCAGCATAGGCTCAACATTTTTGGTTTTCTTATTACTTGTTAAGATATGATGTTTCTATCTGTGGTGGCTCGTGGTTGGCTTATTATATTTAGTTCTTATTTTTTCTATTGTTATAGTAAGCTGTGAGCCACCCAAATAAAATAAAATAAAAATATCCGATATTAAACAAAAGTATTCTGAAACAATTCAACACGTTTTGGGTGGGTTGCTGTGTGTGAATAAGTGTGTCATGTACGGTTAGGCGCGACAGCCCTTTTATTTAAAAAAATGGTAGTAACGCTATTTGAGGATTCATCTTTGATCTTGGACGAAACTTCAATATTTAAGAGCCTACCATAACAATTTGTCAATAAATCTATGCTATACATGTAATATTACAGTCGTTTTAAGTACTCTTAAACTTATTGCATATCTCGACGAGACGAACTCTCGAACAAAAGTAATACTAATTAAAATATAACTTAAATTATAATTAATGGAATTATTTCTTCATTATATATAATGACGCAGCCAATATAATATGATTTAAAATAGATATAGATGTCAAGTGTTAAATATTTCAAAGCCGTGACATATATAATTATGTTTGTTGTGCATATTTACGTCTCATGATGTATGATGGGTATGTGGGTAGCCAGCTTATTACTGAGTTGTCTTTGTATTTCTTATTATTATAAAGTTTCTTCTTGGTTATATAATATTTATTGATACAAATACATTGATGTATTATATTTAATACATCAATGTACAGTCAGCAGCATAAGTAACTGAACAAATTCAAAATTTCAAATTGCCTACATACTTTTGTGTTCTGACTAGTCTTTATTTCTCTTCACAAAAATAGTAAAAAAGACATTTACTTTACTTCAAACGAAGAAAAAATATTTCAGTTTAACTTAACGCATATATAGCGATATGAAATTTTTATTTTGTACAGATACTTATGCTGCTGACTGTACAGACATAAAAATACCAAAAATAATTAAGAACGTAATATCAAATTGATTTAGGAAACGTCAATCACATATCATTAACTGCGGATAAAAACACAACGAATATGAAAAGGAAATATTCAAACCTTATTAGCGAATTAAATGGAAATAAGAGTTTGTTTTCATTGAATTTAATATGTTAATAATTTTATTTTATATACAACTGCTATGCTTAATCGTTTAGTGGAATTCGATAATTACTTATCGAACCCGCGAGCAACAAATTTAATGACTGACGGATTTTTCAGTATAACTTTTGTTTGTTCATATTCACACAGATTTAGTAAGTTTTATGATTGTGTCATGCTTGTACGCAATTATTGTTGCAATCTTAGTTTCCACGCTTTGCAACACACACACGCCTTTCATCTCCGAAGGGGTAGATGCGCAACTAGTGCACCCACTTTTCACCATACGTATTAGGTCCCATGATATGATAGGGCAAGTGTCTATCGCCATACCGGGCTCAAATTCCAGACTCCGAGCTGATATTGAATAGAACACCTAGTATCACTTTGCCCAACTCGGGGATCGCACCCAAGACCTTAGCATTGCAGCCGTACCGTAATACAACTACGCCACCGAGCCACAGTCAGTCAACGCTTTGCAAATTGTTTGAATATTAACTATACAGGATAGCAATATAAAAAAATGGATTAAAGATGAACGAATAAGGTTGTCAACGGTATCCTATTACTAAGCCTATGCCCCAAGACTATCCGCCTATGGTTGCATGACTTTGAGAGGGCTCGCTACCTCCTCCTTTACCTCTGCCTTTATACGCATCTAATGTGGGTTCAGTCTAAAATACTCTTTTGACCCTGAACTTAGTTAATAGGTAATAGAGTCTTTATTTATTGAAAAGCAACGTAACGGATGGAGAATTTTTCAAAATATATTTTCATGTAGAAATAGTTTAAATTAATGGTGTTAAGAAACAAAATACCATAATAATTTATGGCGCATGGAACACGAGACGCGTTTCTGACATGCACTTACTCGGTATTTTATTATTGTTACCGCATTCAGCGCCCGCTCTGGTTCGCCATACATATAAACTACGCCCATCAACAAGAATACTAACAATGTCAACATAATAAATTTATTGTACAGGAATATAGAATTATGCTCACTTTTATAGTAATAGCTGTTACTCACGGCGTCGTTCGCGTTATATGTAAACGATTATTTTAATACCTCACGTGAGTCGACAGTCGCTCAACTATTGTATATCAAACGAATCAATCGTTGTTTTAGAATAAGAGCCAGTTTCACCGGTTTCTGATAAAGTTCTAGATAACTATCTGACATATAACGCTATCTAATCAATAAAACTGACACATAACTAGCTAGTTTTTCTGCCAAATATTTCTATTCGAGACCTGTGAAACCAAAACTAGTAGTTTATATGGCGGATAAGTTCCAAATAGGCTATCAAGGATTTTATCAGCATGTGGTGAAATCGGCCCTAAATGTAGAAAATGAGAAAGAAACAATCGCGTATTGTTTTTAAAATAGTTATATTATTGCGCGAAGGTTTCTAATGACATGTCAAGATTTTTCTAGAAGAAAACGCTTTATGATGTTATCGCTTTATGATGACAATATTTTATACCAATATTCCTCTGTATATTCTTTCGAGCAGGGCCATGAGTAAAAACTAGTCCCGTATACAAAAATATCCGCACAGTCCCTGTATTTATGCGAGCTGAATATTCGTGACATAGTTTTTAATATCAATGATACGAAAAATCCTAGAGTGGAATGGGGACTATGTATGTGCTTTTCAGTGGGTTTATTCAGATTAAACTGCACGTCAAAAAACAGTAACATGCTGCTTTTCCTTTTGTTCGAAATTTAGCCACACAGTTTTTAGTTATAAAAATGTTGCAACTTCCACCGAAACGCGTATATTTTAATGGTGTATTCGCGAAACAACAGTGATGTCCTTGTCATGTAACTCTAGAATAATTAAAACACGAACATAATACAAAATCAAAAGCGTCAATGAAATCAATTGATTAAATTCGTCGCATTTCATTATTTTGTCCTGCTTCATTACAAGGGTTTTCTATGCAAACACGGATTTTAAAGTACATTTAGTCTTTATCGTTTCCTTGGTCTAGTAGCAGTATGTCAGCTTTGGCATGGGAAGTCGTGGGTTCTATTCATAGGGTGCTAAAATCATTACCCTTCCCTTCTTCGCCATAGTCAGGTGATAAATGAATAATTTAAAATTAAATATACTATCCGAAAACAATTAGTTGAAAACTTAATCATATTTTCTCATTTACCACAGATATTTCTCTATCTGTGAAATTTTAAACTCAAGTCTCATATAATTCTACTCCAAAATAAACGGAGAATGTATGAATAAAATATCCAAGTGTTGAAAATTTATTTAAATCTGGGGTCCACGAGGGCTTACGTTGCGAAACTTTAAATTCACATATTTCAATTAAACTAAGTTATATGGACATAAATTTTGAAATTTGGCTATGAATTGAAAATGTTATTAACTTTTCGTAATCAATATAGTTAGTAGATGAAGTAAAAACGTTGACAAAGCTATGGTTTTCATCGCATAATGCCATCTCTTACAATCTTAATATTGAAGATCTATGTAGTTAAATGGCATTGAATGACGAGACGAGCATGCCGTTCGCCTGATGGTAAGCGATACGACCACCCATAAACAGTAGCAACACCATCCAGCACCTTGAGTTACAAAGTACTGTGTGGCATTCCACTGCGCTCGTCATCCTGAGACATAAGATGTTAAGTCTCATTATGTCCTGTAGTTACACTGGCTACAATGTCCTTCAAACCGAAACACAACAGTGCATGCACACTGCTGCTTGGCGGTTGAAATAGACATTGCGGTGGTACCCACCCAGACGGACTCTTACATATAAGAGTCCTACCACCAGTACATATAAGAGTCCTACCACCAGTATAACAGTCCTACCACCTATCTACACAATATTTTGCATTTTCGAACTTCAATTTACCTCATCACTTAATGTGAATAGGTGATTACAGATCTAGTAGAAAATCCAGTACAATCCAATGACATTTAAAAGTATAAATGCGCCATACCCTAATAGTCCATAGGCCAGTGACAGATTTCCATGACCAAGTTCCTCTCAAAGGATAATTGGTGAGACGCATCAGAAAATAGTATCGTAAAGCTTTGGGAACGTCAGCTGCGGTTCTCGTCGATTTATTTTGGCAATGCGGTGGAAGGCAACGCTATCCGCAGTCAGGACACAAATAGTAGATCGAAATGAAACTTATCTATACTAATATTATAAAGCTGAAGAGTTTGTTTGTTTGTTTGAACGCGCTAATCTCAGGAACTACTGAACCGATTATGAAAATTCTTTCACTAATAAGAAGCTACATTACTCCTGAGTGCTATAGGCTACTTTTTATCCCGGAAAACTTTTCCACGCGGGCGGAGCCGCGCGCAATTCTAGTAAGTAATACAATGGATATGAATCAACCTTTTTTTAATTTACGTTTTAAATTATTTTAAATTTTTGTATACTCTGTGCCAAATAATATGGCAAAAGCGATCATTGACCGTCTCACATTTCGGTATCACATTCGGTTTCGGTTTCGGTATCACATTATCACATTTCGTAAACCCGGTATCGCTAATTTATTCTAACCTGTCGCAAAGGTGTCTCACAGGTGGAACCAAGCATCGTAGTAAAGGGAAACTTACAACTTCAAAATGTACAAAATAGGGTGGGTAGTTTCCTATGTATGATTTTGTACATTATTTTATATGTAACACAAAATAATACGAAAAAGAAATTCTTCTGTGAAATCAGCATCAAAATTGGTTGAAAAATACAGCAGTTATATATATTTGAAATATTGTTGTGATCGAAAGTGGGGAAATGGCGGGTTTATCGCGCTATCTCTTTCGCACGCATGCAGCGTTATGGCCGGTGACACTTGGTGACGTCACAGTCTGATATTACTGTTATTTGACAACTTCCCCTTCCACCAAATTTCAAAGCTTTACTTATTATTGCGCTAATTTTGAAAATTCTTTTTCCGTTAGATTTTGGGTAGCATACATTTTTGATAAATGTATTTGAAAAAACAAGTACTTACTTGTTTTTTAGGGTAGTTACCCTATTGAGTAAAATCACTGGGAACTGGCATGTTTTAAATATATTGCATTTACGTAAGTAAGATTATTCTAACACACTAGACAATAGGCATAGCTAAATTAATTTCAGGGCTTACAATCGTGGTATGATTATTTAGATATTTGAAGATGTCAAAAAAATAATAATTAACTAATGAATTAAGACTAAATATATGGCAAAGAAAGTTCTTGACCCAAAAAAAATATATATTTACGTCTCTTTCACTTCAAATGGAGTACTTGCATAGAGCACATATAAGCAGAATTAAAGATTAGACCTCATAATTGACTACGGTATGGTGTCAACGAGAATAGGACAGACAGTTCCGAAACTAAAAAGCATGTGATATATAAAATCTATAATCTAACGTGGTGTGTGTTTACTGTGTTTCTGTAGCGTGCCTCGGTGGCGTAGTTATATTACGGTACGACTGCAATGCTCACATCATGGGACGGGATACGTACGGCGAAAAGTGGGTGTACTAGTTGCGCCTGTGACTACCCCTTCGGGCATAAAAGGCGTGAGTGTGTGTGTATATGTTTGTGTGGTTTGTGTTTTTATTTTAAAAAAATACAATATATACAGGTTTTCCGAGAATGTGACGATAAAAAGACATCAGGAGTATCAAGGAACACCTTAGTACGAAAAAATAATAAAAAAAAAATAGAGCCCTAGCCCATAGTTCTTGAGTTATAGTCTTTTTACATAAAATACAGAAATCTCTACCCTGACCGATATTTTAAGGTAATTTGAACTATGGTTTCAATAGTTTGTAATTATAATTACTGTATCACAGTCATAGATGACCAGGCTAATGAATTGCAGACAGAAGTAAATCACAAGTTTACTTTTAAGACAAATAATTAAATTCCTAATTACATTTGATGCATTTTGTCAAGATTCTAAAATACTACAATACTTAGATATTTTTCAATAGAATAACTTTTTATGAACCTTTTAACCATAAATGACAATTTATTCAACACGTAATAATAATGAATGAAAGTTTTTTATTTGCAAACGTTGGTTTTTGAGTAAAAAATACTGTGACGTTTTTTCAATTTCTTAAAAACACACATAATAATCACGTACGAGAATTTCTTGCAATAGTTGCTCCGTTTAAATTGAACTTAATGGTCTCTAGAACTAAAGCTGTGTATTTGATTTTAGATTCTATTAGTAAGACAGGTATTTATAAATTTTGTTGCAACTGTAGAACATCGTATACTATATTATTATTTTGATACATTTAAAGTACATCGCTGTTGGTGCTTCGATATGTCACGGTCGCGGAAGAAATGAGGCGTGGAATATACTGTGACGTAACGCGAAATGAGGTTCTGAAGCCATCGCCGCGATGTTAAACAGCTTTATTGGCATCGATACCTCAGAGGTATTTAGCTGCAATCTCTACTTATACAAGGTGTTTCAGAATATCGGTATCGACAATAACCCTTATAACAAACCATATTTTGCTTACTTATCTTATATCTATACTAATATTTCAACATCGCTATTCTAAATAGATGATATTAAATTTATTATTTTACGATTTCTATTTTTTTTTCATTCACAGACTGTCACCACTGCAACTGAGGGTAAGTGGAAACGGTTCAGATAGAGTGTTGACTGACAAGGGATGATTACTCTTCGTCAGTCAACACAATTATATCGGCCTTCTTTTATATTGTATTGAATGACGAGACGAGCATGCCGTTCGCCTGATGGTAAGCGATACGACCACCCATAAACAGTAACAACACCATCCAGCACCTTGACTTACAAAGTACTGTGTGGCATTCCACTGCGCTCGTCATCCTGGGACATAAGATGTTAAGTCTCATTATGTCCAATAGTTACACTGGCTACAATGTCATTCAAACCGAAACACAACAGTGCATGCACACTGCTGCTTGGCGGTAGAAATAGACGTTGCGATGGTACCCCAGACGGACTCTTACATATGAGAGACCTACCACCAGTAAACCACCGGCCTGTTTGATACCGGATGTACTAGGCAGACCCCAGAATGCGACACACTTACGTGGCTCACTATGATGGGTTTTAAACCTTTTCACTATCGGCGGATAAAAAAAAAAAAGCAATGAGAGGTGTCAAGGGACACCCGGATGGAACGAAGTTCCTTTCGATTAATTAGTGAAGGAATTGTAATAAAATTTTATTTATATAACAGAGTGTGTATATATATAAATATATAAATATTTTCCTATTTCCGTTCCAATACATAATTTTCTAGAGGAAAAAACAAATAAATACCTGTGGCACTTGGAGACTACCGCGGTAAAGCTATTGCATAGCATTTTTATCACAAATTTTGATTGACTAAACAGAAATTCGATCTTACGCTTACCACATAAAGTAGATTTTTAAACGCAACCAAAGCACGTTTAGTCTTGTTATTAATAAATGTCAGTAGTAGTAAAGTAGAATAAATCAACAAAATTTGAAAAAAGAATGTTACGTTCAATTCTTTTGTACTCGTGCCGTGCCAACGCTGGGGAAATAGCTTCTACGCAATGTATTTAAGGTTCATATTAGATTAGTAAGAAATGGTTTTAATGACTTTAATAAATAAAATAAATAAAAATATACTCGTTTCAAGAATTATAGCTTCTACGCATTGTGTTTAAGGTTCATATTAGTAAGATAATAGAAAAAAGTGTCGTGACAACTTTCCGTCCAGCGCACAACGCACATTTCACAACGCGCGATAAGGAACTTCGTTCCAATATTCCACCACAAGCGTAACTATAAATAATAGATTACAAACCATGCAATCTTATTGATACCCTTTTTTGCACAATAACCAGTTTTATACCGACGAGAAAACTATATACAATAATGAGTTAATAGTACCTTAGCACGCGAATTCACTAAATTTAAAATCAAGATTTTCCAAAGATTGCTATCTAATTATTCAGTGGATTAGTATTCTGTGCATTGATGTGATATACAAAGTTGGACGCTACGTGAGTGCACAAAGTGACTGATTTTCGCTAACGTGATGCTTTGAGTGCCAAGTTATGAGTTTGGCTTAAAGTTACGGAAATATCTTTTGAAAACTATCAAAGTAGAGTGGCAAAAAGTTTTGACAACATTTTGACTTCTTGACCAAATCTGTGCACGAAGGCTCCATTTATATCTCCTCTCATAAAACGAGTTCGTCCAATCAATCCTTTGTGTTACTCTTTCTGATTGGAACATGGATTTTTATCTGAAGGATATTAATATGAAGTTCACATGTTTATGGAGTACAAGGGATATTCTGCATCATATTATTTATAAATATGTAGGTACTTGAGAGCCTTCATTCCTTGCACATTTTTTTTGTCTTACAGGAGTGTGATGTGTCAAGAGTTTTTTCAACAACAAGGCATTAATGCAAAATTAATTTTTGCAATGTTATTGTTTTTGGAAGATCTTCAAGGTTATCAGAACTGTCATTACTTTTAGAAATTTATCGTATGATGATTTGCATAATTGTATTTGTTCCTGAATTATGCGGATTAATATTTAAAACTAGCTGTTGCTCGCGGCTCCGCCCGCGTGAATGAGTTTTCTCGGGATAAAAGTCCCGCTTTATATTTTCCCGGGATAAAAAGTAGCCTAAGTTACTCCTTATTACATCAGCTACCTGCCAATAAAAGTCCCGTCAAAATCGGTCCAGCCATTTCAGAGATTAACCGGAACAAACAGACAGACAGACAAAAATTGTGAAAAATGTTATTTTGGTGTATGTACCGTATATATATTCATATACATGTAGTAAAAACCGGTTAGTTCAATATTACAAACAGACGCTCCAATTTTATTTATATGTATAGATTTAAAAATATTTTATAAATAAGTTCGCAAAGGAGAATTTTAAATTAATTTATAACTTAAAAGATATTAGATGACTGCCTTGGTGGCTTAGTTGTATTACGGTACTACTGCATGTTGTATTACGGGTTCGATCCCCGGATCGAGCAAGGCATATTGGATTTTCCTATCCAGTATCGGCCCGGAGTATGGAATTTGTACCCGATATTAGGATAGGCTCGCCCCCTATCACATCATGGGACGGAATACGCACGGCGAAAAGTGGGAGCATTAGTTGCGCGCCTCTGCCTACCCCTTCGGGGATAAAAGGCGTGAGTGTTTGTGTGTGTTAAAATATAGTCCAACGGAAAATCACAAGTTCATCGACTCTGTTATCCATCGAATTTGAGCAAGCGAACTTTCTGTTACAGATTACAATAAACAGAATTTAAAAGTTGTTAATCAATTTATTTCCACCATTTATGAAATAAATAGATTAGCATTTTTAAAATTTTGAGTCTGTACATTTATTAAAGACATTTATCTGTTGTTATTACAACATTTTAATGTCTGCTGTAGTCTACTAATGAACAATAATTGTAAATCAATACCTGTTGGTTAAATGGTGCGAAAATTATAAACGACTTTTATGTTTATTTAATGTAATGCTTGAATAACTAAACGTACAACTCGAATGAATGATTACTTGTAACTGGTGGTAGGTCTCTCATATGTAAGAGTCCGTCTGGGTGGGTACCACCGCAATGTTTAATTCTACCGCCCAGCAGCAGTGTGCATGCACTGTTGTGTTTCGGTTTGAAGGTCATTGTAGCTAGTGTAACTACTGGACATAATGAGACTTAACATCTTATGTCTCAGGATGACGAGCCCAGTGAAATGCCACACAGTAGGTACTTTGTAACTCAAGGTGTTGTGTGGTGTTGCTACTATTTATGGGCGGTCGTATCGCTTACCATCAGGCGAACGGCATGCTCGCCTCGTCATTCAATGCCATAAAAAAAATAACTAAAAAATGAATTGTATTTATAAGATGTAAACCTTAAGCATAAATGCGAAAATTTGTGAAGACGTTTGGATATTTATTGGAAACAAGCTCAGAAACAGCTGAACGGATTTGGATGAAATTTCATACATAGATGGGATTTATTATATCCTGGATAACGGGCTACTTTTCATCCCGGTAATTTGCTCCTGTAAGAAATATCAAATTATTGAAATATTTACGTCGTCGGCGTCGTACAGATGGAGTCATGGATCGCTACAATGATTTAAGTATTGTAGCGGGAAGTGCTTTTAACGCGGGTGGAGCCGCGAGTTACACCTTGTATTCCTAAAATGTTCAAAAGATTTCAGCAAGACTTGAAATACCACAGCAAGTTACTAAGTTTATGCCTTAATTAACACCAGTTTTAGTAGTACCTGAGAATACCATTTGAACAAAGTGTTTGGAACAGTATGATTTGAGAAAACTTTTTTTTTTTTTTTTTTATGGTATAGGTGGCAAACGAGCATACGGTTCACCTGATGGTAAGTGATCACCGCCGCCCATAAACATCTGCAATACCAGGGGGCACAGAGATGCGTTGCCGGCCTTTTACGTGGGAATACGCTCTTTATTGTGTTAGGTATAAAATTATCATTAACACTTCAATTATTGTATGGGGTACTCAATACTCATTGTTTTATAGCATTTGATACGTAGATGTTTTGAGTATGAATTGAGCAACTATACCTAGTCGTATCTTGGAATCAGATAAAAGGATTAGGAAAAGCGGGGCGTTGTTTGGATGCCGCAAATCTCAGTTACTATAAGGTAGTGTGACCTAACATATCCCGATTCCTAATTTAGGCCAATTTTCAAAAATCTTGGTTAAGTTTTACTAAGCTATTTTTTATGTAAGTTTATACGTCTGCGCCAACAAACGAAATTGCATTTGAGACTAGTTCTAAATGCAGTGCCTTTTTGCAATAACTGTCATTTTACTGTAGTGCGTGACAGTGGCTAAATTATTATTCCATGAAGTACCTAAACGTAATCTCCACACTTTTCCTGTGAAATAATTAAAAATTCTTTATTCGGATTAATAACAACATTGATCTTTGTGGACATTAACGAAAGCATCTACATTAGTATACACTGTGTCGTAAATGCAAACGCCCAAATAAAGTCTTAGAAGTATAATAAAATAAGTACAAAAATTAAAATAAAATAACCAAAATAAAAGTTTGTGTGTGTGTGGTAGTCCTCTGTCGAGCCGGGATATATGTTAGTGATAAAACCATAAAACACTAAACAGATTTAAGAAATATTATAATTCCACAAAATTCAACACGGTTCAACTATAATAAATAGTTTTATAAATTGTTTTTATAAATAGTTATAGTTTGTACAGTATGTTTATGTTATTTTATGATAGTCCCGCCAGTTCGAATTGGGTATATCCTGTAATGACTGTGTGTGTTGAATAAATAAATAAATAAATAAATAATTCCGCGTAAAAAGTTAGTAACACATAATTTATAAATTCTTATAGAATTCTCAAGTGCGATGTTTGTACTTGTTTTACTGTGCAAGCTTATGTAACACTTCCGTTAAACTAAAACTGAACAAAGTTTCCACACTTCGCATATCTTTACTTCCACTTCAGCTACGGTATGATTTAAATACGTTACTGACATGCACGGATATTAAATTTTTAGAACTACATTCATTAAACGGCTATTGACTTAAACCTTCATAGAATTACCGCTTTTTTTAGAGTTCCGTACCTCAAAACGAAAAAAAGGAATCACAAAGAAGGAATACTTTTCGTTCGTCTGTCTGTCTGTCTTTTTAAATCTGATTAATTTATCAATTAATTTTGGCGAACTATTGAACTTATATACTTAGATATCTTACTTACCTACAAGTTTGTAGGTAAGATATCTACAACCCTCGGCACGCGAGTCCACCTCGCACTTGTCCGATTTTTTTATGTTTTACTAATGATGACGGAATACAGACGGTGAAAGGTGGGTGCTCTAGTTGCACCTCTGCCTACCCCTTCGGGGATAAAAGGCGTGAGTGTATGTTTTTCTAGTCATAAGTTATGTCAATGAAACAAATCATCAATCAGCATATGCTAAAGTTGCTGAAGGAATTGTCAATCTCTCAGCAACGTTTACAGTCTCCGCGTGGCAACAAAATTTACGCTATTTGGTCCAATTTTGTATTACTGAAGATTGGGGAAGTTCTTGATATATCGAATTAAACTTAAATTGCTACGTTAACTGCATTGTGGACTTTACTAAAGTAGACAGAGTGATGCGGTCAGATAATGAACAGCTTTTCACCAACTGTATCTTCAGCAATGCGAAGCCTGTTGCAGTTGTCTAAAACTATTTCATATTTAAGTTTGTGTGAGTTTGGCTCAAATATTTGTGAAACTTTCAGTTGGTGTATCTACAATAGCATTGGATTTTCGCTGCCACATGTTTCATTCTGTCCGCATGTTCAAAACCCAAGGCACACACCTCTGACTTTTCGAAGTTACGTGTGTATTGTTTATCAATTATCGTTCGCTTTAACGGTGAAGGAAAACATCGTGAGGAAACCTGCTTACCTGAGAAGTTCTCTGAATTTCGAAGGTATGTGAAGTCTGCCAACCCGCACTAGGCCAGCGTGGTGGACTGAGGCCTAGCCCATCTCAGTAGTAGAGGAGGCCCGTGCTCAGCAGTGGGCAGTATATAACACAGGGCTGATTGCATTGCATGTTTCATTTTTTAACCCCCGACAGAAAAAGAGGGGTATTATAAGTTTAGGGTGTGAATCTGTGTATCTGCGTGGCTGTATGTCTGTCTGAGGCATCGTAGCTCTCAAACGAATGGACCAATTTTGACGCGTTTTTTTTGTTTGAAAGCTCATGTCATCGAAATGGTTTTTAGCTATAATTTATGAAGATCTGTTCAGGCGTTTGAAGATTATCAGCTCATTTCTAAGTTAAAAAGTCAGATTGATTTTAAATTTGGTGTACTGTGAATTCGGCAATATTTTTAAACATGAGCAGATGCTGCAGCATCAAGTAGTCTGCGGGATACCCAACTCCTTAGCAACTTATAGCAGATATAGCGTGTTTGGGCTCATAAGGATGGTCTCAACGAGTAGGTGTTAGATAGTCGATTATAAAGGCCCAATGGTGGAGAATAAAGTAATTTAAAAAATTTGGAATAACAATTAAATTAAAATTTACATAACCCCCGACACAAAAAATCTCAAAAAGTAAAATAATAAAAGTGTCTTTGTCGTTTAAGTACCTAGTAATATTAAGACCCATGCGTCGTCGCGTCGGGGGAACGCTAAAGAAGTATTTTCATCTCCCTGGTCCGGAGTTCGGTCCCCCGAACGTGAGGACGGTTGGGTAATTTTTTTCTTTATTCAGGTTCATTATTAAAACCATTTGAATACTATCGTAGTTTCACTAAACATTATTACTCCGTGATTATCGAGATGACTCGTTTATCCAAGCAGAAAATATTTGAAGCATCAAAGGATTAAAAGATTCAATTTAGGTACCTGATGGTAATTTTTCGCAACACCCGATATAGGTTCAGTTGAATTTCTGAGCAAGAGTATTTATTATTCGGTGGATAGTGGATATCTTCCATAGTGTATTATGGTGAGAGTTAAATATTAATGCAATATAAAAATACAAATAACTACTGGTGGTAGGTCTCTCATATGTAAGAGTCCGTCTGGGTGGGTACCACCGCAATGTCTATTTCTACCGCCAAGCAGCAGTGTGCATGCACTGTTGTGTTTCGGTTTGAAGGACATTGTAGCCAGTGTAACTACTGGACATTCTGAGACTTAACATCTTATGTCTCAGGATGACGAGCGCAGTGGAAACACACAGTACGTTGTAACTCAAGGTGCTGGATGGTGTTGCTACTGTTTATGGGTGGTCGTATCGCTTACCATCAGACGAACGGCATGCTCGTCTCGTCATTCAATGCATTAAAAATATAAAAAATAAAAAAATCTAATGTTTTAAACAAGATTGATTATTGTATTGGATCAGCCCAACTGTCTGTCTAATTACTCGCTGCTTGTTTCCAACTTTCAGTTTACTGCTTGACTAATTTCGTTGAGAGTTAAATGTAACTTAGAAATACCTAGAGACTCGAGCTTCAGTAGTATCATTAAAATGCATGCCATTGTCGATTTTCACTTACAAGAGAGTTACGGTCGAAGGTGTGAGGGCGTTTTAGTCTTGATGTCTGTTGAGTATATTTGTTTATATAATGTGTTCGACCGTTAGGAAATATTGCATTCATTTTTGATTACGTTTCGCTCGTGGCTTTCCCACGTGAAAGGACTTTCTCGGTACTGGGTGTGGTCACCAGCCCTGTATTATATACTGCCCACTGCTGAGCACGGGCCTCCACTACTACTGAGAGGGGTTAGGCCTTAGTCCACCACGCTGGCCTAGTGCCGGTTGGCAAACTTCACATACCCTCGAAATTCTTATGGAGAATTCTCAGGTATGTAGGTTTCCTCACGATGTTTTTCTTCACCGTTAAAGCGGACGATAATTGATAAACAATACACACGTAACTTCGAAAACTCAAAGGTGTTGGCCTTGAGTTTTAAACCACCGGACATTGTCTCGGCAGACCGTTCCATTCCCAACTAGGCTATCGTCCACTTACAAACACTTATTTTCCCGGTAAAAAAATCTCTAAATCACTAGCAATCCATAGTGCTATTTGTACGACGCCAGCGCCATTTACTTATAAAACCAGATTAAAAGTTCAAGTATTTACCACGTGGTCAAATTACCGGGATAAAAAGCCTGTACGTTCATCTAGGACATGGTCTATCCGTCTGCCAAATCTATATCTATACTAATATATAAATATATAAAGCTGAAGAGTTTGTTTGTTTGAACGCGCTAATCCCAGGAACTACTGGACCGATTTTGAAAATTCTTTCACTAATAGGAAGCTACATTGCTCCTGAGTGATATAGGCTACTTTTTATCCCGGAAAACTTTTCCACGCGGGCGGAGCCGCGCGCAATGCTAGTTTCATATAAATCTGTTCAGCAGTTACTGCGTTTACACTTAACAAACTTCCAAACATTAGCGTTTAATATTAGTAAGATAATATAATAATATTTTAAGGTACGCTACCAAACATCAGATACACACACACTCACGCCTTTTATCCCCGAAGGGGAAGGCAGAGGTGCCACTAGTGCACCCACTTTTCGCCGCTATTCCGTCCCATGATGTGATAGGGGCGAGTCTATCGCCATATCGGGCACAAATTCCAGACTCCAGGCTGATACTGAATAGAAAAACTCAATATCACTTTGCCCGACCCGGGGATCGAACCCGAGACCTCAGCATTGCATTCGTACCGTAATACAACTACGCCACCGAGGCAGTCAGCATCAGATCCATTAATCTTGAATATCGGCATAAATCCTATTAAACCATTCGTTCTCTAATTTCCATTGTATTATCATCATAATTCCAGAATAAAATCAGCTTACAGTCTTTTTGATATAGGTCATATTCTTTTGTATTGTTTGTAAAAGCCAGCCAATGAAACTTTGACTTCCATGATTCGCTCTGCACTCATAACTACGACCTAAAAAGAATGTGAATTAAAACATTATTCTCCTTAGCTATTACGCTGCGGCGTACAAGAAGTTCTTTTTAAATGTAAATTAGGCTTTATCACATCTCTTGATGGAACAGCGGCTATATCCATTACTTTTAACATGAACGTGTGGAGGTTAAGTAGGTCGGGATAGTATACGATTAGAAGCACGAGTTTACGCCTCAGAGCTTTCAAGTCAAATATTTATCCTTAATATTGTAGACTGCCTTGGTGGCATAGTTGTATTACGGTACGACTGCAATGCTGAGGTCTCGGGTTCGATCCCCGGGTCCGGCAAAGTGATATTGGATATTTCTATGCAGTATCAGCCCGGAGCCTGGAATTTGTGCCCGATATGGCGATAGACTCGCCCGCTATCACATCATGGGACGGAATACGCACGGCGAAAAGTGGATGCACTAGTTGTTCCTCTGCCTATCCCTTCGGGGATAAAAGGCGTGAGTGTGTGTGTGTGTGTATTCTGGATTTTTTTTGAAGATTGTTGGTTGATTTTGAAGCAAAGAAACCGCGGAAAGGATTTTGATGAAATGGATCATCCAGACCAAGTCCTAGATTCGCATATGGGCTTTTTATCTCAGAAAATAAGTATTATTGCAATCAAATATTTAATAAAAACCGACCATTTGGAACGCCGGTTGGTGGATTTTTTTGTATGTAAGTGACCCTACATTTACGTTCAAAATTTGACTACCAGACGGTTGTAGTTCAAGTTGCTTGCCGGCTGTTATACAGGGGAATCTTTTATTCCGGAAAAGGTTTTTTTTAAGAGGGCGGAGACGCGAGTAAAATCTAGTTTTTATCTAACGAGAAAGTTTTCAACATGCTGTTATTCAACTTCGTACAAGAATATTAAAATAAACAGATATACATTTTTAGGTCGCAGACAAAAAATATTTTAAAATACCAACCATTTCGGTGCCATGTGATATTACATTGTTGATATCTTTTTAACTTTACACCCAGATGTTACCGAAAAATGTTAAACTTTTCTAACAAAATTGGACGCAAACATAGGGTCTAGTTTCGCTTGTTCCATCGCATATTAATGAAACAAAGATGATCGCAGCGATGAAACAGTGAGCAACCGCTTCTAAATAGTCCTCATAAAAAGAATTCATTTCATATTCTGTAGAAACGTCGCGATTCCCGCAGAGTGGTCGTCTTGTTCCAACTAGCTATATTATAACTTTATTATATCTTGTGTTCCATTCCTGACATTTTTATTTCAGAACAAAAAAACGTGAGTCAAAGTAAGCAAAGCAGAATCCGTAACCACCCTTGGGCTATAATAAAATATTATAATTTCAACGACAAAAGAAAGGTTCGTTTCACAAATATTTTCTTCTCTATATTTCCCTAGGGGCATGAAACTGGACTTACAACAATCATTCGAGGGTAACAGACGCGAAGCCTTGTTAAACCTTACAAACTTGTACTGTTTAATCTTAGAAACTTTCAAGCTAACTTGATACCGAGACGTCACGTAGCCTATAACTATGTTAGTTACAAATAGGTGTTACTGATTTTGTTATGACTTACATCGTCATTAAATCGTTTATAACTTTCCAGTTCGGTCGATGGCTTTAATGTTTAATGTTGCGTAGGTGTGTATTGATTGTTCAAGTTTCGTTTAAACGAAAATGTTTGGAGGTTATGGATAATTTAACATTTAGTTCTTCAATATTGTTCTTTTTTAACCGACTTCAAAAAAAGGAGGAGGTTCTCAGTTCGATGTTTGTTACCTCAGAACTCAGTCATTTATTAACCAATTTGGAAAAATCTTTTTTCATTATATACAATATACTTCCAGATTGGTCCCATAGAGTTTATATCAAAATCGGTAATAGTTTAGTTTTAAAACTAAAATAACTTGAAAAAGTATGTCATCCGAGTATACGAAATTGCGAATTTTGCTCTTTTGACTTTTCAGTGGTGTTTTCGCATCGGATTTTGTTCGGCCTATTTTTACGTACATATAAAAATAACATCAAGACTTTTTCAGGGGTCGGCAGAGGCGTAATTTTATTTATTTATTTATTGGTTAAGGATTGCTAACGGAGTTTACAATCATTCTTTTAAAATCTACACATATTTATAGCTATTGTCACTTACGTAATTGTAACTCTGGTTATAAGCAATCATAGCATGAGCCACAATCTTCAAAACAATAGAAAAAGCCTAAGTACCTAGTTTATCAATTGTACACTGACAGATAACACTATTACAGTAATTAGAAAAAAATAACTATGAGATGTAACAATATCTGATAGAGTACTATAAGAACGTATAATTTAATAATATTTCAAATATAAAACAACATATATATGATGTAGATATATAGGTAACAGCAACAAAATTAAATCAAACCTTTTACTATTATAATAACATAACAAAAAAAAACATAGTTAACATTCAGCAATGGCTAATACTTTCCGTTTAAATTGTGATAACTTATCACCGAATATGTCAATGTCGTAACAGACACTAACTGTGTGATTGTAAAGACAGGACAGGCGAGGAACAGGTGCCTTCTTCCCTGTGTTCGTTCTATTGAAACGAACATAAGGGCCCAGGTTTGCGAAGTGGTCTATTAGGAACCTTTAATACAAATTTGTTTAACAATGATGGTGCGTATATTACACCGTTCATAATTTTATGAAGGAAGAGCAAGTTCAAAAGACCTCTTCTCTCGCTTAGAGATTGTAATTTAAAATGTTTTAATTTATCCTTATATGACTTTATGTGGTCAGGTGGTCAAAAACCATCGTTTTAGACCACTTGACCACATCAGACATATGATAAAGCAGTTTTTTTTGGACTTTCTCTATTCTATTCATGTGTACTTTATACTGTTTTATGTTTGTTACATCAGAACTCCATCATTTATTGACCGATTTAAAAAAATCTTCTTTCATTATAAAGAATATTCATCTAGTTTGGACACATAGTATTTTTATTAAAATCGGTTGAGCAATTTGTTTTCAAATCAAAATAACTTGAAATAGTATGTTGTCCAAGGGTACGAAATTGGGAATTTTGCTTCCCTGGGTTTTTTAGTGGTGCGTTGTGGTTTGTTCGGTCTACTTCTAACACACATATAAATATCACGTCTTTTCTTCTTTTCCATAGACAGGCAGAGGTGTATAGTCGTACCGCGTGCGCAATACAACTACGCCATCGAGGCTGTATATTTCTGATTAACACAAAAAGGAAAAAATAAAAACCTTTTTAACAAAAATTTAAACCGCCTTTAAAAATAACTTAAAAACACTAAAAACCGAAAAATTATTTAACATTACCTATATCCCGTGACTAATTAATATTGCGTATATTTATCCATGTATTTATCTAGCTTAGCTAGCCATTTTAATTAGTCACGGAATATGGGTAATGTTAAATTATTTTTCGGTTCTTAGTGTCTTTTTAGTTGTTTTCCAAGTTTCCATATAATACGAGTAGTAAATATGGGGATTAGTTTTAAGCCGGTATTGATTAATAATATTGTAATTTTATCATCCTTTTACAATAAATGCGAAATTTGAATTAAGATGATGGGATATTTTTTAGAAGTAAACACAGAAACCACTAAATGAATTTTGATGAAATTTAGCACTCAGATAGACCATGATTAGCGTACATAGGCTACTTTTATCCCTGTAAATTTCTCTCGGAGTAATTATTTGACAAGTTATAAAGACACTAGTTGCGCCTCTGCCTACCCCTCCAGGGATAAACGGCGTGTGTGTGTGTGTGTATAAAGACATTAGTAGGCACATACAGCATAAATAGACTGGATCAAGCCCTGGTACGATGGATGTTTAAGGGCGGTGAAGGTCACTGCAATAAATAAATTGGATGTTTTAAATATATTGCGTGTTTAAATCAAGGTCTAAAATTCATATAGCTATCACTAGTGTCACTAGAAATTAAATGCAACATTAAATTTAAGCTTTACCTAATATTCGCTAGCAAATGCATGTATATCATAATATGAAACTGTTCGAAGATTCCCACGGCTTGGTATAGAAAACTGGAGCTAAATAAATATTTGAGAATAAAATGATACATAAAATTACTTTTATATTGTGCACTCAGAATGAAATACTTGAACCATCCGCGCGTTAAGTTACTCGTAAGTGCGAAAACGTAAATCAAAATGCTAGAGAACAACTGAAAATATTAAATGTACATATAAAACAATAACTGCAACACCATTAATTAGTTCACCTGTATTTGTACCCATTATCTTATGCGAGGCTTAATAAACCTTACGAATATTAAGCAAGAGTTTGTGCGAAAATTTTGCATATATCATGAATAAAAGCCAGGTAATGTATTCATGCAGAACAACAGCTTTTACTTTGCAATTTTGCTCGCAACGCGGTTCGCTCACAATCCCATATACACAATTTCGCGTTAGTAGGCGTCGGGCTTTTGACTTCAAAGAGGGTTTAAAAATTTTAATGGGTTACAAGGCATGCGTAAAGTTTTTATGTCGGCGCTCCTGCGAATGCCGTTTACACAAAACCCTTAATCTAAATGTATGAGTTAATTATTAAGTAGCGTGTGACTACCGTTTGTGGCGCACGGCTTAGCTCACGTGATGAAGGTGCTTTTTGAAAATCTTTTATAATTTCAGCAAAAAAGCAAAGGAAATTCACTTTATACATGATGTGTTGCAGATAGGCGTTTTATTCGAGTGCCATTTTATAAGGAGGATAGTAAATGTAAATATTATGATGATGTACAGACAGAGCATCCCTACGCATAGTTGTAGGCACTATCACTATTAAACAAATATTTATAAGTTTTAGGTTTGTCCGACAGCCTCTTATTTAAGAAGGTTTCTGTTGGTCGAAGAAATAGCTTCCCACCTCATGCTGGAATGCGAAGGCGTGGCTAAACAACGGGCTGAATTCCTCGACACACCAGGTTCAATCCGAGAAGCCTGTGGAGAAAGGAGGAAGATCCAGCGCTGCTGTTCGAAGTTAGGCTGGCATTCGTGTCACGCACAATGGCCCAATCTTTTATGAGCTAAGTGCTGGAAAAGAAGCCCACAACAATACCAATATACAGAGATTGTAATTTAGCAATCTTAATAAGTCCTATTGTTTATCGAAGAAACAGTTGATGTGATTCTTCTTATTAATTTGAGGCAAGATTCAGGAGACCACAAAGTCATGCTACCGACGCATGAAGTAGATATTCAATTCATTCTCTCTATGACTATATTCTAAGAGAAAATCAACTTTCATTAATTTCGTTCATCCAATGCTCAGTGTGCAAGTTTGTATCGACGCTTGAAAGGCAATAATATCTAAGCGACATTTAGCAAATTTTTCAGTAGAGCGTTTTAAAGTTTTGATTTTGACAAAAAAAATCATAACTAATTAACCATTTGCTGCATAAAAATAATTGTAACTGTTTTAGGAACCTCTTAATTTTTGACGTTTTTTGAGTTAAATTAACAGCCCTGAAGATTATAAATTAAAAAGTTAACGTCGCTTAGTTAAAAATTACCTAAATTTACAAACAGGTAAAATCATCTAAATGGATCATCTTATGAATACCGTAACAAGTAAATTTAATGAAATACAAATATTTGAAAATGCGCAGTTGGTAAAAATCATATAAGGATATCTAAACATATTAATAAAATCGAGTAAAAATATCTATAGCTAAATTATTGGGTCACACGATCGTAGAGAAACATAAATACGTGCATAATATTGTAAATCTTGTTATTCCTACAAACATTGAACTATTTAATAATCAGTCAATTTTAATAATAATCAACATTTTATTGTTAGATAAACATACTTACATCCAAAATATAGCATAATGATATAGAATTTGTTAATAGCCAACACTTATTTCTTTGGAGGGAGTTTCTCGCCTCAAATATACGATGAGCGGAAATACAAAATTGCCTTATCTGAACATTTACAACGGCTTGCTTAAATATCTCTGTGTAAGCATAACTCGAAAGCAATAATATTATAATTTATTCATTGTGTTGGAAACTCATAATTTTCTCTCTAAATTTATTTTTGCTGAAAGCAAATACATACGTACATACCCACGCTCTTAACCCACAGGGGTAGAAAAAGACTATTGAGCACCATATTCTACGATCTTGACATACGTCTTCCACAAAGGTTTTTCATAGTACTTCGCAAAGACAAGTAAGTGTGTATAGTGTATACCAAAATGAAAAAGAGAGTTCAGGAAATAGTTGAGCAAAAGAAAGAAAAAGGAACTAGACCACAAACCTTCTCGTGAATCCAAAGCGAACCTTTCACTATTCTGGAAACAAATATGGTTGATCAGGGGAGAGTCGGGGACTTCAAAGATAGGAGTCATCAGAAATGAAGATGGAAGGGTGTTTAGAGATAAAAGGGAAGTATTGCTTGGAAGTCCTACTTCAAAAGACTTTTTAAATGAGGCGATGGGGATGTAGCAGGTGGTTAAGAGGCTATAGACCTGGCTTACTCTCAAAACGAGGCTAATAATGAGATTACGGAAAATGGAATAGTGAATGCGATGAAAAGTATGAGGTTAGGCAAGGCTGCTGGGTGTAACCGTTAAAATGCTGAGATACGGCAAAGGCGTAGTAGCAAAATTGTTATGGCTACTTTTTAATATCTGGTGCAAAACCATTATTATATCCATTTTCAAGAAGAAATTTTCACAGCAAGAATATAAAAGCTACCGCAGAATAAGCCTTCCCTGTGCTGCCAGTAAATTGTATGCCAAGGTCCTCATTAAGAGAGTGATTAATGAGACTGAAAAAAAAGTGTGGAATGTCCAAGCAGGTTTTAGAAGAGGAATGGGTTACATACATCAAGTCTTTTACATAAGATGCATAGCGAAAGAACATTTGGCTAAGTCCAAAAAAGTCTTTTATACCTTCGTAAACTTGGAAAAGGCTTATGATCGTATGCTGAGGAATGAACTGTTGTTGACATTGTTATTTATTTATTTATTTAAGCACTTCATATACAAATGTATAAAGGCGGACTTAATGCCTTAATGTAGGCATTCTCTCCCAGTCAACCTTAGGGTGGTGCAGAGATTGTTAACATTGTCTTTAATATATCGGATTGAGAGTCACCTGGTGAGGACTTTGAAGTCTCTGTACGAGAACATCGACGGGAGAGCTGCAACGCACGAAAAATTATGTGAATGATGTCTTTAAAGAGAAGGGAATGAAAATTAATGTGAGCAAGATAAAAGTGGTTGTGATAGAAAGAGGTCTGGGCACGTGGAGAGGATGGATTCAAGACAGGTCATGAAAGATTAAATACCTTTCGTAAGCTTTCGAGCTAATGTGGATGGTACGGCTGGAAGAGGGCACCCAACGAGAGCGTGCATTTATCAAATAAATTATCTCCAAAAAGGGTAGGTCAGGATTAGCCTCAACCGGCAAAAAAGTATACGGAGAGAATAGGTAAAATTGGAATTAAATTATTATTAACATATATTTAATACACAATAATGCAACATAAATATATTTATTACAAAAATAAATGTTATTAAAATTATAAAATTCTATTTATTTGTAAAAAACTCATCATATCTACGTAAAATTGAGGCAAAATCATAAAAACGTCGGACGGCTGTCTTCTCTTAGCGACAACCAATACGCGCTGTACACGATCGCGCGCATATACAAATGACACTTTCAAAACACTAGGTGGTTCGCAAGCGGGTGTATTTACTTTATTATGAACTGGTAAATATCTCTTAGCAATAAGTATAACCACCTGAACATACCCGGTAAAATTATCTATGCGACATGACTGAAGTTAAAGGTTGTTAAGTAAAAATATCTAAGTTTAAAAAATAGAACTTATATTATTCAGGTAAAATTATCTAACCGACTAATAATTATTTATTTTATTTTAGGTAAAATTGTATATATGTACTATTAACAAAACATTTTATTAAGCTGAAAATATCTAAGCACATAAATATGGAGAGTATGGATCCAGGTAAAATTATATCTATGCCAAAGTTATTATTTTTTGTGTAGGTAATAAACAACTAATTAAAGAGCGAGCAGTTTTTTATTTCAAGTAAGCATATATTAATGCAAAACAGTAATATCATGATTTCATGTAAAACACACTAAGTTCAAAATCAATTTCCTTAAGCGTACCAACTACTGTAAATCCAAAAAGTCGTAAAAATTTTGGCGGTAAGTGAGAAAAAAAAAGTGAAATTTACCGGAATCATCTAGTATCTAACCGCCAAAAAAGTTGTCCTAGAGCTACGAAACCCGGATCAATCGACGCAGAAAAATCTGGCGATTCCAAATATGTATATAACTCATTTTAGGTATTTTTGTCGCTTAGATATTATTGCCTTTCAAGCGTCGGTATTAAAAACTGTAAAAATTTCAACAATAAATTCTTAAGGAATGAAATCAAAATCAGCTCTAAGAAGATTAAATCCGGAATACACGGAACAAATTTATCCACAAATCCAATTCTGCTGCGAAGAGGAGTAATAAACTTCAAAGACTCTTAACCCGCGGGCAAAAAATTACATAAGTAATAATACAGTATTTATGTTCGAATTTCGGCCAGCTAGTATCACATAATGTCTTTTTTACTGCGAGGAAAGGGAAAAAGTATTATTAATGTTGTATTTGACCACGGAGAAATATGGTGCGTGTTATTCTCGTAAAAGTAAATTATAAATAAATTCAGGTTATACTATAAGTAGTGTATGACTTATGTTGGTTAAGAATGTAGAGCCTTAGGATCGATTTTACAAATACAAATAGAAACATTTATTCGCACAACACCATGACAAAATGACAAAAACAAATTACAAGTAAACAAAAATGAAATATATATTAAAAAAACATTACCTAAAGTTTAAAACTAAACAAACACCAGTATACATAAGAGAAAACAAAAACCAAGAAAGAAACGCAGTCCTAGATTTTCAAGTTAAGAAGGTCGTAGGGTAGTTGTATTGAAAAATATTGGCCAAGAATCAAATAGTTCACGAAGGTTTTTTAGCAATTAATGCAAATGCTCTATAAGGTAGAGAAACGATGAATGCATGAGTTGTATGTATGTTTCGAAAGCAATAATGAATACCAGCACAGTATTATACAATTGGTAATAAAATGACCAGTTTTCATATTCCATCTTGAGTACTACAAATCGATACAAATAATTTCAACATGTGAAATGACCTCATTATTAATATTCTAGGGGCAGCTTATGCGTACAACTTGTAAAATCCTTGATTTCGTCGACATGACCCACAGAATAAGAGGTCTAAATATAATCGGGTCAGTTGCGGGGCGTAGGTCTTGTTTAACGGTTACTTTTATTCCAGAGGTTTTCGTCGTTTTCCAATTTAACGAACTACGGCGAAATCTGAAAATTTTACGTGTAATATTAAATGCAAACGTTTGTGTAGACGTTTGGATGTTCGTCAGAAGTAAAAGCAGATACCGCTGAATGGTTCCTAATTTATAACTAAGTGTTGCTCGCGGCTTTGCCCACGTGAAAAGCCTTCCCATTACAAAAGTCCCTAAAAACAGTACGACGGCAGCGCCATTTATTTAAAGAATCAGATTTAAAATATCCTTTATTTCTCATGGGAGGAAATTACCGGGATGAAAAGATCATGTAACACAACAGTAATAAAAACCAAAGCGGAGTTATACAGAAAATAAAATAAAATATATAATCTACTAACAATAAATTCTAAAAACGTAGGCATTAAAAAAGGCCTTCAACGACGTAGATATTCAAAAATTGCCTTTGGGCCACTTTCGTGAATTTCCGCTGGATGCAAATAAATATATTCTCGTGCTCGGAAATATGTTGAGCAGACTTATGGGCCGCGACAAGGGGGAAGAAACATACAGATAGAGCATATCCTGGGTTGACGCAGGGTATTTTTTATCCCGAAAAAATACACAGTAGGACTTTTATCCTGGTTTTACACGCGAGTGGAGTATCGAGTATTTACTTATAAATATCGTTATAACATCTTTACGGCCACCTTATTACCTACAGTACTATTTAAGTCAATTCTAATTTAATTACATCTCATTAAAGTGTTACTATACTGAGACCCCACTACATGGGACGCATAGTCAATAAATAAGAGTGTGTTACTCTGTACACCCCTTAAGGTAAAAACACATGATACTGTGATACTTTACAAAACAATTGCATTTAGACCACAGTAAGAGCTGTATTTGTACCTCACTTTTCTTCTCATTTTATACGTTTGTTCACTCAACCCGCAAGGGAATATAAAGTTATTTTTATACGAACCAAAACCTACATCGGATCCCTGTGTACATAGAGTAAATCCATACTAGTGCGTTTCGTGGAAAGAATTTAGAATATACGTAAATATTTTATAATTTCTTGTATGGATACTGATTGTTTCTACCTAGTGTGGTATTTTGCTATACTACTCCATTTTGATTATATATGGAGTATGTACTAACAAATACAATGTGTAACCATGCATTATAAATAACTAGACTTCTGCTCGCGGCTTCGCCTGCGTGAAAAAGATTTTCCGGGATAAAAAGTAGCCTATTTGTTAATTCAGGATATGATCTACCCGTGTGCCAAATTTCATCGAAATCCGTTCAGTCGTTTTTGAATTCATTCGTTACAAACATACTTACATACAAATCTTTCCTCTTTATAATATTAGTATAGATATTAGATAGGTATCTTCTTTAAAACACATTATAAGCTAAAAAAAAATGAAATTTACATTACTTCGTAGCCAAAAAGTTTATAAAATAAATACAAAGTTCCATAATTTTAATTATAATGTATATATAGCTTAATATCGTAATTTGCATTGCAAAACCTTGGGCCGATTTCACCACACACTGATAACGTCGCTGATTGCCTATTAGGTACCGCCATATAAACTACATTTTTGGTTTTATAGGTCCCAAATACAATATCTGGCAGAGAAAGTGACTAGTAATGTAACAGATTTATCTGTTAGATAGCTTTATATGTCAGATAGTTATTAGAAACCGCTGAAATTAGCCTGAAGGTAAAAAAGATAACAGAAAATAAAAACACGAATGCGTGATGTAGAATACTGCACTTCTCAATTATACATACATAAACTCGTTATACAATAGTACTAGTTCCCTCCCACGTCTCCCTAGAGAGGGCAATGGCTGAACGTGTGTCTGCTTCTACGAATAAATATCCGTTTAAATACTACGTATCTTGGGAGAGTTTATTGTAAGAAAAATTTACGGTCATTTAAGGCATAAACACATTGCTGCGGAATCTCTACGGTCACATATTTAAAAACGGCCTTATACAAATTAGAAACATTTTAACGGGAAAAATCTAAAACCGTCAACATGTACTTTAATAACAAAAAAAAGCGAATTTACAAACTTTTTGCAATGCAATGCAATCAGTCCTGTATTATATACTGCCCACTGCTGAGCCAGGCCGCCTCTACTACTGAGAGGGGTTAGGCCTTAGTCCACCACGCTGTCCTAGACAACAAACTTTTTACATTTGTTTAATTTATTAATTAATTTTGACCAACTATTGAACTTATATACTTAGATACCTTACCTACAAGTTTGTCGGAACCCTCGGTACGCAAGTCCAACTCGCACCTGCCAGTTTTTTTTCTTCTATACTCCAGTATAATGTGGGTTATGTGGGATACCACACTATTACAATATATAATAATATGATTACCGTAATATACTATTACAAATATGTAAAAACACTACTTAGTTTTTAGGGCCAGCCATATACTTGGCATCAACCCCCTGCAGGAGTTTCATTGCCGGATATTATTTAAAAAAACCCACATTTTGTCCGATCTAGGAAGCGAACTCTGAACTTCCTTTTAGCACAGAATACTGAATAGTAAACACGTACTTTTAGTAACAATATCTTCTCTATAAAACTATATTTTTATTAATTTTCTTTTTTTTATTTCATTTTTTGTGCTTTCAATTTGTTTGTCATGGTGTTGTGCGAATAAATGTTTTGTAACTGTTTTGTATTTGTATTTGTATAATTTTGAAATACAATTTGGTGACGTTCGAAGTTTAAGCGTCTTTAAATTAAGGCTTCGTAGTCTCTTCGAAGGTTTAAGTTACGAAAGTCTGAACTACGTAATTGGCAGATAGCAAGGGCTGCGTATCCTCGATCATTATGAAAAAATATTAATTTGCTGTAGATTTTTTAATGAATCTGCACTGAACAAAATGTTATGTGTTCTTTTTTACTTAGTTTATTAATAAAGCATGTTAAAATACGCATACTCACGCCTTTTATCCCCGAAGGGGTAGGCAGAGGCGCAACTAGTGCACCCACTTTTCACCGTGCGTATTCTGTCCTATGATGTGATAGGGGGCGAGCCTATCGCCATATCGGGCACAAATTCCAGACTTCAGGCTGATACTGAATAGAAAAATCCAATATCACTTTGCCCGACCCGGGGATCCAACCCGAGACCTCAGCATTGCAGTCTTACCGTACTACAACTACGCCACCGAGGCACTCAAAATATGTTAAAATATGAAGGTTAATAAAATAAATATATTTCTTAAATCAATATGGTACAACAATGTTAAGAGGATTTGAGCAAGGTAAAGCTATCTATAGCATATGTGTACTGTGACTTGAGTCTAAGTGCCTGCTTCACAACTGCATGCATAAGCCGACCAAATACAAAAGTCACGCTCTAATATATGCTCCCAAATAAGTGAGTATAAAATGATACCTGTCAAATAAAATTTACTTAGGCTTGTGAAACAGGCTTTAGGGTTAGCTTATACAACGACTCTCTAAATACATTTTAATCATATGTCTGTCTTTATCAACTCCTAATAGATGAAAGTGACAGCACAAGGTTTTAAATGTGTTTAGCGCTAAACACATTTTGTAAGTATTTGTGCAAGCCAGCCAAGTAAAAAAATATATAAATATAAACATGTATAGTAAGATTAAACATAACTTTTTTGTCTATTAAGTAGGTACTTATTGAAAATACGTCTACGCCGAATAATGACAGCTGAAAGCTTAAAGAAGTCTAGCAGGAACAAATAATAGCTTAATAATTGATGCCACTAAAAAGTTTCAAAAATAAAGTAAATATGGCAACATTTATGAACTTTGCGCACGCAGATCCTGATATCCAACTTTCAAAGAAATGTTAGGTAATGAAACCCGTGATGATAAAGCTATTTTTTTAGTGTTCCGTACCTCAAAAGGAAAAAAAGGAACCCTTATAGGATCACTTTTTGTCCGTCAGGCTGTCTGTCTGTCTGTCGGTCTGTCTGTCTGTCAAGACCCCTTATCTCAGGAATGCTTAGAGCTATCAAGTTGAAATTTATAATTATTTATAAAGCGTAAATATATACTTTAATAACAAAAAAAATACACGAGGAATAGAGAAACTCCTCCTTTTTTTGAAGCCGGTTAAAAAAGGCGAATTCACAAACTTTTTAAATTTGACTAATTTTGGCGAATAATTGAACTTATATACTTAGATACCTGACTGAGAAGTTTGTCGGAACCCTCGATACGTGAGTCCAACTCCCACTTGTCCGGTTTGATGAATTCTATTAATAGCATCGTTTCGTGGAAGTGTCTTTTACCTTATGGGGCGGTAAACAAACAAACTGGTCAGTTGATGTTAAATATTACATCTACAATACCAAGAGAAATATAAACATGCTACCAGTTTTTAGTAAAAAGAAAGGGGTTTGGAAAATTAGCAGTTTGGACCTCTTGAACCTCACTATACCAAATGTATAATGACTATACGATAGATTTACGAATTTACGTGTGCAATGCAATGCAATGCAATCAGCCCTGTATTATATACTGCCCACTGCTGAGCACGGGCCTCCTCTACTACTGAGAGGGGTTAGGCCTTAAGTCCACCACGCTGGCCTAGTGCGGGTTGGCAGACTTCACATACCCTCGAGATTCTTATGGAAAATTCTCAGGTATGTAGGTTTCCTCACGATGTTTTCCTTCACCGTTAAAGCGAACGATAATTGATAAACAATACACACGTAACTTCGAAAAGTCAGAGGTGTGTGCCTTGGGTTTTGAACCTCCGGACATTGTCGCGGCAGACCGTTCCATTCGCAACTCGGCTATCGTCCATTTATGTGTGAATTTATCGATTATATATCGTTCTTTTAACGGTAAAGAAAAACATCGTAAGTAAACCTATATACCTGAGAATTCTCAACAATAATTAGAGTATGTGAAGTTTGCCAACCTGCACTAGGCCAGGGTGGTAGACTAGAACTAAACCCTCTCAGTAGTAGAGGGGATCCGTGCTAATAGTATGACACTTGGCAGTACATAAATAGGGCTAGTATTATTAATTGATATGTACGAAATCTAACAACATAATATTGTTACAACACATTTAGGTGAAAAACTTATATTATCACGGTAGGGCCGGTCAATTCATGCTATAGTCAAATAAATGTCTTTAGCCAATAACCACCCTATTAAATATATTATTTCCGTGCTTAAAATAAAAAATAGCGTTCAGCATTTTAACAACGATTCAGTAGCTTCACTTTGTTATTCTAATTACACACACAGAGACTCACGCCTTTTATTCCTGAAGGGGTAGGCAGAGGCACAACTAGTGCACCCACTTTTCGCCGTACGTATTCCGACCCATGATGTGATAGGCGGCGAGCCTATCGCCATATCGGGCACAAATTCCAGTCTCCAGGCCGATACTGATTAGAAAAACTCAATATCATTCTGCCCGACCCGAGAATCGAACCCGAGACCTCAGCATTGCAGTAGTACCTTAATACAACTACGCCACCGAGGCAGTCCTAGTATTTTATTTAATAATGACAATTATACTGTTGATCTTTAATTCTAAATAGTTTAAAAATTAATCTTTGCATAAAATAATTAATTAAAACTACTCGACTAAAAATATAGAGTAAATATTGCTTTCAAGTAAGCAAAAGTTTCATAAAAAAACATAAAAAAATTGGTACGCCTTTCAAATATAATTGAATAATATTATTTTTGCTAAAGTAATTAACGAAAATAAATATTTATTCGATTTTACACACACGCTAATAGAAATATTTGTAGCTCATTGCCAATGATCTATCCACATAGTTTTAGTTTATAATAATTAAATTTATTTCTTTTACACTATAAAACATAATTGAAATTTCCATTTTGATGATAACATTCAAACTCGATTACTGAATAGCATTCAAATTGAGACGTTACTTAGTTACAATTATGGTGGTTCCTCAAATAACAAAAAAAATATCTCAAAATAGAAACTGTAATATTTTTTATGTATACAATTACATACAGTAGCTATTCTGAGCCCTAATATTTATGCACATATAACAAAGACGAGATTGCAAGTTTACAACCATAATAATTTCTGCAAATACCGCCAGTCATTATTTATGCTTATAATTACTGTTTTATGGCTAATTATGATTTCATAAACGTATTTTATTCATTTGTCCGCCGCAATATTCCGATGTACAGTCAGCAGCATAAGTAGATGAACAAATTCAAAATTTCAAATTGACTACATACTTTTGTGTTATTACTAATCTTGTTATTCTCTTCACAAAAATAAAATAAAAGGTATTTACTTCAATTCAAACGAAGAAAAGAAAATTCAGTTTAACTTAATGTGTATATTAGGCGATTTGAAATTTTGATTTTGTACAGATATTTATGCTGCTGACTGTACATTATTGGCGCCCAACGAGTAATATTTGAAGCCCGACCGAAGCAAATTTTTTGTAATTCTGTGAGTCCATATAAAATAAAATTTTCACTGTTTATAAAACAATTAAATTACTCCAATTAACTAAGCGTACCTTTTATTAGCAAGCTGATTACTCCCAATAAGACATACATCCTCATTATGATTTCAACTTGTTTTATCACATATCACAGTTGCCTCATTCCTTTATGGATGCTTATAATCACTTCTGTCCACTCGCGATAGCCACCTTATTATCACGCCAAACTCCGCGTAATAATTCAGTGTTTTTAGACCGACGTGTAAGACGACTGTATCCGACGGCGGCTAGCAGAGAACTGAAACTAAGTTCGGTTTGTTCGGCCGCGCTCGCAATCGCTCACCGCACACCCATTTGCGGTCATTGCTTACAATTTTCGTGACCTTATGGAACAAGTCGATAATCGCTTTTACTAGTAAATATGACTGATAGTCTCGGTATCAAATTACATATTTGAAAGTAGGATAATTAGAGCTACTTTTGTTTTTGTTTCATTGTAGTATTTTGTCTAACTGTGTCAAGCCTGTCAAGTTATCTGTGGCGTAGAAGTTTGTAACTTATTGTAGCCACAAAAGTGAAAACTTGTTTATTTTTAAGACTTTTCATATCACTAATAATCAAAGGGAAATTGAAGTGTGTATTACGTGAATCGTCTATTAAGGGAATCAAGTATAAATATAATATCGAACGTTACACACATTCAAGTTTACACACAACATACCCTCGTAGAACTCAAATTTAATTCAAAAGTCAAGCAGTAAAGTTATTAATATTCGCGAAAAGCTAATAACGTTTTATGAAGAATTTAATTTCCTCGTTTTACTACGGTCTGATCATTTAACTGTAAATTGCGTTTTTGGTTTGAGAACTTTAAATTGCAAATTCGGTTTTGTGGTGAGTGATAGAAAAAAGTTTGTACAAATCGAAAACCCAATTCGCGCTCGTTGGTTTTAATCTGATCGATAATATGTAATTTATAAACCATTGTTGTAATTGAATTTAAAGCCTGTAAAATAGAGTTGATACGATTTTTTTTACTGTTTAGAAAGATTGTCTGTTTCTTATGAATGGAAGGAAATGCCTGATTTCAAGTGATCAATCCGAAATATATCTATAGCTATTCTTTTACCCTTTAACGTCTTTCTACATAAAAATGCTTTTTGATGAAAACTGTATCTTATCTTACTCTATAATATTATAAATGCGAAAGTTTGTGAAAATGTTTGGTTTTTTTTTTTTTTTTTTTATAATGGCATTTGTATTCACATTTTGCCAATGTCAAGTTTGATTCGTCTATTTTATTATCTGTAGTATGTCGAAGTAAAGCAGTGGTTACCTTACCAAGACTATATCGAGGAGTTTTGGCGGCAACAAAAAAAACACTTGATTAGCACAATTATTTCAATTCACTTCATTTGAGCTCTTTAATAGAACTATATTGGATAATATACCACCATAATTATGCAATATAACACTAATTATCACCAAAATAAGGAATTAAAACAAGAGCACCTCATGACACTTCCAAGTTCCCGCCAAAACTCAAAATGCGAAAGTTTGAGAAAATGTTTGTATGATTGTTAGAAGCAAGTTCAGAAACAACAGATTTGAATGACATTTGGCACGCGGGTATAACATGTCCTGGATTAACACATAGGCTACTTTTTATCCGATAATTTGCTCCCATGGGAAATAATGGATGCTTTAATTAGATTTTGTGAATAGTTGGCACTGGCGTCGTAGGTACTGTGTATCAGGGACTTTTGTAGCGGAAAAGGTTTTTCACGCAAGCAAAGCCGCGAGCAACACCTAGTAAGTTAATAGTTATTGTTTTCATTATGTTCTAAAACACTTTAACATTTTCTTTTATCATAGTTTTCCCATATAATATTGCTTCTCGAAGAAAAATCTATTATTTCAGCATTATAATCTAGCCCCTATTCCACTATATTAAGGCTGTTTCATCAACTTAACACATTCCATAATGTCTTATTAACTTTAAATGACATCATACCTTATCTTCATTCCAAGCGGATGGAATGAGACATTTTTTCTACACATCGAACAGGTCGTTACATTTTATTATTATTGGACGATGCAATATCATAGAATGAAGTGGCATCCATAAAATCATAAACACCTTCAGATTTCTCTTTATTCCTTACAAATTCCTTATTCCGATGAGTTTACTCGTTCGATTATGAATTTCGTGTTCAATATATGTCACTTGACCTGATGTCGTAAGTGAAACAATCGTTGTTTTTTATGGATCATGTTCAAAAATGTATTCAAATAAGTTTTATGGTATTCGGAAACGGTTTTGTTAGGATACGATACTGGGTCCATTGAGTGGAACCTATTGTACAGTCAGCCACAAAAGTAGCTGATCAAATTAAAAACTTCAAAACGCTTCTGCCGGTTCACTCCAGTGGAAATATTCTTTTTTCTTTATCTTAAAGAAAGTTAATCCTGTGAAGTTTATTTTAGTGAAGAAAAAACAATTGTTGATACTGACGCAAAAGTTTAAACGCTATTTGAAATTTTGAATTTGTTCAGTTACTTATGTTGCTGCCTGTACCTAAATATCCTTTCAGATTTGTATTATAACCGCGAGGTTATTGATATTTACTTTTCTTTTTCGGATATTTATTTCAAATTGTGGATAAACATATTACAAATGAAAAACCACCCGCTTTATACACATACTTCGAATCCTTAAGTAAATGTTTTAATAGAGTGACGTCACGGATGACAAACTAGCTTGAGCTGGTCGCGGTTGTCTTCTTTGTAAAAATAAAACAAACAATCCTAGTCATACAGTTTAGCGTAAAAAAGTACCTCGAGGTTTTAATTCGCAACATAAAACGTTATCCGGAGTTTTGGTGCAGTGGAAAAGATTATTTGTGGCAATTATCATCGAGCCTGTGAAAGTGGACCCTGAATCTACCCTGAATTAGAAAAAAAAAGTGAATCCTTACATCTAATAAAGGCAGCAAGTGAGCTGTCCAGTGTGTGTGCGCGCTATAAGTTCCGACTGCGTTATCGCATCTCATGGTGTTCACAATCACATATACACCATTGTTGAGTATGTGAAGGAACCGAGGAGTAATATAAACAAAGTCTGCTTGGTGTAAGACTATATTATACTATTATACAAGCTTTGGCGCGCGCGCGCGTGCGTATACCAACAACACGTCACTCGCGGCGGCGCGGCGGCGGGACGACTGGCGCAGCAGCCGTTTAACGTTTTAAACTTACACATAAAAATATAAGTAGGTAGGTATAATTTAGTTCGCGGCGCTTACAAAGCCCCACCCTAGTGCTGCTGACGCAACAGTCAGCACTAATTACTCCAGAGGAATCTTAGCGACGCGAGCAACAGATCTCTTTAAACTACCTAACTGCGTCTTTACTTGTACTACTCGCACTCTACCGTCTTTCCCCGGGAAAATATCTTCTATGACGCCTCGTGGCCACACGTTACGAGGAGCATTAGGATCAGCGATAAACACTAAATCTCCGAGTTGAAGGGACACTGGGCTATCTTCCGTCCACTTTTTGCGAGGTATCAATTCGGGAAGCACTTCCTTCACCCATCTCCTCCAAAACATATCAGTCAGTCTTTGGGCTATTCGCCACTGACGACGGCAGAACAGGTCAGAATCGTCAAAGCTGCCTGTTAGAGGTAAGGTAGAAGACGAGCCGAGTAAAAAGTGATTTGGTGTCAGTGACTCCTTGCTGTTGACATCGACGGAAACATGACTAAGTGGGCGTCCATTCACTATAGCTTCCACTTCAGCCAGCAGCGTATTAAATGTTTCTTCTCTGGGCGCTCTTTCTTTTAGAACGACCTTTAATGCAACCTTGACACTTCGAATTAAGCGCTCCCAGGCCCCACCCCAATGAGGGCTAGCTGGGGGTATAAACGTCCAGCGAGTGCCTTGAATACTCACAGCTGTCTGCAATTCCTGCTCGTCAAGTTCAACGATGGCCTTCTTAAGTTCCGCATCCGCACCTCTTAAATTTGTCCCATTATCAGAATACAAATGGGCTGGCCATCCCCGTCGTGATGCCATTCTGCGCAAAGCCATAATTAAGGAATCGGAACTAAGAGACGGCACTGTCTCCAAATGAATTGCCCTGACAGTGAGACAGGTAAAAAGAACTCCATAACGCTTCTCCCTTCTTCTTCCCACCGTGATCTCCATAGGTCCAAAGAGATCGATGCCGCAGTGAGTAAAAGGCCTTTGAAAATGAGCTACTCGAGCAGCTGGTAAGTCACCCATCTTTGGCATCTGAGGTTTCACCTTTCTTAGTCTACACAGCATGCATTTTCTGACAACTTCTTTGACAGTAGGCCTCAATCGTATTAACCAATATTGTTGTTTCAGATTGTTAACTACCATCTCTTGGTGGCCGTGGCTAGCTTTCACGTGATAATGTGCTACTATTAATTTGGCCACTTGGCTTCTTCCGTTTAAGATTACAGGATACTTCACATCATAGGGAACATCAGCTGCAACACCTATGCGCCCGCCTACACGGAGCACACCCTTTTCATCTATAAAAGGCGTCAACGTAAGTAGCTTACTATTCTTTTCTAAATTTTTACACTTCTTTATTAACTGTATATCAATGTCAAATGACCTTATTTGTGCATGACGTATGAGTAAATTCTCAGCTAACTGCATTGCAGTGCAATCATCAATAATTTTCTTTTGGCATTTCTTTATAAATTTTAACATTACAGCTGTACTTCTCAACAGGCGTATCCATGAAGAAAACCGCATTGGATCCGGCACAGCTGCACACTCAGGTAAGTGATTTTCTTGTGTAATATTTGTTATACATTCTAGGTCGCACTCTACGGCGTTAGTTATGCATGAACTAATGGGCCATGAGGTTTCGGTCTCGTATAGGAATAAAGGACCATTGAACCACTCACCTTCCAGATTCAAGCTATCAAAGTTTTCCCGAGTGGCTATATCGGCAACATTCAAAGCGGTAGGTACATATCTCCACTCCTTAACTTGGGTTAATTCATCAAGTTCGCCTAGGCGATGAGCGACATATGGTTTATAATAACGCGTATTGTTACGTATCCATTGCAAAACAGTTGTGGAATCGCACCAAAAATATCGATCAGCTGTTTTTATTCGATGAGCGGACTGTAGTGTATTCGCCAACCGAGCAGCCATTACGGCCGCCTGCAATTCCAGTCTAGGTACCGTAACCCTTTTTACAGGGGTAACCCGGCATTTACTGGCTATGAAACAAACTTTTATTTGATTATTGTTATCTAACCAGCGCCAATAAGCGACCGCACACATAGCCTGCAACGATGCATCACAAAAAATATGAAGTTGTAAACAATTATAACCTGCGTCGCTAAAAGGTGGGTCAGTCGGTATGCTTGTGGACGCAGCTTTACTATCGAATGACGCGCGTACCTGTTTGTCATCCCTATTATCTTTAAAAACAGTGGTACGTAATGCCGATTCATTAACTCGCCTATAACATCGAGGTATTCGGATGTTATTTATTGTTTTCAATAATTTTAACCATTTAAACCATTTTATACAGATATCCTCTGTTATATTTTCATCCCAACCTATATTTGACTTCCAAGTTTCCTGAATTAATATTTTACCGTTAATAGTGAACGGCGAAAGAAATCCGTAAATATCAAACAATGACATAATGACCTTTAATAAATCGCGTTTTGTAGGACATTTTATTCCATTAATTAGCTCTTGAGGTATCCGTTTAAATGTGGTAACAAATCCTAAGGAGTCATCGTCGGGATACCACTTGATTCCCAAGGCTGACTCGCCTTCATGTCGAGTCCCTAGCTTCACAGAAGCAGCCGCGGGAGCTAGCGACTCCTCTGGTAAACTCTTTAAAACATTTGCGCTATTACTTAGCCAATTACGAATTTCGAAGCCCCCCTGTTTGTGTATGTAAATTATATCGCACGCTAATTGAATGCAAGTGTTTTCACTAGGTTGACTATCAATATAATCGTCCATGTAATGTTGTTTGTGAATAGCTTGGACTGCAGCGGGCTTCAATGAGTCATAACGCTGAGCGTTTTTATTTTTAATAAACTGTGCAATGAATGGGGCACAGTTCGCACCAAATATTAGGGATGTCATCTTGTAAGTTTTTACAGGCTCATTAGGGTTTTCACGCCACAGAAATCTTAAGGCATCCTGATCAGTAGGTAATATTTTTACCCTTAAAAACATATCTTTTATATCGCCCACTATAGCGACCTCATGTTCGCGAAAACGCAACAAAATGCCTAACATAGAAATTAATAAATCGGGACCTGTTATTAAATAATCATTTAACGATAAACCGCCAATTTTGGCTGCCGCGTCGAAGACGAGACGTAATTTCTTTTTGTTCGGATTATCGACACCGAAATGGGGTAAGTACCACGTTTTATTTGTTTTTGTTGTATCTATAATCTCCTCGGCAAATTCCCCATCTAATAAATGCTTTATACGATCACGGTACCTTTGTGCATACTGTTTATCACATGACATTTTCTTTTCCAGGTTATGCAGCCTAGACAATGCCATGCGATCAGAATCGGGCATCCTACAGCGGGTATCCTTCCACGGTAGACCTACGTGCCATCGACCATCGATAAACTTTGCCGTCCGTTCCAGGTGTTCCAGGGCACGCATATCATCGACACTCTGGCGTGGCTTCCCGGATACTCCCATCGATTCGATGGTAAATGACTCTTTTACTAACTCGTGCAAGTCTTCCAGAGAAGTGTTTGCCGACCCTGATGAAACCTCCGTGTCGTGTAGGATTGAATAACACGCGCCCGGTGAAAGAGGTGCTGGAACTAACCCATGCACGCACCATCCCAGCGGAGTGCGAGTAGCACAAGGTTCGTTACATTTTCCTACCTTAAGTTCTAGTGGCAACAATAAATTGTAATTGTCCTGACCAATTAGGATCCCAGGCTTAATGCTCGTACAACAAAATTCGCCTTCAATGTCACGTAAATGCGAATATTTATCAAAGTTAACTAAACTAAAGTTTTGCACAGGCACATTTAAATCTTTAAAACTACTAGCATTAATATTAAATCTCTCACCCTTATAGTTCGTTATACAAACGTCCATAATATCAACGTCGCACACAAGCGCACTCTTATTCCACGCGCCGCACACGCGCAGGGTCTCCCGACGGCCGCGCAGACCGGCTCGTGACGCAAGCGCGGCACTGATGAGCGACACCGTGGATCCGTCGTCTAATAACGCACTTGTTTTGAAGACGCCGTTCGGACCGTGTACACTTATAGGCACTACTTTTAATAACACTTTGCACTCATTATAGTTTTTGTTAACGTGTGTTACTGTTTCAGGTGTCACCGACGACGGTTCAGCTGCCGTATTATCGCCAACACACGGTTCATTGTTCACAGTTGGACGCAAGTCGTAATGCAATAACTTATGATGCGCTTGGCCACAGTTCATGACGTCACACGTTGCAGCAGGACAGGTCGCTCGGTCATGGTGTGCGTCTATGCATTTGTAACATAACCGATTTCGTTTGACATAGCTCCATCGATCTTTGCGTAACGCTTTGCGGAATTTCTTACAATCCTGTAATTTGTGTTTCGATAAGCGACAGTAACGGCATTTATCACTATCATCGTAATTTTTATTTAATAAAACTGTATGTGTACCTTCTGTGTATTTTTTCTTGTTATAATAATAATTATCATTTGTATTTTTCACATTTAACAAAGCCATAGAAGACACTTTCATAGCTTCTTCATTTAAAAATTCTGAAATATCGAACCATGTTGGTCTTTTATTCTGTTTTATGAATGTATAGCTATAATCAGCCCATTTCGAAAGTAAAACCGGTGGTAATTTTGAAAGTATGCATGTAGTTATGCTTATCCCATTTAGGTATTCATCACAACCGATAACTTTGACAGCAGCAACACAGTTACGTACTTTAATTGAAAAGGGCACAATATCCTTGTGATATTCTTGTGACACTGAATGTAATTTCTTGATGTCCACCATGATGCGTGACAGAATGATATCAGGATTCCCAAACTGCAGCTCGAGTGTCGACATTATTATGTCAGGCGAAGTAGCACTTATAAGCAAGGCTGAAACCGCTTCGCGAGCTGATCCCTTTAAACATTTCCTTAGGCGCCACAAATTCTCATTATCCGTGAAATTACAGACTTTGGATGATTCTTCATACGCCTTTTTAAAGTGAAGCCACTCCATTGAGTCACCAGAAAATATTGGTAATTCTTTTGGTGTACATATTCGGCTTAACAAGTTGGAATTTAGTCCATTGCAGGTAGAAGCGGCTGCTAAATCCTTCAGTGCACTAGCCAGTAGTTGAACCGTTCCATCAGTGCCGACATCTGCCGCCGGCGGGCACGGCGCGTCCTTAGTTTGACCTTTGTCGTGGACGGGCTGCGCTTCCAGTTCACGATAGCTGTGCTCTAACCACTCCTCCACCTCCTTGTTCGTGCAATGGGACCGAACACTACATTCGTCGTTGATATCCGCTAGGTCCGCCGCTAAACGTTTATTTATTAAATCCAGCTCAATCTTAGCTTTAGCTTCCGCGGCCTCCAATTCCAACCTTTTTTTGCGTGCAAGCACTGAGGATGATAAGGACCTCTTAGATTTAGTTGCAGGTGCTTGGCGAGACGTTGAAGGCACAGGTTGAAATAAAGGTAACGCTGGTTCCGATTTCACCACACTACCCTCTTCGGTATTTCGACGAAGAAAAGTTTTATTATTTTCGGTACTTCGTGGCAGTGTTTGGGTCTTCGGAATCGCGGACTTGGCTTCCTGTTGTTCCTCGTCCCTCTTTGTGGTTCTCCTTGTGTTCACCATGGTTTTTGGTGTGTGGAACATACTATTTGTGAGCAATTCGGCTCGAAGTGACCAAATGTTGAGTATGTGAAGGAACCGAGGAGTAATATAAACAAAGTCTGCTTGGTGTAAGACTATATTATACTATTATACAAGCTTTGGCGCGCGCGCGCGTGCGTATACCAACAACACGTCACTCGCGGCGGCGCGGCGGCGGGACGACTGGCGCAGCAGCCGTTTAACGTTTTAAACTTACACATAAAAATATAAGTAGGTAGGTATAATTTAGTTCGCGGCGCTTACAACCATAGTATACTTACTTCACACAAAGACGAGTCTATGTGCGCAGCGCCATCTAGTGAGGCTAACGTGATAAACCTTGTGCGATCGATTATACTTCGTCTAATCAAGACAGTAGCGCCACCTAGTCACTTGGATCACTACTACGCAAGAAGCTACCTGTACGATGCCATCAATTAAATGCGGCGGCTGCGCTAAATTTCTATCACCGGCAGAGGGCGTAAAGTGCAGTTCTTGTAATGCTGCATATCATAGGACGTGCGTAGGCTTGCCTAGAGGAACATCATTGCCGTCGTGGCGTTGTCCTGAGTGCACGAAGCATGACAAAAGAGACAACAAAGCGGAGACCCCTGTGCGTGGGAGGACTGAGGTAGGACACAACTCAGATGATCTAGCTAGCCCGAGTATAACGCATCATACTTCGTCTGATCTGGGGGCATCCCCATCGCCGGATGTGGCGGCTGAATTGCGGCTTTTTAAGGATGAACTACGTGCCGAGCTCCGTCTAATGCGACAGGAGGTGCTTAAGTTGTGCTCTGAAATGACTGAGATGAGAGATTCACTCAGGGCATGTACAGACCACATGAATAGCCTAGACGCAAGAGTTGTTGCGCTTGAAGGTAAAGTCGAGCAAAAGTCTTCTGAGACGGGATCGGTTAACGATGTTATCGCGGATCTGAAATCCCAGCTAAATGAGCGCGATCAGGAGCTTTTGCTCAACGACGTCGAGGTGGCAGGCATACCGGAGGGCAAAGAGGAAAGCACTCTTCACATAGTGAAGGTCCTCTCTGCTAAGTTGGGTGTCGCTATCAACGAAGTAGACGTCGTACATGCCGAAAGGGTTGGATCTACACGACGCAACAGGGTGGACACTCCTGAAAATCTCGCCGGCGCCACAGTACAGCGTCCGCGAAATATAGTTGTCCGTTTTGCACGCCGTGTGACTCGCGAGGCATTCCTTCGGGAAGCGCGGGTCCGCCGCGGTCTGAATGCGGGCGAGCTTGGGATCGGTGGTCCATCCAACTCCGCAAATCGTGTACACATTAACGAGCGTTTAACCCGTACAAACCGCCAGATATTTTACAAAGCACGTCATGCAGGCAATCTTCATAACTGGAGGTATGTGTGGACCAAAGGGGGCAAGATATTCGCTCGTAAGGAGGATGGCCGAAAAGTGGAGCGCATTATACGCGAGGATGATATTCATCGAATTTTTGGACAGTAGATAGTTTGCCGTATTTATTTATACAGCTTTTTCTTTATGTGTTTTTCCTCTTTTTTTGCTTGTTTGCCTATATACTGTTCGTGAGAATGGAGAAACTATTGTTTTGGTTTACTATGCTTTTGTGTAGACATCTGGGCACTGCTGCTTTTATTACTTGTTTTCCGAGAATGAAATCCACTTTTGTTCACAATTTTTTTGCTCACATATCCATAATTTATAATAATGATTATAATATACACATTATCTATTTAATTTTACAAATACTTACAATTATTTACACAATATTATATTACTCATTAAAATATTTTAGTACGTATGTACATCAACAACCAATTAATTATAATTTACAATATAACTATTTACAATTAACTATTTACTATTTAAACAATTTTATACTAGCTCCTGTGGACTTAGCAATACATAATATTCTGTCACTTTTTGTCAGTCTCGTTTCATTTGTTGAGTGGCCTGGCGGGGGAAATGTCTAAGTTTTTAAAGATCGGTTTGTTTAATGCGGGCTCTCTTGGAACTAACCATGACAATTTTGTCGCTGCGGTGACTCGTAATGATATTGATATTCTGGCTATAAACGAGACTTGGCTACGAGTGGGTGAGGAGAGCCGTGCCCCAGCCCTGCCGGGGTACCGCTTGCGGCACATTCCTAGACCGCGCGAGCTACGATCGCGGGGTGGAGGTGTTGGATTCTACTTTAAGCGAGATATTAATCCAAGGAGCTTACCACACCCCGTATCCCCAGCGCATACTTCCGTTGAGCAGATGTGGCTCTCTCTGACCCTTAATGGGAAGAAGCTGGTTATTGGCACAGCATATCGGCCACCCTGGTTGGATACTGATCTATTTTTTGACGCAATATCTGACTCGATTAGCTCATTCTCTAATTATGACAATATTATTTTATTAGGTGATTTTAACATTAATTATTTTTGTAGTACAGACATAAAAACAATAAAATTCATGACATTTCTATCTTGTCTTAGTTTATCTCAACTAGTTACTGAGGCGACCCACCATACAGATACCAGTCACACACTCATTGATGTTATCTGTTCGGACTTATGCTCTAAAAAAGTGATGGTTGAGCATGTAGGCTCTTTGTATGGTCATTGCTTTATAGGCTGCGAATTTATCATTAAACGCGCAAAACCGATTCCGCGCATTATAACATATAGACATAAAAAAAATATTGACATTAGTGCTTTTAACACAGATTTACAAGCTATTAGATGGGACCTAATCTCCTCCTTAGACAATGTTAATGACATTGTAAGCGCCTTAACGTCTAGCGTTACGGCACTTTTCGATCTTCATGCCCCTTTAAAAACTAAGAACATCAAATATCGCTCCTATCCGTGGATTACGGATACTATTAAAATTATGATGCGGTTGCGTGATGAAGCCTCGAGGGACTACAACAAAAATAAGTGTGATAATAAGAAAGAATACTATAAAAATCTGAAATCGGTCGTCAACAAGGCACTCTTTTATGAAAAAGCTTCCTATTTTAAATATTATATTAATTGTAATATAAATAAGCCCAAGTTATTATGGAAGAATCTCAAAACAACCTTACTTCCAAGTAATGATATAGAGTTGCCTGTTTTCTTCAATGACCCAAACATTATAAATAATCACTTTCTGAATATCCCAGGTAGCACTGATGTTAGTTTCTCACAACTAACCTTCTTTGAATACCACAAATTTAATGATACTACCTTTCAGTTGAAGGAAGTTAGTTTGGAATGTGTAAGCAAAATTATAAGCAGTCTGAAATCCAATGCTGAGGGCTGTGATTGTATCACATTGGATATGTTAATTATGACATTTCCCTATACTATTGACACCATTAGAAACCTTATCAATACATCCATAGCTACCACTACATTTCCTGATATCTGGAAATATGCAATTGTTCGTCCATTACCAAAGCATACAAACCCTTCAGAGCTGAAAGATCTGCGGTCTATAAGTATTCTGCCTTGTTTATCCAAAGTCATTGAGAAAGCTATTTGTAAACAATTAGTGGATTATCTAGAACATAATAATATTTTGCCTGAGACACAGTCGGGTTTTAGAAAAGGGCGTAGTACAGTGACAGCAATGCTTGATGTGACAGATAACATACTGTGCTCTCAAGACGAAGGTATGTGTACACTACTGGTATTGCTGGATTTCTCAAGGGCTTTTGACTCAATTAATATTAATCTTTTGCTGTCTAAGTTATCTTACTACGGTTTTGACTCCAAATCCCTAAAATGGTTCCATAGTTACTTGAGTTATCGCTGTCAGGTTGTGAAACTTACCTATGAAAATGGATCTACTTTGATATCAGACAGAGCGGCTGTTACTAGGGGGGTACCACAGGGTTCTATCCTGGGACCAATCTTGTTTATTCTATACTTATCTGATGTAACTATGCATATCAAGCACTGCAAATTTCATATTTATGCAGATGACATACAAGTGTACATATCTTTTAAACCAGCAGAAGTCAATAACGCAGTATTTAAACTAAATGAGGATCTTACTAAAATTGCTGACTGGTCTACACGCAATTGTCTACTCTTGAATCCCGACAAAACTAAGTACATCGTTTTTGGTACCAAGCATCAGCTGCGTAGTCTAAGCCAACCAATTAACCTCCAACTTTTGGGCAATCCTATTGAGCGAGTATATGAAGCTCGCAACTTGGGTTTGCATATGGACAGTGAGCTTCGTTTCGAGAAGCATGTTGCAAATTTAGTTAAGAGCTGTTTTTATAAATTAAAGGTGTTATACAAAATGAGGCCATATCTGCAGGAAAGTTTGCGCTTACAGCTTGTAGAATCACTTGTCCTATCAAGACTGAACTACATGGATACAGTCTTTGGCCCTCGCTTACTAGCCAGAACTCAAGGACTTATTCAGCGAGTGCAAAATGCCTGTGCCCGCTTCTGTTTCAAGATTCCATTGAGAGCCCACGTCACCCCTTATCTTAACACACACAAAATTTTAAAAATGCGACATAGGCGTAAACTCCATCTTGCCTGTCTTCTCTTTGGAGTCTTGAAGCATAAAACACCTGGCTATCTTCATAGCAAATTGTCCTGGGCAACAGGTCACACCTCACGTGGGCCTCGGCAGTGTGCAAAACAGCTCTACACTCACAGTCATAGTTCAGCGGCTTTTAGGGGTAGTTTCCGGTACACAGCCACTAAATGTTGGAACAATATCCCTCCGCCAATCAGAAACCTGCAAAACATTAATGGTTTTAAGTTAAAGCTCAAAAATTTTATACTTGACCATCAAGTAGCTCAGGGACTCCTTAAGCATGATACCAGTGCTATATAAAATAAAGTAATGCTTGGTTTTCTCAAAAATGTTGCTCTGTAGTCAACTTTTATACAGAGTTGCTATTATTGTGTATTATTGTCTCACTATTGCTCCTACTTACGTTTCAGCTTATGCTCCTTGGACAGTGGGTAACACTTAACAGATGTCTACACAATCGCCCTTGTCTGTGTGATAATTAGTGTTGTAAATTAATTAATAGTGTTGTTGTTTTTAGATAATATGATTTAGTTTTATTTTAGCTTCTAATTATTTTTTATGTCATTTTGTTTGTTTTATTTTATTTCATTTTATTATACAAAGTTTTTTGTCTTCCGTGACAATCATATCAAACGGCCCAACGGAAGACCAGCGTTGGCTGTACTGCCAACATATTGCTGAGTTGGAGCCTGTTTGCAGCAAAGTGTTTTTTATCTGTTTTTATTTTATACGTGTATAATTTGTGTTTGTTGCAAATAAATTTAATTTCTTTCTTTCTTCTTTCTAATAACTGTTTACGTAATTTGTAATGTATGCAATGAAACACAGACTATCGCGAACTGATCGTTTATTGACAGGCTCATAATAGTGTACAGTCATGTGGATACTTATAAATAATTTTATATTTCAATTCAAATATGGGTCAAAATATTACTAGGTACTTAAATGACAAAGACACTTTTATTATTTTACTTTTTAGAGATTTTTTGTGTCGGGGGTTATTTAAATTTTAATTTATTTTTTATTACAACCTTTTTAAATTACTTTATTCTCCATCATGGGGCCTTGATAATAAACTATCTAACATCGACTCGTCAAGACCATTCTTATGAGGCCAAACACGCTATATCCGCTATAAGTTTCTAACGAGTTGGGGATACCGCAGACTACTTGACGCTACAGCATCAGGTCATGTTTAAAAATATTGCCGAAGTCACAGTACACCAAATTTAAAATCAATCGGACTTTTTAAATTGGAAATAAGCTGATAATTTTCAAACGCCTGAAAAGATCTTCATAAATTATAGCTAAGAACCATCTCGATCACATCTTCTTTCAAACAAAGAAATCCGCGTCAAAATTGGTCCATTCGTTTGAGAGCTACGATGCCACTGACAGACATACAGATACATAGGTACACACCCTAATCTTATAACACCCCTCTTTTTTTGTTGGGGGTTAAAATATTACTAGGTACTTAAACGACAAACAAAGACACTTTTATTTTTTTACTTTTTAGAGGATTTTGTGTTACTTGAATTTTAATTTTATGTATTAATTTGTTAATCACACGCACATACACACACACTCACGCTATTTATCCCCGAAGGTATAGGCAGAGGCGCAACCAGTGCACCCACTTTTCGCCGTGTCCCATGATGTGATAGGGCGAGCCTATCGCCATATCGGGCACAAATTCCAAACTCCGAGCTGATACTGAATATAAAAATCCAGTATCGATCCAATGTACAAGTATTGTATAAATATTTGATAAACGTAATTTACAAGAAATTGCAAAAAAAACTTTAACATGTAACTTGTGAGCTTGTAGACTTGTAATGTTTGATAAACAGGGCTCTACTCGACGCTTGTAGACAGCATAAGAGCCAATTACGCTTGGAGAGGTCGCTATCAAGGCATATTCTGAAGAGGCTCCAATATAATTCATGCAATCATAGTAACCGAATCAAAGTTCGCGCAAAAGGCTATTACTGTAGAAAATTCCATAGAACTAATAAATAGATTTTTTTTTTTTTTTTTTTTTTTTTTTTTTTTTATTGCATTTAATGACGAGACGAGCATGCCGTTCGCCTGATGGTAAGCGATACGACCACCCATAAACAGTAGCAACACCATCCAGCACCTTGACTAACAAAGTACTGTGTGGCATTCCACTGCGCTCGTCACCCTGAGACATAAGATGTTAAGTCTCATTATGTCCAGTAGTTATACTGGCTACAATGTCCTTCAAACCGAAACACAACAGTGCATGCACACTGTTGCTTGGCGGTAGAAATAGACATTGCGGTGGTACCCACCCAGACGGCCTCTTACATAATGAGAGACCTACCACCAGTACCACCAGCTCAACATTTGCAAATCGTTAATCGACACTCGTCTTTATAGGCTTTATTAATTTTATTCCAGGAACTGCCTTTCAAGCCGATAAAGTTGGATTGATAAAATTCGTACAGATGGGTACTATTTTGTTAGCGACAGATTATCAGTTATGGTTAATCAATACTCGGCAAACTGATTCCACTGCACCTGATGTTAAGTGGAGAGAGATTCAGATAGAGTGTCGAATGACAAGCGATGGTTATTCCTCAGTCGACACAATTATGCCGGTCTGTTTGAACCGGATACCTGCTGATCCCGGAACGCGGCACACTTGTGTGGGCCACTATGGTAGGTTGTATCACCTTATGTACGGTGGTCGCTATCCGGGCGGATACGAAATATATTCTACCACGAATAAGTACTATACTTTACGCTACTCCGTTTATCATCAGTTGCAGTGGAGTATTTCTGCCGTTCTGGCCTAAAAATTAAATTATTATAATACACGTAGAGGACCCGTGTTGCACTGCAGCATTAGGTTGATAATATATTTTGACAGTCAAGTTGAATGTTCACACCTAGATTTCCTCTAACTATGGGCAAGCTGAAAGAAACAGCTCGTTCCAGCGAGTACGCGTAGACCAAAACGAACCGCGTATCATTAGAACCGGAGAAAGAATGTATAAATAAAATGTTCAGCAGTGGACTTTTTTTTTTTTCGCGGGGTAAAACGCGTTATCGCTACCACCACTGGGGGGTGAGTGGAACGTTATGTTGGTTTCACACAGTCTTACGGCCCAATGTCGACAGTCGGGAGTATAGCATCATCCGAGCGAGCACTGGACCGAGTCCCTAACACTATGTACACCCTACACTGGCATACCAACCAAAACCCGCGGTGGCCTTCTTCGGCGCATACGAGACGGCCCCGGGGTATCTTGTTGCACTAAGATCGCTGCACAGGACCGTCTCTGCGCGATGCCGTTGCGGCCCTTCTCTATACAAGGGGTTAAGATGCCCCCGAACTCTAAAAAACGCCTTTGGCGTCTACGACAACGGGAGACTGACCACCCGCATGACTTACTAATATTATAAATGCGAAAGTAACTCTGTCTGTCTGTCTGTCTGTCGCGATTTCACGCCAAAACTACTGCACCGATTTAAATGAAATTTGGTACACAGATAGTCTAGAGTCTGAGAAAGGACATAGGCTACTTTTTACCCGGGAAAATATAAAGCGGGACTTTTATCCCGGAACATCTCATTCACGCGGGCGGAGCCGCGGGCGAAAGCTAATAATTAATAAATCGTTAGATATAAATATGTTAGATCAAAAGAAGAAAATAATTACAAAGTAGACGACTTCTTACCTTCCTCTATCAGAAAGGTCAAGGAAGGCAAGTGTGTATTAATAGCTTTGCGACGCTGTCCAACCCTCTGTTTTAGAGAACTATAATTAGGGCCATGGTAGATCTGTTCTTCTATTATTCAGTTTGTAATAACACATTTTACATCGCTTTTACTTTACATTTTATTGATGAAACTGTTTATTCGTAATCACAGGTACTGTCACCAGTTATTCCAAATTCAGTCTTTACTCATATTTATTATACGAATTTACAAAATATATCAACAATTTCGACTGCCTCAGTGGCGTATTGTATTACGGTACGACGGCAATGCAGAGGTCTCGGGTTCGATCCCCGGGTCGGACAAAGTGATATTGGATTTTTCTATTCAGTATCAGCCCGGAGTGTGGAATTTGTGCCCGATATGGCGATAGGCTCGCCCCCCTATCACATCATGGGACGGAATACGCACGGCGAAAAGTGAGTGCATTAGTTGCGCCTCTGCCTACCCCTTCGGGGATAAAAGGCGTGAGTGTGTGTGTGTGTATATCAACAATTCCGAGGAATGTTACAATAAGGATCTAATTTGTATTAGTTGATTCGGGAACGGATACGTTCCGTTCGTGTGTCGTATCAGATAGGGTGTAATGGCAGAACGTTTTCTTCGACAAATTGGCCGAGATGCAACTCAGAAGTGGTAATGGAGCGAAGAGCACGTCTCTTCTTCGGTATCACCGGGTGACAACCGGGCACAACCGGCACAGGCGGCGCACTCCCAACGCTTTATCACTTAATTTGAATCGTGTTTTGAATATAGAACGCTGGGTGCCCTTAGAATTCGAAAATTGTTAATCTATCCTGCCTGGATATTCCAATTCCAATCTAAGACGCAATAAACGAACGTTGGCTCCGAAATAAATTTAATACAGAGTCCCTGTTTCACAGTCGTCAGGTTAAATAAATTCCAAATGAGTTATCTGATAAAATGTAAATTGATGGAATATCCTTATGTTTCTCCGATATAATTGTTCGGGTTTCGATTATTATTTTTGGCTTTCGAGCATCACTTTTATTTACATAAATGAAATGAAAACGTTTGAATTTTGAATGTTTAACTAATCGAATGTATGCCAATAAATCGTAAAAGCAAATGCGCACTAAATTAAATTTACGATGCCCTCATTTGGAATCGAATAAATGGAATAAATACATATATGTTAGAAGGATCCCAGTTCATTTTTATTTTCAGTCGGTTTTCACGTCGTCTTATTATTGAGTGTGTACTATTTCAGTACGCTTATGAAAATTCTTGTGCTTATTTAAATACAAGTGGAAATGAAATACTCGTAACGTTGATGTAAAATGGCCGCCCACGTTTCGCCTTTGAAAATAATATTTCCGTATGTAAGCATACCATATTTTTAGTGAAAACGTTGTTGAAATGACAACCCTCACCTCCCTCTAAATCAAACATGCATAAATCCAAGCCGCTCCCTTTACGCTATTATGTCAACCAAAGCGATTTATGATCGCATCTAAGAGATTTCCACAAAGGAGAAAATCGCAGAGTAAATAGTATTGAGCCCTCTCAAGAATATACCGACATTATAGCCTACAAGATAGTTGCAACCTTTGCCACTCACAGATTTATCAATAAGATTAACTTTTTAATATTCATACCGTAATATTTTCATGATATTCCGGATATTAAGCCGTGAAATGGGTTTGACTTTATCTTATAAAAAAGGCAAACTGACTAATCTCTTAACGTGAATAATACCTATATTCGCGAAACTTTTATACACCACAAAGAAATAATACTAATTTTTGCATTTACCGCGGTTTTTTTTTAATTTTGTTTCCCCCGACGGCTCGAAGATGTTTTCGAGAAGAAGAGAAATTATCATTACCAAATCAAGAATTATATTTCTCACTAGCTTTTGCCCGCGGCACCGCCCGCGTTAATGAGTTTTCCCGGGATTAAAGTCCCGCTTTATATTTTCCCAGGATAGCCTATGTGTTAATCCAGTACATAATCTACCCGTGTGTCGAATTTCATCGAAATCCGTTCAGTAGTTTTTGCGTGAAAGAGTAACAAAAATCCATACATCCAAACATCCAAACATCCATACTTACAAACTTTTGCATTTATAATATTAGCAGGATTGAGTGCTCGTGACCGCTAAATGTATGTTTACTGTAGTACATGCTCAAAGTACCAATGTCGTAGTAAACAAGCTTTGCGACCGTCGAGGTTTATCTCTAGATACTACGTCAATTGGAGACGGGCTGGGCCTAACGTACAAATCCTCTAGTTAGTGACTAGGACAATGAAATTATCGCCTTGGCTTCAATGTATGTGATATATCCTGTGGCATTATGTTGTTTCATTGATTATGGATATCGGCACATCGTGAATTTCGACGCAGTTGATGCTATAAGCCGCATGCTACTGAATTGGTACTAGTAGTGTATTGTTAGGTAATATAATACAATTGCATACAAAAAATATAATAATGTCCGCGTAATAAATGATAATTTTTAAATGTTAAACTAAAAATAAATGGGGCAAAAGTTTTTTTTTATCGTAGCAGATAAGCAAACGAGTAAAAAGTAAAAACAGCACAGCAGGCCTAGTGGCTAGTACTAAATCAGATGACCCTGCCTGCATGTTGTAGACAACATTTTCTAAAGCATGGTTCTAACTTCTACCACTTATAATAAAGTTTCAAGTCTGCATCGATGCTATATTTATCCTATCTTAATAATAATATAATTGCGAAAGTTTGTGAGAAAGTTTAGATCTTTGTAATTTTTTAGAAGGGTTTAAACGCAAAAACCCCAGCATGGATTTAGATGAATTTTGGCACACGGATAGATCATGTTCTGGATTATTATTTAAGCTGTACCTTTTATCTCGAAATATGTGAATATTTTAATGTTTTTTTTAATAGACAGGCGCCAGCGTCGTCCAGATGCCGGATAGCTATAGTGATTCAGGGATTTGTAGCAGGAAAGGCTGTTCACGCGGACGAAGCCGCGAGCAATACTTAGTATCTCATATTATCATACCCATGGCACTATTAATTGCTACTTTTAAATTTAAGAACACATCTTCAAGATATTTGATATCATAAACTAAGATAACGTGCCTCCGACTTTGTGAATACTATCTTCAGAATTAAACTTTTTCTGAGAATGAGTTACGAAGTTTTTTTAGGGGAAGACAGAAGGGCAACTAGTGACCCCACTTTTCGCCTTACGTATTCCGTCCCATGACCCGACAGGGGGCGAGCCTATCGACATATCGGGCACAAAACTCCGGGCTGATACTGATTAGAAATACCTAATATCACTTTACCCGACCCGGGAATCGAACCCCAAATTTAAGATATATTAGATTAGAATATAGGTTATAAGAAAGCCAAGAACTCTGATAAAAACACATTCAAAAAGGCTAATACGCATCCAATAATTAGGTACTAAATGTTTTCCAATCTGTTGATTAGTGGTTAAATCGTAGCGGCGAGTGTGTTGATACAGTTTTTAATACACCCAGAGGATTGCAGTTATTGCAATGAAGCTCGAATAACGCCGATGTAATTCTATATAATATGTATATTAAAGAATGTTTGTACTTTTCACTGGTGGTAGGTCTCTCATTATATAAGAGGCCGTCTGGGTGGGTACCACCGCAATGTTTATTTCTACCACCAAGCAACAGTGTGCATGCACTGTTGTGTTTCGGTTTGAAGGACATTGTAGCCAGTATAACTACTGGACATAATGAGACTTAACATCTTATGTCTCAGGATGACGAGCGCAGTGGAATGCCACACAGTACTTTGTGAGTCAAGGTGCGGGATGGTGTTGCTACTGTTTATGGGTGGTCGTATCGCTTACCATCAGGCGAACGGCATACTCGTCTCGTCATTCAATGCATTAAAAAAAAATGTATGTTCCCCATGGACTCCAAAATGGTTGGAGTGATCTAAATTATGTGGGTGACAGTGGGTGATCCTGTGATGTTTGGTAGATATCGGAACACAAGAAGTCATCTGGTTAAATTCTACCTCCGGTGCTACCCGTACGAAGCCGAGGCAGTAGTAGCTTTATAGACAAGGTATTGTTAACTTCTAAAGAATTTTTCTTTTTCATGTGCTGCAAGACCTTGCTTCTTGACAAATTTCATGATTCTAGGTCAACGGGAAGTAGGTTTTGATTCCCTTGCGAAATCGCAAAATATGCGACATAAACGGTCATATCTTTTGATCGCGTTGACTTACAAGTTTGGTTTTTTTACAGCTGAAAGAGACCGTAGACTCGAGTGTTGATATAAATTTCAACTTGATATCTCTACGCAGTCCTAGGAATTAAAAATGTCATTATTTCCCATGGGAGCAAATTACCGGTATAAAAAGTAGCGTATATTATGTTAATCCAGGACCAAAACCTACCCGTGTGCAAAATTTCATCCAAATCCGTTTAGTTTTTTCTGCGTTTAGGTACTTTTAACATACATACATACACTTTCACAAACCTTCGCATTTTTAATTTTATTATTATAGTAAAAAGTAAGAATACGAAATACCTGTGGCTTTTCTTTGTCATTACAAAATATACATAATTTATTTATTAAATGTTGACAAATGCTTTCAATATTAAACGCTCGTAAACCGAGGAGTACACTTCGCCCCAGGGGCACCTGCCGTCAGTTTAATAGCCCAGTAATTTAGCTACAATCTTTCATAACATACAACACAGTTATGGTGCTTGGTCAATTAGTTCAAAGGATTTATGCAGATGTTTATCTTGCTATATTATCTTCTATTACTTGTCTGTATGAAAACAAAATACACATACATGGCACCCACTTTCTACCATGTGTATTCCAGTCTATGTATTTCTTCGTATATTACATAGTGTTGAAGTATTTCTCTTGACTTGAAAACAATATTGTTGATAATATTGCTTCGGTGATCCGAAAAGTGACTACGATCGGTGGTAACGGCACACTATCCTATAAAGTTTGTAACGAGTGACTCGACTTCGCTTTCAACCACTATTTGACACGGCTGCCCCATAAATATCTATAACTTGCGGTCTTGTACTGCCCACAGTTATCTGTGAAGAGTTATCTCTATGCGACCTTATTCTATCAACTTGAAACTTAATGGTGATGATAACAGCGATAACATAATATAAAGAGTTTTTGTCAGGTATTTTCGGTATTTGAAACATTTGTAGAATAAAATTTTACTAGTGGTCGTCTAGCGGTCAAAAGTCGACGGGCGAATTTAATATATTTGTGACACATAATATATAAATAAATAATGTACAGTCAGCAGCATAGCTATCTGAACAAAATCAAAATTTCAAATCGCCTATATACGCATTAAGTTAAACTGAAACAACCTTTTCTTCCTTTGAAGTAAAGTAAATCTCTTTTATTTTATTTTTGTGAAGAGAAAAATAAGATAAGTAAGAACACAAAAGTATGTAGGCAATTTGACATTTTGAATTTGTTCAGCTACTTATGCTCCTGACTGTACATCATTTTATTTTTTCTGCATCCTTCTATATATCAACTTGAATTATGCTATATGCTATGCTCCACCGTGCGGGCAATGTGCTTTAAAATGGGTACAAAATTTAACTCCACGTACTAATGTAATATAATACATGGGATTTTTATATCACAGGTCCTACTTCTTGCAACAATTTTATTAAACTTTACCAAGTTTTCTACGAAATCGCATAAATACTGTGAAACATAAAAAAACATTTATTAACGGCACTACCCGCATAAAAGTCCTTCCTCAGAATTATAGATTCACAGTGCAATGTGCATATAGCGGCGATAGCCTAGTTGGAAGTGGAACGGACTGCCGAGCCGAATGTCCGCAGGTCCAAAATCCAAGGGCACACACCTCCGACTTTTCTAAAAAGTTATGTGTGAATTCTTTGTGAATTATCGCTCGCTTTAATGGTGAAGGAAAACATCGTGAGGAAACCTGCATACCTGAGAAGTTCTCTGAATTTCCAAGGTATGTGAAGTCCGCCAACCCGCACTAGGCCAGCGTGGTGGACTAAGGCCTTAACCCTCTGAGTTGTAGAGGAGGCCCGTGCTCAGCAGTGGGCAGTATATAATACAGGGGTGGTATGGTATGGTATGGCAATGTGCATGTTAGGGGATACAAGGTAGATTTTACATTAATTCAGGGCTTAGTCTATTTTAAAAGCAATTCCATTTAGCGGTTTATGCGTTAATCGATTACAAACAAACAAAATTGAATTTTGACATTTATATTAATAGAATTTATTAATAAACTGCCATGAACAGGCGTGCGTCTTTAGACTATTACTTCATGTGAAGAAAATAATAATACTGTTTTTATTTTGCATATAGACAAAAACACGAACAACTGCAGCCAAAATTTATTATTTTCATGGAAATATATCATAAACTATCCGTGACTTTGTTTTCCGTGTAAATTGGTCCATAAAGTCAGCCATGACATGCGAGAATTCCTGGTGCTACGAGAGGCATTTTGCAATAGACACTTAAATTCCACTTCGTTTACATTAAAAACTATTTTATTGTATAACTTAACATACCTTTTAACTCTGAAGGCGTAGGCAGCGGTGCAATTAGTATACCTACTTTTCACCATACTTACATCATCCCTCGATGTGGTTGGGGAGGGAGTCTGTCATCATACTCAGACTCCAGACTGAGACATAGTGAGACTTAACATCTTATGTCTCAGGACGACGAGCGCCGTGGAATGCCGCACAGTACTTTGTAAGTCAAGGTGCTGGATGGTGTTGCTAATGTTTATGGGTTGGTCGTATCGCTTACCATCAGGCGAATGGCATACTCGTTTCGTCATTCAATGCCTTAAAAAAAAACTCAACTATTTTAATAGTGCGATAAAATGACGAAATTTAACGATCATAAGTTCGGCATAGGTTTCGTCGATTAGAGCGATGACTTTCAACAATCGCAAACAACTTAAAGTAAAAGTCTTGAGACGTGACTATCGGGAATGTGTGAATATCACATGATTTATTATGGGCACGATGATCGTGATCCAGGCGCATGTATCTTATAATCGAAATAACTTGGAACTTGCCTGCCACTTTCTTCTTGTTGCGGTTTAGGTACTCAATAATGAAGGATAGGCTGTTTTACTGTAAATTTTGATACATATTGCATGTACACCGACAACTACATCAATTAATAATAGTGAGCAAAAAATATACTATGCTGTCAACTTGTTGCCGATAAACATTACACTATTATGATTTTTGACTGTATGACTGTTGATTGAGTAACTTCTTCAGCAGCCAGTTTCGTTAGATAGTTTATCGGCAACAAGTTGACAACGTCTTCCGAATTTTATTATTTACAACCTCATCGTTCCCTATACTTCAAAATTAAATATTTTCATTCTAAACGGTGAAAAGTGGTTTCATATTCAGTAGGTATTGAGGCATATTTTAGCTAAACATGATTTATTCGACGATATTACGCACCCAGCCCTGGCTTGAATGGCATTACGTTGACAGCTTATGAGGTCCTTTATTTATATTTGATTTATGTAGTGAGCAGAGATACGGAGTCGACTGTGGTATAGTTATTTGATGAGTATACGTTTATATTTAGTGGGTTGAAAGAAACTTTATTTTATAGAGTCCGTAAATTGTTTGTATTAGATTCCGGAACTCTGTTTAAACTTATTGATATAACGTTATTGGACACTTCTGTTCACCACAAAAAATCAGTACTCTGAACCCTGAAAAGGTGACATGTAATCATTTTTTACGCGAACCCAAGCCACAGATACGCAGAATATCGTAACTCCTGATATAAAAGATAATTTGTTTACTCAATTTATACCATAAAAAGGCAACAATGAAAAGTAAATGCAATTTATGTTTCGATATCTTTAGTATTTTAACAAAAACGACAATAACTTCGCCTTTCTGTATATAAACAACAGCCCTGTACACATTAAAATTATTCTTAAAAATAAAAGCGGCAAAGCTCATTTCAGTGAAATTGTGATAACTCTCCAAATGGGGTTGTTGACCCGGAGCTAAAATTAAAATTTACGACTTAAAGTACTTTCGATGTTCGAGCGTGGAATTACTAAACGGGTAATATTTAAACATAAAAATTCGAAAGCCCGAAAGCTGAATTCACTTGGGCATTCACAAAAACAAATCGTGTTTGGTGTTAGGCAATGTAATGCAAATTTAGGGAGTACCCGCTGAATCCGGTTTACACAACAACCATTGTTATAAAAATAATTGGGGTCACGGCGTCATTAGTCCTCTACAGTTTAAAACATAATAATGTAGGTGCAGAGAGCCCTAAATGTTATACTTTCAGCTTATTTCGTTCTTTCGAAAGTGATTAAATACTTAGTAATTTAGTCGTCTCGTTGCTGTCAACTTGTTGGGAAACACTACACTACTATAAACTGAGAATTGCTTCAGTAAGAGTAGTGTTTCTCAGCAAAAAAAAATGATAGGACAACAAGGTCGTTTCACAAAAAATCTTTCACCAATAACAATTTAAAACTATATGCCTAGACACGATCTCAATTATTATTATTATTTATTATATTTTATATACTTAATGTTCTCGGATCATTGATCTCGGATACACTTAATTGTGACACTACTCAAATGATTATTATATGGTAGGCATCCATTGCAAATCTTTAATTCGCATAAGTTTGATTTCCGCTGCACCAAAAAGCTGAATTAAATTTAGCGCCCAATCAATGGACTTAAACTATCATACAATATTGAAATTATAATCACCTTTGATATTATGGCACATTTTACACACATCAACCTGAAAAGTAATTTAAGCGGTGCTAGTATGTTTTAAATTTAATTTCGGCACACTAATATACCTTTGAGGGTCAAAACCCTTACCTTTATTATAAAGTCATCAGGACCCAAAACGTTAATCTTTCGGGTTCTTTTTCAAAATTACCCTGTCACCCCTCATGGGATCCGTTACGAGGCGCGTATTTGAAAGGCTTTTATTTTAATCAATGTAAAATATCTGAATGAGTGTTGTTCTTATAAAGATTTACTGGTCCCGTCGGATTCAGTTCAGCGGAGCGACACCAGCCACCACCAGATTATTATTTACCACTTTCAGCCTCATTTTATTGTTGCCCACAAAGGGTCAAATAATAAAAAGAAGTGTTCGCTTTGTGACTAAAACAATAGACCGATATTTATGGCCTTACCTTTTCGAATATCTCCGTTTCCCGGAGTCAACTTTAGACTTATGAAGTAATTTGGTATAACGGCCCACATTATTGCAAGTGGAAGGCGTCGCATTTTTCACTGTCAAAGAATTGTCGTTCTCGTCTAATGGCGTATGTGTTTTATGAATATGTTATTCGGAAGTCGTGGTTGGTGCATCATAAACAGTGCCTTAACTTTATGGGTTGCTTCAGTCTGCTTTTCGATTAGCTCGACTTTTTACAGTGGACTGGTTTAAATGTCATTTGGTCCAAAACCATTTTTAACTTTATAATATCATTATTCTCTTGTATATAGATATGGCATATTACCTATATATAAAAAAAACTGATTTTTTATGACACGAAAAAAAAATTCTATCCTACGTTATCGTGATAAAAGACGCACTACAGTAAAAATTACAAGCGAAAAATCACTGCAAAAGGTGCCAAATTCCTTATACATACTTTCAAATACAAAAGTAAAAACCTCGGTTGTAATAACCCGGAAAATGACCCCTGTCATAAACGGCCGGGTAACCGGAAATTTGCTGATCCCTGCCTGTCCCTATGCTGGCTAGTCATTTAGTCCACTTCAACGCAATAATTGGCTTTGTTACGAGCGAATATCTTAGTGCGGTTAAAGTTCGTACCATTTTATGCAGACGTTATCTGTTTTGTATTTAAGTTGAATGTTCTTTGTTTTGTATGAAGGTTTTTTATGTGTATGAATGAGTTGCTTGAAGTATGCTTGTATTCAAATTTAAATAACAGAAATAGATTTTCAAAATACGTGAAGATTTTCATTTGGTTTATTAATACACCTCTGCATGAAACCCAAACACAGCCGACAGAAATTGACATTATTGTGTGAGCTTTTCCGCGAATATTATGTTTACGCAATACTATTTTTATTATACAATAAGATTTGTTTGAATTTCTGTCTTATTTTATCTTCATTAGAGTTATTCATTATCTCTATCATCTACATGATGACAGAACATGTGAATTAATATTTCGTTTATTAGTTCTCTCATAGAAGTAAAGACACCTCACATTCTATCAATATATCGAGAACTACAAGTTTAAGAAAATAACATGCCTGTTTAGGATTCCAATGCACATAACTCAAGAGAAATGTTCACACGCTAAACGAGTGCATGTAGTTTGGCGACACTCCAAAAGAAGGGTAAAAATCAAACGGCGCGCTGACGCGATCGTACCGGGCTATCGAGTTTATCGCTTGTAAATATGACATAAATGAAGATAAAGTGTTAAGGAATATCTTAGAAATGGTACCCGATTCTAGGAAACTAGAATTGGTGGGTACCAATTCACTACACACACGGATTTTACCTAGAATCGGGTGATTCTAGGTAAAATCCGCCTTAGTTACACCCGTAAATGTGTTGCGTTCCGGAATCAGCCTGTCTATATCTATCCAATTTCACACAGGCCGGCATAATAGGGTAGTTTCCTATGTTCTATTTTGTACATTATTTTATATGTAACAGAAAATAATACAAAAAAGAAGTTCTTCTGTGAAATCAGGATCAAAATTGGTTGAAAAATTAAGCAGTTATTCATGTTTGAAATATTGTCGTGAGCTAAAGTGGGGGCGTGGTGGGGATATCGCGCTATCACTTTCGCACGCACGCAGCGTTATGGCCGGTGACACTCGGTGACGTCACAGTCTGATATTACTGTAATTTGACAATTATCCCTTCTACCAAAATTTCACAGCTTTCTAACTTACTTATTATTGCGCCAATTTTGAAAATTATTTTTCCGTTAGGTTTTGGATGGCATACATTTTTGATAAATGTATTAAAAAAAAGTAGTCTACTATCGTATTGGATATAACTACTTCCCACGGTTCATCTAACATTCGCACATAATTTTACTATTAGTGGTATGAACGTTAAATAAATCATGAGAAAATATTATGTACTTAATTTTTTATAGGATCCGTTGTGATTATTTTTCTGGGAAAATTTCTTTTCTCAGGTTTTAGGTGTATTATTATAAATATAAGTGCTTTGATGTATGGAATGGAAGAATTCTATACTTATAGAAAGAGATTGTAAGAATTTGGAGCTCAAACGTAATGTGACCTGAAAAAAAATTTTTGTACTCATAAATATATATTTGTTTACCACTTTAATCAAGGTTTTTGGGATCTTTATAGTTAGACAGAGAAATCTCTGCGTTTTCTAGCTTCACTATTCGTTCAGACGTCTTGACTTAACGTAATATCTAGATTAAATCTAGTGTTATATGTAGCTAGCATTGCGCGCGGCTCCGCCCGCGTGGAAAAGTTTTTCCGGGATAAAAAGTAGCCTATAGCACTCAGGAGTAATATAGCTTCCTATTAGTGAAATAATTTTCAAAATCGGTCCAGTAGTTCCTGAGATTAGCACGTTCAAACAAAAAAACAAACAAACAAACTCTTCAGCTTTATATATTAGTATAGATTTAATGAAAATTATTATATACTATTTTCAGGCCATTCATAAAAAATCTTATATTAAACTAAAATATAAATAACGTGCATCTCCCAACACACTAAATTCATTTTGAAAATACTCGTTAGAGGCTCAAAATGTCGACGACACTGCGAAATTTTTCAATAAAACCCGCCGTGGGCATTGTTTATACGCTAGGTATCGTTTTTGTTTTGTAGTAAGGTTCATAAAAATGCGGTTGAAGTGTAATTGGGTTATGATCGGCCAGTGGTCAGGGCAAACTGCGGGGACAGCCCTTTACTGCCGCAAATATATTTTCGGCCCGTTCCAGGCATAAACTCGGGTGTATTCACTGAAAATGTGCCGCAAAACTGTTGATACTCTTGAATGTGGCCCTGGGTGGCCACTATGTGAATCAACTTTTACAAGCTGGAGAATAATGCTATATAAAATAGTATTTTTCTATTGTATTAAAGCTTCGTGTTTTATTTGAAACTAAGAGCTAGAAATCAAATCATGTTATGTGGATATAAAACCACACACTCACGCCTTTTATTTTTTAGAAGCGCAACTAGTGCACACACTTTTCGCCGTCCGTATGCTGTCCCATGATGTGATAAGGAGCGAGCCTATCGTCATACCGGGCACAAATTCCAAACTCCGGGCCGATACTGATTTAAGACCCGATATCACTTTGCCGACCCGGAAATTGATCCCGAGACCTCAACATTGCAGTAATACTGTATAACTACGCCGCCGAGGCAGTCGTGGATTATTATTAGAAAATATAAAATGTTAATACCCGGTTTTAGGTGTAACTTATTCAAGAAATTGACGTTTTCTTCGGCGCCGTTGTTTCATCCGTGGTCACATGAAGTTAAGGGTCTTATCACACTGGCGAATTGTAAGAGAATTCACAACGAGGCGAAGGTGCTGGGCGGTCGTCCAGTGTAATAAAACTGTTAACTTTATCTGACCATGGATGAAACAACCTGAGTCACATCTATACTTGAATGAACTTAGCAAACATTTGTAAAGCGTTACTTCAGAGCAAAAATAAACAAATATAATATGTACATATAATCAGAAAATTTAATAGGTCGGGGAAAAGTCTTTTCGCACATACCTAGTATGTATAAACTTGTAATAAAAACTCTTTGGCTGTACTATTTGTATCTGGCTGGTTTTGATGACTTTCAAAAGGTTACATTTCAAAAAAAGAAACAAATTAGTAAAATGTTGTTTTGCAGCTATTTTACATTTATTTTTATTTCTGACAAAATTAGTGAATGTTATTAAGTAATTCGATGCATTTTAAAATTTTATTACAAAACAGGAAAAAAGCACCGCTAACCGCGAAACAAATTTGTGACGTTTATGGATCTAACGCAGTGTCAGTAAGAGTAGCACAAAGTTGGTTTAAGCTTTTTGGTTTTTTAGAAATAAATGGTTTAAATGGTTTTTCAATCCGGGGATTTTGATGTCAAAGATGCGCCTCGCTCTGTTCGCACTGTTACGAATAAAGTGGACGCCATTTTTGAAAAAGTGGAGCAAGTTAGACATAATATCAGTAGTAATGACATAGCTGAAAACCTGAGAATTGACCACAAAAGAGTTTTGACCCATTTGAATAAAGGTAGGTACACAAAAAACCTCGATATTTGGGTGCCACAAAAGCTCACCGAAAGAAATCTAATGAACCGTGTACTCATTTGCGATTCTTTATTGAGACGTAATAAAACCGAATCGTTTTTGAAAAGATTGATAACTGGTGATGAAGTGGATCACATACGACAAGAACGTCCGAAAAATGTCGTGGTCAAAAGTCGGGCTTCATAGACTGTGGCAAAACTGTGGGTTAACTCGCAATAAGATAATGTTGTTTGTATGGTGGGATTGGCAGGGCATTGTTCATTATGAGCTTTTACCGTCGGGCAGAACCATCGATTCGGATCTCTACTGCCAACAACTAATGAGATTAAAGCAAAAAGTTGAGAGAAAACGGCCGGAATTGATCAATAGAAAAGGTGTGGTCTTTCATCACGATAGTGTACGCTAGACCACACACAAATTTAGCCACTCAGCAAAAATTAAGAGAGTTTGGCTGAGAGGTGTTAATGTATCCACCATATAGACCTGACGTTGCACCTTCAGATTTCCACCTGTTTCGGGCCCCTCAGAATTCTGCAGTCCTCTCACATAATTTATTAGAAGTTTAATTTATTTTTTGAAATAGAAATAGAAATAGAAATCATTTATTGCAGAATGAAGGTACTTAATATACAGGTGGTTATTATACATAAATATGTTCCAATACATTCTACCGGGATAGGTACCGGTGTGCAATACAATTAAAATACATATTACTACTACTTGTACATCGTTTTTTTTTTCTGTAGACAACACATAAATTTTCACATACATTTTCCTATTATATATTACACTATTTATGCAGAATGCATTTTTTAAATATTTTAAGCAGTGTCAGGTTAACATCAAGAGAGGACTGCCAAAACTACTTGTATCGTTTTTTTTATCAGAAGTCCCAAAAATTCTACAGCAATGGAATTATGGCACTACCTACAAGATGGCAGAAAATCATCGAAGACAATGGCACATATACTGTAATTAAATGTAAGTAAACTTGGAAAAAATAAGTGTTGAGTTTTCATATAAAATGCGAAGAAACTTTTTCCCCAACCTAATATACCACATACTATAAAATACGAATGAGACTTTTTCTATTACATCATTTTCTACTATGAATTCATACAATATTTAAATAGCCCTAGGCGGCGTACCAAACTAAATATTTACTTACAAGAGCGGTGCTCGGTGAATTTCTATCGATTTCTCATGTTGCGTTAAAAGGGCTCATTTGGTTTTATTGTATGAAATGTATGGGAGTATAATTTGCATTGAGCCGGTGGTCACGCACGTCGTGGGGCGTTTCCTTTTTATTGTTCGGGTCTTAGGCTTTCGTCGTACCTTAATGCGGTGGCTTGCTCGCTGCAATACTATCCTACGTATGTGTAGCGATGGTATCAAGGAACGTTTTTATTATGCCTTATAAATTGCGAAGTATGGTTTTAGCTGAATATTTGCTATACATATATATGTTACGTATGACATCCGTATATATACGTATCCGATTATAGTGACGTAGTTGTATTGCGTGCGTGGTATGACTATCGCGCTGAGGTCTTGGGTTCGAATCCCGGTTCGGGCAAAGTTATATTGGGTTTTTCTGCTTAATATCAGCCTCGGGTCTGGAAAATGTAAAACGAGACTTTTATCCCAGATAAACCTTTTCACGCGGACGAAGCCGCGAGCAAAAGCTAGTTTAATTATAATCATAAGACGAAGAGGAATTGTTACTATGAATGTGAGGAAAATGGTTTTAGATATTTGTCAATTTTAAAGTATGTAGCTACATAAAACAATGAAAAAAAAAAGTTTTTGTCAACAAGTAAAACCGACTTCAAAACCACTACAAACCAAAAAAATATTTAACTTTATTTTCGCTTAGATTATACGTATATTTGGAGTCGATGCCTTATTTAATTTTTATTTATTGCTTTTTTGTTAGTTAATATGAAATGGTGTAAACAATACATCATCGATATACGATTGCAGCCAGGGGCGTAGTTACTGCCGTATCAGCCGTATCAATGATACGGGGCCCCCGGACTTTAGGGGCCCCTCTTAGCCCATACATACGTTAAACATAAGCGGGCAACCAAAAGTTCGCACTGCCCTAAGGGACCCCCAAAATTCTTTAATATAGGGCCGCTGTATAGCAAGCTATGTCAATGATTGCAGCATTCGCTGGTATCAGTAGTTTTTGAGAAACTCGCGGCCATAAAAACTTACATACAAAATACATACATACGGATCGAATACAGAATCTCATTTTTTTGAAGTCGGTTAATAAAATGAATCATATTATGGACAATGATTTCTTATGTTTTACATTGAAATAAAACTTCTTAATGGATTTTTTTCAAAATGAAATATTAACTTTTTGGACGATCAACACCTCAATCCGTCCCGTGACAGGAAGGAAGTCTTCGAAACGCTATGAGTAAAAATAAAATTTCGCGTAAAAAACCTTCAAGTAGTTTTATTTCAACATATTATGAATTCCTTACATATAACACCTCAAGAATATTTTGTGGGATTTTGTTTGTCGATTACATATTGTTGACAAAAATAGAAAGAACCCAAATTTAAATTCAACGTTATAACTCGAAATACGGATTATAAAAACATAAAATGTAATTTACAATCACTAGCTTTTCAAATTAAATAAATAATATTTAATTCACGTCACCACAAATGATCTTACTTTAAAGCCCGACGTATCCCACTTGAGCCTCTTCAAGATTCCAATTTGTCGCAAATGTGTTGAAAAGGTGTACCGAAAATTCAGCTTGAGAAAAATATTTTTTCCTCATACACTCTAATGAGGCTTCTTTCTCTGATACTTATCTGAAGTTTTTCCTTCCGAATCGTGATGTCCATGTTACTAAGCTGACCGGTAATAAGTAGCTAATGCGCAGATATCATTTATCATCGGCCCTCAGATAAATTAATTACTAATTACTGCAGATATCCAATTACCTCCGTATATTAATAATTGTATCTGACATATTCGTAATCTATTAATTTGCCTTTTGACATAGGTCTATTGCTTTCGGCAATGGACTTGTAGGCAAGTACTTAAATTACTTTCATTTCATACAGTGGGGAATCGGAGAGATCAATATTGAGGCATTCTCATTATTACCTAGGTAACATAGTGGGCGGAGGTATTATATTCAGCTTTGATTAATTATATACCTAGATAGACACTGAACGTTTCAAATGCGTCGAGAAAAATAGAGGCCAACAGTTGTCCACTAAATGAGTTCGAGTGAATTATTTTTTGTTGTTTTTCATGGATATAATTTTCTCCCCATTTTAATAGAAACCATTTAATAACTGGTATCATTATGCGCGCACACAAGGATACGCAGAATGATGCAGCGATAGCTTATGACAAAGGTGTCACGCATACTAGCTTTAGAAAAGTTGGCCTGTTTGTTTTAGTTTCATTGTAGCGCGTCACTCTATCTAGGTTTATAATTTATCAAAGATATTCAGCTTGTTTGAGAGAGTTTTCCCGAAACAAAAGAACCGTTGTCCGTTTTAAAATGCTCAGAAACAGCCAGTTACGCAAACTTTTTAACTAATATTAACATTAAAGTTAGTATTGGTAGAATTATGTCTAAAATTATTTATGTGTGTGGTTTGCCTCCGTGACATACTTAACTGAATTTGTTATAGCAGATTTATATATATTCCGAATCCATTAGTTATACAGTTTTGTCTTACTTCTTATCTTACTAATATTATTAATGCGAAAGTTTGCAAGTTTGTATATTTGGATGCTTGTTAGAAGTTAAAGCAGAAACAACTAAACGGATTTGGATGAAATTTGGCAAACGGGTAGGTCATGTCCTGTATTAACACATAACACATGTTTTGGATTACTATCTAGCCCTAGATTACTTAATTCTAATGTTGTGAACTGTAATGACTGTAATCTGTTATGCATCTTAAATAAATAAATAAATAAGGTACTTTTTATCCCGGTAATTTTTTTTTTCCATGATAAAGAATTGATATTATTAATATTTTTAATCTATATAGTAATCTAAATAGTAGATGGCGCTGTCGTCGTACTGTGTTTTAGGGACTTTAGTAACGGGAAAGGCTTTGCACGTGGACGAAGCCGCGAGCAACACCTAGTTTTAAAAAAAAAAAACTTTTGTTTTCGGTGATATAGAATATCTCCTGTAGTTCCTAATATCGAATACGTATAATAAAAAAAATAAAAAAATAAGAAGTATGTATAATATTATGTGAGTCATTCCACATTTCTCAATATCAAAGAAAGAAACTTGAGATGAAAATTAGCGATTTGTCACTGAGGACCTGTGTAACAAGTTTCAAGCAAATTTTAATTAAGTTATCGTATTAAGCAGCTAATGTGGATAGTACTCATTTTATTATCATTTATTTGGGAGCATAGATTAGAGTGTGACTTTTGTATTTGGTCGGCTTATACATTTATGTGACGAGTAGCATTTACTCAGAAGTTGTGGAATAGGCCCTTTAAGTATATAATATGAACGAATTGATACCGCCCCAACGTGTCTAGTTGGTTAAGTTTTCATATTAATTAATATAGTACTTACTTAAAACTCACATCATCGATGTTTTAAATATGTTAGTTTTTATTAAGAAATTATCAAGTAGGTGATTGGATTAATACTCATATAAGACCGTAATTTGTCTCCACTTAATTACGGTCTTATATGAGTATTAATCCAATTACCCACTTGATAATTTCTTTCTAACATATTACACAAGTTAACCAAGAACCCTGAGCCGATTATTTATTTATAAACTTTCACAAACACGGACGCTCCAGTTTTATCACGCGACGTGTCCGGAAGTTAGGCCGAATTAAAAAATAACCCGAGATCTAATACATATTACATCACATCAAAATCCTTCATTTTACGAAACTCTCTTTTATTACGTGGCATACTTTTATAAAAAAATATTTTCATATTTTAACCTGGAATGCAGAGCACCGCTAAGCTGATTTCCTCGCTGACCTTTTAAATACAAGCTTAACACCGAAATCTGTTCCGTGTACAAAAATTAATAAAGCAGATAATTATTACAAAGTCAATAATGAAACGAGCCCATTGCCGTGTTAATGGAAAGCAAATATTACATTTTGTATCATTACCGTGACATTTAATGAAATCGAATTATAATAATTATACCGAATTCATAATTGAATTTTCCGCAATGTCTATTTCTACCGCCAAGCAACAGTGTGCATGCACTGTTGTGTTTCGGTTTGAAGGACATTGTAGCCAGTATAACTACTGGATATATTGAGACTTAACATCTTATGTCTCAGGATGACGAGCGCAGTGGAATTGTAAGTCAAGGTGCTGGATGGTGTTGCTACTGTTTATGGGTGGTCGTATCGCTTACCATCAGGCGAACGGCATGCTCGTCTCGTCATTCAGTGCAATAAAAAAAAAATGATATTACGCATACAAAAGTCTAGCTTTGATTGCGTTTTTGCCTGGCATAAAAGTCTTTTTTTCTAGAGCCGATTTCACAGCTTGTTGATAAATGCTACTCGCCACATAAATGTATAAGCCAACCAAACACAAAAGTCACACTCTAATTTATACTCCCAAATAAATGGTAATAAAATGAGTACTATAAATATTAGCTGTTCAATACGACAACTGTCAAATAAATTTACTTGAAACCTTTGAAACAGACACAAAATACGTTTATCAAAGGAAAAGGTGTTAAACGCAAGTCACACGCTTGAATGACGTGACATCCCTTAATGTAGAGATAAAATCTTTAGTCCTTCCGTGTTCAAACGATGTTAAGTCATTGGTTTTTGGTCTTTGCCATGATGTCAGCATAATTTTGACGCTTGTTAGTTTAAAATTTTGAATTCCAATTTCAAACCATTTATAACTAGTACAAAATGGGATACCTCACATAATAGTGGTCTAAATCAATATAACTTTGTGGCAGTGTTTTTGTTTGAACAATATTGCAGCTAGTTTATACTAGGCATCAAAATAACTACCATTTTTATAGCAGTTAAATGAGCATATTGCTCACCTGATGGTAAGCGATAAGACTGACCCTAAACACCATACAGATCTTTGAATTACAAAGTACTGCGTGGTTTTTTTTTATTATTACATTGAATGACGAGACGAGCATGCCGTTCGCCTGATGGTAAGCGATACGACCACCCATAAACAGGAGCAACATCATGCAGCACCTTGAGGTACAAAGTATTCTGTGGCATTCCACTGCGCTCGTTATCCTGAGGCATAAGATGCTAAGTCTCATTATGACCAATAGTTACACTGGCTACAATGTCCTTCAAACCGTACAGGGCACTTCACTGAACTCGTCACCATGAGAAGGTGGTGGTACTGATTTACTGGTGGTAGGTCTCTCATTACTGGTGGTAGGTCTCTTATTATGTAAGAGGCCGTCTGGGTGGGTACCACCGCAATGTCTATTTCTACCGCCAAGCAACAGTGTGCATGCACTGTTGTGTTTCGGTTTGAAGGACATTGTAGCCAGTATAACTACTGGACATAATGAGACTTAACATCTTATGACTCAGGATGACGAGCGCAGTGGAATGCCACACAGTACTTTGTAAGTCAAGGTGCTGGATGGTGTTGCTACTGTTTATGGGTGGTCGTATCGCTTACCATCAGGCGAACGGCATGCTCGTCTCGTCATTCAAAGCAATAAAAAAAAAAAAAAAAAAACAATATAAGATGCTAAGGGCTGATTTCACCGTCATTCTGATAAATGGTATTTGTCACATGAATGTGTTTCACAGGTCTTGAATAGAAATATCTGATAGAATAAATCACTAGTAATGTGTCTCTTATAGTCAGCGTTATAAGCTTCCAGTTATCTGGGACTTTTTCAGGAACCAATGAACTGCTCCTAAGTCTTATAATGTCCAGTTATTACGCTGGCTACAATATCCTTCAAATTGGAACATAACAGTGCATGCACACTACTGCTTAGCGGTAGAAATAGACATTGCGGTGGTACTTACCCAGGATCCCTTGCAAAAGAGACTTACCACTATAATGTAGTATTTATTACTTATACTATCGTTTAAATTCCGAGTAATATTAATACAGATTGTCATTGCACTTACATCAATTATAGTCTAAGAGCTGACAGTTCTCTAAAAGAATTTTGAAGGTATGTGAAGTCTGCTAACCCGCCAGCGTGGTGGACTAAGGCCTAAAACCTGTCAGTGGTAGATGAAGCCCCTTGCTCAGCAGTGGGCAGTATATAATACAGGCCACAGGGCTGGTATGGTGGTATGGTAAGAGCTGATAGACATTTTAGGGAAGGTGTTTGCGGCAGTGTATATAGTTATACCTGAATACGATAATGCAGACCTGGCTGGTTGCAGGTCTTAAGCGACCCTTAAATAAAAACTGAAAATTAATTACTAGACTTTGCTCGCGGCTCCGCCCGCGTGAATGAGTTTTTCCGGGATAAAAGTCCCGCTTTATATTTCCCCGGTATAAAAGTAGCCTATGTTACTCGCTAATAATGTAGCATTATATGGGTGAAAGAATTTTTCAAATCGGTCCAGTAGTTTCAGATCCTATTCAATGCAAACAAACAAATAATCAAATCTTTCCTCTTTATAATATTAGTATGGATTTTAATATCTTACAATTTAGTATTTAAAGAGTTAAACAATGAAAACGCCAGATCATTAAATTAACCGAGTCAGAAACTTTGCCAGGTATTCGCTCATATATATTATGTATATTAAAACATAAATATATTTAACAATCCGAAACGTAATCGCAGTAAATCTCGATTGTTACCCCCAAGCAATTAGATTCATGTTTTTAATCTCCTGATTCCCGTATTCGTGACGACCGCAAACGCGTCAAGCTACCTTGGGGAGCATTATTTCAAAGAGTTTGTGAACAGGGTCGTAAACCACTAACGACTGCCCGACAGCGATAATGAATTCACTCTACACACCAAACGGCACCGCACATTTGAATCTAACGAGGGACTCAAAATATTTCAATATGTAGGCTGCTTTATAATGACGGGTTACGAAATTATACAGATAGCAAGGGATAGGTGTATTAGTTGAGGAATAGTGTTACATAGCCTCAAGCACGAATTTAATTTGTCATGCTTGAACAAGTTTTTACTGGTGGTAGGTCTCTCATATGTAAGAGACCGTCTGGGTGGGTACCACCGCAATATCTATTTCTACCGCCAAGCAGCAGTGTGCATGCACTGTTGTGTTTGGGTTTGAAGGACATTGTAGCCAGTGTAACTACAAGACGTAGTGAGACTTAACATCGTATGTCTCACGATGACGAGCGCAGTGGAATGCCACACAGTACTTTGTAACTCAAGGTACTGGATGGTGTACCGTGTAACTACTGTTTATGGGTGGTCGTATCGCTTACCATCAGGCGAACGGCATACTCGTGTCGTCATTCATTCCCATAAAAAAAAAAATCCGCCGACCCTATAGTAAAATGTGATAGGGCCAAGAGAAAGAAGCACACAAAAATGGAAGTGAGGGTTAAAAATATTGTGTTTATAACACAGTTTCAAATTTTTATCTTTAGACCCCTTGATGGTTATTCTGATGTGGTTATCTGATCTATGAGGCGAATAGCTGAAAAAGTACACTATGTTTTCTAAAGTACATCATTCGAGGCAGTAAAACATCAAGTCTACAATCGAAGTTATGTAGGAGAATGACTGGATTTCGAGAAAACCAATTACAAAGATATCTAAAGAAGAACCATTTCCGCTTTACGGAAGCGTAGCACGTCCCGAAGGACTTTAGCTGTTATTATGAAGTCGCAATTGGTAATAGTCTCAGTAACCATTGTTTAGAAGTAGTGTTGTAATCCTAGTTGCAAGCTGTCATGTATAATGGTTAATATAAACAAATAAGATAGTTCAGACAATAAGCAAACTGAAAATGTTGGTTTTTGATCATAGAATTATGTTTTATTTGTTACAAAATTTCTAGTAGTATATTAAAACTGGTAAATTAAGACTATTTGTCAAAAAAAAGGTTACAATACTCTATCATTTGGCTCGCCAGTACTTACTTATAATGTACTTGTAGTTTAAAATATTATTAAAGTGGATTTGTGGATTATTGTTTAGTTTATAATTTAATATGGGGACAATATACATCCGCAAAGATGAACAAAGCCCCGCATTACATATTAAAAATATAGACATTCTTAGCAAAGTGTCGTAACCAGACCACATCTTACTTTAAAACTATGTATTTGGTTATTATGTTTCCTTTAACCTTTCACAATGATTAGTGTATATTATCAAAATGTCAATAGATTTCGTACCAAATTATCCCAATTTTACTTTAACTTATTAAATTCTGAATATGACGTAATCTGTTTAACGGAAACTAATCTGAATAAAAGCATTTTTGATGGAGAGGTTATAGATGATCGCTATAACATTTTTAGGCGAGATCGCATAGATACTACATCCTCGAAAAGCGAAGGCGGAGGCGTTCTCTTAGCAATTAAAAGACATTTTCAAGTCATTCGACAGCCTACCTGGGACAGTGATTTGGAGGATATCTGGGTAACCATAATACCGGAAACTCGTAATACTCCAAATCTGAATATCTGTGTCTGCTATCTTCCTCCGGATTTAAATTGTGTTAAATTAGATGATTTTTATTCTAATTGCCAAAAAATATTATTAAATAACTGTCCTGATGACAACTGTCTCATCGTTGGGGACTTCAACACCCCTAATTATTGTACCAGCGCTTTTAATACTGCGGAGCCATCACAGTTTTCAAATGTTAATAAACTCTCACTCTTGCAGGAATTCATTTCAATATGTAGCTTACATCAATTTAATGGCATTACTAATGAGAATAACCGCACTCTTGACTTAGTACTCTCGACGGTTGAATCTCTGAGAGTTATTGAAGCTATACCGCTCAGTTTGATGGATAAGCACCACCCTGCTTTACAGATTGAATTTCCCTTATTGCGTTATAAAGTAAAAGGTTTAAGTAAAAACAATAAAAAGCGATTAAATTTTTCAAAGTGTAATTACCAAGACATACAATATGAATTAAGTATAATAGACTGGCATGACACCTTATCGAGCTCTGATGTAGATATATGTACTAACATTTTTTACGAGAAGCTTTTCGAGATCATCAATAAATATACACCACTTACAACTGTAAATTCAATAAATTATCCTATTTGGTATAGCAAACCCCTAATAAAATGTAATGAGGAAAAGAACAAATACCATAAACTTTATAAAAAATTCAACAATCCTCGAGATTATGACTCATTTTCACTACTACGTAACCGATTCAAGAAAATGGCCGATCAATGTTACAAGAAATTTATTTCCTCAACTGAGGAATCTATGCAAAGGAATACTAAACTTTTTTGGACGTTTGTGAATAATAGGAAAGGTCACGTCTCAATGCCACATGTTATGAAATTTGGCAATACTTGGTCCTCAAATGGACATGGTATATGTGAGCTATTCTCAACCTATTTTGGGTCAGTGTTTGAAACAGACAATCAAAATAGCATATCCTCTTCACATCTTTCAGGCAATAGTTATGAATCTTTTAAAAACAGAGCTACAGATTCACTATCGTATATTTTTATTACGGAAAGGAATATTATTATAAAAATTAAACAGCTTGACAAAAACAAAGGTGCTGGACCAGACCTACTTCCTCCATCATTTATTAAACTATGTGGTAAAGAGTTGAGTGTTCCATTAAATATTATATTTAATAAATCTATTACCAATGGAATCTTCCCCAAGCGATGGAAGATAGCTCATATAATACCCATTTTGAAAAATGGAGATAAGTCTCGCTGTGAAAACTATAGACCTATTAGTATTTTATCCTGCTTCGCAAAATTGTTCGAATCATTGGTCTATAGCCAGTTATATAATTATGTTAAGCCTCTTCTATCTATTAAACAACATGGCTTTGTGAAGGGTAGATCAGCCGTGACGAACCTCTTAGAATATAAAAACTATCTTTGCAACAGTTTTGCCACAGGTGGTCAAGTTGACTCTATTTATACGGACTTCTCGAAGGCTTTCGACAAAGTCAATCACAGATTGCTTTGTAACAAACTTGCCTCTTACGGTATTCATGGTAACTTATATCGTTGGATAAGTTCCTACCTTAATAACAGGAGTCAATTAGTCGCTTTAAAAGGATTCATCTCATCTCCCACTCCAGTAACCTCTGGTGTGCCTCAAGGTTCACATTTGGGACCCCTTTTGTTTGTTATTTTCATTAACGATCTCATGGAGCATTTGTCTTGCGAATATTTATTGTACGCAGACGACTTGAAAATATTTAACACTATTTCATCACCTATGGACTATAATCTCTTACAAAAGGATTTAAATACTGTTTCAGACTGGTGTAAGACCAACCACATGTATCTTAACATTAGCAAATGCTTTGTCATAACATTTACTAATAAGCGCTCTAAGATTGTTAATGATTACATGATTGACGGTCGGGTTCTTACGAGATCCAGCCTTGCTAGAGATCTGGGCGTCCTGTTTGACGATAGACTTTCATTTCGTGCACATTACCAACACATAACAACGAAAGCCAATCAACTCCTTGGATTTATTTTTAGATCCACCAAAGGCTTCAAAAAATCTCGATCTTTATTGTATTTATTTTATGCTCTTGCCAGAAGTATTCTAGAATATGGCAGCCCTGTTTGGTCACCCCACTACAAGGTGCATATAGATGAATTAGAGAGGGTACAGAAAAAGTGTTTACGAATGCTATGTTTCCGGGAAAACCTAGGACGTACCAATCTTAATTATGAAAGTAGATTGTCTAAATTTAATGTGCAGAACCTGGAGATGCGTCGTAAGTATTTTGACTTCATTTATTTTTACAAAATAATTCACTCGATTATAGATACCCCTGATTTGCTTTCACAAGTTGCTTTCAATATTAAGTATAGCGCGCGTAGGTCCAACCATATAAATCTTTTTGCAATACAAACCTTTAAAAATAATATTTCCTTTTACAATCCCCTGGTTAGGATGGCTCGGCAGTATAACGAATTGGTAAGAACTCATTTGGAATTGGACATATTCACTCATAATATTGCATCGTTTATTAAAATACTTAAGAATATCCTATTTCCCATACCTGACAACCTAGACTTAACATAAGCGTTGAGTCTGGTTGAGATCTACATTATTGTAATAAAATTGATAGTAGTCATTTAACATAGTCAACATTATCTACATATACTCTGTTTTAATTGTGGATGCACTCATCTAGTAGTTTATACTTTATTTACGGTAGTTGTACTTTAATTTTACTTCATATATTTTGTATAATTTTAGCGTCTAACTCTTTTTAGTTTTCTGTGTACACATATTGTTGGAATACAATCTAGATTAAAACTATACAATGTTTACGTATATTTTGTAGCAATTGTAATCTGTTTTGTGTATAATAAAATAAAATAAAATAAATAAATAAACAATGGTGTGGATTGTACAATAATTAGTACTTAATAATAAGCTTCGTAGTTTTAAAGAATATATTGTACAGTTGTTTTTTGTTCCAAATAAATAAAAATAAAAAAAATAAAAAAAAATAAAATATAATTTACCTTTGTGCGAAAAAAATAAGGTGGAGCTTTAGTGGATGCTCACTGTAGCATAAATACGCCGGCTCAGGTGAGAGACCAGGGTAGTACTATTGTTTCATAGAAGACTTATATAAAGTTATAATATGTCGTACTATTCAGTATTCTGTGGTTACAGCTTGCTTTTTAATTTCCTATTCCTATGGTGAGTGAGATTTCAGCAGGTCCAAACAATCTCTTTCCCGTCTCTAATCGGCCTACAGTACATCCATGATTCATCTGGAATTATGAAATGTTGTATTTATGGGCGGTGATAATCACTTTTAATCACGTGACCCGCTTGCCCTTTACCGGCCTGTGCTATAAAAATAAAGTATCCAGATTAATTTACCCTCAGATATTATGTTAAAGTGTAATTTTAAAACCGGTATGATATATATTACTTTGCTAGAAATTTCATCATAAAATTTTAACACCGTGATTTTACCCATATTTTTAATCTACGAATAAAATAAGGCACGTTCATTAGCTGGTGTCATCTACGGAAAAAATGATGTTACGTAATTAAAGCGTGAGGATAAACTTGTTACATTTTGAAGGGGCATTAAAAACTCCTGATGACTTGTGAAGCGGCGTGACGGCTATATTTTTACCGTCTGTTTTATGAAAAAAAAACGAACATTTTCCAACGTAACGCGATAATGAGCACGACGGTCAATTAATTAGCCTTAAACAAGTCATTTTGCTCTTTTAACACAGTTGCTTAACTGTATTAGGTGGGGTCCAGAGTGTTTAAGTTAATTAGTTACTTTGCCGACTTGCCTAACATTTGTCTACATAGATGTTCTAAATACTTAGTAGTTGTGCGCGCGTAATTTGCATAAAGAATTTCCTTGCTTTATGGCTTGACTCACGGCATCCGTAATGTTTGAGGTGGCGTTATGCGACGCCTTGCCACTGTAATTAGAGAGTAAGGAATAAAAAGGCCATAAAAGCTTTTAAATTTAGTAATGAAAATTTTGTATTATAAAGATTTTGTGAAGAAAATACCTATAAAATGTGAGTGTTAAATTAAAACATGCCCACATCAAATGTTTGTGTAGCTGTTTTATTGTTTGCCTATTTATAATTTTGGAAAGAAAATAAAAATATATACCTTCTTCTTCTTCTTCTAGTGCCTCCTCAATGTTGAAGGTTAGCCGTCAGCTTCTTGTATTTCTCCTTGTTACTGGCCAGGCGGAACAGATCTTCAAAGGAGGTGATACCGGTCCACTCCCGCATGTTTCTAAGCCACGATTTTCTCCTTCTCCCAGCGCGTCTCTTCCCTCTACCTTGCCCATCATTATTCATTGCAGCAGTATATATGTTTTGTGCCTAAGCACGTGGCCGAGATATCCTATCTTGCACTGTTTGATGGCTTGCACACATTAACACAACACCACACACCACATTTCAAACGCTTCTAAGCGTCTTGTAGTATCGTCTTTAAAGTCCACGCTTCGCAACCGTACATGTCAACAGGCCAGATGTAGCACAGAAGTAACTTAACTTTGAGCGTTATGTTTAATTGACGGGCAAGTTCTGTCCGGGTCTTAATTTCTTGGTCTGAATCCAATGTTTCATTTACCCAGGCACCCAGATATTTGAATTGTCGTACTCGCTTTAGTTGTTTCCCAGCTATTGATATGTTAGGATTTAAATCTGGATTTCTGGAGACTATCATCAGTTTCGTCTTGCTGATGTTTATCGACAGACCGGCTTTTTACCTATTCTCATTGACTTTATCTACAATTGCTTGCAAGTCGCGTTCTAAATATGCGATGAGAGCAGTATCGTCTGCGTAACGCAAGCTGTTTACGACTGTGCCGTTGATTTTTACTCCAGCTTCAAGATCTTCAAGGGCTTCAGAATGGACATTGAAAAGCAATGGAGACATAATGCATCCCTGCCGAACACCTCGACAAATCCGAACTTCATCGGCGTCTTCCTTATTAACCCTTATTGTAGCCACTTTTTTTTCGTTTAGATTTCGGATAATCCTTATCATTACCATTATCTATATCTTTACCATTGAGACTAATATCAATTAAAAGGCCCATGAGTTGTCAATGTTTAACTCGATCGAATGCTTTTTTATAATCAATAAAGCATAGAAGTACGTCGGTTTGCATGTCTCTGTATTTCTGCACTAGGACGTTGAGGGCGAATAGAGCTTCTCGAGTGCCGACGCCGGAACGAAATCCGAACTGGCTGTCTCCCATTTGTTCGTCACATTTCCGTCTGATCCTGTTCTTTGTGATATTTAGGAACACTTTTAAGACATGGCTCATTAGACTGATCATACGGTGCTCTCCGTCTTTCCGAGCATTTTGCTTTTTAGGTATTGTGATGAACGTAGATTTTAGCCAGTCCTCGGGAAGGATGCCAGTCTCATAGATGTTGTCGAAGAACTGTGTCAGAGTTGGTCTTCTTCTAATAGCTTAATTATTTCAGTAGGTACGTTATCCGGTTACGGATAGAGCAAAAATCATCTTCGATACGTACTCACACCATTGTTTCTTCTTACTATTGGGGTCTATAATCAGATTCCCACTTGCGTCCGTAAGAATATTAGTTGGTATTCGTATATAAAAAAATATCTTCGTATAAAAATATACACCATTTATTTTAATTTCGTCGACTGTATAATAATTAAGTTAATGAACTAAGGACTTCACTCATTCTTCAATGCTTACATAATATAAATAAGACTTGTAAGGGCTCTTTTTTGTATACCTATTTCTTAAGATCATAAGCACGAAATAAATAATTGGCAATTATTTCGTCTATGGTACAATTAGCTACATTGTTGTTTAATTACATTTGAAATATAATGGTCATTCCTTGGGCAACAATAAGAGTGGTTCAAAGTGATTGATGAAGATTAATGGAAATAATAATGCGGTGGGTTCTAGCGTTTCTGCTCTGAGTAAAACAAGACTGTTTGGGAAACAATGATACAAAGGCCGTATTATGACACACTATGGCGTATTTTATAGGGACCCAAATGTGGCATTTATTGCCTACTTTTGTTTTTGGTATGACTGCAATGCTGAGCTCTTGGGTTGGATTCCCGGGTCGGGCGAAGTGATATTGGGTTTTAAATTTAGTATCAGCCCCGAGTCTGGAATTTGTGCCCGATATGGCAATAGGCTCGCCCCCTATCACATCATGAGACGGAATACGCACGGCGACAAGTGGGTGCACTAGTTGCGCCTCTGTCTACCCCTTCAGGGTTAAAAGGCGTGATTGTGTGTGTGTGTGTGTGTTTTGTTTTTAATAAAATTGTTTACTCAAGTGTTTAGAGAGAGTAGTTAGAGTTAAGGGTTTAGAATGTAGCAAAAAAGCCCGACACGACTCTGTTTCGTTTTATTGGGATTGGTTGAGAGACTAACACGTGACTGACGTATTGGTCTCTCGATCAATCATAAACATCAAAATTAAACGACATCGTCTTACGAGTTGCGTCTTCTTGGCACATTCTAACCCTACTGTTCAGTCAGTATTTAAATATATACTATCACATTGTTATGAACAGCCATATTAATACGTGAAGGAAAACAAATTTTACCCCTTTTTAACACATTGCGCGTATGGGGGAAGTGTGTGATTTGGTATTATTAAAATTCATATAGAAGATTGTAGAAAAAAAAGAACGAGTTGCACTCTGGGAGTGCCGGCAGAAGTGAAAACATGAACATTAACGTTGTGCATTTCTGAATATTTTGGAATGGTTAGGGAATAATTTCGCACGAATTGCTTTATTTATCAGTATAAAAGTACTAGTATTTATGTGATTAAATACAATATTTGTTTATTGCACTACGTACACAAAAATGACAATTTCACTATTTCTTTATAAATCAAAATTTGAAAAAAGAATGTTACGCTCTTTTGTACACGTGCCGTGCCAACGCTGGGGAAATAAATAAAAATGTAGTCGTTTAAGAATTAAAGCTTCTACGCATTGTATTTAAGGTTCATATTAGTAACGGATGGTAAAACCTCCTACGCATTCGATCGGGGTCACGTGATCCTAACGCGAGTTTAATTTTATACCCAACTACATTTTATACCCATCCCAAAAGTGCTCAACGCCGCTGAAGAAGTTTTCACTTCAAAAATGTATTGCGGTAAACTTTCGACCAGAAGGCGACTATTGTTTAATTAATGCATCTATAATTAATATAACGCAAGTACTATGTACTTACTTGTCTTCAACGGTCACAATAATATTTTTTGTACAATGAACAAATCACAATGCTTCACATATTGTTAAAGCTATCTATCAGACTTTCATATCCACTATTCTTAACAAATGTCACAAAATAGCGAGTGAAAGCAATGCATCAGTATTTGAAGTGAATTGATGGATTTTGTGCGTCGGTGTCATGAGTATGTGGAATTTTGCAGCGAAATGATGTATGTTCCTTAGTGAACTATTTCCTATTGGCATTTGCAATTCACGTTCTATTAATCTGTGCTATATGACTTTGAATAATATATTGGGGTTCAAGAATAATTCCGCTAGTTACCATGATAATATTAGGCATGAAGTCCGCCTTTACATAAGTATAAAGTGCAAATAAATAAATACAAAGTGATTCGCAACTAGAAATAGATATTTAAGACATAGGTCCAAGTTTGTGTTACTAAATAAGTTTTTTACTACAATTACAACAAATAAGTATGTCGAACCTATTATAGAAAAAGGTTTTCTAAAGCTTAATCCGACACATGAGCTATGGGCCGACATAAATATAGATTTCTATCTTAATTTATTTCGGACGCAAAGAACGTAATAGCTGAAATAAACAGGTTACATTACTCCTGGTATCTATAAATTCCAGAAACGTTGGTGTAACGTCTGCATACTGCATTCCTTAATGATCACTTACAACTGGTTCGAGTTGGCACAACGTTGGAATGTACATAAGAGTTTTCTGCCTCATTAGACAAGTGTATTTTTAACTTGCATTTTATGTAAGATCTTTTATTATTGATATTTCAAAATCATTATTTAAATTAATGAGTATCTTTAGGAAGCGAAGCGAAGCGACAATAGCCTAGTTAGGAATGGAACAGTCTGCCGAGACAATGTCCGGAGGTTCAAAACCCAAGGCATACATACACCTCTGACTTTTCGAAGTAACGTGTGTATTGTTATCAATTATCGTTCGCTTTAACGGTGAAGGAAAACATCGTCAGGAAACCTGCATACCTGAGAAGTTCTTTGAATTTCGAAGGTATGTGAAGTCCGCCAACCCGCACTAGGCCAGCGTGGTGGACTAAGGCCTTCTCAGTTGTAGAGGAGGCCCGTGCTCAGCAGTGGGCAGTATATAATACAGGGCTGGTATGGTATGGTATCGTTAGGAAACTTCCATAAGCCGATGCTATTTTACGTATCCTTACATATTGTAGAACAAAGTCCCCCGTCGCGTCTGTCTGTCTGAACGCGATAAACTCAAAAACTATCGATCGGATTTCGATTATATTTGATATGGAGGTAATTTCAGACCCTGGGAAGGACTAGGCTACTTTATTAATCGGAAAAATATACAGCGGGACTTTTATCCTGGAAAAACCCTTTAACTTGGATAAAACCGCGAGCAAAAAGCTAATTGTGAATAAAGTATGGTCAGTGCAATAGTGAAAGCTTTGAAAATGAAAAAAACAAGAACACATGATAAAGAAAAAAAGTCATAAATAGAATATTTTGTCTCTCCAAATTTCCTAAGCCTATATACATTACCATTTTGACATTGCATTACTAAATGAAACCACATTTTCAGCGTGACCTCTGCTAACATCGTGCAAAAAATTATCCATGGATAACGCATACTTTCGCCAATAATCCCGATTATAGTTTTTTGATCACGCTGTGTTTTAGCGTGCTTGACTCTATTGGATGAATTACGTCACAGCTGACAATGTTATTTCAGAACCCATAGGATAAAGAAGGACAACTCACAAATTAACTTGCAATACATTCACTCACATAATTGCAACAGTGCCGCTTAGTTCACTGAGACGCGGAATTTGAAAAAACATTTAAATTACTACTAGAACAGTCCCTACCCCCTTACTAATACGTTATAAACATCAAATACAATTTTGATCTTATAATTGTCAAAAAAAAAAATGAATAGTAAAAAAAATCTTTAAAAACAAGCATTTATTTAAATGCTCTAAAAAGAACAAAAAATACTTTAAATTGAATCAAACTTTGTTTAATACTATACAGAGATAATAGCTTGTCCCGAGATTTACTTGTGTTGATAATACAATAATTATGTAACTTGATTTGAACTTAAATAGTTGAAACAATTTGTAACCAAGCGCGACGAAACAATTTCAAAACAAACACAGCCGTACTTGAAACAATATAAAAGTAAGAACGCTTATGCATAAATATCTAGACGCTCGGCTGGTCCTCGATCCCAGAACAACTTCATGTTGGAAAGTTAATTTTGCGCTCAAGGATTGCAAAATACGTAACATTAGGAGCGTGAAACAGTGTCCTAATTGTAATTACCGAGTGTGAGGGTTAATTGGGTTTCCTCGTTACTTTAAAAGCACTACTCAAGAAAAGACTTAACAATTTGCTCAACATTTTAAAGCACTCTGCGTTAATTTCTAATGTTCCTAACAGAATGTTACAACGTTACGTTCAGTAGCAAACGCGTTACCAAATCAGGATTTGTGGATTGCCAATGGTTTGTTCGCAAAATGATTATTGGCTGAGGTATAGAGTGAGGGTAATGTAATACGTGCGTCGACCCCCGAGCAAGCAATACTTGAAAGAGATCGAGTACAATATGTGATCAACTTTTTGACGTTGCAATCTATCGTTAATTTCCCCGGAGGGTTACCTGCCGCCACAATAAAGAAACTATTTTATTGTTATCCATATTGTGCTTATAAAGTTATTACGAAAAAAATATAATCACTAAATTGAACTTTAAGAACATTTACTTTTTAGTAATATGAAATACGTAAGTGAAGGTATCGCCTATTGCTTATATTTTTCCACTGAATAAAAGAACTGCTGGGGCAATTTCGGGTAAAACCTATTTTAGGTTAATAGCGTTTGAAATACATTATATCGTCCGGTAGATAACGACCCAATCCTTCACTAAATCCCAAAAATGAACCCTAGGTTATATCTTGCCTTTTTTCGGTACTGTATAGGAAATGAGTTTAGTACCTTGTGGAGTTCGCAGCTGTAGTTTACGCAAATTGTATCTTTATTTTACGAGTTTTCTTTTTGTTAATATACTACAAAAATATATAATTTAGATAGGCAATCATTATTATATTATAATCTTACATCACAATTACGAATTACTGAATTAATTTTAGTTTCTTAAGATGTAGGTAATGTTTTTCTAACATAAGCACGTGCTATCATCGCCTTAATTTTTTTTGTAATAACTATTTAACTACGAAATTATTCATTTCTCGTTTAATATCGCGAGAACAGAATAGGAGATAATTAATAGGACAGTGTTTTTGAGAACTTTAATGAATTTTATCAACAGAACTCCACCGGCGTGCTGGGTTGTTGTTTTTATTTCCCCCTCCAAAGTAACTTCGAAAACTACTTTACGTAAGCAAATGAATACAATATTTTTTCCGAAGCAGGAAACGCGAAGTGTGTCTTGAAACTTGGCACCGTTTCAAGATGACTAGAGATATTGTGTCTCTGGGTTTCTTTTCTGTGTCAACTTTATTTATTGTTATAAGTCAGCGGCAGAAATACGTGTATAAAAGATCTTTTTAACAACTCATTCATACCTTTTACGGCACCGTTTATATTTTATAAGTGCTTTATAGTAGGGACAAACTAATATGGCCGGTATGACATGACACGGTTTTGAATTTTTTGGGTAGACGTTCTCACAGAGTTATCACTTCGGGAAAACAATTGAATTGTCATACCGGCCAGCTTAGTTTGTCCGAACTATAGGTGTCGTCTATTCATTCGTTTCAATAATATTATGAATTTATTTATTTGGGTCATTTTAGATTTTTTAGTTTGTGAATAAATATCATACACACACACTCACGCCCGTTATCCCCAAAATGTAGGCAGAGGTGCAACTAGTGCACCCACTTTTCGCCGTGCGTATTCCGTCCGATGATATGAAAGGGGGCGAGCCTATCGCCATATCGGGCACAAATTCCAGACTCCGGGCTGATACTGAGTAGAAAAACCCAATTTCACTTTGCCCGACCCGGGGATCGAACCCGAGACCTCAGCATTGCAGTCGTACCGTAATACAACTACGCCACCGAGGCAGTCATAATAAATATCATAATTATACAAAAATATGCTACATAATTTTATTTTTTTCATACTGGCACATCATAGTGCTTATAGCTTATTTTTATTGCCTACCTAGGCAAACGAGCAAGCGGTCCGCCTAATGGTAAGCGGCATCCGCCACCCATGGACTTTAAGCAATGCCAAGGGCACAACTAAGCTCCCGCTCCCTACCGTGAGATGAGCACTCTTTTTAAGCCTCGTTTAAAGAAGGACAAGTTATAATTCGGGAAATACCGATGCAGGGAGTTCATTCCATAGATTGCACGTGCGTGGTATTAAGGCTCATTCATAGCGCAACGTCCTACTACGGATGGATTCCACGTAGTATGGCTGAACCCCACTGCAGTAGCGAGTCGTGCGGTGGTAAAATGGTGACCCAGGCATAACATCAAACAGTTCCTCGGAACACTCCCCATGGAAGAGGCGGTAGAATACACAGAGAGGTCCGATGGCCCTCCGCGTACCTAGGGCATCCACTCTGGCCGTAAGATTGGGATCATCGCCGATTCGAAGCGCACGCCTTTGCAAGGAGTCAAGTGGGTTAAGCAGTAGTCCACGCGTGGTCAGACTTGCGCTTCATAAAGCGCCAATCTGTGGCCGCACGTGAAATACCGTCTGGCTCTGTTCAGGATTCCCAACATTTTGCTGGCCAGTTTGGCTTTATCCTCCAAATGACTCCTAAACTGGACGTCGCTTGATATTTCGACGCCGACGATCCCAATACTATTCGACGTACGGAGATTAACTCCTTGGAACTGTGGCGTCATGACGATTGGGTCCTTCTTAGCAGTTAACGCGCAATCTTGTATCTTTTCATTGGGTTGAAGTGAACGAGATTATTATCACTCCATTCGGAAGCCCGTCCCAGAGAGCTACTGACTTTAGACACAAGCTGTGACCTTCTTTCTTCAACTGTGCACCGAGGGACATTCTGTTGGACGATGTACCTGACCTGATAAGTATAATAAAGTCCAAATACGTACGTATATAATGTCCAGTTGTTGCGTGCCTCGACTGTCGTCCGAATTACGCCTATCTAGGTTCATAAATACTAACCTTTACAACATGCTTGAAAGAGTGTATTGCGCATCATTTTGGAAGTGATGAGCGCTGGTGCAAGAAGAAGATCTCCCACAAACGAATCCCACAATGGAATTATAGTGTGAGGCACTTGGAAGCTTGGCAGTAACGTATAAAAACTCCTTATTGCGTGCCCACGATTTAGCCGAGCCCTAATGGGCGAGGGCGATTTCGCTGACAAATAAATATGTACCGCCCTTCCCTCGGAGTAATAGTAATTGTGTGGCCGCAAGCCTTAGAAAGGAAAAGAATTAAGGTCTGAACAACTCATTTTTTCATTTTTTATATTTTGTGGTCTTATTTTCGGTGAGTTTACTGTTTTACGACGTGTTTGCATGAAATATTATGCATGGGATATGTACTATGCAACAGACAGTTTAGTGTTATCTTATCGAACCAACACAAATAGTAGCAATCCAGTAAAATATGAACATCCTAAAGAGAGTATTGATGGAAATACTTCCAAAGACAGCATAAATATACAACAAAAATCACGACAAGCACTAAAATGGAAAAAGAAAATAGACCTATAAACTGAAGATTTACAAACACAGTGTCCTGTATCCTGGTAGGTTTAACTTTACGTTTCATAAAAGGTTAAGACATGTGTACACCGTTAATAAAACCGCGGGTTTGCGGGCCGTACGCAGCGAGTTCACTGGCATGCAACACGATAAACCACCAGTTAACATAAAAGGAACAAGAATTTCTTGAACAATAAAAAGGAACGCCCAAAGCTGTGCGTGACCAGCGGCGCCATGAAAAATCATACTTATTTTATTTTCCTTTCACAAAGTTAAGCACGGCAACTAACGGTACAAATGTGATATTTTTTGGTACAACGATTTGTTTCAATAAAGGCGTGTAGGTGGAAAGCGTAAACACGGCGGACAAACGGTACGCACAAATAAAATGATCGGAGTTATTTATACAACATCGGATATGTCGTAAAGTCCTATATGGCTTTTTAGAGTGTTACCTATACTACGTTAATTTATCAGAATAAATTTTGTCCACTTTATTTCTTTGACGAAGCTTAGAAGTCTCATTCATTAATATTCAATACGAATGCTATTGAAAAAGCTATTTCAAGAGCATTCGTTTGTCAAGCATAGTCTTCAAAATACTATACAGATACCACGTAAGATGTAAACTTTAAAAAATATAGCTGTTTTCAAACATCGCAAGCCGTGCGGTAAAGTTATAAAGTCTGAAATACCGATAAACTAGTAAGATATCTTTAACGTTTAGTAAAGTCATAAACTCGAAGGAAACTATGCGCCGCTGAATATTAGATAGAACTAAACAGCCACAGCGAAGAATGTGGACCTAAGTGCAAACTTAATACAATATTCTAACCCTGCGACCTTCCCCATCGAACTTTAATTTCCCGCGGGAGCGACCACACCGCAGACAAAAGGCGTAACTCACGGCAAATATTGACAAATGACATTGTTAATAAAACGTATAGGAAATGTAAATAGTTGTTAGTTAGTTCCTAGATTATAGGATTCGTCTCTTTAAGCCACGATGAAAGCAGTTGGGGAACTGCGATTACATCGCAGGTGGTGTAACATAGCGAAGTTAGTAGTGTACATTTCAAGAGTTTCACCGTTCTATCGCTAGTTGGAAAGTAATCAGCGAGATACGAAGCAAAACATTTACGAACTTACTTTAAAACTCTTGCTAACTCTTTGTTGTAAAACTATTAGGGCGCAAACCTTGTTACTCCTTGATTTTACTGTGACCGCTCACGAACACTGTTGCTAGTTCCGTCTCAAACTAAATAAATGCTTGAGTGTTACTTTACTTCTGCATAAAACGAACCTTACGAATTTCACTACGGTTTAAGTATATAGCAATAATTTTGAACAATTTATATAATATAGGTAGGTATATTTAGAGTGCACGATAACATAGTTGAGACCGAAACGATCCGACGAGACGAATGTCCGCAGGTTCAAAACCCAAGGCACACACCTCTGACATTTTAGATTAATATCGTTCGCTTTAACGGTGAACAAACACATCGTGATAAAATCTACCTTCATGATATTTTTTATAAGAATTTAGAGGGTTTGTGAAGTCCGCCAACCCGCACCAGGCCAGCGTAATGTACTATCATCATCATCATCATCATCATTATTTATTATATTAAACAATTTCTGTGCTTTTTTTTCAAAATGTTTAATAAAGCCTGGTTAAGTTATTTTTCGTATCTTGGGAGAGGCCTATGTCCAGCAGTGGACTGCAACGGGCTGATGATGATGATGATGAAGTTATTTTTTAACATTCAATTTGTAGTCATGATAAAGTAAAAGATGTGACCATCGTAACTCACCGCCATGCCTAGTTTCTTATACTTTCATCCAGAGGGTGTATAATCGTAAGAACTAGAAGTTCTATACAAGTTGTCATTTGCTACGCTGTACTGGGGATATACTTAGACCTAACGCCACTCGCCAGTAAAGTTTGCAATAGTAAATACTGAACATAAATGCAGCTCTGACATGCGCGCTAATTTGTTTACGGAAATTGTGAAAGCATTAGATGTAGCAACAGTTCGGAAAATTAATTTTTGCTTCAACAATGTCAGATATTTTCAGCAACGTCACTTTCATATTATGGTAGTTTCTCTCAACGAATTCATAGCGTTTGCGCGATGCCTAGGTATTTATTCTAGGATACTTAATATATCAAAGTACATGAATTTGGTATGGGGATATCTTAAACGTTGAAAACAAATATGGGATAATTTCTTATTAATTCCTATTTAAGGGGGGTAAAACGAGGGAGAATCTAAACCGCTGAACCGATTGTAATGAAATTTTGTATGGGACTATCTCAAACCTAGAAAAGAAACATAGGATATTCTTTTTTTATTAACCCATAATTAAGGGGGTAACAGGGGGAAAAAATAAAACCGATTCTAATGAAGTTTGGTATGTGAATATATTAAGCCTAGAAAATAAACATGGAATGGTTATTTTTTTCGCTTACCCCTAACTCCCTTTAGTTATAAAAGTGGGGAGAAACTAATTTCCAGAAGCGATTGTAATGGAATTTGGTGTGGGGATATCTAGAACCTTACAGATAACTCTGGGATTTTTTTCATCTAAGGGTGTTAAAAGTCGGGAGAAAATACTGTTGCTCCGATTGTATTGAACGGTATGGCGATTTGGGATATCTCTAACGTTGAAAATAAATATGAGATATTATTTTTTTACTAACCCCAAAATGAGAGCGGTTAAAGGGGAGTGAAATTAAACCGTAGAACCAATTCTGCTTAATTTGGTTTGGGGATCTCTTGAACCTTGAAAATATATATCACATCAGTTTTTTATTAACCACCTCTAAATAAGAAGGTTAACAGGGGAAAGAAAATAAACCGTTGAACCGATTATGGTGAAATTTGATTTAGATGTACTTTGAGTATAAGTATGAGATATGGAAAAATGATGAAGCCTGAGAATTAATAAGTGATAGGTTTTTTTCTCTTTTTTTTTATGGCATTGAACGACGAGACGAGCATGCCGTTCGCCTAATGGTAAGCGATACGACCACCCATAAACAGTAGCAACACCATCCAGCACCTTGAGTTACAAAGTACTGTGTGGCATTCCACTGCGCTCGTCATCCTGAGACATAAGATGTAGGTGATGTATGTGGTGTAGGTATTCATTTGTTAATCAACCCCTAACAAATGATATGAAAGGGGTAAAATCTAAACCGCTGAAGAATCATTTTTTTTAATTAGTGTTAGTAACTGTAAATCAACTCATTTGACTTCAGTCGTGAATATTTATAAAATATTAGTAGGACCTACTTTAAAGTAATAAATACTATGTATAGTATTAAAGAATCACCCGAGCAAGGCTTGGTCACCCACATACTGAATTCTTTATTCTGGTTAAAGTATCAGTTATTCGATTTGCCGAATCATTCGAATAATTGTTTTGGTCCTCATTTATTGCGATAAAGAACTTTAGGCACATAACGTTAGTGTGGTCCCGGCATTAATAATCTGTCACCCTTACCTTTAATAACAAGTTCTACGCAGTTATAAAGCAGTCAATGATACTAAAACGTGATAAGCGTCACTACGCGGCATTTGAGTCGCGCAGACTGTTATCAGTACTCACTCGTACCTGTCAAAACATTCCCAGAAACATAAAACATAAATCGTAAACAGGAGGGGTCCGAAGGAAAACAGATTTCTAAACCAATGGTTCGAGAACATTTACACTGAAACTTTCTGGGTTGGATCACGGCAAGATAGTCCATTCGTTCAACTGCAAAAGAGGTGTTATTGTATTAGTTGTATCTCATCCTTTGCTGGATTTATTTAGGATGTATCCCCCGAGATTCGATCTTACATGGTCAGTTGAATAAACATTTTGAAGTGCTCCCGTTTTTTCTAACTTGTGTCGAGTGTCGCAGACTTATTGGACCCTCGGTGCCTTGTTTACGGGTTTAGAGTTTCTAAGAAAAGTATGGGTATTATACTCAAATATTAAGTTATACTTCGCATTAGCTTTTAGATTAAATTGCTTTTTATAAAATATTAGCTTTTGTGCGCGGCTCCGCCCGCGTGGAAAAGTTTTCCGGGATAAAAAGTAGCCTATAGCACTCAGGAGTAATGTAGCTTCCTATTAGTGAAAGAATTTTCAAAATCGGTCCAGTAGTTCCTGAGATTAGCGCGTTCAAACAAACAAACAAACTCTTCAGCTTCATATAATACGTATAGAGGTATTGCTCGCGGCTCCGCCCGCGTGATTCAGTTTTTCCAGGAAAAAGGTCCCACTTTATATTTTCCCGGAATAAAAAGTATTATATGTTCTATTCGAGACTATAAACTATCTCTGTGCCAAATTTTATCCAGATTCGTCCAGCCGTTCTGGCGTGGTAAAGTAACAAACAATATAAGCTTTTGCATACAGTATTAGCATACATTGAAGGGTCAACAGATATAATGCTATTACATAGATACGGGAAATAAAATATCAAACACTTTAAAAATGTTTGTCCTTACCTTTTACCCAGAAAAATCAGGTTAAAAGCTTCAGCGAATAATGGTAGAATTTTAATGAACCATCGGCTTAACTTTCACTCGATTCGAGTTATAAAAATATCCATCCATCATAAAATAGGTCACGTCAATCGGTATTATTGGATTTTTTTATTCAGTATCAGCCCGGAGTATAAAATTTGTGCCCGATATGGCGATATGGTCGCCCCCTAGCACATCATGGGACGGAATTCGTTCGAAAAAAAGGGAGTGCACTAGTTGCGCCTCTGCCTACCCATTCGGGGATAAAAGCCATGAGTGTGTGTCAATCGCAAATTTAAATCGGTTATAACGCAATAATATATACGTGTATAATCTTTCTTTTCTAATTAGAACATAGATAAAATTATCGCTCGATTGGTAAGTACAATACTATCAACATAATACCTAACATATATGTTTGTGTATGTATGACTTTAATAACTCTAAAAGTGAGGTAAGTATCAGAGTTTAAAAACTTTTAATAGGTAACATAACTTCTAATAGGTCTGAGTTACCTAAACCTCGGAAATCACCACAGCCGAGAATAGTTTTGAAATAGACAATACGATAAAATAGACTCTCAATAGATTGCTCACTTAGTACCTACATATTTAAATTCCAGAAATATCAGTTCACTTAGTATAATCGATCAACCGCACCATTAGAAATTTCCAGAAGAGCCATTAGAAATTACTTCTACTCTTGAAACTTGACACTTGATTAGTTTAATGTGAATGAAGACCTAAGCGTGTGTTAAATTCGCATAAACCTAGGGGTTCGTACGAACTGAGCGGCAAGGAGCACTTTAATTAAATTACTTTTAGTCGAAAGTAAGTTGGTCGTTTGACCGCTTTGGCCATTTTATTATTTCACAGTCCACGCCTCGCAAAATGAAGTTTAATACTATTTAACATACCTACACACTTAATGTTAATGATTTAACGAATTAAAACTGATATATAAATCATACTGTTTAGTATTATTCGAAAATAAGCAGTTGTTTATAATAGCGAAGCTTTAACAAAATTAAATTGGTTTCGCTTTTATACGACAAAAGAATCCTGACCAAGCGGTCTCAATCATAATACGAGATCCGAAAAACCTCTTCGGATGAAAATAGATTTAAAGCGGTTCCGGATCACAGCAGGTTTACAAGATAAATGGATTAAAGGGTCGCATCATGCCGGCCCCATCACTGTGGTATTAATCAGAGCGAAGGCCGATGTGGTAATGCATAAATGCTGTCGAGTGTCAAAGTATCTGTCTGTCGAGTGTATTTTTACGTACGCATGGAAATCATACCAATAATAAAATCAATATTTGCATGTCATCATTGGTCGTTATATTCACTTATTTAGAGATTGCGTTTGGGTACATATAAATTTACATTTAGATCAGATGATTTAATGCATTCTTGCCGATGTTGTTTTGCACGAATCAAATATAATCATAATATACTATATCCTAACAATTTCAGCAGTGAAAACGGATTTCAAAATTTCGCTCATGTAAATAGAGAAAATATTTTGTATTTTGAATGAACAATTTTAATAAAATAGTTATAAAAGCTCGAATTCTGTTAAATCTAGTTTATGAGATGAGATACAAAATGCTAAAGCCTTCTACAAGGAATTTTGCTACATTGTTCTACAAAATATTTAGTAACTAAACAACTCCTGTGCTTTGTGCATTTATGCTTTATTAACTCTAATTACGGAGGGCGAATATACATGCAATGCAATGCAATGCAATCAGCCCTGTATAATATACTGCCCACTGCTGAGCACGAGCCTCCTCTGCTACTGAGAGGGGTTAGGCCTTAGTCCACCACGCTGGCCTAGTGCGGGTTGGCAGACTTCACATACCCTTGAAATTCTATATGGAGAATTCTCAGGTATGAATTTTGCTACATTGTTCTACAAAATATTTAGTAACTAAACAACTCCTTTTTTTTTTTTTTTTTTTTTTTTTTTTTTTTTTTTTTCGCGGGGAAAAAACGCGTTATCGCTACCACCACTGGGGGGTCAGTGGAACGGTTATGTTGGTTTCACCGGTCTTACAGTCCAATGTCGACCCTTGGGAGTATAGCATCATCCAAGCGAGCATTGGACCGAGTCCCTAGCCCTATGTACACCCTACACCGGCATACCAACCAAAACCCGCGGTGGCCTTCTTCAGCGCATACGGGACGGCCCCGGGGTATCTTGTTGCACTAAGATATCTGCACGGGACCGCCCTTGCGCGCTGCCGCATTGCGGCCCTTCTCTATACAAGAGGACTCAGATGCCCCCAAACTCTAAAGGACGCTTATAGCGTCTACGACAGCGGGAGACCGACCACCCGCATTGTCGTCCACCTCGAAGTCACTTGAATTGGAATGAACAGCCCCTCACTGCTCATCCCGCGACTTTCTCTAAGCCCCATTTAGTCGCCTCTTACGACAGGCAGGGGATACCGTGGCGAAATTCTCTAGATGCCCCCGGACCACAGGGCATGAGGCACCGGTCAGTCGTCCACCCGGCGCCTCCGTCGTCTCCTCTGGCTACGGGCGGGATCGTTCTGCTCACGATCCCGCTCGGCGCTCTCCTTCCGCGAGATGACGCGCTCGCAGAAGGAGTTCATCGCTCGCCATGACCTCCAGCCACCGACCATGGCGGACACCACGGCCGGCAGCGAGAGGTCTCCTCCGACGACTGCTCTAAGAGCGCTGCGTTGTAGGTCCCAGGCTGGGCACTCCTCGAGAGTGTGATGGACTGTGTCCTCGCGGCCGTTGCCACAATGGTGGCACACGGCGGACTCCTCCTTTCCGATCCGACACAGAAACGAGCCAAAACATCCGTGGCCCGTCAGCATCTGTGTTAGACGGAATGTCGGCGCACCGTGGCGCCTGTCAAGCCAGCTTGAGAAGACAGGTCGCACTGCCGCGACAAACTAAACAACTCCTGTGCTTTGTGCATTTATGCTTTATTAACTCTAATTACGGAGGGCGAATATACATGCAATGCAATGCAATGCAATCAGCCCTGTATAATATACTGCCCACTGCTGAGCACGAGCCTCCTCTGCTACTGAGAGGGGTTAGGCCTTAGTCCACCACGCTGGCCTAGTGCGGGTTGGCAGACTTCACATACCCTTGAAATTCTATATGGAGAATTCTCAGGTATGTAGGTTTCCTCACGATGTTTTCCTTCACCGTTAAAGCGAACGATAATTGATAAACAATACACACGTAACTTCGAAAAGTCAAATATACATACTTTATCATAATATGAAGGAAATTTTGGTTTTAATACTCATTAAAATTGAAATTTCATGATAAAAATGAAAAGTTATCCGCCCACGTGGGGTAACTTTGGTATTTATGAAACGGCCCGTGGCAGTAAATACTTTACGAGGTCATTATGGTAACCATTAAATATATGAATACAGCGGGTCCTGTTTTGGCCACGCATTTGTATAAGCACATCAACTTCGCAAACGACCTGTGCGTGAACTTTAAACCTCGCCGTGTATTTTATTACTTCATAAAGTGTATTCTCTTTTGAGAACAGCCGTATCGTTGGCCGGTATCGACGAAATTTGTTTTTGTTAGGAAATTAATGAGTGATTTTATTAAACGTTATTAAATTGGTCACGTTAATTTTGGCCTTTTGTAATTTGAGTGTATTGTTTCCTTTGTAAATGAAAACATTAAGTTATAGATTTACGCGTATAGCTAAATAGTATGTAGTAGAACCATATAATATATGGTAAAATCTCCTTAAAATAATTATTGCTGGCACGTGCTGCGTAATATCAAATGTCATGTTTAAAAATATTTTAATTTCGTACATGGAAGTCTGTAAAAAATCTGAACGACGTACTCTTGGATATTGCTGGTATTTTTGGAGTCTTGTGCCCTGTAATAAACTTGTGTGTGATATCGGACTTATTTAATTCGTACACCTGATACCCGTACAAGTAACAACGCAATGTGACGTGATGACAAAATTATAATTATTTCCGCATAAAATACTAACATTCGTGATGCATATTTTTGTGGTCTCCACGTTTTTTCGCTACAAAAACATGCAGAACCCCTTTTGTTACAAACACTTTCACACAGACGTTCTAAAAGGACGTTCCTTTTCTAGTTAATTATGTAATGTTTTTATTCAATTAGTCGTGTGGTCTACCCTAATTAAGGTCCCATAGGGAGCAACGAGACGCAGAGACAAGCCAAGCTTGGCGCAAATGGAGCAATAAAAAAGGAAAAAAAGAACATTCTCGTCTCTTTGAGAACAATACACGGAGTACAATGTGTGTGATGCTCGTAGGTACCGCCATTTGTCTTTCTGTCTAATCTTTCATGATGACGATGTTGTTTTACAATTTATGCTCCCATTTGTAATAAGTGAGTGCGAGTACATAAGTTTTTCATATGATTAGAATGTGATTATTTTGATTTTATGAAGTTTTTGCACCTTGTTGGTTAGTTTGATTAAAAAATTGCGTGCTAATTGGCAGCCGTCTCAGTGCCAATTAATGATATCACATTTTATACTTCATTTCATCATCCCCTATTGTAACTGATAAATTATACGATGTGATCAGTGACAACGAACGAACAAGACTGTTTTTATTCAAAAATATAAATAGACAACAGGATACACTATAGATCAAAACATAGACTAAATCATAGTGTATAAAACATTGTTGATATAATTACAACAGTAACTAACTTTTGGTACTCTTTCTAAACATTACTGTGTAACTTAGGCCCCGTTGTTTCAACCGTGATCAGGTAAAATCAAGTCTTATAACACTGGATGAGCGCGCAACGCCTTCGCCTCGCTGTGAATTGGCTTGCAATTCTCCGGTTTGATTAGACCCTTAACTTTACTTGCCCACGGATGAAACAACGACCCCTTAGTCGTCATGATGGTTACCGTTAATCAATAAGTCAGTGTAATGGGTGCAGGGAATAGTTACTCTCTATAGCTGCTTCTTTACTAGAATATTTACCATTTAGAATGTTTATTCCCAATGTTTTTGTTTCGTCTTTTTAATGTACTTTACACATAAGAATGCAACTCAAATAATTGTCACTTTCTCGGGATATAAAACAAGCATTAACATTATTTATATTCTCGTACATATGTTACAAGGCCTCATAAATGGCGGAAGTTACAACTGCATTGGAAACAAATTACATCCAGCATTCGAAATGATTACTCCAATAACGTGACTTTATTAACAATATTTTCAGTTGCAATAACGCTGTTGATTGCATTTTTTATATATCCGTATATTCTGTAGTACGGTATTGATTTCAGAACTGCCTCGGTGTAGCAGTTGTATTGCGTGCGCAGTACGACTACTGCTATGAGGTCACGGGTTTGATACCGGGTTGCCCAAAGTGATGTTGGGATTTTCTACTCAGTATTAGCCTGGAGTCTTTAATTTGTACCCATATGGCAATATGCTCGCCTCCTATCACATCATGGGAAGGAACACACTACGCGAAAAGTGGATGGACTGGATGCCCTGGTTCCACCTCTGCCTACCCTTTCAGGCTATAAAGGCGTCATGTGTGTGTATGTGGGTGTGATTTCAGAATAATTTTATATCCGGTTTCGTAAATTTATAGACGAACATGAGCAGTTCTTAAATTGTAAATTGTAAAAAACCCCTGTCAAATACACAGCCAACATAGAGAAAGTTAATAAAAACGGCTAAATGTGAAAAATAACAGAATACGCATACGCATTACGCATGCTCACGCCTTTTATCCCCGAAGGGGTAGGCAGAGGCGCAACTAGTGCACCCACTTTTCGCCAAGCGTATTCCGTCCCATGATGTGATAGGGGGCGAGCCTATCGCCATACCGGGCACAAATAAAAGAATAATGTAGTTTTATTGTTGTAAACATTTATCTTATCGGTTTGTGAATAAGCTTATAGCGATTATAAAAACCTTTTCACAAACTTTAACATTTAACATATTAATAGAATTGCAAAAACTTAATTTAAATTATTAAAAAAACCCTCCTTCTTCGCTGTCGGGTAATTACAAAACAATCGGCGGTGTACGGCTTTTATATCAAATACCTAGAACAATCAAACTTAAATTATCAGACTATTAATTGAACTGTCATAACTGCTCTTAAAACACTATAATAATGTTATTCTTTAACGTAAACATGATAATGGAATGAAAATATTTCACTCATAAATATTTTCGACTTCACGACGCCCTGGAGGCGGTTAATTGGTCGTTTTATCGCATAACGATCGTACAGGTGAGCCTTGCAACTTTTTATGAATTTTATTTATCTACAAAGGCTCAAACGATTATAGACGTTAAACCGGTATGCTAGTGTCTGGTTATAAGATAATACTAGCTTTCGCTCGCGGTTTCACTTGCGTTTTCAGGGATAAAAGTCCCTCTTTATATTTTTCCCGGACATAAGTAGCCTATGTCCTTTCCAGGGTCCAAATTATCTCCATACCAAATTTCATCAAATTATAGACAAACTACGTAGTGCGTGCAAGGAATAACAACAATACTTTATGTAAACTAAAAAATCTAGATCCTTCATAACCAGTGTGTCTGTGGCGAGAAGGTGCTTGAGCCTTGATTTCTTTTCTTAACTAGATTCTTCTGTATTCTATTTTTGTTTGTTTTGATTCGCTTTTTTACTGTTGACTTACTTAATTTTGTGTCTAAAAAGTAAGCTCATACTCAAATAACTCATACGCAATTTATTTCTATAAGTCAGAGAGTGGCTATTGCTAATATATGCTGTAAATAAATAAATAAATAACTACTTGCGGGATAAAATATTTTTATTCCATAGTATAAAGTTGACATAGCGAAGTTAAACACTTGGAGTGCGTCTTGCATTAAAGCGCTTTTGAAGCAACGTTGGCATCACAAATAATGAGATTTAATGCAAAATTTAATTTCAAAACGTTCGTAGCTGTCTTTAATTCATTTCTGAAACAAAGAAGAAAAAATTGTCCGTGTTGTTCTTCTAATATTTTCATGTTCAGAATTAGTAATTTGGCAAAAATATATTCTAAATATGCTTATATAATATGTACAGTCAGCCACAAAAGTATCTGAACAAATTAAAATCTTCCAAACGCTTCTGCACCATAACTTCAGTCGAAATATTCTTTTTTCTTTATCTAAAATTAAGTCAACCCTGGGAAGTTTATTTTAGTGAAGAAAAAATAATTGTTGATACTGACGCAAAACTTTCAATGCTATTTAAAATTTTGAATTTGTTCAATTACTTATGTGGCTGACTGTACATTCTAAACTTCTGCTGAGTGTTATAGCATAGTGGTAAAATCCAATAATTATGAATAAAACTCAAACCTCATCTGAAACTTGAAATTGTAAGTCAGATCAAACATTTTATATTATGAATATAACAAATAAATTGTAGTATATCAAATTCATCTTTGGGTTAGGTATGAACAGAATATATTTTGCTTAATTGCTTATCAAAAACATACAATTATAATTTCTGAAGTTTCTGAATGAAAATGAGCACTAAAATAGCGTTTAGTGTAAAATCTTCAGAAACTTTTACATCTTTGATATCGTAGGTAATAGGATAATATTTCAAGTCTTTCAGCACAAACAGACCATTCATTAATTATAATACATATTCTTACAACTAAGTAAAAGAAAGTTGAAATATGAATCTTTATTAAAGAAAGCACGCCTTAAATATAGTATTTCACAAACATCGTACTCTCATCAAACTCAGTAATAAATTTTAATTGTTGAGATATAAATTACATTAGCTTTTCAATTCAGAAATCTATCATGCGCAGATAATACAAATACATTAATAATTTCACAAAACATATCTTATTACGCGACGCTCACACAATTATATTCATTTAGAACATATTCTTTTGTGTATAAATATCGACTTTCATCGAAGGTAATGGTGCGTAAGTGATATTCTCCCTCCATATACGTTACGCAGCTTGCATACAAAACAACACTTTATATTTTTTCCCGTAAAAAAGATTTTCTCAATTTCTTCGTGAAACGAAACGTTTATCTTCTAATGGCCACAATCTTCTATACTGGCTTAACACAATTATTTTTAACATTTTGTTGAAACATAAAACGTGAAATGCGTGAAACTAAGCGTAATAATAGCTTTTAAGGTGAATTTGTCTCCACAATTGTTATTACAGTAGTTCAAGAAGTTCAAAGAAAAATATGATAGCATTGTGTCAAAGAAACAGTTTAAGTTTAAGAATTGGAAGAACACAGTATATACAATTTATTTGTAATAAACATTTTGAATTAAGACACAAGGTCCTATATTAACGAACGAATCTAGACCAAAAGATAATATTTCCATTTCTTACAAACACAAAAATTATCTAATATTCCGGAGTTTTATTTTATTAGGAGGAAGATTACAAATCGTAATTTGATAAATCAATAAGTGGTAAATCCATATTTAGCATTTAGTACAAGTATTTAAGAAATATACTACTCAAAAGAAAATAAAGGCCAGTAGTTATTTTTTATATTTTAACTAATTTATAGCTACTTCAGTAAAGGTAAGAGTTAAAATCAATAGGCCTATGTTCTCTTAAGTGTTTATGAACACATTTCTAGCTCCATCCAGCTCTATCCCATTAAACACTTATGTCTAAGTGGGTATAATTTGTAGTTTTTTGTAAACACTTGATTTTGCCCAATTTTGCTCTAAACTTTAAATTTATTTAACTTTGAACTCCGCAACGGACAGTTTATTGGAACGAAGTTCCTTATCGCGCGTTGTGAAAGGGGGCTAGACGGATAAAATTCTCACGAAAAGTTGTCACGACACTTTTTGCTATTATCTTACTAATATGAACCTTAAATACAATGCGTAGAAGCTATAATTCTTGAAACGAGTATATTTGTATTTATTTTCTTTATTAAAGTCATTAAAACCATTTCTTACTAATCTAAAATGAACCTTAAATACATTGCGTAGAAGCTATTTCCCCAGCGTTGGCACGGCACGAGTACAAAAGAATCGAACGTAACATTCTTTTTTCAAATTTTGTTGATTTATTCTACTTTGGTTACTGACATTTATCAATAACAAGACTAAACGTGCTTTGCTCGCGTTTAAAAATCTACTTTATGTGGTAAGCGTAAGATCGAATTTGTGTTTAGTCAATCAAAATTTGTGATAAAAATGCTATGCAATAGCTTTACCGCGGCAGTCTCCGAGTGCCATAGGTATTTATTTGGTTTTTTTTTCTCTAGAAACTTATGTATTGGAACGGAAATAGGAAAATATTTATATATATACACACTCTGTTATATAAATAAAATTTTATTACAATTCCTTCACTAATTAATCGAAAGGAACTTCGTTCCATCCGGGTGTCCCTTGACACCTCTCATTTTTTTTTTTACATACATACAGTCACGCATTTTATCCGCGAAGGGGTAGGCACAGGCGCAATTAATGCACTCACTTTTCGCCGTGCGTATTCCGTCCCATGATGTGATAGGGGGTGAGCCTATCGCCATATCGGGCACAAATTCCAGACTCCGGACTGATACTGAGCAGAAAATCCAATATCACTTTGCCCGACCCGGGGATCGAACCCGAGACCTCGGCATTGCAGTCGTACCGTAATAAAACTACGCCACGGAGGCAGTTTTTTAATAATAAAGAGGTTGAATTTTCATTATTAAACAACAATGCTGAGAATTCGACGCCAAATGGACGTTGCCTAGAGCCACAACATTGCTTCAAGAAGGCCATTCAAAACATTCGATTTATCAACAGCTGTTTTTTTTTCAAGAAGAGCGATTCAAAATGTGTGGAATTGATTTCGAAAGACTCGAAGAGTCATTAGAAGACAGAAATCCAGCAGGAATAGATGAACCACTGTCCACGAGCACCAGTATGGCACCAGTACCTACGTCTTTGTACACGTAGAGAGCGCACTATCACCGCCTGCTCTTTGCAACTCCATTTACGTCAGACAGCGACTATATAACCCCTAGACTCCTAATGTTCAATATTTCTCTTCAAATTAATTCTGTCAACTACCTGAGGTATGAGGAAGCGGGGTACTGCATTACGATTGGTTGGAAACATAGCTTAGGGATGGAACAAGTTAAATTAAAACACGATTTTTTATCGATATTACTTTTATTTAATAAGGTTTTATAGAAATATATTTATTTATTAAACGTCTTTTTACTCAAAGTAAGTAACATATTATAATCTAAAAATAATTCTGTTAAAGCACAAAAGAAATAAAAAATCAGTCAAGGTACCTATTTAATTAAAATAAATACTGATGGCATTCTTCTTCTTATTTTTTATTTATTCTATGATGTATGCCAATATCAAGTATAATAAAGTTAATCTAATATATAAAAATCTCGTGTCACGGTGTTTGTCGCACGCCTCCGACTCGATCGATATTTATGATGTTTTTTATATAAATTTTGTAGGTATGGGAATTGGTCATTGGTCGCTAGGTGATTAGGGTATCCCTATCCAGTGTTTTTTTTTAAATATTTTAATACCTATTTCCCAAATTTTCACCCTCCTACCCCCACCCTCCCATTTTTTAATCGCGATTTTAGTATTTTTATATGAACAATATCCAAATAATTTAACTGTCGTTCGTATTTCAAAAGGTACGAAGTTATTTATGTTGTCGAATGACAGATGGCGCTAGGTAAGCCTCATCGATATTAACAAGAATATTTGGACTGGCTTGTAGGAATAACACAAATAATAACTCAAAACAATCGGTACAATCATCAAACAATAAAATAAAAAATAATCCTAATATTAATTTTATCGATATAACTATCGACAAATCCTTTTGGTGCATCACTTACTTATAATGTTCAACAACAAAACGAAATAGAAAATTTAAAAGTACTTTCGTCGGAAAGAGATGCAAATATAATAAGATGGCGCGGGCCTCAATGCTTGGCCGGTATAAGATGAACTCCGTAAAATTTTAAATAAAATATGATTATGTGTAATTATTGACATACCTGTGAAATGTAATGCCATTTTTTTGAAAATTTGAATTATGGCTATTTTTACCACACCATCGTATTGTGCATGGGGCCATTGCAATATTTATTTATTCGCCAACACGGAAGTATTTACGGCTCACAGTTGTGGGCGCAACTGACTTGAAGATTTTGAACGGTAAGCTACATTGGATCTTCTTGTCAGATGTGTTGCCCGAAGCGGATCGTCTGTTATTAGGAGTCTAGAGGTTATATAGTCGCTGACGTCAGACGACAGAAACTCGTGGTAGCTATCAAACCATATGATATCGTTAGCATGAAGACCAAAGGCTCTGCAGAAGACAACTAGTGTGGATTCCACTGACAAGTGCTCATCGTGCAAATCGATATACTTTTGCGAGACAGCATCTGGATTGAGACATGAGTGGGGTAGCTCATTATTTACTTCAGATCAGTGCAAAGTTATTTTTTTTGTGATGATCGTCGCATAAGAGTGTGAAGATGGCAAAGTAAGCTATTTTCAAACGCATGTGTCTACGAAAGTGACAGATTTTGAGGACCTTATGTAATCGTTCGGGAGTCATTAGCCTATCGGGCAGAACCGAGCTTGTAATTTTAAACGTGGGCACAATAACAGCTCTACGGTACACCAAAGTACGACAATGCTCGAGCACATGCTGCTAGAGGTACCACAGAAGCAATGCTCAAAATACAGAGTGGCTCTTATTTTGTTTTAAGTAGTATATATTCTCAAATTAAAACCCCATAGGGTATGTTTACAGTTATCAAAAACTAAATGAGACGTACACAATAATAATAGCATTGCTACTTCATACTACATGCATTAAAACCGACATTGACCATGGAGCAACATTTGAACTTTGACCTGATTAGCGAAGTTTCCTAAACCAAAGTGCGTTTAAGACAGGCTTCTATTTTACCCAAATAGTTAAAAACTATTAAGTGGATAAAAAACGCATAACTGCATGCTAAAATGATACCTCAATCGTGACTTAAACGACGGTGCAATTCACAGTATACTAAGCAGTCATAGACGGCCTTTGTCCTAAAGCACCTGCTTATACTGATTCAACATGTGTCGTATCGTAAAGTTGCCGTGCGACAGAAAACAAAACGTCACCGACATTGTAAACTGCAAATACAAAGCTAAATGTGGACATAAGCTCTGTAGCAATAGTTTGCGTCGCGTTGTACGGAACACTTTGATTCGTTCTATTTGTTTACACAAGCTGCAAGCGTAATCGCGGGCGCTTATTACGTGAGGGAATGTCATTTGTATTGCCTTGGTGTAGGCGTTAATGTTATATAGTTTTAGGTCATGTAATACACTCATTACATGTTTCTAGTTAGGTGTGATATTTTGTTTTTAATAGTTAGTATATATTTGGTTGGTATGTATAATTCATTATTTAATAGTATTGATAGATATTTGAGCAGAATACCTATAGTAAATAAAAAATCAAACTAACTAAAATATTACATAAATCTAGACTACTTCCTAGTACCAACTAGTTTGTTTATAGTCTTAAATCGTGGCCCTACATATTCCTGCTATTTTATTAAACAACTCCCCAAAAGATTTTCACACAAACCTGTTAGAAGCGGCCTGCATCCAGCGGGTTCCTGCGGTCTGAATATCTTTGGGGGAGGCCTATGTTCAGAAGTGGACTTCTAAAGGCTGCAGGAGAAGAAGATTGAACAACTAGAAAATGCTTAAATCATCCCACTTCCTATTATGGATTCAAATTTTCTGATATTCACAAACTCTATGGTACCTGATAGGTACCCCTCACCGATAGCTAGATTCGCACTTTGTGAATCCTGTTAACAATGTGCAACTGAAATTTACGTCTATTTGCCCTTCTTTCTATAGAAAACTTGTATGGCAGTCACAGAGCCCAGTTTTCGAAGGAGACAAGTGTTTTGGGACCATGTGTATGGAATGTTAATATTGATAACTAAGCTTTGCCACATGATTAAAATATATGAAAGATGAATCAAACCATGATTAACAACAAAAATTTAAAGTCACAATATAAACACCTTTTGACGTATATAACATCGTGAAATATAGCACAAGTTGCACTTCTATATAATCCTTCAGAAAAAGCGCCGTGAACTTAATATGTTGTTACTTTTCAATGTTCTCTATTTATGTTGTTATATAATATTATGGTGAAATTAACAAAAAAAAGTATACACAGAACAGAAATCATTTGTGCAATTCATTTTTCGTTAGTTTTTTCACAAAATAGTGTAAAAATAGTCAATACAAGAAACGAAATGTAAAATGAAAATATTATAATATAGTACCACGGTCTGCAAATAACATACAAAAAGAAACGTTAAATAAGGTAAATACACCTCTGTGAGCATAAATAAAAACTTCTAAACAACGCAAAGTGTAAATGGCGCCATTATAAACTTTAGCGCACTTTCCATAAAGCATTACGCCCATTACGTAGGCATACAGGCAAGCAGGGTCGGGGGAGCCAAATTTGGATAGATAAGTACATTTTCAAGCGAGTTTTTGTGATTGCCATGCGAATTGTACGGAACACATTTTTATGACTCTCATAATGTTATCGAGCTAAATACTACATTATTCGACTTATAATATTCCAGATCGCAATAATAGACGCCTAACCGAGTTTCATTTAAGGGTTTTATATAAGATTTATATTTGGTGCTTTAGTAGAAATTACGAGTGTTCCGCACTGCGGTATATTTGGGTAAGGCATTATCTGTGCCCTGTCACCGCATCCGTTCCTATTATGAGCTTATTGCGTACGTAGTTCTCACCAATATGTTCACATGGGACCTCTAGAAAGAAAGAAAAGTAATGCATGACGCAAATAGCATGAGTAATCGGCTATGTCGCGATGGTTATAATAGGAGCTTTTTCTATGCCTAGCGAAAATACTGCAAAGATTTCTAGTTCCAAATAAATAGGACATCTTTTATTTAGTGTTGTGCATCGGTCCACATATCTTGCTTATCTGAGGAAATATTGCCCACGGATGGAATCTTGGGGATAAGGAACCTGCGAGCGTTGCAGTTACAATGTCAAATCTAGTAGGTAATTCAACGAGTAAATGCTGTTGCGAACGTAAGCCGAATTAATATATTTTGTTTTTAGTTTCTTGTCCCAACGTAAATTAATAGGTATACCATCCAGACCCAGTTTCATATTGTTCGTTATTTGTTGATATTAATTTAAAGGAAAATATCTCAGAACTTACTTTATTTTTGGGGATGAAACGAAACCTTAAACAGATCTCTAAATCCTCATTTCATTTAATAAGATGCAGTGGAGTTTTTGGCGGGAACTTGGAAGTGTCATGAGGTGCTCTTGTTTTAATTCATTATTTTGGTGATACTTAGTGTTATATTGCATAATTATGGTGGTATATTATCCAATATAGTTCTATTAAAGAGCTCAAATGAAGTGAATTGAAATAATTGTGCTAATCAAGTGTTTTTTGTTGCCGCCAAAACTCCTCGATAAAGTCTTGGTAAGGTAGCCACTGCTTTACTTTGATATACTACAGATAATAAAATAGACAAACCAAACTTGACATTGGCAAAATGTGAACACAAATGCCATTATAAAAAAAAATAAAAAAAAAATAAAATAAAAAAAGATGCAGTGGATTAAAACGAACTCCTCAATGAACCTTAATCTTGGTGTTATTAAAAATACGGAAGTTATCAGCGAAGCAGATCTGACTGCGTCGAGAGAATGGATTTTGATGAGTCAGTGAGATCGTTCCGTGTTGAATTATCGACACCTTGCCGCTCCCGTTCCGACTCATTTGGTAGCGTTTGCACTTTACCTTCAATACGAATCGCTGTAATTTTCATTAGTAACGATGATTCTTAAAGATTTTCGCCTACGTCTACTTCAAAGATCTGACGTTATCGGGAGGTGATCTAGTAAATAGGTCAGGGAATTCCAGATTAAAAATTTGCTGTGAGCTTGGTGTAGTCTTTGTAAATGCACTTCTTAGTCCAGGATTTAGTTATTTTTTTTAAATTTATATTGTGTCGTGAAGATTTTTAGTATTTAAATAATTGGGCTGTTTTGCATATAGCCATAAGACAGGTATTATGTGTTGAAGAAAATGTAATACGGTGTTAGGATGACGAAATTACTCTAGCAAAGCAGAACTTTTTACCTTAGATTGAGATCCACAAAGAGACTGAAAGATAATCTGTTGTGCCTCTCTATTAAATAGATATTATCTAAGTAGTTATAAAGTAAGTAGAAAATCTTGCAAGGGAATTCTAAGATGTGACATATTGATTTGTAAGAAAACTGATCATGGCTGCCTCGGTGGCGTAGTTTATTACGGTACGACTGCAATGCTGAGGTCTCGGGTTCGATCCCCGGTAGGGCAAAGTGATATTGGGTTTATCTAATCAGTATCAGCCTGGAGTCTGGAATTTGCGCCCGATATAGCGATAGGGTCGCCACCTATCACATCATGGGACGGAATCCAAACGGCGAAAAGTGGGTGCACTAGTTCTTAGCTGATTTCTCTAGATGGTTCTTAGCTGTAATTTATGAAGATCTTTTCAGGCGTTTGAAGATTATCAGCTCATTTCCAACTTTTACAACCTCGATTGATTTAAAATTTGGTGTAGTGTGACTTCGGCAATATTTTTAAGACATGTTAACCTTGATCTGATGCTACAGCATCAAGTAGTCTGCGGGATACCCAACTCTTTAGCAACTTATAGCAGATATAGCGTATGTGGGCTCATAGGAATGGTCTCAACGAGTAGGTTAGATAGTTGATCATCAAGGACCTATGATGGAGAATTTAGTAATTTAAAAAATAAAATTCAAATAACCCCTGACACAAAAAACCTCTAAAAAGTAAAAAATGAAAGTGTCTGTTGTTTACCTAGTAATATTTTGACCCAAGCGTCGTCGCGTCGGGGGACCGAACTCAAGACCTGAGAGATGAAAATACTTCTTTATTGTCATGATTGTACTCTGTTTTGCGTCTTAATTAAAGAAATAGATAAATAATTTATGTATTGTTACCTATAACTTAGAAATCAATATAATTTGTAGTTGTGATTTAATATTCCTATACTTAGTCGTACTATAGGCACCTATAGTTAAATTACATACTATTCTTATTTTAAATAATGCGTATAATTCGCCCAAATTCAATTTGTCATAATACGATTTAGGCCAGATTCGGTCTTTTTAAATATTCTGTACTTCATTTCGACAACTATTCGACCGATGAGAAATAGACACTTATTAAGCTGATCACGCAGTCACGTTTCAGACGACTTGAATCCTAATGATATTTCGTAAAAGTAATAATACTTAAATGCTGAAAAAAGTAGCCAGCCACTATTGTGTGGTACATTCCGTCTGAGTAATAACTACTGCCTCGGTGGCGTTGTTGTATTACGGTACGACTGCAATGCTGAGGTCTCGGGTTCGATCCCCGGGGCGGGCAAAGTGATATTGAGTTTTTCTATTCAGTATCAGCCCGAAGTCTGAAATTTGTGCCCGACATAGCGATAGGCTCGCCCCCTATCACATTATGGAACGGAATAACGGCGTAAAGTGGGTCCACTAGTTGCGCCTCTGCCTACCCCTTCGGGGATAAAAGGCGTGAGTGTGTGTGCGTGTGTAATAACTATGGTGCTCATAAAAATCATTTATCGAGAAACTCACAAGTTGTCCCGCCGACCGATAAAACAAACTATTCACTAGCAAACCATTCGAATGCTACTGAATAACTCATTCCGAGTTATGAATAAGAAAATAATATTCGCAATCATCTTGATTTTTTATTATCGATGGCTTTACTAAGTGGCTTCATTGCACCTAATGGTACGTGAAGTGAAGTCCAAAAAAATGTCGACTAGCAAGAGATAAACATTTCTAGACGGTCGGCACAGTTATGCCGGCCTACATAATTGCTTCTTCACGCTCCACTTGCAGGACCGTAAGTTGAAGGATCACGATTTAATAACAGAAGCGCCATTCCAAATTACTTAAATATTTCAAATTTCAAGCTCAGATGAAATAAGACAGACGGAATCACAAACATCCAATGAAGATTCATTTCAAATTACATTCATAGTTAACTCCATTAAAATCCTCAATAAATATTCTTGACTTGCGAATCCTTTAAGTTTCGAACATTGAATTACTGAGTATTTGAATAGTACGGACCACACTCAGAATGCTTTAATAAGCTAATTGGTCCATTTGCATCGAGCAGCCGATAGGGGAGGGACAGGTACGTGGCCGGGTGCAATACTCCATGAGCACCGGTCGGTCTCGCAACATAAACAAGATAGAACACGATCCACCACACGAGTGTCACTTGACATCCTCATCCTTCACCATTGTGCGCTGTGTTTTCTTTTTTAATTGTACACTGGAATGTTAAAGCTTTGTGATCCTGCTTACGAGACTTACTAAACGGACTTGAACTGTTTGTTAGCTATGCACTTTTAATAATGAATTTTGTGCTTGAGTTCGAGTAATACAATTTTAAAAGTGTTTTATTTAGATTTATAGTTTGAAGTTTAATGGATGAAACATATTGTTTTTAATACCATATAACACTATAAACTTTCATTTTTACAAATGTTATGATAAGATAAAAACTTGAGTTTAAAAACGTTTTAATATTTCTAACTGTTTAAGTAAGAATGGCATAAAATAACATGTTCCACGCGCGAGCATTTAAAAAGGTAGTTTTTTCTAGTTCAATTTCGAATGATTGTTATACTGTAACAATAGTAGCGTACCGATTGTGCTGTGCAGCGGAATTTATCCTGTAGGCGCAAAAGGGTGATATAAAATGCAGTTTCGCCCACTATGCAGTTTAAATACTACAAATTTCCAGTACCGTGCACTTTCTCTATTATCCATGTTAACGTTTTAACTTATATGAACATGCACGGAAGGTTTATCGCGAAATAATGACCGCATTAATGTGATGTACTGGTAAGTATCGTTTTCAGGAAGATGTTGAGGTGGAAAATATGATTTTGCGCTGTTGTTTCGCATGGCTGCATATAATTTTATTGTATAATGTGTACTTTCCATGCCTTTTGTGTCTTTCTTGCCAATATTTACGTTGTTATTGGTTATTCTATTAATAGATTCGTCATTGACTGCCTCGGTGGCGTAGTTGTAATGCGTACGCGTTACGAGTACGATTTGCGCGCCGAGGTCCTGAGAGATACTCCCGTGCCTCGGAAAACACGTAAAGCCGTTGGTCCTGCGCCTGATCTCTCTTCGGTCGTGTCGGATTGCCGTCTCACCGAACTATGAGAGTGAAGGAATAGCGAGTGCACCTGTGTATTGCGCACACACTTGTGCACTATAATATCTCCTGCGTACCTGGCTGATCTTCGTTGAGATTGGCCGCCGTGGCCGAAACTGGCTAGGAAGATTACATATTACAGATTCGTCATATTATCAAAAAAGGAAAATGAACACCGTAGTCAAAAGACTACATTTTTTTATTAGGTCATCTTAAGCCCTTTTTCACGAAGATAAAATTGACAATTACCGTTTTGATCAGGTGATGAAGAAAGTACTCAATTGAGCATTACTTTTTAGGACTTTGTGTATTTGATCATGCTTTATTTTTTTAAGAGTAGTACTGGTTTCTTGGTAGTGCTAAAATAAGCATGTCATAAAAATTCAACCAATTGTAGCAGAATTATTGTTATATTATTTAAAATAGATAAAAAAAACTGGACGTGTATGCAGAATTTCAACACAGTCGGTTGAGGGTAACTGCTTCAAAATTAACTTGCAAGATTTCACCCGACCAAACATACATACATTGCAAGTTAACAAAAAGCTTGTAAAAATTACCATAATTTTCACCTTTTCAATACCTAGATATATTTCCATTACAAAATGTTGTATTTTTTTTTATTATTATTATGGCGTTGAATGACGAGACGAGCATGCCGTTCGCCTGATGGTAAGCGATACGACCACTCATAAACAGTAGCAACACCATCCAGCATCTTGAGCTACAAAGTACTGTGTGGCCTTCCACTGCGCTCGTCATCCTGTGACACAAGATGTTAAGTCTTATTATGTCCAGTAGTTACACTGGCTACAAAGCCCTGCAAACCGAAACACACCAGTGCATGCACGCTGCTGCTTGGCGGTAGAAATAGACATTGCGGTAGTACCCACCCAGACGGACTCTTAAATCTGTTGTTCCAAAAAACAAGGATGTAATTGTATATATAAATTCGGAAAGTGCTCATTGCAGTCCAGTTTGAATAACCGTGTAAAAAAGTGCGTACACTTATAGAGCCAATCATTTATTGTTCTTTTAACTGAGATTTATTTATTTGATAATTTATCAGGAAGTCTCTAGTTGATAGAAGAAATAAACATAATAATTTATTAGAGTTATAGGAGATTATGAGGTGTAGGAACTATATAGGCCTATTGACGTGACGTATTAGGGTGAAATTTTATTTTTCAACATATTTAAAATATCTATGTAAGTCGACTAAGATTAAACGGACATAAGCGTCAAATAATCTATTCCTTAATGTACCTATACTTATGAGTTGATGTTAGTAAAATAATAATAATAATAAAAATACAACGGCATAGGTATTTGACCTACTTACTAAAAATGTGTTTCTTGACGCACAAAAACACACAGTAGTAGGTACATACACTTGATTCCAAATTCAAACAAATACTGACTCTCTAGCCACCTACAACAAAGTTATAATATACAGTGCAATGAATGCCTTCGTTCGAGCAATCGGTATGAAATATTCTAGAAACATCTAGCACCATCTACAAACTAGCGCGGATGAGTCTGCTCGTAGAGTACCGGAATAGTTTCGATTTAGATGACCTTAGATCATATACTCATTCATTTCCAAGTTTCGATACTAGATATCACTAGTACACATTTATTTACTGAAGCGTATTGAAATGACTTACATTAATTCTTGGACCCGAACTTGTGTGAATTCGAATACATTCGTGAACTTCTCGAGTCGATGATTATAGTTCTCAATGCGGTGAGGCCGTGGAACACGTGCTTAGCTAAGTTTATTTCCTGCTAAGGTGGATTGTGTGCCTGGATAAGGCTTCGTACAAGTGTACTTGATGAAGTATTACGTAACCGTCTGTGTTAGCCAAGCTATATAGACTAGTACATATTTAATTATCTGTCTGCACGAGCCTCAAGATTAGCACACAAATCTAAAATTCTTGGGTCGATTTTTGAAATTGCGCACGATTATTAAAAACGAGATTAAGGTACCGGTCTTTATTTAAGAACAAGGTATAAGACTACCTTGCGTACAAGGAGCGGGGAATAGAACAAATTTATCTACCAACGAACCGGCGTAACATCCGCTGTTAATTCAGAACTATGAGGATAAATCTGCAATATTTTTAATAACCAATTTGTTAGGATTGAGCTAAGCCATTTTGTGCGGGGGTAATATTTTTATCGGAAATAACGTGTAAAATATTAGTTTTATTTACGTGTCAGTTGTTCAGAGAATAGCTTGTCGTGGCGTTTTGATTGATACGCCGCCCACACGCCTGACGGCTACTCGAATGATTTATCTTCTGAAATTTTTACAACAAAACCCGTGTCGATCGACTACTGGATCACATAAATTCATACGTGGGTGCGCGCCTTTATTGAGCTTTGATGCTTCGGACTTATGTTCATGTTTTTGGTTTTTAATTTCCAGGTACAGTTTGATACTAGGTATCAGAGTTCTGGATTGAATTGATTGAACAGTTTTACCTATAGTGTTGAATGTGAGGATATTAAAGTATATCAAAATTTTCATATATCAAAATTTTCAGTGAAATTTCGGTATAACTGTTCTTTAAAGTTCGATACACTGTATAGGTACAGTCAGCCACATAAGTAGCTGAACAAACTCAAAACATCAAATTGCCTCTACACTTTTGTGTTCTTACCAATTTTAGTTTTTTCTTCATCATTATCGGTCATTTACTTTGCTTCACACAAAGAAAAAAAAATACATTAAATTTAACGCGTAGATGTGATTTGAAATTTTGAATATATTCAGCTAATTATGTGTCTGACTGTACATATAATTGGTACATCTAGTAAAACAATACAATATGTAATTTATTTGTAAATTATAAATGTTATCGTACTCAGCCTGTGAATCAACGGTGTTATTGTACGTCTGATCTCGAGTACCGGTTTCGCAATAAAAATCCCAGTGATAGCAAAACACAGATGAAGTATTGGCCTACCTAGGAATGAAACCTCTAAGTCTACAACCCATAAACGACTCTAAGCTTATGATAAACACAGTATCACGTATAAGAACAAAAACATAAATTAAATAAGCTTCGCCTAGAATTGTCGCACTCATAATGCGGAACATTCACAATATCCTAAATCATTGTTGAAAATATTGTACATAAATTGAGTAAACATGGTAATAAGTATCCGAAATAACACTCCAGGCTATGGAAAAGTGAACAAACATACGCATATATTTTGAGAGTCAAAGCGGAAACAAAAGAGATAGTTCCTATTGTGCCCAGTAATATTTTTCACTAATAGAATTATAATAGCTTGGATATCATCGCTAAACAGTCTTAACGGGACTAGAGCTGTGTCTACGTAGTATGCAGAAAATGTTGAATAAATCACACATAAACGCCGATAACTTCCTTCTGATTGATAGATACAGTTATGTAAAACTTTGATAATCAATAAATTTAATCCTATTCACCTATCTATATATATTTACTCAATTACGTAGTCATTTTAAATACATCATATATGATGTGCAGCATATCTAAAAGCGTAAGAAACGTCACATGAATTTCAGAAACTAGAAGTGCTAGGAGTCTCAAATTTTGCATGGGAGTTCCTTTTAAGACATAGGTGCTCACTAAGACGGGATTTTGCGAAATTCAACCCCTAAGGAGGTAAAAAGGGGTGGCAAAGTTTGTACACAATAAACTCAAAAACTACCAACGGATTTCGATGAATTATGGTATGGAGATAGTTCGAGACCGTGGGAAGGGTTTAGGCTACTTTTTATTCCGGGAAAATGTACAGCGGTACTTTTATCCAGGAAAAACTGTGTCGTGCGGGCGAAGCCGCGGGCAAAAGCTAGTATATAATAAAATTATAAATGATGGCAATGACCTTTCAATTTAATGTCTCAGGATGGCGATCAAAGATCATTCACATGCTATACATTTTCAGAGTACTTCAGAAAACCGCTTAACATACTATTTGAAGTTAAGCTGTTTGAAGTTATTTATGACTTTTCTTATAAACAACAATAAATATTTATTTGAAAATAAGTGCTAAGTAGTGGTTTTATAATTATAATATGTAGTTTATGATATGCGATTTTTTCTACACTATTTTAATCAAATTACTTTTTACTGACACCTTATACTAAATACTTTTCATTTAATTATACTTGAGAAATATTGACGATGGTACAAATTAGGAACATTTCTATAACCGTTCCTTGTATCTGTCGATTTCACAGATCTCATTTGGGAAGCTACAAGCAGGCTTTTTGCCACGTATTTTTCCAATCGACGTAATATGCTAGCTTTCTCCAATTATTTTTATAACATTCCTTATGAAACCTCTTCCATGCCTAATATCCGACAGAGTCACCCTTATAATTAAACGTAATCATATCTTTACATGCTCTATCATTAAAGTATTGGCTGTAACTATCACGCATACAACCCAAACGTTATCAAACAGACAAATCAAATTGGTTACAAGCGGAACAGCACAACCGTAAAGTGTCCCCATACAAACATTCTAAGAATCTCATTTAAAGTTCAGCATATTCTGGAAGTCAGGCTCAAGTATATGCACGTACAGTTCTACTACTCACATGAGGCAAAACGAGCAAGATGGCATTTGTGTGGCTTTAAATATCGTTGCGCCAAACAGTTGTTAGTTTGTGCATAATTGCAGTTAGAAAATGTGTGAACATTTCTAATTGTAATGTGTTACATGTTGAGGTCTACTTCGCGCTTTTAGTACTTTTCGTGGGTTGTTAATGAGTTATTGTTCGCTTTCACGTGGTACAAGGTTTGCGTTTTTAAAAGTTTGTAGTTGTGTTTATACTTTATCCATCTACTTAAACCATAATAAAGAAAACAAAGTAAATAATGTATTTTGTGTTGGTAAATGCAGTATTTCTTAGATTAGACTAGTAAATCTTATGATCTACTAACATTAGTTAGTAAATTTAATATTATAAACAAGACTTTTTTTGATTTTGTCCGTTAGAGTTTGGTGCATGCCAAGTTTCAGAATAAGGGTTGGTGAATATTAGTTTTGGGAGTGCATCAATGCATTTATTTCTGATTTTTTTGTTTTAATTACCTACCAGTGAAGCTCTTATGGTGTGCATAAGTAATTTTTCGATAAACCTAAAACAAAAATTTGTAACCTCCAATAATTATAGTAGTCAAAAAAACTTTATGTTTTAATATTATTAATTTCGTCACTGTTCACAAATTCAACCTAACCTAACCAACCTGAGGATTACTGTGACATAACTTTTAACACACAGTCTGTGTTTATTGTTAATATTTGCCAAGTCACTGGGTTTATAACTAAGATTTACCGAATGTTTGGTGGTAAAAGTTTGATTTTTTTGTTCCCATTGCATCGAATACAATACTGATAGTTTAAAGTAGGTAGTTGTTTGTTAACGTTTGGTTTTTAATTCTTTGAATAGTAATACGATTATGTCAACATTGGGATGATTAATGGTATGCGATATCTCAAAAGCAAACTAGTGAAACCCACTAGAATGACAAAACAGAACCCCGAGTTATGGATGTGCTGTATCTTCCATAGAAGCTTAGGTATAGATAGAAACATATTTTCACACTGCATTCCTAAGAATTAAGTTAGAACTGCTTCGTAGGTTAGATGCAGCAGAAACGCGAGTAGTGCATCCACCCTCCTCATATAATAGCCAGCAAACAACTAACAAACCTATTATAATATCTTATAGCCGTCCAACGTCATATCATTTTCCAGTCCCATGCAAATCTAAATAAATAAAAAGATGAAGAAACTCAGATACAATACAAATTAAGTTCACCATAACAAAATACTTCGTCTCATTTCTAGAGGCCCTATAGTGTAACACAATAATACTTGCTAATAAACTCTTTAGTTAACCAATTTCATATCGAAATTATATAATAAATAAAATATATATTAACATAATAGCTTAGCTATTATGTTTTTTTTCTTGTGTTTCTGTTGTGTACAGTAAATGTTTATATTATCATATTATTATTATAATTACATAATCTCTGTTCAGAAAAATAAACTTCACGATTTTTCATTAATCTAGCTTTTTAATACTGCCCTCGCGTGACTCGAAAATAAGGAAAATAATACTTAACGTTATTAAAATACAGAACGTTTCACAAACAAATGAATTATTGTCCATTTGTTTGGGTTATTTTAATCTGAAACAACATCTCAGTTAGAACTCTGTTATTTTATTTTTACTTGCCTTCGTGGGCCTGAAATTTATGCATGTTTTAATGCTAATAACAGTTTATTTCATTAGGACTGTTTTAGAGCAAAATTTATTCGTTTAATGATTTTTACGATTCTAGTTATATAACAAACTATAAAATCAATATCATCTTCAGTCACAGGGTGTCTGCTGAACGTAGGCTTCCCCTCCAAAAATTTCCAGGCTTCCCCTTGAAAGCTGTTTCTCCAGCAACTTTCTGCGACGTTCATTACGACATCTGTCCTTACAGGTGGACGTCCAATGCTGCAGTTACCTTGCGAGAACTTCTGTTTCATCCACTGTCATTTCTGTGAGGTATATACCCTGCCCACAGAGCTGATTATAAAATTAACTTTAGTTAATCGGTTTGCCTAAATTTATAAATTATATATACCCTTTCTAGCCGATTTCGGCCACGGCGGCCAATCTCAACAGAGATCAGCCAGATACGCAGGAGATATTATAGTGCACAAGTGTGTGCGCAATACACAGGGTGCACTCGCTATTCCTTTACTCTCATAGTCCGGTGAGACGGCAATCTGACATGACCGGAGAGAGATCAGGCGCAGGACCAACGGCTTTTACGTGCTTTCCGAGGCACGGGGGTATCACACCGCCAACTTCCTGACTCCGAGCTGCGACTGAGTAATTTTTAAGATGGAAAAACCCAGTCACAATGTTTTTGGCCCGACCCAGGATTCGAACCCAGGACCTCAGCGCGCAAATTGTACTCGTAACGCGTACGCAATACAACTACGCCACCGAGGCAGTCTATGGGTGATTAAGGTTATAAATTATAATGTACTGATTGTTACTTTTACATTCGGTATAGATTAATCGGGGACATTATACGACACGATGATGACATTTTCACACTAGATATGAAAAACTTACTATAAAGTGATTCCAATAAATATCTACTTGAGCGTAATAACTCGGCCACCTCTACACTGAAATCATAAAGTAATAATTAGTATCGCAACGTCGAAACCGGAACCTTGGTAAGCTATATCTATTGCATTTTGAATGAGACTGATCAAGTATCGTATTAGAACTAAGCTGATTTCTAGGTCCGATGCTAACTTAAATAATATTAATATCTTTGAAAGCGGTTCAATTTAATCCTCTAGAAGACTATGAAAATTACAGGTGTAAAACCAACAAGCGGCGGTCCGTTGAAGGACTAATAAATTAAGGAAAGAAAAATCGAAATGAACATTTGGTACGTCTTGTACATTGCATGACCATCGCTCATAAGATCCTAAAAAATCTAATGGTTCATTAATTTATGAATTGTGATAACCTTGGGGACCAAAGGTTTGTAGCACGGAATGGAAAGTCTTAAATAACATTTTTATTTATTTTGACAGATCGTGTTGCTGAGGGAGTTTCTTGCGCCGCTTCTTCTTCACAGCGATAACGTTCCGAAGCGGTGGTAGATTCATGACGATTCAAAAGAGCTTGTAAAAGACTTGAATAAAGAAAATTTTGAGTTATCATTATTCTGGAACAGTCATAAACTTATTTGACCGTAATATTGTACAGTCAGCCACAAAAGTAGCTGAACAAATTAAAAACTTCAAAACACTTCTGCTCGTTCACTCCAGTCGAAATATTATTTTTTCTTTATCTAAAATAAAGTTAACCCTGTGAAGTTTATTTTAGTGAAGAAAAAACATTTGTTGATACTGACGCAAAAGTTTAAACGCGATTTGAAATTTTGAATTTGTTCAGTTACTTATGTGGCTGACTGTACATAATATCTATATGCCGAAGAAGATGACGTTAAAACAAGTAAAAATTTTAAATGACAATCTTGCTATAAGGGCTTGATGCTAAAATACATGAATTAAAATTTAAAAATCATTAAATTCCAAAAAGACATAAGCAAAGGCTCATGTTTTGCGGGCTTTGTGACCGAAATATACAAAGGCAATAGTCCTTATCCGTGTAATCATATTTCACCTGTGGAACCCATAACGCTATTTTCCACTTGTTACATGGCGTTGGAGAGCGGGATGCTTTAACTCAATAAAGTGCAAACACTGTCCCACTGGGCTGTTAAGACAGATTTATGTTCACAACTTAGAAATACCGTGTGAGGATACTTCCCGTTTCAACAGCATGGAATGTCATAACTTTATCAAGACTTATTTATGGAAGAGGAATTCAGTTAATTTCGACTTTTTGGTTAGCTTTCGAATCCACTGCATAGATGACCTGATGATGATAAAAGTTGTTTTTGCTTTGAAGGATAGTGCAACTTTCTACTAGTGAAAGAACTTCTACTAGTGAAAGAAGATTAGCGTGTTCCAACAAACTATAGATTTATACTATTCGTAAAGACGTGATTGAACTTTCAAGTTCAGAAAAGACTGAATACGTAGGGGCCAACTGGTATTCACAATTAAATGATATTTCAAGGCCCCGCCCGGTCTAAAGAACTACCGCATACGCATACTCACGCCATTTATCCCCGAAGGGGTAGGCAGAGGCGCAACTAGTGCACCCACTCCGCCGTGCGTATTCCGTCCCATGATGTGATAGGGGGCGAGCCTATCGCCATATCGGGCACAAATTCCAGACTCCGGGCTGAATACTGAGTAGAAAAACCTAATATCACTTTTCCCGACCCGGGGATCGAACCTGAGACCTCAGCACTGCAGTCGCACCGTAATACAACTACGCCACCGAGGCAGCATAAATAACGCCACTACCGCGTGCTCCTTTATAATTGTTTACAGCGAATATTAAAACAAAACCCGAGCTCAACTCATCAAAATCAACAATAAAGCTATGAACAAAGTCCCAAATATTATTAAACAACAAATGAATTATTTAGCACTGGAAATTATCCATGGGCGAGAGTATCACGGACAAAAGACGACGTAATTCGTGAGAGGTGGCTTAAAATAATAAAGGCGTTTAGATTTTCGTGTTAAGCTCTACTCCGGTGCCAAATGTTTCCAACTCGACTTACGAGTTGGAATTGCCGGGATTCGTCTTAATTCTTCAGTTATAATAGACTCATGACGTGCGCACGGCAGGTGCTTCCGAGTTAATTTTGTTTAGTTTTTTCGTTGCTTTGTTTGTGGGCAATTACCCAGCCTCAGCATGTGCTAAACGTCATATTAATAAATGTATTCTTTAATAGATTGCAACTCTGTTGAAAGTTTTTAATTTTGAGAAGATTTTCTGTTCTAGTTTATTAGTAGTATCAGTCATAAATACTTTTGACTGCCTCCGTTCGGGCAAAGTGATGTGGGGTTTTTCTACTCTATCAGCCCGGAGCTTGGAAATGTGTCCGGTAAATGGCAACAGACCCACCAGTCCCACCACCTATTACATGGGACCTAACATTGCTGGCGAAATATGGGTGTGCTACAACCACTGCCTACCCCTGAAAAGGAAAAAGGCGTGCTGCTATATGTATAAATACTTTTGTTTTGTGAATGTATTCTGTTAGTTTGTTACAAGCCAAAAGTATTTCAAGAGCCAATTTACATATTGAGTGCCTTGATCATTTTGTGTTTACGTGAGTCTATCGCCAGGAATAAGTATTGTTTTCATTCATTTATAATTCACAGCTCACACAGGAGTAATAAAAACATTTTATCTCCGCATAGACGTGTGATATTTTTGTCAGTCTTTTGGTATAAGACAGTTAAAATGCTCATGATTTCGCGATTGTTGCAATAAATTAAAGATTTACGTCGCTACTTAAAACAATGGAGTATTATAACAGTCGTAATTGTTTTAATACACAAACCAAGATTTTACAGAGCATTAAACTTGGTAGGAGTAATAAAAGAATTTTTCATCGTAAAAAATGAAAGGCAGGTACCGTCATTAATACAAACTTTGTATTTTCATGATTTGTTTTTAGCTTTGTTGTATTGTAATTTTTACGGTGGGGGATGGCTGCGCTCGCGTGGCTACGCTGCGTTATCGTATTTTATATCAACAATGGCCCTTATCTGTAAAACGTATTTGAAATTCATGGGTTCACGTTGTTGAAAAATTATCTGGAGTATTTTTATGTTTCGCCGTGACGATAAAAAGTCAGGCCTACCTACTCATTCAAACGCAAGGCAAGTTGACATTAAAGGAATTTATGTTTGTCGAAATTTATGATGCCCTTTTGTTACATTATAATGAGATGTGAGAGAAAATAAATTGAAAATTTCGCCCAGCCCTAGATTCCTGTACCGGAACACCAAGAGGGAAGGCGAAGTTTTAAACGCTTTCTTTCTTGCGCCTCTTACGATATTGGTTTGGAGTGAAATATCGGGCTGCTTAACTTATTTATCTCTGGCAACTAGGCGTACGACGTGCGTGCAATGTAAAGAATCCATAATATACTCAGAATGTAAAATAAGGCAATTTAAAAATGTCTCGAAGCGTTGATCGGTATAATTCAATAAAAACGCTATGATTATATAGCTGCTTTTATCCAGTTCTCTTTTTGCTAGAGCGTAAAATCAAATCCATTTTCCAGGTATTTCTAATCAATAAATAGCTTCGTTAATTAATTCGTAAAGGCAACTGGACTACTTACTTTACCTGTACACGAAAACATTATTTTATTGTAAATACAGTAATTTTTATATTTAGACTAGCTTCAAATCCACGTAACACTTCTTCTATGACGTCATAGCAACGGTTTTGTGTGAAGTTAGTGCAAGAGCAGTGGTATAATTCTTGTTACAAAATTCAATTTAAGTACTATTAAAATATTTTTTTCCTTCTTATATCCTCAGAATACTTTCATTATAGAATTAAATACAATTACTGGTGGTAGGTCTCTCATATGGAACAGTCCACCTGGGTGGGTACCCCCGCAATGTCTATTTCTACCGCCAAGCAGCAGTGTGCCAGCACTGCTGTGCTTCGGTTTGAAAGACATTGTAGCCAGTGTAAGTACTGGATATAATGAGACTTAACATCTTGCACTACCTGCTACCCACTATTGTTGGAAGTCAAAATAGCCTCATCCGCAACGTTATTAATCCCTTCCGGACACAATATTCCTTTACTACGATTTCAAGATCACTGTATACCCTTTTTTAATAGCGCTATGCCCATTCTTTCTAAGTATAAACGAGACAAATAATACTTGCCACCAATGCAACCAGCCATATACTGCTGAGCACGGGCCTCCTCTACTACTGAGAGGGTTTAGGCCTTTGTCCACTACACTGGCCTAGTGCGGGTTGGCAGACTAAATAAAATAAATCATATGCGACGTATTTTACCATGTTGTTAATGTGTTCCTCTTTAGTTTAGTGTCAGGTCCGGTAAGCGCCTTTTTACCAGACTACGGCGAAGCCAGGAAGGGTAATGATTTTAACACCCTATGTATGTATGTATGAATGTATCCATTTTATGTTCCACTCTAGCGTCGCTCCTATTGAACCGATTTTGACAAACGAGGTGTCTATCGATTCGTATTTATTGTGCGATGGTTATAGGCTATATATTTTCCCATTTTACAGTGAGTACAAAACCCGTTGGTAATAGGAATATTGACTTGAATAAAACGTTGAAACTCACCTTAAATAGTTCTACACTTTAAGGAAACTTCGTATATGACTAAGGATATAATCCAATACTTTAAATTCCAACGTATAGTCAGCAGCATAAGTAGCTGAACAAATTCAAAATTTCAAATTATCCACATACTTTTATGTTCCTACTAATCTCTTTTTTCTCTTCACAAAAATAAAAGAAAAGAGATTTACTTTACTTCAAACGAAGAAAAAGAATGTTTCAGTTTAACATAACACATATGTAGGGGATATGAAATTTTGATTTTGTACAGATAATTATGCTGCTGACTGACAATACCATCCGTACAAAGACATTGACGTCTTAATCATAACTTTTTACATGTCCCAAAAAGCGCTGTGCATCGCACAAACGTGAATCTAACTTCATAAAGAGAAGTTCATATTCAAAAAGGAATTAATTAAGTTGATGTGCTTAAAACTCCAGACACGAATGTTATACATTTTAGTGGCGGAGTCACGCGCGCACCTATATTATATATTTATGTATTCGCAAGAATTTACAGTCGAGGCTCCAGTCGTGAGATCCGTGTGTAAAATTAGTCGTACCTAGAAACAGTATTGAATTTTTTAACATTTACGCACTCTGAACCACTCTGGAGAAAGTTGTCTAATAGCGTGCATACACGCAATCAAAAAGAAGTTTTTGTACTCACAAATATTGTAATGTATCTGTAGGTACTCACCTTCAGATACATTACAATATTGTAATGGGATAACGTCTTATATGTGAGAGTTAAATATAGCATTCTCATTTAGGGAAGTTACATAATTTTAAAACAAATTGTTTCATACAAAATGTATGCCGTACATAGATAAATCAAATGAATTATCTTTTGTAACAAAATATGGGGCTTTCACTTGGTAAATTTGTTGTTTTCCCTACGAATTGTTTTTTTTAAGGCTACTAAAAATATTTCACTTCCATAGAAAAATAAAAAAGGGGTAAGGGGTAATATAGGACGTGAATGTCGGATACGCAAACCAAAGTGACGCATCTTAATAGAAAACCGCTAGTTCTTTGCAACGGTTAATTTATCAACATTAAACAGTTACAGGTTACTAGTGAAGTGGATGCTCCGAGAGAGATAAAATATTAGCGCAGTTTCGAAGCTTTTACGCGCATTATTTATTCAAAGTAAGAATAGAGAATACTTCCAAGCTGCTTACAGTACATGCTTAATCTCCGGATAAAACTGCGACGTTTTGTTAGTTTTTTTTGCTTTTATTCTTTTCTGGAGCCAACAGAGATATTTATTAATGCAATTAAAAGGGTACGATATAGAATGGATGACTGAATTAATTTAATGTTGTTATTAATTTAATGTAATATTATAAGTCTTATCAAAAAAATCACGAATTGTTATAGTCGCAATGTCTAATATAGGTACTTGTATCACTTACTTTGCCAGTAGTATAACTTTATTAGTCCACAACATAATATGAATCGAGCTAGCTACTTGGGTACATACCGCCAAAAACGACAATAATAAATTTTGAAGATAAGAAAGACACAAAAATCGTACGGCCTATTATAAGTTTGTCCGTAAGGGATTGAAGATTTCATAGACCAGTGGTATATAATGCAGTATAAGAAATTTTTAGATATAAAAAAAAAAACTGACCCTCCAATAGCCATCATCATAATCAGCCACACGACGTCCACTGCTGAAGATAGGCCTCCCGTAAAGATTTCCAGATGGACCTGTCAAAAGCGCCCTGCATCCAGCGTGTTCCTGCGACCTTTATCAAGTCGTCTGTCTGTCCATCTTGCAGGTGGACGGCCGACGCTGCGCTTGCTAGTACGTGGCCTCCACTCGAGAACTTTTTGCCCCATTTCCCGTCAGTTCTTCGAACTATGTGCCCTGCCCACTGCCATTTCAGCTTGCTAATCCGCTGGGCTATGTCAGTGACTTTCGTTCTTCTACGAATCTCCTCATTTCTGATTCGATCGCGTAGAGAAACACCTAACATAGCCCTCTCCATAGCTCGCTGAGTAGACATAACTAGAGTAAAAAGGTCCTCATTAATACCTGATGATGGTTGTTACTGCTCGTCCTCGATGATAAGGGGTTACTAAGGTAGTCCCGGTCCAAACAGCGGCAAGCGTAATTACAGTCGACCTTCACTTACAGGTAAGTCCGTTTCACTTTACAATAAACCCACTCACAATAACTCTCTTAAGATTTTCGCTGTACTACGTTCACAGTATCAAGTACGCATACTCGGATGAAGATAATAATTTCCTGCGGCGTTGTTAGGCTAAGCAAAGTCAGTGTTGCGACTGTATCTACGTTCCACATTTGTTTACACGCCCTTATAAATCAGATCATTCCCAAGTGAGCTGAGAGGAAACGTTTTTGTTATTACTACTGACAAGTAATATTGCGGAGGCTGGGAGTATTCCTTAAAGATGGAGTGATTGTAATGAAACAGATTTTTTTACTTTTTACCTCCTCATGGAAGTTATCGAAGATATTATAGCCGTGTAAAACTTAAACATAATATAACCGCTATAGTCTATTAATGCTGTGGAACGCAATAAGAAATCCTTTGCTTAATTATATACCTAGATAGAGTGACGCGCTGCATCATTCTGCGTATCACATATCACATAATTATACCATTATTACATGGTTTCTATTAAAACGGGTAGATAATTATATCCATGAAAAACAACAAAAATTAATTCGCTCGAACTGATTTAGAGGGGAACAGTTAGCCGTCAGTTTTTTCGACGCGTTTGAAACGTTCATTGTCTATCTAGGTATATAATTAATCAAAGAAGAATTCATAATAAAATTTTGTATTCATACAGAATGATGTACCTATACAACAAAAGAATAAGAAATTTATCTTGACTACAAAACTAATGACCTTAAACTCAGCCAGGTCCGTCAGAGACGAAACACGTATGTATCGTTATTCAAAATTCACCACGCGTACCTGTTACAAATAATATTCACAAAGTCTAGCGATATATGTGCCTAGAATGAATTGTCTTAAGACTGTCGAAAATGTACTCTTATATAACCATAAAATTTTGAAATTGTCAACCGACATCCACCAACCGAAAACCAGCAAATATACGTTAACATAGTAAAAATTGAGCGACCATTGTAAAATAATTTTCGATGTATTTTACCAACCTATTCCACATCGGTCATATTTGAATTCGGAGTTTCCAAGGGTAGAGCAGAACTTTCTTTGTTTCCAAAAATGTAAGCGTACAGGGCGGGACCGTTGGCTTGGGCTTATAATAACTCCAAACGTTTTATTTTGCTTCAACAAAATGTCGTAGTGTAAAACACTGTTATAAAGACGTTTAATAGCCGTTTTATTAAGTTAAAGGAATGTAAGTTAAAATTTACAAGCCAAGGAAAGTTTCAGGTACATGCCTAACGAGTCTGTAGTAGTAACAGAATATTTAAATATTTCTAACCGCTCGAGGGAAACTGGCTCTATTACCCCGGTAAAATTGTGGAAAGCGGAAATTTATGAAAAGCATTTTTTTTAAATTATTTCTGGTATTGGCTAATGTTTTAACGATTTGGCTCAAACGTGAATACCCACTATTGGTTTTTGTCTCGTGAAATTTAAGTTCATAATTATTCATTACTTGAAAAATGGATTATGAGAAACGTGAAATTTGCCATAGTAAAACCTTTTTAGCACCGGCTTTCCAGCAACTAATTATACTTAAGAACCATTAGCATTTCGCATATAGAAGTGGCATGATGAACACAATAATATATGACATGCAAAATATAGTAGATATCAGAAGTTATATTTCATAAGAGTGTTACGGACATCAGGCAAAATTCAGTTGTGTTTCGCCATGTGCTTTACTTACTCCATTTTATTTAGTGCTTTTATCGGATTTAAACAGAAATAATACCTACCATACCATACCAGCCCTGTATTATATAGGTACTGGCCCACTGCTGAGCACGAGCCTCCTCTATAACTGAGAGGGTTTAGGCCTTGTCCACCACGCTGGCTTAGTGCGGGTTCGCAGACTTCACATACCTTCGAAATTCAGAGAACTTCTCAGGTATGCAGGTTTTCTCACGATGTTTTCCTTCACAGTTAAAGCGAGCGATAATTCACAAAGAATACACACATAACTTTTTAGAAAAGTCAGAGGTGTGTGCCTTTGGGTTTGAACCTGCGGACATTCGTCTCGGCAGTCCGTTCCACTCCCAACTAGGCTATCGCCGCTTTTTTAAATTATGACTATTAAAACTATATTCTCATAAGGCCAGTTTAGGAAAACTCAAAGGTATAAGTTTAATGGCTTGTATGATTACGCCCCTTGAACTTTCTCTTCTGTATCCGGCATTCCTAGTTGTAACAGACCTTATACTTAAGCTTAATTACCTTCCTAGTTCATTATTTTGTCTGTCGCTTTGCTATGCGGGAAGGCAAGTTTTATTTTCAACTTCTTGTTATCTTTTTGTTTATCTTCACAAACTTTTACATTTATAATGTTTGAAGACTGATAATATAAAGTTTTCAAAATTATACTTTAAAGTATATGATGAATTCCTAATTTAGAAGTAGAAGTATAAAAATTAAATATTTCCAGCAATTACACTTTAAACTTGGTATCATTCTAGTGACAGTTACAAAGAGCAAAGTTTATTTCCATTGAAATAGTTTTTTTGTTGACATAGAAATATTGCTTCGCGAATGAAACAAACAGAGTTGAATGTGATCTGGTGCACTGCATCCATCAGACGAGTTTATCTAAAAATGTTACCTACAATTCTATCCATTGCTTAAATACTAAAACTAAATATTGTAATATGTAGCAGTACGCAAAACAACAATGACATGAAGAATTTTATTTGTCTGCAAATAATGTTCACGTTTGCCTTATTATGCTAATCACGGTTTTTTTTAAAACATTTCTTTCGATTCTGTAACATATCCAGGAAAAAAAAAACTAAACAAATAGATACATCTTTAAAAATAATGTTAATAACACAAAATGAAATAAATATAGGTAATGAAAAGAAAATAAATATTTATTACATTCAGTATTTACTTCTTTAAACATAGCATAGTCGCTTACAATTTCTGAAAAAGAATAACTAATTAAGTCACTTTAGCCATATCGTATGAAGTCACAAAGGATGGTTTCGTCTAAACGAAGTAACGCTCCTTTTAACTTATTGTTCGCTTTAAATCCAGCGCCGACACTCACGTCCGTCTTAATGTCTCTACTTCCTTGGATTTATTGGACGACGGTGTTTAGGAATCTCCAAACTGTTTTAAACACTTTCGTGGGTCATATTAATCCAATTTTATGATTTGGTTACTATGTTCCTAATTTTGTGCGAAATGTTGTGATTTTGTTATCTTTGTTAGTAATGCCAATGTTTTTTAACTACTTCTTGTCTCGTAATGACGGAGTAAAGTGTTATTTAAATCTCCTTTGCTTCTTAACAGTAATAGATCCTAAGTAAATTATCTGCAGAGATGTCACCTGGTAGTAAATTATTTCCAACGCAAAAACAAATCCACATTCCCGGATGAATTGTGTATTTGTTGCTAGTAATTTAAAAAGAAATACGGATTAAGAAGAAAAATAATTCTCGCTGACCCAACGCCAAAGTTAAGTTGTCGTTTAACTTGATCCAATTCTGCTGTATATAAAGCTAAAATACGATCCTATCTCATTTAAATTAATTTACCTATTAATTTATAATTTCCTATATACAATATTTCTCAATGAACTGACCAGCCACTGAGTTATAACGATGACAGCTGAGTTTTCATATTTAATTGATATAGTTTGAGATCCTTATGAATACCGAAACGATGTTAATTCAACATCAATAAACACTCGACGACTCGTAATATTCAGAATAGCATGATATTCTGGACATTACACAATTAATTATTAATATATAATTTAATTAAGTCGGGTGCAATCGAGCGGACAGATAGCATTAACTGCGGCACTGATTGTATGAACAACCAATAGTCTTTTATTGTTTCATCGGAGCGTAAAAATATTGCCCATGGCTTAGCACAATGGATATTATTTCCACGGAACGACCGAGTATAGTTCGGTTCGAATGTTTTGTTTTTGTTCCACATGGACTACCGACACCGAATGGATTTAGTGTGTATGGGCTCAAAGCATTTTATTGAATTGGTGGTAGTGAAACTGTGGAACTTATTTGTTAAACAATTGCCCTTTTATTTGCGTGAAATGAATATTATATTGACTTTTTACCTAACGTGTTATTGATAATAACAATTTGTTAACTGAAAGCTCTATCTTTTTACTGCTTTAATAAGTAAGAACGGACAAAAACAAATAAGTAAATGAAAATATAGGTAATAGTCTTCGTAAATCAATAACTATTTTTGGTTATAACTAACTTTAGAGGGCAAAGGTAACGAATTTACGTGCATTATAATTTGTATAATATCTTTTCTATTAGAATGGAAGCATTATTTACCTTACAAAATACGCACTATTCCGTTGATAAGGGGTTTAATTTGGTCTCACAACAGACGTGGCTCACAATCGCAGCGGTGATTGTGTTTCGGGAGGAGACAAGATGACGTCATTAATCTTTCCGTAATGGCCACCGAAATGCGGAGGCGCGCTCGTCACGGGACATTTCCTAAAACGGCCATGTTACCTTATTGCGCACTACGGCTGTAACTTACCGACCATTCTTCGAATAGTTCTTGACTACGTGTTGTATAATGTGGATAGTGACTTTATAAATTATGCTTAGTATTTTTCAATAGAGCTTGTAATCAGCCCTGTATTATATACTGCCCACAGCTGAGCACGGGCCTCCTCTACTACTGAGAGGGGTTAGGCCTTAGTCTACCACGCTGGCTTAGTGCGGGTTAGCAGACTTCACATACCCTCAAAATTCTTATGAAGAATTCTCAAGTATGTAGGTTTCCTCACGATGTTTTCCTTCGCCGTTAAAGCGAACGATAATTCACGAAAAATACACATAACATTTTGAGAAAAGTCAGAGGTGTGTGCAGTGGGTTTTGAACCTGCGGACATTGTCTCGGCAGACCGTTCCATTTCCAACTAGGCTATCGTTCACTAGGGTGTCGTCGTTGTTCAATAGAGCTTGTATAATTAAATTAATCTGCAACGTGAATTAATTAAAATGATTTTAGCTATATGGTTCAGGGCAAAAAGGAACTGAAGCCCAAATTAAATCAATTGTTACTTTAAAGGTCGATACTGAATTATTTAGCAAATACGCTGTTAGTTACAGAAGTATCCATAATAATACAATTATATGCCATTGTGGGAAACAGGAATATAATAGACTCTAGGCAGAGTTAAAAATACGTGAATATTACTTTAAGCAAAGTTAGTGCTACGGTTTTCACGTCTTTACTAATAGCTTTGTGGGCAATTTCGTCCGCTACTCACTTAAATAAGACCGTCTGTGACAAGGACAGGGTAGGCTTCCAAAAATAATAGAATTTGTGTGACTTAATTTATGGCCCGCTTTTAGGAGCAGTGTAGAGTCTAGACAACGGCAGGGGAAAAATGTAGTTTATCAAATTTACACTTTAAAGCATAAAAAATTAGGTATCTATTAAAAATCTTAACGAGGTTTTAAGCAAACAACTTTCACTAGCAAGCTGCATTCGCGATATGTGAACATTTAAACAAGTTAAAAATTCGGATGAATGATATACACACACTATCTAAAAATTGTTCGAATGTCACAAGCATAAAGAATGATTTTTATAAAGAAAAAGTCAGCCACGTTGAGGACTTCCTCGTTTTTTTGAAGTCTGTTAATAATACAGCATTTCTTTGTGTTAAACGGTCACTAATATTTTTCTTCTAAAATAGGAAAAGTATAATATAATAATTACTGCAATACATTGTTTACATATTCTACGATTTAATAGGTCAATACAGGTATCCAGATTTTTTAAAGGTTTTATAAATCGTGATCTGTCTATGGAATGGTAAGATAAAAATGTATTAATGCATTATTTACAAATCATACTATCGTCAGCTTACCGTGACTACTATACTGTTAAATAAATAGAATAATTATCTATCATCTAAATACGTGACTCATTATTTATTTGTTTTAGTTTTTGTTCTATATAGATACAGACTTAAACAAAAATGTATTATAAATAAGATCAATAAATTATAAGCAATAAAATATTTCCCTAGGGGACACCCGGGTTTGAACCGGGGACCTCTCGATCTGCAGTCGAATGCTCTACCACTGAGCTATATCCCCGTGTGGTCGAAAAGCAAAAATTATAGCTCAATGCTTATTTTAAGCGTCCGATAAGTGCATCAGACGGCGTCATAAACTTTTTTTCTTTTTTTTTATGGCATAGCATGACGAGACAAGCATGCCGTTCGCCTGGTGATAAGCGATACGACCAACCATAAACAGTAGCAACACCATCCAGCACCTTGACTTACAAAGTACTGTGTGGCATTCCACTGCGCTCGTCATCCTGAGACATAAGATGTTAAGACTCATTATGTCCAGTAGTTACACTGGCTACAACAATGTCCTTCAAACCGAAACACAACAGTGCATGCACACTGCTGCTTGGCGGTAGAAATAGACATTGCGGTGGTACCCACCCAGACGGATTCTTACATATGACAGCCCTACCACCAGTAAAACTAATAATGTTACCTTCAACAAAATATTGTTTTTATGTTAATGACGATAATAACTACGTTAACGTAGTTATGAATTAATGCGAAACTTGATGAGCGGACAAACGTCAAAACGGCTATCATAGCATGCCGATACAATAAGGTATGTCGTATGACATATCTATGATTTACGATTAATCATTGGGCGACAACGTCTCATCAATATAAACAAACTTTCATATTATCTTGTAAGTAATATTAATAAGATGACTTTAGCTGTGTTGTAGCCTAATAACTGCGACGAAATACTTCTAAAATCATCATCATCATCATCAGCCACATGATGTCCACTGCTGAACATAGGCCTCCCTCAAAGATTTCCAGACGGACCTGTCAAAAGCGACCCGCGTCCAGCGTGTTCCTGGGAACTTTATCAAGTCGTCCGTCCACCTTGCAAAAATAAAATACATTTTGACAATTAATCATCATGATAGAATTATTGATCTTATAGTGTTAAATTTCAGACTTCAACCGAAGACCGAAAGTTTACCATAACACCTATATAATATGGATATCGCGTTATTTGATCCAATTTGTAGTTTTTATTTCACCTTATTTGCATTGAAGTTATACATAAAAAGTACATGAACTATACAGATTTTATTCTTAATTACATTCAGAGTTACAAAAGCGTGAGGTACTTCGTGCCTGACGGGTGTCGCCTGACCGTATTCGTTTTTTTTGGGTGCGCACTTTATTATTTTTCAGGGGATTTTTTCTTGAATCCCCTATATTTTTGGGGTTTCTTAGCTCAGTTTGGGAGTATTACAAAACAGACATCTGGCAACACTGCGTGCTGGAATAAAAAAGTCTCTCTTAATAATGAACAGCAAATGTATTCAACAGTGACCATTATATATAAATGACACGTGATGGCAGAAGCCATACAAAAGTTAACAATAAAATGTTTTAAAAATTACAATAGGTACTCTTTTATTGACATAAAATGAAGTAAAAAAATCATGTAACTTGACCAAGCATAAACGTGATGAATAATATCAGGCTGAGAGACCCTGCTATAACTTTCGCAACGCCAGGTAAAAAATCCTTTTTGAATAAAGCTTGAAAAGTTCCAAATTGTTCTTTTGTTTTTTTCGTGCGTCAACAATTTCTCCATCTACTTTTCCATATTCCATTTTTTTAAGAAAGAATATCTTAATAATTTTTTTAAATTGGGTTTGCTTGGAATGATGCATTTTTTTTTTACTTTGCAGGTTTTTAGTATTTTTTAAATATTTTTTATAAAGTGTTACTTATATTACAGAACTTGTACTTATCTAACTTATGTATTATTTAAGCAACATATTAATGTTAAAGAACGATATTTATTTAGATAAAACAAGCTTTTACTCACCGCTTCGTTGTATGAAAGTTTTTCTGGGATAAAGGCCCCACTATATATTTTCTGGCGAGTCTCAACCTACCTCCATTCCAAATTCCATCGAAATTCGTGCGGTGGTTTCTAAGTTTATCGCCTTCAAAGAGACAAATAAATAGACAGACGGACAGACGCGGCTGCAGGAATTTGTTTTATAATATGTAAGCGTATAAGTCTTAACAACCCTACAGGTGACTCAAACTCTACGCAAATGAAGTTCTACAATCGTCTAATTTATCGTCTACTAGTTTTTGCCCGCGGCTCCGCCCACGTGAATAAGTTTTCCCGGGATAAAAGTCCCGCTTTATATTTTCCCGTGATAAAAAGTAGCCTATGTGTTAATCCAGGCCATAATCTACCCGTGTGCCAAATTTCATCGAAATCCGTTCAGAAGTTTTCGCGTGAAAGAGTAACAAACATCCATACATCCATACTTACAAACTTTCGCGTTTATGATATTAGCAGGATAGCGGCGATAGCCTAGTTGGGAGTGGAACGGACTGCCGAGACGAATGTCCGCAAGTTCATATCCCAAGGGCACACACCTCTGACTTTTCTAAAAAGTTATGTGTGTATTCTTTGTGAATTATCGCTCGCTTTAACGGTGAAGGAAAACATCGTGAGGAAACCTGCATACCTGAAAAGTTCTCTGTATTTCGAAGGTATGTGAAGTCCGCTAACCCGCACTGGGCCAGCGTGGTGGACTAAGGCCTTAACCCTCTCAGTTGTAGATGAGGCCCGTGCTCAGCAGTGGGCAGTATATAATACAGGGCTGGTATGGTAATCGTCTAATGTGATTACAATTTATTACATTTGTTACAAGAACAGGCAATTATTAAAATACAACAATTATAGGTCACAAGCTTGAATGATTGATGAATGGCGAGCACGCAAGAATCTCTTTTATTATTTGTTTGTCTTGAGTTTTTTTTCATCGTACTTACAGATTAGGGCTGCTAAACATGCCTATTTACGTTTTCAATCATATTTTTTTGTCTACAATGTACAGTCAGCCACAAAAGTAGCTGAACAAATTAAAAACTTCAAAACGCTTCTGCACGTTCACGCGCGCGCGCATGCTCGCGCCTTTTATCCCCGAAGGGGTAGGCAGAGACGCAACTAGTGCACCCACTTTTCGCCGAGCGTATTCCATCCCATGATGTGATAGGGGGCGAGGGGGCTGCACGTTCACTCCAGTCGAAATATTCTTTTTTCTTTATCTAAAATAAAGTTAACCCTGTGAAGTTTGTTTTAGTGAAGAAAAAACAATTGTTGATACTGACGCAAAAGTTTCAACGCAATTTGAAATTTTGAATATGTTCAGTTAATTATGTGGCTGACTGTACAGTACAATAATATAACTTCACAAAAGGAAGTTTCTAAGGCCACATTAATTTCCAATATTTATTGCGTTTTCTAATACTACTTTTAAAAAAACAAAAAAATACTAATTCTGTCTCCTCTTTCGGATTTAAATGACGCGAGCTAGACGTATTATCCTTTTGGCAAGGGTATTACGTAGATACAAATATAAAAGTAATTAATGTCTATGATGCATAATAATTTATAGAAACAACAAAAAAAATTGCAATCATAATTAGTGTTCTAAATATGGAAACAGAAGTACTAGCCGATTCAAAATCCATATTTGCACAAACAAGTCACTCTGTAACTTTTTAATTTAATAACAAGCTATCTATAATATTCAGTAGTGGTACCCGAGTTCACTCTGTTTTATATGATTAACAATAATAGTAAGTGAAAGATTTAGGCAGCTGCAGCAAATGTTTCAGGTAAATATCAAATAGGTACATCACTGGTGGTAGGTCTCTCGTATACGAAGGGGCGTCTGGGTAGGTTAATGTATAATGTATATGTATGGTAGCCAAGCATTAACTATAATATCTACCCCCAAGCAATTGTGTGAGTGGCGCGTGCATTTTTGTGTTCCGGTTTGAAGGACATTGTAGCCAGCGTAATTACTGGGTACTATGAGACTTAACATATTATGCGTCAGCGTGATGAGCGCAATGGAGTGCCACGCAGCACATTGGAATTCAAAGTTCTGTATGCTATTGCTACTTAATGTTCATTAGCGGTCGTATCGCTTACCATCAGGCAACGGCAATAAAAAAACCATTGAGATTGAATATCCTGATTATCGTAGCACTACTAGAAAGTTATAATACAATACTTCATTTCTTTGGACCCTAGGCGAGGAATCAGCACGTTTAACAGTTATAGCTACTTACATATTTTTAAACAGTCAGTACTTGAGCACAGTAAAAACCAATTCAGCGGCATCTTAGAGAATTTTTTATAATACATACAATATTAATCCAATCATGTAGATATAAACTTGAACAAAACAAAGATAATTCCAGAAGCCAGCAGGTGAAATTTACCGAAGCAGCACCGTGCCATGTTCCCGAGATTGCGCCTGCTAACGTCCAACTTTGAGCATTGTGAGACTGCGTGCAGAACTGGCAAAGCTATCAAAGTTTATAACAGTGTCTAATACAATGCTATATGCAAACGTAGAGATTTACTATGTATAATAAATGAGCCGGAGACGGCAATAAAACCGTGTGCATCTTCCCGCCCAATCTCGTGGAAGTAAATCTTGATTGTATCAGACGATGTATCGCCTGTAGGCCTTGTGAAAGGCAATCGATTTCGATCAGGACCTCTGCTATACCATTTACTATGTAGTGAGGATAAAGGTCGTGGTGATAAGTTATTGTCGATGGATTTGGTATTTTATATTTCAATAATATTCTTTTCGTGGGTTAATTAAATTATTTTACATAATGTGTAAGCTCAAGTGTAAGAACTATCTGGAATAGAATAACTAACAAAAGAAGGTAAATCTTCATTTTGGCTTGAATTATACCAATAAATTAAGGCACCCAAGTGTCCTTTAATAAAGTCACTATGTAGATTACTTAAAATTCTTAGGATCGAACATTAAAGCCGATCATCTTGAAAGTCTATCTGCAAGGAATATTAATCAAAACTAATTCTAACTACGAGTTTAATCGCTCTTGCAAAAACCTTTATGCATTCGGTCTCCAAGCATAAGATCGACGATTTGGATGAAATTCATGTTCGTTATTAAAACTTTATATAATTCATCCCTATTGTTACCTACTGCATTTGTAATCCAGAGGAATTCAATCCATAATATACCATAATAATGCAATACATTTTGTTCTGTAATTTATATCTAATAATATTACAGTGTGGCTATTTAACTGTGATTAAATAAAATCCTTCACCGTTAAAGCAACATCGGAAGCAACGGAAAGAAACATCGTGAGGAAACCTGCATATCTGAGAAGGTCTTTATAAGAATTTCGAAGGTATGTGAAGTCTGCCACCCGCACTGGGCCAGCGTGGTGCACTAAGGCTTAAACCCTCTCAGTAGTAGAAGAGGCCCTTGCCCAGCAGTGGGACAGTATATAATACAGTTCTGGTATCTATACTAATATTATAAAGCTGAATAGTTTCTTTGCTTGTTTGGTTGGTTGAAAGCGCTAATCTCACGAACTACTGAAACGATTTGGAAAATTGTTTCACTAATATGCATCATCATCATGCAAGCTACATTACTCCTGAGTGCTATAGGCTACTTTTTATGCCGCGAAAATATTTTTATCCCGGAAAAACCTTCCGGGATAAAATCCCGCTTTATATTTTCCCGCGATAAAAAGTAGCCTATGTCCTTTCTAGGGTCTCAAACTATCTCCATACCAAATTTTATTGAAATCCGTTCCATAGTTTCAGAGATGTGCAGTAACCAACAGACAGACAGAAAATAATTATAAAAATCGCTGATTTATTTTCCATTACTCTTCTTTAGTCACCCCCTTTCTTTTTATCACATTTCTTTCAATGCATAGACATACCGGGATCTTCTGCTTTATTATAATATAGATAAGTAGCTCTGCCAACAACTTCGATTGCGTGGACTTCGATCTATCTGAGCCTGAAAAGTTTAAGTAAGTTGCAAATACTTTAAAATAACAATAACTTTATTTCCTGATATTCCATTTTAATGAAACAATCCAATAGTCTGCTACCAATGATATTCTGTCCATCTGTAAAACATGAAAATCCGTTTAGAAGTTTCGGAGATGTGTGTTAACAAACAAACAGAATAGCTGACAGAAAAAAAAACTAATAATCGCTAATTTGTGTTCCATTATTCTTCTTCACTCACTTCTTTATTTTTTATATACACCGAATTCTCCTGTTTTGTTATATGTATAGATAAACCTATTATAATAATACGTACAGCATATTGTATAGGTACATTGTACATGGATATAAGAAAACCATATTTATAAAACACACATGCAACACATGTATTGTATAATACAGAATACATATTTTTATTAAAAACGTAAGCAACATGAAAACAAATGACTGAATATGCAAATAATAATTCCATATTGTGGGCATTAAGGAGACTTTAAATACTACAAGAGTTCTGTATGGTTTTAGTTTTTAAATAACATAGGCCAGAGTAACAGCAGGTACGATGGATACGGTAAGAAAAACTAAATGCAATGACAGGAAAACTAAATGGAACGATAGGAAAAGTTTTTCCATTATTTATATTTCTTTTTAATAAAAAAAGAAATAGACAACACCCGACTTTCTTAACATTAATTATTCAGAAATATAATAGATGACAATAAAATTGTTTAAGTCTATAAGCAGGAAAAGCTAAAATATACTTAAGTAATTTATAATTTTAAGTAAATTTCCCTTTTTTAAAATGCTAAATTAGGGAACTCTAAAACTGAAGACGTCTACTTATTATTGTCAATAAATTAATATAATGTGTAATGAGTAAACAATAATATTTATTGGGTGTTTGTTACAACTGATCTTTTGTTCATTCAACATCATTTGATTTATTAATAATAGGTCTTACATATAAACCAATGCATGCTGCAATAGACTTATATAAACTAGAAATGTTCATTACTACACCAGAACACGTCGTCAATTGAAAAGAAAAGATGTTTAAGTTCTTATTATTCATAGTGGTTGGTAATTTATTATTAGTGTCTTCTGACGGTAAGAAATGTATTAACATAATAAATATAATTATAATAACAAAAAATACCTCTCCCTACTTGGTTAGTGACAGCTTAAATGAACTATGGTTTGGGAAGCCCTGGGTTCAATTTCCAGGTTGGACATAACTATGCGTGGGTTTTTGGCAGCCCATTTCCCTATGGCTGGATCTCCCAGTGTTTTGACGTCACCCGGTCAAAAATGGAATGGTTTTTAACCGACTTCCAAAAGGAGGAGGTTATTACAACTAGTAATTGTACCACCGACCTCTCTTTGGAGTGAGTTATGGATAGAAGGAAGAGGATCACATGAATTATAACTTAAGTAATGTATTACACTCAATTCTTATTCCTGGGCTCTTTAGTTGCCCTCTCTATGTACAGTCAGCAACATAAATATCTCTACAAAATCAAAATTTAAAATCGCCTATATACACGTTAGGTTAAACTAAAATATTTTTTTCTTCGTTTAAAGTAAAGTAAATACCTTTTATTTTATTTTTGTGAAAAGAAAAACAAGATTAGTAAAAACACAAAAGTATGTAGGCAATTTGAAATTTTGAATTTGTTCATCTACTTATGCTGCTGACTGTACTAAATATAGTGCTGAGTTTGGTCATACGATGTTAAGTTTGAAGTCAATAATTATGAATTGGTACTTATTGGGATATTTTTTAATACAGCTTGTAAAACAAGGAGGCACAATATCAAACCACATGTGAAACATTTATTTTCACGGCTCAATTTTGCAAGCACAAAATTGATGGGACAATTTTTATACGTAAGTTAACTACAATTTTTTTTATTTCGCTTAATTGTTTCATAACTAATTAATTGAAAATAGCAAGAGTTATCTAGAATAATAAAGCAATTCGTCATTAAATTGTTTTGGCTTCGCAATCCGAAGTAGTATGAGTATTTTTTCGAGGAGAAGCCGTCAAAGGGATGATAAAAATCGTTTGAAGCAATAATATTATACGAAAATATCGTCAATCTTCTTTGATGATTTTATTTTTAGATTGTGATAAGGTCTTTTCTTCAACATTTATCAGTAATCTAAAACACCGCACTTACTACACAATCAACAGCCGGGTCAAACAATCCCGTCGACTCTGAACTATCACGCTTTGAATATGAGTTATTGGCGTGCGCGTGTGCATGGTATTAAGTGATAAAGCGGCAGAAAGTTTCACAATTAAATATAATGAAATATGACATGTTTCCTATTGCATCTTACATAGAATTAGACAAATGATGTGAGTTTGTCTTTTAGAAAAACTCACCGATTTTGAATTAGTGTCTGACACAGATACATTATCCGATACGATTTTAACACCTCATGTCATGACACACGAACTCATCGAAATATGGAGCACTAGTCTAGTGAAGAGCAGACAAAGCCGTAGTTCCACCTAATCTTCGAGGATATAGGCATGAGCTCTTGGTATCATAGGATGGAAAAGTGAAACACAAAAAGCCGATTACGAAGAACATATATTAATTTTCTTCCTAGAAAAGTGCACATTTTATTCTGGGAAACGTTGGAAGCACGAGTAAATGTATAAATAAATTATATTTTTCTTTCTAGCAACGAATTATAACTAATCCATACCAGACATATGTGACATCACCTTTGCCCGCTCTTCACATTGGAGGTATACTGAGCTTGCATTCTGAAGAAAATACGTATAAAGAAATTTCACAGATGCTTAATTTGAACAAGCATGAGGTTAGTTCTGCATGATGTTATTGACTGAGAGTGGTTTTTCATTGAACAGCATTTTATTTTATACAATTTTAATTAATGTACTTAAATTTAAATATACATTACTAGCTTTTGCCCGCGGCTTCGCCCGCGTGAATGAGATTTTCCGCGATAAAAGTCCCGCTTTATATTTTCCCGGGATAAAAAGTAGCCTATGGCCTTTCTTAGTCTCAACTCTGTACCAAATTTCATTTAAATCGATTCAGTAGTTTTGGCGTGAAAGCGCGACAGACAGACAGATAGAGTTACTTTCACATTTATAATATTAGTAAGGATTAATACACTTTTCAAAATATGAGGACTGTTTAATCGAACTTAGTGTAAACTCATAATTATAGTATACCTACGCCAACAAAGGGGCAAGTTGGTCACCTGATTTTAAGTGGTATTTACCTCCCATAAAAATCCATATTTCTGTCGATCTTCAAAGAATGTAATAGAGTAAGAAGATCAGTGGTTGTTTGGAGCTCCAGAAATCCCACTCATCATCATATGACAGATCAGATTTTCATAAGATCCAGCCAAACAAACCCCTTTAAGGTATATGTATATCGAAATACTTGTCACGTGGTCATGCCACTTTCTTCAACTATTCATAATATGTTTTCAGATAAAAGAGGTCTTTAGATACGCGATGTCAATTTATACTTCGGAACAGGAAGTTAAATCCACGTTGAAATATAAAATATTCGTTGACAAAAGAATATCCTATTGTAACAATTTTGTTAAAGTGTTTCGAAAAATGTGTAATGGTGACGCAGGATACATAGATGCCTGTGAGCCTGATGAATCAGCAGAAGAAATGAACAGCTGGGTAAAATTCCATATTTTTAATTTAAACCAAAATAATCTAGCACTGAACTAAGTGGATGATAGCCTAGTTGGGAATGGAATGGTCTGGCGAGACAATGTCCGTAGGTTCAAAACCCAAGGCACACACCTCTGACTTTTCGAAGTTACGGGTGTATTGTTTATCAATTATCGTGCGCTTTAACGGTGAACGAAAACATCGTGAGGAAACCTACATACCTGAGAATTCCCCACAAGAATTTCGAGGGTATGTGAAGTCTGCCAACCCGCACTAGGCCAGCGTGGTGGACTAAGGCCTGACCCCTCTCAGTAGTAGAGGAGCCCGTGCTGAGATATGGGCAGTATATTAATACAGGGCTGGTATGGTATGGTATGGTAGTCTAGCACTAGTATAGAGATGCTTTCTTGCAGGACTGACTATAAGCACAAGCTGTTTTTGAAGAATCATGCATATAAGGCCAGTCTTGAGGATATTAATAAGAATAAAGAAGGGAAGGAATTTGTTTAGTCGTCCATTAATCTCACTCACCATACGAAATGCAGCAGTCAGCTTTCATTTTACCTTGGTTTTTATAAAACAGTGGCCCTTCTCCAATAGGACTGACCTATTGATGCCGAGACGGACATTTATGCAGTGGGGCTTTATCACTTTAAATATATAGAAAACAATAGCATTATACAAGTGTACTACTTTTTATAATGATGGGAACTCCAAAAATTATATTTAAAAGTTTGCTTAAAATACATTTTTTTCAGCTAAAAACTCAATACAACAAGACGGACAATGTAATATCTTCTGACGAAATAAACGATGACTATGGTTTGTACGTTGTTGGTTTCCATGGATTCGAGGTGAGTTTGAGTTAGTATTCGCTAATTGAAGTTAGTCAGATCATAGAATTTTGATACGAATTGGTTACAAATCCAAAATGTTTGTCCAAATACTGTATCGATTTACAGTGCTTCATTAATAGTTAGAGCATGTCCAATATTAATTATTATCTTTATTGGAAGTTATATTACTTAATACCATTATTCTCCTAACTTTTTTTTATTTATTTTTATTATAAAAGGCATAGTATACAATGGAAGGCAAATAAATGATAATACATATTAATTTTACTAATTATTATCTAGATTGACTTCCTATATGCCCTAATTGATTACTGCGTAAATAAAAAAATAAAAAACAAATATATGAAACGTATACCACAAGTAATGGGTCCTCAATTTTCAAACATTCCGTTATACTACGCTCAGGTTACACATTTAACCAATCTTCGTTTCCAGGTCAATTGGGCCAATCCATTCAATCCTCAAGGCATGAGGAACATCCAGTTTCATGTTAACTCGACTCGAGTTATAACAATGCCATCACTCTACGGAGATGGATACTTAAATTACGCTAAATATGACCGCCTAAACTGTCAGGTACTTGGTAATGTTCTATTATTATGACAACTCAATAGCAATTTCATCATCATCATCATCATCATCAACCCGTTGCAGTCCACTGCTGGACATAGGCCTCTCCAAGATACGCCACAGAGCCCGGTCTGATGCTTTATGCATCCAGTCGCTGCCGGCCCTCTTGTGCAAGTCGTCCCGCCATCTATCAATAGCAATTTGCAAGAACCTAAATAGTTGGGTAGTTCCCAAGTTAATTATATTTTGTATTGTTTTTTGTCTAAATTTGACCAATTATAATTTGCAGTGTAGAGAAGCCAAAGCATAGTTTAGCTTACACCACTATGAACGAGTTTAAAACAATTTAAATTGTTTTATTTATTTTACCTATATTAACAGCAACATATTAATATATTATATAGCGGGACTTGCATCCGGAAAATGAAGCGCGCTAAAACAGATACTACGACAGACAAAAAATATGTTCTGCTACTGAGGCGAAGGGGTTGCTAGTTTTTTTTTTTTTATAGCATTAAATGACGAGACGAGCATGCCGTTCGCCTGATGGTAAGCGATACGACCACCCATAAACAGTAGCAACACCATCCAGCACCTTGACTTACAAAGTACTGTATGCCATTCCACTGCGCTTGTCATCCTGAGACATAAGATGTTAAGTCTCATTATGTCCAGTAGTTATACTGGCTACAATGTCCTTCAAACCGAAACACAACAGTGCATGCACACTGTTGCTTGGCGGTAGAAATAGACATTGCGGTGGTACCCACCCAGACGGCCTCTTACATAATGAGAGACCTACCACCAGTTTCAAAATTTAATTCGTGTATACCAAGTTGTCTTTTCTGTTATAATAAATTAAATCCTATTTCTTACAGTTATTAGAATTGCCGCTGAAAGGAAACAAATACTATGTATTTTTAATGGTCCCTAACGAGAAAGAAGGCTTACCAACCTTGCTTGAGGCACTTCGCAATCCCTATGAATTTAACAGAGCTCATCGTGCTATGAAAAAACGCTGTATCAATTTGAATTTACCTCTTGGCGAAGCTAATAATGTAGTTGATATGAAAGAGAGTTTAATAGCGGTAAGTGGCGATGCAGGATGACATATTAAAAAAAACTTAAATTGGATAAGTTACTTATGAGGTTCTTTTACGACTTAGACTGCCTCGTTGGCGTAGTTGCATTACGGTACGACTGCAATGCTGAGGTCTCGGGTTCGATCTCCGGGTCGGACAAAGCGATATTGGGTTTTTATACTCGGTATCAGCACGGAGTTTTTTTTTTGTTTTTATTGCTTTGCATGACGAGACGAGCATGTCGTTCGCCTGATGTGAAGCGATACGACCACCCATAAACAGTAGCAACACCATCCAGCACCTTGACTTACAAAGTACTGTGTGGCATTCCACTGCGCTCGTCATCCTGAGACATAAGATGGTAAGTCTCATTATGTCCTGTAGTTACACTGGCTACAATGTCCTTCAAACCGAAACACAACAGTGCATGCACACTGCTGCTTGGCGGTAGAAATAGACATTGCGGTGGTACCCACCCAGACGGACATTGCGGTGGTAGGTCTCTCATATGTAAGAGACATATGAGAGACCTACCACCAGTAAAAGTCTGTAATTTGTGCCAGATATGGCGATAGGTTCGCTCACGTCATGGGAGGAAATATGCACGTCTAAGGTGGGTGTTCTAATTACGCCTCTAACCACTCTGTGTGTGAGAGTGTGTGTGTCCATGTGAAAACTAAAATATTAGGAAGTAAGGCAGTAAGTTGCACTAGTTTTTTATATCAGTATTAGGAATATAACGTATATTTATTGCAGGCAAACTACTCTTCACTATTCGATCCTGAGACGGCCGATTTAAAATTCATATCCAAGAAAAATAACGATGAACTTTACCTGTCCCAGTTCCGTCATGCTATCAGCCTCATAGGAAATTCACAAGTAGGAAACAACACGAGTGAGTTGATGAACTATACTTTTCGCAATGATTATAATGTAATTGGTCTACAATAATAAATACCTTATCCATAAGCCATGATCTTCGATTATAGCGCACATGCTATAAACATCTTTAAGCGTATAGATAAAGATGTGTTAATGCGATAACACCTAATTATGAACATATTTTAAGAACAAGTGTACAGTCACCAGCATAAGTACCTCTAAAAATTCAAAATTTCAAATCGCCTACATACTTTTGCGTTCTCACTAATCTTTTTTTTTCTCTTCACCAAAATAAAATAAAAGAGATTTACTTTACTTCAAACAAAGAAAAAAGGTTCCAGTTTAACTTAACGCGTATATAGGCGATTTGAAATGTTGATTCTGTACAGATATTTATGCTTCTGACTGTACAAACGACTGTGTGTGACTGCCTCGGTGGCGTAGTTGTATTACGGGTCGACTGCAATGCTGAGGTCTCGGGTTCGATCCCCGGGTCGGGAAAAGTGATATTGGATTTTTCTGTCCAGTATCAGCCCGAAATCTGGAATTTGTGCCCGATATGGCGATAGGCTCGCCCCCTATCACACCATGGGACGGAATACGCACGGCGAACAGTGAGTGCGCTAGTTGCGCCTGTGCCTACCCCTTCGGGGATAAAAGGCGTGAGTATGCATATGTACAAACGATTTTAAACTTATTTATTTTATTTTAATTGCAGATACCAGTGGCAGTCCAGATTCAGACGTTTGCTATGGGCAAGATACTACGCTGTCTGTTGAAATTGATCGCCCCTTACTCTATTACGTTATTTCCAAAACTTCCTCAAATATTGTCATATTAATGGGTGGTATGTACTTCGGAAATACATGAACTATAAATTAATAATTATATAATTACATATTAACGGTAGGGGAAAAGTTGAGATGGATTGGCTCAGCCGGGAACTTAAACATTTCGTAGTATTTCTATTTAAAATTCTATTTACTATGTATTTTGTGTTAATATACTTGTAAAATAAATATTTAAAATTATAGTTGGTTTCTTGTATGTTTTAATGTCCCATACTTAAACTCACGCCTTTTATCCCCGAAAGGGTAGGCAGAGGCGCAACTAGTGCACCCACTTTTCGCCGTGCATATTCCGTTCCATGATGTGATAGAGGCCGAGCCTATCGCCATATCGGGCTCGAATTCCAGTCTCCGGGCTGATAGTGAGTAGGAAATCCCAATATCACTTTGCCCGACCCGGGGATCGAACCCGAGACCTTAGCATTGCAGTCGTACCGTAATACATATAACTACGCCACCGAGACAGAGTTATTAATGTCCGAACGTGTTCTATCGATGCAACTAACACTCGAAACACACGCAATGCAATGGGATTTATGTACAGTCAGCCACATAAGTAGCTGAACACATTCAAAACTTCAAATCGCCTATACACTTTTGTGTTCTTACAATTTTTTTTTTCTTCACAATTATAATATAAAAGGGATCTACTTTACTTCTACAAAGAAAAAAAAATGTTTCTATTAAACATAAAGCGTGTCAGCGATTTGAAATTTTGAACTTTTTCAGCTACTTATGTGGCTGACTGTACTTCTGCACAGTATGTACTTGTTACATATTGTGTGAACTGTGTAAGTACTCGATAGGGATGAGCTGAGAACGCGCACAAAAAAAAACAGGCGTTTTAAACTCATTTAACATTGTGTGCATAGACGTGTTGATACTACCAATTTACAACACACACAATTAAATATGATAATAAAATTCATCCCCTGTATCATACATACAATAAGTGCAATTATCGTATATATATCGAGTTGAGGCGCTGACCTTGTGTAGTAACCAAACAACGACTGACGCGAGGCAGACGCTGACAAAATTTGTGTTATGTAAATACTATCTTATCATTTTAAATGTAAGTTATATTTTTGTTTTATCGTAATATTGTATTTAAAATTCGAACATACGTGCATGTTACAAAATATTTTGCCATCAAAAACAAAACTTGTAAAAAAACCAAGTCTCGCAACTGAGTTCTTCTACCGTAAAAAGTTGTGGGATCCATGTAATACCAAGTCGGGTTATTTATTCAGTCCCTACTTAAGGGACCTTTTGTCTTAAGTTAATATGTAATTAGCTAACATAACAACATCTTATGTTGACCATATCAATATTAAAAATCTTTTATGTTTTAAATTTTAAATAAAATAAGATTGACTTGGCCATCGCGTGAAAACACAATGTATCTCACAAGTAATACATATTATATTAAATAAGATTGTTTACTGCGACTTGTATTACATGGAACTAACAACTTTTTACGGTAGAAAGACTGAGTTGCGAGACTTGTTTTTATTTTGCAAGTTTTGTTTTTGATGGCATCTCATTTCTTTTTGTAGGTATTATATTATACATAATATACAGGTACACTGATTCATTTACTGCAAACGTAATTTTGTAATCTTGTATATTTATATGAGATTACAAAGTTATTTATGCAGTTGGTGGATCTAGAAAACTCAACCGAAATTACAAAACATTTTAGTTTTTCCTTGATTTATACACTAAACACTAATTGTATTCTCAATTTGAAGCTGCTGTCTGCTAGAAGTGTCTTAGAGTTTTGATGATCGGTCAGTCAGTCAGTGAGTGACAAAATGAAGAAACTTTGACTAGTTATAATTCTTAACCCTCGGCATACAATGATGAATTTTATGATTAAAGATTAATTTTTATATATTATTGGGTTTTAATTATTACTTTAATAACTTATCAAGCAAAAAATCTCTATGTAAGCCAGCATTTTAATAATATCCTTAATAGCTAGATATTTACTAACGGGTAATTTTAACCCCACGTTGTATGGGTGAGGATTTTTTTTCACCTTGTACGCCGAGGGTTAAACTACTGGTTCAAATTGAATGAATTTTTAAACATACCGCGTTTATACAATGCCTGCTTGGTTACTGAAAATTTCTATTTAAATACCCGATTGGTAGATGGCGTTAAAATTGTACAAGCTGGACGCAAGCCCGCCAGCACGTGCGGCTATGATGATTTGCGGTCTGCTAGACCTGCCTGTGGAAATGATCGACGTCAACCTTATGGCAGGAAAGCATTTAGATCCGGATTATCTCAAGGTATAAATTACGTTACACTATTAATATTGTGTGTGGTTACTACTATTACGGCCAGCACTGTATTATATACTGCCCACTGCCTTCTCTACTGCTGAGAGGGTTAAGGCCTTAGTCTACCACGCTGCCCTAGTGCGGGTTGGCATACTTCACATACCTTCGAAACTCTTATAGAGAATTTCTCAGGTATGCAGATTTCCTCACGATGTTTTCCTTCACCGTTGTGTCTGGTTACTCTGTATTTAAACTCATGTATAATATATTATGTTTTTTTTTTTTTATTATTATAATGGCATTTGTGTTCACATTTTGCCAATGTCAAGTTTGGTTTGTACATTTTATTATCTGTAGTATGTCGAAGTAAAGCAGTGGCTGCCTTACCAAGACTTTATCGAGGAGTTTTGGCGGCAACAGAAAAAACACTTGATTAGCACAATTATTTCAATTCACTTCATTTGAGCTCTTTAATAGAACTACATTGGATAATATACCACCATAATTATGCAATATAACACTAAATATCACCAAAATAATGAATTAAAACAAGAGCACCTCATGACACTTCCAAGTTCCCGCCAAAACTCCATATATTATGTTACTATAATAATTTATGTTACTACTTACTGATATTATAAATGCGAAAGTTTGTGAAAATGTTTGGATTTTTGTTAGAAGTAAACGCAGAAACAACTAAACGGATTTTAATAAAATTTGGCACACGGGTGGGTCATGTCCTGGATTAACATAATATAAGCTACTTTTTATCCCGATAATGGGTGATAATGCGGGCAGAGCTGCGAGCAAAGCTCAATGAGCTAAATATTATTTAAAAAATCGTAATTAACGTTTTTTAGTAGAAGATCTCTTTTCTAGTATCCTAATGGATACGATATCTCAAGAATTTGAAATATTCATGGATAAGGGATATAATTCATAACAAGATAACCAGTTCCTCATCAACTGTATTTTATAAATGATCTACTTATTTACAATAAATTAATCCATGGATTTTATTTTTTTAGAAAAACCCATTGCACACCGTTCCAATGCTTGAAGATGGTGACTTAGTTATCACTGATAGGTACGGATTTTTTCGTTGTTATTATTTCAAAACACAATAATCTTATTAAGTATCTTGATTATTCTTATCTCACTTCTAACCTTATTAATCTATTTATACATACAATATAAAAGCGAAAGGTCACTCACTCACTCAACACAAAATCTCAGAAACTACAAGTGCTAGGAGTCTCAAATTTTGCATGGGGGTTCCTTTTAGGACGTAGGTGCATACTAAGGTGAGATTTTGCGGAATTCAATCCTTAAGAGGGTAAAAAGGGGTGGCAAAATTTGTACGCGATAAACTCAACAACTACCGAACGGATTTCGATGGAATTTGGTATAGAGATAGTTCGAGACCCTGGGAAGGTTTTAGGCTACTTTTATCTCGGGACTTTTATCCAGGAAAAATTCTTTCGTGCGGGCGAAGCCTCGGGCAAAAGCTAGTATTATTATAAATGCGAATGTTTGTGCAAATGTTTAAATACTTTTATTTTATGTAGATGTTTACGCACAAATAGCTAAACGGCTTCAAATGAAATTTGGCACACTGATAGGCCCATGACCTGTATTAACACATAGACTACCTATTATTTATCCCGGTAATTTGCTCTCCTGGAAAAAAAATGGCCTTTTTTAATCCGATTTTTCAAATGGATGGCACTGGCATGGCGTCGTGCAGATGGCGCAATGGATCGCTACAGTGTTTTAGGGACTTTTGTCAGACTTTTAACACAGGCGACGCCACGAGCAACACCTAGTATAACATAAGATACATTATAGAAAGATTTAAAATGAATCAAAGTTAAATAAAGCACAAAGATCCTAACTCCAATGAAGTTCTAACAGTGTAAAAGGCAAACAGTAATAAATACGAACCTTACAAGAGAAGAAATAACGCGGAGTACATGTTGCTAACTAAAAAAGGATTTTATTTTTAGAATATATCTAATTAAATTCTGTACTGTTTGAAAGAATTAAAAAGACAATACACACACGTTTTAGTAAATGGAATCAAAATCACATAGGTAGGTATACATTTTAATTTGACCTCAGCATTAGAACTTTATTGACGCTTAGCTAAAACTATTGACCAACTTGAGTAAAAATATCGTGTTGCGTTGACCCCGCGTAGTTGCGTAACTGGAAGATAAGTAAAATCGAGGAATTCGTTGTAGACATTGACTTATGTATTCATTGGGTTATCCAAGACCTGATATGGGATGAATTGTTTCATTATACACACACACACACACACACACACACACACAATAGGCGCACCTAGGGCCCGCACTTTTCCCCGTGCGTATTCCGTCCCATGATGTGAAAAGGGGCGAGCCTATCGCCATATTGGGCACAAATTTCATACTCCATTCCACGTTGATACTGAATAGAAAAAACCAATATCACTTTACGCGACCCAGGGATCGAACCCGAGACCTCAGCATTGCAGTCGTACCGTAATACAACTACGCCACCGAGGCAGTCTAATGATCTCATGAGAAATTCTAGATTCAGTTACTTTTTTGCTTAAAAAGATCTCCTTGATTTCTATATTTAATAGCACACTATGTATGTATTATCCCGGGTTTTTTTATATATCAATGATTATACCACAATATTTTATAATGTTATGTCATACAATAATACATTCTTTTCTAGTCACGCCATATTGATGTATTTAGTGGATGCTTACGGCAAAGACGATAGTCTTTACCCCAAGGGTGTGAAAGAAAGAGCACTAGTTACTCAAAAACTGTTCTTCGACACTTCGATTCTCTTCCCGAGATTACGACAGATTACGGTAAGATACATATAATAATGAAAATAACGTAAATCTCTTTTATTTTATTTTTGTGAAGAGAAAAAAACATTAGTAAGAACACAAAAGTATGTAGGCAATTTAAAATTTTGTACTTGTTCAGCTACTTATGCTGCTGACTGTACATATACTAAAAAAAAACACATACTATTTATTATATTTACTTCATAAATATTACGGAATTTCATAATACTTTTGTTAATGAACAAGAATTTAATGATTTTTTTAAATATTTTTAGGTCGTATATAAATTCGATAATAAATGAAGTTTTAGTATACACTCTGAACAACCTCACATTCTTATTGCAACATTTCTATCGTAATATTTTCAGTACCCAGTAGTTGTGAAAGGCGAGAAGGTACTACACGATCAACATCTTCTGGACATTGTTGACGCATACGGTTATGTGGAGCAGTATTTATCTAAAACGAAATACTTAGCTGGTGATGAAATGACAATTGCTGATATATCAGCATATGCGGACATGTCATCTCTCATACATCTATGTGAGCTAGATGGTCACAAGTAAGTGTATAACATAAATAAACGTTAATAAGTCTGAGAATTGTTTGTCACCTAATGTTAAGTAGTCACCAATGTACAGTCAGTCACATAAGTAGCTGAACAAATTCAAAACTTCAAATCAACCCAACCACTTTGTGTTCTTACAAAAAAAAACTTGACAAAATTAAAATGCAAATGACTTGTTATAACAAATAAAATGAAATTTAACTCAACGTGTAGAGGTGATTTGAAGTTTTGAATTTCTTCAGCTACTTTTGTGGCTGACTGTACATGAGCTTACATATATATAGTGGCATAGTTGTAGCTATGTTTCTGAGTGAGTAGTATGGGAATATTTCAAAAAGCTCGAACCCTTCATGTAATAACAAAAACCCTTTTATAATTATAAAATACCTAAAAGGCGTTAAGGGCTTTCAAAAATAAGCAGAGCTATCACAAAAGCATAAAGAGTAAGCTTGACTAAATTTAAACCCCACGTAACATTTTTCACCAAAACCTATTGAAATCGATACAATAACATTATAATCATAATTGTTCACCTACACATGTTAAGTTAATTTAGTTTTCTAAAATAATTTGTAGCGAAAATGTATTGTAATTTATTCATAGAATGCTGCGTTCTTGGCATATTTTCATTGTATTTCATGGGTTTCAAAATACATACCCCTTTAAGTATTTACTGTACAAACACTGCGAGTTAATAATATTATGTTACTATATCAAACCGAAGTGGACGATAGCCTAGTTGGGAATGGAACGGTCTGCCGAGACAATGTCTGGAGGTTCAAAACCCAAGACACACACTTCGTACTTTTCGAAGTTACGTGTGTATTGTTAATCAATTATCTTTCGCTTTAATGGTGAAGGAAAACATCGTGAGGAAACCTACATACCTGAGAATTCTCCATAAGAATTTCGAGCGTATGTGAAGTCTGCCAACCTGCACTAGGCCAGCGTGGTGGACTAAGGCCTAACCCCTCTCAGCAGTCGAGGAGGCCCGTGCTCAGTAGTGGGCAGTATATAATACAGGGCTGATTGCATTGCATTGCATAACAACCAACTCGAGTTTTGCATGATGTATAATGAAATATTAACATGTTAATATTAGTAACCATTTCTTTTTTCGCGGAGAAAATACGCGTGATCGCTACCACCACTGAAGGGATGAGTGGATCTGTTATGGTGTGAACGACCAGAAGTCAGTGACATACTACACGCCATTCTGTGGACTTAGAATGTGACACGAAGACGCAACTCGTAAAACGATGTCGTTTAATTTTGATGTTTGTGATTGATCGAGAGACCAATACGTCAGTCACTTGTTAGTCTCTCAACCAATCCCAATAAGACGAAACGGAGACGTGACGTGTTTTTTTTATCACATTCTAAGCCGACAGGTTCCATTTTCTCTATGTGTTATAAAATCAAATAGGTAGTTCTTTCGTCTAAAATCGACAGTGCACACACAATTATCTTGGTGGCGTAAGTGCTTGTGTTCTTCAGGGGACAGATTTGCCGCTTGTTTATAAAAATGTATAGATATAACTATGATTGATGTATATCGCCACACTCGAATGGTGTGCAATATATTTCTTAAATATATTGTTAACACAACAATTTGTTGTCACGCCAGTATCCCGAAGGAGTAGTTAGAGATGTAAAATGTTATTTACTCACTATTCGGCAACTGTATTTACGTTTCATGTTACAACAGAAAGCTACCCTAATGGCCAGCACAATTCGAATCCTAAGTAAACAAGAGTTAGTAGTAGGTAGTTTTGAGTTAAAGAGAGGCAGAACTATGTTTCTCAAACCTTTTTTTCGCAATAGGAAACTTTGGTAAGACACTGGTTTTATGTACAGTCAGCAGCATAAGTAGATGAACAAATTCAAAATTTCAAATTGCCTACATACTTTTGTGTTCTTACTAATCTTGTTTTGCTCTTCACAAAAATAAAATAAAAGATATTTACTTTACTTCAAACGAAGAAAAAAATATTTCAGTTTAACTTAATGCGTATATAGGCGATTTAAAATTATGATTTTGTACAGATATTATTGCTGCTGACTGTACTTATTGCAGGTACCTACTGCCATTACAGTGATGTAATTTATTATATGTATCAGGTAGTAATGATATATATTATAATATACTTAAGTAAAGAAAAATCTTTGTACCTCTTTTGAAGCACATTGCGCGCGAAGGACTGTGAGATTTGGCATTATAAAAGTTTATACAGAGAAGAGCAAAAACATTTTTTTTATTAAAATTATTAAATTCAATGGTTGGATTTGGTCACTGGACGATTTCTAGTATTAATAAAACCTTTAAATTTTTTCAGGTATCCAAAGATAAAAGCATGGATGACAGAAATGGAAAATAAACCTTTTGTAAAGACTTATAATGCGCCCGGAGCGAATAGTTTAGCCAAAGTCGTAAACGAAAGCATTGGTGATCTCTTGAGATCAAAAAAGTTGAGTCTAGCTATTTAAATAAAGGTACCTATTTTGGTCACAAAAAATAGTACGGTAACAAAAAAGATTGAAAATGTAAGTGTACTTTTAAAATTTATTGAATTATTGTAGAATCATCAGTTGTTTCGTATTTAGTAAATAATATTATAACTGTGTAGTCGGAAGGGACATGTAATATATTTTACTATGAAAATATATTGTTACTCTACCTATTCCTAATTTAATAAATCCTTGTTCTCTGTTTTAAATTATTTTTAACGCTTGTCAACCGGCCAGTAGCATGACGCGAGTCGCCTTTTCTGGCCACACCGGATTTTAGGGTGAGCGCTTAGGCGCTCGCAACCCTTTCCTTGTTCCCAATGTAATAAAAAGTAGAACGTCAATTTAGAACATCAGTTTTACTGAGCAAAGTACTTGCAGTGTTGCTTGGCGGCAGAAATAGAAAACATCAGTAGGTTACAAAGAAAATGTCTAGTGATAACTAGGCTTGTACAGGCCGTTTCATCGCTGCCGCTGTAACGAGATTGGATTGAAGTGGGCTGTGTGCCAGTACTGCTTCAGGTACCTTGGTGTTACCTGAGGTATCGGCCAAAAATATAGTATTATTATTCAAATGGTTTTATCTATCTTCTGTACTATTATGAAATACTGATGGTATGGAGTGTTTCTTATTTTAATATTGTCTGCAAAGTGTAGCTCAGATCCATTGCATCTTGTCGTGTATGCTATTATCAGTTGCACTACTATATCTCTTAAATTAGTCTATATTAAGTTAACGTGAATATCCATGTCATTTCAATATATTTTTTATCTCGAAAAGTTTTGTACCAATTGACTATAAAAAAAATTAAAACATGCTTATTTCCAAAGTAAAGTAAGAAATAAAGAAAGGGAGAATTATTTTATTGCATTTAAATGACAAAACGTGCATGCTGTTCGCCGGATGGTAAGCAATACGACCAATACCCATAAGCAGTAGCAACGCCGCACATAGTCACCCTGAGACATAAGATGTTAAGTCTCATAATGCCCAGTAATTACGCTGGCTACAATGTCCTTCAAACCGGAACACAACAGTGCATGCACACTGCTGCTTGGCGGTAGAAATAGACATTGCAATGGTACCTACCCAGGCAGCCGCTCGCATACGACAGACCTACAACCACCAACTAAAGGAAAGCATCGTGATCACTTTGATAACTGTATGGGCGCTCTTTATCTTCACTGCACGTGGAAATAATTGGTCGAATTTCCATCACAAGCCCTACAAGTATTAATGGAGAATTCATTCCACGTTACCAGGAAATACAAAGCACGCAGTTACAAGGAAATGTGTGCAATTTATATTTTTATTTTATTAAGGCTCTTACACAATCAATTATCTCTTTTGTATGCGACAACTGACTAATTAACTTTCTGCTTTGAGATTCTAAGTAAATGAATCAGCTTTAATAAGTTTTTTTATTGCGAATTTCAATTTATAATGGAAGAAAATAATATATGATGCGAACTCGATTTTATACTAGTAATTATTCATGAAATGAAAGACGTACCTAATCTCCAGCTGTATAAGAGTAAATAATTACTTCTTAAATAAAATGGTTTTATTAAAGTAGTAACTGTTGAAGAGGTAAATCAAATTACAATTAAGACAAATTTAGATAATATGAACTGAAGTGACCTGTCCGATAGAAATGATATAATTTAATCATGAAAATATTTTACAAGAGAACTTAAACAAAGATAGTAACCATTAGCGCGCATGTGACGTATTGCAACAGCAAAAAACGAAGGCACAAATATGTGGAACACTTGAAAACAAGCGTCAATTTCATCAAAAGACGAAAATATCTCAAAAAAATCTATGAATCTGGCAACATTACCAGAACACTGGATGATATTGTGAATAAATCGTAAGCTGCGCTCTGACCATGATATATGCCAGTACAAATTGGATTTATTTCCCGCTTCCCCTTCCCACTGGCACAAAACAGTGTTATAGCACGTATGAACGATGATGTGTCATATATAAAATATTCTTCACGTAATGCGTCACGCACCAGCTGTAACGATTCAGATAAGATAAACTATTGACATGGTTGTGCATTCCCGTGATTTACGGGACATTCCGAAATCTGAGCAATGAAGGTTTTTATTTGAGTTTGTGATACATATTTAAGTGTATCTCCTTTACATATTACTAAGTATTTATGTTCTGGAGAGTTGTTACATTCTGGATTCAGACAACAAAATTAATAAAACAAATGACTTTAAATACGAATGTAAAAAAATGGCTCGTCCAACTAGGTGGTCCTTGACGAATGCGTGCTGTAAATACAGTTTATAAAATCAAAATAACATTTGAATGTATTTATACTAAATATAATGAATAAAATATAGTCATTCCCAGACAGGTAGAAGACGATTAAAAAAAACAGAGGCACGCGATCGAAATAGGAGATCACATTGATACTGACCTCACTAGAATAAATCGTTAATAATACTGTCTCCCGTTCAACCAATACTAAAAATATGAATTGTGTTCACCGCTTCTGCATGCAAATGCCATTCAGTAGATTTATGCTTCGATGTGGAACGACTCATTCCTATTTTGCTTCGCGTTTTATTTGAATATTACCTTTAATGCTCATTTTTGTTGTTTTTCCTCGGTTCATCATATCATACGGACAATTTTATGTCGTTACCCGTTTCGATAGAGCTCAATCTTGCGTGCCGTAGTGATACGCCGCATCGGTGTATTGTCTTTGGGGGCATATATTTCAATAACTCTGCTGTGGTATTGCGTATAAATCGTTCTTTTAGACATGGGATAATAATTTACATTCATAATTTGCATCCGGACAATAATATTCTCCAAATGCAATAAAGGTGGGCTTAATTATAATTATCATTACGAGGGCCTAGTATTTTGTTTGAGAACATTATATAAAATATATTGTAACCGTAAATTGAGCATTGATTCTGGAATAAGGCCGTGTCTGTGCTATTTACTGTTATCTTGATATAAGTATGTAATAATAAAACTTTACATTTTTGTATCGATAGAGATTTTTAGTAATCTATATAGGTCTTTTAAAATGTATGTATGATAATTTAGTTAGTTACAACGTAATGTGTGCTATTATGGGATATATATAGATAATGTTAGATTCCTACTTTCACAAATCGATTGCGAATAGGAATATTAAGCTACGACAAGAGATATTATACTTAGGGAATTTTGGATACCCACATTTACAAATGGATTGCGAATAAGTATATTGAATTGCAGATGATGCCAAAAGTATGCAGCCACAAACTCCGCTTGTAATGGTGTGTTTAGGTCGGACTATGTTTAAATTGAAAGTTACCGATATTAGGCAAACTGAACAGGTACGGATTGTAATATAAAATAACTTTGTAACTAATAGTTTCCAACTCCGATAATAAAAAACAGGAGAAAATAAATTTAACTCGAATACCTACATCAATGTAAAACTTTTCGACAGAAATATAACGCGTTATTATTCTAAGGTTTTTATTTGATTCTCTATCATATAGGTTGGACACCCACCTACAAGAAGGATATACTTATGGCCTGGGAAACGTCGCAAGAACTTGCTGGATGCAAGGCGCTTCCAATAGATTGATTCGATTTTATTAGGTCCTCGTTATAATGACGAATCAAAAGAATCGCGATTAAAATAAATTTACCTAACAATCCGTGCACTATATTTCCACTAACCTAACCTGATTTCATACGGACGAAACCAACACACCCAGTTTCTTATAATGAACGTACTTACCCCAAAGCCGATAATACAATTATTATTGGGTTCAAAAAACTCATCGGCGCTCGACACATTTAACGACGTTCGTGGTCTGACCGTTGGTGAATTATTGATGGTGGCACCGCACGAAAAATTTTACTTTTTAGCCCATTTAAAAATTAGCCCTATTTATACGGGAACCGGGACTGATGCGGTGTGACGCACGTTCCATTAGCCGCAGACAGTTTTGTATAAGTAATGCGTTTCTAGGTGGATCATGGCTAAAAATATTGTTGACATTTAGCGGATGGAGGTTCTAAGTTTAAACCCTTTTTCGGTCCTTTTGTGATTAATTTTTAAAAATATACGTTTGTTTTTAAATTGAATTTTTATAAAGGACTTGAAAATAAAGCCATGCTAACAACTAGCGGTCAAGTATAGTTCCCTAAAATAATAATATCTAATTCTGAAGTCTGTATTCGTTACAATCCCAAGCGAACGTTGGTAAACCGCACACCTTATACCATAAACCATAGAATTCTATATTCAAATTTCAAAATCGATTCATTTCCTCACCGCTGTCCAACGTTCAAAAACTATTCAACGACAAAGCCAAACAATAGCTTCGTTCATTATTGCATGAATCGCTTTCTGACACTGAATACCTACAAGGTATCAGTTTAATGAACCACGAACGTTCAGGTAATGAACCAATTAATCGTCGTCGGGTAAGTGGCTGACAAAGAGCCGTGACTGATCTACTAAACTTGGTTACGTGTAGTTCACAAAGCTGGTTCTGCTAAGGGTGGATAAATACTTTTTTAAATAGAAGATGACCCTAAGGGATATGCATTGTAATGTAATCGGATTAGGATGATAAGGTTTGTATCTACATTAAAAGAAAGACTTAACATATTTTGCAAGAACCTTAGTAATAAAACCTAAATGTAAAAAATATAGTAACTAACAAATGACATATAAAAAAATGTATTGAATAATTAACAGGTATACATTGCACTGTACAGTTGCAAATCCAATAAACTGCGAGGAATTATTTCTGATTCATAATAAGTAATAAAGTTCATGAGTTATTTAATGTGGTAGAACTATTATATCTTATTGCATTGTAATTCAAATAGTTTGGCCATAATTTAAAAAAATCGAAGTACATTTCGTCTAAACTCTAATTCACACAGATTTTGTAAATAATGAATCTATATATTTTTTTATGTTTATTGCTAATGAATGACGAGACGAGCATGCCCCTCGCCTTATGGTAAGCGATCCGACCGCCCATAAACAGTAGCATCACCATACAGAACTTTTAATTACAAAGTACTGCGTGGCTCTCCACAGCGCTTGTCACCCTGAGACATTAGATGTTAAGTCTCGTAATGCCCAGTAATTACGCTGGCTACAATATCTTCCAAACCGGAACAGAACAATGCATGCACACTGCTGCTTGACGGTGGAAATATACATTGCGGTGGCACCTACCTAGACGGCCCCTCACATACGAGAGACCTACCACTAGTATCTAATTACACATTAACATTAAGCACACACATACAAACGCTTTTTATCCCCGAAGGGGTAGGCAGAGGCGTAACTAGTGCACTCACTGTTCGCCGTGCGTATTCCGTCCCATGATGTGATAGGGGGCGAGCCTATCGCCATATCAGGCACAAATTTCAGACTCCGGGCTGATATTGATTAGAAAAACCCAATATCACTTTGCCCGACCCGGAGATCGAACCCGAGACCTCAGCATTGCAGCCGTACCGTAATACAACTACGCTACCGAGGCAGTCATTAGTATACTTTACTGGTGGTAGGTCTCTCATATGTAAGAGTCCGTCTGGGTGGGTACCACCGCTATGTCTATTTCTACCGCCAACCAGCAATGTGCATGTACTGTTGTGTTTCGGGTTGAAGGACATTGTAGCCAGTGTAACTACAGGACATAGTGAGACTTAACATCTTATGTCTCAGGATGACGAGCGCAGTGGAATGCCACACAGTACTTTGTAACTGAAGGTGCTGGATGGTGTTGCTACGGTTTATGGGTGGTCGTATCGCTTACCATCACGCGAACGGCATGCTCGTCGCGCCATTCATTGCCATAAAAAAAAACTTTATATGTCAATATATCAAACACCAAACATTATTGCAACGTAATTTACTATAAAGCTTCAGAAATGCTTCCTGAACTGTGTTTAATATCAGCGTCCTAAGAATTTGGCGTCAACAAACAAGGCGTGAGCAAATGCATGACATAAGCCCAGGTGTTTGCTACTCCGCACCCTTATTAACACCTCCAATTTATGGATACGGATTCCCGGCTAAGTATTCATGTATTAATAACTAGGTTTTACTGGCGGTTCTGCATGTTTAACCCTCCATTCCTTGGATAAAGAATAGCCTTAATTTAGCACTAGGGATTATGTAAGCATATTTTAAGTAGTATAAGATTTTCCATTTTAGAATTGAAGCAGTAGGTAGGTCGTTGTAGTATATCTGTATAGGTATAAGGACTGATTCGATTCTAAAATTGAAATTGTAAATTACGGTCTTTTCTCGAAATTACCATGATTGAATAAACGAAAACTTCTCTTTTATAATATTAGTATTAAATATTGAATTCTCAAATATATTTCGAACATAAATAATTGATATATTAATAGACCTTATTAACTATTCGATAGAGACAGATTATAAGATCCCTTGCAGTAAATCACCCATGATTCCTACCAGAGGAGTCTTAGATAATGACTAAGATATTTTATAGATCTATATTCTATACCTATAATGGTTAACCATCTCCACACACCGGCCTCCGTAAGGCAAGAGCTACTGCAATCGACATAGAACACGTATCGACTCTTCATTCAACAGGTCAAGTGTATACGGTTGGCTCTAGGAATACCTGCGTATCTAAATCAACCCCTGGGCGATATAGTATAGAAATTTTACTTCATATCACGATCTATCATGTTGTTACCTATAGATAGTATGGAGTTATAGAATATGAATAAATAGTAGATAAATAGGAGATGTTTTCTCTTTTACCTACATTCGTATACGGTTTTAAATTTTGCCTTTCGATTAGAACGCCTGTAACTGCAAAAAGACGGAATAGGGCCCTCTGACCCTAGTTACAATAATTATAATATTACCAACATAGTGTTCAACACGTGAATATAAGCAGAACTTATTTATTTATTATTCATAGGAACATCAACAGTTTACACATAACAAACATTGCTCCAGTTTTCTTATTGTATAAGTACTATTCTTATGTGCTTACCAAATAAAGATGTATCCACATTCACAATTAAACTTTTACGAACAAACAGTTATAAACTAATATTTTTTTATCTAAGGTTGACAACTTTAAACATTAATATAAACTGTAAAATAAATAACATACAAATAATTTATATAGACTAAGTTTTTAAAATGGAATAAAAATAATAATATAATAAAATACCTAATAATACTTTAATAACAACACACTTGAATGACATTTACTATGTTATATGTCGAGAGAGTCTATTGAAGTTATTTGGATATTGGCATGACGTCTTATTACAAGTATATCAACGTGGTCTACTTTGTTTTCAAGCATCCTGCGGCAATGCTAGCTTAATTTTTACAAGCTTCCAGTTTAATATATGTTGCAATCAGCCCTGTATTTTATACTTGCCCACTGCTGAGCACAGGCCTCCTCTACTACTGAGAGGGGTTAGGCCTTGGTCCACCACGCTGGCCTAGTGCGGGTTGGATTGATTAACGCAAATTTTATATAGTAATCAAACCAAGAACCAACTGATCAATAGCTTTTTACGATATCACGAGATCGAGTGAGACGGTAAATAGTAATCCTAAGAGAATAAAAAATCTAAACAAAATACTTTTGATCAATTATATACCTAGATAGACGTTCAATGATCAAACTGAACGTTTCAAACGCGTCGAAAAAAATAGAGGCGTACTGTTCCCCATTAAATGAGTTCGAGTGAATTAATTTTTGTTGTTTTTCATGGATATAATTATCTCCCCGTTTTAATAGAAACCATGTAATAAATGGTATCATTATGCGCGCACTCAAGGATACGTAGAATGATGCAGCGATATCTTATGACACAGCTGGCACGCATACTAGCTTAAGAAAAGTTGGCCTGTTTGTTTTAGTTTCATTGCAGCGCGTCACTCTATCTAGGTATATAATTAATCAAAGCAAAATACATTCTAATATAATCATCAAGATAAAACTGGATAATCAGAATGTTACAGTTATTTTGATTAGTTAGTTATGTGTGTGTGTGTTATGTAGTACCAACGACATTCGATGATAATAAGCGTATATCTTCGCATACTGACTATACAGAAACTCAAAGATATACAAACCTAACCTCCATATTTGTCTGCGAACATCATAGGAAATTTGCTAAACCGAATAAAGTAAACATATGTAACATAAATACTTCAAATCAAGTAGTTTCTTAGTTAGTTCCGTATTTGAGAGAATCACTATGTAGATTGAATAGATCAAATATAATTGATGTTATACTAACACCGAAAGTACGATTTGGTTACTAATTATAATTATTTCTACAACTAAACATCATGTATCAAAAGGTTTACGAAATACATGTTTAAGGCATTATAAACTAACAAATTTAAATATGGTCAGCGTGCTATAGAGCGAGCGATGCTCTGAGTCTCTCTGGTAGGTAAAATTAATAACGAAGTTATTCGCCAAAGAACCACAGTAACCGACGTCGCTCTCAAAATCAGTACACTGATGTAGAAGTAAGCCGGCCATGTCTGCAGACGGACGGACGGTCGATGGTGCAGACTAATGCTGGAGTGAAGTTTGCGATTAGGTACACGTAGTGTAGGACGCCCTGCTGCACGATGGACCGACGCGACGATTTGAAAAAGGTGGATTCGGGCTGCTCAAGACCGGGATGGTTGGCGCTTACTTGGGGAGGCCTACGTTCAGTAGTGGGCGGCGACAGGCTGATTGATTGATTGAAGCTATAATTCACCTCCTATACATAAGAATAATTATTATTACCTATAGATACTATAAATAGTTTGATGACTATATCATGGGCACATTAACCACTAATGCCCACTTAAACTTCTATCACCATAAATAGAATGGCACAATACATTTCCACGAGCATTTCATTTGCTTAGTCATCCCAACGGCCGCTTATCTTACGTCAATCTCCTCTGGATGATTTAACACCGGCAAAGCGTGTTAGAAAAATAATATGGCGTTGCCCGATTGAGGAATCGCAGTAAGAACAACCCCTATACATTGCCAATTGCAAATAGATCAACGAGTCCAACAGCCAGTGTTTGAAGAACGCAACAAACTAATTAATTAAACAATAATACAAGATAAAATATGAAAATAGTAAGTTTATATGAAATTTTAATAACAACACAATAAAATAAAACCGGTGGCTTCATTGCTAATGCCATACTTATGACGTCACAAAAGCGAATAGCGTAGACAAGGACCCTTGTCATGTCACAGTCCCCTTTATAACTAAAAGCACTACTAATTTATCCCGTTGTTCTTATGTGAGTACAAAAGATGTTTGAGCTTAGCAGCAAAACTATTTTGATTAAATGTGGTCATAAGTATTTCTAATAAAAGTGTGATTTTAGTTAAAAATCTACACTCAGTCAAGTAGCTGAACAAAGTCAAAATTTCGTCAGTCAACGGCAACAGTCTTGAATAAATTAATAGTTATAGGTATTATTAACACCTAAATGTTTCAACTAGTTTGGTATCACCTGTAATCAAACACAAGACGCCCGTTGCAGCCTACGTATCTAACTTTCGGAACAAAGCCGACTAAGTCTTGTATTATGCAAACAAGCATCATGTAAGGCGTGGATTTATGAGGCAAGTTCGTTGGGCGAATCGCGAGCTGTGCCCGTGGGAGCGGCGGGCTCACTACTTCTCCATATATTCATGTTTGGGGTTACGTGTGGTACTAGAGACTTCCCTTAGGATCTGCCCTCATGCATGAATGACAAATCCGGCTCATGGCCTAATTGATATCGTTAGAAATTCAATTACAACATCAATTCGGCAGAGCTGTGGCTATCATGTGAATTATATATTGTTTTCACAATGGTTTAGTAGCTTCACACCCTTCTTCTTTCAAACCTATTTATTTCGTTTCTTTTAGCAAAGTTCGATAAAATAGCCACAATTCCCGTAGGACCATAGTAGTGTAGCCGTAGTGAAAGCCGGTGATCATTCACAACAGTAAAGTACACACACACACACTCACGCCTTTATCCCAGAAGGAGTAGGCAGAGGCGCAACTGATGCACCCACTTTTTGTCGTTCGTATTCCGTCCCATAATGTGATAGGGGGCGAGCCTATCGCCATATCGGCCACAAATTCCAGACTCCCACCTGACACTGAATAGAAAAACACAATATCACTTTCCCGACCCGGGGATCGAACCCGAGACTTCAGCATTGCAGTCGTACCGTAATACAACTACGCCATCGATGCCGTAAAGTAATATAAAAATAATACCCGCCCTGTATTATACAGAGCATGGGCCTCCTCTACTACTGAGAGGGATTAATCCACCACGCTGGTCTAGTAAATATTGGCAGAATTCATTCACACCTTGGAAAATTCTCAGATATGTAGGCATCCTTACAATATTTTCCTTCACAGGTAAAATGAACGATACATTATAATTGATAAACAATACACCCCTTACTTCGCAAAGTCAAAGGTGTGACTTGGGTTTTTTTTATGATATAGGGGGCAAACGAGCATACGGTTCACCTGATGGTAAGTGATCACCGCCGCCCATGAACATCTGCAATACTAAGGGGCACAGAGATGCGTTGCCGGCCTTTTAGGTGGGAATACGCTCTTTTTTTGAAGGTCGCCAGGTCGTATCTGCCGGTTTTTTTTTGGTTTTGAACATGCGGACCTACGTCTCGACAGTCCGTTCCATTCCAACTAGGCTACGATACATTGAAATGCGATAGTAGAAACTATATTACACCATTTAAATAAATCGTCTTCTAGACTTATATACTTCTATACTTATTAGGCCATAAACAACTCTTGGTTTTCTCTATGAATGGTACCATCCCAGGTGAACCGGCCCATCCATGCTGCCTGCGAAACTGTCTCTAGCATGGCTCTAACACTTACTGAAAATTATTTAATTGAGCGTATACAGTGTTTAATTTTTCTCAGTTCGTTGACATTTATCTTGATTTTTAATGCCCTAATGGATTAAAGCAATTTATTTAATAGAATTATTTTTCAGAGGCACAAAATTGCAGACTTTAATAGATTATTACTCAAATGGAGTAATGTACCTAAACACATTATGCACTCAATATTGCAGGGGTGGGTATGTGGAATTTCTAATATTACTTTCATGAGGGGTATGTAGTTAGTGGAGTAGTCTTGGGGCAAACTATTTATCAATCACATATGAAGGATGTCTGTAGGACGTCTGGAAACAAATTGAGAATCTGCCCAAAAAGTTTTTACAAAGTTTTTGACGTTCGTAATTGTCTCTAGCGTAAATTAAGTTGTACTTTCGCAAAACTTATCGCTCTGATTTATGGCAAAAGGAGGTTAGAATTTGAAACATATTAAATTAGAGATCACCGCCATTAATTAAATTTATGATTTAGTTTTGTAGAATCTTGTAAGGAAATTTTATTAGAGAAATGCTACTGATACTTTTGTTTCAATGTTAAAGGATTCCAAAATTATTCATCTTGAGATATTACCACCTATTTAGGATAATATGTTAAAAGGGTAAAAAGCCATTTAAATAGAAGTAAAATTATCACATGGTATACAAGTACGCAGTGTAAAAGAAAATGATGATACGACTAGATCATTTTAATATCAAAATAGGCCAATTTGCGCCTGTCGTTTTTTATTATTAGATACAAGTTTTTGCCCGCGGCTCCGCCCGCGTGAATGAATTTTCCCGGGATAAAAGTCCCACTTTATAGTTTTCCGGGGATAAAAAGTAGCCTGTGTTAATCCAGGACATAATCTATCCGTGTGTAAAATTTCATTGAAATCCGTTCATTAGTTTTTGCGTGAAAGAGTAACAAACATCCGTACATCCATACTTACACACTTTCGCGTTTATAATATTATAGTACGATATTATATACATTACCCTCACAATATTCGTGTATTTATATTCTATACGTCTTAAAGGCATAAAGATAATTATTATTTCAAAATTACGAATTTATCCCTTCCTAGCCGATTTCGGCCACGGTGGCTAATCTCAACGGAGATCAGCCAGATACTCAGGAGATATTATAGTGCACAAGTGTGTGCGCAATACACAAGTGCCCTCGCTATTCCTTCACTCTCATAGTCCGGTGAGACGGCAATCCGACATGACCGGAGAGATCAGGCGCAGGACCACCGGCTTCACGTGCTTTCCAAGCACGGGGGTATTATCTTCACACCGCCACCTTCCTAACTCCGAGCAGCGACTGAGTAATTTTTAAGATAGAAAAACCCAGTCACAATATTTTTGGATCGACCCGGGATTCAAACCCAGGACCTCAGCGCGCAATCGTACTCGTAAGCGTACGCAATACAACTACGCTACCGAGGCAGTATTTCAATATTGCGAATACTACATGACCATGTCTAATTTTGGAACTGATAAACACAGTATACAGACATAGTAAGTTGTAAATACCTTTAAGAGGTAAACACAAGGCTCTATACCTAATCTAAGACTTAATTTAAGACAGTTGTACTGTGTATTACCTAATGGTGTTTCGAAATAAAATAAATAAACACGCATAAAGTTTATGTATCACTTAACATTACATTAAAATGGATAGTAAATGCCGTGCAGAAATAAGCATGTAGGACAATGACTTCATGTTGCACCTTCCATTTATTTCTTTTAACATATAGGTTGCGATAACCCGGCGTCGCTCGGAGGGAAATGGTATAATACATTTAAGAGATATCCACGCGATATGGATCGTCTGCGTCTCTAGTATAATGCTAAGCTGTACATTTTCAAATGTCTAAGAGAATTGCAAAGTGCAAAGAGCAGTAGAATATGAAGTCGGAATATTATCTTCCATTCGGTGTTTATTTAGAGAAAGTTCTTTGAATCCTTTTGTGAAATGTAAGCTTGAATAAAAATGTAAATTTCACATATATTTACAGATGAAAAGGTCAGTGAGTGGTGTTATTTTATATTGATGTTGAGTATAAATACCAATCGACGCTTGAAAGGCAATAATATCTAAGCGACATTTAGCAAATTTTTCAGTAGAGCGTTTTAAAGTTTTGATTTTGACAAAAAAAATCATAACTAATTAACCATTTGCTGCATAAAAATAATTGTAACTGTTTTAGGAACCTCTTAATTTTTGACGTTTTTTGAGTTAAATTAACAGCCCTGAAGATTATAAATTAAAAAGTTAACGTCGCTTAGTTAAAAATTACCTAAATTTACAAACAGGTAAAATCATCTAAATGGATCATCTTATGAATACCGTAACAAGTAAATTTAATGAAATACAAATATTTGAAAATGCACAGTTGGTAAAAATCATATAAGGATATCTAAACATATTAATAAAATCAAGTAAAAATATCTATATCTAAATTATTGGGTCACACGATCGTGGAGAAACATAAATACGTGCATAATATTGTAAATCTTGTTATTCCTACAAACATTGAACTATTTAATAATCAGTCAATTATAATAATAATCAACATTTTATTGTTAGATAAACATACTTACATCCAAAATATAGCATAATGATATAGAATTTGTTAATAGCCAACACTTATTTCTTTGGAGGGAGTTTCTCGCCTCAAATATACGATGAGCGGAAGGACATACAAAATTGCCTTATCTGAACATTTACAACGGCTTGCTTAAATATCTCTGTGTAAGCATAACTCGAAAGCAATAATATTATAATTTATTCATTGTGTTGGAAACTCATAATTTTCTCTCTAAATTTATTTTTGCTGAAAGCAAATACATACGTACACACCCACGCCCTTAACCCACAGGGGTAGAAAAAGACTATTGAGCACCACATTCTACGATCTTGACATACGTCTTCCACAAAGGTTTTTCATAGTACTTCGCAAAGACAAGTAAGTGTGTATAGTGTATACCAAAATGAAAAAGAGAGTTCAGAAAATAGTTGAGCAAAAGAAAGAAAAAGGAACTAGACCACAAACCTCGTGAATCCAAAGCGAACCTTTCACTATTCTGGAAATAAATATGGTTGATCAGGGGAGAGTCGGGGACTTCAAAGATAGGAGTCATCAGAAATGAAGATGGAAGGGTGTTTAGAGATAAAAGGGAAGTATTGCTTGGAAGGCCTACTTCAAAAGACTTTTTAAATGAGGCGATGGGGATGTAGCAGGTGGTTAAGAGGCTATAGACCTGGCTTACTCTCAAAACGAGGCTAATAATGAGATTACGGAAAATGGAATAGTGAATGCGATGAAAAGTATGAGGTTAGGCAAGGCTGCTGGGTGTAACCGTTAAAATGCTGAGATACGGCAAAGGCGTAGTAGCAAAATTGTTATGGCTACTTTTTAATATCTGGTGCAAAACCATTATTATATCCATTTTCAAGAAGAAATTTTCACAGCAAGAATATAAAAGCTACCGCAGAATAAGCCTTCCTGTGCTGCCAGTAAATTGTATGCCAAGGTCCTCATTAAGAGAGTGATTAATGAGACTGAAAAAAAGTGTGGAATGTCCAAGCAGGTTTTAGAAGAGGAATGGGTTACACACATCAAGTCTTTTACATAAGGTGCATAGCGAAAGAACATTTGGCTAAGTCCAAAAAAGTCTTTTACACCTTCGTAAACTTGGAAAAGGCTTATGATCGTATGCTGAGGAATGAACTGTTGTTAACATTGTTATTTATTTATTTATTTAAGCACTTCATATACAAATGTATAAAGGCGGACTTAATGCCGTAGGCATTCTCTCCCAGTCAACATTAGGGTGGTGCAGAGATTGTTAACATTGTCTTTAATATATCGGATTGAGAGTCACCTGGTGAGGACTTTGAAGTCTCTGTACGAGAACATCGACGGGAGAGCTGCAAGGCACGAAAAATTATGTGAATGATGTCTTTAAAGAGAAGGGAATGAAAATTAATGTGAGCAAGATAAAAGTGGTTGTGATAGAAAGAGGTCTGGGCACGTGGAGAGGATGGATCCAAGACAGGTCATGAAAGGTTAAATACCTTTCGTAAGCTTTCGAGCTAATGTGGATGGTACGGCTGGAAGAGGGCACCCTACGAGAGCGTGCATTTATCAAATAAATTATCTCCAAAAAGGGTAGGTCAGGATTAGCCTCAACCGGCAAAAAAGTATAAGGAGAGAATAGGGAAAATTGGAATTAAATTATTATTAACATATTGTAATACACAATAATGCATCATAAATATATTTATTACAAAAATAAATGTTATTAAAATTATAAAAGTCTATTTATTTGTAAAAAAACTCACCATATCTACGTAAAATTGAGGCAAAATCATAAAAACGTCGGACGGCTGTCCTCTCTTAGCGACAACCAATACGCGCTGTACAGGATCGCGCGCATATACAAATGACACTTTCAAAACACTAGGTGGTTCGCAAGCGGGTGTATTTACTTTATTATGAACAGGTAAATATCTCTTAGCAATAAGTATAACCACCTGAACATACCCGGTAAAATTATCTATGCGACATGACTGAAGTTAAAGGTTGTCAAGTAAAAATATCTAAGTATAAAAAATAGAACTTATATTATTCAGGTAAAATTATCTAACCGACTAATAATTATTTATTTTATTTTAGGTAAAATTGTATAAATGTACTATTAACAAAATATTTTATTAAGCTGAAAATATCTAAGCACATAAATATGGAGAGTATGGGTCCAGGTAAAATTATATCTATGCCAAAGTTATAATTTTTTGTGTAGGTAATAAACAACTAATTAAAGAGCGAGCAGTTTTTTATTTCAAGTAAACATATATTAATGCAAAACAGTAATATCATGATTTCATGTAAAACACACTAAGTTCAAAATCAATTTCCTTAAGCATACCAACTACTGTAAATCCAAAAAGTCGTAAAAATTTTGGCGGTAAGTGAGAAAAAAAAGTTAAATTTACCAGAATCATCTAGTATCTAACCGCCAAAAAAGTTGTCCTAGAGCTACGAAACCCGACAATCGATCAATCGACGCAGAAAAATCTGGCGATTCCAAATATGTATATAACTCATTTTAGGTATTTTTGTCGCTTAGATATTATTGCCTTTCAAGCGTCGCAATTAAAGATGATCTTTACTCTGTACCACTTTCTAAAATCTTACTCAGTGGATAATGGTGTTGGTTATGTAATTATTTAAGTTACCTATACTATTGTTGTCAGTCTGTCTTATTACATAATTGTTTGTTATCCCAAATAAAATAAAATCTTTTGTTTTCTATTTAAAATTTATCGGAGAATGACAGAAATTCCAATTGTCCTGTCAAAATTAGAAAGTCATTTTTAAAATATAATAATAATAATACTAGCCCTGTATTATATACTGCCCACTGCTGAGCACGGGCCTGCTATACTACTGAGACGGGTTAGGCCTTAGTCCACCACGCTGGCCTAGCAGCTTTTCAGCTGGCCTTCTTTTTTGCATATAAACAATCAGAAATTATGGGAAAACTATTTTTTATGTTAATGACAATGAAAAAATCTTTTAGGAAGGTATAGTTTCAGTGACACACATCCCTTTAAAAGTTCTATCTTAGTGTCCTCAGACGGTTTCTTTCCAACACACAGACGACAGCTGACAAGTTTATTTACAAAGTATTACAAGAACTTTACCATTTTTAACCTTTAAAACAGCCTACCAAAGGCATTATTTATTCCCGAAATGCTCAACAAGTTTACGCCAATACACAATAACACTCATACGAACTCATAAAGATGCATCACTGATAAAAATAATTCTGCTTAAATCTGTGGGCAATATCTATAATATAAAAATGAATCGCAAAATGTGTTGGTAAGCGCATAACTCAACAACGCCTGGACCAATTTGGCCAATTCTTTTTTTAAATGTTCGTTGAAGTCCAAGGATGGTTTTTACGGCGAGATAAATTCGAATAATTGCCGGGAAAACTCTAAAAACAGCCCTTTTCTTTTTCCCATACAAACGTTTTCTAACTAAAATGTAGAGTCATTTGAACTTTAATACCATACCATAAAGTTTAAGGGCGGTAATAATAAATCAATCTCAAGTTTGAGTTACATCTCAAGTAGACATAATGTATGGAACTATTAATACATTATGACTACTTGAGATGTAAGTCATACTTGAGATTGAATTATTAATACCCCCCTAAGTGTTAGTGGAGAGGTTCCAGGAATGCAAAACAATTGAGTGACGTTAGTAAATCTAAAATTAAATTAAATCAAATTATGCAATCAATCAGCCCTGTATTATATACTGCCCACTGCTGAGCACGGGCCTCCTCTACTACTGAGAGGGGTTCAATTAATGAAATGTAATCAAATTGAATTAAATTAAATCTGAAATTGTAATTTTCATTGTTATTTTTTGTGACTATTAAAAGAATTTTAGGTGTTTTATAATTATTATTTTTTTGACATAATGTAATTGTTTAAAATTTCTTTTTTTATCTTACTAGCTGACCTGGCGTCCCGAATAGCAGAATAAGTATTATAAAAAAATTAAATATGAAAGAATCGACTGTTAGGCGGTACGAAGTTCGCCGGGTCAGCTAGATACAGCATTCAAAAATACATACAACCCTACATTTTTACCTTTCTACGATCAACCCCTGTTTTTTTAATAACTTTTAACCCCGGTCGGTAACTGATGGCAAAACAACGTTTGCGAGATCAGCTAGTTTAATATGTAATTAAAGTTTAAGAAAATGGTTTGAAATAAAAGATAAAATTTAAATTGCACAACTAAGTAAGTTAGCGGGTAAGGTTGGTGGATAAGCAAAATATTGCCGATATTATGAAAGTAAGATAATTTCAAACTATATCTTTTATATGTTTATTAAAATAACATTGGTTTCTGGTTGGCTTTCAAATAAAAAAGTAAATACCTAAAGACGCTTATTTATTCATTGGAACACGTAATGCCTTTCTCATTCAATTCTTCAAAGAAAAATATAAATGTCATCATGTGATTATTTCTCCACTTTGTTGTAAAGCCTGTCAAGTAAAACTTTCGTAATAATAAAAGTAGCGAGATACTCGCGAAGTTTTTCCTTGTTTCCAACGAAAATGGCAACATTTCAGATAACATTCAATTAGCTTTTTGTACGAAAATCTTCAAAGCTCGCTAAGATTTTTGTTTATTGATTTTTATAGTGTTTAATCACATAATATTGTTTATTTTTAACCCCCGACAGAAAAAGAGGAGTGTTATAAGTTTTGGGTGTGTATCTGTATGTCTGTCTGTGGCATCGTAGCTCTCAAACGAATGGACAAATTTTGACGCAGATTTTTTTGTTTGAAAGCTGGTGTGATCGAGATGCTTCTTAGCTATAATTAATTTATGAAGATCTGTTCAGGCGTTTGAAGATTATCAGCTCATTTCCAACTTAAAAAATCCGATTGATTTTAAATTTGGTTTACTGTGACTTCGGCAATATTTTTAAACATGAGCTGATGCTGCAGCACCAAGTAGTCTGCGGGATACCCAACTCCTTAGCAACTAATCTAAGCAGATATAGCGTGTTTGGGCTCATAAAGATGGTCTCAACGAGTAGGTGTTAGATCTTTGATTATAAAGGCCCCATGATGGAGAATAAAGTAATTTAAAATGTTCGAAATAAAAATTAAATTAAAATTGAAATAACCCCCTACACAAAAAATCTCTAAAAAGGAAAACAATAAAAGTGTTTTTGTCGTTTAAGTACCTAGTAATATTTTGACCCAAGCGTCGTCGTGTGGGTCAAAATATTATTATTACTAGGTGCTTAAACGACAAAGACACTTTTATTATTTTACTTTTTAGAGATTTTTTTAATATTCATGCTAAGTGTATGCCGTGAATATTATGGCTCTGATGTAACAGATCCAGTTCTGCGTGTGTCCATGTGCAGTTGCGGTGCCAAAGATTATTATTTTTTCATTTTGTAAGGCTAACCATAAATATTGCTTTCCACATACTGTGTTCTCTCGAATCGAAAATATACAATTCGATTGTGCGACCCAGGAATCGAAACCTAATCACGCGTGTTCTAAAGTACGTTGCCATTAAATTCAACGAGACGATCATTGTAGCCAGTATAACATTCGAATGTTGAAACTGCATTCGCCAATATAATATGAATTATGAACATGATTTGGATTTGGATTTGGATTTTTAAATCATGGGACGTATGGAACACACAGGTGAAAAGTTAGTTCTCTGGTTGCACCTCCGCCTACCCCTTTGGGGATAAAGGCGTATTGTGAGTGTTCATAATTCATATTATATTGGCGAATGCAGTTTCAACATTCGAATGTTATACTGGCTACAATGATCGTCTCGTTAGCTGATGATGAGTTAATATTATGGACAATGATTTTTTTTTTGTACAATTTAGTGACTTCTCTTATACTTACTATTAGCGAATATTCAAATACTATATTAATGTCTCTAAACAATTTTTTAGCTTCCATTGTTTTAATATATATTGTATGTTAATCTAAATAGAAATCCCAAGGGAAAATGTTTCATCTAAATGTGGACATAATAATAGAGGGAACTTGTCCGGAGGCTATAAAACCCACATCGATAGAAAATATATTATTATTTAGAAATCAGTAAGTACTTACCTAATATAAAATACAAAGTTTACAACGTCCAGAAACCAAGATGTTATGTTCATATTCCTCATAGTCGTTTTTTTTTATTAATTTCAGACTATTTTGCATCCCTAACTTTGTATCCGTAGCTTTGTTTTTTTTTTCTAAACTTGAATAAATCTTTGAGGTTTCATTTGGTTAAACGTTGCTTCTACTAATACTGGTTTGAATAAAAGGAAATTTTAAATAATTTTGGGGCAATTGATATACCTACTTAGTTTAGATCATATAAATTATAAAAAACAATTTATGATTATATGTGTTTTTCTAGATTTTTATATTTAGTCTTAAAATACTTTCTAGTATTGCAATTTTTGAGCTATCGAAAAATCACAGAAAAGACGATATTTTTCTATCCTTTTTAACAAACATATTTTTTTTGGCTACAGACGGTTTATTTCTATCAATTTTCAACATATAAGTTCATTCACCTCATTTTAAGACTAAGTACTTAGAAAGAACTTAACAATCGCAGATTACTGCCCCGAGACACGAGTTTGAGTAATAGATTACTGTGTCACTGTGGACGACCGTTGTCACTGGCCAGCTGTGAACCTGTCAACCTTCCAGCAAAGGCAACTATCTGATATTGTGCCCCAGTCAATATACGTAACATACAAGTTTGAACAAAACTTGCCCCGTTTAAAACAAACATGGGAATTGGATATCGGTTTTTTATCATTTTGTTGTGAAAAATGTCTCGTGATATTTGAATCAAGAACAAGGCACTTTTGAAAGTGTATTACACACATACATACACACTCACGCCTTTTATCTTCGCAGGGGTAGGCAGATGCGCAATTAGTGCACCCAATTTTCGCCGTTATTCCTTCCTAAGATGTGGTAGGGGACGAGCCTATCGCCATATCGGGCACAAATTCCAAACTCAGAGCGGATATTGAATAGAAAAACTCAATATCACTTTGCCCGACCCGGGGATCGAACCCGAGGCCTCAGCATTGCAGTCGTACCATAATACAACTACGCCACCGAGGCAGCAGAGTAGTAAGACTAGACGAAGACGAAGTTCCTAATGTTGCCAGTAGGTACTACGTATAAATAGGTACTAGGTATAAATAATAAAATCTACTATTCAATATGCAAATGTAACATAATGTTCGATGGACTAATAGTACTTCGGTAGTGAATATCCATTGACTTAAGTCTTAACCTCATGTATGTTGCCGATAATGTGCGGTTCAAAAGTTATTTGCATTTCTGTGGAATTTTAATGAAAATCAACTTAGTCTCAACTTCCCATCTGCAGTTAAAAGTCTACAGTCGTGGTATTTTCCTGACTTAGTTGTATTGCGTGCGCAGTACGAATATCGTGCTTAGATCTCGGGTTTGAATCCCGAGTCGGGCAAAGTGATATTGTTTTTCCTACTCAGTATCAGCCCAGAGTTTGGAAATGTGCCCTTTTACATGGAACCTAACATAGCTGGCGTAATGTGGGTGTATTATAGACCTCTACCGACCCCTGAAAAAAAGAAAGAAGTGTGATACTATGTGTGTAATGTGTATATAATTTTCAACTGGTCTCTACATTTTACAACAAACTCGCCGATATTAATATATTATAATGTGTTATGCGGAAAACTGTTCATATGTTATCTAATCGCAACAGGTTATAAAAACCTACTTCTATTCTTTGAACACAGCAAAGGATGGGGGTCATCATATATCATACCAGCCGTGTATTATATACTGCCCACTGCTGAGCACGGGCCTCCTCTACTACTGAGAGGGTTTAGGCCTTAGTCCACCACGCTGGCCTAGTGCGGGTTGGCAGAGTTCACATACCCTCGAAATTCTTACGGAGAATTCTCAGGTATGTAGGTTTCCTCACGATGTTTTCCTTCATCGTTATAGCGAACGATAATTGATAAACAATACACACGTAACTTCGAAAACTCAGAGGTGTGTGCCTTGGGTTTTGAACCTCCGGACATTGTCTCGGCAGACGGTTCCGTTCCCAACTAGGCTATCGTCCCCCGTCCAAGGATGGGGGTAAAATCACAAATACCTCGTATATATTAATCACCCAATAAGACATTTAGAATTGAAAATCGTACGAACATATTGCTATACCATCGGCCGTAGTAGAGGAATTAGGCATCATTGTTAGTGTCAGATCGGTTACGCGCCAGCTGTTGCCAAATGGAGATCAAATTTCGGTTTCACTTCGTAATTTCCGCATTAGTCTAATAATAATCGACATTAACGCCATCTAATAATGTGACATCTGATCTGACCCACCACGTATCTCTGATGCATTGTGTGGCCTAACTACTTTTTTCTATCATTACGGCCTGTTTTTACGATTCAGTTTGTTTTTTTCCTCATGCCATTCATCACTGTCCTATATCCAGTGTCGTTATGTAACATTACGCTGTTCAACCGAACATCAAATTGTTTATTTTCTATCCATGTACTCGCAGCATAATATAAATTATCAGTTAACGTACAGTCACCCACATAAGTAGCTGAACAAATTCAAAACTTCAAATCACCTATTTTGTTATATACTTAACAAAAGTTTTTTTCTTCATTAATATAAAATTTATGCCATTTACTTTAACTCATACCAAGAAAAAAGAATAATAATCTTAAGGTGTAAACGCGATTTAAAGTTTTGAGGTTGTTCAGCTACTTTTGTGGCTGACTGTACATTTGTAATTTCGTCCTGATGTTCCAGATAAGACTTGAAAGTGTGACAAAAGCGAATACGAAACAAATTTCATGAATAATAAATATTTGATTTGTACAATATAGCAATTTTTATGCTTTGTTAAGTTTAACGAAAGATTGATTACCATTGGTTGGATTTAAGCAGCGTTAAGGTTATTATTGTAATAGTATTTTCCTTATTATGGTACGTCATAGGAAAATGGATTTAAAAGTACCAATTTCCAAACCTAGTCAATGCTTCGCGTATATACCAAAGAAGGATTTCAAATGTCCATTACTTAATCAATGTGCCTGATTAGTGATACCACTGTTGATTAGTAACCGTTAACAATCCTACGCCTAAAAACTGTTCCACTAATTTGTACACTCTCCAGTCAGTTAATTTCAGTTAATCTAAAGCCAATAATTTCATATAACCAGATACAACCTTTAAGATTTTAAGGATAGCATTTGAAGTCACTGGAGAAAATCAGGTGGACTATATCCCTGAAATTGTTCATGAAAAAACTCAATAATGATAAGATACAAGCATCAACGATAATAGTCCACATAATAATAATATTAGGTGAAACGATCTCGCTGCGTATTACGTTCGGATGTACAGTCAGCCACATAAGTAGCTAAACACATCCAAAACTTCAAATTGTCTTTACACTCTTGTGTTCTTACCAATATTTTTTGCTCTTCACAATGATAAAACAATAAGTATTCACTTTACTTCAAATCAAGAAAAAAAAAGTTTCTTAGAAACTTAACGCGTATGGGCGATTTAAAAGGACATGTCCAAAAACGGGCTTAAAATTCTAACCAATATACTTTATATATATTTGGATAGTACTCCCAAAAACTAGGCGTTTGCAATAAATCGTATAATTTTAAAGTCCTCCAATTTTGAGATGTATGTAATTTTATTTTGCTTAGAAACTACACTTACTATGAACGTTTTTTAAAAAAGGTAGTTATAAATGGAGGGGATCTAAAAATATTTTTTTAATGGATCCATATTTTTGCTCCTTTAATATCCACAAAGCATTTCTTTTCCTTTCCCTGTCTTCATGCTACGGTTGTCTGTAAGAAATTGCCTTGAGTGATAAGACCGCCAATTGTACTTTATTTCTAGTGAATATACTGTATTCTTTCTAATGTACGTGTACAATAAAGTATAAATAAATAAATAAAGCATGAGCCTGGTTAAATTTTGAGGCCCAGCACCCATACAAAAAGCGGACAACTCCTTTGAACTTGTTCAGCCACTTATGTGGCTGACTGTACCGTCCCGCGTCTCCCGCGCCTCCCTCTCCCTCGAGGCTTGGCTGTATTAAAATTTCCTCTGTCTACGTGATAATAATATCTTTTGATCTTCTATAATTTACATCAATGATTCGTTGGGTAAATCTTCCTGTTCTCTAAAAGGTCGACGTCTTTGTAAAAGCATTTTCTACATTACATTGTGGGCGTTTTAATCAATTTTAATGAGTAAAGCTTTTTTTTCAAATTTGTCGTATGGAATATTTATATTTAAAAAAAAACGGTTATTATGATCCAATGATAATTTTTGTTGTATTTATTAGAAAATTAGGCTGATTATTTCCCAATAGTAAGACAGATTACGAATTTAAGAGCAGTCTTATGTTATAAATAGATGCTTTTTGGTTAAGTTCAATACGCGCTGATGAAGGTCGAGTAAAAAACATAATTGATTGAAGATTGCAGTGCGAGTTGATTTATAGTTTAATAAAATTGTTTTTGCTTTATATAATTTAATTTTCCAAGATTTTAATGTAATGTGTGTTTTGGCTCAATCAATTTTGTTTTGTATAATTGTGACCATTAAGTTATTTTTATTATCTTGTATTCATTACTATTTGTTTCCGTTCACTTTCTTCTAGTATGTATTAGCTTTAGGTGGAAACTTTGCTGGATTTTGTTTTATATATTTATTTATGTACGTTTATTCGTAATTGTTCTGTGTGTTTCCCAAATACTAAATAAATAAAAATAATAAGACCAGAAACAAATGATTTATGATTGTGAAAACGTAGCTATCCAGCCGAATATATTTTTCTCGCGAATATCGACTCTCCAAATAATATTCATCTACAAAATTTCGATGCATAGTACGAAAGGACTACAGTACTACATAACACGAATGCCACACTTTTAATATAAGCCACAATTTTAAGATGAAATCTTACACATATACACATAGCTTTATGTTGTGATTTGTGAATGTTACATCCATTAATACGCTGATACGTCTTATTAGTTATACTTTAAGTTAAGATCCAAGCTAAGATAAGGGCCAATTACGCGTTAAATTAAACTGAAATATGTTTTTCTTCGTTTGAAGTAAAGTAAATTTCTTTTATTTTATTTTTGTGAAGAGAAAAAAAGATTAGTAGGAACACAAAAGTATGTAGGCCATTTGAAATATTGAATTTGTTCAGCTACTTATGCTGCCGACTGTACCTACATCTAAAGGAGATATCCGCTTTTTGTATGGGTGCTGGGCCTCAAAATCTAACCAGGCTCAAACTTTATAGATATGAAAGAGGCAAAAATATGGATCTTCGGTCCATAAAAACATATTATAGACCCTCCATTTATACCTATCTTTTTTTATAAACGTTCATTTTAAGTGTAGTTTTTAAGCAAAATAAAATCACGTAAATCTTGTAATCGGAGGACTTTAAAATTAAACGATTTATTGCAATGGCCTAGTTTTTGGGAGTACTATATATATAGTTAGTATCTTAGTTAAAATTTTAAGCCTGTTTTTGGACATGTCCTTTCAATCCGCATGTTAGTCAGACTTTTGACATTTGATAACAATCGAAACTAAGACTCATCGTGTTCTCTGAGGCATGGTGAGAAATTCGATTTTAGCCAATAAGCGACGTCACTGCTGACCCGGATTCGAACGCACATCAGTCGAGCAAAGCGTTAACTATTCATGCGTGTTGCCAATAATTGTATGTATGCTTCAGGCTAGTTCAATAGAATTTGTATTCACCTAATATAAAAGAAATTTACAATAAGTAGATAATTTATTCTTAATCATTTTTTTTTTACTGTACTAATATTGTTATTTAGTTTATGTGAACTTGAGTTTGTTTTTTTATTTATTATTTTGCTTCTAATTTTGTGAAGTGCAAATAAATGTTTAGTATTTTAATTCAATGTGGTACAAATATCAAGGTTACCTCCACTATTTTTATAAATCATGCTTTTAATCCAATCAATTACACAATTCATCATGGATTTTCGTAAGTTGGCAACTGGATTGACTGGAATTCTTTTGGGGGAACATGTTCAGCAGTAGATTTCTAAAGGTTGAAGATGAAGAAGTAATTTGACTGATATTCTGGCGAGGAGTAACTACGCTAACCCATTTATATTTCGTTTACTATCAAATAAGTTTTCAAGTAATTGGCTTTATAGTGTAAAATACAAATTAGTTATTTACTTTATACAAAAGCTGATTTATATTTATTGGATGTATACTTTTTACAATGATTACCTAATCCTTGTCGGTTTGGATCAAAGATCATCATGATTTATAAAATAAACTATAGATTTAAACTATATATAGATATGGATACATATTACGAAATCGTAATAAATAAATTATGAACTTTATTAATTGTCGATGTTGGAAACTTTTTTGGTAGTATGTGATAAGTTACTTTATATTAATTTATTTGTGTATATAATAATACTGTTTGTTTCCTGTAGTACGATAAAAAAATATATATAGGGGAATTTTCTGAAGTTTAAAAGTCCCTGCTATTACTTTGAACTAGTTGTTAAATTATGACCGTTCTGAAATATTATGTGTAAATAGTCAAACTCAAATAAATAAATTTAAATGAAAAATAAATTACGAAAACAATACAATGTAAAATTATTCTCATTTGCAGAATTGTTTATCGGATTTATAACAATGTTCACGCTTGAACAATAAGCACTAAGGTCTACAACAATAAAATTAATCAAAAATGTAATTTATGAGGATTACTGTAACACGCGCACAATAGGATCCTACATTGGAAGGAGAACAATGCTTCTGACGTCCACGCCTTCAGCAAAGAGTATGACAAACTAGAAGAGCTATCGAGGATACTATGAAGGTTGCCACTAGCAGTGTTATAAAGGAAGAATTACTATAATACTAGTTGGATTGATTCTTCTAAAAAGTTATTATATTATATTTAAGTTATTATATTCTTCTTATTTTTATTTATTTTTGTAATTACAACTTAGTATCTTAGTTCGCACATTACTAATAATATAGCTTGTAAGGATGCATGTTTTGGATTACTATCTAGCCCTAGATTACTTAATTCTAATGTTGTGAACTGTAATGATTGTAATCTGTTATGCATCTTAAATAAATAAATAAGCATAAAATGTTTAAGAGTAATATTGTTAATGCGTTTGCCAAATTCTGAGGATAAAAGGAAGATAAACACAAAACAATTCCATTGAATAATTCGTTCGAGCCCGTTAATCAAGTTAAATAAATTAAAGGTACTTAATCATTGAAAATGGCATTGAGTTGACTCCTTCCCTAAGTAGGACACAAATTATATCCGCCTTACTAATAAACGTTGCATACGCCAGTGATAGTTATTCAGTTTGTCTTGGTATGTTGAGTGACATTTACCGTCAGAGGAAAAAACTAAAACCTATGCTCTCTTCCATATCATTATTAGTAAAGCATTAATACTATAACATTTCATTCATAAAATATTTAGGATGTCACGCACAAAAACGATACGGTTTAAATGAGATATTGGAATTGGAGAAAAACATAACTTTTCTTCTATCCTGATAGAATTCTATTTTTTCTGTGGAACTCTGAATCTTAGAAACACGTTCAAACAAGCAAAACCGTCGGTGCTAGTTTAGAATTTAATCTTTCACACACATGGTGAGCGACAATCGAATAAAACAAGGACATGGAATGGCCATGGCCCATGTCAATGTTCGTTCACCTTTACCGAATTGCAGTTACCTCAAAAGGGCCAGATAACGCGTTTATCGCGCTGTTTTACATATCAATAGAATAATGCCAGTTACTGATGTACACCAGCCCTTCGGCAGTCGTGTTGGATTACACTTGCTGTTACTACCAAACCTAGTAGAGTTATGAATATCTTAAATGAAAAGATGAACTGGAAGCATGCGTGCAAATATGATACCTACATTTTGGCATAAAAAATAGAATTAAAGTAAAAAAGAATGTGGATTTATTTAATTATAGGAAAAAAAGAGTTTATGATAAAAATATTATGAATATTATGACAAAATATGACGAAACGTAAAAGCACATCTTGTTAGTTTAATTTGATGTTCTAATACATCATAGTGGGGCGTACGAACGGGTGAATGTAAGAAGTAAATGGTACCACCGCACTAAAGGTACCGCCAAACGAAAATCAATCACTTAAGCAGCTGGCACTGATAGTACCGTGTACAACAAAGACTCAGACTATATACGATATCCACTAAAATAGACACTATTTTTTTCAAGGGATCAAATCGTATATTAAACGTAAAAGAAGATATCTCGCGCACCATTTGTTGTAGATGAATGGTTTTACGCTGGTGTTTTACGGAATTGAATGCCCTAGCAAGACATTTAAATAGTTCGGCCATTAAGACTCGCTGCAAACCGAGACGTGCATTGCTCGCTCTGTTCTCATGCAAATAGGCATAGAATTTACTGTTATAATTTGTGCAAATCAACTACTCTTATCGTACACTAACTCACAATTAAAACTTATTATGGCACAGGCAACGGCCTTATGGTTCGTTTTATGAGCGACAATTAAAAATTACTATTCTATTACCAATTGTGAATTTTCAAGGCTGTTGGTGCAAGACAGCAAAGTGTTATAAAACTAGTACAACTAGTACTTAATATTACCTTTAGGTATTTAGCTACAATTTGTTTTAGATCAAAGCAATAAACAGCTTCCTTAATTGATGAGACATGACAACAAACGCATTTTATTTGATATCTTTTATTACTCGTCGAAAAAGTAGTCGAGCATAGAAAGGGTTGACGACCTTCGCTTCAACAGCAATTCATCAAATGTGCAAGGCATTATCGAACACGCCACCCATGCTAATGCACTGATAAATTAATGATTCTTACAATACACCGCCCTCGTATTATTACCATAATGAAATTTGCCTTTTTATGTGTTCTATATCGAGCTAAAAGTTTGTGTGGCGGCTGTTGCCCATATGCGGAATGAGGGCTAAAACTAAGCTTATTACTGGTGGTAGGTCTCTCATATGTACCTAAGTGTCCTTCTGGTTGGGTACCACCGCAATGTGTATTTCTACCGCCAAGCAGCAGTGCATGCATTGTTGTGTTTCGGTTTGAAGGACATTGTAGCCAGTGTAACTACTGGACATGATGAGACTTAACATTTTATGTCTCAGGATGACGAGCGCAGTGGAATGCCACACAGTACTTTGTAACTCAAGTTGCTGAATGGTATTGCTACTGTTTATGGGTGGTCGTATCGCTTACCATCAGGCGAACGACATGCTCGTCTCGTCATTCAATGCAATAAAAAAAAAACTTTTATAAGATATTGTGAACAATGGTTATTAACGAAAATTATAATACAAGCTTGATTTTGCGCAGCGTATCCTAGAACTCACCTTTTAGTATCACATGTCGAGGTTTTGAATTTTAAGGGAATGTTTAAGGATACGTTATCTGCCGTCTCTGCTCCCTGCTGGCCAATCTTAGCGACAATTGAATCTAAACTCATCAAATTCCTTTATTTGCACATTGTCTAAAACCTCGCAGCACCCAGGATCAGCATTAATTATGGAACGATTTTTGTTCATGATTATTACGTATTTTTATAACAATTCGGCAAGTGAGCAATAAATACCCACCATACTTAAATAATCACGTAGGCTGTCGTTGCTGCTCTACCATTTTGAGTGTGGTGCCGCCGTAGACTTCGAAGATCAGAATGGCTCTGTAAAGGCTGGATTTTCTCTCTGTTAAAGTGTACATTAAATAAGAAGAGCACCTATATCGCACAAAAACAATCCCGAGCAATTACTGAATCAAAAACACTAACATTGATTATTTTGCCCAACCTAGATAATTGAAACAGAACCTCTAGATTCAGCGGCATCCTGCCAGTAGACCAATGAGACTACACCAATTTTTTCTAGTGACGCTAGTAGAAAATAAAGAGGCTAAAACCGTATATAAAACAAACACTGGCAATGTAAACGTTTAAGTTGCCTCACGCGATTATTTTATCGCTAGATATTTCAATACAATAACTCACTTCAGAAACATGCAATCGGTTACGCGGACGCAAAAACGATTTCTTTTCTCCTTACCCGAGCATTCTTAATTTGATTTATTTTTCATTTCCGACATTCCATTTCTTTGGTGGAAACAAAAATTATGTTGTAGTAATTGTAGCGGGTTAATGGAGGGCAACATGTGCGGAGTACCGCCCCTTTGATTCGTTCACGCGGTATCAGATCTGTGGCACGCGCTTTTTGAATCAGCCACCTAACCTTACTGCATTGCCCATTATAAACTCACGAACGCTTTTGTTTCCACTCCATGTATTTTCGTATCAAAAAATTAAATACCTGTTACTTTTTTGTTCGTTGCATATAGCAAGCTATTAGTACAGGCATTTGAACACGCTATAAAAAAAGTTGAAACATGTAATTTTTCTTCGTAAACAGTCACCATACTTTATCCATTTTCTAATACATAGTTCCATTCCGTATTTGAGTTAATTAACATAATAGTACAGGTGTTTTAGTAAAATGGGGACAACGATGTGTACTTTCATAAAACACAAATGTTAAAATAATGTTTCTATGTATTTACTTACATGTGTTTTAGGCTTTAGTACACATATTTACAATGTCATTTAAATAACTAGTCAAATGGATCGAAAGTCCACTATTTACGTATAGGTTATTTTAGATTAAAGTGAAACGCAGATAAAATTGAGGTCAATATTTTTAAAATTTCAAACCCCATAAGAATGCTATCAAATTACCTATCAACATGCACTCTCTTGAATGTAAATGGTTTTTAACGTAATGGTGTACGTCTACATGCAATAAACGATGATTACATTAAGATAAAAATGGTTCAATATTCGCTCTAGAAGGTATTAAAGTTTGCATTTTACACATAACATTTTAAGTCAATATCTTCGTCGGTTATGAAACTAAGCAGTTTTTTAATTAATCGTCTGTTTTATTGACATCTTCAGTTTGTCTATCGCAACGATCACATTGACTAGGGCTTGCTTAGATAACTTTCACTGTACAGTCAGCAGTATAAGTAGATGAACAAATTCAAAACTTCAAATTGCCTACACACTTTTGTGTTCTTACTAATCTTTTTTTTCTCTTCACAAAAATAAAATAAAAGAGATTTGCTTTACTTCAAACGAAGAAAAAAAAAGTTTCAGTTTAACTTAACGCGTATATAGGCGATTTGAAATTTTGATTTTGTACAGATATTTATGCTGCTGACTGTACATAGAAGACATTCATCAAAAAATATTAACAATGACTGTGCCCGCAAGGGATAGTACTTGGCTGTACATTTTAATGAATAATGTGTGAAACAAGATATCATCTCTTGGTATATTGTAAATTTTCTTGCAATAAATTTCCCCGGTCTCCCCAAAAGAGTGATTTCAATGATATACGCCCTATCTTAGTACAGCGTTGAAAATAGCCGTTCTAAGTGATTACTTTTCATAGACCACATTTCTAAAATAAAGTGGAAAAGTTTCCGCGTGTTCATTATTTACAAAACTTTGTAGACAAATCACCAAACATTTTTGGGGAAGTCAGACTCGTAAATTTATTTACAGAAATGTTCGAATTATTGCACACAAAGTATTGAAATTTGTCTGTACTTCCGAATTAGTCACAGAAATAGTTCAGACAATAAATGAGCAGCAAAAGATTTTATCTCGTATAGAATATCGAGTATATTACGAAATAGTTTTCATAACATTTATCTGTACTAATATTATAAAGAGGAAAGATTTGATTGTTTGTTTGTTTGTAATGGATAAACTCAAAAACTACTGGACCGATTTTGGAGATTATTTCACTAATAGGAAGCTACATTACTCCTGAGTTCTTTCTATAGGCTACTTTTTATCCCGGGAAAATAGAAGTCTAATAAAATATAATATAATAATACCAGCCCTATATTATATACTGCCCACTGCTGAGCACGGGCCTCCTCTACTACCGAGAGGGGTTAGGCCTTAGTCCACCACGCTGGCCTAGTGCGGGTTGGCAGACTTCACATACCCTCGAAATTCTTATCGAGAATTCTTAGGTATGTAGGTTTCCTCACGATGTTTTCCTTCACCGTTAAAGCGAACGATAATTGATAAACAATACATACATAACTTCGAAAAGTCAGAGGTGTGTGCCTTGGGTTTTGAACCTCCGGACATTGTCTCGGCAGACCGTTCCATTTTAAAATAAAATTTTTAGACATTTTTATTGGGAGTAAATCTATGATAAGAAATAAACAAAAACAAAAAAACAGCTCGGGCTGGCAGGAAAGGATAAATGCAATAAGTGATAAAAAGGACATCATTTTATTAAAATAATGGGAGGAACGCGTCGCGATCCTCACCGGTGAGGACACTACAGGCCCTAGCCTAGCTAACCTACCAGCCTTTCACTAGCTACCTAAGCGATGACGACCCGAAGAAGAAAGGCAGAAAGAAACTCCGGGCTTACTTTTTTTGTCATCAATTGTTCATTGTTTCTTTCTCTTTTTTTTTTCAATTCTTTTGTGCTGTGTACAAAGTCAGATTAGTTATATAAGCTAATGCACGCACATCACCGTTGAAATAAGATAAAATCCAAATGAAGGGATTTAGGGAATACCTGGACAGGCATGTACAGTCAGCACCATAAGTAGCTGAACAAACTCAAAATTTCAAATTGCCTACATACTTTTGTGTTCTTACTAATCTTTTTTTTCTCTACACAAAAATAGTATAAAAGAGATTTACTTTACTTCAAACGAAGAAAAAAATGTTTCAGTTTAACTTAACGCATATACAGCGATATGAAATTTTGATTTTGTACAGATATTTATGCTGCTGACTGTACATTCCCAACTAGGCTATCTTCCATTTACTAGGCTATCGTCCACTTCGAGCAGAAGTCTATTTATCCATGAATATGATATTACGTATAGGCATAGATAGATAGATACCTATAAAAAAATACCTATATACTTTGTTGAAATCTATCAAAAATAACAAACACCGCTGTCGATGTATTTTTTAAATGTATGTTTTCTGTAGGATTGTCGTTTTGGCCGATTATAATCTTAAGTTCATTCTCCATATTGGCCTTTCATCGCCATAGAATCAACTTTGGCCTTAAGTGTAGTATTACATATTTTATGTTTGCATTAGTAGAATATAACCCAGATGTCAGTAACTTCTGTAACACTCCTATTATAAAATAATAATCTACGTTAACTGTAAGGAGTCCTCATCGTTTTCATGTATGTTTTAATGATCGATTAATACACAAATTACCGTAAAACAAGTAAAAACCTGTATTTTCATCACCCCATTTGATAAAAGTAGAATTATTGACTTGGAAAGGTGTAATAAAAAAAATACGAAAAACGATTAATGCAATAAGTGATCAATTATTTTGCTGTAAAATGTTATTGATTGGCAAATATTTTAGTAACCTGAAATAGCATTTATAGGTTGAAAAAATATTAATATTTTTGTATTAACTGGCGTAAAAGTTGCTTCAAAGGTCTATAGCAGCCCCAACACCATGAAAACTATTAAGTCCTGGTTTCTCTTCTTCGTCCCCGGGAACGGTTTTGTCTTCAATGTGGCGACAGGGAAGAACTGCTATGCACATTATAGGACAAATAATTCCTGTATTTTACTGGTGGTAGGTTTCTCATATGTAAGAGTCCGTCTGGGCGGATACCACCGCAATGTCTATTTCTACCGCCAAGCAGCAGTGTGCATGCACTGTTGTGTTTCGGTTTGAAGGACATTGTAGCCAGTGTAACTACTGGACATAATGAGACTTAACATCTTATGTCTCAGGATGACGAGCGCAGTGGAATGCCACACAGAACTTTGTAACTCAAGGTGCTGGATGGTGTTGCTACTGTTTATGGGTGGTCGTATCGCTTACCATCAGGCGAACGGCATGCTCGTCTCGTCATTCAATGCAATAAAATAAAATAAAATTACAATAAGGATTAATAGTATTTTCGGCATAACTCATATTAAAAAAATCCGCTATAGTATCTAAAGATGTTTTTTTATCACGTTATTTACTTCTCTACTAGGAGTTTCCCTATTATACCAAACTCATAAGTGATATTCAACAGAATATCTTACAGCTACATTAAGCAACATTAATTCAACATTTTCATTAGAAATACATAGTTTTACAGTTACACAATCAGCATTTCCGAACAAACTTAATTACCTTTTAATGATATTTATTTAACACTATTGGTTTAAATATTTTATATTACACAAACACACGCATTGTGTTTCGTAAGTATATAAGGTGTTCTACGTCGTTAGTGAAACACTATACGTTGTTAGGTAGTGACAATGTGGAAGTCACTCATATTCTTAGCCTTCGTGGCTTACACAGTGGCTCTATCTTCTGCAGGTAAATTTCTTTTAAATATTAGTGGTTTGTGAAATTATGTGAGAATCATAGAATCAACTCAATCAAGTATCTTGCTTTGCAATATACTTAATCAACCAATAGATCAAGGATGACAGTTCAAGTGAACCATTCATTTTATAAATTCAGCGTACTGCATCCGTGAAATATCCATCGGTGATTTTGTTTCTGACATATGTGGCATACATTTTGTGAGGCTTTGAGAATGATATAAACCCTGACATAGATCTGTTTAATCTAGGTAATAATACACTTCATAAGCCTTACATACATATAATAAAACAAAGTCCTCCAGCCGAGTCTGTTTGTCTGTCTGTCTGTACGCGATAAACTCAAAAACTGATGAATAAATTTTCACAAGGTTTTCACCAATGGTCGAAATGATTCACTAGAAAGGGTTATGTGTGTGAGTTATTACTTTTTTCTGAAATTGGTTGTTGGTTGAAATATGAAGATGATTCTTGAAGATGTCGGAAAAAATCATGCCAACTGGGAGCTTTATAATTCTACCGAAAAGTCCGCGTTAGCTATAGATGTCTTTACTTTAAGGATAGCTGACAATAGCCATCTATATGATTAAAAAATAATCCCGTATTATAATGTGGTAAATTGAAAGCTATTAAGACTGATATAATTTAAATGGTTATCAAATTAAATACGTTAGTTACTTTAAGCATGTGATGCTCATTTTAATTGCGCTTTAAACCATGCAATTTAAATTAATATTTTAGGAGCTATCGCAAAATGAATACTATGACGCAAGAAAATAAATTCGAGCGGTCTCAGACTGACGCGTGCCGACTGCGGTCGCCCACTGTTGCATATTGCTATCTAAACCGAGGAGGCTATCTATATAGTCGCTGAAACCGAGCGATGAAGTGCGCTGAGAGACACTACGACAGAAAAATATTTAATATGCAAATGTGCTCTTCTATCTATCCGAAGCCGGGACGGGTTTCTAGTTAATTGTATAATACGCTGAAGATAAGGAATTTATTTTTAACAACATCGAATGAATTGTTAAACAACTTGAAATCAACTTTATTCAACCTACTCATCAATATCTATTTTTATTTACAGATACTCTCACAAAAAATATAACAAAAACAGTATCGACATTGAATGCAGCGAATTCCTCAGCTGCAAGCAGTTCTAGCAAATCGAGTAAGTAGGTAGTAGTGACCGACTAAAGGTTAATTTCTGACCGAAGCCAAAATCGATTAATCGGCTATTATCACCCCTTCGGCCGAAGCTGAAGCCGAAGGCTAAAAAATCCTAAAAAAATTGTTTAAGATTGGCTACAAGCTAAAATTATAATTAATGTTTGATGGTGACATTATTTATTTAGATGGAAGCGATCGTATATGAAAATCGTTATTTGATATTCAGCTTTTTAATTATTTGTGACTTTTAGCTTGAAGTCTGATAAAAATATTTATTTACGTGACTTCTCCCTTATTGGGATGATTCCAAATTAACCCTTACATATTTTACTAACCGGATATAGGTTCATGCTACAGTACAAGTCAGAAATGTGTTTAGCTAGACCATTATTCTTTGTGAAATATGTATATATCGCGAACTCTATGTATTTTAAAATTGAAAAAATCCTGTAATCGACATAATATTATATATTGATGTTATTTTGTTTAGGTACTGGTGATTCTTCTAAAAATGCAACATCTAACGCCTCATCTATGGCATATTCTAATACAACTATCGTTGAAAATATTTCAATAAAGAAGAATGGTCAAGAAGACGGCGCAAGTAAGTTTTACGTAACAATTTTTTTTATTGCTATTATATGACGAGACGTGCATGCCGCTCGTCTGTAAGTGTCGTCGTCTCGTAAGTGGTACGACCGCCCATAAACAGTTGCAACACCTTACAAAACTTTTAATTACTAAGTATAAATAGTTGCACTCCACTGCGCTCGTCACCTTGACACAAAAGACCCCTTGACCCTTATCACTTAGGGGGATGAAAAATAAATAACAACCTATTCTCAGACCTACCAGGTGTGAATATAAAATTTCACCAAAATCGGTTCAGCCGTTTCGGAGAAGTACGGGAACGAACATTGTGACACGAGAATTTTATATATAAGATAAAGTAAATGAAGATTTTTAACACTTAATGTCTACTATACCATACCGTACCAGCCCTGTATTATATACTGCCCACTGCAGAGCACGGGCCTCCTCTACAACTGAGAGGGTTTTAGGCCTTAGTCCACCACGCTGGCCTAGTGCGGGTTGGCAGACTTCACATACCTTCGAAATTCTTATAGAGAACTTCTCAGATATGCAGGTTTCCTCACAATGTTTTCCTTCGCCGTTAAAGCGAGCAATAGTTTACAAAGAATACACACAAAACTTTTTAGAAAAGTCAGAGGTGCGTGTTCTTGGGTTTTAAATACTTTATGTCTACCTTATTTTAATTCTAAAATTCATATGTAACAAATTCGCGTGTTCACAAACTTAATAATTTTATTACAGATCCAAAAACAACTAAGAAACCACAGACTAAATCCCCAGCTGCTGGCGGTAATAGCGCTAGAGGAGGAGGTAGGTTTTATCATAGTTTATGTAAATAAAATAAAGACATATTGATTAAGTTAACTTGATAACGATAAGGACCTTCTAGAAGGTTGCTTAGGTTACCTCGTTACGTAGTGAACTGGTGGCAGTATTGAGTGACTGGACCCAACTGTGAACCTGCATAAAATCGAGGCCCTATGATTTTATAACCCTCCGGAGGTATCATCCAGAATGGCCTCCGTAACATTTGAGGACGTATAGTCCCGTTGGTTCGAAGATGCAACCCCTGGCCTAATTCTGATCAGCTTACCGGCTGAGCAGGATTAGGCCAGCGGCGGATTTCTAGCTGTAAAGCTAGAAATGCGCCGGAAGCTTCTTACCGATCTTTTGAAGCTTCTCACCGAATCTGAAAGATTCCAGAATATTGGAATATAATCTTATTAAGCGGGAGTTGTAGAGTTCATTACCCTGTATGGTCGTCACGTTTTAGGCTAGGCTCCTGAACGTCCGTTGCACCACTTTACTGAGTAAATTACAACGTTTAGTGGCACAGCGCAACGTCAGAATTTACCACGCGATACTGAGTTCCAATACGCAGGCAGTCTGTATATTGGGTGGTGATTTGGATGCCTAGTCTCTCTCGTCAGGCTTTTTTGGCGTGAGGAAGCATTTTGGCACGTGCAAAGACTGAAGCCGAGAGAGGTAAAGACCTTTCGCAGAGCCGGCGAAGAAGAGTGGTTAGCTAGGCTGAAACGATCGATTGCGGGCTTGATAACAGTATGGCGTGACTGGCATCGTAGATGTTTTGGTACGTTCCTCTTTTGGATCCAAAAGGATAAGTCTGCCATATGTGCCGTGTGTATCAATAGATGCGGGTTGGGTACCTACCTAATGAAGAGTGTATCAGGTCAAATAAGTTGCCAGTTGAGATGTATGTCTGCCGGCCGTCGCGTATGCTATGGCCAGCAGACAGCACTCGTGGCTGGCGATGAGTTCTTTTTACGAACAGATGATGAGAGCTCTGAACGGGATTGGGAGTGTATTGAACCGTCACCAAACGCAAAAAGAAGGCGTTAGGGAGCAAGTTACTGCCCTGTGAAATTAGATATTTAAAGTAAATGCAATAGTATCCTTTGCCTGTTGTAACAGGTATCTACAAAGAGACACCTATGGTTAAACGACTTAAGTACTAATTTAATATGTTCTTGGTTGATCAAAAATGGGTGACAGTGCCAAATTTGGGTCCAAACTAATGATGGTAAATCTGGTGTAATATCCCCTTCCCTCTTCTTTACAAACTGAGTAGGAATCCGTTAGACGAATCTTCGTTATGAAAAAAAGGCTAACATAGCAAAACTCGTACTTATTACGAGACACGGCATATCACCAGGAGTTTAATTATGTTTTTATTAGACAATCTGTACATTATCTTAATACTTTATTATAATTCAAAAATAAACTATTAATATAATAATCCAAGCCATGTATTATATACTGTCCCACTGCTGGGCACAGGCCTCCTCTACAAATTGAGGTACTAAATCTATACTAATATTATAAAGTGGTAAAGCTTGTGAGATTGTTTGTAGGTTTGTAGGGGGGGGGGGGGTTCTGGGAACTACTGAACGGATTTCGAAAATTGTTTCTCTAATAGGAAGCTACGTTACTCTTGAGTGCTATAAGCCCATGCTTATATCCCAAACTAAGTGGCCTAAATGCAGCTATAAACATAATAATACACCTACTTACTTACTGTATTTATAGCTCGTGCAACGACCACTACTAAAAAAAGTAATAAACGAACAACTACTACAGCTGCACCAGATGGGTATGGAGAAGGTACTGACGATGGTGGCGAGGATAGTGACGAGAACGGTGGTGAAGACGGTGACAAGAGTTGGGAAGAGGGCGATGGTGGAGATGCGGGTGGTGAGGGAAGCGACGGTGGTGTCGGAGATGATAGGGAAAGTGGTGAAGGTGATGAGGATGGTAAATAGATTTACTAACATAGCGATTAATGTGTGCAACAAGCATGGTGTGTCTTACTTCTTATTTTATCTTACTTCTTACTAATATTATAAATGCGAAAGTTTGTGAAAATGTTTGAATATTTATATGTTTGTTAGAAGTACACACAGAAATAGCTGAATGGATATTTTTTATGCCGTTAATTAGCTTCTTTTATTCTTCTTTAAGTACTATTTTTAGGGACTTTTCTAGCTGGAAAGGCTTTTCACGCGGGTGAAGTCGCGAGCAACACCTAGTAAAGCATAAATCGTAGAACTCTAAGCATATGAAAAGACCCAATGTCACATTAAGCTACTTTTATTCTGGAAACATGCATGGTTTCTGGGAAACGACCTCACGCGGACAGAGTCGCGAGTGAAAGCTAGTTTATACAATTATGATTAATGATTATGTGCTTCATACTAAAATCTGCTTTAGAAACTAAGGTCTCTACGACTGAATGGGGAGACGAAGAAGGCGAAGGTAAGCGGCTTTTGACTAACCGCCGTTTTCAATTAAAGATCCGTCACCTTTAGATCAACAATGAAAATGGATCAGTCAGAATAAATTTTCTTTAATATCCTTAGAAATGATTTACCATACCACCATACCAGCCCTGTGTTATATACTGCCCACTGCCGAGAACGGGCCTTCTCTACAACTGAGAGGTTTTTTCGGCCTTGGTCCACCATGCTGGCGTATTGCGTGTTGGCAGACTTCACATATCTTCGAAATTCTTATAGAGAACTTCCCAGGTTTGCAGGTTTCCTCACGATGTTTTTCTTTCATCGTAGGAGCTAGCGATAATTCCCAAAGAATACCCACATTTAGAAAAGTCAGCAGAGTCTGCCCTTGGGTTTTAAACCTGCGGACATTCGTTTCGGCAGTCCGTACCACTCCCAAGTAGGCTATCACCGCTTAGAATTTATTTATTTTGATTGATTTATTTTCACCAGTCTGCAGTTAGAGCGTGGGATCGTTTATTGAAACCGGCATTAAGCTCTTGTTTTTACGGATAGTAATCTAAGTTAAATTTCCAAATAATTATTAGGTACCTAAATCTTCCCATAACACTTCATTCATAAGTTAAGCCACAATGATATCTTCCCAAGCCCAATATTTATAACAAAGTTTTACTTTATATTTTAACAACATTTTTAAAAATATTGCTACAACAAAAAAATATAAAGTAAATATTAAAAAGACGTCCAAGAGAATAATTTCAGCGCCAGGTAAGCTATTTCTGGAGAAATTATATTCGTTAAATGTTATGCATTAAAACCGTTAAACTTTAACTAATTCTTATTTAATTTCTAAGCAGCCAAAAAAAAAATACAAACCAAAACCTAGTAAACGAAGTAAGCTAGAATTATAATAATGTAAGAGTAACCTCTTTCATAAAACAATTTTATAATTAAAAGTGATATTTTCTCAGCGACCAAAAGAAATCAACCAACTACACCGGCAGCAGGTTAGTGTACCACTTATAGCGTATTTGGGTGCTTGAACCTTAAACCTTATTGATTTTTTTATACCTATACATTTTTATATTCAAGGAAAAAAATCAAAGAAACGTACAGCTGCTACTCCTGCGCCCGAAGGTGGTAAGTTGTTCACGGATTTATACATTCAATATAATTGCTTGACTTTCCATTTAAATAGATCTTTAACTGAATTTTGTTTATAAAGAAACAACTACAAAGAAATCCAAACGAAAACATACAAGAGCCACTGGTAAGTTTCTTTTGAATAAAGTACAAAGTTTTCTTGCTATTGTTACATTTATACGTAAATTAATGTTTGATGAATATATTTTATATAACATTTTCTTTAATTCTGTATAGCAACAACCAAAAAAACAAAAGTAACAACTCCCGCTAGCAGTAAGTATTTATTCAATGTCGTTATTCGTATTTTTTTTTGGAAATAATACCTTAATGAACCCTGCATTTTAAATTTAGAACGAACTAAGAAACCCAAAGCTACCACTCCATCAAGAGGTGCTGGTAAGTATTATCATCATTATATTACCTGTAGATCAAACTTGGTATAAAAGCTATCTACCACAAAAATGCCATTTAAACCGTCAACTCCCGCATAAGTGGAAAGTTGCTATATTTAAAAGTAAATACTATTTTTAAAAATAGCTGGATCAAAACTATAACGAATATATCATTTTCAAATTAGGAAATAAAAAAAACAAGAGACCTAAACCAACATCACCATCAGAGGAAGATGGTAAGACGTAAACTCCAGCTACTATTTAATTTATAAAGCAACCAAGTCGTCATAAATTATAATTACTGTGTTATTTTGTTAAGTTACGACAACCAAGAAACCTGTAACAACGCGGTCTAAATCAGGTAAACATAATCTAGTAATGAATACTACTTAAATTATTTGAGCTCAATTATTGGAATAGTAATGTAAAGTGAATGAAAACTAAACTCAAATTTTATTGACAAGGAGGCAAGAAGACGAAGGAACCCAAATTAACAACTATGGCAGCAGGCGACGGTAAGATATTGTTTAAAGTAAAACAACTGCTTATAAAAATATAAGATTAAATAAATGTTATAAGTAAATAAATGCAATGTTAAATAAATATATATTGTCTTTATTAATAAACTATGACACATAAGGCTCCAAAAACCAATGCGTCAAGTAAAGTCAAGTCACATGTGGTTTGAATAAGTTATTAAAACAGTATGTTATAATAACAGCATCTTGTAAATGAGGTAAATCAGTAATCATAACTATATTTTTTCCCAATAAACTCATTATTCATAGTTCTAGTGATTATTTTTCCGACCCAAATATCGACCAATAGAATTGCACCATTCGACGTCACGTGGTACAACCTACATGGTATTATACTGACAATTTTTTTTGAATATTTTCTCTGGTCGTTACTATACATTATGAAACAATTTTTTGTTGACTGTTCATTTCATCTCATGGTGCAATTCTATTGGCCGACATTTGGGACGGAAAAATAATCCCCCGAATACCACACGAGCTTCAAAATTATCTGGCATTTCCCTCAAGGTTCCCTGCAAACAAATAAAGTCGTCAAGTTTTTCAGGAAAAATCACTCGCGCTTCGCGCTCGTGATTTTTTATCCTGAAAACTCCTTCATTTGTTTGCAACGAACCTATCGGGAAATACCCGATAATTTTGAAGCTCTTGTGGTATTATAAGTGATAATTGGAACTATTCAATAATATTATCATATTAATTCTTAATCAGTTACAGTCAATTGTAATATAATTATTACAGATAGGGCATCCCATCGGACATAAAATTTAAGGAATCCATTCACAAATTGGGTACTTTCCTGTATTTGTTTTTATACATTATTTATTTGTAACAAAAAATAATATGAAAAAGAAATTCATCTATGAAATAAGCATCAAAATTGGTTGAAAAATGAAACAGGTTTTCATGTTTGAAATATTGTTGTGAGCAACTATAACTATATTTTGTATAATTTAATTTTAATATTATGTTTTGTCTAGTGCTGAATTCCCACGATGGAGCGAACTTAATCATTTCTGCAACGTGACGTAATAAAATATATTACGCAAATCCCTCAATCGTTAGATAGCAAGTAATCGTCATTAAAGATCTTTCGTTTGTTACAGATGCAATTTCAACAAAAAAACCTAATACCCCACCAAAGACTAGCAATTGTGAGTAAGAACAATGCCCAATTTCTTTTGCTTTTATAGTTTCTATGAGTATCTAATACCATAGCTGTGATAATTCAATTGATAATTCGAAGCGTAAACTGTATTTTTTCCTTGTTTACTCGATCGAAGTCGTATGCTACGTTCATACTTCTCATTTGATTTTAGTTGAACATTATTCAACTAAAATCAAGATTGTTATGTTGTTATGATAGGACCAATTTTTCAGACCATAAATTTCATTATTAATTTACATTATTCTTATTTATTAGGGAAAACAACTAAAAGGTCAAGAGCCAAAACAACTACTGAAGCTACTACCACACCAGAAGAAGAAGAGGAAGAAGGTAACTGTAATGTGTAAAAAAATAAACAAGCTATTTTCGGGATCTTTTTACTGCATTTATTTTCGCGGAATTGGTTTGTAATATAGAAAAATATATTATCTACAATATGTGGTTTTATCACAGAATGTGGAGAAGATGAAGTCATGTCAAATTGTGCGAACAGTTGTCAAGTAAAGACTTGCGCAGAACGGGAACAGCCGGGACATTGTTTGCAATCGGTTAAATGTGAAAAAGGATGTATCTGCCAAGATGGATATTTGCGAAATGATAATGATACATGTGTTCCAATGGACGAATGCGAAGGTGGGTAAACAACTAAAAATGAATCGGTAGCTAGTTATTCAGTAAAATTAAAAACAAACCTATTTCTGTTCTCGGTACTGGAATGGCATTTTATACGTAAACTAGCTTTTGCTCGCGGCTCCGCCCGCGTGAAAAAGTATTTTCGGGATAAAACTCCTGCTTTATATTTTCCCGGGATAAAAAGTAGCCTATGTGTTAATCCAGGTCATGATCTACCCGTGTGCCAAATTTCATCGAAATCCGTTCAGTAATTTAGGAGATGTGCAGTAACAAACCAACAGAAAAACAGACAGGCAAAAAAAAATATAAAAATCACTGATTTGTGTTCCATTATTCTTCCGTAGTCACATTCTTTTTTATCAAATTACTTTAAATGTACAGATACACCGATTCTACTGCTTTATTAAAGCACTATAGGTCGGACAATCTTAGCTAGCTGGTATGACAATTCAAATTTTTAGCTTTGTGAGAACGTCTAACCAAAAAATTCAAAAGTCGACTAGGTATATAATAATAAATACTTATCCTGTTTCCCATACATTATAAGGAAGAGTATCATACTTATGTAACATATTTGATTTAATATTGTAAAACTGTACTGAAATAAAGAATATAATCTTGACTTTTATATCAACGCGACGCTTTTACAATGTTGTATTTTGCAGTTTATGCGCGTAGTGTTGGGAAGTTTTTAATCACTTGGTAACCAAACTTAAACAATGACTTTACGCATGCATGCTCACGCCTTTTATCCCCGAAGGGGTAGGCAGAGGCGCAACTAATGCACCCACTTTTCGCCAAGCGTATGCCGTCCCATGATGTGATAGGGGGCGAGCCTATCGCCATATCGGGCACAAATTCCAGACTCCGGGCTGATACTGAATAGAAAAATCCAATATCACTTTGCCCGACCCGGGAATCGAACCCAAGACCTCAGCCTTGCAGTCGTACCGTAATACAACTACGCCACCGAGACAATGACTTTAAAAAAATCGAAACTTTGGATGCAAATAAAAACACTGCTGTAAATTAAAAAAATATGTTGTAAGTACATTTTACAAACAGATTTGAACAATGAGTTAGATATTTAAAAAAAATATACATTGTATACTCGAAGAAAGAAAACGAAGATCTCCAAAGTAAATAATTTAAGCCGTAGTCACTATATTTGTTATATAAGTTTCAGTACACACTCGTAATTATTTCTTTGTAATGACTAATAACCCATTTAGGTTATGAAAGAATAATCGTGAAATTATATCGGAAAATCAAAATTAACTTTAACAATAACTAACCATTGTAATAAAAAAAACCTACTGATTGTAATGCGTAAGATTTAATAATAATCTAACTCTATTAACATACGATAAAAAATCCTTGAAAAAAGAATCGATTGCGTTCAAAAATGGGTTATTTGGTGCAACCGATTTTTGTTCTCTTCCCTACACATAGTATTCCGTGAAGTGACAATAAATTGTCATACCGATCAGCTTTTTGTCCGACTTATAAGGAGTATTGATATCAACTTAGAAGCAAATCAAGGCCAAAATAACTTTCTACCCTCTTTAACCCCGTTAGTCGATTTTTTTTTATAAAATACTAAACGCTTCTTCCATCAATTCTGTTAAAAAAGGTTTATGCAAATCTGAAGTAGATTGGACCAAGGAATCACGTTGTCCCATAAAAACTTTGCCCCCCTTTTTCATCCCCTTAGGGGTAGAATTTCGGAAAATCCTTTCTTATCGAACGCCTACGTCATACAAAGAACACACCCTCCAAGTTTCAGGTCTCTACGATCAGCGGTTTAGGCTGTGCGTTGATCCATTAGTCAGTCATTCAGGACAAAGCCTTTTTACCCGACTACTATATGTATAGATTTGCGTTTAATTATGTCAAAAATAAATCTGCTTTTCAGTAATGGCTTAGATAACCAATCGATATCAAAATAATAAATATTATATTTAAACCGTAACACTTATCTTAATCAATTTCAACAAAAATAATCATCAAAAGAAGCTTTAATAATTTCACCTCCACATTTTGAAAAGAGAATACTTAATCCGGTATAAAGTTAATTTCTTGGCATGAGAACAGAGTTTCGTCCTTTAATCTTTCAATATTATTAATTACAAAAGTAATATGCAGATTTTCCTCGCCATTGTACATTGAAGCTTTGAAGTCAATATACTAAGTTTATAAACAGCAGCCTTAAGGGATTAATTCGGTTTTTAATAGACATTCATTTAAGGAAAGGTAATTAGAATGTATATTATTTACATGGTTCATCTTTCTTTACCAAAATCCAGGAAGTATTAAAAAGGAAGCCCTGCGATGTTTACTCATATGTTATGAGTCAGAACATATTTAGCTACCTACTAAATTATTGCAGACTAGCTTTTGCCCGCGACTCCGCCCGCGTGAATGAGTTTTCCCCGGATAAAAGTCCCGCTTTATATTTTCCCGGGATAAAAAGTATGTGTTATGCCTATGTCTTAATCCAGGACTACCCGTGTGCCAAATTTCATCGAAATCCGTTCAGTAGTTTTTGCGTGAAAGAGTAACAAACATCCATACATTATAATATTAGTAGGATACTAAAATATTTTATTCGGTGGACTGCCATTGCACTGCTTTGAAGTTTATTATAAATATATTGTATATTTACAAATCTGAAATAGGTAAAACCAAGAGTAAGTTTTAGTTTTCACTATATATTATCAGTCGGTATATTCATAGCTACATACATAATAGATATAGCAAAATGTATTACATTTCTATTAAAAATTTATAATCGGCATTAAATACCGCAGACAGTTCTGAAGAAGATAATGGCGACAGTTCCACCGAAAAACCTTGTGGTTGCGGGAGTAATACCACTGAAACTACCTCAATCGGAAGTTGGGAAGATAGGGATGAGGGACAAGAGGAACAGTCACCATGTCAGGGTGGTCAATCGAACGATAGTTCAAACTCCGATAATGAAGACGAAAACACGTGTCGAAGTAAAAACGAAGACGAAGAAACTAGCTGGTCATGTTGTGGTTGTGGAAATGGAGGAGAAGAACAAAACCAGAATCAGAATGAGGAATCAAACGAAGGAGATGAGTCAAGTGAAAGCAACGAAGATGAAATCAAAGACCAAAACGAAAGTGGTTCAAACGAGTCAGGTGACAAACAAGACGATTCAGGAAAGGAATCCGACGAAGGAGACGACTGGAGTGATAGAGACGATGGAAGAAACGATAAAAGTGCAAGCACAGCAGAAAATGAATCTGAAGGAAGCACTGAGAGAAAAAAAAAATGGAACGAGAAAGACGATCAAGACACGGATGAAGACACAAAGGATAAGTCAGGTGGAGATGACCAACCGTACAGTAATCCAGACTCTGAAAACTGTAAGTGCGCTATAAATATTTTTACAGACTACAGATTAAATTTGGTTTAAAGATGGCGTTTAATTTAAATACATGAAGATATTTAAATTTGTGTCCAAGTAGACTAGAATTATAACGTACATCAAAAGTAGAGCTGTTTTCTAGATAGGATATAGTAGTTATAGTTAAAGTCAATTTGTTATAAATGAAATTATACACGAACATCTAAAAAAAACCTATTTTAATATTATTTCAGTCTTTCTTTCAGTGAGTTAGCTGAATATAGGCTACATTTACATAGTAGGAATAGAAACTGATATTGTTGGTTGTATTTTAGCATGTGATGGGGACCCCAATGCGATGCCGGGATGCGATATTAACTGCGAGAAACGATGCCCCTCCAAAAAAAAACCCACAATCTGTAAATGCCCCAAAACCGACAGCTGCGAATGTAAATCGGGATATGTCTACGACACCAGCATTAATAAATGCGTCAACCCTTCAAAATGTGGTAAGTAGCGTTTAATTTTTAATGGTATATCGATTCAAAACTAATATTTTAAGTTATGTCCAAATATTAGTAGTGAGAATGGGAAAAATAAACGGATATAAATATGGCGTTTGAGACGAGTGAAAGACTAAAATATATAATTAAACGAAAGCTTGGGTTCATTGATTAGGATGTACTTTAGCGATTCTTTTCCGTTTTCATCAATAGGTCTAAAATATCGCAACTAAAAGGCCTAAATGCCCCAATATGCACGTGGACGGTCTGTGAAATTTGCGAACAAGCATATAGGGTTTCTTATGAGTTCTTAAAGCTCGTGTTCACTTTTCGTTTGATAATTGTTTATGCTCTTGATTTAACTCCAGTTACCTGAACCCCTTCATTTTATTTAATTTAAATTAATTTCAGTATCCTTACGTGCATATTATTTCTTTCGCAGGAATGAAATCTACATCAAAGTCCAAAGGTAGCTTACTTAACCTGGACGTAGGCTTGAACGCGAGCGTATTATAAATAATGATAATCATTTTTATAAAATCAATTTTGTAATGGCCATTAGTTCTGTACTTCTGTGTAACTGATTTCAAATATTTGTAAAGCTAGATGCGCACTACCAATGTATAGTTGTACTAATAAGTTGTATGTTTGCGCGGACTATACAACTAATGTTAGTCAACAACTTCTGTTAGTCTGGGTGGGTACCACCGCAATGTCTACTTCTACCGCCAAGCAACAGTGTGCATGCACTGTTGTGTTTCGGTTTGAAGGACATTGCAGCCAGTATAACTACTGGACATAATGAGACTTAACATCTTATGTCTCAGGATGACGAGCGCAGTGGAATGCCACCCAGTACTTTGTAAGTCAAGGTGCTGGATGGTGTTGCTACTGTTTATGGGTGGTCGTATCGCTTACCATCAGGCGAACGGCATGCTCGTCTCGTCATTCAATGCTATATAAAAAAAAAACAAAAAAAAAAAACGCGGTGCCTAATACTTAGACTTTTTAACGAATAGGTGTAATATCTGTAGCATACAATGCACATTGCTAGGTTGAAATAAACAATTAACTCATACAATATAATAAATCTTAATGTGCGCGTTCATTTAACAAACCAACGAGACTTGTTGCCTGCAGTGAAACGTGTATGAGCTATTAGGTCGTTGTGTCCATCGAAAAGTACAACTAAGAGTTGGTAGTCTGCGCCACGCTTAAGGCTATAATATATTTTGTCAATTGAAATGTAATTCTGTGAATTTAATGAATAAAATAATTAATTTTATTATTTAGTATCATTAAATTTAGATCTGACTTCTTAGGACTAAATTCCCACACTATCACATAACACCATGCAAGATACAAATAAATTCAGACACCAGGAGAATAATGAGTGATTAATTTTGTAGACAATGTTTACAGTAACTGTCTGGAGTTAAGTAAAAAGAACACATACAACAAGCACTGGGCTGACCTTAACATTTGATTATTTAAATTCAACATCATATTTGCAATTTTCTTACTAAAATTTCATTTCATATCACAATAAGCAGAAAATAAATTTGAGCAATCATTATTCGAGCAAAGTCATATGACCATTCTGAGGCAACTAAGCTTTGTAACTATTCCATACTACTTTTTGCCCGCGGCTCCGCGTGAATGAGTTTTCCCGGGATAAAAGTCCCACTTTATATATTATTCCGGGATAAAAAGTAGCCTATGTGTTAATCCAAGACATAATCTACCCGTGTGCCAAATTTCATCGAAATCCGTTCAGTAGTTTTTGCGTGAAAGAATATCAAACATCCATACATCCATACTTACCAACTTTCTAATTTTTGTTTATAATATTAGTAGGATATTAGTAGGATTACAATGTCACTCCGATATTACAATTTATAATGCAATTAAATTTATATTAATAATGGTTCATATGCTGGACCTTTAGTATAGCCTGATGCTTGATTTAGTTTCCCTAGTAATATAAATTGAACATGAACTTTCAAATAATTTATGAAACAGATACATAACACACAAATATGTTTTCATACAGCTCCTACAACACTAGCGAAATGCGCACGCAAAACATCAATTGAAGGTAACAATTATACATTATTCTAAAAGTACATTACTTGACCCGAATACTTACGTACTCTTTAAAATATTTAAGAATCAAGATGTTATTAAAAATACGTCCTCATCTTTTATTCTTTTTGAAACTATCAAATTAATGTTATAGAAAGATATTTCATTCTGAGTTTCCCGTTACAATAAATTTTCGATTGTACATAATAATTTTATTTCAAACAATCAATTTATGTTCTAGATATACGAAATTAATTCACATATTTTGAAACAAATAGAGGTATTTGTTCATAACGATGGTCTGACATACGAGAAATTCATTTCTTTTCAATGCTGCCTAATTACAAATCCGAAGCTTACATGCAATTTGGGTAGAAGTACACATCTTTAGTTAACCATGTCCCCACTACTACACAAATAGTATGATAGCACTTGTTATAGCTGATGTGAATGAATAATCAAGGTCTACACTAGTAACAGTTCAAAAATATCTACAACGAATACTTTGAAACACAACTTTCTTTCTAAAGTACTACAAATACAACGGACTAGAATTTCTTACTAATATTGATTTCATAAGAGATATAAAACAAGGTTTAACTATTAAGATCAACGGTTCTTTGAAAATTATAGCTTAAACGTCGCGCGTCGTTTCAACTGCAGGCAACCTGTCCTTGTTCGGGGGCATCTAAAGAATTCCGCCACGGCATCCCCTGCCTGTCGTAAGAGGCGACTAAATGGGGTTGGCGATAGTCGCGGGGTGAGCAGTGGGGGTCTGTTCACTCAACTACTTCAATGTAAGCGACTCCGAGGTGGACGACAATGCGCGTAGTCGGTCTCCCGCAGTCGTAAACGCCGAAGGCGTGCTTTAGACTTTGGAGGCTTCTCAGCCTCCTCATTTAGAGAGGGGCCGCAATGCGGCATCGCGCTGGGGCGGTCCTGTGCAGCTATCTTTGTGCAACGAGATACCCCGGGGCCGTCCCGTAGGCGCCGAAGAAGGCCACCGCGGGTTTTGGTTGGTATGCCGGTGTAGGGTGTAGGCAACCTGTCCTTACTTTTTACATGATAACTCAACATTTACGTTTCAATATTTATTATGAGTTTATTTTCTGTTCAGGCCAGTCACCAACAAAATCTCCCGCGACTACAGCGCAGCCCCCAAAAGGTATAAACGGTTTACTAAAATTAAATAAGTATTTTTTTTAAAAAACAAGCTTTTATTTAAATGCTCTAAGAAGAAAAAAAATAGTTGATTCAATGTAGAGATAATAGCTTGTCGCGAGATTTACTTTTGTCAAGATCAAGTTACATAATTATTGTATTATCTACCTACACGCCATGTAAATCTCGCCATGTAGAGACAAGCTTTTATCTCTACACAGTATTAAACAAAGTGAGATTAATTTTTTTTTCTTCTTAGAGCATTTAAATAAAAGCTTGTAGCTTTTTTTTATTAGATTAGAGATCAGCGTCTTAAAAATTGTAGAATCTTATTAAAAAAAGCCTTATTTATTTACCAATATAATAATTATTATGGCAGCAAATTAAAAACCTTGGTGATACCAGGTTTTAGTTCTTATGTGCATTCTGGGAAGACCACCACATTTTCTATTTCTGTCGCCAAGAAAGTGTGATGACTGCCTGATGGATTCGCCTTTCATAAAGAATACATAACATTCTTCGAAACTGTTTTAACGTCTAATAATAAAACAAAAAGACCATATCAGACTGAAATAGTAAATTATTCGGTTTTCAGACAGGAAGAAAAGACAATATGATATTTTCGCGCACATGAATAAAATATTTGGTTCCTTTCTAAAAAAAGGTTAGTTTTAACTATATCAAAATCTTACATCTTATTTAAAAATGGATACAATTTTTTGTACTCAATTTCTTATGAAATAATGTTCACTAGTCATCTCAATACTAAAATGTTCTTGGCATTTACTAGGTACTACAGCCGCCCCTACCACAACCAGCTCATCAGGTACAAAAACTCTAGTCAAATAATGTATGAGTATCAATTTTATAAGTTTTTGAAATATAGAATTTATACCCGATAAGATCCTAGATAATTATTTTCTTCGATACGTCGTTAACGATGTTAAATTTAATACTTGAAGTCGTTGATATACATTGGATGTAGGTTACCTCTAGGGATTGGCAATATGATAATCATATTGTACTAGGTGTTGCTCGCGGCTTCTTCTTCAGCCTTTAGAAGACCACTGCTGAACATAGGCCTCCCCCAAAGATTTCCAGACCAACCTGTCAGAAGCGGCCTGCATCCAGTGGGTTCCTGCGACCTTTACAAGGTCGTCTGTCCACCTTGTAGGAAAAAAAAGAACGGGTCGCCGGCAGAAGTGAAAACTTGAACATTAACGTTGTGCATTTTTCAATATTTTGGAATGGTTAGGGAATAATTTCGCACGAATTGCTTTATTTATCAGTATAAAAGTACTAGCATTTATGTAGTTAAATACAATATTTATTTATTGCGCTATCGTCCAGGATTGAGTGTCGCCATCTAGCAGTATTATTGGGCGTCATCTGCTAATTGTCGATACCTCTGCACTTCGATGTCCGATGGATGAGTGTCGGGTCATCTAGTTGACAACTTAATGTAGTAGTTCTCAGCCAATATTGATAGGTGGCGGTTTTGTTAATTATGCCGCCACAGATAAATGTCAGAAATACAATGGTCATCACAACCAAAGTAGAATAAATCAAAATTTGAAAAAAAGAATGTAACGTTCGATTCTTTTGTACTCGTGCCGTGCCAACGCTGGGGAAATAGCTTCTACGCAACGTATTTAACGTTCATATTAGATTAGTAAGGGATGGATTTAATGACGTTAATAAATAAAAATGCACTGATTTCAAGAATTATAGCTTCTACGCATTGTATTTAAGGTTCATATTAGTAAAATCTCCGCATGCATTTTCGTCAGGTTCGGTCACGTGATCCTGACGTAGTACGCGAGTTAAACATTTTATACCCATCCCAAGAAAAGTGCTCAACGCCGCTAAAGAAGATATCACTTAAAAAAATACTTGAAATACCTTTCCCGCTACAAAAGTCCCTAAAGAACAGTACGCCAACGCCATCTACTTAAAGAATCAGATTAAAAATTCCACTATTTCCCATGAGAGCAAATTACCGGGATAAAAAGTAGTCTATGTGTTAATATAGGACTTGGTCTACTAGTATGCCAAATTTCATCCAAATCCGTTTAGTAGTTTCTGCGTTTACTTCTAACGAACATCCAAGCGTTTTCACAAACTTTCTCATTTATAATACTTGAGTTTTGCCCGGGAATCTGACCGCGTGAATGAGTTTTTCCGGGATTAAAGTCCCGCTTTATATATTCCCGGGATAAAAGGGAGCCTATGCTACTCCCTGATAATGTAGCTTTATATTGGTGTTTTTTTTAAATCAGTTCAGTGGTTTTTGAGTTTATTCGTTACAAACATACAAATCTTTCCTCTATATAATATTAGTATAGATTAGTAAGAGTTAGGTAAGATGTAAGGGTAAGGACATTGTTGGTGAAATGATTGCACTGGTTGCACTTCTGTGACTACCGGAGATATTGTTTGTTTTTAAAAGGTAACGTCGTTCTTATCACATCTTGTTTACTAACCTCTTTTTGAGTTGAATCTCTTGAAATACTCTGATGGATTACATAAATGAATGCTTTACCATTCCGGTACTCCGTGAGATTTAATTTACTTGGAGGATGATTTTTAAAAAATCTTGTTTTCTTATTGCTCATCTTCGTTACATAACTAACCCGTGCGAGAATTTTATGCTTCTTGGACATTGATATATAAAAGAACTTCTTGAACCAACAATTAGTGACTTAGAATTTTATTGAGTTAAATACCTTAATATGATTCCTAATTTAATTTACTTGAATGCTGTTTTGCTAATTACATATTTTTTAGACTCTTATTAAGACTAGCCTTTGCTCGCGGCTCCGCCCACGTGAAAACGTTTTTTCGGGATAAAAGTCCCGCTTTAAATTTTCGATCGGCTCGATTCCCGGGTCGGGCAAATTGATATTGGGTTTTTTAAATTCAGTATCAGTCCGGAGTCTGGAATTTGTGCCCGATATGGCGATAGGCTCGCCCCCTATCACATCATGGGACGGAATACGCACGGCGAAAAGTGGGTGCACTAGTTGTGCCTCTGCCTCCCCCTTCAGGGATGTGTGTGTGTGTGTGTGTGTAATTTTCTTACTCTACCCGTCGAAAATATCTTTGGAGGTTATTTGAGTACACGCAGTCTATTTAGGTTTCTCTCATATCAAAGATTTTAGATGTATATACTGTATACCAGTGGCGTGCCTAGTGTTATGGATGAGGGCAAGCCAAAGCAGACCTAAAAAAAAATCGCACCTCCGATACATATAAAATGTGCAACTATAAGAAAGAAAAGCAATATCTAAAAATAAAAATGACTACCCGTACCGGGATTCGAACCGGGGCCTCAAAACAATGTTCGAACCGTGTACACGCAATACAACAACGCCATCGAGTTGACTAGTTACCTCTCCGAAATTAGGTACCTTTATTTAAAAACAATTTTGACCCATCGCGACTTCTAAACGAAGTGCTTGTAAAGATAAACTATTTACATAGATTTTACCTGTATCAAGTAATTTTAAAAAAGTCTACAATCATCATTATTACTGTCGACGCACAAGTCTTGTTTAGAAATTTTCAAATTTCGTCACAGCTACTGTACCTATTTAATTGGACGACATAATCAGGTTACAATTCGCTGTTTACCGAAATTATGAAATGGAATGAATATATTTAACATATGTTTTTGTGAATTGGAATTACTTTTGATAACACTGATTAATTAAATCATTTTACTAGCCAGATGTATGTACCTACCTATTCCAAACACTTGTTCGAGAAAAAAATGAAACTCCAACAATACAACTTAATACGTAGTCGTATAACGTATTAGAGCATCCAATAAGACAATAAGTTTTGTTGTATACTGATCTAAATACCTTTTATGATTCTTCAGACACATTTCGCGCTATTCGCCAGCTCGTTAAAAGTTGTTTTTTTCCATCATAACCTAACAAATTTAACTTATTCTCGCCGATAAAAACTTTCACACACTTTAAACTATTACAAGAAATATATTCACTCATCTTTATTGTGCTTAAAAGTTTAAAATAATTCAAAAACCACTTAATAAACACAAATACTTCAAGGTGTAGATCGCCGGCTCAATCAAAACATTAAACAAATAACTGATGTTGCCTAGTTGGAATCAAAATTACACCACAAAATTAATGCTAAAATTGTGAGAAAAACTTATTGATAAATAAAATTATAGTACAATACCTTAAATAATTAAAATCAGATATGTAATTTTAATTATATTATCACTAAAATCTTTACATATTCATGATAAATAAAAAATACACAGTAAAATAAGCAAAATAATGCAACCATATGAGAGGTAATTCTTTTAATTGGCAACCCTGTATTTTATACAGTATCTATGGATGCATTAAGCCTGGATTATTTTCTAGTACTGATTGCTATAGAAACTTACTATAGCTATACGTATGTGGTAGTAGTTTATCCATTAGTGTGAATGAGAAAAATATGGCGGCGAAAAGCCAGGTAAAACCCAACGAGAGAGAGAGTGATGAGTATATTTTGTGCGCATCTAGCTGTTTTGTATTAAATATGAAATGAGTGTACGGCGCGGATGTGGTTGTGTGTGTGTAGGTGTAGTGGTGTGTCTTTAGGTGCGCTCGAGGCGAACCGGTTCAGCGAACCGTAGCGCGGGAGTTTTAAAATTTTAAAGAAAATTATTTCGAAGCGTTTTGTTACCGTAAAATGTTGGTTATTGTTTCATATTCGATTTTGAGTACTTAGGTAAATAATTTTAGGGCAAGCCAGGCTTTTCGGCTTCTATGAAAGGACCGCCACTGCTGTATACCTACATACCTGTTTAACGGCCGGTCTCAATTACTTACTAATAGAAAACAAACAGTTAAAATGCTTAGTTTAGTGGTTATCTGTGTTTCTAAAAACTAAGATAAATACGAATTGATATTGAAACAGCAGTAACAGTCAACGTAACTTTTACTGTCGAAAATCAAACTCCTGTTAAATGTTAGTTAGTTATTGAGACCAGCCGTAAGTTACATCATCTGACTAGTACAGAAATTCCCTATGGACACGGCGAGAATAAAACCTATGATCGCTGGAGAGAAATTCCAAAATAAATCCTACTAATATTATAAACGCGAAAGTTTGTAAGTATGGATGTAAGGATGTTTGTTACTCTTTCACGCAAAACCTACTGAACGGATTTCGATGAAATTTGACACACGGCAATATCATGTTCTGGATTAACATATAGGCTACTTTTTATCCCGAGAAAATATAAAGCGAGACTTTTATCCCGGGAAAACTCATTCACGCGGGTGGAGCCGCGGGCGAAAGCTAGTTTTTAGATACGACCGCCAATTCTGCTCTTATAGAATACTCAGGGCTTAATGATTTTAAATGATCTAATACGATTTGTATTTAGGTACTGCGACAACGAAAAAACCAGCAACAACCTGTAAACGAGGTACACACATTATTCATTTATTTGTATGCATTTTTATTAATTTCCTTATAGAACTTGATGCAGATATTCTGTTTTAGTAAATAGCTTGACCAATAAAGCGAGAAATAAACAATTAATAAATAACTTTTGAGAATAATATGATTCCCGTATATTATATATAGGTCAGACAACAAGTGCTACAACAAATAGTCCTACAACGATACGAAAAGGTAAGCTTTATAATATAAGATAATATGTTTTTTTGTGTCTAACGAAGTATAACCAATTAACCAAAATAATAATTATAATTTTTCTAATACACAAATTAAACATTTTTATATTTTTAAGTGAAACTACAACACCCGCTTCTAAATCGGCTTCACGTGGTACACCTACATTTTTCACTTCTACCATTTCATAGCAATCTGCACTCAGAACAAATGTTATAGAAATATTCTATCAAATTGTTTTTTCAGACCAATATACCGAACTACTTAAAAATACTGAGGATAATACTCTTACTTGAAGTGTGATTTAAAACAAGATTATGTTCTATTTATTATTTAATTATGTACTTCATTCATTAGATGTAAATATTATCTCCAATAATAAAAACTTATTTATAATATACAGTTGATTCAATATTTGCATGAAACAGCTCGTTTGTCCGCTAGTATAAAGTTTAATTTTATTTAGCTCGGGGGTTGTTCGCATATTAAAGCTTAAACGTTATTTATTTGAAACTACAACACAAAAGACGTTGAGTTCAATTCGAAGAAGTAAACTTAATATTCTCTTTATTTCATTAAACCGGTAATAATTTCAATTTTTTTTGCAAGCCATTGTTTTGACTTTCTTTTTATTTTTATTTTATGTCAAATCATAGAGCAAGAAAGACAAACATTTTGTTTGCTTTGATGATATAGGTACCTACTACAAAGGTTGTATGACTGTTCGCGAACCGCCTAATCTAAATGTGCGCAAGGTCGTTGTTAAACGTGTTATTTTTTCAGTCAGGAGAACAACTTCAGCAAGTACAACCAAAAAGCCCCGAAAAGGTGATATAATAAATGTTGATTAGTTTTTAATATAATATATAAATAAATAAATAATACTGTGTATACAACTATAATTTATGATCAGGCAAAAAGACTACTGTCGCTTCCGTAATAAGCTCTTCAGAAGGTACATAATATTTCATACTTAGTTTTTCAAATACAATAAAAACAGAGGAGATGTAATGTACTTTGAATAAATTTGTCATGTTCAACAAAAAAAATTTGTTCCATAATGAATGATCAGTTCAAAGTTAATTTTAATTATGCTCGAGCCATTGTTTTGACTTTCTTTTTTTTATTCTATGCCAAATCATAGAGCAAGAACGACAAACATTTTGTTTGCTTTGATTATATAGGTACCTACTACAAAGATTGTATGACTGTTCGCGAACCGCCTAATCGAAATGTGCGCAAGGTCGTTGTTAAACGTGTTATTTTTTCAGAAAGGAGAACAACTTCCGCAAGTACAACCAAAAAGCCCCAAAAAGGTAATATAATAAATGTTGATTAGTTTTTTAATATAATATATAAATAATACTATATATACAACTATCATTTTTGATCAGGCAAAAAGACTACTGTCGCTTCCGTAACAAGCTCTTCAGAAGGCAAAATATATTTTATACTTAGTTTTTCGAATACAATAAAAATACAGGAGATGTAATGTACTCTGAATAAATTTGTCATGTTCAACAAAACAATTGGTTCCATAATGGATGATCAGTTCAAAGTTAATTTTAATTATGCTCGAACCATTGTTTTGACTTTCTTTTTTATTTATTCTATGCCAAATTATAGAGCGAGAAAGACAAACATTTTGTTTGCTTTGATTATATAGGTACCTATTACAAAGATTGCATGACTGTTCGCGAACCACCTAATCTAAACGTGCGCAAGGTCGTTGTTAAACGTGTTATTTTTTCAGAAAGGAGAACAACTTCAGCAAGTACAACCAAAAAGCCTCGAAAAGGTAATATTATAAATTTTGATTAGTTTTTAAATATAATATATAAATAAATAAATACTACTGTGTATATAACTATAATTTTTGATCAGGCAAAAAGACTACTTTCGCTTCCGTAACAAGCTCTTCAGTAGGTAAAATATATTTTATACTTAGTTTTTCGAATACAATAAAAATAGAGGAGATGTAATGTACTTTGAATAAATTTGTCATGTTCAACAAAAAACTTGGTCACTAGTGCATAATAATTGTTAATTTTTTTATTAAATTCATTGTCTTACCAAGCAAAATAAATGGTTATATTATTATGTCAATGCGCAAGAGTTTACACTCAGGTATTATTTTCAGAGATCACTAAGCCTTCAAAAGGTAAGTATGGAGATAGGCAATAAAAATTTACTTTTAACCGACTCCATCATGAGGAAGGAGATTACTCAAATCTTCGTAATTTTTTTAAATGTTTATTCAGCGATTATATTTGTTTACCCCGTGGCCCGATTTATACAATTATTTTTGTGCATTAGATTTTGTATGCTATTTAATACCATTGGTATAATCCGTGCGCGATCCAGAATTGGATACAACCTTGTCGAACTAAATCAAAAATGTCAATTCCCGAACGAAGTAGCGTGCGTATATTTAAATCTAAATCTAAATTCAAGAATTAATTTTTCTTGTTATTTTTAATTAATATTTTGTAAAACCAAAAAAGGCCGTGATTTTATCAGATTTTTTCCTTCTACATTATGTTACGAAATTACATAATACTTACGCATATTTGTGTTAATTCTCACAATATTTTCATATTTATTTATTGCGATTTGTATCTCTGAAGTATCAGTGTGAGTTTGCCGATGCTACAGAACGGTGTCAGCTCCAAAAGGTTGCATCCCATTCTGATCGCGCGCGGACTATTTATGAGATCTTGGAGTTCCGATCCAGAGAGGAACTCTTTAAAATCTAATAGGATTTTGATTATTAAACTTACACACACACACACACAATCACGCCTTTTATCCCTGAAGGGGTAGGCATAGGCGCAACTAATTCACCCACATTTCGCTGTGCGTATTCTGTCCCATGATTTGATAGGGGGCGAGCCTATCGCCATGTCGGGCACAAATTCCAGACTCCAGGCTGATACTGAATAGAAAAATCCAATATCATTTTGCCCAACCCGGGGATCGAACCCGAGACCTCTGCATAGCAGTCGTACTGTAATACAACTACGCCAATAATTATTAATTATTCCAATTATTATTTTTATATAATTTATATGCACTTGAAACATTTTTTTGAGTCAGTTAAATTCGGCACCCATAACATATGAAGTTTTTTTTTTTATTGTTGAAAGTTTTTAATATTACATATATATCATTATTTTTAAAAAAATTAAAACTCAGAGCTATAATCTAAAAATAACTTTTTGAAGCAGTAACTACTGTATTATATTTTACTTACTTTTCCGATATCGTATAAGTGACAGGTGTTTTTGTGTTTAGTCAGGACTTTGGACAAGAAAAAAAATACAAAAAATATTTATAAAGGTAATCTTGCTTATCTGATCTTACTAATATTATAAATGTGAAAGTTTGTGAAAATGCTTGAATGTTTGTATGTAAGGATGTTTGTTAGAAGTAAACGCAGTAACAGCTGAACGGATTTGGATGCACTTTGGGACACGGGTAGACCATGACCTGGATTAACACATAGACTACTTTTTATGCCGGGGATTAGCTCCCGTGGCAAATAATTTACCTTCTTAATTTGATGATTTAAATAGTTGGCGCTGCTGTCGTTCAGATGGCCCAATAGATCGCTAGAGTGATTTAGAACTTTTTGTAGCGGGAAAGGCCCGAAGCCGGGAGCAACACCTAGTATGTACATCTATAAAACTATAATTATTAAATACAGTTACACGTGTTCAACTCCAATTACCTCTTACCAAAGCACACAATAAAGTGATTGCATCTTTGCATTTAAAAGATAAAAGTACCATTTCACATTTTTACGCATAACATTATGCATTCTAATATTAATATGGGTGTATATTTATCAGGATCAAATGTATCTATTTTTAAGGTAAAAAAACAACCGCTGCTCCTGAATCCACTACGAAGTCAGTAGAAGGTAATTTTTTTCAGTTATTTAACAAATTATTATGAAATCATTACAAAATACTATAACGCACACTAATTATTTATTCATAGATTCAACAAACTCTAATGCTCCTGCGACCACAACAAAAGATAAAGAAGGTAGGTAAACTCCTTTGATTAATTATATACCTAGATAGAGTGACGCGCTGCAATGAAACTAAAACAAACAGGCCAACTTTTCTTAAGCTAGTATGCGTGACAGCTGTGTCATACGCTATCGCTGCATCATTCTATGTATCCTTATGTGCGCGCATACAGATACCAGTTATTATATGGTTTCTATTAAAACGGGGAGAAAATTATATCCATGAAAAACAACAAAAATTAATTCACTTGAACTCATTTAGTCGGGAACAGTTAACATCTATTTTGTCTACACGTTTGAAACGTTCAGTGTCTATCTAGGTATATAATTAAACAGAGGTAAACTCATATAGTATTCCGATGCATCCAAAGTAATTTTTTTTCAACCAAAATTCCCAGTTTATTTAGTAATTCGAAAAGATTAAGCACACGACTAAAATGTTGAAACATCATTTTGAATTTATTACAGCTTTCTAGACTATCAAATCTTTAAAAATCTCACATGAGACGCTCATTTTCCATTTTCTGTTGCATTTTTTTCTCTGTCTTACTGATGGGTCTTGAGTAAGTGCGACCATAACAAGAAATAAAAAAAACATGTTATAATATATTAAAAATATTTTTATTGTACAACTGGAATATTATATTTAAGAAATTAACTTCGTCATTATGATTTCATAAGATGTCTTACAAATCACTTAAACAATATTCAGACACTACATCGACTGCTGCAGCGACTACAACATCAGCCTCAGAAGGTATTATATCTTTATTTTTTTATGCCTTATTCTAAATTTAAGGTAGATATTGTAACACTAACTTTTCGGGCCGCCCCACCGCGTGACCTGGTTGAAAAGCCTTCGAAACGCGGAAATCCAAGTTTTAAAAAGTTGCGACAAAATCCGTCACTTATGTAATTTTTTCGTCCTAGAAGCTCCTTCAGTTATTCTATTAAAATACTTACGTATACATGTAATGAAATCGTAGCTTCATCGTGTCTGTACATTACTAATTTTGCAAAAAATACTGGCAGACAAGAATTATTAATTATAAATATGAATGTGAAAAAGTGTGTACGTTCCTATGTTTTGTTAAAAGTAAGCGCATAATCAACTTAATCAAATTGAATGAAAATTAAACAACAGAATAAATTTATACTGGAAAGTGAGACCTTTACTTCCAAATATACTTTGCCGCGTGCGGAGCCGCAAGCAAAGTTTAATTGGTAATTGCTAAATAAAGCTTACCAACGTTAAACGGAGTCGTGTATGTTGTGATATAAACAGAAGAAAAAGGTAACGTAAAAAAAAAATATAAAGAAAAAATCTGGTGGTAGGTCTCTCTTTATGTAAGAGGCCGTCTGGGTGGGTACCACCGCAATGTCTAATTCTACCGCCAAGCAACAGTGTGCATGCACTGTTGTGTTTCGGTTTGAAGGACATTGTAGCCAGTATAACTACTGGACATAATGAGACTTAACATCTTGTGTCTCAGGATGACGAGCGCAGTGGAATGCCACACAGTACTTTGTAAGTCAAGGTGCTGGATGGTGTTGCTACTGTTTATGGGTGGTCGAATCGCTTACCATCAGGCGAACGGCAAGCTCGTCTCGTCATTCAATTCTATAAAAAAAAAAAAAAATCGTAAAACAATCGCCAACTGTTAAACTTTCATAATAATATCATATTTTCAACAGAAAAAACAACAACGCATGCTCCTACAATGAAGACGATATCTGTAAAAGGTAAAGAAATGGTAATAATATAAAAATCTTTTGCAACAAGTAATATCCATCGTAAATGTTTATGTAAGATTAGTAGCTAATTAGCCTGTCGCAAAAGCATCGAGAACGAAAAAAAAGAAATTGTTTCTGCTATATCTACACCAATATTATAAGGAGGAAACGTCTGTGAGTTTGTAGGTTTGTAGGGTCTAATCTTTGAAACTACTGAAGCGATTTCGAAAATTATTTCACTAATAGAAAGCTACATTACTCCTGAACGCTAAGACGGCTATTTTATCCTGAGCAAATATTTATCTCGGAAAAACTTTTTCACGCGAGCGGAGTCGCGAGCATAACCTATGCTGGATAAAGTTTTCTTATGCCGAGTCTAGGTCGGGGATAAGGGTAAGTAGAGAAAATAACTAGGCATCAGTATTAATGTATTTTTCTGACCCTCGTCTGATGTAATTTAATAATATTATGTGAAATTTACACCTACTCAAACCTATAGATAATTCCATCCAAGCGCCATGTCATGCCTTGTTGCGCCCCACCAATTTTTGAGTGGGGGTTTCAGAAAGTAAGGAGACTTTGATTATTCATATTAGTGTGCGTGTGCACTCATAAGTAATAAGTGTGTATTAACAAAACTCAAACATAAACAGAAGATTACAAACTTGGACTGTTAGCGATTAGGGAAATTAGCGCGTCGTCGTGGATGCCATTATCCATAAATAGCCAAATACGATAAAATAACAATCATGGTGAAAAGACGTGATAATTTTTTTATTGTATACTAGATACCGCGACAGGAGCGCCTTCAACCACAACTGCGGTTTCCAAAGGTAATTTTACAAAACTTGTAGCCTTACTCATCAACTTACAAAATTACTGATTAATTATTTTTTTTAGATTAGTCATCCGCATCCACTACAGCTGATGACTCCAAATGTAAACATACTGTTATTCCATTAATAGTTTTACTTTATGTTTCATACATTAGAATGAATAACTTGCAATAATTAGGTAATGAGTTGTTTAGTTGTATGTACTAAAATTTCATATTTCAGGGACGGCAACAAACACTCCTTCTACAACAAAATCTTCCAGAGGTAAACTCAGTAAATAATAAAATACCCTTTAATACATATACCTATTTGTTATTACTACTGAATTGAAAAGGTCGCATGAACCCGCTGGATGCAGGGCGCTTCTGACAGGTTAGTCTGGAACTCTTTGGTGGAGGCCTATGTTCAGCAGTGGACTTCTAAAGGCTGAAGAAGTAGAAGATTTTTTTTTTATTTCATTGAATGACGAGACGAGCATGCCGTTCGCCTGATGGTAAGCGATACGACCGCCAATAAACAGTAGCAGCACCATACCGAACTTATAGTCACAAAGTACTGCGTGGCACTCCACTGCGCTCGTCACCCCGAGGGTGAGACTTATCTCAAAATGCTCGGTAATTACGCTGGCTACAATTTCCTTCAAATCGGAACACAAGAGTGCATCCACAAATATCCATATATTTAAATTTAGTAACAGTTTAAAAAAAAATATCTTTGAGTATAAAATTGTAAGAAATGAAAATTATTGTAATTGTACTTAATTAATAATCATCCAACTATGCTATGAATTAAAACAAAATGGTTATTTTCAATTATTAGATGTAACAACAAAAGCGTCAACAGTAACAAAGGATGGCATTGAAGCTGGAGGTAATATTTATTTTATTGTAATTAATTAATTCTTTGTAAACTATCGCTTGCTTTAACGGTGAAGGAAAACAGCGTGAGGAAACCTGCATACTTGAGAAATTCTGTCTAAGAATTTCGAAAGTGTGTGAAATCTGCCAACCCGCACTAGGCCAGCGTGGTGGACTAAGGCCTAAACCCTCTAAGTAGTAGAAGAGGCCCGTGCTCAGTAGTGAGTAGTATTTATATACTGCAGTATATGTATTATATAATACAGGGCTGGTATTGTTGTATTTTATTGTAATACCTACTTTAACGTTATAGAAGCACTAGTCTTCTACTCGCGGCTTCGCCCGCGTGAAAAAGTTTATCCGGGATAAAAATATTTTCCCGTGATAAATAGTAGCCTATAACACTCAGGAGTAATGTAGCTTCATATTAGTGAAAGAATTTTCAAAATCGGTCCAGCCGTTTTTGAGTTTATCCATTACAAACTAACAATCAAATCTTTCCTCTTTATAATATTAGTATAAACTAGCTGTTGCCCACGGCTCCGCCCGCGTGAATGAGTTTTCCCGGGATAAAAGTCCCGCTTTATATTTTCCCGGGATAAAAAGTACCCTTAGTTACTCCTTATTACATCAGCTACCTGCCAATAAAAGTCCCGTCAAAATCGGTCCAGCCACTTCAGAGATTAGCCGGAACAAACAGACAGAGAGACAGACAAAAATTGTAAAAAATGATATTTTGGTGTATGTACCGTATATATATTCATAATTATACATGTAGTAGAAAACGGTTATTTCAATATTACAAACAGTCACTCCAATTTTATTTATATGTATAGATAATAATATATTTCATAGATGGGCAAAAATTCTTGTCTTTCTTGTCGATTTTTTGTACATAGGCAAAATTAGATCAAAATATCATTATTAATATAAAACTGGATTTTACAGAACAATCTACCACAGAAGCGCCTAAAAAAACAACTGGTGCAGAAACAGCAGGTAATTATTTAAAAAAAGTAATATAAATTGTATAAATTTTGCGTTTAAGTATCCACTTATTTTCTTGTGTTTGTGTACATAACCATTACATAATACAAACATTCAGATTCACAAATAACAAAAGCAAATGAAACTTCTTTTAATAGATAAATCTCACAAAGTAAAGCTGGAAGCCAAATCATACTACACAGTTACCTATATATACTTAAATACTACATATTTTACATATTAATAAGTTCGTATTTTTAGATACAACAACCGCGTACATTGCAACAGGATTTTCCGGAAGCAAGGAAATTTGATGAATTGAACGCGTATATTGTACAACAACACTTATAATAAATTTACTATAGCAACAACTTTATTTTATTTCTCAAAAGTTATACGTACCATAAACATATTTCCAAATCATTTTTCATATTTTAAATTGCATAGGTCAGCAACTGTGCAATTGAGTCGCCTGATTTTAAGTTGGTAATATATTTTACTTATAAATAGTTCCTATAGCAAAAATATCACTGCCAGCCTAGGGGTCAGAAAGTGACAGTTTTTCTTTAAATGTTCAGTTGGTAATATAACTACCGTAAACATAGCAAATACTAATATAATTCCGACAAATATTACATCTACACCATATACGTCCATATTATGTCATCACAAGGTAAAACTACATTAAAGCCAAAGTTTTATTATGTTAATTCTACTGATTCTAATCCTACTTATTGCTACTGAAATAATTTTAATATGGAGTCGTGCAGATGCTGTCAATTTGTTGCCGGGAAACACTACACTAAGATGAAACTGACAGTTGAAAGTAACTTCAGCAATTGTCGGCCTCATAGTAATATAGTGTTTTATGACAACACGTTGACAGTGTCCACGCCCTGCCTAAATTGACACGTCTACAACCACATCATTATACAACAACTCAAGCAACAAAAGGTAATTGTGATCATATTAAAACTTAATATCAAAGCACATATTTTAATTATTGATAAGCACAATCCTATATAAACATACATTTTTGTTTATGTAAAATTGATTTTGACATTATACATAATATTTATTTTAATAATATTTTGAAATAAACATTGTAAGGGTCTTGAGGGCTGGTGATGGTGAAACACAGTCTCGGGTTCCAAGAGTCTTTATTCGTATTCAGACGAGATATATACAAATGTTGTGGATAGCCTACTGAAGGTGAAACGTCCCACGACGTGGAAGCGTTACCATTATAATAAAACTATGCACACGTCGGTCCCAAAAATAGTCCCACGCAGTGGAAGCTAAGTTCGGAAGCCGGAATCGTAATTTGTATATCTAGGAATATCTATGTATTAACCACTATCAATCACCTTTAACCACCTCTAACCACACTGAGTCACAAAATTCCTCCGCAGGTCATGTTTCGCCGGAGAATCTTGATATCGCGATTCATAATTTGTACGTATCCGTAGCAGCGCCGCAGCAGCGCCATCTCTCGGCGACGTGATGGGACTACTCTTTTGTATGAGGTGTTACAACATGTAATTAATGTTTTTTTTAGATTCAACCACCACGAGTACCGCTACATGTGCAACTGAAACTGCGAAAGGTATTTTTTATTTTATTTTGCTTTTAGGATGATATTTAACATAAATATAATATTAGAAACTACAGATGCCACTGAAAATATATTAGGCTAGATTTCATGTCTTGGTGAGTAGGAGGGAGTTAACGTTTAATTCTTGAATAAATAATTCTTTATCGTTTATAACCATAAAATCATAAGTTGATGACAAATATTCATGATTTTTCGCTAACCTGTATAATGTCTTAATTTTTTTTTTTATGGCATAGAATGACAAGACGAGCATGCCGTTCGCCTGATGGTAAGCGATACGACCGCCCATAAACAGTAGTAGCACCATACAGCACCTTGAGTTACAAAGTAATGTGTGGCATTCCACTGCGCTCGTCATCCTTAGCCATTAAGATGTTAAGTCTCATTATGTCCAGTAGTTACACTGGCTACAATGTCCTTCAAACCGAAACACAACAGTGCATGCACACTGCTGCTTGGCGGTAGAAATAGACATTGCGGTGGTACCCACCCAGACGGTCTCTTACATATGAGAGACCTACCACCAGTAAAATCAATCAATTAATCACTATTGGTATGTCTAGTACAAGAAACATATAAAATAATATGGGTACTCATTAAATTTTTTAGGTAATACTCCTTATATGCACTGCCTTTTATGGAATCGGATATAATTGCTGTATTGAAAATATAAAATGCTCTGTAGACAAAATTATATTATTGGAACGAAGTTCCTTATCGCGCGTTGTGAAAGGGGGCTGGACGGAAAAGTTGTCACGACACTTTTTGCCATTATCTTACTAATATGAACCTTAAATACAATGCGTAGAAGCTATAATTCTTGAAACGAGTATACTTTTATTTATTTTATTTATTAAAGTCATTAAAACCATTTCTTACTAATCTAATATGAACCTTAAATACATTGCGTAGAAGCTATTTCCTCAGCGTTGGCACGGCACGAGTACAAAAAAATTGAACGTAACATTCTTTTTTCAAATTTTGTTGATTTATTCTACTTTACTACTACTGACATTTATCAACAACAAGACTAAACGTAGTTTTCTCGCGTTTAAAAATCTACTTTATGTGGTAAGCGTAAGATCGAATTTGTGTTTAGTCAATCAAAATTTGCGATAAAAATGCTATGCAATAGCTTTACCGCGGTAGTCTCCGAGTGCCACACGTATTTATTTGTTTTTTTCTCTAGAAACTTATGTATTGGAACGGAAATAGGAAAATATTTATATATTTATATATATACACACTCTGTTATATAAATAATATATTTATATATATACACACTCTGTTATATAAATAATATATTTATATATATATACACACTCTGTTATATAAATAACATTTTATTACAATTCCTTCACTAATTAATCGAAAGGAACTTCGTTCCATCCGGGTGTCCCTTGACACCTCTCAAGTTTTTTATTATTTTAAGTGGGCGATGGAATGATGGAATGGATGAATGGATGGAAATGGAACGGTCTGCCGAGACAATGTCCGTAGGTTCAAAACCCAAGGCATACACCTCTGACATTTCGAAGTTACGTGTGTATTATTTAACAATTATCGTCCGCTTTTACGGTGAAGGAAAACATCGTGAGGAAACCTGCATACCTGAGAATTCATAAGAATTTCGAGGGTATGTGAAGTCTGCCAACCCGCACTAGGCCAGCGTGGTGGACTAAGGCCTAACCCGTCTCAGTAGTAGAGGAGGCCCGTGCTCAGCAGTGGGCAGTATTTAACACAGGGCTGGTATTATTATATTATAACATGGTATGTACCAACCATTACCAGACTTATTATTGACCATTTTATAAAAAAAAATTAACGCTATCGGTCTTTTCACAGCAATGTCAACATCACAACCTACTATAACTGCTATGTCAACCACGCAGTCTTCAACCACTGTAATATCTACAACGCAATCTGCAACTCCAGAAATGTCATCAACACCATCTACAACACTTATCTCAACAATGGAATTTACTAATACTACAGAAATGTCAACAACGCAATCCACAACAACACAATATGAAACTATAATGATTTCATCTATACCTTCAACATCTACAACTCAGCCATCATCGCCAGAAGTGTCAAAAACACAATTTACAGAATCAAATGTATCTACAACGCAGTTTACAACTACAGAAATGCCAACAATGCAATCCACAACTACAACTCAGCCTACAACATTAGAAATGTCAACAACACCAAAATTATCAACAATGCAATCTTCAACTACCGAAAATCTAACAAGGCAATCCACTACGCCACAAAATTCAACCGCACCGTGGGTATCTACAAACATGTCATCAGAATCTATGACACCAGGACCATCTACAATTCAGCTTATTACGCCAGAATTATCAACAACACTATCGATCACACCAAAATTAACAACAGCACAGTCTAACACTACAGAAATGCAAAAATCGCAATCCACAACACCACAAAACTCAACGTCTACAAAGCCAGTTATGGCAACAACGCAATCTAGTAATCTAGTAAAGCCAACAACAGCGTCTACGACGATAAAAGTGCCCACAATACAGTCTACAACATCACAAATGTCTACAACTGCACCTACGGCAACTACAGGTATGGACAATATTACCTTAGACGTTAGAGCAATCATTTTGAATAATAGGCTAGGTCCGTGCTCAGCAGTGGGCAGTATACAAGGGCGTCACCAAGGGGGGGTAGGAAGGGTCAGCCAAATACCAATTATTTATAAGTTTTATTTATTGTACAGTCAAGAACTCGTGAAGCTTTACACGTTGGACTCTGTACCGTTATTATTACAATCGCTATAGATGTAAGGCTCGTACTACAAGTGAAAAGCTTCATGTGCATATTAATTTGCCACCCCCACCCCCTGCGCCATCGGCTGGCGACGCTCTTGGCAGTATGAATGATGGGACATTTTTTATGGAGAAGAATTGAAATTGAATACTCAATATTATAAGTGTCATGTTAAAAATATAATGATTGACTCAAGGGCAACATCTTAAATATTAATCCCTTCCTAGCCGATTTCGGCCACGGCGGCCAATCTCAACGGAGATCAGCCAGGTGCGCAGGAGATATTATAGTGCACAAGTGTGTGCGCAATACACAATTGCACTCCCTATTCCTTCACTCTCATAGTCCGGTGAGACGGCAATCCGACATGACCGGAGAGAGATCAGGCGCAGGACTTAACGGCTTTACGTGCTTTCCGAGGCACGGGGGTATCACACCGCCAACTTCCTGACTCCGGGCTGCGATTGAGTAATTTTTAAGATGGAAAAACCCAGTCACAATGTTTTTGGCCCGACCCGGGATTCGAACCCAGGACCTCAGATCGTACTCGTAACGCGTACGCAATACAACTACGCCACCGAGGCAGTCTTGAATATTAAGTATGCTGCGAAACTTTTCACTAAAGATTTTTGTGGTATTAAACTCATGGGATTTATAATAATTAATAATGATCTATAAATAGAATATCTATGAATTTATGTAATGAATCTATTATATATTTATATATTTTCATAACAATCGCAACCCCAACTTTTTACAGGAGCACCAAACTCAGCAAAGATGACTACAACACCGACTCCGAAATGTGATTCAGCCGTTTATAACCGTTTTGTACAAGGCATCATAGCATACAATGGAAAACTGTTAAATGTACGTATAAATCTTTTCATAATATAAAACATTGGGATATCTACTATCTATAACTTTGGTCAATACCTATACATATAAAAGGCTTTGTCCTGAATGACTGACTGATGGATCAACACACAGCCTAAACCGCTGATCGTACAGACCTGAAACTTGGAGGGTGTGTTCTTTGTATGACGTAGGCGTCCGGTAAGAAAGTATTTTTCGAAATTCTACCCCTAAGGGGATGAAAACGGGGGGGCAAAATTTGTATGGGACAATGTGATTCCATGGTCCAATCTACTTCAAATTTTGCATAAACCTTTTTTAACAGAATTTATGGAAGAGGCGATTGGTATTTTATTAAAATTCATCCCATAACGGGGTTAAAAACAGGTAGAACGTTATGTTGGCATTGATTTGCTTCGAAGTTGATATCAATACTCCTTATAGGTCGGAAAAGCATAGCTGGCCGGTATAGTATGACAATTTATTGACAACTCACGAAATACTACGTGTAGGGAAGAGAACAAAAAATAGGTTGCACACAAAGGAGATGTCCGCTTTTTGTATGGGTGCTGGGCCTCAAAATCTAACCATGCTCAAACTTTAGGGATATTAAAGGGGCAAAATATGGAACTTAGATCCATTAAAAAAATATTTTTAGGCCCCTCCATTCATAACTAACTTTTTTAAAAACGTTCATATTAAGTGTAGTTTTCAAGCCAAACAAAATTACATAAATCTCAAAATCGGAGGTCTTTAAAATTAAACGATTTATTGCAAAAGACTAGTTTTCAGGAGTTCTATCCAAATAGATATAAATTGTCTTGTTTAGAATTTCAGGCCCGTTTTTGAACATTTCCTTTGGCACACGGGTTGATCATGTCCTGGATTAAAACATTGGCTACTTTTTATCCCGGGAAAATATAAAGCGGGTCTATTATGCCGGAAAAACATTTAAACGCGGGCGGAGCCCCGAGCATAAGCTGGTCTATATATATAAAACTACAAGTACTAGCAAGCGGCGAAATCTCCCCTTAATATAGTAATTTTACTTTCTTACAGGAGCTCACTTTAGCTACAGCCGGATCTACTTTTATGTTTGCAACTACTACCATATTTTATCTGTTAGGTATTGCAGGACTTTCTCAAAAAGAACCAGAAATCAAGGAAACCTTAACTACGCTAAATTTACGAAGCAAACAAGAGGTAACAATACTTATCTTTTAGACAGCGATTCGATAACTTAAAGAATAAACTTTATAATAATATTAATATTTTTTGGTCTCTATATTTTGTTACAGAATGATCTAATTTTTTACGCCAATTAAATAGCTATCGTGGATATTTCAATATCTTTTTATAAACACGTTTCAAATTTCTAATATTTCTGCTTTCTCTTATAGCTCTTACAATTATCTTACTTTATTTTTGCTGGCTTCTTTTCAGATACGATGTGTTTATCCAGAATACAGAAGTAAGCTTGTAAAAGAAACAAGCTTTATGGATTATTATTATTTTTCTAACGTATACGTTTCGATTGAAAACCCTATCAGTGACGATTTCAGAGATGATGTGAAGATTATTTTTGATAATGTTGCGCAAAATATAAACTTTACAAATCGCGCACAAACTACAGATGAGATTAACCAATATGTAAGCTACGTTTTCTTAAAACTTATAATAGAAAGAAATAATTTCTTGCTTATACTTTTCAGTTACGTTTTGATTTTTTTCATAATATAATCCAAGGATTATACACTATACATACATACACTCACGCCTTTTATCCCCGAAGGTGTAGGCAGAGCGCAACTAGTGCACCCACTTTTCGCCGTGCATATTCCGTCCCATGATGTGATAGGGGGCGAGCCAATCGCCATATCGGGCACAAATTCCAGACTCCGGCTTAATAGTGAGTAGAAAAACCCAATATCACTGCCCGACCCGGGGATCGGACTCGAGATCTCAGCACTGCAGTCGCACCGCAATACAACTACGCCACCGAGGCAGTTATGAGTACATTATTATGCATAATATACAAAAAAAATATTACCTGAATGACAATATGCCAAGGCATGTTGTATGTGTTATCTATATTATCATCACCATCATCATCATCCGCCACATGACGTCCACTGCTGAACATAGACCCCCCCCCCCCCTAAAGATTTCCAGACTATATTATTATAAATAGATTTATCTATATTATAGTAAAATGGTAACGGGCTGTTGTCTGTACACTATAGTTATTGAAGAAAAACTTATAAGGGGGTATTTATTAGAGCATCAGAAACCAAAACAACAGTTTTTAGATTTTTGTCGGTCTGACTGCATGTTGGTACACGCATCACGCAAAAGTTACTGCATAAAATTGTTTGTTTTTACCGATGTGTTTCTAGAGGTCTCACTTAAAATATAAGCTCCATTGTATTTTATTTTATCTATTCTAATATTATAAAAAAGGAAAGATTTATTTTTTTGTTTGTAATGAATAAAATCAAATACTACTTGACCGATTTTAAAAATTCTTTCACCAATACAAAGCTACATTCTCAGCGAGTAACATAGGCTACTTTTTATCATAGGAAAATATTAATGGGACTTTTATCTCGGAAAAACTTCATCACGCGAGCGGAGCCGCAAGCAAAAGCTAGTTTTGTTCATAATATTATAATCCTCGGCTAATTAATATAATACTAATAAGGGTTTTTTTTTTTATTGCTTTGAATGACGAGACGAGCATGCCGTTCGCCTGATGGTAAGCGATACGACCACCCATAAACAGTAGCAACACCATCCAGCACCTTGACTGACAAAATACTGAGTGGCATTTTACTGCGCTCGTCATCCTGAGACATAAGATGTTAAGTCTCATTATGTCCAGTAGTTATACTGGCTACAATATCCTTCAAACCGAAACACAACAGTGCATGCACACTGTTGCTTAGCGGTAGAAATAGACATTGCGGTGGTACCCACCCAGACGGCCTCTTACATAATGAGAGACCTACCACCAGTAAAGTAAACAAAAAAAAAATATATGCAAGTAAAACGAACTGAAAAATATGAACAAAGATAAACTATTTAAACACAAAACATTTTTTTTTATGATATAGGGGGCAAACGAGCATACGGTTCACCTGATGGTAAGTGATCACCGCCACCAATGAACATCTGCAATACTAGGGGGCACAGAGATGCGTTGCCGGCCTTTTAGGTGGGATTACGCTCTTTTTTTTAAGGTCGCCAGGTCGTATCTGTCCGGAAATGCTGCTGAATTAAAGAGGCACGTGAATAATTCCTAATTGCAATGTTTTAACTTGCTTTATATCGTAGGCTGATGAAAATTCAGACACATATTTCAAACATTTAAAATGTTTTAAAGCAAATAATTTACTCATTGTTTTTAATTTTAATCCATTATTTATATTTTTGGGTTGACAGTCTGCGAGTCGTACAAATATTACTGATGTCGTGTCACCGGATCTATTTAGTTCTTCAACATCGATATTTCTTATCGCAAGTAAATCTGTAAAGGTAAAGTCGATATAATGCAATTAAATATAATAAATTTTAAGTAAAGTTATCCATTCATATGCTTTATTTTAGATTGACTTGCAAAAAATGTTTAAGCCAAGCGAAATAAAGGAAAGAGACTTCCGTTCAGGCTCGGGGAAAAATGTGAAAGTACAAACTATGTTCAAGAGAGATATTTTTCCGTTTATGGACCATGCTACTTTGAAAGCAAAGGTAATAACAATAAACTTAAACTTATTAGCTATATTTTCTTTGCAATACTTAACAATTAGTTTTAATCTCTGAACTAAACTTCAATGTTAATTTCAGGTTGTAAAAATACAACATCAAGAGAACAACGTATCACTCGTAATTGTCCTGCCGGATTCTGCTAGTAAAATTAACGAGGTTGCTAAGAAACTTCAAGATCCACAAGTTTTTAATTCATTCTTAAACATGGATAATTCGCGTCCTACCATTATTAATTTGTATATGCCATTTATTAACATAACCTATTCGATGGATTTAAAAAATACTTTACAGAAGGTAAAGTATTGTCTTTAAGAATTCTTAATATGTACACTCAGCCATACATAAGTAGCTGAACAAATTCAAAATTTCATATCCCCTAGACGATTTCAGGTTACAATGCAATGCAATCAGGGGTTAGGCCTTAAGTCCACCATGCTGGCCTAGTGCGGGTTGGCAGACTTCACTAACCCTCGAGATTCTTATGAGATTTCAGGTTATTTGAAACATTTTTTAAGTGAAAACTTCTTTAGCGGCGTTAAGCACTTTTGGGATGGGTGTAAAATGCTAAACTCGCGTCAGGATCACGTGCCCGATCGAAAATGCGTAGGAGGTTTTACCATCCCTTACTAATATGAACCTTAAATACAATGCGTAGAAGCTATAATTCTTAAACGACTACATTTTTATTAATTTCCCCAGCGTTGGCACGGCACGAGTACAAAAGAGCGTAACATTCTTTTTTCAAATTCTGATTTATAAGGGAATAGTGAAATTGTCATTTTTGTGTACGACAGCGCAATAAATAAATATTGTATTTAACCACATAAATGCTAGTACTATTTTACTGATAATAAAGCAATTCGTAGTAATAAGTCAATTTGTAGTAAATGTATTATAATTATATGGACACACGGTTATAATTATAAAGGTTACAACAATTTTAACAAATCTGCATTGGGTTATGATTGGAACAATTCTAATAATACGTCAGTTCCGCAGAATAATGTTACAAATAATAACTCACAAACCAGTGTAGAATATATACAGTGAAAGATTAGTCCCTGTACTTCTCTCTTCCACTGGCATCATTCCTCGCTCCCTACTCACCATTCTGCAATCTCTGATCATGCATGAGCTCTCCTAAATCCTCATTAAAAAGAAACAATACTTAATATAAGTAGAATTGTTATATTTCTGCTTTAATTGTTAGCTCACCCATTATTTTGCTTGGCCCAAAAGCTCGGATTAGTTTCTCATGGGAGAACAATGTACTAAAGAGAATTTTAATAATAAAATTTCTCTGCCCTAAAATCATTCATTAAATACTTAATTATTCGTTACAGACTACAACACTAAAGATCTTTGACGCTGAATCTCCATCATTGAATGTCACTGCCGACGGACAATTGCTTTCAGTTACTGAAGGCAGAGTAAAAGCTAGTTTAGATATGGCTGAATTAGAGTTAACAGGAAAGTTGTCAAAATGTGAGTAAAGAGACTAACAAATATATAATATACTAGCTTTTGCCCGCGGCTCCGCCCGCGTGAATGAGTTTTCCCGGTATAAAAGTCACGCTTTATATTTTCCCGGTATAAAAAGTATACATAATCTACCCGTAGCTTATATGACACGTTCGTAGATTTACCATAGCAGCGCCATCTATTGATTACTTACTCAACCCAGTCGAAAGGTATCGACATCTGTTAGAATCATTCATAGCAGCGCCATCTATTGATTACTTACTCAACCCAGTCGAAAGGTATCGACATCTGTTAGAATCATTTGGAGTTAAGATAATTGTGACTGTCAAATAATAACAGACAAATAATTAGCAATAAATTAAAATTGCGACTATAATTTGAGATTTAAACTATCCTATCTCTCAAGTTGGATCGAACTGCACATGGTGTGCGAATTTTATTATAATCGGTTAAGTGGTTTAGGAGTCCATTGAGGACAAACATTGTGACACGAGATTTATATATATTAAGATATATCTGCCTCGGTGGCGTAGCTGTATTACGGTAGGACTGCTATGCTGAGGTCTCGGGTTTGATCCCCGGGTCGGGCAAAGTGATATTGGGTTTTTCTATTCAGTATCAGCCCGGAGTCTGGAATATGGCGATAGGCTCGCCTCCTATCACATCATGGGACGGAATATGCACGGCGACAAGTGGGTGCACTAAGTGCGCCTCTGCCTACCCCTTCGGGGATAAAGGGCGTGAGTGTGTGTATGTGTGTGTGTTTAAATATATAGTCAAAAGGACTTGCACAATGAGAATGTATGCTTAAATATAGATTACCAATGGCTAAATAGATATTTTTATGATAATTTTCAATAATTTTAGCTGCTATCGCGAAGCAATCTGGTTTTATGGTGCCACTGCGTGATGAGACTATGAGGATTGACCAGCCCTTCATATTTTACTATTTAGTGAACAACGTCCCTGTGTTGTGTGGAGTATACGCCTTATAAAGGTATTTTATTATCTGAATAGAACTAGGGTTATTTTGTATAACTAGTGGCACATATTGCTGCTTTGCATGATTAACCACACAATTCCAAGAAAGTACATTTTACAGGACAGCCATTTGAAATGGATTTTTTTTTGTAGTTATTGAAGATATATAATCCAAGAATGTATTAACCAAAAGGGCATTCATAATTTTTTTGCTAAAATCCTGATTTTTATGTGCTTGGCTTTTAATCGGTTTGTTGATTTTTCTCCAAAAATCAACCGATGACATAAAGACACTTTGTCATACCATTGCACCATTTTTGCCGATATGACTGTGAGTTTTATTTACCATAAACTATGGACTACTATGGATTGTATGGTGTTATAAAACGCAAATTCAAAAATTTTGGATTGTGCGCTTATTCATGCAAAGCAGCGATATATCCTAGAATTTAGAGGCTTTAATTGCATACAAAATTATAGCAACTTCAAATGCTGTATTCATGAATATATTCGTAGCAGCTTTAGTGGAGATAGTTTTAAACAACGAATTGATTAAAGAAAATGAAGGGTAGAAAGTAGTTTAGTGTGCTTAGAATGTCTCCAAAAAGGCACCCATAAGTCGATGTCGTTTAATTTTGATGTTTGTGATTGATCAAGAGACCAATGCGTCAGTCACGTGTTAGTCTCTCAACCAATCCTAATAAAACGAAAGGTATTCGTGTCGTGTTTTTTCGACACATTCTAAGCACACTGATTGTTTTTGGTTCTTATCTTACTTTAACGGTACCTTAGTTTTAATCAAAGAATTTATAAAGCAAAAACTATAAAATATTTTTTTTACAAATGTAATACGTTTTTAAAATTTGGAATATATTTCTTATTTCAGCCATAAATAATTTATTTTTTGCACTTGAAAACCCTTTCAAAGTGAATAATAATATCTTTAGATCTTTTTTTTTTTTCAGATTTCGTGATAATGATTACTAGGGACAAGAAGTTCGTCGTTGAATATTGTGTAAAACTGAATAAATACATACTTAATAAAAATATGGAATATTATTTCTCATTATGCAGCATATTTTACATTTCATCAGGATTCACGAACGACTTTGGAAGATATTAATAACTATTATTAATTTCATTACATATTATGGGGAGAAGCTATTGCTATAATGTGCTCAAAATATTATAAAATAATGTGACCGGATAAAGCCCGGATTCCAACATGGCCCACCATTATCATTAATGATTGTCATATTTTTTTGTGTAATAAAGCAAAAACATACCACGATTTTTAGTTAGTTCTTTTATTCTTAAATTTTATAACATGTAGTGGTATTATGTTGCAAATTAGTCAAGTACAAGTTATTCTTTATATTTCTTCATGAAACGATGTCATGAAGATTTTAAAAATTAGTGGACCATCAATGGTTCCATTACCTTCAATCAATCAATCAGCCTGTCGCCGTCCACTGCTGAACGTAGGCCTCCCCAAGTGAACGCCAACCATCCCGTTCTTGAGCAGCCCGCATCCATCCGCTACCCGCCGCCTTTTTGGAGTCGTCGGTCCATCGTGTAGCAGGGCGTCCTACACTACGTTTACCTAATCGCAGTCTCCACTCCAGCACTTCTCTGCTCCATCGACCGTCTGTCCGTCTGCAGACATGGCCAGCCCACTTCCACTTCAGTGTGCTGATTTTGCGAGCGACGTCGGTTACTCTCGTTCTCTGGATCTTACCTTACAAATAATATATTTGTCCGTTCTAGGAACCCAGAACCACACTGTTCGCAGCCCAGGTTTGCTGCTAAAGTCTATAAATGACGTTGAATTTCCATATTCCACCCTTCCTACAACAAGCTCCTGCACTAAGTCGTGTCGTGCAGTCAACAGAACTGGCATGCCACTGCGGGTGTCCTAAAATTATACTAATATAATCGAAATTCTATCCCCATGGCCCACGGGCATAGGACAGCCAGTAAAAAACATATGCCAATCGAATCAAATCGGATTCTTAATACAAGACGTTTATACTTCCAACATTTATATTCAACAAAACAAGCAAACTGATATCTGTATGAGTATGTTTGTGGAATCAATTAAATCAATTTATGAAAGATCATCGTTATTTGATTGCCCCTTCATCTAGTGGTAACTCGTAGTGACTATTTGTCTGAGTTTATCCCCAAGAAGCCCTGAAAACTTGAACTAGGGAATCGAGGTTGTATTTAAGTAATAATTTTTTTAATATTGTCAAAATTGAACCTGATAAGAAATTCCTTATTAGTCACCGCTTTAGCACATAAAATAATGATTATTGAATTAAATAGAAATAATTTCAGGAACATATTCAACAGTTATTGGAGTTTTATGTTCTAATGTTACGTAAAAGTACAAAAAAATATAAAGGAGAAAGAAAGAGACAAAGTAGAAAATTTGTTTTTTTTTATTTATAAATTCAGTTTAACTACTTTAAAATCTTTTTCAAAGAATTCACTTTTACTTCTAAAGAATTGTCCTTGATAGGTGTAAAAGAATGGTTATTGCCTTCAGTTTCAACTTTGAAAATTAAAGGCCAATAAACATTGATGTATTAAATTTTAAAACATCAATGGCAATAAACATATTATAAACCTGTCTAAGTAAACTTAATGTTGTTAATTACAATAATACAAATAAATGCCAATTTAAATATTTTGAATCATGTGACCTTTGTAGCATAGAACATAATTGCTGATTTTATATTAATTAATCCAATATCACTTTGCCCGACCCGGGGATTGAACCCGAGACCTCAGCATTGCAGTCGTACCGTAATACAACTACGCCACCGAGGCAGTATCAGCCCGCAGTCTGGAATTTGGGCCCGATATGGCGATAGGCTCGCCCCCTATCTCATCATGGAACGGAATACGCACGGCAAAAAGTGGGTGCACTAGTTGTGCCTCTGCCTACCCCTTCAGGGATAAAAGGCGTGAGTGTGTGTGTGTGTGTGTGTGCTTAAGCACCTTCGTGCCGAGGACAGACTCGTTGTGAATGGTTCGATATCGTGCTGCTTACATATTTTGTTAAAGCTTGCACTTGCACGCACAATACAACTGTTTTGTCTGTAATTTTAAGACGCTTTGGGTAAACGCAAAGGCGGCGCAAAACGAATTTATTTGCATGGGACAGTTATATATAATTTGGCTAATAATTCAGGACAATCAATTTCACTATTAAGATTTTTTGGATAAAGACATAGTCGGCTATCTCAAGGCGAATTGTAAGCGGTAACAGATGATGTTCCATGTAGTTATCAGAATTATATGCAATTTTAGAGTGGAAACAAAGGTACTTAATAAAACGTTTTTGAATATTATCGATGCGATCAATGTATATGCGGTAGCGTGGATTCCAAAGGGCATGTCCAAAAACGGGCCTGAAATTTTAAACAAGACAATTTATATATATTTGGATAGAACTCCTGAAAACTAACCTTTTGCAATAAATCGTTTAATTTTAAAGACCTCCGATTTTGATGTAATTTTGGTTGGCTTGAAAACTACATTTAATATGAACGTTTTTAAAAAAGTTGGTTTTGAATGGAGGGGTCTAAAAATATTTTTTTTAATGGATCTAAGTTTCATACTATGCCCTTTGACTATCCCTAAAGTTTGAGCCTTGTTAGATTTTGAGGCCCAGCACTCATACAAAAAGCGGACATCTCCTTTGCGAAACGTATTCCAAATGGCTTCTTACATGTGTACCATATAGGATTTTAAAGGTTTTAGCTTCGATAAAGCATATGTAATTGTCAAATTACATCAACATGAAACACAAATATTAAAAAAAAACTCGTTAATATTATCAAGTCGTGATGTGTAAAAGATGCATAAAAAAGTGTATATGTTCACGATAAAGGCATTACCAAATCATCAGTCGATAATATGTATGACTAGCAGGCATTGATTTATAAAAAACCCAAGATATAATAGATACCCAAGAGATAATCAGCTTCTCAAAAACGTTCGCGAAAAAAGACCGCAAAATTTACAAAATGTGCGCTCATTTCAATTAGTATCGCGTCGCTCGTGTCTGCACGGACGTAAAAATGCGAGAACATTATTTTTCAAATTGCAAAATACTACCTCAAGAACATTAAAAAAGTATGGGATATCGTACCTCCGGTAAGTAAAAAGGTTTGATTTGTTTTTCTTCTTTATATGGCTAAATATAAGAAGAAATGTGTGATTTTTTTTTTATTGCATTGAATGACGAGACGAGCATGCCGTTTGCCTGATGGTAAACGATACGACCACCCATAAACAATAGCAACACCATCCAGCACCTTGATTTACAAAGTACTGTGTGGTATTCCACTAAGCTCGTCATCCTGAGACATAAGATGTTAAGTCTCACTATGTCCTGTAGTTACACGTGCTACAATGTCCTTCAAACTGAAACATACCAGTGCATGCACACTGCTGCTTGGCGGTAGAAAAAGACATTGCGATGGTACCCACCCAGACGGACTCTTACATATGAGAGACCTACCACCAGTCTAGTTTATTTTATGTGATCAAAAATTATTTAAATATTCTTACTATCAAAACACTAATATTAATAATCTGTCTACCAAAATCTACATTTATTAATCTACAACATGTTTCGTACTTTAGACAAATCATATCCGATTGTATGGTAATACAATCGGATATGATATCTTCAGACTTATCCTCGTCTCTAAAATCTTATGTACGCCCTCATCGCCCTGAAATTGGCATATTCTCCATTCCCACACGTATTGCAGATCGGTGAAACCAACATAACCGTTCCACTCACCTACCAGTGATGGAAGGTATTACTAGACATTTCATCGCGAAAAGAAAAAGTTTATTAGCATTGATCGCACGCAAACTTATGACAATTACATTGAATAGCCATACAGCTATGTAAACTAACTTCATTACAATAAGCGATATGTAAACAAACATAAAAAACAAACTACATAACATAACATAACATAAAAAGAATTACGTTTAAGTCTATTGTTTACACAATTACTAAAGGGTGAATATTTGAAAACATGCATATTGGCCTGTCTCAAAGGACGCTAGAATTGTGATTATAAATATGTTATTTATAGATTAGAGACACTCACGCCTTTTATCCCCGAAGGGGTAGGCAGAGGCGCAACTAGTGCACCCACTTTTCGCCGTTATTCCGTCCCATGATGTGATAGGGGGCGAGCCTATCGCCATATCGGGCACAAATTCCAGACTCCGGGCTGACACTGAATTTAAAAAACCCAATATCACTGCCCGACCCGGGAATCGAACCCAAGACCTCAGCATTGCAGTCATACCGTAATACAACTACGCCACCGAGACAGTCGGTGGCGCAGTGGTTACTATTAAAATTAATATATATGTCAAAAACATTATTCTGGTTAGCTACATCATCATAAATAGTCAAGATGTTATAAGCAGTGATAATGCAGGCACAAATAAAGTATTCGCTGCATATACTTTATAACAGTCAATAAGTTTAATGTAAAAAATAGCTATATACTAGTAGTGGTTTCAGGGCACCATGGTGAACATAAACCTCCCATAAACATTTCCAGACCAACCTGTTAGAAGCGGCCTACACCCAGAGAGTTCCTGCTACCTTTACGAAGTCATATTACCTTGTAGGTAGACGTCCAATGCTGCGCTTGTCGGTACCTGTCACCACTCAAGAACTTTTCTGGCCCATCTGTAGTTAGCTATACGAGCTATGTACCTTGCCCACTGCCACTTTAGCTTGCTAAGTCACTGGGCTATATCGACGACTTCTTTTCTTCTACGGATCTTCTCATCACCATACATTTTTATAAATATTAAAATGAACTTATCGTTAAAAATCAGTGTACATACATAAAAAGAATACAAACACACGAATTGAGAACCTCCTCCTTTTTTGGAAGTCGGTTAAAAATTATGCATGGTTTTGAGTTTTTGTTTTTTATTAATAAAACACTCGTGTATTTGTGTAACTTTGAATATCTTCGCACAGAGAGGCGCGAATATATGGCCACTAATTTGACACGCAAGCGACGACTTTCCGCAAAATTTTAATGCGTACCTATAACAGCACTCTAGCCCAATAAAGAGCAGAGGTATTGCGTTGACCATGTCAACGAATGGTAGTTAGACTGCTACGCAAAGAAATTTTTCAATGCATTGAATTTGTACTAAAATATATTCTTTGGATATCTATTTATAAATTAATAAATAGGTACTATCAATATTCTTTTTTAACCGACTTAAAAAAAAGGAGAGTCTGTATTCGATCCGTATGTATGTATGTATGTTTGTAAATTTGTATGGCCGCGAGTTTCTCAAAAACTACTGATCCGATTTGGATAGGGTTTTCGTTATTCAAATGGACCTATATTTTTCAGGGAAGGTTTAAGTATATAATTTATTCGGATCTGATGAAGATCTTCGGAGATAGACAACAGAACTCTTGAATAACTAACAGCAGATGACCCGCGAATGCTGCAATCGTATATCGATGATGTATTGTTTACACCATTACATAAATTTACTAATAAAAAGCAATAAATAAAAACTTTTTAACAAAAAATAAAACCGACTTCAAACCACTACAAACAAAAAAATAATTAAACTTTATATTCGCTTAGTATATCCGTATATTTGGAGTCGATGTCTAATTTAAATTGCCAGCTTAGCTAAGGAAATACGCGAACAAATACACGAAAACAATGTTCAATTTAGGCACCGACTCCAAATATACGTATATACTAAGCCAATATAAAGTTAAATCATTTTTTTGTTTGTAGTGGTTTGAAGTCGGTTTTATTTTTGTTAAAAAGTTTTATATTACAATATTTATCCGACACCTCGCTACTCAATTGCGTTTTTTAATAATTTGAGGTAATCGGCCGAAATCGGGGAAATCGGACATCACTGGTAAATAGATTTTGAGTAGTTTTATCATGATTTTTATTAATAACTTGGTGATGCTCGCGGCTCCGCCCGCGTGAAAAAGTTTTTCCGGGATAAAAATAATTTCCCGGGATAAAAAGTAGCCTGTAGCACTCAGGAGTAATGTAGCTTCCTACTAGTGAAAAAAAATTCAGTAGTTCCAGAGATTAGCGCGTTCAACCAAACAAACAAACTCTTCAGCTATATAATATTAGTATCGATTTTAACATTAAGTACATGTTTGGGGCCAAATAGAAGACGTTTAGACAGATGTTTAAGGGATCAGAAAGTTGTAGATAAATCTTAAGTATTTAGTAACTTATTTGACTCTTGCCACACAATTTGCACATTTTCAAAACACCCTATTAAAACGTTATTATATTATATTATTATATTATATTATATGTTTTATGTTTGTACAAGTGCACGAACTTACACGAAGTAGCTATAAAAGAGACAAGTATCTTTGATAAGCAATTCAGTCATAATGTTGAAACTGCTCTTGGTTTTGGCCATAACGGCTAATATACTTTTTATCGATATGGTAGAAGGTATAAAAAAATCACACTATTTAACATTTATAGCAAACAAAACGATTGCTAATTGTTTTTTCTTGTTTTAGCTAATGAAAGAGAGGAGACTACGAGTATCGAAACAACTACTTCCAGCAAATATGTAGCTGGTTGCGACCACGAAGACCACCGTAAGTTTTTAATCATTTTTTTTTCAAAACTAACAGGAAAAACTTGTGTGCCTTTTATAAACCTTAAAAAATAATGTTCAGATTTTTATATACGATAGATACTATGATATTAAAAAAACACAAATTGTCTGTATAATATTATGTTACTGTAAAAGACTGTACTTATATCGCTAAATCTTCGGTCAAAGTAGTCAATCCTAATATTTATCAACATATTAAGTCGGTAAATGTATTTTATTAACAAGATATAACTTTTTAATTTATTTTCATTATAATTTGGGTAATGTTAGTTTTAATGATAACATACACTATGTATGATAATAGATGACATTTACCGAGTCTCTTGTAGTGGAGTCAATGTAGCATTTTACTCGGAAGTCCTCAGGAATAGCTGCGATTTTGATGACTTTTTTAAATTGCTGTTTTTTTTTATATTATTTTAAATCAGCAACCTTGCGAAGCGGGGAAATAATTCTCTATATTAAAAAAAAATATTACGAGTCCGTCCGGCTATTCCACCCAACCGATTTGCATTATTTTCTTTTAATGTAAGGTGATATACAGATTTGTTATCAAGCATTAGGAATCACCTAACTTTTTCCCGTCGCAAGTTACACTCAAACGCGGTTCCCTTCCGTACATTTCTTATGTTTTCATAGTAATCTCTATATCTCCGGTTTTAACTGAGATACGTCGTTGGTTTTGGTCTAAGAACACTCGCTGAAACAGGCTCTTTCATTTGACCATTTTCCCATTTAAATTGGTTACGTTGGAGGGACGCTACGTGTGAACATTTAACTTGACATTCATATATCTAATTAAAGAAAATTCTAGCCGTTCGATCCAACCGTTTTGTTTATTTCTTTTCCATGAAAAGTATAAATGCATTGATTTATCCTCAAGCATTAAAAATCACCTAACTTTCATCCTTCTTAAGCTATACTTGTGTACAAATAAATTAAATCGATTACAAAAAAAATTACGATCGGCCGTTCTTTCCAACCGATTTGCTTATTTTTTTTTAATGATGATGACAAATCTGTGTATCAATACAGTAGCATATTGCATACATACATAGCATCACGCCTTTTTCCTTTTTAGGAGTAGGCAGAGGTGTATCACACCCACATTTCGCCAGCTATGTTAGGTCCCATGTAATAAATAGGTGGCGGGTCTATTGCCATTTACTCATTTACTTATCGCATGTAACTGCTTAGTACTATTACGTACTAGCTTTTGCCCACGGCTCCGCCTGCGTGAATAAGTTTTCCCGGGATGAAAGAGCCGCTTTATATTTCCCGGGATAAAAAGTAGCCTATGTGTTGATCCAGGAAATGATCTACCCGTGTGCCAAATTTCATCGAAATCCGTTCAGTAGTTTTTGCGTGAAAGAGTAACAAACATCCATACATCCAGACATCCATACTTACAAACTTTCGCGTTTATTATATCAGTAGGATTAAAAGATATATTTGTGATATTTACACAATATTTACATCATTTTAAACATTGCAGATATAAAATGCAACGGGCCCTATGAAGTATTTGATCATTGCCCACCGACATGCCCGCCACAGAAATGCGGTGTCAATATCAGGAATTTCCTGTGCCCCGTGCCACCAAAACCCGGTGATCCACGATGCAAACCTGGTTGCCGCTGTATCGATAACCACGTTAGGAACTCTGCTGGCATTTGCATCCCTCGAGAAGAATGCGGTAAGTTGTTTAATGCAAGTTTTAGAACTTGTTTCACAATGTTCAAGTACATTTTATTCAATAGTTATCGTATTCCAACACCTAATGTAGATAGTATTCATTTTATTACTTCTTAATTGCGGGCATACATTAGAATCCGACTTTTCTATTTGGTCAGCTTATACATTTATGTGACGAGTAGCATTTAAGTACTAAGAACTAGTCGTAATACAGACCCTTATAATGCGGGCTCTAAGGCCCACTCAGGTAGATTAAAAGGTAACTAACAAGCAAAAGTAAATTCCATTTTGGAACATGAGTGCCTACTCTGATTTGTAATTGACTTCCCGCTTAGGCCTAGAAATACTTTACAACTATATATTAGCAGTCATGAAATTCTATTGTTAATGTTTTTAAATAGATAATTATTTAGCAATGGAAATACGTAACTGACAAATGTACTATCCTATTTCATAACCTTGCTCTCAGAAACTTGCAAGAACGTAGTAGAAAGATTTTAGCCAACTCTTTTTAATATTGAAAACGGAAAGCTGTGGCCAATGGTGCAGCCAGCCAAAAATGTTAACTACGACATCAATGTGAACTTATGTTATAATTTTGCGACGTGACGCAATATCCAATAATATTCTCTAGTCACTGGATTAATAAGTACGCATACGCATACTCACGCCTTTTATCCCCGAAGGAGTAGGCAGAGGCGCAACTAATGCACCCACTTTTCGCCATTTTTATTCCGTCCCATGATGTGTTAGGGGGCGAGCCTAGCGCCATATCGGGCACAAATTCCAGACTCCGGGCTGATACTGAATAGAAAAACCCAATATCACTTTGCCCGACACGGGGATCGAACCCGAGACCTCAGCATTGCAGTCGTACCGTAATACAACTACGCCACCGAGGCAGTCAGTAATAAGTACGATTAACTTTAAATCTCAGGGCTCTAGAATCTAGATACTACTACAAAATACGAGGTAGCATCTACTTTGCCTCATCCTTTAAGCCTAAGGAAGAATAGACTATATCAGATTCTAAATTTCAGAACCTCAATGCGGTGTAAACGAAAGATTTGAAAAATGTCCAGCTTATTTGTGTGAGCCACAAAAATGTTCACAATTGGGTTATGGCATTAATCATACTTCGATCGACCAAAGTAAGCCGTGTCCTGGCAAGCCGGGATGCGTTTGTAAAAAGGGTTATTTGAGAAATAAGAATGGAGAGTGCATCCCCCAAGAAGAATGTCGTAAGTAAAAATACACGTTTCTAGTTGAAAAAGATAATATTTTGTATTTGAGCAGGTTTATCCGCTTGGATGTTACCTCATATAAAATAATTATATTTGTGAAAACTCCACTATAATGGCTTATTCTGAAAAAGTTCGCCATGTTTCTAGCGTCCGTTAACGCATGCAACGTCCCTTTGATGGTTATTACATTAATATTGCACTGTACTTAACCATTAAGACTAGTATAGGTTTCTTGCCATAAAAAGAAATAAAAATATGTATATACGACTATTCTCTCCGATGGACAATAATCCCTATCTCGTTTTAGCTTCCTGCAAAAAGGACGCAAATGCAAAAGCAGGTTGTGGGATGTATTGTAAAAATAGAAATAGAAATTTATTTGGTACAAAGAAATTATTTAACAAACAGTACTGTCAGGGGCCTTTTTTTAGGTAACATTATACCTGTGCCAAAAGGCCCCCCTCTTCCATTACTAAATTAAACAAAGAATTATGAAGAGAAAAAAAATCTATCTAATAATAATATTAAACACAATAAAAAAGTGTATTTGTGTGAGAGTGTAAATGCGTGTGTGCGTATCGTAACCAACGATGTTCATCCAACGAGGTCAAAAACCTGGACCATGCATTTTAAAGTGCATCCTCAATACTTGTGATTGTAAAAGAGAATACTACTTGGACGATAATACAGGAAAATGTGTTCCACCAAAAGATTGCAGTGTGTATCCTTTGTGACTATAAAAAAAATAGTCACAATAGATATAAATTCGTGTTTATCTATTGTGACTATAAAAAAAATAGTCACAATAGATATAAATTTATAATAATAGAGACCTAAATAAAACATAGGTTTTAGAGGACACGTCAAACAAATAATTTAACATTAGTTTCATCATCGTGCTAAAGTTGTCTATGCTAAAATTGTGTCTCTTTTGATGGAGATTGTTGGAAATGTTATCCGGAGATCTTGTTCATTTTACGACATAAATCGAGTCTATAGTGCTTAAGCCCAATACATGTGAATACGAACAAATTAAAATATGATAAATTCGCTCCTCATCGCTCATAATGCTGGTTGCTAGATATTTGTTTTTATCTAACGTATCGCATGTAGTTCTTCTGGTAACATTTGTTTATGACACTCATACCTATGATTTAGATGCCGAGTGCATACGAATCGTCACGACTACAAGTATGTAAACAGCTTATTCGTATGTATTGGTTACTCATAATTCAGTCATATTTATTCGCCAAGTTACTCGGCCAATTATTCGCCAATAGTGTAAATGAGGCATTAGAATGATAAGTACTGGCAAATTATGGCACTTCATAACTTACTTTGATTATAGGTCCCGTGTGTGGCGTCAACGAAGTCTACAAAAAATGCATTACAAAAAGCTGCGCTGATAAAAATAAGTGTTCTGCTTTGGGATACGGCATAGTGTGTGAAGAAGATGGTAAAAACTGCACTCAAGGTTGTCTCTGTAAAGATGGATATCTTCAAGACGCTAAGGGTGTGTGCATCCCTAAAGACCAGTGTCGTAAGTTATATTTTACTCTTCTTTCTATGCATATCCAATACCTGTAGTTTCCCTGTAGGCAGCGGCTTGGGTGTTCCCTTAGCATTGCTTAAAGTCCTTACCATCAGGCGGCCCGCTTGCTTGTTTGCCTACGTAGGCAAAACTTGCAAATAATATAATATACTCCCAGCAAAGTATATCTTTACTTGTTATTCTACGATACGAGCTACTCATATGACGTCACAAAAAGCAGTATGTTTAATTAATTTCGGCGTTAGAATAACTGTTCGTACGACATATTTTTCGCAGAAATATGCTACTTGTAGTTGAATGTCGAATGGCCAGAGTGATGGTCAATTTAATCTGATTGAGACATTGATTGAGATTACAAATTTGTTATACCTTTATTAATGACTAGCATTTTCCCGCGGCTCCGCCCGCGTGTAAAAGTTTTTACAAGATAAATATTTTCCAGGGATATAAATTATAACACTCTGGAATAATGTAGCTTCCTATTAGTGAAAGAATTTTCAAAATCGGTTCAGTAGTTCCAAAGATTAGCCCCTACAAACCTAAAAACTCACAAAATTTCCTTTTTATTATAATATTGCAACCCCTATTTTCCCAGTTAATGAAGGTAGTTTCTAAATATAAAAAATTATGCCTAATTAATTTTAGTAAAGAACATGTTATTTGAGTTTGGAGTTGATAGCTTTAAAAATAAAAGATATTTCATACAAACGTGTACCCCCTATTTCACCCCTTTGTAAGGGTTGTTTAGAAAAATAATTAAGTACATTGTAATTTCTTTAAATAATGAATATTTTCTAGTAAACCCTAAATACTATTAAAAGTATATAAGTTTCATACAAACTTTGTCACCCCTTTTTACCCACTTAGGAGTTGAATTTCGTAAAATACCGTCTTAGTGAGCACCTACGTCCTAAAAGGAACCCCCATGCAGAATTTGAGACTCCTAGCACTTGTAGTTTCTGAGATTTCGTGATGAATGAGTGAGTGAGTGACCTTTCGCTTTTATAAATATAGATTTGTAACCTTGTGTCTGTCTGGCGGCAGTCTGTTCCTCTACAATCTTATATTTATTGAAACATGTAGTAACTAAAAAATTGCTTGTTAAACTTTTTCGAAAAATTAATGGTAAAATGCCGGGTTTATTACGCAAATATTATAAAGATCTTATATCTCACATTAAAATAAAAATTTCTTTCGATGGTACTAATCGATACGATTTTATTAAAGTAAAAATATAGGTCCATAAATCCAAAATAAATAAATAATCATGTCTCTTTATTCACTATTACTGTGGTCGCAATAGCTGAATACAGCCAGCTATAAAATAATAGTATTATAGAAATTAACATAATAAATGGTTTAAAATATTGCAAAGATGGAATGAGCACGCAATTATTTATATTTTTCGCAGCGTCATGCCATGGAGATCCAAAAGCAAAGCACGGGTGCGGCGTCAACTGCAATAAACATTGCGCGGACTTATTTGGCTTCCATGTACCGTGTAAAAGAATATGTTATCCCGATGGTTGTGACTGTATAGACGATCACTATTACGATGAAAACCAAATGAAGTGTGTCCCCGCTGAACAATGTAGTAAGTTCTATTATGCGTATGACTTATGAGAAACTAGCTTTTCCTCACAGAATGATATGGGCGATGGTCTGTCTGTGTGCCAAAGTACCTCCAAATACCACAAGATTTATATCATCATCGCTAGAAATTATTTAACTGTGGCAGTAATCACGTCGCTGTCGTCACATAGGTATTTTTTATATCTTTTTTTATTTCTCTTAATTAACGAGACGAGCATGGCGTTCGCCTGATGGTAAGCGATACAACCGCCCAGAAAGAGTAGCACCGCCACACATAACATTGAGTTACAAAATACTGCATGGTACTCAACTGCGTTCGTCGCTCTGAGAAATTAGATGTTAAGTCTCATAATGCCTAGTAATTACTCTGGCTACAATGTCCTTCAAACCGGAACACAACAGTGCATGCACACTGCTGCTTGGCGGTTGAAATAGACATTGCGATGGCACCTATTTAGACGGCCCCTTGCATACTACAGATTATTTTTATGTTACCACCAGTAAATTTAAAAACAGCTTCAATTTCGTTTTTTTTTCCAGCTCCATATTGTAGTAAAGACAAACATGAGGTTTACTCCCGTTGTATTAATGGTGGATGTCAAGCGAAATCTTGTTTAGATTTAGTCAAACCAAGACCGTGCATTAAACTTAACCCTGAATCTTGCATTAAGGGCTGTCTTTGCGAAAAAGGCTACCTGCGAGCATCTAATGACTCCTGCATACCAGAGGACCAGTGTAATCGTAAGCATAGATACTATTAATAATACCTATATTGTATACTGCCCACTGTTTAGTACGTGCCTCCTCCGCTACTGAGAGGGTTTAGGTCTTAGTCTACCACGCTGGCCTAGTGCGGGTTGGCAGACTTCACATGCCGTCAAAATGTTTATGGAGAATTCTATGTATGTATTCTGAGGTATGTATGTTTCCTTTATCAATAAAGCGAATGATAATTGATAAACAACACACGTAACTTCGAAGAGTCAGAGGTGTGTGCCTTGGCTTTTAACCCGCACACATACGTCTAGGCAGACCGTTCCATTTCCAACTAGGTGCACGTATCGTGTACATAACCTAATCATAGGGCTTTATACTTATATAATAGCTTATCACTTTATTGAAATAATTAATTGAAATTACCTAATTAATTTCAGCTTGCCCGAGGCCTAATGAATATTTTGATAAATGTCCACTAAACTGTCCTCCACAAACTTGTGAAAGCATCGGCAAGGTCTATTCTTGCCCATTAATACTATCAAATTCATCAGCACAATATTGCAAGCCGGCATGTCGGTGTAAAAAAGGTTACTTCAGAAATAAGATTGGAGAGTGTATATCAAAAGCCAATTGCTGTAAGTGTAAAGGATTCACTAGTTAATGACAATTCATTTTAATACAATATATATTTGTTTAATGCCTCGGTGGCGTAGTTGTATTACGGTACGACGGCAATGCTGAGGTCTCAGGTTCGATCCCCGGGTCGGGCAAAGTGATATTGGGTTTTTCTACTCAGTATCAGCCCGGAGTCTGGAATTTGTGACCGATATGGCGATAGGCTCACCCCCTATCACATTATGGCACGGAATACGCACGGCGAAAAGTGGGTGCACTAGTTGCGCCTCTGCCTACCCCTTCGGGAAAAAAAGGCGTGAATATGCGTATGCGCATATTTGTTAACGTCTGAATCAACCATGGTTGAATTTGCATCATAATAACATTTATAAGATACTTTATGAAATTAATAATTGTAAGGTTTACTTGATTTAAATTGACTACTGCAATATTGTAAATTACTTTTTTAAAGTGAAATGTACTGGACTTTTCGAATACTACTCTTGCGGCAGTGCATGTGACAATGAATGCGATAAAATCGAAACACAAAGCCAAGATAATTGCCCTATCATAAACGTTAAGTGCAACGAAAAATGTTACTGTGAAAAGGGGTATGCCCGAGCAATGAACAAAACCTGCATTCCCATTCCGAGGTGTAAAGGTAAGAAAATACCAGCTTAGCTTATTATAATTTTGTAGTGACTGGGTGGACCATTTATAATGCTAATATCGCGACAAAATCTAGCATCGTTTAGAGCCTTATTTAGATGGAGCGATAATTGCACTAACAAGACCAGTCTTTTTAAATATCTTACAAAATACTCGTATACCTCAACGCTATAATCGGCTTGTCATTGCTCGTGTACAGTCGGAGTAATTTGTACAGCAATAATTGCGCACGATTTTTACTAGCAACAAATGATCCGTCAAAATGAGATTCTAAACTATGCAAGATTTGTATTTTAGTGTTTGATATTCTATCTTAAACACGGATATTATAAAGTTATAGTAGGATTTACCTAATCAAATTTAATATCAATCATTTTAGAGCCTCAGTGCGGTGTGAACGAACAATATGAAAAATGCCCTGCACGATTATGTCGACCAGAGAACTGCACGCAACTAGGATACCCAATACCTTGCCCGAGAATTGCAGCGGGCGCTAAATGTCTTGGAAAGCCGAAATGTGTTTGTATCGAAGGATACGTCAGAAATGATAAGGGTATTTGCATTCCCATGGGCCAATGCCGTGAGTATTCTTAATGTACTTAGATCGCTTTTTATAGAAGAGTTGTAAGAAATCCACTAGATGGTAACTTGCGAACGATCTGTGAAAACTCGCAGAAGCAAAAAAAATATTAACTAACAAGCAAAAGTAAATACCATTTTAGGACATGAGTGCCTACTCTGATTTGTAATAGACTTCTCGCTTAGACCTACAAATACTTTACAACTATATATTAGCAGTCATTAAATTCTATTGTTAATGCTTTTAAATAGATAATTAGTTAGCTATGGAAATACGTATCTAACAATTGCACGATCCTTCTTCATAAACTTGCTCTCAGAAACTTGCAAGAACGTAGTAGAAAGATTTTAGCCAACTCTTTTTAATATTGAAAACGGAAAGCTGTGGCCAATGGTGCAGCCAGCCAAAAATGTTAACTACGACATCAATGTGAACTTATGTTATAATTTTGCGACGTGACGCAATCCTACTAATATTATTAACGCGAAAGTTTGTAAGTATGGATGTATGGATGTTTGTTACTCTTTCACGCAAAAACTACGGAACAGATTTCGTTGAAATTTGGCGCACGGGTAGATTATGTCCTGGATTAACACATTAGCTACTTTTTATCCCGGGAAAGTATAAAGCGGGACTTTTATACCAGGAAAACTCAATCACACGGGCGAAGCTTCGCGCAAAAGCTAGTATCCAATAATATTCTCTAGTCGCTGGATTAATAAGTACGATAAACTTTAAATCTCAGGGCTCTAGAATCTAGATACTACTACAAAATACGAGGTAGCATCTACTTTGCCTCATCCTTTAAGCCTAAGGAAGAATAGACTATATCAGATTCTAAATTTCAGAACCTCAATGCGGTGTAAACGAAAGATTTGAAAAATGTCCAGCTTATTTGTGTGAGCCACAAAAATGTTCACAATTGGGTTATGGCATTAATCATACTTCGATCGACCAAAGTAAGCCGTGTCCTGGCAAGCCGGGATGCGTTTGTAAAAAGGGTTATTTGAGAAATGAGAATGGAGAGTGCATCCCCCAAGAAGAATGTCGTAAGTAAAAATACACGTTTTTAGTTGAAAAAGATAATATTTTGTATTTGAGCAGGTTTATCCGGTTGGATGTTACCTTATATAAAATAATTATATCTGTGAAAACTCCACTATAGTGGCTTATTCTGAAAAAGTTCGCCATGTTTCTAGCGTCCGTTAACGCATGCAACGTCCCTTTGATGGTTATTATATTAATATTGCACTGTACTTAACCATTAAGACTAGTATAGGTTTCTTGCCATAAAAAAGAAAAAAAAATATACGACTATACTCTCCGATGGACAATAATCCCTATCTCGTTTTAGCTTCATGCAAAAAGGACGCAAATGCAAAAGCAGGTTGTGGGATGTATTGTAAAAATAGAAATAGAAATTTATTTGGCACAAAGAAATTATTTAACAAACAGTACTGTCAGGGGCCTTTTTTTAGGTAACATTATACCTGTGCCAAAAGGCCCCCCTCTTCCATTACTAAATTAAACAAAGAATTATGAAGAGAAAAAAAATCTATCTAATAATAATATTAAACACAATAAAAAAGTATATTTGTGTGAGAGTGTAAATGCGTGTATGCGTATTGTAACCAACGATGTTCATCCAACGAGGTCGAAAACCTGGACCATGCATTTTAAAGTGCATCCTCAATACTTGTGATTGTAAAAGAGAATACTGCTTGGACGATAATACAGGAAAATGTGTTCCACCAAAAGATTGCAGTGTGATTCCTTAATATTTTTTTTATAGTCACAATAGATATAAATTTATAATAATAGAGACCTAAATAAAACATAGGTTTTAGAGGACACGTCAAACAAATAATTTAACATTAGTTTCATCATCGTGCTAAAGTTGTCTATGCTAAAATTGTGTCTCTTTTGATGGAGATTGTTGGAAATGTTATCCGGAGATCTTGTTCATTTTACGACATAAATCGAGTCTATAGTGCTTAAGCCCAATACATGTGAATACGAACACATTAAAAAATGATAAATTTGCTCCTCGTCGCTCATAATTCTGGTTGCTAGATATTTGTTTTTATCTAACGTATCGCATGTAGTTCTTCTGGTAACATTTGTTTATGACACTCATACCTATGATTTAGATGCCGAGTGCATACGAATCGTCACGACTACAAGTATGTAAACAGCTTATTCGTATGTATTGGTTACTCATAATTCAGTCATATTTATTCGCGAAGTTACTCGGCAAATTATTCGCCAATAGTGTAAATGAGGCATTAGAATGATAAGTACTGGCAAATTATGGCACTTCATAACTTACTTTGATTATAGGTCCCGTGTGTGGCGTCAACGAAGTCTACAAAAAATGCATTACAAAAAGCTGCGCTGATACAAATAAGTGTTCTGCTTTGGGATACGGCATAGTGTGTGAAGAAGATGGTAAAAACTGCACTCAAGGTTGTCTCTGTAAAGATGGATATCTTCAAGACGCTAAGGGTGTGTGCATCCCTAAAGACCAGTGTCGTAAGTTATATTTTACTCTTCTTTCTATGCATATCCAATACCTGTAGTTTCCCTATAGCCAGCGGCTTGGGTGTTCCCTTAGCATTGCTTAAAGTCCTTACCATCAGGCGGCCCGCTTGCTTGTTTGCCTACGTAGGCAAAACTTGCAAATAATATAATATACTCCCAGCAAAGTATATCTTTACTTGTTATTCTACGATACGAGCTACTCATATGACGTCACAAAAAGCAGTATGTTTAATTAATTTCGGCGTTAGAATAACTGTTCGTACGACATATTTTTCGCAGAAATATGCTACTTGTAGTTGAATGTCGAATGGCCAGAGTGATGGTCAATTTAATCTGATTGAGACATTGATTGAGATTACAAATTTGTTATACCTTTATTAATGACTAGCATTTTCCCGCGGCTCCGCCCGCGTGTAAAAGTTTTTACAAGATAAATATTTTCCAGGGATATAAATTATAACACTCTGGAATAATGTAGCTTCCTATTAGTGAAAGAATTTTCAAAATCGGTTCAGTAGTTCCAAAGATTAGCCCCTACAAACCTAAAAACTCACAAAATTTCCTTTTTATTATAATATTGCAACCCCTATTTTCCCAGTTAATGAAGGTAGTTTCTAAATATAAAAAATTATGCCTAATTAATTTTAGTAAAGAACATGTTATTTGAGTTTGGAGTCGATAGCTTTAAAAATGAAAGATATTTCATACAAACGTGTACCCCCTATTTCACCCCATCACCACCCACGTCTTAGTGAGCACCTATGTCCTAAAAGGAACCCCCATGCAGAATTTGAGACTCCTAGCACTTGTAGTTTCTGAGATTTCGTGATGAATGAGTGAGTGAGTGACCTTTCGCTTTTATAAATATAGATTTGTAACCTTGTGTCTGTCTGGCGGCAGTCTGTTCCTCTACAATCTTATATTTATTGAAACATGTAGTAACCAAAAAATTGCTTGTTAAACTTTTTCGAAAAATTAATGGTAAAATGCTGGGTTTATTACGCATATATTATAAAGATCTTATATCTCACATTAAAATAAAAATTTCTTTCGATGGTACTAATCGATACGATTTTATTAAAGTAAAAATATAGGTCCAAAATAAATAAATAATCATGTCTCTTTATTCACTATTACTGTGGTCGCAATAGCTGAATACAGCCAGCTATAAAATAATAGTATTATAGAAATGAACATAATAAATGGTTTGAAATATTGCAAAGATGGAATGAGCAGGCAATTATTTATATTTTTCGCAGCGTCATGCCGTGGAGATCCAAAAGCAAAGCACGGGTGCGGCGTCAACTGCAATAAACATTGCGCGGACTTATTTGGCTTCCATGTACCGTGTAAAAGAATATGTTATCCCGATGGTTGTGACTGTATAGACGATCACTATTACGATGAAAACCAAATGAAGTGTGTCCCCGCTGAACAATGTAGTAAGTTCTATTATGCGTATGACTTATGAGAAACTAGCTTTTCCTCACAGAATGATATGGGCGATGGTCTGTCTGTGTGCCAAAGTACCTCCAAATACCACAAGATTTATATCATCATCGCTAGAAATTATTTAACTGTGGCAGTAATCACGTCGCTGTCGTCACATAAGTATTTTTTATATCTTTTTTTATTTCTCTTAATTAACGAGACGAGCATGGCGTTCGCCTGATGGTAAGCGATACAACCGCCCAGAAAGAGTAGCACCGCCACACATAACATTGAGTTACAAAATACTGCATGGTACTCAACTGCGTTCGTCGCTCTGAGAAATTAGATGTTAAGTCTCATAATGCCTAGTAATTACTCTGGCTACAATGTCCTTCAATGTCTTTTTTTTTTTAAAAACAGCTTCAATTTCGTTTTTTTTTCCAGCTCCATATTGTAGTAAAGACAAACATGAGGTTTACTCCCGTTGTATTAATGGTGGATGTCAAGCGAAATCTTGTTTAGATTTAGTCAAACCAAGACCGTGCATTAAACTGAACCCTGAATCTTGCATTAAGGGCTGTCTTTGCGAAAAAGGCTACCTGCGAGCATCTAATGACTCCTGCATACCAGAGGACCAGTGTAATCGTAAGCATAGATACTATTAATAATACCTATATTGTATACTGCCCACTGTTTAGTACGTGCCTCCTCCGCTACTGAGAGGGTTTAGGTCTTAGTCTACCACGCTGGCCTAGTGCGGGTTGGCAGACTTCACATACCGTCAAAATTTTTATGGAGAATTCTATGTATGTATTCTGAGGTATGTATGTTTCCTTTATCAATAAAGCGAATGATAATTGATAAACAACACACGTAACTTCGAAGAGTCAGAGGTGTGTGTCATAGTAGTCATACGTCTAGGCAGACCGTTCCATTTCCAACTAGGTGCACGTATCGTGTACATAACCTAATCATAGGGCTTTATACTTATATAATAGCTTATCACTTTATTGAAATAATTAATTGAAATTACCTAATTAATTTCAGCTTGCCCGAGGCCTAATGAATATTTTGATAAATGTCCACTAAACTGTCCTCCACAAACTTGTGAAAGCATCGGCAAGGTCTATCCTTGCCCTTTAATACTATCAAATTCATCAGCACAATATTGCAAGCCGGCATGTCGGTGTAAAAAAGGTTACTTCAGAAATAAGATTGGAGAGTGTATATCAAAAGCCAATTGCTGTAAGTGTAAAGGATTCACTAGTTAATGACAATTCATTTTAATACAATATATATTTGTTTAATGCCTCGGTGGCGTAGTTGTATTACGGTACGACGGCAATGCTGAGGTCTCAGGTTCGATCCCCGGGTCGGGCAAAGTGATATTGGGTTTTTCTACTCAGTATCAGCCCGGAGTCTGGAATTTGTGACCGATATGGCGATAGGCTCACCCCCTATCACATTATGGGACGGAATACGCACGGCGAAAAGTGGGTGCACTAGTTTCGCCTCTGCCTACCCCTTCGGGAAAAAAAGGCGTGAATATGCGTATGCGCATATTTGTTAACGTCTGAATCAACCATGGTTGAATTTGCATCATAATAACATTTATAAGATACTTTATGAAATTAATAATTGTAAGGTTTACTTGATTTAAATTGACTACTGCAATATTGTAAATTACTTTTTTAAAGTGAAATGTACTGGACTTTTCGAATACTACTCTTGCGGCAGTGCATGTGACAATGAATGCGATAAAATCGAAACACAAAGCCAAGATAATTGCCCTATCAAGAACGTTAAGTGCAACGAAAAATGTTACTGTGAAAAGGGGTATGCTCGAGCAATGAACAAAACCTGCATTCCCATTCCGAGGTGTAAAGGTAAGAAAATACCAGCTGAGCTTAATATAATTTTGTAGTGACTGGGTGGACCATTTATGATGATAATATCGCGACAAAATCTGCCATTGTTTAGAGCCTTGTTTAGATGGAGCAATAATTGCTAGCAATAATATTCTTATTAAATATCCTTAAAAATACTCGTATACCTCAACGCGGGCGATATATAATCAGCTTGTCATTACTCATGTTCAGACGCAGTAATTTGTACAGCAATAATTGCGTACGATTTTTACTAGCAACAAATGATCCGTCAAAATGAGATTCTAAACTATGCAAGATTTGTATTTTAGTGTTTGATATTTCTATCTTAAACACGGATATTATAAAGTTATAGTAGGATTTACCTAATCAAATTTAATATCAATCATTTTAGAGCCTCAGTGCGGTGTGAACGAACAATATGAAAAATGCCCTGCACGATTATGTCGACCAGAGAACTGCACGCAACTAGGATTCCCAATACATTGTCCGAGAATTGCAGCGGGCGCTATATGTCTTGAAAAGCCGAAATGTGTTTGTATCGAAGGATACGTCAGAAATTATAAGGGTATTTGCATTCCCATGGGCCAATGCTGTGAGTATTCTTAATATACTTAGATCCCTTTTTATAGAAGAGTTGTAAGTAATCCATTAGATGGTAAGATGCGAGCAGTCTGCGAAAACTCGCAGAAGCAAAAAATTTATTGCGTTGCCAACTTCCAATAATCACCGAAACGTAAAACTAAACAATACAGACACGTCAGTTCTGAGTGCAACAGTAGTACTTTAAAACCCGCCTCGAGATTCGAACTCAGGACCTCACAGTTCACAGACTATATGCGATGTTACTAGACCAAAGAAGCAACCTATTACAAATATTTATGATAGGCCATTTAACAAATTGTCATGATTTAAATCTTTATAAATAAATATAATAACAAAATGCTTTTAGCCTCATGCCGTGGTGATCCTAACGCTAAAACTGGCTGTGGATTCTGCGGAAACAGATGCTCCGATAAAGATAAAAAAAATGTGGCGTGTCCCGCTATATGTGAAGTAAATGGCTGTGAATGCAAAAAGGGATACTTATACGATAAAGTAAAAGGAAAATGTGTCGTGCCTAAAGATTGTAGTAAGTATTTTTAATTTAAGTATACTCAATAAATACATTTAAAATGAGATATTCTGTAATCAAAGAATATAAGCAAATCTTTTTAGTGGTTTCTGGTTTGGAAGCAAATATTCTGTATTCAATAATATATTTTTCAGCACCTGAGTGTGGAAAGAATGAGCAATATTCAAAATGTCCTGCGGGAATATGTCGTCCCGAAAGTTGTTCCCAATTAGGATTTCCAATAACTTGTTCAATGGTGACACCAGACGAAGAATGCCCAGGGAAACCAGGATGTATCTGTAACAAAGGTTATGCAAGAAACGACAAGGGTATTTGTGTTTCATACGAAATGTGTCGTAAGTATAATTCAGTAACAAAATATTTTCTTACGGCTGTACCCATAACAGTCCGTTCCCAATCAAAAGTAGCAATAAAGCATTTTAGAATGTTCCTATTAATTAAAGAATTTTCGGATTCAGACTAGTTCCAGAGATTACCGTTCCAAGAAAAGAACACAATATTATACATACAGTTCAGCTACATACCTGTAGACTGTTATTTGATTGTTAAAATGATTTGATGGCTTTTAGAATATAACTGTCTAGTATCTACAAACTTTCTCAATAAGAATCATATACTTCCACTTGTGCCTTATTCAGATGATAAAAATTACATACATACATAGCATCACGTCTTATTCCTAGGTAGTCAGAGGTGTATCACACCCACATTTCGCCAGCTATGTTAGGTCCGATGTAATAGGGGGCAATTGCTATTTACCGGACACATTTCCAGATTCCGGGCTGATACTCAGTAGAAAATCCTAATAGAAAAAAATTGGCAACAGTGCATTATAAGAAAAGAAGATACTACAAAAATTCGCTACAGTTTTCATGGTCTTTAAACAATAGTTTTAATTTGTTTGTAGCATCATGTGGAGGCGATTCTAATGCTACTACCGGTTGCGGATATTGTGGACATAGGTGTCAAGACATCGGAATAAAACACGTGCCCTGTCCAAGAATAGAATGTACATTTAACGGTTGTCAATGTAAGAAGGGATATTACTACGATGAAATTAAGGGAATATGCGTCCATCCCGACGACTGCAGTAAGTATATGTCGATGTACAGATAGATGTAAGATGAGCTTATAATTGCTAAGTAATATGGAATTTATGAGTTTGAAATTAATTTGGATTTATATAGCCCGCATTTACTACTATTATCTAAACCTTTTATGTAAACTATGTAGTAAAATGTGACGAATTAATTAGAAAATTATTTCAGCACCTCGTTGCGGTAAGAATGAAGTACCATCAGATTGTGTAAATGGAGGATGTGATAAAAGGAACTGTACACAACTCGGTCAGCCTAAAATCTGTATAGACCCGTTGAAATGCAAAAAAGGATGTGTATGTAAACAAGGATATTTGTGGAACGCTAAAGGAGTATGCGTACCTATAAATGAGTGCCGTAAGTAATACTGTTAAATTCAAATTTACCAAGCGAAGGTCGCCTTTATGTTGTATGTTTTAAAGTTTTAATTGTGATACAATGTTCAGAATATCATAATATAAATTCTTAAAGTGCAACAGAGATCAATTGTTACTCATTTAAATAACGTGCGTTCTTTATTTATTCACATATATTTTTATTGCTTCTAAGTGACGAGACGAGCATGCCACTCGCCTGATGGTAAGCGATACGACTACCCATGGACAGTAGGAACACCATAAAATACTTTTAATTATAAATTACTACGTGGCACTTCACTGCGCTCGTCACCCTGAGACTTAAGATGTTAAGGGTACTGTACTAGGGTTAATTTTTTAGTGCTCATTCTGAGCCCCGTTTATTTAGTCACTGATAGTATATTATGTAAACAGACCTTTATATTCCAAATTTAGATGTATAATTACCAATTTAAATCGCCATAAACTCGTAGATCCAATATAGGTAACAAATTGATTTGTTGTATTCTTGATAATAATTTAAGTTGTTTGTTCATTCTTATATTCTTTTAACCTACCTTTTGGTTGGTTATTTTTTGTGAAGAAGATATTAGTTATCTTTATTTTACATCACAATATTATTATTATCTCATATAATAAATTACTTATTGCAGCTTCACCGTGTGGCAAAAATGAGATACTTCACAACTGCACAGAAGGTGTTTGTGACGTTAAAACTTGTAGAGATCTAGGATTTCCCGTGCCATGCCCAGATGTAGAAAGATGTACTAGAGGTTGCCTGTGTAAATCTGGTTACGTGAGAAACGACAAAGACGTCTGCATTCCAAAATCGAAATGTCGTAAGTTATCATTTTATGCTACATCCGAAAATGTGTAGGTACTAGATTAAATGTAAACTGTAAAACAGTTACATGGACTTAAACAAAATTAAACAAACAGACGAAGTTTATCCTAGAATAATGTACTGTGAAAAGTTTTTAACCGGAAAAAGGCTTCCGAGCTAAGCTAGAAGCAAAAGCTGAAAAACGTGTATAAAACTGAATTTAAAATTAAAAACTAATAACCGTTTACGTACTTTACGTAAAATATGCTCTGCAATCTGAAGAATCCAATTAAATAAGAAGCATATACTTCCACTCGTGCCTTATTCAGATGAAAAAAATTACATACATACATACATAGCATCACGTCTTATTCAGAGGTAGGCAGAGGTGTATCACACGCACATTTCGCCAGCTATGTTAGGTCCCATGTAATAGAGGGCTTATGCTATTTACTGGACACATTTCCAGACTTTGGGCTGATACTGAGTACATTGCACAATGCATTTTAAGAAAAGTAGATACCTACTACAAAAATTCGCTACAATTTTAATCGTCTTTAAAAACTAGTTATAATTTGTTTGTAGCATCATGTGGAGGCGATTCTAATGCTACTATCGGTTGCGGATATTGTGGACATAGGTGTCAAGACATCGGAATAAAACACGTGCCCTGTCCAAAAATAGCATGTATATTTAACGGTTGTCAATGTAAGACGGGATATAACTACGATGAAATTAAGGGAATATGCGTCCATCCCGACGACTGCAGTAAGTATATGTCGATGTACAGAGAGATGTAAGATGAGCTTATAACTGCTAAGTAATATGGAATTTATGAGTTTGAAATTAATTTGGATTTATATAGCCCGCATTTACTACTATTATCTAAACCTTTTATGTAAACTATGTAGTAAAATGTGACGAATTAATTAGAAAATTATTTCAGCACCTCGTTGCGGTAAGAATGAAGTACCATCAGATTGTGTAAATGGAGGATGTGATAAAAGGAACTGTACACAACTGGGTCAGCCTAAAATCTGTATACGCCCGTTGAAATGCAAGAAAGGATGTGTATGTAAACAAGGATATTTGAGGAACGCTAAAGGAGTATGTGTACCTATAAATGAGTGCCGTAAGTAATACTATTAAATTCAAATTTACCAAGCGAAGGTCGCCTTTATGTTGTATGTTTTAAAGTTTTTGGAACGAAGTTCCTTATCGCGCGTTGTGAAAGGGAGCTAGACGGAAAAAAATCTCACGAAAAGTTGTCACGACACTTTTTGCTATTATCTTACTAATATGATCCTTAAATACAATGCGTAGAAGCTATAATTCTTGAAACGAGTATATTTTTATTTATTTTATTTATTAAAGTCATTAAAACCATTTCTTACTAATCTAATATGAACCTTAAATGCATTGCGTAGAAGCTATTTCCCCAGCGTTGGCACGGCACGAGTACAAAAGAATCGAACGTAACATTCTTATTAACCGACTTCCAAAAGGAGGAGGTTATCAATTCGTGTGTTTTTTTTTTTTTTTTTATGTATGTACACTGATTTCTCTGAAAATTGGGAGCGTATTTCCTTGATTCCTTCTTTATTTAGTAAATAAGGGTCGCGAAGTGGTCCCATTTCAATATATCTTGGTATAGGGTTCATCATTTTATGGAACAGACTGAATAGACCTGAATCATATGAGTAATTTCATTCAACGACTTAAAAGTGCCCTTACGAAAATCTATAAGCAACGCATAAATTAGAGGTATTTTTTTATTGAATAAAAGTATAATAAAAGATAATACATATGCACGGTGACCCGTTATACGAATAACAGGGACTCCCACTAGATGGTAAGGGATAAATAGGTATATGAAACGATTTATTTATAAAAAAAGTAATAAATAGCAAAAAACGTAGATTTGTCATATTGCTATTCAAAATGAGTAGGCGCTTTTCGACAGATTCGATAGAATGTGGTTAGTATCTAACTTTAATATCTATCTATAGACTTCTAATGGACCTCAATATATGATAAATATAAGCTGTTTAGTCTTGAGAACGAATATATTATGATGACTTGCAGGATGCTTTTAATAGGTACGTATATTAGTGTAATATGTGTGTGACGCAAAACGTCCATGCAAGTTTGCGATTCTACTAAAGGAAAGGAATGTTTAACTCCTGATTTAATAAATCATTCATCATTGCTACATAATGGAGCATTAAGATTTCCACCTGATTTCTGGATCTACTAGAATCTATACCTTTTGACTTTGGTTTGCAAAGTCTAATCTAACTGCGTATGATGTTCTAGAGATTAGATTAACTCAACATTGCGCATTAGGCTACCCAGTTCTACCCAAATGATGCGTCTTTTATATTACAATACAGACATGAGCTGTTGTCCTAGCGTGACACTACCCTGGCGATCCTTTAAGTTTACGTTCAGAGTCATAAGACCATTCTCAGCCTAATATGACTGCTACTGGTGGTAGGTATCTCATATGTAAGAGGCCGTCTGGGTGGGTACTACCGCAATGTCTATTTCTACCGCCAAGCAGCAGTTTTCATGCACTATTGTTTCGGTTAGAAGGACATCGTAGTCAGTGTAACTACTGGACATAATGCGACATCTTGTCTCAGGATGACGAGCGCAGTGGAATGCCACACAGTACTTTGTAACTCAAGGTACTGGATGGTGTTGCTACTGTTTATGGATGGTCGTATCGCTTACCATCAGGCGACCGGCAAGCTCGTCTCGTCATTCCATTCAATAAAACAATAAAATAAAATATGACCGCTCCGCTCATTCTCGCGGTATGCGGTAAGAATAAATAAGACACTTCTAACAAAAAATATTTTATTTTTCAATACAATGTCAAATAATATACCTAGAATGACTCGGATCATCGTAGCAATATTATACTCTTTGGACTTGGATTATACAGATACAAACCATGAGTTTTTCTAGCACCTTTTCTGTAAAATTCCGTGTTACATAATAACATTTTCCTTCATGGACTATTTTGCTTTTAAGCATAGATATAATTTTCTGAAATAAAAATGAGAACTATTATTATTTTCAAAGGGCTCGGGTAAATTTTTTGAGAGAGCATCCTGAAGTTATTTGTCTTCATCATCGTCATGATTATCACGACACAGAAGAGAGAAAGCTGTATGAATAATGTCCACTGCTGAATATAGGCCTCCCCTAAAGATTTCCAGATGAACCTGTCTTATACCTCCTTTAAACCATGAACACACTATAATCTAGATTTACTTTCAAATCAATTTACTGATATATGTAATTGCGTGCTGAAATAAAGTTAAGCTATAATTCTTCTTCTTCTTTTTATTATGGCTTCCGCCGATTAACTGTCGGTGATTTCGCCAATGTCAAGTAATAATAGCAGATACAAAACAATAATTATAAATTCTTAGAAATAAAAAGTTGTCACCATGTCAAAAAACAAAAGACGAACTAAGCTATAATTAATCCGAAGAAATAATATCCCCATTGACTTCTGTCAATATAATTTGACAGATTTATTAGTTTTTAAAAATTTCCGTTGTCAGTTTTACTCAAAGAGTTTTATATGTCGATATAAGTGATATAAAAACTCTTTCACTTTCAAAAGTCTTTTACTCATGACTCTTGAGCTAGTATTTCTAGCCTTTTATCTATTGTTTGATCATCAAAATATCGAATCAAGGCAGCTTTGGGAATTCCATCTAGCATAATAAATTACAAGATTTTAATATATAATAGCAATAATTATAATATTTAACTCTATATTGCATTACCAATTTACTAACAAGTGAAAAATAAAATCTTTTAAAAAAAAATAGCACCGACTTCAAAAACCACTCTAATGTAAAAAATAACTTATACTTTGCTCATGGGTTATAAGGAAACTTAAATACTACCAATATTATATACACTGCCATTCGTGTGATTATATTTATGTGCAATGAACAAACCTTTGGAGTCGGTGCCGGTCATAAAAAAATCGAACTGCCTACATAAATATGCCATACCATACCAGCCCTGTATTATATACTGCCCACTGCTGAGCACGGGCCTCCTCTACTACTGAGAGGGTTTTAGGCCTTAGTCCACCACGCTGGCTTAGTGCGGGTTGGCGGACTTCACTTACCTTCGAAATTCAGAGAACTTCTCAGGTATGCAGGTTTCCTCACGATGTTTTCCTTCACCGTTAACGCGAGCGATAATTACAAAGAATATACACATAACTTTTTAGAAAAGTCAGAGGTGTGTGCCCTTGGGTTTTGAACCTGTGGACATTCGTCTCGGCAGTCCTTTCCACTACCAACTAGGCTATCGCCGCTTCACACAAATATATTTATTAAAAAATACTCTTAAATTAGACACATTAAATTGTAATATGAACTATGTACTTTACAAAAGAATGAATTAAATAATTCTAGTCGCATGCCAAATTAGACAAAAAATCAGGCACCGAGTCCAAAGGTTTATTCATTGCACATAAATATAATCACACGAATGGCAGTGTATATAATATTGGTAGTATTTAAATTTCCTTATAACCCATGAGCAAAGTATAAGTTATTTTTTACATTAGAGTGGTTTTTGAAGTCGGTGCTATTTTTTTTAAAAAGTTTTTTCAAATTTTGTTGATTTATTCTACTTTGGTAACTGACATTTATTAATAACAAGACCAAATGTGCTTTGCTCGCGTTTAAAAATCTACTTTATGTGGTAAGCGTAAAATCGAATTTGTGTTTAGTCAATCAAAATTTGTGATAAAAATGCTATGCAATAGCTTTACCGCGGACTACCGCCACATACAGTGCCACACGTATTTATTTGTTTTTTTCTCTAGAAACTTATGTATTGGAACGGAAATAGGAAAATATTTATATATTTATATATATACACACTCTGTTATATAAATAAAATTTTATTACAATTCCTTCACTAATTAATCGAAAGGAACTTCGTTCCATCCGGGTGTCCCTTGACACCTCTCATTATTGTGATACAATGTTCAGAGTATCATAATATAAATTCTTAAAGTGCAACAGAGATCAATTGTTACTCATTTAAATACAGTGCGTTCTTTATTTAGATATATATATTTTTATTGCTTCTAAGTGACGAGACGAGCATGCCACTCGCCTGATGGTAAGCGATACGACTACCCATGGACAGTAGGAACACCATAAAATACTTTTAATTATAAATTACTACGTGGCACTTCACTGCGCTCGTCACCCTGAGACTTAAGATGTTAAGGGTACTGTACTAGGGTTAATTTTTTAGCGCTCATTCTGAGCCCCGTTTATTTAGTCACTGATAGTATATGTAAACAGACCTTTATATTCCAAATTTAGATATATAATTACCAATTTAAATCGCCATAAACTCGTAGATCCAATATAGGTAACAAATTGATTTGTTGTATTCTTGATAATAATTTAAGTTGTTTGTTCATTCTTATATTCTTTTAACCTACCTTTTGGTTGGTTATTTTTTGTGTAGAAGATATTAGATATCTTTATTTTACATCACAATATTATTATTATCTCATATAATAAATTACTTATTTCAGCTTCACCGTGTGGCAAAAATGAGATACTTCACAACTGCACAGAAGGTGTTTGTGACGTTAAAACTTGTAGAGATCTAGGATTTCCCGTGCCATGCCCAGATGTAGAAAGATGTACTAGAGGTTGCCTGTGTAAATCTGATTACGTGAGAAACGACAAAGACGTCTGCATTCCGAAATCGAAATGTCGTAAGTTATCATTTTATGCTACATCCGAAAATGTGTAGGTACTAGATTAAATGTAAACTGTAAAACAGTTACATGGACTTAAACAAAATTAAACAAACAGAATAATTCTAATAATTTTATCCTAGAATAATGTACTGTGAAAAGTTTTTAACCGAAAAAAGGCTTCCGAGCTAAGCTAGAAGCAAAAGCTGAAAAACGTGTATAAAACTGAATTTAAAATTAAAAACTAATAACCGTTTACGTACTTTACGTAAAATATGCTCTGCAATCTGAAGAATCCAATTAAATAAGAAGCATATACTTCCACTCGTGCCTTATTCAGATGAAAAAAATTACATACATACATACATAGCATCACGTCTTATTCAGAGGTAGGCAGAGGTGTATCACACGCCCATTTCGCCAGCTATGTTAGGTCCCATGTAATAGGGGGCTAATGCTATTTACTGGACACATTTCCAGACTTTGGGCTGATACTGAGTACATTGCACAATGCATTTTAAGAAAAGTAGATACCTACTACAAAAATTCGCTACAATTTTAATCGTCTTTAAAAACCAGTTATAATTTGTTTGTAGCATCTTGTGGAGGCGATTCTAATGCTACTATCGGTTGCGGATATTGTGGACATAGGTGTCAAGACATCGGAATGAAACACGTGCCCTGTCCAAAAATAGCATGTATATTTAACGGTTGTCAATGTAAGACGGGATATTACTACGATGAAAGTAAGGGAATATGCGTCCATCCCGACGACTGCAGTAAGTATATGTCGATGTACAGAGAGATGTAAGAAGAGCTTATAATTGCTAAGTAATATGGAATTTATGAGTTTGAAATTAATTTGGATTTATATTGCCCGCATTTACTACTATTATCTAAACCTTTTATGTAAACTATGTAGTAAAATGTGACGAATTAATTAGAAAATAATTTTAGCACCTCGTTGCGGTAAGAATGAAGTACCATCAGATTGTGTAAATGGAGGATGTGATAAAAGGAACTGTACACAACTCGGTCAGCCTAAAATCTGTATAGACCCGTTGAAATGCAAAAAAGGATGTGTATGTAAACAAGGATATTTGTGGAACGCTAAAGGAGTATGCGTACCTATAAATGAGTGCCGTAAGTAATACTATTAAATTCAAATTTACCAAGCAAAGGTCGCCTTTATGTTGTATGTTTTAAAGTTTTAATTGTGATACAATGTTCAGAATATCATAATATAAATTCTTAAAGTGCAACAGAGATCAATTGTTACTCATTTAAATACCGTGCGTTCTTTATTTATACATACATATTTTTATTGCTTCTAAGTGACGAGACGAGCATGCCACTCACCTGATGGTAAGCGATACGACTACCCATGGACAGTAGGAACACCATAAAATACTTTTAATTATAAAGTACTACGTTGCACTTCACTGCGCTTGTCACCCTGAGTCTTAAGATGTTAAGTCGCATAATGCCCAGTAACTATGCTGGCTACAATGCCCTTCAAACCGAAACACCAGCAGCGCTTACACACTTTTGCTTAGCGGTAGAAATAGACATTGCGGTGATACCTACACAGACGAGAAACCTACCACCAGTAAAAAAATATCAAAGATTTTACTAAATTTGAATAACAATATAAAAGACTAAGTGCACTTTGACCTTGCATAATATTTGCAAAATTGAGCATAAAACATAATACAATAGAACTTTATATTATCATAACAGCATCGTGCGGTGGAGATCCCAACGCTCGAGCCGGTTGTGGGACCAACTGTAACAGACATTGTTCCGATCTTGGTACAGAAAAAAAAGTTTGTCCTCTATACTGCAAAGTCGATGGTTGTGATTGTAAGCCTGGCTACTACTTAGATGACAGCACTCGAAAATGTGTGAAGCCCGAAAACTGTTGTAAGTGTACTCTTGTTGGTTTTTTATTATTTTCTTCGTATTCTAGAATGTTATGACGTATTTAGGTTGCAATACGTTTATTCGTAATATTATATTTGTTGAACAAAACTAAATTAACTTAATAAAACCAAATAAATAAAAAGTAGTTGATGGGATAAATAACTTGCACGGCAATGATATTGAAACTCTTGTCATAAGGTACAAGTTAAATCGATTTCCGATAATGTAAATTATCGTAAATTTAATCAATGTCATGGTTAATTACAGCATGTGCGAAACCAAATCAAGTTTTTGATCTTTGTCCGTCTTCATGCCCGCCACGAACTTGCGAGAGTCTTGACCGAGCATACATCTGTCCAGTAACAGATGACTCTAAAAGGCCTTGCAAACCTGGATGCAGGTGTAAGGATGGTTACTATACCAACTTAAATGGGCAATGCAACACTGAAGCTCAATGCCGTAAGTATATAAAGTACATTAACAGTATTATTTTACTAAATAGAAAATATTAATATATGCTAAGCGCTACTTTGTGGTTTTTCCAAATATATTTTTTATCCGGCTCGTCTTTACAATAATTACAATCAATCTAATTTATTTAAAAAATACAACTAAGTACATAGTATATGTTTGAATTCATATTCAAATACTGGAGTATTCTGCTCACTGAATTTATACAATTTTGCGTAACATAAAAATAAATAATTTTATATGAATTAATAAAAGAAATACATAATTTGAAATATTTACATTTTTAGGTCAGTGTAACAAAGAACCACATCAATATTTCGACTGCCGAGTGGAAGGCGACAAAGTTTGCACTACGCTCAATCAAAAGGATCCCATCGTGAACGATAAATGCAAGCCAAAGTGCTACTGTGAGAAGAACTATGCAAGGGCTATAAATAACACGTGTATCCCTATATCTAGGTGTAACGGTACGTACATATACTATGGTATAGACGGCTAGTCACTTTAAGTAATTTTTACCTTTACCTATGCAAGTTTGATAAATGATCAGACCAGCTTAGTGCGAAAAGACAGTCGTTTATTGTGCCCTATTTCACTTGCATGATGTTTGGCTAGTAAATATTTTTGTTGCATAAAGTATGAAAATATTATTCTAATTTCATCGGAGTGTTCTATCATTTTCGAAGTTATTGAGGAACTCCTGAACATAGATTTTATAAATCCAGCTTATGTTAATTTCATTCATTTCTGATATTCAGTAAACATATTATACAATTAATTCAACAGCACCCATGTGTCCAAGGAACGAAGTACTATCAAAATGTGCGAATGGAGGATGTGGCAGGAGAAACTGCTCTCAGTTGATTCTACCAGATTTGTGCATTGACGTTAAAAAATGCTACCCAGGATGTGTATGTAAAGAAGGATATTTGAGAAATCATAATGGAGTTTGTGTTCCAATTGGCGAATGTCGTAAGTATCATAACGTTTTTTGACCTTGAGTACAATGAATGCCCGGGCAAAGTAGTATTGCATTATTTCTACTCAATGTCCGCCCGGAGTCAGGAAATGTGCCCGTAATGGCAATAGGCCCGCCCCCTATTACATGGAACCTAACATAGCTGGCGAAATGTGGGTCTGTTACACCTCTATCTACCCCTAAAAATGGAAGAACGACGTGATGCTATGAACGTATGTATTTAAAACATAGCTTGATGTGCCAAATCTTGGTAACATAGGTCATGAATAACATTTCAGCAACAATTCGCTTGTATTCACATTGTACGATCCCGTCGCGTATAGAGAAACAATGAACTATAACATCAAGTTCCAAGAATATCCCAATTAGACATTGTTTGTATTGTTATCAAATAGATTATAGATATTTGCGAGAATGCAATTAATCCTCGTCTCTTCCGCTTCAATACATGTCGGATAACAGCGAAAATGCTTAATTACTCCACTTTCTATAGGTCCATTATTGGACCCGGGCCGTGCTAGAACTGTGAGCTATAAAAAGTAACTGAACTTCCTGATGCTAGGGCTGTACTAAGGATAATTTCTAACCGCCCAATGTGAGCCCCGTTTATTTAGTTGCTGATAACCTGTAGTGAATATAAAAACAGACGTTTTATACTCCAAATTTAAATTATAATTAGCATAAACCGTATATCCAATATAGGTACTGAATTCGTGATAAAAAAATAATTCTTATATTCTTTTAACCTACCTTCTGGTTTCTTTCTTTTTTAATATTATTATTACTTATTTCAGCTTCACCGTGTGGCAAAAATGAGATACTTCACAACTGCACAGAAGGTTTTTGTGACGTCAAAACTTGTAAAGACCTAGGATTTCCCGTGCCATGCCCAGATGTAGAAAAATGTACTAGAGGTTGCCTGTGTAAATCTGGTTACGTGAGAAACGACAAAGACGTCTGCATTCCGAAATCGAAATGTCGTAAGTTATCATTTTATGCTACATCCGAAAATGTGTAGGTACTAGATTAAATGTAAACTGTAAAACAGTTACATGGACTTACTTAAAATTAAACAAACAGACATAGTTTATCCTTGAATAATGTACTGTGAAAAGTTTTTAACCGGAAAACGGCTTCCGAGCTAATCTAGAAGCAAAAGCTGAAAAACATGTATAAAAATGGATTTATAATTAAAAAATAATACCGCATACGTACTTTATACTATATATAGATATTACACGTACTGAGGTCTACACAAATGTATAGGTTAATTATGTGCCTATTTCTTACAGCGACTTGTGGCGGTGATGAGAACGCCCAACACGGTTGCGGTGTCAACTGCGGCCAACTTTGCAATGACATTGGTAAAAAGAATTTGAAATGCTTGAAAATTTGCAAATACAACGCCTGCGACTGCAAACCTGGGTTCTACCTGAACAAAAACACGGGAAAATGCGTGTCACCCGATAAATGCAGTAAGTTGTAGACATAATTCGGTGTTTAGTGTTTGCTTGTATTATATCTCGGAAGTCACCTTTAACTAAAAAATATTACGCCAAGTAAATTATAAAGAATAGTCTCGACATACTGATACAGTGTGCTAGGATGCTTTATTTTCAAACATATTTCCACTTAACAATTCATTTGCAGCTCCACAATGTCCAAAACATGAAATATACAATAAATGCATTGAAGGACATTGTAAACCGAAGAAGTGTTCGCAACTGGGCTTTCCAATCAACTGTCCAAGAATAAATCCTGATTATTGTACTGGAGGCTGCCTCTGCATAGAAGGATATGTAAGAGCTGCTAATGGAACTTGCATACCAGCTGGAGAATGCTGTAAGTTTCACTAAATGTGTATTACTAAATGTGTGATAATAGGTCCCTTTTTATTTATTATAGTTAGATCGACAAATGACTTCACTGGACCTTGTGTTAATGAAGTGAAACGCAACGAAAAATGCCAACCGGCAAGGGACGAAATTATCCCTCGACTGTATATGAATATCTTATTACTGACACCAATCTGTCTCGTATTATTTAGCAAAATGCGAGCTATACAGCAACAACTCAACTTTTTTCGTCTCATTCAGTTAAATAACAAGAAACGCCGGCCACCTTCTAAATATCATGTATGACTTATAAAACTTATTTTTTTTATGATTTATAGCATCATGCGGCGGTGACCCATTCGCTCGAGCTGGTTGTGGAGTGAACTGCGGTAAACAGTGCAAGCACATTGGGCAGGAAGTGGGTTGTATTGAAGTTTGTAACGAAAACGGTTGTGATTGTATTAAAGGATACTATGTGAATGAAGAAACTGGAAAATGCGTACTGCCAAATCAATGTCGTAAGTATCAGTTATGAATATAAGCATTAGTCATATCTAAACTAACTCGACCTGACACTAGAACACTCTCTGCTGATACCTTTTCTCTAGTTTCAGTAGTGGGTGTTAATAAGTTCAGTCGACGTCTAATTTTCGGTACTTGAATGCGCAATCTTCACAATTATTTTTTCGGGTAATACATTTCTCCATCGCGTTTATGTTTTGCAATTAGAATCTGCAAATATCTTCAATTATAATTCGGCGTGATATATAATATAATATTTGTTTGTTTATTTAGAAATATAACAGTAGGTATTTCTGGTCTCATTTTTTTATTTCGACATAAAAAAGCTTTATATACAGTTTTTTTTGTTCTTTATCCAAACAATGAATTTGCGTTTCAAATCCCTTTATACAAAATTTTACTAAAACGATAAATTTTGGGAATAGATGCGATCGGAAACAGTCTATCACATATTAATTCCTACCCACCCGTTAGTTTAAAACTACTAGCAATTTGAATAAAAAAAACATTTTTCAAACCGATACAACAAATTTGCTTCCAATAAAATTCTGCCGGTTGATTGAAAAGCTGATACATTGTCATAAATTTTTATAAAATACTAAAACCCGACAAAAAGAACATGAAAAAAGTGAAACAAGATATCACTGTCTGAAATCGTAGCCAGAATCATAATTCCCACAGTGAGGATAGTACCTACTCTATACGTTCCTCAATGTATTTTAGATTAAAGTTGAGAATCATGTAAGGTTAAATCCATTAGGAACTATAGAGCCATAGTTTGTACCACACAAATATATTATTTTTTATAACAATTCATTTTTAAGCTCCGCGTTGTCCAAAAGACGAAGTCTACAATAGTTGTGTGGAAAGAAGTTGCAAACCTAAAAATTGCTCTGAAGTATCTACTTTTGGGACATCTGTCCCAATCGACTGTCCGAAAGTAGATAAAAGTCGGTGCACCGGAGGATGTCTTTGCAAAGATGGATATGTTAGAGCCAAAAATGGAACCTGTATACCCATTAAGGAGTGTCGTGAGTTTATTATTATTTTATTCTTTATCTAAGGTATTCCCCATGGTATTACTGTCCTATATATTCCTAAGATGATAACAAATTTTTAGTTAGTTACTAATCATCATAGAAAGTCCTTTTGTGCTCACCATTGACAAATGAAATCGTTTGGAAATTGTATCCCTCTAGCAGAAACAGTTTGTGTTGTGTATTATCCCATTTTTGTTAGTCAGAAGGCTTAATAAATACATACCATTTTAGGGCACAATTTTATTTCCATTTTCTTAGAAAAAATATTTTTTTATACGGGCACCGCTACCTATTTCTACCGCCAAGCAACAGTGTGCATGCACTGTTGTGTTTCGGTTTGAAGGACATTGTAGCCAGTATAACTACCGGACATAATGAGACTTAACATCTTATGTCTCAGGATGACGAGTGCAGTGGAATGCCACTCAGTACTTTGTAAGTCAAGATGCTGGATGGTGTTGCTACTGTTTATGGGTGGTCGTATCGCTTACCATCAGGCGAACGGCATGCTCGTCTCGTCATTCAATGCAATAAAAAAAAAAAAAAACGTGACTCCACTGAACCTGATGGTAAGCAGAGGGGTCCAGATAAAGTGTCAACTGACGAGCGATGCTTATCCCTCGTCAGTCGACATAATTATGCCGGCCTGTTTGAGCCGGATATACACAGGCTGATCCCGCAACGCGGCACACTTACGTGGGTCACTATGGCCGGTTTTAACACGTAATGTACGGTGGTCGCTATCCGTGCGGATACAAGATATCCTACCACCAGCAACTTTATATATTGTACTTATTACTTGTCTTTTTTATTTATTTCAGTTGAATGACGAGACGAGCTTGCCATTCCCCTGATGGTAACCTTACGACCGCCATAAACAGTAGCAACGCCGCATATAACTTTGAACGACAAAGTACCTACTGCGTGGCTCTCCACTGCGGTCGTCACACTAAGAAATAAGATGCTAAGTCTCATTTAATGCCCAGTGAGCAGATCACTATAACATTAAAAATTTGTTTCTATAAAAATATAAGTCCTGTGATACTTTGCTGAGAACAAAATTTCAAGCGGGCAGATTGAGCAAAACCTAATATATTCATACGTTATAATTATATTTATACAGTGGCGTAGCGTGCGTTCTTGCCACCTGGGCGGACTGACGCCCCTCTCCCCGCCCCGCCCAGGCCACGCTACGCCACTGTATTTATACAATATCTTATGTAATTAATTAATAATTAATGTTTTAGCACCAGTTTGCGGAGATGACGAATATCTCTCCAACTGTATTCAGGCCGAATGTGTGCCACAGAACTGTTCACAACTGGGATATCCCATACCATGCCCGAGGGTCATATCTAAATATTGTATTAAAGGGTGTCTCTGTAAAGGAGATAAGGTTAGAGCAGACAATGGCACCTGTATTCCGAAGAAAAAATGCGGTATGTACTAATTACGTAGGAATTAAATCGTACGCCTATTCTGCTATAAAGGACAAGGACATTTAATTTGTTTTTTGTTTTGCCAATGTCACTAACTCATCATCGCCTCCTTGATGTAGTAGTAACAGCGTATTAAAATTGTAGATAAGGAAATCCTAGGTACAATTCCCAGAGCGAGTAAAACTTTGTGACGATTTTTTCGGATCTTCTTCCTGAGATGAGATTCCTCAGGGTTGGTGGTGGCTGGTCCTAAAAACTAAAACCAAATAATTTTCACGACGTACCTATCTACCCTATAATGAAGTGAGATAAATAAATATAATGATGAATAATGAATGACATCAATATTTTTACAATTCATTTTGTATATGAATATATTTCTGATATTTTTTTTAACTGCGTAACATTTTAGAAGCTACTTTAAAGATAGGCTTTGTTTCTTCATCATACGTTATAATGATTGTTCTCTTTATAGGTTCATGTGGTGGCGACCGTAATGCAGTAGCTGGCTGTGGTATAAACACAAACAAACTTTGTTCTGATGTTGGTAAAGAATCAAAACCATGTAATGACACATGTGAACCATACACAAATAGGTGCGATTGCAGAGACGGATATTATCGTCATCCTAATTCCAAAATGTGTGTACGTCCTGAGCAATGCAGTAAGTATTTTGATTGATTGAGTATAAGTACAATACCCGGCAGTAAAAATTAATAATATTTAGCTATGGAAGAAGAATCGGCAAGTCAGCGACAAAATGTAACATATAAGTGTAAGTGAATGACATAAAGCTCTACCAAATCCAAGCTAACTGGTTAATTTATCTCTTTCTAAGGATATGATACTAGTTTCATAATGATTAAGTAAATGTTATCCGCCATTTAACGTACCTACTAGATAGTTAATACTAAATGCATCCCATTGTTTCCATATTTTATTTGACCACTTGACTTTTGTAGTCGGTCGTCCTATATTATATTTGACGATTAGTGTTTACTCAGAAATCGTGAAACAGGTCCTAAGAGTATGACCAATGTGTTATTTTCACTGCTGAGTATTGTATTTTTATATCTACGTATATCTCTTTGCTGGTTAGTAATTTGAATATTGAGACTATTTTGCGTCGGCTTAGGAATAAATTTGACTAAATCAATGCGTATATTAGACACTGAATTAATCCATCATTCCGATTCTGTTTAGCACGTGAATGCAACATGCCGAATGAGGAATACCACCCCTGTGCACCCTCTTGCCCGCAACAGCTATGCAGTAGCATCGGCAAGAAAATCTTCTGCCCCAAACAGCTTGTGCCAGGAGATCCAAAATGCAAAGGAGCTTGCGTATGCAAGAAGAACTATTTTAGAAATTTAATTGGGGAATGTATTTCAAGAGCTAATTGCTGTAAGTAACATAATAACAGCATTTATGTATTAGTTATTTCATACTTGCCCTTTAATGCTTGGTCATAAAAATGAAGCGAGATTAATAAAAAAACTAAACAATTCATCTTTTAAAGCTTTATCTAAGATCTGGTAGCAATATTTGAAAATATAACTTGCAAGTATGTCAATACTACAGTCACTGCTGTACCAGGCAAAAAATGCAATTTGTAATTGAATATTTACTCTGCATTTCTTTTTTAAGTATCTTGTATTTTGTTTTCAGTAAAATGCTCGAAGCCTCATGAATACTTCTCTTGCGGGTCACCTTGCGACAACGTATGTGCAACGCTGACAACGGAGAACAAACACAACTGTCCAAAACCCAATAAACCAACCGAAAGATGTTATTGTGAAGATGGTTACGCTCGAGACAAAAACAATATGTGCATACCAATTAAAGATTGCGAGCGTAAGTTGAAATGTGACCATGAGTAAAGAAACCAATACCTACATAGTAATGAACGTGGTTTCCAATTTATTACAAACTACCATAATATCAAAATATTATAATTTAGTTACTTACACGTTTCTTAATGTTACTTTTGTATTTGTCGTGTTGTTTTTTGTTTGTCTCGTGTTTCTTTGCCTATATGATTATTAAACAAATATGGAATATCATCTACATCAGTATCATATCATACATCTATATATCATACATCTTCAGACTTAATAATAGCAAATGCATATACCACAAAAACAGTAACTTTATATTCACAATATCATCAGCCATCTTTAGTTTGCGTCTCCGGCAAAGAGCATTATAATGCTACGGAAAATCTCCGGCGTATCACGGATACGTCATTCGGGGAGCACAACATAATTATCTATAATTTGTTTGGGCTTGCCCAGAATACAAACGGACACGCAAATGATGGCATATCCCGTTGGCTTTGATGCTGGCCGTATAAAATGTTGTACGCTGCAAATTCCGCATCTGCAATGCGCTCTTATTGAAGATGTTATTCCCGTCACACATATTATATCATCATGCTTGTATCGCATAGGGGTGGGCGGTGTCTATAAAACGCCAACTTGCACGAATCTGAGACTCTGTTTTCTCTTCTAACATTAATTTCATCATCCATTTCCGCCAGTTTAGGGTACATTTAAGTCATCCTTTACTAAGAATCTCAGATATGTGACATTCAAAGGTTCGATACGTTCGACCCCATCCAACTCTTCCTCTACAGGCGCCATAAATTATACTTATATTGTTTGTAAGCCTCCTATCATTCATCCGCTCCAAATGCATACGTCAGTACTAGTGGTAGTAATTTTGTTATTAACTTCTCGGTTTGTAGTCTATTCTTTTCTCTCATAGACAACGTATTTTATAGTATATTCATACAATTTTCATACAATCTGAATCGTCTACTTTACTATAATAATGATATGCTAAGTATGTTTTAGTTCATTCGATTTATATATAACTAATAATTGACTAGGCCTTTAATAAATCCGTATCATTTTCTTGTACTGTCAGTCAATTTATTTTAATTCTTGTGTGACAGGTGATGCTATAGTAACTGGACCAAAAAAAGGTTTATTGAATATCATTCCCTGGCTCCCGTTCATTTTTGGTGTTGGTGCTTAGTTGCCAGTGATAGAGTAAGCTAAGGGCTCATACACATAAACACGACACGGCGTCGCGCCGTCCCACGACGCGACGCCGCTTTATGGCGCGACGCCGTGTCGTGGGAATCTACAAGGTAAAAATTCACAGCACAACGTCGCAACGCGCCACGATGCACGGCTTGGCGACGTCGATACGGTGCCGCAGTTTAGATTACCACGACACGGCGTCGCGTCGTGGGACGGCGCGACGCCGTGTCGTGTTTATGTGTACGAGCCGTAAGCATGTTTTACTGGATCGCTTCATACAAGACCACGTTTCGATGATAATTGTAAAAGACCTTAACAATATTAAAATATTCATCGCCCATATTAAAACAATCCCTGAAAACCTATTAAATATAAAATGATGTACTTCTGGAATAAACAAGATTATACAAATTAAATTTGAATAGCGAAATTTAATTTGTACCTATTGTATAAAAGTATTTACTACGTTTTGCTGCTTTTAATGTAACTTGTGTATACTCACTTGTAATTCATCTTCATAATCAATAAATTAATTTCATTACTTTTTGCACTTCGTTTCATTTCATTTAGTTTCATTTCATTCCATTTTAATTCGACTAAACTGTGCTCAATATTTAGAACTTGTGGCTCTTTATTTTTCGGAGACAGCTCGAGTTTAGCAAATCAACTCTGCGTGTTTGATAAATCAATTATCGTTTACATTTAATTGACAAGATTAATGGCAAGAAAGTGGTCGTGGTTATTCTTTTGAACTTTATCATGTCATTTTAACCTCTGTGGCGTAGTAGGTGAGAAAGTGGTTGTGACACAAAAGGCCATGTATTCAATTTCCGCACCAATATTTGTTTTTGTGGTGTCCACAACTTACTTTCGGTATGGATGGTGTATAGCCGAAAGTCACTGTTATTACTGGACGCAAAGGATACACTTTGTTATACAGCCAAAAATTAGAAACAATCCTGATAGTTATCTTTAATCCATCCCCGAAATAAACCGAATTTTGTGAGATGAGTGCTCTGCGGTGACTCTGTATCGAGATGTGATTGATTTAGATTCGAGAGCAATCTTAAAAAAAATATTAATGTCAACCTTCAGTGTGAGATTACATATGAATATAATTGACTAAATCAATTTAAAAACACTTATGGGTGACTTACGCCTATTATTTCAGACTTCTTCATTTAGATCGAAACATTTAAATAAAAGTAAGATAATGCACACGCCTCAAATAATATTCAAAAATCATAGATTTGTTTTGTAATTAGCTCAAGGCGAAGACCTGACTACTACAACAACGCCTGCTCCCTCGACGAATTTGAAGGAGCTGTTAGAAAAACTGAGAAGAGCCAATTTAGCTCTAACTGGAAAATTTGTATACGTGAGTAGCATTTTTTAATCTGTATATCTAGATACGTAAAGATTTCCTAACATAATAGAGACGTCACATAACTATACTACGCGAAGCAGCCACAATTTGACGCAGAGAAAGACTATTTGACATTCTACAATTATACATTATAGACGCTATAGGGAACGTGCACGACGTACGCTCTTCCGTCTGTTGGCGCAATCTGAATCTTATACGGTATCAATACTTAGTATTGTCGTAAAATATTCATTTTGTGCTGCCACCTATAGTTCGTGCACGTTCCCTATGGTCCTACCATACCATATTTATGTCATGAACTGACTTTACATGATGTGATAGGGGGCGAGCCTATTGCCAAATAGGGCACAAATTCCAGACTCCGGGCTGATACTGAGTAGAAAAACCCAATACCACTTTGCCTAACCTGGGAATCGAACCCGAGACCTCAGCACTGCAGTCATACCGTAATATAACCACGTCACCGAGGCATTGTTGTCGCACTTTCCAGTTAATAATGATATATTAATAAAATTGTGCGATCCGTAACTTGTATGACAGATGTGAGTTCTTAAAACGTAAATCTTTGACTAAAATGAGAGGACCCGCTACGAAAATAAGATAGGTACTTGGTAGGTAATGAAAATAGAACACCGTCTCTCTATTCTTGCATTCAGAATGGTTTGTATGAAAGGCAGTGTCCTCTAAAGATGAATAAGGACAGCTTCATTAAATTCGAATACGTAGGATGAATGAAAACCAGCTAACAGAAAATATATTTTATAAAAGCATTCTGAATATATAACTTTTAGATGTAATTTTATTTTTAATACGAATACGCCTACGTGATTAGTGTCAGCATAATAAGCAGCCGTGAAATAATTCAAAATAGAATGAAGTGTGTGTATTTTGCGTCCATTCTGAGCTGTTATTTTCTGATGAAATTTCAAATTCGAGTACTTTTTCATAAGTCTTTGAATATTTCAAGGAATAGGTGTATCCTAAAAGACTAGAAGTTTTACAATATTCCCCAGTCCCCCTGATTTTCGTGATATTGAAGACTCATTTAACAATATTTGTCAGTCTAGAAACAGAACCTACAACATCATCTTTGTATCCAATCAATAATTATCACTCTGAGAATTCTAATGCAAGAGAGTGTTGTAAACAATTGTTTAACAAAACCAGATGAATAAAATTATGTCATCTTTGAATCAATGGATTTGCACATGCACAGAGCACTCGGCGAACTCTTCAAACAGCTGCAACAAATAGTCTTTTTATTTTCTTTGCACAATTATCCGTTGACGTGACACAACTCCAACCCTATTATTCATATTTGAACAAAAGCGTTTTAATATAACCCTTATAAAAACCACCTATAGTAGGGACAAACTAATCTGGCCGGTATGACATGACACGGTTTTGAATTTTTTGGTTAGACGTTCTCACAGAGTTATCGCGTCGGGAAAAAAATTTTACTGTCATACCGGCCAGCTTAGTTTGTCCGAACTATAGTACTTCTCCATTATCATTCTCAGGCTCATTAACCATTGATCCACTGCTGAACATAGGCCTCCCCTAAAGATTTCCAGATGGACCTGCCAAAAGCTGACTGCATCCAGCGTGTTCCATTATATTAAATCAATATTTTACAGGACATGGTGACAATGAATCCAGACAAGAGCTTCGTTCTTTCAGCCATATCTGTTTTGATAGCGTTAACACAACTTCTACTTTACTCTGTTGGTGTGACTCGAGAACAGTTATTACGTGTTACCAACTTAGATAGTAATGAGGAGGTATAGTAATATTTTTAAATACTTTATTAACATCATTTCCCACTGGCTATGAAACGTCTGTAAACCAAGGTTTTCCAGTATAGCACTGAACTGCGTTCCTTCAATAGGGTAGTTGACGACTTTATTTTAAATACAATTATGAAAAATGTATGCTATCCAAAATCTAATGGAAAAAGAATTTTCAAAATTGGCGCAATAGTAAGTAAGTTACGAAGCTTTGAAATTAGGTGGGTCGATGTCAAATAACAGCAATATCAGACTGTGACGTCACCAAGCGCCGCCGGCTATAACGCTGCGTGCGTGCGAAAGAGATAGCGCGATATCCCCGCAACGCCCCCACTTTTGCTCACAATATTTCATAAATTAATAACTGCTTTATTAAAACGCTTTTATTTTTCAATCGATTTTGCGATGATTTTACAGAATAATTTCTTTTTATAATTTTTATAATATGTTAGCTCTCTTTACATATAGAATTTTTGACTGTAAAATGTCTATTAATATTATTTATCGTAATCGGATCGCTGATAAATAGATATGATAATATCGAAATTTTTTAAAGCATACTTGGATGCTCAGTTCATTTTGCAATTTCTGTATATTGAGCGGACATACCATTTTCATATTTCTTTCTACATCCAACCCATACATTTACAAATGTTATTACCATTTCATCTCTACAGGTTGAGAAAGTAATTCCAGCATTACTTAGTAGTTTCCAAGGCCAAGGAAATGTGACATTCGAAGAGGCCATTAAATTTTATGGCAATATGTATTATTCTCCACTCAGTCAAAGATTTAAGAATGACGCCATACAAATTTTCGACTCCGAAGGCGAAAACCTTGACTTTGCCAAGAATGTGGAAGCTGCCGACACTATCAATAAATGGGTATGTAAGAGCTTATTTATTTAATACATTTAAAATAAAAGTTTACGATGTCAAGGCCAACAAATTGACATTAATATTTAATAATACTATATCTTAATAACTACTCCTAAATTTATTTATTCCAAAAACGAAGGATATATAATTTATTCTTAAATCTTATTTTATAGTTATTTGAGTGAGCAAAATCTATAAGCTATATTCTAGCCGTACTAACATTTCATGCTACTAATATTATAAATGTAAAAGTTTGTAAAGTCATTTTATATTAATTGGTAGGGGTAAACGCATAACCATTGAATGAATTTAAATGGTATTTAGCACACAGATCAGAATAGCATAAGTTATATCATATTATAGCCTAGTAGTGGACGATAGCCTAGTTGGGAATGGAACGGTCTGCCGAGGCAATGTCCGGAGGTTCAAAACCCAAGGCACACACCTCTGAGTTTTTGAAGTTACTTGTGTATTGTTTATCAATTATTATCGTTCACTTTAACGGTGAAGGAAAACATCGTGAGGAAACCTACATACCTGAGAATTCTCTATAAGAATTTCGAGGGTGTGTGAAGTTTGCCAACCCGCACTAGGCCAGCGTGGTGGACTAAGGCCTAACCCCTCTCAGTAGTAGAGGAGACCCGTGCTCAGCAGTGGCCAGTATATAGTACAGGGCTGATTGCATTGCATTTGCATAGGCAGTCTATTGCCGTCCACTGTTCAACGTAGATTTTCCCAAGAAGTGCTAAACATGCTGTGCTGGGCGAGCATGATAATTTACTACTATACTCTATTTATTTATACTATTTAAGATAAAACTGATATGATTGTCGCTTTTTTAAGTTAAGTCTATAAATCCGCGTTGATAATAATTTTACTTTTAGGTGGAGAACAAAACACACAATGAAATTAAAGACCTAATACCGGCTTCCGCACTCAGTAAAGACACACGCTTAGTACTGGTCAATGCCTTGTATTACTTTGTAAGTAGTCACTAATTAAATTCAATATTTAATTACGTACTTGCTTTGCAGCAAATATATCTACTAAGTATTTATAAAGTCCTAATAGATCAGAAAGCATTAAAGAAGTTACAAAACATAAGCGAGAAAAACTATTATTATTTATTGTAATATGTATTTTCTTACAGGGAGACTGGAAACATGCGTTCAATGTTAACAACACAAAAAACAGAGACTTTTATGTAACACGAAATAAAACAATTTCTATACCAATTATGTATCAAGAGAATACATTCAATTATTGCGAATTTACTCCGCTTGATGTAAAGGTATGGATTTTTAAGTCTAAGCAAATTTCATTAAAATTATAAAGAATTTTAATTTTTATTTACTTGCAGGTCATAGAAATATATTACAACAACAATAATTTTAGCATGGTAATATGGCTCCCAAACAAAAAGGATGGGCTATACGACATGGTTTCTAAGATGCGAGATCCAGATTTAGTGGCTCAGAGTATAGACTGTTTGAGTCCAAAAAAAGTAAAATTATCCATACCTAAGATGGATATACTCACTCAATTAGACGTGACAAAACTTCTAAAAATGGTATGATATTAATCCATAATGACAAATTTTTAAATCTAGATTTCAAACTCCATTTTCTAACAGTAGATACCAGAATCTTGAATAAAATTATAAGCTTTTGCTTTATCATTTCTTCAAACGTTAGACTCTACTTTTTGTTTACCTATATTTTGGCGGGAAAGCAAGTTATTGTTACCACTCAGTGTCAGGAAACGACTAGGCGTTTACGTTGGACTTTCCAACCTCATGACCCAGCGTTAAGCCGCTCACAGAGATGGTGAATTGGGCCATCGCTAGGACGTCTAGTCCTCTAGCACTATAATCCCTCGTCTCCCACCATACACTGGCATACCAAAACGCCATGATGAGCCTTCACAGCGCATTAGAGACAACTACATATACCCGAAGCAAAAAGCGCTCAAAAAAACATAGTTAATGTCTCTAAATCCAAATAAATAAGACGTTCGGCTAATATTTTTAACTAGCTGTGCCCACAACTTCGTCTGCGTCGACTTAGATCTATCTCAACCCAATTGATGGCATAAATACCATAATAATGTCTGTTTGATTGCAAGATAAAGCTCCATATTTTTCAGTAATTAGATTTTTAATCCAGTATGTTAATTTAACGTTATATGATAACGCAATTTAAGCAAACCATAACCATACCATACCAGCCCTGTATTATATACTGCCCACTGCTGAGCACGGACCTCCTCTACAACTGAGAGGGTTTAGGCCTTAGTCCACCACGCTGTCCTATTGCTGGTTGGCAGACTTTACAAACCTTTGAATTATTAATTGTCAGGTATGCAGAATTCCTCTCGATATTTTCCTTCACCGTTAAAGCTAACGATAATTGATAAACAATACATACATAACTTAGAGAACTCAGAGGTGTGTGCCTTTGGTTTTGAACCTGCGGACATCTATCTCGTCAGACCGTTCCATTCCCAACTAGGCTATCTTCCACTTAAAGCAACTAAATCCACAAACAAATAAATTTCAAAAATATTTGTTAAATGTTCTGTTATTTATTTCTCGCGTCAACCGTTTATTTTCTTCTAATAAAATATTTTATATAGTACAAGTACAGTTGGGTAGTTAGTCTGGGTGGGTACCACCGCAATGTCTATTTCTACCGCCAAGCAGCAGTGTGCATGCACTGTTGTGTTTCGGTTTGAAGGACATTGTAGCCAATATAACTACTGGACATAATGAGACTTAACATCTTATGTCTCAGGATAACGAGCGCAGTGGAATGCCACACAATACTTTGTAACTCAAGGCGCTGGATGGTGTTGCTACTGTTTATGAGTGGTCCTATCGCTTGCCATCAGGCGAACGGCTCGTCTCGTCATTCGATGAAAAAAAAACACGAAATATCAACGAAATTATTATATTATTATTACGTAAAGATTAAGTATTATAAGATTAACATACATAATATTATAGTATTATGAATACTGTTCTCGAAGTTATACTTCTTTTGGCGCGTTATTTAAAAAGATTTTTATCTTGTTACGCCAAAGAAGTATAACTTCTAACGCGTGTACATAAGTACACACACACTTTTTTTTTGTTAATAGGACAATGTCACCGAGATGTTTAATCCAAATTCGGATGATTTAAAAGATATTTTAGCCAATGATGAACCTATTTTTGTATCTGACGCTATCCAGAAGTGTAAGATCCAATCAAATGAACAGGGCACATCAGCAGCCGTGGCAACTGGTAAGATTTTAAAATTATAAATTCATCGTCAAAGCTAATTAGATGAAGGAGTTCATATAATATTATGACCATACAGGAAGTACCTACTTCTATTTTAACGTCTTAATTGGCTCTAATTGCAAAATATGGGCTTTACGTCTAACATTTGCAAGAATTGTCTTTTCAAGTCGCAGATTGCTTTCAATTACACCAGAAATAAAAAAATACTGATCGTCCTTTACTTTTCTGATTTCATATCTTGCGGAGTCTTTGTTATATGAGATGAAATTTAAATTTCGAGTGAACTTACTGTAGTGTTTTCAATATTATAATTAGGTATATGGAATTGGGTTATACCAATTCGGTCATTACAGATGGTATCCGACAAAAAATTGAATTTTCGCTTGTTTGTTGACTATAATTAATAAAATATTTGTGTTTCATTAAGATGGATGAATTTAAGAATCAAAACATAATTTTAGCTTTTATACTAATTAATTATGACATACTAAGTGCCCTTAGATCGCAGGAACACGCTGGATGCAGGCCGCTTTTGACAGGTCCGTCTGGAAATCTTTAGGGGAGGCCTATGTTCAGCAGTGGGCGTCATGTGGCTGATGATGATGATGATGATGATGAAGTGCCCCTTTATTATATTGTATTTAAAACATTTTTAAAGTCGACATTACCGTTCGAACTGCAATCCCCTAATAACAATCGAATGATACAAAAGCTTAATTAATTTATTTTACATACATAATATATATTGAATTACAGCTATTATAGTAACGACTCTGAGCTTACCGATATCACCTCCCGAATCTCGTGTTTTTAATGCAGACTATCCACACGCATTTGGCATTAAATTTGAAAATGAATTCATTTTCTTTGGAGTTTTTGCAAATTAAGGTGACAATAAAAAAATGTTTAGCTTTTATTGTATTATATCTGGTATTTAAATATTATGTATGCTTTACTAAATTATAATTTTTATCTATGTAGGTATAGGAAACACTTGGGTTATATAAATAAGCAACCAAACTAGTTTCAAGGCTACCAAAAATTCTGTATTAATCTTTTCAATATATACCTAATTCTTGAAATTCGTCTCACACGTTTCAGGAACAATAGTCAATACAAGATCGGCAATAATGCTTCCACCAGTTACAAAGATCTTTAATGCTGATCATCCTCATGCATTCACACTATTCAAAGAAAAAAATCATCTATTTTCAGGAGTATTTTTCGGGTGATTCATTAGGTGAATCCTAAGACTTATATTTGAAAAATATTGCTTCAAACGCTGTGGCCATTGTAATAGGGTTTGAATCCAACTCCATTAACATCCTTTGGTTTTAATAATGATGTGATTTGCAGCAATTATTGGACTAGGAGCCGCGGCGGTAATGGCTCCACCAAAAATCTATGAGTTCAATGCTGACCATGGACATGCCTTTTGCCTTTGTTTTAATAGAGATCCAATATTTTGCGGTGGCTTCCAAGGCCCGTGAGGTGATTAAAATAAAAACATTTTGTACCTACTAACAAAATAAAAATATAATAGAAAAATCTAGATCTGTTTGTCACTGTATATTTCTTGTAACAATATTAATTGTAGTAGCTAAATATTTCTATTCTTTTTCTTCTACTTCCCTTATATTTCTTTACGCTTATACCTAATTATGCATGGTTATTTTCTTATGTTATATTTTAAAACGGTTATGGGATTTAAGCTTATTATTAGATGTAAATTTTTTGTGTATTACATTTGATGTAACAATTAATATATTGATTTACTTTTTATTTTCATATTTAATTTTGTATTTACTGATTACGTTCTTTCAGGTGCCGAAGCAGAATGGTTGAAATTTGGTTTGAATTCTTTTATTTTGACAATATATATGTTGAAGATCGATTTTGTTTTTTTTATTAATATCTTAATATATATAAATCTCGTGTCACAATGTTTGTCCTCAATGGACTCCTAAACCACTTAACCGATTATAATAAAATTCGCACACCATGTGCAGTTCGATCCAACTTGAGAGATAGGATAGTTTAAATCTCAAATTATACTCGCAAGTTTAATTTATTGCTAATTATTTGTCTGTTATTATTTGACAGTCACAATTATCTGTTAACTCCAAATGATTCTAACAGATGTCGATACCTTTCGACTGGGTTGAGTAAGTAATCAATAGATGGCGCTGCTATGGTAAATCTACGAACGTGTCATATATTTCCAACAGTCTCCTATTTGTCATTGCGGAAAAATTAGATTGTCCTCTAGTTCAGTCTCTAGGCAGATTGCATCACTTAGGTACTAACATAGGTAATAAGTGTCATTTTTACTAACTATACATAATGTTAATGTTGTACTATGGAATGTGTGAAATTCTGAAATAAATGGATTATTATTATTATTATTATTATATAAGCTACATTTTAACAGCATAATTATCACGTGTTGTTGACGCTATAAAATTAATTAAATTTATTTTGTAGTGAACGCAGATGTCGATACCTTTCGACTGGGTTGAGTAAGTAATCAATAGATGGCGCTGCTATGGTAAATCTACGAACCACGGGTAGATTATGTATACTTTTTATACCGGGAAAATATAAAGCGGGACTTTTATACCGGGAAAACTCATTCACGCGGGCGGAGCCGCGGGCAAAAGCTAGTTAATTATAAATTTAAGTATACAACTTCAGATTTACGTAAATTACAACAACATTTTTAATACTGAACAGATTAATATAGAAGATATAATAAAATATGAATTGTTCTAACATTAATAAATCATAAACTATTGACTATTATGACACACGCAAGGACAAGACTCCTGTGGGACTAGTTTCCAATTAACAGGTATTAGTGGAACTCTCTCCGGGATGAGAATATCGACAGGAAGGGATCAAATGAAATTACGAGTTAGACCTCACTTATCCCGGTGAATCCTGGATAATCTGCTAAAGGAAACGATGTTATGGATGCCGAACCTAGTTAAAACTAGACACTTGTTTGTTTTAGAATTATTGAACACGTAATCGCATTTAATCCCTCATTAGTTTTGAGTTTAAAACTGTTAGGTGTACTACAGAAATTAATACTTGTGTTCAAGGATGTATGATCACTATGTTATGATTACTGTATTAATACATTGCTGCCTCTAAAGAAAGGAACAGGAATTAGATAGAGAAGGAATGTTTGAGCGTTCGAATAGCGCACGAAACGCTACAGCAAGTTGTTCTATATTAGTTTCCTGACAACGCTTCTACCCCTTTGAGCCAACCTATACTCGAGTTTTTAAATCAGCGAACTAATTTGACAGATGAAGTGTTGCCAGAGGTACAGGGAGTTTACCAGTTATGAGTCGATATTGAGATAGGTAGAGGCAAGGTACCCACAGACGTCCATTAAATACTGATACCTTACGACATACGCTTACATAAGGATTGCGAATAGGCCAGAAATGGCAATCAGACTACGGCAGCCTGCCTTTGATAGCACACGTAATGACGTCATTCAGATCCCGCAAAACGTTTAGGTGACGACAGAGGGTATCTCCAATAAACATTACTCGTGGCTATTACAACAAAACTATTACATGTAAGATGGAAACTGCCCTCCCAATGTTCCTTTATTCATGATTTAATTAAGCACTTGCCTTCAAACTTACGTATTGAGTGCCTAGGGTTCGTGGCCGTAGGGGAATCTGTCTTACAGTGGAATTTCTAATTATGAAACAAGAAACAAAACCTGTTTATATACTCGATTTTAATGTTGCATGTCGTGGTTTTTAACCCCTTAAAAGATATGGAAAACAGTTAGATTTATCATAGTGCAGGTCTTGCAATTTTGAATATTATGCGACAGATGGATCGAATGTAATTTAAATACAATTTGTACCTTCATGTTTAATATTATAAATTCAAAAGTCAATCTATCTGTTCATTTGCCCACCTGTTACGTTACAATGGTTAAGCTTAACTATTTTTATAAATATTAGTGTATGACAATACAGAGGGAAGCATTGGATGCTTTATTTCGCTTTTAATAGACCCTAAGTATAATAAATTAACAGACCATGAAAACATATTGGGTATTTATGATAATTATATTACAGAAATTACAGATTCACAATGGAATATACTTTTTTAAAAGTTCAACACTGTTATTTATTTATTAAAAAACTTTTTAACAAAAAATAGCACCGACTTCAAAAACTACTATAATGTAAAAAAAAACTTTTACTTACTTTGCTTATGGGTTATAAGAAAATTTAAATAATACCAATATTATATACACTGCCATTCTTGTATTCATATTTATGAACAATGAATAAATCTTTGCAGTCGGTGCCTGATTTTTTGTACTAATTTGGCACTTAAATAGTATTTTTTATTTCATTGTTTTGTTAAATAAGTATTCTAGTTCATATTACAATTTCATTTGTGTAGGTATTATAAGGATATTTTTATATATAATAATATATTTGCGTAGGCAGCTCTCGTATGACGCGTTGGTTTACACTTGTTCAATTTATTATTTATGATCGGCACCGACTCCAAACATTTATTAATTGTTCATAAATATAATTACACGAATGGCAGTGTAGGTATATAATATTGATATTATTTAGATTTTCTTATAACCCATAAGCAAAGTAAGTAAACGTTATGTTTTACATTATAGTAGTTTTTGAAGTCGGTGCTATTTTTTGTTAAAAAGTTTTTATTTTGCACTTTTAAGTATATAGGTAATGCAATAAAGAGTTACTTATTATAATTATTGCTATTATATATTAAAATCTTGTAATTTATTTATAATAGGTGGAATTACAAAAGCTACTTCGATTCGTTATTTTAATGATCAAACAATAGATAAAAACCTAGAAATATTAGTTCAAGGAAGAGTTCAAGAGTAAAAGACTTTTCAAAGTGAAAGAGTTTTTATATCATTTACATCGACATATAAAACTCTTTGAGTCAAACTCATCACTGAAAAATTTAAAAACTAACAATTCTGTCGGAGTTTTGGCGGGAACTTGGAAGTGTCATGAGGTGCTCTTGTTTTAATTCATTATTTTGGTGATACTTAGTGTTATATTGCATAATTATGGTGGTATATTATCCAATATAGTTCTATTAAAGAGTTCAAATGAAGTGAATTGAAATAATCATGCTAATCAAGTGTTTTTTTGTTGCCGCCAAAACTCCTCGATAAAGTCTTGATAAGGTAGCCACTGCTTTACTTCGATATACTACAGATAATAAAAAAAGACAACCCAAACTTGACATTGGCAAAATGTAAAAACACAAATGCCATATATATATAAAACAAAAAACTGTCAAATGTCTTCTGTCATTAGTCAATATTGTTTTATCGGATTAACTACTGCTAAAATTATTTCAGCACGCAATTATATAATACATCATTAAATTGATTTTAAGTAAAATGTTGATTCTAGTGTGTTCATGGATTAAAGGATGTTTAAAACAGGTTCGTCTGGAAATCTTTAGGGGAGGCCTATGTTCAGCACTGGAATTCATACAGCCTTAGGTATTTGTTCTGTGCAGCTGATGATGCTGATGATGATGAAGGCAAAGAACTTCAGTACGCACTCACCAAAACCATTGTACCAGCCTCTTTGAAAAATACAAAAAAAATTCATTATTATTTCAGAAAATAATCGCGGAAGGAATATTTAATTGTTATGTAACGCGGAATTTTACAGAAAAGGTGCTAGAAAAACTCATGGTTTGTATCTGTATAATCCAAGTCCAAAGACTATAATATATACTACGAAAACCCAAGTCATCTAGGAATACTATTTGAATTTGTATTGAAAAATAAAATATTTTTTATTAAAGTGTTTTATTTATTGTTACCGCATACTGCAAGAATGAGCGGAGCGGTCATATTAGGCTGAGAATATTCTTATGACTATGAACGTAAACGTATAGGATCGTCGGGGTACTGTCACGGTAGGACAACAGCTCCGGTCTGTATTACAATATAAAATACCATCATTTGGGTAGAAATGGGTAGCCTAATGCTCACTGTTGAGTTGTTAATCTAATCTCTAGAACATCATACGCAGTCAGATTAGACTGCAAACCAAAGGCAAAAGGTATATATTCTAGTAGATCCTCAAATCAGGTGAAAACCTGAATGCTTCATTATGTAGCAATGATGAATGATTAGGATTTAAACATTCCTTTCCTTTAGTAGAATTGCAAACTTGCATGGGCGTTTTGCGTCACACACATATTACACTAATATACGTAGGGTCATTCGGGGCAACAGCACGCAGTGGGTAAAAGTTCGCATTCAATATCTCGGAACCTATTGAGGGGGCTCAGACACTTTTTCGGCTAAATCAGGGGCGCGTCAGGAACGATGTCAGAGCCACAAGCTATTTTACCAAGCCTCACTTGTTTAGCGAAAAACGGTGATCAACGTGATTTTGTTGATTAGTTACCAATATTTTGTGCTGGGAAAAAAGTGTATGGCTAGACGGTGCATCAGTTTACAAAAGTCCGTTAATTATGTTAAGTTTACATGATTATTATAGTATTTATTTTAGTTATTATTCTTTCCTAGAAAATAAATGCGTCTCATCTAGCGTGTGATTGTTTAAAATATTCCCTGTTTAAGTAAGAGTACGAGGTTAATAGTACGTACCCTGTTATAACTTCATTACAATGACCGCACGGTTTTTTCTTCTTCAAGCTGCAATTAAGTCGAATATTACTTGTAAAGATTTTTAGACCTTACACAGAAAAAAAAATCTCATTAAACACTCTGCGTAGTTTTACCCACATAACGGGTCAATATTACGAATTTCTCCCGATGCACTTAAACATGTATTGCAAAAAAAACAATGAAGCAATGTACAAAAACTCATTAAATAATGAAAGTAGAATAAATTTACTTTACATAGAGTGTTAAAACGTTTTTCAAGACACTATATTTTTGACTGTATAGACGATAGAAAAAAAAGTGCGTACTTTTAGGCCGATGGACCCTACCTATTAAAAGCATCCTGCAAGTCATCATAATATATATTTTGTTCTCAAGACTAAACAGCTTATATTTATCATATTTTGAGGTCCATTAGAAGTCTATAGATTGATATTAAAGTTAGATACTAACCACATTTTATCGAATCTGTTGAAAAGCACCTACTCATTTTTTGATAGCAATATGACAAATCTACGTTTTTTGCTATTTATTACTTTTTTGTAAATTAATGGTTTTATATACCTATTTATCACTTACCATCTAATGGAAGTCCCTGTTATTCGTATAAAGGGTCACCATGCATATGTATTATCTTTTATTATGCTTTTATTCAATAAAAAAATTGCTCAAATTTATGCATTGCTAATATAATTTCTTAAGGGCACTTCTAAGTCGTCGACTGAAATTACTCGTATGATTCAGGTCTATTCAGTCTGTTCCATAAAATGATGAACCCTTACCCAAGATATATTGAAATGGGACCACTTCGAGACCCTTATAGGGAACGTGCACGTCGTAAGCACTGCCATCTAGTGGCGAAATCTGACGCATTTTCAGCACATCGATACTTGGCGTTGACGTACAATATTCATTAAAAGGATGAAAAATAACATCAAATTTGTTAATAATGTATTGCTGTCTATCTGGATGCTCAAAAACATAGAAATAAACAAATCAAATGCTGTGAAATTATATAAAGTTCCCAAGAATAGTACCTAAGTACTTACATTCCATGGTTATGTGAAAATCGACAAAAATAATAAAAGCTGTATAAAAAATACATAATTATGAGTTCCAAAAGCATTTAGAAATGTTTCGTTACTTAATTTATGAAAATAAATATGTTTTGAAGATAATATTCAATACAAAAAAACTGTAATTAAGGGAACATAACCTCCTAATTTTGTTTGAATAGCTAGCTCCCATCTAAAAAAAAGCATATTCTGGACACGCTGGGTATAAATAACATACGGCCGGAACACATATTTTATCATTTTTGTCATATCAAAAGAATATATAAACAAATTATTGTGCTAGTTCTAGTTTCTTTTTTTATCCACCTGTGGCTCTTGTGTCGATTTTGTGCTGCCCCCTATAGTTCGTGCACGCTCCCTATTTACTAAACAAAGAAGGAATCAAGGAAATACGCTCCCAATTTCCAGAGACTGATGTCTCTGGAAATTGGGATACTGATGACTGATGTATGTACACTGATGTGTACATATATAAAAAAAAATACAAACACACGAATTGATAACCTCCTCACTTTGGAAGTCGGTTAAAAATCCACAGCCCTTAATACTAAAGTGATACAAACTGATAGACATATCTTACGGACAATAAGGGATTTACAATCTATTAACACAATTAAATAACAGGTAGTCAAAATTGAGAGAGTACTCTTTTATTTATTTTTCTTCTATACTTAAATTATTAATTGAAACGTATGGAACGCAGCGAGGTTTGACTTCTGCTTCTGTATTCACAGCGCTTACTACATTGTAAATAGAATTCAGAAAAAACTTGTGGTGTATAGGTTATTAAATAAATAAGTCCGATATTTGGAGGTAACGACCGTTTACTTGATTCGCTCAATACACACTGCCTCTCATCTTAATTGAATACACATAGATTATAATAAACACAAAGAATATAAACATATAGAGGGGACTGCTACATAGACATATAATATGTGCCTACGGCACAGTACTTCCCCCTTTAATAAAAAGTATAACTTATGAATATAGATTTACATTGACGATATAAAGTGTTAAACAAATACTATAACGCAGTACATTTTATTTTATCTATTCATTAGTACATCAAAAAGGTTAACGTAATTACTAGTTATAATAACACGTAATACACTAGATTTACTTTCTACTTTGGTATTTATTGAAGTAAACTATGTTAAAAGCTACTAGTATATTTAGAATTACATGTTTAATACGATTATGCTACACAATGTATTCCCTTATACAGTCCATAAACAGTCCATTTCGTATTAACGTGGTTATATGATCACAAAAAAAAACAAAATAATATTAATATATTTTTTTTTTTTTGATTTACACAAACACTAGACACTTTTTATTGTGAGATATGACGCGCTCAGACGATAATCTGCTGAGTAACTGGGCCGTTAGAGTTCTCGTCGCTCTTCCGATAATTCACCGTTGGTCGTTCCTGCAGTTCTCGTCTCATGTATCTTCCATATTTTCTTTTACAATGTCTCCAAGCGAAATACGCGATCCCTGCGGCCACGACGAGTAAGAGCAGAGCAGAGTATATAGCTCAACTCCTTCGATCCACGTTGCCGACGCAGTAGCACTGTTACCAGCTCCGTTTTGGGCGATGATAACCGTTTCATCCGTGAGACTACTTTGTGATTTTCCCATTTTAATTTTGTATAAATTTTATAATTTCACGAAAGATGCTTGTCACGTTATTATATAGCGAAGCGTACAACGGGTCTGACTACGCGTCCCGATCTTGTTACTATCGGCACCTTGTTTGTTTTCGCCGATCCCATATAAGGCACCTCTTTGCATTCTCCGGTATCAAGCATAAAGGCTGGTTTAATACGATCTATACTAATACATTTCTCTGAGCCTGTCTGTAAAATTTTATAATATTTTGGTTTTCTATCGAGGACTTTAAAGGGACCTGAGTAAGGTGGCGTTAAAGGCTTTCTTACTTTGTCGCTCGCACAAATACATGGCTGCATTTCTCCAGATCTGCATGGATAAAAATTTTGTTTTGTCTTGTATCCCGTCGTGGTACTGCTGCTAGATTCGATATCCTTTTCCGTAATGCTTGAACAAACTGATCATTGTCAATAACTTTTTGCGTGGGTGTTTGAAAAAAATCGCTAGGTAGTCTCATAACTTCTCCATACACTAGCTCTGCTGCGCTGATATGAGTGTCATCTCGTAAGCTTGCCCGTAAACCTAGTAAAACGGATGGTAATTCTGAAACCCAATTCATAGTATTTCCTCTACACATTAGGGCTGATTTTAATGTACGATGCCATTTTTCAATCAACCCGTTTGACTGTGGGTGATAAGCACAAGTTCGAATCCTTGAAATACCCATTTTTTTAGTGAGGTGACTAAATAAACTGGATTCAAACTGACGACCTTGATCGGTTGTTAGTCTAACCGGACACCCGAATCTACAAATCCATCCAGTATATATTATGTCCGCTACCGTCTCGGACGTGATATCTTTCACAGGGACTGCCTCTGGCCAACCAGTACTTCTATCCATCATCGTTACGATGTATCGATATCCATCGCAATAATTCAGAGGCCCTACTATGTCCATATGTACATGCTCGAATCTATCGCTATGAATAAAACGTCCATGTGGCGATATCGTATGCCGTTGAACTTTGGACTTCTGACAACTGAGACAGGCTTTAGTCCACTTAGCAACATCCTTATTCATCGACTTCCAGAAAAATCTATCTCGAATCATATTTCTCGTAGTTCGAATGCTCGGATGACTAATTTCATGTATGGCTTTGTAAGCTGATATACGAAATTCTTCTGGCAAATATGGTCTTGCTACGTCCCGCGACGTTTCGCAATATATTGGGATGTTACAATGCGGTAAGTAAATCTGCCTAAATTGCAATGTTTTTGATTGTAATAAGTCTTTTAGATCGGAGTCCTTTTCCTGTGCTCTTGCTATTTTTTCATAGTCAATAGGTGAGTAAGTTTCAATTGATGATATTCTAGACAAAGTGTCGGCCACTATGTTATCTACGCCGCTTATATGCTGGATGGAGGAACAAAATTGCATAATAAAATCTAGATGCCTTATTCGCCTTGGGGTATCGTTCTTGCCTATAGTGTTCTTCTTCAATGTGTGTACAATAGGTTTATGGTCTGTATAAACTGTAAGGGGTCTTCCTTCGATAAGGTATCTAAAATGCTTGATTGCCATGTATATTGCGAGTAGTTCTCGGTCAAAAGTACTGTATTGCTGTTGCGCTTCACTGAGTTTAGTAGAAAAGAATCCCAGAGGTCTCCAGGTCCCAGCTTCTCGCTGTTGTAGGACAGCGCCGGCGCAAGTATTGGAACAGTCTGTCATTAAAGCAATAGGTTTATCGGTTGCCGGAAATGACAAAGTAACTGCATTTTTCAAGCATCGTTTACTTTGTTCAAAAGCTTCCACACTCTCATCTGTCCAATCAATCAAGCTTTTATCTTTTTTCTTGGCGCTAATCAAATATGCGTTCAGTATTGCAAAAATTTTGGCAGCCTTGGGCAAATGTCTCCGGTAAAAGTTTACCATACCGAGATAACGACGTAACTCATCAATCGTTTTTGGTCTTGGAAATTCGGAAATTACTTTAATTTGCTTCTCTAACGGTCGCAATCCTTCCAATGATACATGAAAACCCAGAAAATCAAGTTCTGTTTTACCAAATTCGCATTTTGCTAAATTAATTGTAATCCCAAATTTGTTGAGGCGCTCAAAAACCTTCTTTACGTGTTCTCTGTGAAGAGATGGTTCTGATGATGCAATGATGACGTCGTCAATATATGTGTAAATAAAATCCATATCGCGTAGTACGACATCACTGAGGAATCTTTGGAAAGTCTGCCCGGCGTTTTTTAAGCCAAATGTCATCCTGGTGAATTCATAGAGGCCAAAAGGGGTCGTTATGGCAGTCTTCTCGATGTCTTGATCAGCTATAGAAATATTGTGATATGCCCGTTGCAGGTCAATACGGGAAAATATGGTTTTCCCGTATAACAAGTACGTACAATCCTGTATTCGAGGCATAGGGTATCTATCGGGTGTAGTGATAGCGTTTAAACGCCGGTAATCCCCGCAAGGTCTTATTTCCCCGTTTTTCTTAATCACGACATGTAAAGGGCTTGACCAACAACTTTTCGAAGGACGACATACACCCATTTCAATCATGTGTTTAAATTCCAGCTTTACTTTTTTGTATTTATCTGGAGGAAGCGGCCTGGGTCGAGCGTGCACAGGGGCACCTGTAGTTTCAATATGGTGGACAACGGAATGGCGTGGAGATTCTTTAAAACACATTGGTTTCGTAATATCCGGAAATTTTGATAAAAGGTCACTGTATTCGTTATTACAATCTATTGTCCGAACTGATGGCTGTTGGGATAACGTTAGAGTAGCCAAAGAGCACAAATTGGTCACTGAGTCTATAAGTTTTTTATTATATACGTCGACTAATATTTTATGGTGTGTTAAAAAGTCTGCACCAAGGATCGGTTGTTTCACGTCAGCAATTACAAAAGACCATCGATACGGTCGACGCATATTAAAGTCTAAATCCAACTTTTTTATGCCATACGTTGTAATTTCACTACCATTAGCCGCATATAGTTTGTAGTCAGTACACTTATCACAATAGTATGGTTTTTTGACTACGGGTACCACGGAAATATTAGCACCAGTGTCCACTAGGAAATTGAGTCCACTATTATTGTCTGTAATACATAGGCGGTTAACTGGGACGATGACACATATTCCCGCCTGCGAATGTGCCTTTTTTAGTTTTCCTTATTTTGGTCACCTTTTTTCCACGCACACGGCTCTACACATTTCATTGCTCGATCACGAAATCTAAAATGATAATAACAAAGCCAGTCTGGGGTGTCCGGTGTGCGTCGGTTCACGTTACGTCCACGCGACACCGATCGTGATTGTCTCGCATTCTGAGGTCTATAAAAATTTCTATAATTATTTCTGCTTCTTTCCATTTCACTAATTTTCGCACTCAACTTTGCTATTTCTGCTAAGATTGAAGCCTGGTCATTATTAGAGCTGGATGCAACTGAAACTTCCGATACTTGCAACGGCTTTGAAGTCTCCATCACTTTGTCAGCGAGTATTGCGAGCTTGTCTAAATCTTTAACCTCGGCGACTGCAAGCACGGCTCTCACAGGTGACGGAAGATGCCCTTGCCACATAATGCGAAGTGTCTCATCTGGTAACTTTCTACGTGCGAGATCCCTCATGCGACGCAAAAGCTGTGAAGGCTTTTGATCGCCCAACTCCATCTCACTTAAAAGTTTTTGAAATTGGCTTATTTCGGATTCCTCATATACAGTTAGCAGTTGTTCCTTCAATGTTTGAAATTTGTTTGTTTCCGGTGGTTTTAACAGGATCTCGCTGACTTGCTGCACTACTTCTTTTCCAAGCTTTGTGACAACAAGGTTAAACCGCGCTTCGTCGCTTAATTTTTGCGGGCTTAAAACAGCTTCACACTGCACAAACCATAGGCGAGGCTGGTCGGGCCAGAATTCTGGAAGCCTCGAGGAAACCGTTACAGATGCCAGTTCTACGATATCGGGTTGTGACTTAGGCTGAGTGGTCATTGTATTTCAATTTTAGAAACGAGTACTCGTAGCAAATATTGTCCTTCTTGATCACGTCGGGGTCACCACTTTGTGGTGTATAGGTTATTAAATAAATAAGTCCGATATTTGGAGGTAACGACCGTTTACTTGATTCGCTCAATACACACTGCCTCTCATCTTAATTGAATACACATAGATTATAATAAACACAAAGAATATAAACATATAGAGGGGACTGCTACATAGACATATAATATGTGCCTACGGCACAAACTCAAAGAAATCTAGACGTTCGACTTTTGGTATGTTCATGCACGCTCCACATAATGCGGTGTATGGCGTATCTGCATTAATGCCTTGCGCCACAGTTTAGTTCTGCCGCTCCGCTAATTCTACATTATAATTAATGTAATTGAATACGCCACAATTACCGTAATGAACACCCCCAAGAGACGTTCAAATAGGTGTCAATGAGAGTGAATTTAAGCTTATGAAATCATCGCCGAACCGAGATTCAGTAAAGTATAAATAGTGTAATATAATAAGTGTATTCTTACATAGCTGCAGAATTGATCATGCATCAGTAAACCTTACTTACAAGGATCAACTTTTGCTAGTAATAATTGCAAGCAATTATAGAACACCGTCTGAACAAACAATGAAGAGACAATTCTCGCCTGCGTTGACTTCAAATACGATACAAATATTGAAAAGACGATGCTTTATGATGATGATTATTCTAGCAATAAAAGCACACGATTACACGAAAGGAACGATTATATGGACTAAGGTCTTAACCCTCTTAGTTGTAGAGGAGGCCCGTGCTCAGCAGAGGGCAGTACATAATACAGGGCTGGTATGGTATGGTATGGATTACACGAAATGAGGCTTTACGGTACAAATTAATAATAGTGCATGTATGTCTAATACTCAGTATTCACCGTGCCAAAATCTAAAATTTTCGGAATTTTTTTTTAATACGCATACTCACGCCTTTTATGCCCGAAGGGGTAGGCAGAGGCGCAAGTAGTGCACCCACTTTTTGCCGTGCGGATTCCGTTCCATGATGTGATAGGAGGCGAGCCTATCGTTTTTTTTTTGCATTTTTTTTGTTAAGTACTTATTTTTATATAAAATAAACACATAATTTATATCCTCATTTTTATCCAAATTGTTGTACCGTGTATTACCTTTACCAACAATAAATATTAAAGATTACAACATCTGTTAATGCAAGATAGTTTACAAACAAACAAATTCAATTATCGGATGACGTCAACTGGGAAGTATTGAATTTCATACTTTCAACAGGTAAAGCAAAACGATTGGAGTAACACCAGTAAATCAGCTCCGGATAACATCGAAGTTCGTAGTAAATTTAGCTCAACTCTGTCGATTGCAAAGACCGTTGGGTCTCTAGCAAATTGATCTTATCGGGAGAGAACCCGATGTTCATAGTTAGTGGACGATAGTTCATTGTGAACTTACTGGCACAGAACTCGGGCTTAATTAATGGAAATGACCTGTTTTAACAGTAGTCATGCGTACTACTTCAGTCATAATTGTGGATAGGAAATTATGGATTTCATTATGCAATAATACGACTTGGTTGCGGCTCATACCGCATGAAAAATTCCTCTCGGTTTAAAAATTGAAATTTTTGGGGATGGAAATGAGACTACAATATATTGATCGAGGACGCGGTCTATCTGTCTAAATTAAATACAAAAATTATATCTACTGCTTAGTAATGGCCAGAAATATCATCTTTTCTGACTTAACTAACTAATATGGATTAATATTGTTAAACGGTCATATTTACATCATGAAACAGGCTCCGACTTAGGAACTCTGAAATGGCCACGTAAAATCAAACAATTCACCACAAAGATTTAATTATTCAAGTCTTTTATGATACATGATGTCATAAATTCAGAACAAGGGTAACTTCCTTCTACATTTAATATTTTCAACGAAGCTTCATGCAATATCCTCATCACGCACGAGAAAATTATTATTGGACTTCTAGGGACTTTAAAATGTTCTATTACTTCGGCTTTCACGTACAATTGCGTTAAATTTCTCAGATATATGCAAAACTTAAAGTAGATTTTTACACAGAATTTTTAGTTAGCAAATTGTGTCATGAACGTGTAGTTACTTCTAATCGCTAAATTAAGAATTAAATCTATGTCGAAATGCTATCTATGTTTCAACCACGTTAAAACTAAAAGTTAAAATAAGAAGTAAGATAAGATTTTGATATTTGTTTATATTCATAGAAATTGATTGTATACATACTCTATATCTCAGTTTAATAACACTCTAGTAGTAAACCATAGAACATACTATAAATAAGATCCTGTGTTTTGCAGACTAAATAATAAACAACCCTCTTCCCTTCACTCCTTCTAATTCACAAATCTTTTCGTTATACTGTAAGTCCATCTTTGAATCTTTTGGAAATGTTGGTGTTTATGGGCCGTTTGCCAGTCTGGGCTATAAAAAAGAAAAACTCTTACTGCTCTACCTTCTATAATATGTACTTGAGGAAAACTATATTAAGAATGATAAAAGTTCTTTTATTAAGTTTTCCTTACAGGTGGGTTCTTTATTTTTATTTTATTATTCATAACCCGCGACTTGTGCCGTGTTAATGTTTTGAATTAAAATTGTATCTTTATTCTTGGAAACTGAGCCCATTATTGCGTTATCTGCACTAATGACTGTTTTTATGAGGTTAACAAACGGGAGTGCACGTAATTAATGTAAACCTAATAATAATAACAACACTAAAAAGTTTTTCTAGTTACCATACCTTACAATATCCTGGTATTCAAAAAATAAATAGGGAATAACTACGTATTTCGTAATTATCTTTAGAAAATAAGGCTGCTGATTGACATTATGTATGTTACCACCGGCATTTGCATACGTTATGCTCATAATATAATATGCTACGAGATAATTAAATTTTAGCTCAATATGTAGTGCAAAATGCAATACGAAATTTCCATATGCTTATTCATAAATAGTTTAGTTTCCTTTGATATTTCATAGTGTACCGTAAAACGAAGCAATAGTTTATTTAAAGTTTTGCAATGCAATGCAATCAGCCCTGTATTATATACTGCCCACTGCTGAGCACGGGCCTCCTCTACTACTGAGAGGGGTTAGGCCTTAGTCTACCACGCTGGCCTAGTGCGGGTTGGCAGACTTCACATAGCCTCGAAATTCTTATGAAGGATTCTGAAGTATGTAAGTTTCCTCACGATGTTTTCCTTCACCGGTAAAGTCTGGGTGACTCCTTCAATAGTAAAGAGGCAACTTAAGTTATGCAAAGGTAGACGAAAATCAGTATTAGAGTTACATCACTTACACTGGCAAATCGTAAACCAATAATATTATTTAAGCTAACTTCGGAAGGTACTATTGTTAAATTTTATAGTGATAACACATTTAAAAAATATCAATTAAAATGTCACATTCAACGGATTAAATTTTAAATGTTTGTGTGGTACATATTATAAAGAACAAAATAAATCGTTTTCGAATAGTCATTCAAGTTTGTGGTATGCAAGTTCGTTGTATGATAATAGTTAAAACATTTATCCATCAAACTTTCCTTGTAAAATAAAAGCAAATAAAGCCTATAATGGAGCATAAGTAATTTAACAATACTTTGAAACAAGCAGAACTATTTTGGCAGCAACGGCCGATGTTTTCGAGAGCTCAATAAGCTATTGACATCTTACGGGCGAGGTGAAACAGTAATGAATACTTAATCGGAAAGTTTTTAACTTTCTCCAACTATTCCACAACTTGTTGTTGCTCGGCTCATTGCAACCAAATTATTCGCCCTATCACGAGAGAATTTACCCTCTTGCATGAAGCAAGTGCTTCAATGAATGGAAGTTTTTGGAAGATGAAAATTGCAACTGAATATTTAAAGACAAGATTCTATAGACAACAGAAAGTACTTTTCATTTTAGAACAGTTTTGTAATTTTCTATTTTTATTGTCAGGTTTACAGCAACGTCAGTAAATTAGTAACTATTTGATTAGTAAGTAAGCCTATAGTTGATATAAATGAAACCGATGACAAACATTATAATTAACAAGTAAGTTACGAAATTTAATGACACAGAGGTACATATAATAGCAACGACATTAGGACTAAAGACATACAAAACTAACATTTAAAACAAATTAATCACATGGAAAAAGTTCAAATATATTAGAAGACGTACGAAACCGCAGCTGATTCGGTGAATCGCCGGCAAAATCTTCACGGTTCTAAAGGCACGTACAACTTGTATAATATCTGGAAATTCAGTGGGACCATCTAAATTGGTACGGGCCGGATAATAAACGGACCGGATACAGCACACTGAGAGGATTTATGAAACCAGACTTAGTATTAACTTGGCTACCGTTTGATACGTGCGCGGCTGGCAGTTTAAATTACCTGGTTAATAAGCAATATGGTAACTTGCGCGTGTATCACTATTTCAACATTTATATTGCATACCTACTGCTGTTGATTCTATAGCGAAAAGCAAACAAGCAAGTCAGACAAATTTTGGGTGTTCGATGATTTTCGAGAGGTTACCAAATGTTAAATGCGAATCATGTTATTTAAATTTCAATAAAAAGAAGGCATAATACAATTGGTATTTATTGTTTTTTTTTTTTATTGCCTTAGTAGGCAAACGAGCGAGCGGTCCGCCTGATGGTAAGCAGCATCCGCCGCCCATGGACTAAAGCAATGCCAGAGGCACAGCCAAGCCGTTGCCTACCGAGATTACCACTGAGGGTTTATACCGGACTGTTCCGTGTAACATTTCCACTCCGGATTGCCAGCTGCTATGCAATCAGAGACACCTTGTTCCCCGAATGTAGCAGTTGCGCCTAAGTTCGTAGACCCAATTACTGAAAAAAAATACGAACATAATAATTTTAAATGAATACATACACAGCATATCATTTCTCTTTCTGTTTCATCGGTGCATTACATTTTCGACCTCATTCGATTGAGCGCTTCTCTTATGTAAGTCTGGAACACTCAATGGCGTAGCCTGGGTTCTTGCCGCCCGGGGTCGACCGACAATTTTTGCTAGCTCTATTTTCATAATTATTTAATTCCTAAAAATGTCCATGAATTCGTTAGACTTTTGGATTTTATGTGACATTACCAAATTTAATACTTAAAAAAATTGTGGCATCTGACACTCTTTTTCATGTGGCACCCGGGACCATAGGCCATAGCCCCACAGCTACGCCATTGGGACGACTTTAATTGGCACAAAATCTAAATGACAAGAGTGACAAGACCGTTTCGCTTAATTGTGGTTTGAGTACAAGTAATCATAATGTGGTTTTGTTAACTATGTATTTGATATTAGTAAGGCTTATATTTCAATATTTATACATAAGAAAATTATTCGATACAACTTTGGGATGAAATTTTTACAAATGTGACATATTTTGAAAATACTTGATTATATGGATATTGTCCCACTAAGTTCATTATAATATTTTCTTGTCCTGAATGCCATAGGGTATTATTTTATTACTTTAATACTTACAACTGTCAACACTTCTTTTATACACAAGTTTCTGAAAGTACAACAATAGTAAAGTTAATTATTTATGTCACAAAGAGAATAGATATTAACAAAAGTTAAATTCACCATTTCCACGACGTAATTTAAATCTAAAGTAATTAGAACTGCAAAGACAATTTTAAAAAACATTTTATGCTACTAACGCAACATATTCGAACACTGGTACAAATGTAACTAAACGACCTACATTGATAATAATTTACTTACAAAATGAAATAAGCACCTGTTGTAATGTGCGGTGGTGTAATTTACAGTATTAAAGCGATCACACTCACGCCTTTTACCCCTGAAGGGGTAGGCAGAGGCGCAACTAATGCAGCCACTTTTCGCCGTGCGTATTCCGTCCCTTGATGTGATAGAGGGCTAGCCTATCGCCATATCGGGCACTGATTCCAGACTCCGAGCTGATACTATACAGAGTGTATCACGATAAAGCGTTCAACTGAAGCAGGTTGATAGAGGACCTCAATGTGAATCGATTTAACCCCCATGTATGTTGCCCTAAATTTGATAGTTTAAAAGCTATAATATAGACTATTGTGATATTTTTATGAAAGTCGACTTTGCCACTGGCTTTTAGTTTTAGAAACATGATATGTTTACTTAAATAAGAGTAATAGTTGACCTTTCGAATAACCATGATAGAATCAATGTTTTACAAATTTAGAAATATACAATAATCTTTACGAAAATTAATGAACTTCATAATTTTCCCCAAAGCTTAAAGGGCTCTGGAATAAAGATTTCATAGATTCTTTTTTTCCACAACCTATTTCAAAAACTGACTGCATTCATGGAGAATTAGCCTTTCAAATTTCGTCAGAGCAGTAGTGAGGCAACATGCCTAATTTATTCGAATCGACGGAGACCGAAAATCGAATGTTGTTCTATTTGCCTCAAATGCCTTACGTTCACAAAGAATATGATTTTAGTAAGCCTACCCTATTTCAGGTGACAGTTTATAATATTTACCAAAAGAAATACACGGAAAATGAAAAAAAATCATATATTCAGCAGTCGCAAATAACTGCCTCGGCATAGTTATATTATGGGACGGCTGCAGTGCTGAGGTCTTGGGTTCGATCCCCGGGTCGGGCAGTGTTATTGGGTTTTTCTACTCAGTATAATCCCGTAGTCTGGAATTTGTGCCTGATATGGCGAGGGCTCGCCCCCTATCATATCATGGGACGGAATACGCACGGCGAAAAGTGGGTGCACTAGTTGCGCCTCTGCCTATCCCTTTGGGGATAAAAGGCGTGAGAAAGTGTGTGTGTGTGTGTAACAAAAGTTGGCTAATATAATTATGTATTTCCCTTTTAACTTAGACACCAGTTTATTTTACAGAAAACTACTGAACTTGTTTAAACACTAGCAGTCGATACACATTTCAAAATTAAATTACTTGGTAATTAATTTAACAATTCTTATTTAATATCATCGATGTTGATAAAAACACAAAACCTTTTTAACAAAAAATTAAACCGCCTTCAAAAACAACTAAATAACTAGTCCATCATCTTGGGCCGTCCGCCATATTGAATTCAGAATGACGTCACTTAGCTAACAATGCATTGTCACCCAAATTGAACGTGTATTCAACACAATCAGTTAAGGGCAACTGCTTCAAAGTTTACTTGCAAGATTCCACCAGAAAAAAACATACATACATTGCAAGTTAAATAAAACCTTGTAAAAAACACTTAAAAAAAATAATTTAGCTTTACCTATATTCCGTAACTAATTTCAATTGCTAGATAAGCTAGATGCATACTTGAATAAATTTACGATAACATTACTTATATACTGGATATCATTTTGAACGATAGACTAGTTTGGAATGGAGTGGACTGTTATGACGAATGTCCGCAGGTTCAACACCCACATCACACACCTTTGACTGTTCGAAAATACGTGTGTATTGTTTGTTAATTAGCGTTCGATCTAACGGTGTAAGACGGGAAACCTACATATCTGAGAATTCTCCATAATAATTTCTAAATAAATTCGGAGGCATGTGAGGTCTACCCATCCGCACTAAGCCTTTCGGAAATAGAAGAGGCCCATGCCAAGCATTCGGCAGTATATAATACAGGGCTGGTATATTTATTATTTATTATCATTGTTATTTACTATTTATGTTCGTAACTACGTAGACGTGGACTTAATTAAATATCTTCCCGTAGTATTATAATATAGATATAAATTTTTACAATATGCGTTTTTAACAAAGAGTTCTAAGATTATATTGAGCGGACATTAGGAAAATTGACATACAAAAATTTTGAGCCTGTTCGTCAGTAACTCAATCTACTGTGAAATAACAAAATACCTATCTAAAATTTATTAGGACATACTTTGACATGGTCATAATGCGTAAATTGGCATATTTCCTTCCAAAATATTGTTTTCTTTACAAAACTTAAGCATACCGAGACGTCTTGTTACACGGATATGTCTGATAAGACAGCGACTTATTATCAATTGGTAAAAAATGTTGGACGAATAATTTGGACCTGATGTCCAGACTATAATTATACTGTTTAATGTCTTTGGTTTTTAAAGAAACAATTCTGCTCCCAATTACACCAATATTACGCAGAAAATAATTAAAAAAATCGCAGATTTTCGATTTTTATTGCTTTTCTTTATATGCACAATCACACCGAGTTCTGCTTAATTATAATATGTATAGATTATGCTTCTTTTAACATCAACCTAATCCTGAAAGCAACAAAATAATTATGATTATTCTGTTGCTTTAAGGCGATCATATTTCTCCTAATGTTGTGAACTTTTTATGGATGGAGAGACCATTAAAATAACATCCATGATACTTATAATATCATAATATAGCGAATGTACTTTATGGAGGACGATCGTTAATTAATATTTCAGATACCTCACCTTTTTGTTTTCTGCAAAAACAGCAATTAAGTACATAATTATTTAAGAACCTATACCAGGGTACTAGGAAATTGCTAAAGGAATTGGGAGCGTCAATCGATTAAACTTTGTGTAGATTAAACATTTTTTTCAACATCTTGATTCGAATAACACTAAAATGCTCTTTCCGTGAGGTCAACACATACAAAAGATAATCTTATTTAAGTGTCTGCAAAGATTTAAAATATTTAATTGAAAAAAATCTCTCACAAAGACAGAGAATCTTTGAATTGAAACCACACCAGTGCACGGAGACTCTTAATTCTTGCATAATTTAGATATCCTTTTCCATACAACGCTGGCATTTTAACGACTACATTTTCTTTCACAGAGAAATTAATGTCTGACAAGCTTTGAGGATTAAATGGATTGTCGCATTTGATCTGTGATTAAATGAATTAGCGTTATTAATGGATATCAAATTACTAAATCGGACTACTATAAACTGTTACAATGAAATACGTTGCAAATTGATGAGTCTTTGATTTGGAAATTATGGCACTGCTTTTGTTTTAATCCCCACATATTATTACAAAATAATTTCTCCCGCCGTCTGTCTGTCTGTCTGAATGCGATAAACGCAAAAACTACAGAACGGATTTCTAGGGAAAAACAATTTGCACGCGGGCGACGCCGCGTGCAAAAGCTTGCCAATAATAATTTGGAGATAGCTATGTTCCCCTTGATGATTATAATGACAGTCTGAAAAGTGTATACTCGACCACCTTAAGTTTCTAAATAATTCGCTTTCGCATCGCCTGCCAGCAACATGCTACTTATCTTTGATTAATTATATACCTAGAGTGACGCGCCAATGAAACTAAAACAAACAGGCCAACTTTTCTTAAGCTAGTATGCGTGACAACTGTGTCATACGCTATCGCTGCATCATTCTGCGTATCATTGTGTGCGCGCATAATGATACCAGTTATTACATGGTTTCTATTAAAACGGGGAGATAATTATATCCATGAAAAACATCAAAAAATAATTCACTCGAACTCATTTAGCGGCCAACAGTTGGCCTCTATTTTTTTCGACGCGTTTGAAACGTTCAGTGTCTATCTAGGTATATAATTAATCAAAGGTACTTATAACTAAAGTAGACAATAAGAGTTGTCTGCTATTTCCTTTGTATATCTCCGAAACGATTACACCTCATTGGTAAAATATGAAAAATGAACGTTTTATCTTGAGAAAGTGTACTAGCACTTTTATTTTTATTTTTCTATCATTTGCCTTTATCAAATCCCAATGTAGAGTAATGTGAGACCTATTCAAGCATGTTGCAAATTTGTTTTTTTTATGGCCGGTCACCTGTCTGTTGTCTACTAGCTAATTAAAATGGTCATTGAAGTACAACGCAGCAAGGAGGGGGACTCTGGCTGTTAACTGTAATGACCAGCGACTATATAGCCCCTGTATGGTCGCTGGGAATGACAGACAGTACCCAAACACAATTAGGTAAAAGATGAATGAATGAATGATATTCTATTGACGTATGCGGCGATAGCCTAGTTGGGAGTGGAACGGACTGCCGAGACGAATGTCCGCAGGTTCAAAACCCAAGGGCACACACCTCTGACTTTTCTAAAAAGTTATGTGTGTATTCTTTGTGAATTATCGCTCGCTTTAACGGTGAAGGAAAACATCGTGAGAAAACCTGCATACCTGAGAAGTTCTCTGAATTTCTAAGGTATGTGAAGTCCGCCAACCCGCACTAGGCCAACGTGGTGGACTAAGGCCTTAAACTTCCTTATCCTTCTCAGTTGTAGAGGAGGCCCGTGCTCAGCAGTTGGCAGTATATAATACAGGGCTGGTATGGATATTCTATTGACGTACGTACAGCTGGAGTCGCAGCCAAGTAACATTATTTAGCTGGTCGTAGGTCTCTCATATGTAACAGTCCGTCTGGGTCTTTTTCTACCGCCAAGCAGCAGTGTGCATACACTGTTGTATTTCGGGTTGAAAGACATTGTAGCCAGTGTAACTACTGGATATAATGAGACTTAAAATCTTATGTCTTAGGATGTAGAGCGCAGTGGAATGCCACACAATACTTTGTAACTCAAGGTGCTGAATGGCATTGCTACTGTTTATGGGTGGTCGTATCGTTTACCATCAGGGAAACGGCATGCTCGTCTCGTCATTCAATGCATTACAAAATATTTAAGGTCATATTAGTAAGGGATGGTTTTAATGAAGTAAATAAATAAAAATGTAAACGTTTAAGAATTATAGCTTCTACACTTTGTATTTAAAGTTCATATTAGTAAGGGATGGTAAAACCTCCTACGCATTTTCGATCGGTCACGTGATCCTGACGCGAGTTTAACATTTTATACCCATTCCAAAAGTGCTCAACGCCGCTAAATAAGTTTTCACTCCAAAAAACAATACCCATGGATTAATTAGTTATTGTTTCTATAATATAGTTATCGGAAAAGTGAGCAAACTTATCCTAGCTCACGTGCCAGACTGTTGACTTATAAAATGTGTTTTCCTTAAAACCAATGAGTAATGAGCCCCAGGTGGCTTGCTTGTTTCTCACGTGTCAGCCTGTAAGCTATAAAAAAATATAATAACTACATAATTATAATAGTTAAGCTAGACAAGTCACATTTTGAAACACGTTCAGTCTGAGAACAAAGAACGGAATACAGATGTAACAAACTGCGGTTACGTGAACAGAAATTTCAATTTAAAGGAATTTAGATATTTATACAAGCCAAATAAAACTTCAAATAAATTACAGGGTAATTCTTGCGTTCAACTATAAATTTAGGAATTAATTATGATGGTGGGCCCTCCCACTAATATAGTAAGGTTATTCCACACTCACCGGTCTTCCGACTTTGTAGTCACTCGTAGGACTCGTGCGATCCACTTTGGGATTCTTAAGCCAATTGTCGTATTCTGGTAAACTGACTAAAGACTTATTTAGGCGGATCAATTAATGCTATCAATAATCGCACGAAATTATTGTTTAAAAACGTTTCCGCGTCTGAACATGCACAATGGCGTGGCAATCCTCGCCTGCGTTGACGTACGTACGAGTCTTTTGACAGAAATTTCTAAAAACTAATATTGCTAGTAATCATTCCGTGCGATTATGTTTTGCAATAATTGATCCGTCTCAATGAGGCTCAAAGCTTTGCGTAGATGCTGTCAAATTATGCATTATTGCAGGCCGCTTTTGACAGGTCCGTCTGGAAATCTTTGGGGGAGGCCTATGTTCAGCAGTGGACGTCATGTGGCTAATGATGATGATGTCAAATTATTGGTGAGGCACAATACTCTGAACTACTATGAAATTGAGAGCTGTTGCTTCCGCAACATTTTTCCATTGCGTTTTCTACAAGCAAGTTTACTAAATCCGTATACTCACAAGTCACGACCGTTCGATAGTTGTCTCTTTTTTTTCAACGAAATGCAATTTGTTTCTGATTTTTTAATTGTTCGATAAAATATATTCATAAGTTAAAATAAAACATAAAAAAAATATAAATGTCAGTTGCATGAATGAATAAAACAGTTCAATTATTCAATTTTCCATGAAGTAGGTCTTCTTTCTATGTTTTTCTTTAATACTCTTTCACGCAAAAACTACTGAACGGATTTCGATGAAATTTGGCAAACGGGTAGATCATGTCCTGGATTAACACATAGGCTACTTTTTATTCCAGGAAAATATAAAGCGGAACTTTTATACCGGAGGAACTTTTTAACACGGACAGAGCCGCGAGCAAAAGCTAGTATGTTATTAAAATTGCTTCTCTCACGTGTCATGCCATGTTTATTCAATAACCTTAATAGGTTATCTCATAGTCATCTCTATATTAAATTTAAAACGTGACTATTTGAATGAGTTCACTGTTGTATTAGGGTTCCTTATACAATGCCACCGGTATGGTTATTATAATATGGATATATTATAGATTTTTAAATACATACATTCCCTCGATCTGCCTAAGTGGCGTAGTTGTTTTAACGGTACAACTGCAGTGCTGAGGTCTGGGGATCGATCCCAGGGTCGGGCAAAGTAATATTGGGTATGTCTACTCAATAGCAACCCGGAGTCTGAAATTTGTACCCGATAACGCAATAGGATCAGACCCTATCATGAAACGGAATACACACGGCGAAAAGTGGGTGCACTAGTTGCGCATCTGCCCACCCCTTCGCGGATAAATGGCGTGAGTGTGTTTCTGTGAGTAATTATGGTGAAAAATGATAAGAATATACAAAATTTATTGCATCCCTTTGTAGTCAGCATTGCAGTCGTACCGTAATACGACTACGCCACCGAGGCAGTCACGGTAATTATTACTATGCCATTGTAAAAAGTACCTATACTGAAAAGGTACCAATATTTTTGAAGGCGTACTTTTATCACTTATTGATATCATAGACATTGTTATCATTTCCGGTCTGGGTCGAGCCCGAAGTCTAAAATACAGAACTCTTAATAACTTACACAAAATGAATGCAATGTACATAACTACATATAGCAATTACCTATATGAAATTTTATCATATTTACTTAGTATGAACCAATAAAGAAGGAAAAGAAAAAAACTGTTTATTGACACATCTGTCTCTAAAATTCGTATATAAAAGTAGTTATTCGTGGAAAAACATCAGAATACCTGACACTTCCAACAAGCATCATGTGGAAACTTTCACTTCTGGTAGCCGTAGTGGCTAACCTCGCCATGACCAATGGAAGTGAGTACATGGACAGACTAACGATGACAATGAACGAGGCTATTAATTGTAAGAATATTTTTTTATCTATATTTAAAGGTTTCTTTTCAAATGGTTTCATTATAAAGATTATTTATTTCATGTAATTATTGATACCGTTTCATATATTTTGTAATAGCTTTCTGCCCACAGCTCCAACCACGCAAGAACAAAGTTTTAAAATAAATTGCAAGTATCTTAAAAAGATAACTATTAATTAATAATTACGATATCTGATTTTAGTCTGAAGTGTTCTAACTAAACTACTGGAAAATCCATTCAGTAGTTTCGGAGATGTACGCTTACAAACAAAAAAAGGCAATAAGGAGTTCTAGAAATCGCTGATTTGGGTTCTACTACTCTTCTTCGGTCACCCCCTTCTCTTTTATTACTTTTCTTTCAATGTATAGACACCACCAGTTCTGCTGCTTTATTATATTTATAGATCATATTAATTATCATTTCTCATGTCAAAGGTCTTCGTGTCTGTGATCTCAATGCAAAACTTTGCCTTATAGAAGCATGACTACAATGAATATATTTTATTGCAGCAAGATTCAGTTGTAACAATTTTGTAACTGACGAATACACTGAAGATTGCAGCGAAATTCAAACAGGATACGACATTGATGTATTAAAAAAACAATATGATCAAGCTAATTCCGGCCTAGGAGGCACATGCATTTACGTAAGTTGCGAACTTGTTATATGGCGGCTAAATTTTCCATCTTTAAGGCAAGTTATAAAGATTTGGGAAATATAAATCGTCTTGGCGGTACTACCGTGCCCCCAGATTTGTTAGGTTATCCGTAACCTAACTAACTGTAACCCTTGATTTACATATTTGCCGAAGAATAGTTACGAATACGAGTGTGTAAATAGTTTTTCGGGTGTATTCGTTAATCATAATGCATATTTGTTCGCAAGTCTTTCGGAAAATTATTACTACTTATATTATTACTTATAAAACAACAAACTTGATATTTTACGTCACCAGTGATACATAATACATCAGCCAGCCGGTTAATAATAATTTGTGGTATATACAAATTATCCTGATACTGCTAGTTCTAATATAAACTTTAAAATGATGACTTATATCTTATAGAATAAAACCTTTTTTTCAGCAACTCATACGCACGCATACAGAACCCCAAATCACTTCTGTGTCCGCACTGATAAAATTGATGAGTCAGTTATGCCTAAATGCCCAGGGTTTGATACGCACACAATGTTACAATCTTCTTAATTTTAACAACAACGAAGAGGTATAGAATTTTTCCTTTTATCTTTCAGCAATAAGAAATATAAAGAATTTTTATCCAATTTTTTTTTAATACAATAACGTAAATTATCTTATTCAATATTGTGTTATGTTCTGTTACTTTTTTAGATGAGATATTTTGTGCCAAAACTGGACGATGCACTTCCAAAATCCCAAGATTACATTTCAACTATCAAAACTGTTTTATTTGCCCGTTCTGATAATGATTTTAGCAAACATTTTAAATCTTGCTGTGGTCAACATACTAAAAGTGAAGCTAAAGTTATTGATTTTAGCGACCTTGCCAATGCAGCCAGTGAAATAAACAAATGGGTACAGTACAATTATATTTAATAGATTATATATGGCTACTTCGGTGGCGTAGTTGTATTGCGTACGCGTTACAAGTACGATTTGCCTGCTGAGATTCTGGGTTCGAATCCCGGGTCGGGCCAAAAACATTGTGGCTGGGTTTTTCCATCTTAAAAATACGCAGTCGCAGCTCAGAGTCAAGAAGTTGGCGGTGTGACGCCCCCGTACCTCGGAAAGCACGTAAAGTCGTTGGTCCTGCGCCTGGTCTCTCTCCGGTCATGTCGGATTGCCGTCTCATTGAACTATAACCGTGAAGGAATAGCAAGTGCACCTGTGTATTGTGCACACACTTGTGCACTATAATATCTCCTGCCTACCTGGCTGATCTCTGTTGAGATTGGCCGCCGTGGCCGAAATCAGCTAGGGATTTATTTTATTTACATTAGGTATACCGTATTGGTATATTTCGGATCAAATCATGTCGTCCTCATATCTAATGATTTCTTTCAGTTCAATGCATCATCCTCGTATTATGAAGAAGTTGTTACTGCTGAAGACATTGATAATGATATAGTTATGATGACCGGTAGCCACCACCACGTCGAGGTGATGTTACATTTTCGATTTTAATACATTATACTGTAGTAAGTTGGAATGTACTAATTTATGAAAACTGTTCTCAGATTTTGTTTAAAGACTTTAACTTTTAAGAACAAGTAGACCACGATTTCATAATCAGCAAGGATAATGTTGTTACACTCAAATTGTGGTCTGGTGAGGGATATGGAAAAGTTTCTTACAATGAAGAACTTGATGCTACGGTACACATTAATTCTCTTTTTGTTTTATTCCGGGTGGTTAAAAGTGACTAATTAATATTATTCAAACTCAGGTCCTTCAAATTGCTTTGGAAGGTGATCGCCAAGCAGTAATTATACACCCAAAACTTGGAGGCCTAGAAGACATGCTGTTTAAACTAAGGGACAGCAGTGTGGTTCCCAAATTAAATGTTGACACAGAATGGGAGTTTATTAACGTGGTTATGCCTATAAACGAATACCATTATGGAAAAGAAGACTATGTTTCTGGTCTTAAGCTTGTAAGTAAATATTCTTTCTAAAAAAATTCAAATTTCCAATTCCAACTTACATACCAAGGACAATAAAAGACTAGACTTCTCGATAAAATATAACAGCATAGTACAGTACATTTAATAAGATGTACTCAGCCTGTGTACATTACCAAATGAAATTAGTAATTAGAAAGAATCTTAGGCATCAGTAGAACTCAATTTAGAACCAGTTCCCATAGGATGCTATGCACTGGATCTCAACCATACTAACTGATACACAATTACGGTTATCATATTGTATATTGAATAGTGATCACCACACTCGAGATGAAAAACCTGTCTTGGCTCATTCCAAGGCCGGCGTGATAGTTGCGAGTTGCGACCGTCGAAGGACGCAATGTCGTTTGCCAGTAGACATCACATTTACACAATTACGTTGGGCCGCCATCAGGTATAAACCAAGTCATAAAATAATACTTTTTTTTATACTGGTTCGGCAAAGTTACCCCACTGGACCTGATGGTAAGTGAAGAGGGATCCAGGTAAAGTGCCGTCTGACGAAAGATGATTATCCCGCACTAACACAACTATTAAAATATATATATATATATATATATTACTATGTGAACTGGATACACACAGGCTTTTAGTGGTGGTAGGTCTCACATATGTAAGAGTCCGTCTGGGTGGGTACCACCGCAATGTCTATATCTACCGCCAAGCAGCAGTGTGCATGCACTGTTGTGTTTCGGTTTGAAGGACATTGTAGCCAGTGTAACTACAGGACATAGTGAGACTTAACATCTTATGTCTCAGGATGACGAGCGCAGTAGAATGCCAAACAGTACTTTGTAACTCAAGGTGCTGGATGGTGTTGCTACTTTTTACGGGTGGTCGTATCGCTTACCATCAGGCGAACGGCATGCTCATCTCGTCGTTTAATGCCATAAAAAAAAGTCTGATCTCGTTACGCTACACACTTATGTACGTGGGCCACTATGGCGAGTTTTAACGCAATACTTATTTTGTTCTAGGCTAATCAAATTTCACAAATGTATCTTCATGGTTTCGACGGTTTCCGTGGGATTTTCGAAAACCAATCTGGCCACTTGAGTCACATGTTCCACACAATTTATATGAAAGTAAATGGTTTGGGAGCTGCAGGTATGTTTCACTCTATGGTTTTACATGCCAGTTTATTTGAATGAAGTCAGTTTTTAATAGGTACTTAATAATGTTTTTTTGTTTTGTTTGTTTTGCAGAGAACTTATTTGCATCAGAAAATCTTGAACCGAAACATACTGTAAACATTGACAGTGCATTCGCCTACTACATCGTTAACTCTGGATCACCTGAGATTATAGGAACTTGGTGGTACTAAGGAATTAAGTTTAGTACAAAGAGTTAAGAATATAATTAAACTCTGAATTCATTGAATTATTATTGTTTTGCCATGTTTATATATCGTCAAAAAAAGCCAAAATACTAAAAGGATATTATGAAAGAGATTTTTTCTTTTATTTTAATGTCTATAAGGATGTATCGGATATTAAATTACTATTTTATGAAGAATACATATTATTATGTTCTTTTCATTTTAATCATACCTATTATAATTTATTTTTATAAAAAACACCCTTTCTAGCCGATTTCGGCCACGGCGGCCAATCTCAACAGAGATCAGCCAGATACGCAGGAGATATTATAGTGCACAAGTGTGTGCGCAATACACAGGGTGCACTCGCTATTCCTTTACTCTCATAGTCCGGTGAGACGGCAATCCGACATGACCGGAGAGAGATCAGGCGCAGGACCAACGGCTTTACGTGCTTTCCGAGGCACGGGGGGTATCACACCGCGAACTTCCTGACTCCGAGCTGCGACTGAGTAATTTTAAAGATGGAAAAAAACCCAGTCACAATGTTTTTGGTCCGACCCAGGATTCGAATCCAGGACCTCAGCGCGCAAATTGTACTCGTAACGCGTACGCAATACAACTACGCCACCGAGGCAGACAATATCTTTTTATATTAAACAAGCTGTACCCACAACTCTTCACGTAGTATTATAACAAACTAACTGTTGCTCGCGGCTCCACCCGCGTCAAATAGTTTTTCTAGGATAAAAGTCCTGCTTTATATTTTCTCGGGATAAAAACCTATGTCCTTCCCAGGATCTCAAACCATCTCGATATCAAATTTCATTGAAATCGGTTCAGTACCCTTAGCACGAGTTTACGCACTATCGTATAGTTAACGTAATGGTTTCGACTACGCACATTTTTAACCGACTCCCAAAAAAGGAGGAGGTTCTCAGTTCGTCTGTTTGTATATTTTTTTATGTATGTACTGATTTCTCTGAAAATTGTGAGCCTATTGCCTTTTCCATTTAGTAAATTAAGGTCTCGAATTGGTCTCATTTCAATATATCATACCATCGATACTTGGTAAATTATTTTAATTAATATGTCAAAAATTATAAAAAAAAATTCGTGTGGCACTCGGAGACTGCCGCGGTAAAGCTATTGCATAGCATTTTTTATCACAAAGAATGATGGCAAGTTTATACCTGATTGTTTCAGTAAGCGTCTAAGATTAAGATATGTAAAAACAAATATAATTTAAATAGCTAATATTTATCACAGTTTTAGTTTTACTGTTAAAGGCCACAAAGTAATGTTTATAATTAAAAGTTAATCATTTGTACTTCCGGTTACGTTATTTGTGATTTGTAGTGATATATAAAAAATGTTGCCACTTGAGAATAAAAGCGGCTGAACGCGGTAGATATATTTATGTTTTATTTTAATAGTAAAGAAGTGGTAATAATATGTAATAATTATTTTTAAATACTAATAATGTAATAAAATAAACACCAATCGCCTTTTTGCTATTAAGTGTCAAGTTCGCATAAAAGATTGTTCCATTACCCAACCTACTAAGGTAATTATAAAAAAAGTAATAGCAACCCAGCCGATGACAGCGAGCGTAACATTATTCTAACGTAGTGTTTATATTCTCTTTGATTATGACGTTTATACTGTTTATTACTGTTTGTGTTTGGGAAACATGTTTGGAAATCGCAATGGCTGCAGTAAATCAAAATCTTCAGCAAATACTAATACTCCACAGGCTGGAACAGGCCAACTAGGCTACACTAATGTTTGTATTTTGTGTGGCTGTTCCGCCGTGCAAGTGCACGACGGCAAAGTGATAAAGTATTGAAGGATAATCCCACTGACTTGCAGCAGACTATTATTCTGATAATTCAAAGCCAGAAAGAACCACAACAGGTGTGTAGTTCCATTTAATTTAAAAGTCTAAAAGATTACTTTATGATATAATATTATGTGTAGTAGTTATTGGGCTTTTAGGATTTCCATTTTTATTTAACCTGGTATGTTTTGTTCAATGGGTTACATTACATAACTGTAATTTTGTTTATTACTATGGACGTTTGTTTTAAAATATTTCCTTTATCTAGGACTGGATTTTGTATCAGAATAATACATCTTATTTCTGTCACACAGATAACATCTACAGACTAAGTATGCCATGTTGTTGGTTGCATACCAAAAGTGAAGCTGTCCGTAATATTCAGGCTACCGAATTAAGATTACGCGATGGAGCAATAGATCAACATGAAGATGTTGACGATGAGGAGCATATCTCCGGGCTGAATGCAGGGAGTTCAATAAAATAGAACCAACCCAGTGAGGACTCTCATGTTGTTGATGATGCCAGGGCATAAGGATCACAGAATATGGAGTCCAGAACAATATTATTACCTAACTACAGGAGAGCGGCCAACACCGGTAACCACTGTCTTTTTCCTGACTGCCCAACTGTTGGTACTTTACAGAGTGTGACTAATAAACTATGAGCCATCAAATTATGTAATAATATGTTTTATGTGCCACAATTGGCCCGTGTCTGTGGAGTCCATTTGTTTAGGAGTTCATGGGATGAATTATATTAATCAGAAAATAGCATTAATGTATTTACTGTTGATGAAGTGCAACACATTTTTTAATTTGTAAATGCATTCAACCCTACATTAGATTTCGAAAATGATGAGGAATAAATAAATTGTCAATAAATCTAAAGCTTGTTTTATTTAACCGAAAGCCTATCTATCAATGGAATTAGATTTTTTTTACCTGAGATGGACCATGACAAATAAATATAATACATACATAGATATTTATGATTTATTGTGATGTAGATCACTATTTCAGAAATTAAGGTCTGGGTGTAGTTTAAAATTGTAGAACTCAGCTATTAAATATTATTAGTATTTGTATGTCAAGTAACCATGATTCAAATAATTAGTACACATGAAAACTTATTCTATTTTAGTAACAATTAAAGCTGTGTTCTAATAAACATCCAATTTCTAATTAGTAACAGAATCATAGTATGTTTGAGTGTTCAAAGTCAGTGACCTAGCAGTGGGAGTAGAGTAGCCCACCCTCAAAATAGTTTAATAAAATATACACCTACATATTGTTTTGATTAGAAAAATCATTAAGTAGTTAAGTATTCATTTTTAAGATATATTATATGGTATTAATTAAATACAGTCTATATCTGCTGTCATATCTCATTGACAGATAACCTCTACGTATGAAAATGTTAAATAACGAATAAGATTTTTTTGTGGCCTTCTAATAGAAATTTTTTTTTTGATTTGGTTCAGGATAAGTATATTCTATGGTTCTTACATTTTTTCTTTCCAAGACGCGTCAAATCGATATCAGGTAAAACGTTGTATGGAAACTTGCCATCATTCTTTTGACAAATTCGATCTTCGCTTACCACATAAAGTAGATTTTTAAACGCGAGCAACGCACGTTTAGTCTTGTTATTGATAAATGTTAGAAATGCAATGGTCATCACAACCAAAGTAGAATAAATCAAAATATGAAAAAATAATGTTACGTTCGATTCTTTTGTACTCGTGCCGTGCCAGCGCTGGGGAAATAGCTTCTACGCAATGTATTTAAGGTTCATATTAGATTAGTAAGAAATGGTTTTAATGACTTTAATAAATAAAATAAATAAAAAAAATTCCTTTTCAATAATTATAGCTTCTACGCATTGTATTTAAGGTTCATATTAGTAAGATAAAAAAGATGTCAGGATATTTTCGTTACGGAATTTCTGGATTCGGTCTCCACGCTCAAGGCCCGCGATAGAAGCTATGCAATAGCTTAAAAATATAACAATAAAAGACCTACGCTGAGTTTCTTGGTGCTTCTTCTCAGGTCAGTGGGCTTTTCCGAAGCACTGGTAGAATCTTTAAATGATAAAAATATTGTAAAAATGACGTGTAAAAGTGCCCTCAGGGGCCTAATTACTTAATAAATGTTTTGAATTTGAATTTGAATTTGGCCATTTTCTTGTCATCAAAAGATAAAAAAATCGCAATTTTATTTTGCACAAGCAAAATATTTCCAGTACATAAATATATTATTAATGCAAAAAATACTGTAAGTATAATTATTGTTTGCGTCACGTTGGGGGACCGCTAAAGAAGTATTTTCATCTCACTGGTCCGGGGCTCGGTCCCCTAACGCGAGGACGTTGGATCAAAATATTACTCGGTAATTAAAATTAATCGACAAACATAATATTTTATTCATTTCAGTTTTATGAACTTATTGCTTGCACCTCAGGAAAGGTTATAGTCATAGTACAATAATAATTAACGTACACAAGGCGCGCGAGCATCTCGTCTAGTTTTTTGGCGAAGGTTTCTCTCATACCTCGTAATATGCACACGTACTTTGCTCCTCGGCGGCAATAACATTTGATTTGTTAAACTTTTTACATTCATCTTGAAGTAAATCTATTTATACTACAAATTGAACTGTAAAAAATATACGTGACCGATTTCACGAGAATGGGTCATTTGAAACCTTTTATTTCTGATGGAAATTTATTTTGATTTAAGTTTGCTACACGATTACGCGCAGCAAATCGTATTTTCTTCGGATACGTAATTTACGTTAGATGAAAGATAAAATACGTGTGGCACTCGGAGACTGCCGCGGTAAAGCTATTGCATAGCATTTTTTATCACCAATTTTGATTGACTAAACACAAATTCGATCTTACGCTTACCACATAATGTAGATTTTTAAACGCGAGCAATGCACGTTAGTCATGTTATTGATAAATGACAGAAATGCAATGGTCATCACAACCAAAGTAGAATAAATCAATGTATTAACCATCGGTGAAAACTTGTTGTTGGCCCTGGTGTATATTTGTAGCACTTAGACTTATTATGTTAGGCTGTAAGTTTTCCATGTAAAAAAAAAAAAAAAAAAAAAAAAAAAAAAAAATCAAAATTTGAAAAAAGAATGTTACGTTCGATTCTTTTGTAGTCGTGCCGTGCCAACGCTGGGGAAATAGCTTCTACGGAATGTATTTAAGGTTCATATTAGATTAGTAAGAAATGGTTTTATTGACTTTAATAAATAAAATAAATAAAAATATACTCGTTTCAAGAATTATAGCTTCTACGCATTGTATTTAAGGTTCATATTAGTAAGATAAAAAAGATGTCAGGTTATTATCGTTACGGAATTTCTGGATTCGGTCTCCACGCTCAAGGCCCGCGATAGAAGCTATGCAATTGCTTAAAAATTGTGCGCACCGTAATCCAAATAAAGTCTCAATCGATTTTAAGGACAATGATAGTAAAAACATTGACTATCGTAATGATTCGGAGCAAACTTCAGCTGGATCTCAGGTCAAGTTATAATTCTCAGTGAATCCTATATTTTAAAGTGGACCGTTGGATACACTGATCAATACGTATTATCTCTTAGGGCGGTATTAATAAATCAATCTCAAGTTTGAGTTACACCTCAAGTACACATAATGTATTGAACTATTCATACATTATGTCTATTTGAGATGTAACTCAAACTTGAGATTGATTTATTAATACCGCCCTTGATCGCCTAACTAGGCACTTATAGAACATAGTTGAATTGTGCTATCTAAAACTTACGTTTCCCCATGCTAATAGTTGTCTCTACACGTCGATGAATGCGTTACTGTTAACGAACTCTCAATCTAACTCTAAAATTGTGTCCCTGATGTCTTAATTACTCTTATAAGTCGTCTTAAAAAGGATATATTCTGCCAAATTATTGAGAAACCCCTCATTATTTTTAAGTCGGTATAAAAAAAACGATAGCGTAAATCGAAAGCAGTAATTTATTTTTGAAAATGTAAAACTTATAATTCTTGAAGATGTGCGTTTTGATTCTTGGAGTAACGTAGTTCAGATGGCACCAAGGAGTAGTTTCCTTTAATTAACTTCATCGATGTCACCTAAAAAATAACAAATATACAGTACCAGACACGGCAAGAATATAATTTTTAAACTAGCATTTGCTCCCGGTCTCCTTGCTATTATTTTTCAGGGATAAACGTCTTTCGTGCATACCTCTGGGATTCTTTTCCAACACAATCTTATTCCAATTCCCTAATCCAAGCTTTCAAATTAATAATTTAATGAACTTTTAAAGTCACCTGCATATTGTTAAGAGAGCTCAGTTGAGATTTTAAAGTTATATGTGTATTTTTTGTCAATAATTATATGATCCTCTTCTTAACGATGAAAGAAAATATTGTTTGGATACCTACATAATACACACCTAATCTTCATTCTACATAAGAATTGCGAAGGTATGAAGAATTGGATGTCTGCTAACACGCATTCCTCATGCGTGGTAGACTTTTAGTGTTACTGAAAGAGTAGCGGGAGTCCGTACCCAGCAATGGGTCCGTATATTAGGACAGTTAAACTAGTATTATTATATTCGATACGAATCCAGAATCTTGTAGCTACATTGCAAATAGAATAGAATCAGAGTTTGATTTTATAATACAACAATTATATATAATAATACATATTTATTTAACAATATATAATACATATTTAAGTTTCTCTAAACAATAATTGTATTCGTTTTGCTGTATGCGGTGTGTACAATAAAGTGTTTCATTCATTGATTTTGCATAGTAATTCTGCTAAGCACTTACCTCCACATATGTTTCCTGTAAATACACCACACGATGCGGTCCCACCAAAATTGTATAGGAAATGGTATATAAGATTAGATCTCATGGTCACTTCACGGTAAGGACCGTTCTGACAGAAAGGTGAATCAACACTATCTGAAAATATAAATAAAATTTAAATTTAAATAAACCCCGACATAAAATCCTGTAAAAAGTAAAATAATAAAAGTGTCATTGCCGTTTAAGTACCTAGTAATATTTTGACATAGATCCACTATGCCGAACCCTTCGATGATAAAGGCTTTAATATGTTTTAAAGTGTTATTATGATACAAATACTTTTCGTAGCCTGAATTTTAATTAATTAATTCGTAGTTTACCTCTATTCTCTATCGGAGCTGCAGTAAGGTCGACTTTTTGACGGATACCATTCACTCGAACATTGCTACTACAATTGTGATAACTATTCAAATTAATATTAAGCTGGTGAAGGTCTTGATCTAACTTGTTGACCTGAAAATAATTAAAACCTTTTAATTCATAATATAATGTACTTAAATTAATAAACATCTTGTACACCTTCTGAGGCGCCTGTACGAAGAAGGAACTGCGTCAGTACGGACAGATAACACCTTGTCCAGCAACTTTCATCCCAGTGCTGGCGTTCGCCAGGGGTGTATAATATCACCACTCTTGTTCAACATATACACCGAAATTATAATGCGTATCACTTTGGAGAATTGGACGGATGGGGTTAAAATTGGTGGTTATAAAATTGCGAATTTGCGCTACGCAGACGATACCACTCTTTTTGCGACTAGTGCGCACCATATGGAAGAGCTGCTTTACAAAATGGAGCAAATAAGCCTTCAGTTCGGATTACACATAAATCGCAGCAAGACCAAAATGATGATTGTGGACCGAGCTAACAATAATTCGCCAGAAGTCACTGAGATTGCGAACTGCAAAGTGGAACAGTCTTACATATATCTTGGCGCTCTGGTCGCAAACAATGGCGGATGCATGGAGGAAATAAAGAGGCGTATGGGAATTACTAGGACTGCAATGGACAAAATGAAGAGAATATGGCGAAACAGAAACATCACCAAAGCCACGAAGATCAGGCTCGTACAAACTCTAATTTTGCCCATATTCCTTTACGCCGCAGAAACATGGATGCTGCGAGAGATTGAAAAGAAGAAGATAGATGCTCTGGAAATGTGGTGTTGGAGAAGAATGCTTGGGGTATCGTGGACCGAGTTTCGCACAAACGCTTCGATACTTCAAGAACTCGGCATCAAGCAGCGTCTATCCGCCTTAGTACAGTCCCGCATACTTGCTTTTTTCGGGCACGTTTCTAGGCGAGGCGACCAGTCCATAGAACGTCTTGTCGTCCAGGGCAAGGTTGAAGGCACTCGGCCGCGGGGAAGGACACCCATGCGCTGGACCGATCAGGTCAAATCCGCCGTGGACCGTCCCGTACATGAGTGCACAAGAATAACATCCAACAGAGAGATGTGGCGGGAGATCGTAAGGCGCATTACATCTGCACCAAACAACACTACATGACGACCACGACCACTCTGTCAAGAGTGTTACGACCAAGAAGAAGAAATTAATAAATGATATTTAGTAGCTTGAATTATTCGCGAGGTAAAATTTTAATGAAATTAAATGATAGTAGAGATGTGAAGTAGGACCACTTTCGGGTTATTAAATGCATCAATGCTTTCGACACATAAAATATAAAATGAGTGGGCCGACTGGACAAGAGCCACTATATTATACAAAACTGACGTGAAATAATAGTTTGCTGTTGAGATGCACGTAACTACCTATAAAAAGACAGTGCGTTTCCTGGCGGAGGAGGAGGCTGGTTTTGAATGATATTCCTACCGAAAAAACATAAATGAAATTTCAAATTTCGAAAGACCGTGTCACCCACTAGACTAGGCTTTCTTTATAAACAAGGAAAAATTTCACCCCTCTCACGTCTTTTAAATAAAATTCAAAACCATAAACACTCCTCGAAGTTAGCCCCAATCCACAGCTAGATTCCTCAAACCCTGGCTGTCAGGTATGAAAGAAATTGAAATGGAACAAATCCTACCTAAATTGTAATAGCTTCATACATACCGCATGTACTGCTCCAAGAACTAATGTAAATTTGATGCATGTTGGTTTTAAACTAGCGATCACTTTATTGTAGTATGTTACATTTTCAAGTTTCGCTGCCACAAACGGCAACATTTTTCGATCGTTTGGACAAATAAAAATTCCAGTATATTCATTTCTGTTCAGTGGTATTTTGACGATCTGAGAAATAATTAATTAAACGTACAAAATAACATAGGACTAATAATACTGGTTAATAATAATATTTACTACCACCAATTAATGTAGGAAACTAATAAGATAGCTAATTATATATAGATAGTACTTATTAGATTACCATTTATTTGGGAACATTGACTATGCAATTTTTTTTGGTTGTCTTACATGACTCTAGCTCTTGCTCAGAAATAGTGAAACAGGCGCTTTGGATCTGAGTATTTAATAAATTATCAAGTCCCAAATTAACATATTGATATTATCGATTCAAACTGAGAAATTTGATTGTCGAATTTAATATATTTGTAACACATATACATAAATTAAATTTTTCTGCACTTCTCTACCTTCTGGAAAATCTATAATAATTATATAACCAAGTATTTTTTGTTCCCTATATATGACCAGTGATATTCAAACAGTATAATATTTATATATTGATATGTGAAGAAAAAACATGTACCCCGCTGTAAGCACATTGCGCGCACGGAGGGCGTGAGATTTTGCAGAATGTAGAAAAGCAAACAAATTAAATCTATACTAATATATAAAGCTGAAGAGTTTGTTTGAACGCGCTAATATCAGGAACTACTGGACCGATTTTGAAAATTCTTTCACTAATAGGAAGCTACATTACTCCTGAGTGCTATATGCTACTTTTTATCCCGGAAAACTTTTCTACGCGGGCGGAGCCGCGCGCAATGCTAGTGTATGTATAATATGTGTTACAAATATATTAAATTCAACAGTCGAATTTCAACCACTGGACGACTACTAGTATAAATAATTACGTTACACGTACCTCGGATGCCAGCTCCGGAACATAAGCATATTCCACAAATGCGTTTCCATATAAACCCATAAATCTTCTACGTGTGTTATCCGCCAAATAAAAATCTAATTCCTTTAATCCTGATGGATTATGGGGATGATTTAAATTAACCTAAAAAGTGCAATGTATTAAAGGAATAGAAACAGAAAAATATAAAAGAAAAATACATTCTTAAATATAATTCTAGTCTACAATATTATGTGTATAGAACCAAATGAACATAATATAAAGTTAATCTCGAACATGTCTGCATAATTTGATAATAGGTAATTTGTTGATAATTACAATTATTATTAAATGATATTTTTTAAATTATACCGATAAAGATAATTGAAAAGTAAGAAAATTAACCCAAATGTAAACGAAACTACAATTTAACGTTCGAGTTGAAGGCTAGATTGGCTAGTCATTTTGCTACGTAAACTGAGTACGTAAATACTTATTTTCCATTAAAATAGTATAGTTACTTACAGCATGAGTGAAAGATGTAGCGAATACTAAGCCAGGTTTCTTAAACAAGCTCTCGTCTGCCGGGAGATATGGAGACGCGTCGGTCTTACTTTGAAACTAAAATATAATAAAAGTAGTGTGAAATAAGGTGCATATAAATACTTAAAATAATTAATTTCATCATCAGCCCGTTGCAGTCCACTGCTGGACATAGGCCTCTCCCAAGATACGCCACAGAGCCCGGTCTGCTGCTTTATGCATCCATGCCGGGCCTCTTGTGCAAGTCGTCCCGCCATCTGGCCAGAGGGCGTCCCACGCTACGTTTGCCAAGAGGCGGTCGCCACTCCAGAACACGCTTTTTTTAATTGCCGGTATTTTATTGTTTTGTATCCGCCTGGATAGCGACCACCGTACCTACATAATACACACCCCATCATAGTGGCCCTCGTAACTGTCTCCCGTTCCGAGATCGGCCTAGATTAAACCGATTACAAACAGGCTGGCATGATAGTTTCCTAAATAAAAATAATACGAAAAAGAAATTATTCTGTGAAATCAGCATCGAAATTGGTTAAAAATAAACCAGTTATTTATTATTGAAATATTGTTGTGAGCAAAAGTAGGGGCGTGGCGGAGATATCGCGCTATCTCTTTCGCACACACGCAATGTTGTGGTCGGAGACACTTGGTAACGTCATAGTCTCATATTATTGTTATTTGACAACTTCCCCTTCCAGCGAATTTCAAAGCTTTGTAACTTATTTATTATTGCGCTAATTTTGAAAAATATTTTTCCGTTAGATTTTGGATAGCATACATTATTGATGAATGTACTTAGATAAGACTACCCTATTGTGTCGACAGGCGACGGAAAATTATCTCTCACTCGTCACTCGACACTCTATCTCGACCTGACTCCACTTACCATCAGATGCAGTGGGGTCAAATCTTCATGCCCGTATAATAAAAAAAAGTGTGTGTGTATATACACACGTTAGAAGTTATACTTCTTTGGCGTAACAAGATTAAAATCTTTTTAAATAACGCGCCAAAAGAAGTATAACTTCAATATCTTTCGCCTTGTTCTACGTTCAAAATTCAAAACTAATATGTTGACTATAGCTAACTTCAGGGTGTCGGTTTTTCGTAACGGTGTGCGGGCGCATAGTAAAAATTTACTCTCATCATTTTTCCCTAACGCGCCAAAAGAAGTATAATTTCAATAAAGTTTTGTTACATATTTTTATAATACCTACATAAAATTGTGACGAAATAATGAATAAATGCCTGTCAAGTTAGTTTGTAGACTTAATGAAATTACTCATTCTTCGCTTTTCACCATAGCAATCCATCAATCAAATTTACAAATCAAAAACTGAACAAATTAACCGCAGACGACTGCTTTTGAATGAATTGGAATTCTACTTTCAACAACAGGCATAATATTACGTATGTACGCATGCAAACGACCGATATAGTACTTTAGAGCGGTGCTTTGTCGCCAAGCGAAAATACTTGGAGCTACTTCGCACAGTGGTCCATAGAATGGCGTGTTTCTGCCGCGATATTTATCAACTGTCGTGATATTTCCAAATCTTTCCTGTATATAAACGTCGTCTTACTGTATATTAATGTAATCTTCCTTCTTACTAATATTATAAATGCGAGAATGTTTTGAGTTTGTATGTTTGTTAGAGGTAAACGCAGAAACAACTGAACGGATTTGGATAAAATTTGGCACACAGGTGAATCATGTCCTGGATTAACACACAGGCTACTCTTTATCCCGGTAATTTGCTCCTATTGGAAATAATTAATATTTTAATCTGGTTCTTTAAGAGGATGGTGTTGGCTTCGTACTGTGTTAGGGACTTTTGTAGCGGGAAAGGCTAATCCCGCGGACGCAGCCGCGAGCAACAACTAGTTAATAATCATATGCGTGTATCTTACCCACTGATTTACATAATCCGCTGCTTTGCAGCTATCACTAAAATCAATGTTTTCGGTGCGGCCACCACAAAGAGCATTACAGTTTCTTACAAACTTATCACTGAAGGTATAATTCTTATCGGCAAATACAATATGATAAACTTTTTCGGGGCTTTTGAAATTGCCAATCACATCCTGAGCCGCCTTTAATACACGTCTTAGCTGAAAAATGAAAAAGATATTTTACTGTAGCATCAATTGCTAATAATCCTTATTCTGGACGAGTGTTAGTGTTATGTATTTTTATACACACACACTCATGCTTTTTATGCCCAAAGGGTTTCGCAGAGGCGCAACTAGTGCATCTACGTTTCGCCGTGTTTTGTTCCGTCCCGTGTTAGAATAGGGGGCGAACCTACCGCCATATCAGACACGAATGCCAGATTCCGGGATAATGCGGGGCAAAAAAAAATCAGTAACATTATACACAACCCGGGAATCGAACCCGCTACCTCGGCACTGCAGTCCTACCGTAAAACTACTCGGCTACTGGGGCAGTAATTATGTTTTATAATTATTCTATATTGTATGTATGATAGATACCTCTTGTTTACTATTCATATTGAGAAATTTCATAATTCTTTCGTAAATCGGTCCGTCATCATCATTAGCAAGTTGGGCTAATATACAAAAAATCGGCAACGGTGCAACTGCCTGTGATTTGGTTGGATCCCTTTGGACTTTTAACTGGAAAATAAAATAATAAAAATTAAGCAACACTGAAAGAAGAACTTAAAAAGTGTGTGTGTACTTATGTACACGCGTTAGAAGTTATACTTCTTTGACGTAACTAGATAAAAATCTTTTTAAAAAATTTATCCTTCGCCTTAATCTACGTTCAAAATTTGCCGTTCAAATTTTGAGTTTGCCGGAGGTAGAACTTGTAATAATAATAATAAATTATAATGTTCGGTCTATAACTATAAGTACTGTTTAATATCTTTGGTACTAGTAGTTCCAATGAATAGTAAGTAACAATTGCAAAGTCCTTTATAATTGAAAAACCTATTGAACTCAGAAAATGTGTTGCTACAGTACTGGCACGCTATGATAGCCGTTTTGACGGATTGCAATAGTGAGGTGAAATCTCAATTCATTATCGAAAAACGACGACGCGAGTTTGCCGGAGGTAGAACTTGTGCTGGCCAGCGATCCTATAACTTATAAGTGACGATCGTATTAGATTTCATGTTTAAAAAATTCGTATTTTGAAAAACAAATGCCGATTTGTGTCATAAAATCATACATTCTTGATGAGCAAACAAACGTAATTTCTTAACAATATTCTCTAAAAAGTAACTTTAGGACTATCGGTACTTTGGCTGACGTCACAGTTTTAAGTATGCTTATAGTAAAGATACATACTAAGGGGCTTACAAATAATCACTGTATTCCATTCTGTATTCATCTGTCATAGTTATACAATGTTTTGTCTCACTTCCTCTGACAGTAAATGTCACTCAACACAGCAAGACAAAACACTGAATAACTATCATAGACGTATACAACGTTTATTAGAAAGGCGGTTACAATATTTTACCCCACACATTTTGTTCCTGAGACAATAAGTAAAGTCTGGCGGACTTGGGATCTTGATCTAATTGGCCATAAGGCTAGTTAATAATTGTATAAAAACATTTCTACGGATCAAATAACTCTATTTATTTTTACTCACGTGCAGTAAACGTAAACTAATTCTCTTTAATGTTTCAGCCAGCTTTTGTAAGTCATCTTCGCGGCATTCTGAAAGCAAATAATAATATAGTGTAGATGTTTTATTACACGTTGGCCATAATGTTCTTTAAACTAAAAGACATCAGCGCTTGGTCACTGCAGCTTGACGGCAGAAATAGACATTGCGCATTGTGATAGTATGGACCAATATTTTTTTTAACTTATACCTGGACCCGGCAATATAGTTTTGGCAGCAAGAGCAGCGATTAATGTTGACAATAAAAATAATATTAACTTCATGATGCGCAGTTCACAATGTATTCTAATTAATGATTAGATGCAACGCCGTTATATATGCTGTAGCGTACTTGAAATAGGGTTTCTCAAAAAGTCTATTGTATCGATAATCGATATATCGCATGCATTTAAATGAATATGCGATGCGAACGTTAACACTTTGACTACCGAGATACTTGCATGTGAATCGTAAACTCTATACTAATATTAAAAGCTAAAGAGTTTGTTTGGTTGAACGCGCTACTCTCAGGAATTACTGTTTCGTAATGAAAAAATATGTTTGTAATAAAACTATTTTACGGAATTAATCGTGGTTTTTTTTTATTTATATTTTCTCGCGTCGTTTCGAAGATTTTACAGCCTTCATGGTCACGGGGCGGACTGAGTTGTTCGTTGTCCGAAAAGTTAATGTTACACTTGAGAAAATATAAATTACATGTTAATGAAGAAAATATGCGCTGCGTAAACGGTTAAAGTTTCCCAAAAATCATGTATGTCGTAATTTTTCCTCTTCCTTCTTCTTCTCCCTTTAAAAAGTTCTAAAAAAATCCGCGACAGGTTATAAGGTTGGCTCACTGTAACCTTTTTTATGGTAATAGAATTTGTTCTAAAATAATGCATTATTTGCAAATGTGTTTTTATAAACATGGTATTGATCTTTAAATCAATCAGTTATTCATCACAAGTATTTCATTTTGAACAAAATTGCCCCAGATATCATTTGATTTCAATGATAACTCCGCATCAAAATAATGATAAAGTAGGTACCACGCACGCATTTATGAACGCGCTAATCTCAGGAACTACTGAACCGATTTTGAAAATTCTTTCACTAATAGGAAGCTAAATTACTCTTGAGTGCTACTTTTTAGCACGGTAAGACTTTTACACGCGGGCGGAACCGCGGGCAAAAGCTAGTACCTATCATATAATGATACATCGATATTTCGATATATCGCATCGAATATGAAAACCCTACCCTATAATACACCTGTCTCAACAAAACTTGCCTTTTAATTAATAAACATAAACAAATTAAAGTCTATTAATATCTATTATATTAATAACTAGCTTTTGCTCGCGGCTCCACCTGCGTGTAAGAGTTTTTGCGCGATAAAAAATAGCCCTTCCCAGGGTCTCAAAATATCTCCATATAAAATTTCATCAAAATCCGTGCAACAGTTTCGGAAATGTGCGCTTTCAAACAAACAGAAAAACAGACAGACAAAAAAGAATTAAAAAATTGGTGATTTGTGTTCTATTACTCTTCTTTAGACATCCCCTTACTTTTTACTATCTTTTTTCATATACCCATTTATCCCTTTCCATCTATTGTAAGTCCTTGTTATTCTTATAAACGGTAACCATGCATAATTATGTTTTATCTTTTATTAAATAAAAAATAGCTCCAATTTATGCATTGCTAATCGACTATCGTAAGGTGACTTCTATGTCGTTGAATGAAATTATTCGTATGGTTCAGGTCTATTTAGTCTGTTTCATAAAATGATGAACCCTAAACTAAGATATATTGAAATAGGACCATTTCGAGATCCTAATCTACTAAGTAAAAAAGGAATTACGGAAATAGGCTCACAATTTTCAGAAAAATCAGTGTACATACATAAACAAAAATACAAACACGAATTGAGAACCTCCTCCTTTTTTGGAAGTCGGTTAATAACAGTCTTTCATGCATTATTTTAATTAATGACTATTTTCACTATAGTTAATTTTTAAACAGTTGTTTTCTATCCATTTGCTTTGGCTGCTGTCTCAAACGGATAGATTGATTTTGACGAGACTTTCAAAGATTGATAGCATACTTTATAAGGGATTATGAGTCGGAAAAAAACTCATAAAATTATCGTCTAATTTTGGTGATTATTTTACTGGCAGTTATTTATGGCCAGATAGTTATATTCAAGTAATTTTTTATCCCATATCATATCAGTGAGACTAATTATGGAAAAATATTTAGACGGGAGTGGACTCGCGAGTAAAACCTAATAAATAATAAGACTCTATCACAGTGATATGGTCAAAACAAATACATCATCATCACCCGCATCAGCCACATGAAATCTAGTGCTGAATATAGATCTCCACACAATGTTGTTTGGCCCGACCCGGGATTCGAACCCACGACCTCAGCCATACAGTCTAAATTTAAAACGAGAGACAATGCCTCTCTTGACGGTCGCCATAATAATGTCGGCAGAAACTACCTTATAAAAGGTATTCATGATAGCATATCAGTATTAAGAAGGTTAGAAAGAAAAATTAAGGTTACGCTGGTCATTAATTTTTGCCTTAGAAGCAATTTTTCACCTTATTTTGTAAAAATAGTTGCGGCTGAGAAATAATGATTAGAAATTATTTAATTATATCTGCACTATAGGTCGAACAAACTTAGCTGGCCGGTATGACAATTTATTGACACTTCACGGAATACTATGTGTAGGGAAGGGAACGAAAAATCGGTTGCTCTAAATAACCGATTCTTGAATGTAATCGATTTTTTATTCCAGGAGTTTATTATCGTGTGTAAATAGAGTTAGATTATTATTTAGTCTTACACGTTACAATCAGGAGTTTTTTTTTTTACAATAGCTAATTATTGTTAGTCGTTCATTTTGATTTTTATTTACATCCAAGATTTCGATTTCTTTAAGTACGTTACGTTTGGTTGACAAGCGATTTAAAACTTTTCCAACACTACGCTCATAAATTGCAGTATACAATATTGTTAAAGCGTCGCATTGATATAAGAGTCAAGATCATATTCTTTATTTCTGTATATTTTAACAATATAAATCAAATATGTTGCATAAGTATGATACTCTTTGTTATAATGTATGGAAAACATGATAAATATTTGTAATTATGAAGTCGACTTTTGAATTTTTTGGGTAGACTTTCTCACAAAGCTATCGCGTCGCGAAAAGTTTGAATTGTCATACCAGACAGCTAAGTTTTGTCCAACCCATAACAGCTATTAATTTAAATGTAATTTAAAAAATGTCTATTGTTTTTATGGAATAATAGTAGCTATCATGTTGATTGCAGTCAAAATAATATATTGTTCTCTTTTCGAAATGCAGTAACTGCTACACAGTTACACTACACGACTAAAATTCACCTGTAACAACAATGAACCAAGTATGTCAACAAATTAATTAATATCATATCAATATACTAAATCATTTTTATTTGCGTACACAATTATTTTATGTCGTTCCAAAGTGACATTAAAAAAGGTTAGACAAGGGCCAGTAAACTCTAAAATTGAACGCATAATGTATGAGAAAAGTACGGTTATATACATACATGGAATTATAATTTACTTCGATTTGTCATTTACTATTTATTTATTTAGAAACCAGTTACAATGCAATTGGATTACAATAACTCCGTTAGGATGCGCACTAAGTTTTAAACTTGTGTCGCACATCCTTACAAATTTACAAAGGAAATTACAACAATTTAACAGACTCTAGTTCGATAAACAAAAAACATTGTATGATAATATAGCTGAAAGTACTTAATCTATACCAATATTATAAAGAAAACTTTGTAGGTTTGTAGGGGCTAATCTCTTGAACTATTTAACCGATTTAGAAAAATCTTTCACTAATAGGAAGCTACCTTACTCCTAAGTGCTATAGGCTACTTTTTATCCCCAGAAAATATTTATCCCGGAAAAACTGTTTTCACGCGGGTGGAGCCGCGGCTACAAACTAGTATAGTATAAAGAGCAAGTTGAATCTAAGTTATAAAATTTTCCCTAGTTATTAGACCCATGAATATCAAGACTTGCGGTTGGTAAACGTGTAGGTATTTCAGTTTGTTGTTGCGTAGTCATACCTGCAGAAGAATTTCAAATCTAAGTACATAACAATGCATGCATAATAAGCACTGGTGGCAATTTACTGGTGGTAGGTCTCTCATATGTAAGAGTCCGTCTGGGTAGGTACCACCGCAATGTATATTTCTACCGCCAAGTAGCAGTGTGCATGCACTGTTGTGTTTCGGTTTGAAGGACATTGTAGCCAGTGTAACTACAGGATATAGTGAGACTTAAATCTTATGTCTCAGGATGACGAGCGCAGTGGAATGTCACACAGTACTTTGTAACTCAAGGTGCTGGATGGTATTGCTACTGTTTATGGGTGGTCGTATCGCTTACCATCAGGCGAACGGCATGTTCGTCTCGTCATTCAATGCCATAAAAAAAAGCAGTTGCTGTGGTAGCTCTCTCATAACATTTGGGAGGCTAGCTGGGTAGATACTAGATACCTAGTCATGTCTATTTCAGTTCCCAAGCAGCTAGTTATTAAATCTCAATTCCTTAGAGCTAATCCCCCAACTCTTCAAATGCTATACCTAGTTGAAAAAGTAGCATGGAAATTTGAACTCCACATGTGAGGTATAAGAGGCCTATTTGAAGAAATCGATTCAGTATTTGTGGCTGACCGGCGCGGTGTAAGATAATTGAAATATATTACCGTCTAGTGCCTGTACAGCCTGGTGGCGTAGTTGTATTGCTTGCGCGATACGACTACCGGTGTCAGCTCGGGTTCGAATAAAAGGTCGAGCAATGACATTGTTTTTTTTAGCTCAATATCAGCTCGGAATCCGAAATTTGAGCCTGATATAGCGATAGGCTCTCTCCCTATAACATCATGGGACGGAACAAATAAGACGAAAAGTATGGTACCCTTAATTTTTATTACATATATTTTAAAGTAAAGTGCGCTCAGCTACGTTCGGGTAAGGGGTAAGATAGTATAACGCAAAAATACCGCCAAACTATGGTTATTTATGAACTGCCTTGGTAGCGTAATTGTATTACGGTACGACTGCAATGCTGAGGTCTCCGGTTCGATCCCCGGGTCGGGCAAAGCAATATTGGGTTTTTCTAATCGGTATCAGCCCGGCGTCTAAAATTTGTGCCCGATATGGCGATAGGCTCGCCCCCATCACATCGTGGGACGGAATACGCATGGCGAAAAGTGGGTGTACTAGTTGTGCCTCTGCTTACCCCTTCGGGGATAAAAGACGTGAGTATGTGGGTGTGTGTGGTCATTTTTTAAATCCCGACAGAAAAAGAGGGGTGTTATAAGTTAAGGATGTGTATCTGTGTATCTGTATGTCTGTCTGTGCCATCGTAGCTCTCAAACGAATTAACCGATTTTGACGCGATTTATTTTAATTTGAAAGTTTATGTGATTGAAATGGTTCTTAGCTATAATTTATGAAGATCTGTTCAGGCGTTAGATTATCAGCTCATTCCATCTTACACAACTTCGATTGGTTTTAAATTTGGTATACTGTCACTTCGGCAATATTTTTAAGACATGTTAACCTTGAGCTGATGCTGCAGCATCAAGTAGTCTGCGGGATACCCAACGCTTTAGCAACTTATAAGAATGGTCTCAACCAGTAGGTGTTAGATAGTTGATTATCCTCATGATGGGAATATAGTAACTTAAAAAGTTTGAAATAAAAATTAAGTTAGAATTTAAATAACCCCCGACACAAAAAACCTCTAAAAAGTAAAATAATAATAGTGTCTTTGTCGCTTAGGTACCTAGTAATATTTTGACCCAAGCGTCCTCGCGTCGGGGGACCGAACTCCGGACCAGGGAGATGAGAATACTTCTTTATCGGTCACCCGACGCGAGGACGCTTGCGTCAAAATATTAGAAAGAAAGAAAGAAAAGAAAGAAAAAACATTTTTTGGCCACTAGTTGGGTGGTGAGTGGTGAATAACATAGTAGTACCAACATTTTAACGTAAGTACTCAGATACTTACTCACTAAATGTGGATGATATATGTCCCACCACAACAGTGTCAATAGGATCTAGATCAGCATGTGCAACAGCAATGGTTGGCGCTGATTTTCATCTAGACCCTAGAGCAACGTCAACCAAAAACAAGTACATAAGAGAGCGTGCGTGCGCTCCTGTCTTTGCGAGCGTGTGGGTGTGTGTGTACGTGTAAGTGAGTGCATGTGTGTGCAATAAAAATAAAAATAAAACAAAAAATAACAAGGATCATCAGCGCCATTGCCACGTCGATTAATATTTAGTTTATCACTGGACTAATATTAAAGAAATTAAATGTACAAAGATAGTTTATATACGCTATACGCTTAGATTAAAATACCTACCATTAACTATGATACTACGGAAAACTAATATTATTATAAAAAAACTTGAGGTGTCAAGGGACACCCGGATGGAACGAAGTTCCTTTCGATTAATTAGTGAAGGAATTGTAATAAAATTTTATTTATATAACAGAGTGTGTATATATATAAATATATAAATATTTTCCTATTTCCGTTCCAATACATAAGTTTCTAGAGAAAAAAACAAATAAATACGTGTGGCACTCGGAGACTACCGCGGTAAAGCTATTGCATAGCATTTTTATCACAAATTTTTATTGACTAAACACAAATTCGATCTTACGCTTACCACATAATGTAGATTTTTAAACGCGAGCAAAGCACGTTTAGTCTTGTTATTGATAAATGTCAGTAGTAGTAAAGTAGAATAAATCAACAAAATTTGAAAAAAAGAATGTTACGTTCAATTCTTTTGTACTCGTGCCGTGCCAACGCTGGGGAAATAGCTTCTACGCAATGTATTTAAGGTTCATATTAGATTAGTAAGAAATGGTTTTAATGACTTTAATAAATAAAATAAATAAAAATATACTCGTTTCAAGAATTATAGCTTCTACGCATTGTATTTAAGATTCATATTAGTAAGATAATAGAAAAAAGTGTCGTGACAACTTTCCGTCCAGCCCCCTTTCACAACGCGCAATAAGGAACTTCGTTCCAATAATAAGGACAAGTCAGCGATTACATTGCCCAGTTCTTGTTGGGATTCGAGAAGATATCTGCGAAGACGTGTCCTAAACGTGAAAAGGCTACCAGATTGTCTAATTGGCGGGGGTAAGTTGTTCCAGATTTTGGCAGCGGCGTAACGAAAAGTACCCTTAAAAGCAGCAGTCTTGTGCTGCGGAATACTGATCTGCAGTGAGCATTGCCTACGTGAGCCATCCCTGTCGCCTGAAATCCACCGTAGTTTATTACTATAGTAGGGACAAACTAATATGGCCGGTATAACATGACACGGTTTTGAATTTTTTGGGTAGACGTTCTCACAGAGTTATCGCGTCGGGAAAAAAATTGAATTGTCATACCGGCCAGCTTAGTTTGTCCGAACTATAGTTACTTAAACGACAAACAAAAACACTTTTATTTTTCTTTTGACTTTTAAGAGGTATTTGTTAGTTTAAGCCATAGAGGCGGCATTGCCTTTTTACTTTGTCCTATAAACCGCACCTGACGCTATGACCTAGAATATGTGTGCTATATGCACAAGAATAGTGGATTTCACTCTTCTTAACACTGATGCGGACTTCTTCTGGGTTTTGTGTATCTTATCATACGAGTTTTAGCGCTATTAGAACGTAGTCCGAACTTATCCAGCGAACGTCCGATCTTTTCTAAGGGTTTTAAAGTTCTATGAAGATATTAAGTATCAGCTATTTTAAGCCTACACAGATAATTAAAAGATAGAAAGGAGAAATAAAGATATTACAATTATCACGTAGCTTCAATAATAACCAGTTTGATGTATGAAATGTGGGTATCACTTAAATATTTTGCAAGAAATTTGCGAGCCTCTTCTCTCATTTCGTCAGTCAACGAAAAACTCTCCGAATTTACCCAATGTACCTTACTATTTACTTCTCTACGGGGCCTCGATCATCATCTATCTAACACCTACTCATTTAGACCATTGTTACTCTATAAGGTGCGTTGGGGTAAAATCGTAGGAGGGATAACATCGTATAAATCGAATAACTTGCTATTATGTTATGATTTTTGTTTTCTGGCAACATTTCCTGCGGCGCCATCTTGTTCTTCACGTCCTGTCAGTTTGCGCGAGTGATCCCGACAAGAAGGACGTGTTTTAGGTGCCAACAAGTAGAATAACTGTAATTCGCCGTTCCTGTGAAGATCCAAACTATCCTCATGCAAGAATTTGTTTAATTTTGAATGATTATTTACTGTTTTTAATAGATCTTCGAACTATGTGGTACCATACAGTAAACAAACTTGGGGTTTGTTTATTAAAACTTGTCGTAACAAGTCTGTGTGCTGAGATCCTATCTTAACCCGTTAAATTATGTACCGTTAAAGTACGGACTATACACCTCATGGACACCAAGTTGGAACCAAAATGTATGCAATTTAACTTATGAAGGGTAAGTTGGAATGCCTAGAACTTTTTAAAATACAAACTTTGCTACCAATAATATTTTAAGGTTTTTTTTTTAATTTAAAATTTCGAATTTGTATCATTTACGTCAACACTCGGAATGAACTCCTTCCATTGGTTTTAGAATCCCTTCAAGAATTAAGGTTTTAGAAGGTAGTCTGAACTATACCTGTGAAGGTCCTATCTTTCCCGCACATTTATAAAAGTATGGTAGCCTTTCAAATCCTCGTAGAACATTAACCGTTATTATTTAAAATAAAATAAAAAATATACACCGTTTAGTATGTTTATTAATACATAAACAAGTCAAAGATTTGTTATGATATTGTCTATAGATTTCGTGTAAAAAATATATTCACAGACACTGTTTAACACCTTAAAAAGCGTCCGATTTTACCTCAACGCACCTTATCTACTATAAGCTGATGAGTCGGCTATCTCGCAAACAACTTGATGCTACAGCATCAGTTCAAGGTTAATAATAATAATGTGTTGAAAATACCACGGAATCAACATCAGACGAAATTTCAAATAAATCAGAACCTTGAAAGTAGGGCATGAACTTTTGATCTTCACGCCTGAACAGATCTTAATAATTTACAAAAAAATAACGCATCAAAATAGGTCCATACGTTTGGAAGCTACGACTCCACAGACATACATACAGATACAGATACATGCCTTAAACTCATCACATCCCTTTTTAGCGTAAGGAGTGTTAGTAAAGTAAAAACGACAGCATGGGAATCCAAAAACATTTATTTATCAATCAAAAGGACACAAAACACAATATCTATGATATTCTTTAGAAAAAAAGCGAAGACACGAAGATGTTCACTGGAATTCTGTAAAAGAAATACGGTCTCATATAAAACTTAATCTATACTTACTAATATATAAAGCTGAAGAGTTTGTTTGTTTGTTTGTTTGAACGTGCTAATCTCAGGAACTACTGGACCGATTTTGAAAATTATTTCACTAATAGGAAGCTACATTACTCTTGAGTGCTATAGGCTACTATTTATCCCGGAAAAGCTTTTCCACGCGGGCGGAGCCGCGCGCAAAAGCTAGTTACATATAAGTGTGTAAATTATGTAATACTATTAGACTTGTCAATACTTATTTTAAATATCTATCGAATCCATCTTCTTGTTATGTCGAGTGTAAAACGGATTAACCATTTATATTATGAAGGTGGAAGTACACAAAAGTACATTAGTTCATACATAGGTTCCAATCAGCACCATACCTTTTCATTTTTCAGCGGCAGCAGAATTCTTACAGCACTTACATCTCGCCTATTAGCAGAAAAAAAAGCTGTTATACTCGACCCGGGGATCGAACCCGTGACCTCAGCCCAGCAGTCGTACCGCGATACAACTACCCATTAAGGCAGCTACCGCTAACATTCATTCGTCATTCAATGCAATAAAAAAAAATCATAAACATTATTATTTAAAAATATTACATTACCTCCGTATTTGTTATAATTAATTATATACCCCAAATCCGTAAGGTATATTATATTTAGTTAACTCAATTTTATACGCCACTGGTCTATCAACTACGAATTTAGTACTGCACTTATTGTTTCCCCGATATACCGATGAGTCGACGTTACCTGAAAAGGGACAAACTAAGTTAACATACATCATATTATAGAGTTGATCTAATGCCAGTCTACGCCGATTTTAGATGTTGCCATCACCCATGTAGAAATATATGTTTTCGACGGGCATTTTTTTGGTATTGCATTGAATGACGAGACGAGCATGCTGTTCGCCTGATGGTAAGCGATACGACCACCCATAAACAGTAGCAACACCATCAAGCACCTTGAGTTACAAACTACTGTGTGGCATTCCACTGCGCTCGTCATCCTGAGACATAAGATGTTAAGTCTCACTATGTCCAGTAGTTACACTGGCTACAATGTCCTTCAAACCGAAACAACAGTGCATGCACACTGCTGCTTGGCGGTAGAAATAAACATTGCGGTGTTACCCACCCAGACGGACTCTTACCACCAGTGGGCATGGCAAAGTGACCCCACTGCACCTGATGGTAGGCGGAGTAGGCTTGAGATATAGTGTCGACTGACGAGAGACCCTTGACAGTCGACGCAATTATACTGGCCTGTTTGAAACAGGATATACACAAGCTGATCCCGCAACGCGACACCCAAGTCTATTTCTATTTCTACCGCCAAGCAGCAGTGTACATGCACTGTTGTGTTTCGGTTTGAAGGACATTGTAGCCAGTGTAACTACTGGACATAATGAGATGTAACATCTTATGTCTCAGAATGATGAGCGCAGTGGAATGCCACACAGTAGGTACTTTGTAACTCAAGGTGCTGGATGGTGTTGCTACTGTTTATGGGTGGACGTATCGCTTACCATCAGGCGAACGGCATGCTCCTCTCGTCATTCAATGCGATAAAAAATCTCGAATAGGCTAAAATTAAATAAGAAACTCTTGCAAAACAATTTGTAATAAATTATCATACGTACCCTGTGACTGAATTTGTAAAGTAATGTTGATGTATTGGAAAATATCGTTGACATTGGCTTCAACTTCTTTGAGTACGTTAGTATATCCATTGAGATTTACATCCTCCTCGATGAAATACTGTTGCAAGCTGTTTTTCTAGAAAGTAAATTTTTGACATTACTTATTACGATTTCTAAATACTATGCTGTAAGAACCCACATCGTTTAATTTCTACAAGCCAGGTAATATTTAACCTACGCCAAGGTTATTATTGAATGTTCTCATTTAGTAATACCATGTGATGAGACTAGTATAATCATTGCTCCGTGTAGATTGAAGGCATTTGATGTATTCTACGACGGTATCCCCTGTCTATCGTAACAGGGATATGATCATCGGGGAGTCTCGGAGTTACTAGTGGATGCTGTCGTAACGCCTTTATATTAATACAAAAATAAGATAAATCAACGAGCTCCACACACTCATAGACATTACCTGTTTGATGGAAACAAGCTCTTACTGACCACTGAAGGAGACGGGTCGTTTCCGCGGTCCTTAAAGAATTATCATGATATACGCATACTCACGCCTTTTATACGCGAAGGGGAAGGCAGAGGCGCAACTAGTGCGCTCACTTTTTGCCATGCGTATTCCGTCCCATGATGTGATAGACGGCGAGCATATCGCCATATCGGGCACAACTTTCAGATTCAATTATCATGATATACATACCATAAATGCTGCTCCGCGAACCAATGTTATCTCGACTTGTATCCGCTTCATAGAATTAACTAGAATATTTCTCTGTGTGTTGTTACATAGTTTTTCAACCACAAAAGGCAGATCTTTGCTATTCTGGGGTAAGCCGTAAATCATATGACCATCTCCATTGTTTATACTAATTTTTATGAACTGAAAAGCATTAATTTTTCTAAGCAAGGGTTTTACTAGTATTTAATACGATTTATAATTATAGAATGCGGCTTTAATAGATAATTTAATTTTACCCAATATAAACTCTTCTACTATCTCACTTACTACGCTTCGGTCCTCAAAAGAGAATAAAATCAATTATACCTTCAGGAAACGAAAAAATTAACTACACATAAATATACTACGCACTTTTCAATAATCTCTATTCTATTCAATGAAATTGACAGACATGAGTAGATAATAATTTGTACACAAAATATTTATTTAAAAAGCTATTTTTTAATTTTATTGTTCCTTTGATATTGCATACTGCATGCATATTAAGTGTGGGAACTTTTGCAGTAACTCCTTTAAATGTCATCTAATCCAAAATACTATCATCAGGGAAAATGCCTCGAAGACTACCATAAAAGTGAAATTCAAAAAAAAAAAATATTTCATCATTTTTTTTAAACGGCCACGGCAAAGTGACCCAACTGCACCTACCTACGTATTCTCTATGACACACGTTATTTTCACCGTTCGTAACAAGCGCGTAACGTGACTCATTGCGATTAGCACTATGGAAATTGGCATATAGAATACCATTTAACGCTAATTACACGAAGTTAACGTAACGTGAATACGTTACGAGTTAACACTGTCATAGAGAATAAGGAGGCTGATGATTCATACGAATATTCCACCACCAGAATTAAATTTACTCGGCCATTAAAAAAACTTAATGGTAGTTATAACTTATCAAAATTTTTAACAATATTTCCACTACGCTAAATAATTTGGGAACCAAAGAGACAAATCTTAATTAATCGTTGATTAAAAATGTTTCAAATTTATGGCTTGTTTCACAATATTCCAGTAAATCAACCTTAATCAGCTAAAGCATTAATTGACATACCTGCGCATTCAATTTCTTATCTTCCACGTAAAAAACCACAAATATTCCTTTAACAACTGGCATTGGCTTTACTATGCCGTTCTTCGAATGAAAATTTAAAATGGTATTTCTTGTATTGCCGATATTATTATCCAATCTGGCCTAAAATATAATTGCGTATATTAAACATAGAACAACAGTGCAAGAAGTGGCACTGGGAGGCTCGTAGCCTAGATGCCTTACTACAATCGTTAACGCTAACGTTATGTATTAGAATGACATATATTAGCGATAGACTTCTCGATAGTATGTGACATTCCCATATTTTTTTCTATTTTCTATTTGCGGTAACGATTGTAAAGGCATCTTGGCTATGGCCCAATTATATCGAACTGGTGCAAAGAGAACAAAGCAATGAACGATTTTATAATACACACACACACACACATTCATGCCTTTTATCCCCGAAGGGGTAGGCAGAGGCGCAACTAGAGCACCTACTTTTCGCCGTGCGTATTTCGTCGCCTGATGTGGTAGGTACGCGTAGGCGTACTTATCGCCATATCGGCACAACCCAGACTCCGGGCTGATATTAGAAAAACACAATATCTCTTTGCCCGACCCGGGGATCTAACCCTAGACCCCAGTATTGCAGTCGTACCGTAATACAACTACGCCACCGAAGCAGATTTTATAATATTTAAGTTATAAGGAGATGACAGGATTGATGGTAAGTACTACCCCTGTGTTGCCTGCTGATGTGTCACACTGTGTGGTTTGTGTGAATTATAGTACCGGCACGCCATGATGCCCGTTTTGACGTTTGTCCACTCATAAATTTTCGTATTATTTCATAACTACTACATTGAGTGAGCTAATGGTTGTACATCATTGTCAATAGTGCCGTGCAATAAAATTTATTCGAATCTATAATTTTACGAAACAAAACGACATTTGCTTTTCGTAATAAAAAAAAAAGAAATGTAGGAAGATCTTCTTATAGGATCGCTGGCTAGTATATTTTTTCGAATGAATTGAGATTTCACCTCACTATTGAAATCTGTCAAAACTGCCATCATAGCCTGCCGGTACAATATAATATAGTTATAATAGGTACTAAACGGCGCTGCATTCTGACAGCAGACATTAAGCGCCGTAATGTCTAGTGTGACGTGCTGCTTGCGGGAGAGAGATTGGCAGTTTCTACCCAAACAGACTCTAGCATACGAGAAATTTAATACATAAAGAAATTATGAATACATTTATATTGTGAACCAGCTTTTGCTCGCGGCTCCGCCCGCGTGAAAGAGATTTTCCGGGATAAAAATCCCGCTTTATATTTTTCCGGGATAAAAATTTAAGTTAGATCACTAGCAATACATCGGTGAAAACTGCATTTCATGCAGTAGTTTTGCGTGATGCGTGTGCAGACACACAGACAAAATTTTATTAATAATAAATAGATTATTTTCCTTCTAATAGCTGCCTTCAAAGTCATTCTTTCATAGGTATTAATTTTTCCTTTGCACCTGTAGACATGTCATGTTAAAAAAAATACTTACAATTAGTATAAGTTGGGCTGAGGCCACAACACCATTCAACAGAAACAGCGGTCTCTTCTTCCAACATCTTGATTATCTGGAGATGGATTCTGAAAAACACATCGCACAGGAATTAACTCAAAGAATAAGAATTTTAATTATGATACTAATGTGTTTGCAGACCTGACATTGGTGTCGCGTATTCGCTGTAAAGAGCGTGGAAAAGAGCCATTGAACATCGTACCTTACACTGTTGGCTCATATTGAGAAAACTCAAACATAGACCAGCCCCCTTATTCTCTATGAAACAAGTTATTTTCACCGCTCTTAACAACCGCGTAACGTAACTCATCGCGTTTATCACTGGAAATTGGCGTATAGAATATGATTTAACGCTAATTACACGAAGTTAACCTGACGCGGCCGCGTTAAGAGTTGACACTGTCATAGAGAATAAGGGGGCAGAACGTTAGCCTCATAGCTACCTCTATGTATTTGGAAACTACGGATCCGCCCCTCTTATTTCGAGGTTGGTGCCTACGAAGTCTTAGTCCTTGTGCTGGCCAAGGTACATACGAAATGTCAGCAGGTGATTGGATGCGGATGTATAGGATTTCGGCACACTACTCGCTGCTTGTGCTTAGAATGTGGCAAAAAAACACGACGCGACTCCGTTTCGTTTTATTGAAATTGGTTGAGAGACAAACACGTGACGTCATCAAACTTAAACATCGACTCACGAGTTGTGTTTTTTTAGACATTCTAAGGACCATTACTGATATAACCATTAGCGTAGCTAGAGGCGTATTCTAGGGGGGGGGGGGGGGTCAGTATCCTAGACTTAAAAATAAAATGACTTCTGAGTGCTTGCCGATATGAAAATTTGGTCGTTTTAAAAACTTGTAGTAGTAGGCTGCCTCAAAATAATTTCGAGGTGGGCACCAAGCAATTCTGGGGTGGGCACGGAAGGCAATAATACTATGGATATAACTTATCTTAATGAGCAGAAAACGATTACAAGTTTATCGGTGTGATAACCATTATGATCACTTACCCATTTTTTCATATAAAAGTCCGCTTCACGATTATTTTTGGAGTCTATATATTTGGTTTCACCGTGGCATAGATACGCCAAGTTGTTTTCAAAAGTATTTGTAAATTTTTCACTAATATCAGTAATTACTTCGTATTTCTGATACACATTACGACATTGCGCTATTTGGTCGACTATAAAACGTGTGATTTGTTTCGCCTGTAGTTAAAAAAAACGTTGAAATTATTACAAAAAGTCGGTTATAAATAAGTATTTATACAGGAAAGGTTTAGTATATAATTTATTTTGATCTGATGAAGATCTTTGGAGATAGACAATGGAACTCTTCAAAAAGTAACAGCAGATGACCCGCGAATGCTGCAATCTTATATCTATGATGTAGGTATTGTTTACACCATTCCATAATTAACTAACAAAAAAGCAATGAATAAAAACTTTTTAACAAAGAACAAAACCGACTTAAAAACCACTACAAACCAAAAAATAATTTAACTTTAAATACGTCTATTTGGAGTCGGTGCCTAATTTATATAAGGATCGTTTGATCACGTTTCTTGTATGTCCCGAAATGATATAATACAATTTCCCTCAAAGGATTCAACAAAACTTCTCTAGTATTCTCCATAGAAAGGTTGTCCGGAAGAAATCGCCAATTGCGATAAGACTGCCATTTGTACTTCTCCTTGTTAATTTGATGTATATTGAATATATTTTTTTCTCTACACCTTAGGTAGTAGGTACAATAAGGAGAAAGAACAATAAAGAGTTTAAAATAAATAAGTAAATAGTCACGTTGCAAGAGCATACGTCTTGTAACATTATTTACCAGTCATCGTTTACTTTTCAATTAACTATTACTACAAATAACTATATAGGTCACTTTTGGATAAACCAAAAGCTTCATGCTCTATGTAATAAAAATTTACTGTTCTAAGTATTAAAATCTTATATGTAGGTATTTACCGTAATTGTTATTTATATTAGGTAGCTAGCCTATTTTCCAGCCACCATTATACATACCACTATGATATTTAAACTTACCTGTTCTACAGTCTCTAAACCAAGTGATTTTAATATTCTTTCAGAATCATACGGTTTATGCAATATGTGTAGCGTCTTTAAAAGGATGTCCAATAATCCTGATACTGAGATGGATTTTGAAGGATTTTTGCGGTGAAAATACTGTAAAATAAATAAAGAAAAAATAAAATTTACATTTTGATTCATGTATTTGTTGAATGAATTATAAGAAACGCATCAAAATAATACCATTAATTTCATCACATATATCATATATGAATACAATATTATTAAAAATTACTTGGTTAATATCTTAACTTATAATGAAGTTGATTAGATTAATGTAACAATTATGATCTTAGTGCCTCCAGCTCAACGATTCAATAGATCACTGGACTGGTAATAAAAAAATCTGAACACAGAATGGGCTTAGAATGTTGCAAAAAACATGACACGACTCCGTTTCGTTTTATTGGGATTGGTTGAGAGACTAACACGTGACTGACGTGTAGGTCTCTCGATCAATCACAAACATCAAAGTTAAACGACATCGTCTTACGAGTTGCGTTTTTTAGCAACATTCTAAGTCCACAGTGTTCTTCATTATGAACAAGGGCCTCTCTAGTAAACTCAGAACTTTACAGACGTTAAGTATCACTCACCACGGTGAGGTAAAACACTGAATCACTATTACAGATGTTCATTGACAAGAAATGCAGTTACTAGATTGGCAGACTAGTATATTATAGCAGAAAGAAACAAAATTATGACACTGCTCGATTAGCGTATGTATTGTTGTATTTCGGTTTGAAAGACATTGTAGCCAGTGTAACTACTGGATATAATGAGACTTAACATCTTATGTCTAAGGATGACGGGCGCAGTGGAATACCACACAGTACTTTGTAAATCAAGGTGCTGGATGCTGTTGCTACTGTTTATGGGTAGTTGTATCGCTTACCATCAGGCGAACGACATGCTCGTCTCGTTATTCTATGTATTAACAAGAAGCGTTTTTGGGGTCTTTGTTTTAGTTTTAAGAGATATCAGTGATAATTTAAAGATATACTTACTTTGTATAAATCCGTTTCCTTTTGTTGAATGATTTCAGAAGCTTTTGCCATCCATCTTTTTCTCGAGTCATCGCAGTCGCAATCTTAAGAAATAATAGTCACATCATTAGAAATTACCAAAAATTAGATACTTATCAAGCGGCAATAGCCTAGTTAGGAGTGGAACGGACTGCCAGACGAAGCTCCGCAGGTTCAAAAGCCATGGACCTCTGACTTTTATCAAGTTATGTGTATGCTTTGTGAATGATCGCTTGCTATAACGGTAAAGGAAAACATCGTGAGGAAACCTGCATTCCTGAGAAGTTCTCTATAAGAATTACCAAGGTATGTGAAGTCTTTTTTTTTTTTTTTTTTTTTTTCGCGGGGTAAAAACGCGTTATCGCTACCACCACTGGGGGTGAGTGGAACGGTTATGTTGGTTGGTTGGCACTGGGCCAGCGTGGTGCACTAAGGCCTTAACCCTCTCAGTAGTAGAGGAGGCCCTTGCCCAGCAGTGGGACAGTATATAATACAGGTCTGGTATTATTATATAAAGTTGAATATGTAATATTGCTATTTGAAATGAGTTTTATTTACCTTTTTCCTTACTTGAATATGCCGAAGCTGAGGTGGCCACTGTGGCAACACATGCCAATATTAACAAGATGTTTCTCATGTTGCTGGTCGTATATACCGTGTTTTGTTTTGGAAAGCAAGCATTTATATACCATCCACCATGCGAGTAGAAAGCACCTGTATCAACAAACCTATTATAATATATATTTGATCTTTTTATTTAATTTTGACACACATTAGTATAACAATATTTACCTCCCTAAAGTAGGTAAATACTGTGACAGTACCTATACACCGAGCACGAATTTACGCCATATCGTATAGTAAACATAATGGTTTCGTTTAAGGGTCAATTCATACGTCCGCAGAGTCGAAGCACAGCGAAGCGAAAATTTTAATATAACAAATTCACCCTTATCTTTATAGCACAAGCCACATATTTCTTCAGAAATAAAAAAGACGTGAAGAATTTGGCGCTTGGATGCGCTTCAACTCTGTGCTCGTATGAATTGACCCTAAGGGCTAAGTAATTTTTTGAATGGAAAGGACATGTCCCAAAACGGGCTTATAATTCTAACCAAGATACTTAATATATATTTCGATAATAGGAACTCTCAAAAACTAGGCCTTTGCAATAAATCGTACAATTTTAAAGTCCTCCGATTTTGAGATTTATGTAATTTTATTTTGCTTAAAAACTACACTTAAAATGAACGTTTTAAAAAAAGTTATTTACAAGTGGAGGGGTCTAAACATATTTTTTTTATGGATCCGAGATCCATATTTTTGTTCCTTTAATATCCATAAAGTTTGAGCCTGGTTAGATTTTGAGGCCCATCACCCATACAAAAAGCGGACATCTCCTTTGAGCAGTACAATCATCATCAGCCCGCTGCAGTCCACTGCTGGACATAGGCCTCTCCCAAGATACGCCATAGAGCCCGGTCTGCTGCTTTATGCATCCAGTCGCTGCCGGCCCTCTTGTGCAAGTCGTCCCGCCATCTGGCCAGAGGGCGTCCCACGCTACGTTTGCCAAGACGCGGTCTCCACTCCAGAACACGCTTACTCCAGCGGTTATCTGTTCTGCGACATATGTGGCCAGCCCATTGCCACTTCAACCTACTAACTCTCAGAGCTATGTCGGTCACTTTGGTTCTCTGACGGATCACTTCGTTCCGAATTTTGTCTTTCAGAGAGACTCCGAGCATAGCTCTTTCCATAGCACGTTGAGCGACTTTAAGCTTATGGATTAGCCCCACCGTCAGTGTCCACGTCTCGGCTCCGTACGTCATTACGGGGAGGACGCACTGGTTGAACACTTTCGTCTTCAGGCTCTGTGGTATATCCGACGAAAATATGTGGTACAACTTTCTAAACGCTGCCCAGCCCAACTGAATCCTCCTATCGGCTTCCTTTTCGAAGTTGTATCTACCCAACTGCATTAGTTGCCCGAGATAAACATATTCCTTGACAACTTCGAGAGGTGTACCATCGATGATTACTGGTCCCGGAGCGACGAGGTCATTAAACATAACTTTCGTTTTGTCCAGGTTCATCCGCAGTACAATATACTAGCGTAATTACACGTGAATAAGTTTTCAGGGATAAAAGTGCTCTGCTCAATGCATGCGGAGAAGAGGCTGCGGAGCCTCGTACCCAGGTGCTTGACGGCTAAAACCCATGCACGACCGGGTATGCCATCAAGACCCGGAGCAGAGTTTTTACTCCGCAGCCGAAGCACTACCGCCCTAAATTCTGCGGGCGAAACCTCCGAAATATCCCCTGCCGAACTCTGCGACGATGGCGACGACGATCGTGACGCCATCGGTGGAGGAGTGACATCCTCAGTGGCGGGGAATAAAGTCGCGACAACCTCTTCCACCAGGTCGCCACGGAGACTCTGCGTCAGCGGAGGCGCCCATGGGCGGTATCTCTTCATCGCCACACGGTATGGGCGCCCCCACGGGTCGCTGTCGAGAGTGCTCCGGGCCTCTTTTTGTGCCGCGGACTTTGCCCTCAATATTGCCACGTGCAGCGCTCTCTTGGCCTCTTTGTAGAGGCCGTGAAGTAGCTGCTCCTGGTCCTCGTCGCCGAGTAAACGTATCCGGCGACGACGGTGCCTGCCAACTCGACGGAGGGCAGCTACGCACGATGCACGCAGCCGCGAGAGCTCCGCCGACCACCAGAACACCTGGCGTTTCTCAGGAAGGCGTCGGACTCGGGGCATAGCCGCGTCACAGACACGCAGCATCGTTGCCCCGAACCACTTCGCCTCTTCCTCAACCCGTACTGGCCCGTCTGGCACGGGGATCCACGCCTGGGCCAGAGCAGCCTCCTTTAGGGCCTCGACATTAAGGCGCTTTAGCGCCCAACGTGGGCCGTCCGATCGCGGGGCGAGCATGCCACTACGAGGCAGGAGAGAAGGGGACGAGGTGACGTCGAACCGAATATATCGGTGATCCGACAACGTCTCCTCACCCACCAGGACTCTCCAGTCTCGAACACGGTGGGCAAGTGCTGGGGTGGCGAACGTAATGTCCACCACCGAGCCGCCATTGTGCCGCACACACGTGTCCACCGACCCGCGATTCACGACGGCCAACCCGGACGCAATCGCCCATTCCTCCAGGGCCACGCCACGCGCGTTCGTCACCGACGAGCCCCAAGCCAATGATTTGGCGTTGAAGTCACCAGCGACGACAACGGGGCGGGGCTGACTGCCTTGCACCACCAGGGCCCCTACCCGAGTGAGAAAATGCTCGAACTCGGCCATGGGTCTGTTAGGGGAGAAATACACTCCCACAATCCAGACCCCCCCTAACAGAACTGCCACGCATCCCGAGCCCTTCGCTACTTTTTCGAAAGGCGGGGAGCCGGCAGCGCCCCGTGTGATGACGGCCACCGATCCGTCTAAGTCCCCTGCCCAGTCTTCTCTGGGAGGGACGTAGTACGGCTCAGAGACCACAGCCACTTGGATTGACCACTGCGCGAGGCTCTGAACTAATAAGTCCTGTGCCCTGGCGCAGTGGTTAATATTCGCCTGGAGGAATTGTTGCGCCATATTAATGGGCGATCTCCATAGCAACCTCTTGGTGGGACGGGTCCGACTGGGTCACAACCATCGCGCCCCCACCGCGATTAACGCGACGGGGACGGGAGGAGGCGACACATGCCTTGGCGCCCACATGGTGCCCCGCGGGTTTGCCCGCAACTGCGCAGATTGCGCAGTGCGGGTCCGCGGAGCACCCCCTGGCCTTATGGCCCTCTTGACCGCAGCGGTAGCAGATCCCGCTACGGTCACATTCTTCAGTGCAGCGCATCCGTACATGCCCTTTAAATAGGCAACGGTAGCACCGCATGGGCCGGGGCTCAAGGAGTCGGACCTGTGCCGCTATCCACCCGCTATTTTTTTTTTTTTTTTTTTTTTTTTTTTTTTTTTTTTTTTTTTTTTCCATCTCGGTGGAAAACTGGGAAGTTGGTCCTGCTCAAAAAGGAGGGTCGACCCGCAGAGTCACCATCGGCCTACCGGCCTATCGTGCTGCTCGACGAGGTCTGCAAACTCTTCGAGCGGATTATACACGCTCGTCTCGTCGAGCACCTCGAGGAGGTCGGGCCGGACTTGGCAGACTGCCAGTACGGTTTTCGGCATGGCCGATCTACGATCCATGCGATTTTGCGGGTCAAGGCACAAGCGGAGGATGCAATTGCCCGGGGCGAAGTGGTGGTGGCGGTGTCTCTTGACATCGCCAACGCGTTTAATACCCTGCCCTGGGCGTGCATACACGCAGCACTGCGGTACCACGAGGTGCCACCATATCTTCAGCGTCTGGTCCGATCGTACCTATCTGATAGGTACATAGTCTATCCCGGCGCTGATGGGTGGCACCGAAGAGCAATGGTCTGCGGTGTTCCACAGGGCTCAGTCCTGGGCCCTCTCCTGTGGAACATTGGTTACAATTGGGTGCTCCGTGGTGTCAACCCCGAAGGCGTCGCTGTTGTTTGCTACGCGGACGACACCTTAGTGACAGCGACGGCTAGGACCTTCCAGGAGGCTGCCCTGCTTGCTTCTTCTGGCACCGAGCAAATGGTAAGCAGAATTCGGCGGCTGGGCCTCACTGTGGCCCTTAACAAAACCGAGGCCCTTTATTTCCACGGGCCTCGTAAGAGGCCACCTTCGGAGGCCCATATCATAGTGGAGGGGGAGCGGATTCCCATCGGCTCCACAATGAAATATCTGGGATTGGTGTTGCACAGCCGGTGGGACTTCCGTGCCCACTTTAAGATGTTGTCGCCGAAATTGCTGCGGGCAGCAGGCGCGCTCGGACGCCTGTTGCCAAACCTGGAAGGTCCCGGTAACCCTTGCCGAAGTTTATACGCTGGAGTTGTGCGGTCCATGGCCTTATACGGTTGTCCCGTATGGGCCGGGTCCCTGAATGCTCGATGCGTCGCTCTACTGCGCAAGCCGCAGCGTTTAGTGGCGCAGCGACTCATTAGGGGCTACCGCACAGTCTCCCACGAGGCGGCCTGTGTCTTGGCCGGTATTCTGCCATGGGATTTGGATGCCAAATACCTCTCGTCCGTATTCTTCTGGCGTGAGGAGGCATCCCATCTTGGGCGGAGACTGGCCCCTAGGGAGGTCACGGCCCAATTGGCCTCCATCCGCAGCGCCGCCGTGGAGGAGTGGCATACCAGGCTGGAGAGCCCGAGTGCGGGCTTGAGGACCGTCGCGGCAGTGCGACCTGTCTTTTTAAGCTGGCTTGACAGGCGCCACGGTGCGCCGACATTCCGTCTAACACAGGTACTGACGGGCCATGGGTGTTTCGGCTCGTTTCTGTGTCGGATCGGAAAGGAGGAGTGCGCCGTGTGCCACCATTGTAGCAGCGGCCGCGAGGACACGGTCCAACACACTCTCGAGGAGTGCCCAGCCTGGAATCTACAACGCAGCGCTCTTAGAGCAGTCGTCGGAGGAGACCTCTCGCTGCCAGCCGTGGTTTCCGCCATGGTCGGTGGCTGGAGGTCATGGCGAGCGATGGCTTCCTTCTGCGAGTGCGTCATCTCGCGAAAGGAAAGCGCCGAGCGGGATCGTGAGCAGAACGATCCCGCCCGCAGCCAGAGGAGACGAAGGAGGCGCCGGGTGGACGACTGACCGGCGCCTCGTGCCCTGTGGTTTGGGGGCATCTAGAGAATTCCGCCACGGCATCCCCTGCCTGTCGTAAGAGGCGACTAAATGGGGTTTGAGAGAGTCGCGGGGCGAGCAGTAGGGGGCTGCTTCTCCAATTTATGCGACTCCGAGGTGGACGACATTGCGGGTGGTCGGTCTCCTGCAGTCGTGGACGCCAAAGGCGTGCTTTGGAGGTCGGGGGCTTCTTAGCCCCCTCATTTAGAGAGGGGCCGTAATGCGGCAATGCGCAGGGACGGTTCCGTGCAGCTATCTTCGTGCAACAAGATACCCCGGGGCCGTCCCGTATGCGCCGAAGAAGGCCACCGCGGGTTTTGGTTGGTATGCCGATGTAGGATGTACATAGTGTTAGGGACTCGGTCCAATGCTCGCTCGGATGATGTTATACTCCCGAGTGTCGACATTGGGCCGTAAGATCGGTGAAACCAACATAACCATTCCACTCACCCCACAGTGGTGGTAGCGATAACGCGTTTTTTCCCCGCGATAAAAAAAAAAAAAAAAAAAAAAAAGGGATAAAAGTCCCACTTTATATTTTCCCATTATAAAAAGTAGCTTATGGCCTTTCTAGTGTATCAAACTATCTCCATATCAAATTTCATCGAAATCCGTTCAGTAGTTTCGGAGATGTGCAGTAACAAACAAACAGACAGACAGAAAAGAATTATAAAAATCGCTGATTTGTTTTCCATTACTCTTCTGTAGTAACTCCCTTTTTTTTATCACATTTCTGTCAATGTACAGACACACCGGGATCTACTGCTTTATTATAGTACTAGCTGTTGCCCGCGGCTCCGCCCGCGTGAATGAGTTTTCCCGGGATAAAAAGTAGCCTAAGTTACTCCTTATTACATCAGCTACCTGCCAATAAAAGTCCCGTCAAAATCGGTCCAACCATTTCAGAGATTAGCCGGAACAAACAGACAGACATACCTACAGACAAAAATTGTAAAAAATGATATTTTGGTGTATTTAACGTATATATATTCATATACATGTAGTAAAAAACAGTTATTTCAATATTACAAACAGACACTCCAATTTTATTTATATGTATAGATAATAGACTTACCACAAAAACACTTGTTTATGTGTGTGGGTGTTTTTATTTTTACAGAATAACAAATATTGTTCTTTATTTAAGATAAATTAATAAATTAATATAAAACATTTAGAACAATCAACCAATTGAAAGGCAATGTCAATTGAGTTCAATAATATAATAAACATTATGTAAGGTCAAATAAAGTCACATTGTTTATCATGAAAAACACGATAGGTATATTTATTGTAATGAAACTTGCTTTTAGATTTTATCGCAGTTTTTTTTATTCTCCCGATGCAGCGTTTCGAAGACTTTGGTGCCTTCATGGTCACGGGGCGGAACCAGAGATCACGACGGCAACAACTGGCCGGCTATTATGTCGGGTATTAGCATAGAAGACATTATTATGAATTATATATGCCAAGTAATAACTAAGTATGTCTTGTGGAAATTACAAATACTGCGCCAGCTCTTAAAAATATGACTATATAAAAAAGCAAATACAAATTATAATTTATTTTACAATCTTAAGCGGGATTTAGATAACCATTTTTTTCTGTACTAAATGACTAATAGATGAGCATGCCACTCGTCTGATGGTAAACTATTCGACAATAGACTATAAACAATTGCATTACCATACAGAACTTTTTACTAACAAAGTATTGCGTGGCACTCTACTGCGCTCGTCACCCTGAGACCATTCCATATTCCATACTAGCCATGTATTATATACTGCCCACTGCTGAGCACGGACCTCCTCTACTACTCAGAGGGGTTAGGCCTGATACATTAGATGTTAATTCTCATAATGCCCATTAATTACGCTGGCTACAAAACTTGAAGAAGTTAATTTCCGCAAACTATTTTTACCGTTTAAACAGTCACGGCAAGCTGACGTGTGCAATATTTTTAAGCTTGCAGGACTTCTAGCAAGTCGCACGTGTGAACACCATTTGAAAACATGTGTTGAGAACTTGCAGTTTATTCTGCGTTCAGATAAAAGTTTACGTTAACAAACATACACAGGAGTAGTGCCTGCACTAGGCGAGCCTGTATTATGGGCTACCTGTTCAGATATACGTATCCGATATGCTCGGTAAATTATAATTTATAGATTCTAGAATAGTGAATTGAAAGGAGCTATAGACTTTTGGCACCCCTTTCACCCCATTCAGCACCCATCAGATTGCCAGCTTCGGCACATAGTCTATTGCTAAGGTCTGTTGCCGAGTTAATTTTGGCGTTTAAAATGCGATTTTATGGTTCATACTAAGACGCTCATTACTATGTTTTTACCTGACTGCGAAAGAAGGAGGGTTATGTTTTTCGAGTGTATGTATGTATGTATGTTTGTATATTTCTTTCGCACGCCCTACAGCCTAAACGGCTTGTCGTATTTTTATGTGAGTGGTATCAATAGATTCTTCTTAGTCGTATGAGTGACATTGGGTACATCAAAATAAAATTAACAAAATTAAGAATTTTAGGCGGCAAACGGTGATGTCGAAAAAAAATTTTTTTTTTTCAAAATACATCGACTGTGGTATCAAAATAAAGATTTTTTAACGGTGATTACGAATATATATACATATAACTTATATGTTTTATTGAAGTTTGAATAGAAAATGCTAATAAAGGTGCTTGAGAACTAAAAACATGGAAATAAAAAAATATATTTAAGAAAAACAAAAAACCCGACTGCGTAGGTATACATATATCTGCCACTTTTATTAAATTCATTGAAAAACTGAGAAGATAGAAACAAGATTTTAATTTGAATGTTTTGTTTTGGTTTTCAATAATCTTAGTTGACAGTGTTCACAAACGCAGTCGGAGGCATCTGCTCACTCCGAGATTTTGTTGTTCTACCTATATCACCAACTAAATTATGAGAAATGAGCGTGTTATGCCTCCGACAGCGTTTGTGAACACTGTAAACTAAGATTATCTTTTTAGGTTTCCATTTGTCAAAAGGAACTCTTATATGATCGCTTTGTAGTCCATCTCTGTCAAGACCTTTTTTCTCAGGAACACGTAGCGGTATCAGGTTGCAAAGAGATGTCTGCTTTTTGTATGGGAGCGGGTTTTTTATTTCGAACAAAATCCAACTAGCCCCAAACCAAAAGGTTTTTAAAGCAGCATAATTATGGATCTTGGATCCATCCAAACAATAAGTTTAGGTGTAGGGGCCATTTATAAGAAAAATAAAAAAAAACCGGACACGTGGGAGTTGGACTCGCGTACCGACGCGAGAGTTCCGACAAACTTGTAAGTAAGGTATCTAAGTATATAAGTTCAATATATTGCCAAAATTAATAAAATTTAAAAAGTTTACTAATAAGTTTTTTTTTTGTTATTTAAGTACATATTTACGGTTTTAAAATTTATTCCTTTCCATGTGCTGTAAGACCTTGCTTCTTTCCAAAGGATGTGTCCAAAAACGGGCTTAAAATTCTAACCAAGATACTTTATTAACATATTTGGAGAGTACTCCCAAAAACTAGGCCTTTGCAATAAATCGTATAATTTTAAAGTCGTACGATTTTGAGATTTGTGTCATTTTATTTTGCTTAAAAACTTAACTTAAAATGAACGTTTTTAAAAAAGTCAGATACAAATGTAGGGGTCTAAAAATATTTTTTGATGGATCCAAGATCCATATTTTTAACCCCCGACAAAAAAGAGGGGTGTTATGAGTTTAGGGTGTGTATCTGTGTAGTATCTGTATGTCTGTATGTGGCATCGTAGCTCTCAAACGAATGGACCAATTATGACGCGTTTTTTTTTGTTTGAAAGCTGATGTGATCGAGATGTTTCTTAGCTATAATTTATGAAGATCTGTTCAGGCGTTTGAAGATTATTATGCTTATTTCTAACTCTCACAACTCCTATTGATTAAAAATTTAATGTACTGTGACTTTGGCAATATTTTTAAGACATGTTAACCTTCACTTGATGCTACAGCATCAAATAGTCTGCGGCATACCCAACTCTTTAGCAACTTATAGCAGATATAGCGTGTGTGGACTGTGGGCTCATAAGAATGGACTCAACGAGTAAGTGTTAGATAGTTGATTATCAAGGCTCCATTATCGAGAATAAAGTAATTTTAAAAGTTTGAAATTGAAATTAAATTAAAATTTATTAAACCCCCGACACAAAAAAATCTCTAAAAAGTAAAATAATAAAAGTGTCTTTGTCGTTTAAGTATCTATTAATATTTTGACCCAAGCGTCCTCGCGTCGGGGGACTGAACTCAAAGCAAACTAAACAAAACAAAAGCGTTCTGGGAAGATGTATTCCAAGTTGCCGTTTACCTAAAAAATATGTCTCCTCATCGAGCCTTAGGTGGACAAATACCTTATGACAGATGGTATGGATGCAAAGGTGATCTTTAGAATCTAAAAGTGTTTGGTTGTAGAGCTCTTGTCCATACCTATATCTTCATGTCACAGGAAGAAATTAGATGTCAAGGCACAGGAAGCAATTTTCGTTGGTTACTCTGAAAATTACTTTACAGCGCAATTTTAAAAACTAACAATTCTGTCAAATTTCTTCTGTCAAAAGTAAATATTATTTTTTCGTATTCATTGCAGAATAATACTATACTTAATTCTCTTTGGAATAATATAATGTACGTACTGCTTAAATTGGTTTCAGTGGGATTCAGGTTTATATCATAAAGTTGATTTTAAATTAAATCTAGATTCTATAGTTCTGACAATCCTATCTGGCCGGTATGACAATTTATTGATACTTCACAGAATATTATGTGTAGGGAAGAGAACAAAAAATCGTCTGCCCCAAATAACCGATTCTTAAGTGATATCGATTTCTTGTTGAGAGAGTTTATAATCGATAGTCATCAGGGTATTTTTTTATTAAATTATATATAATGAATCTTTCTATTACGGTAGTTAGTGATTTTAGTCGTATTTTTTATATCTCAGCCAAAATTTCACCTTTATCCTTCATTTAGACTTACATCTATACTAATATTACAACACAATAAAAACAAGATACCTAAAAATCACGTAATGCGTACTCAAAATCCGGTACAAACAAGCAAAAATAACCAAAAATAACAGAATAAGTTCAAAAGTAACAGCCTAGCCGAGTCAAAAATATAAACACAAACCAAAAATTTTTGAGAGACAAATCAATGACGATGAACGTGGATAAAAATCTGAAGTTAAAATGCATTGAGATAATTTATTTTTCATTGATTTTATCAACCAGCCCTTTTAGGCCAATTAGTATCTAATAGATCCTAGTAGAGTTCGGTGCGACAGTCTCAATGCGTATTCAGTAGCATTAGGTACTTATATTTACTAAAATTACATTAGTAATACTATATGCATTTTGCTATGCTCAGATGCATTAAAAAAATTAAAACATTAATTATAATTATTGTCGAAATAAATTATATATCGAATACATTGTACTAGACTGTTTTAAAAATGCTCTTGAAACATTTTTTTATAAATATATGTACATAAACAGGGTCTATTGACCTGCTTCAGTTGAACACTCTATCGTGATACATTATGACATATAATTTCAAAGTTTCGATTTTTCTAAGTAATCGTTTACATGTCGTTTCCAAACGATTAAAAACTTTCCCGACGCTACGCCCGTGAACTGAAGGATACAACATTGTAAAGGCGTCGCGTTGATTTAAGTCAAGATTAAATTCTTTATTTCAGTATATTTTTACAATATTAAGGTTGGTACATAAATATTATACTCATTGATATAATTTATTGAAAACATGGTAAATAATTGCAGTTATATAGTTGAATTTTGTACTTTTTGGGTAGACGTTGTTACAAATTTATTGCGTCGCGAAAAAATTGAATTGTCATACCGGCCACATAGGATTGTCAGAATGTAATAATAATAATAGTGTGTTCATGGATGGAGGATGTTTAAAACATGTCCGTCTGGATATCTTTAGGGGAGGCCTATGTTCAGCACTGGAATTCATACAGCTTTATGTCTTCTGTGCAGCTGATAATGATGATGATGATGAAGACAAAGAACTTCAGGACGCACTCACCAAAAACATTGTACCAGCCATATAATAATAAACAGCCATAAAAAGTACAATTGAATATCAATATCAGAATAATAATGCTATTATTCTAAGGTACCAGCCCCTTTGAAAAATACTAAAAGTTTTCATTTTTATTTCAGTAAATTATATCTAAGCTTACAGGCAAAATAGTCAGTCAGGAAGGAAAATTCAATTATTATAATGTAACACGAAATCTTACAGAAAACTCCTCACGGTTTACATATCTGTGTAATCCAAGTCATTCTAGGTATACTATTTGTATTTAAAGATAACATATTTTTTTAATGAAGTGTTTTATTTATTCCTTTCGCATACCGCGAGGATGAGCGGAGCGGTCATATTAGGCTTAGAATGGTGTTAAGACTGGACGTAAACTTATAGGATCATCCGGGGAGTGCCACGCTAGGACAATCGTCAGCGTACGACAACAGTTCAGTGGCCTTACTCTTTACACTCGATTTCATTTGAAAGGAGATGTCCGCTTTTTGTATGGGTGCTGGGCCTCAAAATCTAAACAGGCTCAAACTTTAGCGATATTAAAGGGGCCAAATATGGATCTTGAATCTATTAAAAAAATATTTTTAGACCCCTCCATTCATAACTAACTTTTTTTAAAACGTTCATATTAAGTGTAGTTTTCAAGCCAAACAAAATTACATAAATCTCGAAATCGGAGGTCTTTAAAATGAAATGATTTATTGCAAAAGGCTAGTTTTCAGGAGTTCTATCCAAATATATATAAACTGTCTTGTTTAGAATTTCAGGCCCGTTTTTGGACAAGTCCTTTAGGATTGGGTTCGAAAATTCGATAATTGGTATTCTTGAACGCGATACTAGCGCACGATTTAACACGATTCCAGTGGAATTTAAAGAAACTAAATGAAATAGAGTCCTCACGATCTCAAATACATTTTGGCACTCTTGACTACATTTTGACAGCGACGTATCAAGTTAGAGATTGTGATTGAAATTGGATTAACACAGTTTTAAAAAGTTAACTTTTGGTGTTCGAGTGAGTTATTATGTAAACTAAAAATAATGACACAGCGGACCTTATTTTATATTTTTGAAAAAAAAACATCAATATATTTACAATTCAATAGCCAAATTTAAGAAGAAATGTGTAAATTGACCAATATCGTGTTCAAAAACAATAATTATTGCTTAAGTAAATAAAAACTTTTAGAATTTCTTCATGAGGCACTATATTGTGTATATAAACTTTTTCCATCGGTAAAGCCATGCTATTTTTAAAACCAATTGTATTTTAGTGGCATTGTGCTCTCTTTATGCAAAAACAATACTGAAAAACTTTTTAACAAAAAATAGCACAGACTTCAAAACCCACTATAAGGAAAAATATATAGTTATTTATTAATAGTGCGGTTTCATTAAAAAAAATGAGAGGTGTCAAGAGACACCCGGATGGAACGAAGTTCCTTTCGATTAATTAGTGAAGGAATTGTAATAAAACTTTATTTATATAACAGAGTGTGTATATATATAAATATTTTCCTATTTCCGTTCCAATACATAAGTTTCTAGAGAAAAAAAACAAATAAATACGTGTGGCACTCGGAGATTGCCGTGGTAAAGCTATTGCATAGCATTTTTATCACAAATTTTGATTGACTAAACACAAATTCGATCTTACGCTTACCACATAAAGTAGATTTTTAAACGCGAGCAACGCACGTTTAGTCTTGTTATTGATAAATGTCAGAAATGCAATGGTCATCACAACCAAAGTAGAATAAATCAAAATTTGAAAAAAGAACGTTACGTTCGATTCCTTTGTACTTGTGCCGTGCCAACGCTGGGGAAATAGCTTCTACGCAATGTATTTAAAGTTCATATTAGATTAGTAAGAAATGGTTTTTATGACTTTAATAAATAAAAATATACTCGTTTCAAAAATTATAGCTTCTACGCATTGTATTTAAGGTTCATATTAGTAAGATAATAGCAAAAAGTGTCGTGACAACTTTTCGTAACAATTTTTTCCGTCTAGCCCCCTTTCACAACGCGCGATAAGGAACTTCGTTCCAAAATAACTTGTGCTTTGCTTATGGGTTATAAGGAAATTTAATAATACCAATATTATATACACTGCCATTCGTGTGATTATATTAATGTACAATGAATAAATCTTTGGAGTCGGTGCCAGATTTTTTATAATATTTGGCACTCGACTAGTACTTTTTATTTCATTCTTCTGTTAAGTAACTAGTTCATATTACAATTTAATGGTTGTATTATAAGAATATTTTTATCTATATATTTGCGTATACAGCTCTTGTATGGCGCGTTGGTTTACACTTACACGTTTTTTTTATTACCTTCACCGACTCCAAATAATTATTCATTGTACATGAATATAATCACACGAATGGCAGTGTATATAATATTGGTATTATTCAAATTTCCTTATAACCCATAAGCAAAGCACAAGTTATTTTTTTCCTTGGTTTTGAAGTCGGTGCTATTTGTTGTTAAAAAGTTTTTATTTTTCATATATCATACATATATCATAAAATTGATTTGAAATTAAATATAGATACTAGTGTGTTCATGAATTAAAGGAGGTATAAGACAGGTTCTTCTGGAAATCTTTAGGGGAGGCCCATGTTCAGCAGTGGAAATTATTCATATAGGTTCTCTCTTCTGTGTATCTGCTGATAATGATAATTATGAAGATGAAGACAAATAACTTAAGGATACACTAACCAAAAAAATTGTACCAGTCCCTTTGGAAAATAATAAAAGCTTTCATTTTTGTTTCAGAAAATTATATTTAAGCATCAGAAGGAAAATTTTGTTATTATGTAACACGGAATTCTACAGAAAAGATGCTAGAAAAATTCTCATGGTTTGTATCTATGTAATCCTAGTCATGCTATTTTATTAAAAACTAGCATTGCGCGCGGCTCCGCCCGCGTGGATAAGTTTTTCCGGGATAAAAAGTAGCCTATAGCACTCAGGAGTAATGTAGCTTCCTATTAGTGAAAGAATTTTCAAAATCGGTCCAGTAGGCCCTGAGATTAGCGCGTTCAAACAAACAAACTCTTCAGCTTTATATATAAGTATAGATAAAATATTTTTTGATAGAAGTGTTTCATTTATTCTTACCGCATACCGCGAGTAAGAGCGGAGCGATCAGAGGGTTAGAATGGTATGTGGCAATGATTATTGATTTATTAAATCTGGAATTAAACATCCTTTCCTTTAGTAGAATCACAAACTTGCATGGACGTTTGGCGTCACATACATATTACGGTAACATACGTACCTATTAAAAGTATCCTGCTCGTCATCCTAATATATTCGTTCTCAAGACTAAACAGCTCATATTTGTCATACTTTGAGGTCCATTAGAAGCCTATATTTAGATATTATAGCGAGATACTAACTACATTCTATAGAATCTGTCGAAACGCCTGATCATTTTATGACAGCAATATGCAAATCTAGGTTTCCGCGATTTATGACATTTTAAAAATAAATGGTTTAATATACCCATTTATCCCTTACCATCTAGTGGAAGTCCCTGTTATTCGTATGTAGGATCACCATTCATATGTATTATCTTTTATCCAATAAAAAATAGCTCCAATTTATGTATTGCTAATCGACTTTCGTAAGGACACTTCTAAGTCGTCGAATGAAATTACTCATATGATTCAGGTCTATTAAGTCTGTTCCATAAAATTATGAATCCCAAACCAAGATATATTATTATAATGAGACCATTTCGAGACCCTAATTTACTAAATATAGAAGGGATCACGGAAATAGGCTCAGAGAAATTAGTGTACAAAAAAAATACAGACACACGAATTGCGAACCTTCTCCTTTTATGGAAATCGGTTAAAAAGTAAACTTCACTTATGATACATTTAAAATGATTATGGAGATAGCCACACAAAACAAAAAATACTTACAGTCAAAAATAGTAATCATAATAATGTCCCTGTACTTATATACTGACCCAGTGAGTGACATGAAAATAAAAAAAAATCTTTATAATTAATTATAAATTAATTATATTTAATTAATAAAGAAAATTAATTATAATTAAAGTTTAAGAACAACTTTATTTCTCATAAAGAATTGCATACATAATTCACTTACTGAGAAACAATGTTTAAAAACTAAGATTTAGTAGTAGTAAGTAGCACTACAAAGGTAGGTACGTTAACAGAAATAATAACAAAAATGTGGGTAAACAAATAGCAAACAGTAAGAAACTCGATCCTAGCGAATCAGAACATGAGTGCATGAATTGATTTTCTAGGTGAGGCATTGATGGCATGGTCTCTTATCAACATTTTTTTTGTTTTTATAAAAAAAACAGTTTGCGTTTAAATTAAGAAATTACTAATATGTATTTTTAGTTTAAAGGTATATACTTAATCTATTGTTTTTTTTTAAATATAAATTTTTATTTTTATTTCCTTATTTGTATGTATTAATTGTATAAATTTTGAATAGCTTTCTGCATCGGGCATAACTTTTTCTTTTTTTACTTCCGTTGGTAGTTAATTGTAAATTTTGACACCCTCAAACTCCAAATTTCTTTTTCCATAGTTAGTTCTAAGTAGGTAAACCGAAAATAATATATACAAAAACTTTATAATTTGCAATATAGAGCACTACGTGGTATAATCCTGAGGTCCGTAGAGTAATCCCGCGTAGATGATCATTCCGTTCGAATCTAAAACGTAGTAGGCGCATGCGTGGTTCATTTTCACAAACTTTAGATTTTTGTCGGGACACCATTTTGAATTCAGTTGACCTGGAATTATCATAATAATAATGTAATCACAAATAATAAAATTGTCTTTATTGTAGTACTAATATACTAGCAATGAAGTCGTAGAGCCGCTTTGTTAAGAAAGTCTTATCATTAATGTTCTGCGTCAGTACTAATTTCAAAGATAGGTCAGACAGATGTTGACAGACATCGATGATAATTTAGTGCGATTGATGCCTACCAATTCTTCCACGTACACATTCGCTTTAACAATCCTCTATAAAGTAATCGGATGATCATTTTACAAGTTTCTACAAACCTTTCCTCACTTCCGTGTCTCCGATGAGATGTAATTGTTGCAAGCCGTAATTAACATGTGCTGGGTCGTGGCTTTTGAAAACTCTTTCAAATTTAGTTGAATTGAGACATAATTCCGGCACAAATTCAAATAAGTCATTGGCCTAAAAAATAAAAAGCAATATAATAAGAAAAAAGTCATGTACTTTGTCCATATGACTAGATCACGTATTGCGGATATCAGGAACTACGAAAAAGTTTGGTTGTGCAATAACTATTTTTTTATTTATCTCATTAACGCATGCATGCTCACGCCTTTTATCCCCGAAGGCGTAGGCAGAGGCGCAACTAGTGCACCCACTTTTCACCAAGCGTATTCCGTCCCATGATGTGATAGGGGGCGAGCCTATCGCCATACCGGGCACAAATTCCAGACTCCGGGCTGATACTGAATAGAAAAATCCAATATCACTTTGCCCGACCCGGGGATCGAACTCGAGACCTCAGCCTTGCAGTCGTACCGTAATACAACTACGCCACCGAGGCAGCATCTCATTAACATTTGTATCGAAGCGAACATCGAATCTGAGATCTTTTGTTTCATAGCTAAAAGCCGCCTTCCTCCCGCTGTCACCCAGGCTGTCAGAGTAGGTATGCAATATATTTAGTAAAATGTAAATCTAGATATTATTATTGTTATTTTAACTAATAACACTAGCTTTTGCTCGCAGCTTCGCCCGCTTGAAAGAGTTTATGTGGGATAAAAAGTAGATGCCCTTCCCGGGGCCTCAAAATATCTTCATACCCAATTTCATAGAAATCCGTTAAGTAGTTTCGGAGATCTGCCCTAACAAATAAACAGAAAAACAGACTGACAGGCAGACAGACAGAAAAGAAATCTAAAAATGGCAATGTGTGTTCTATTACTCTTCTTTAGTCGTACCCTTACTTTTTTTTACACGCTTTATATTAGCTTCACTTGTATGTTTGTAACTCTCCGACTCCGACTCCTTTGGACGCGATTTTGACCCACTTTAAACGGTCAGATTTTATTCAAACTTTGTAGGTTTGTCGAGGACCGATAACAATACACTAATTTGATAAGATTATGCCATTATTCAACTTGCAAAATGAGATTTTTGACAATTTATATATATTTTAGTGACATTTGTTGGACAATAGTAGAACAGAACTAAAAAATTAAAAATAAATAATAGTTTAAAAAACTAAAAAACACGCTTTATAGAAAATCCAACTATAAAATAGAAAATAAATTTGAATTAAGAATAGTGTAAATAAGAAAAAAAATTATTTTATTGTAAAAAAAGGCGTGGGGTGCATCCCTCTTCTATTTTTTAGTTAGATTTTCTATATTTATTATTTTTCTTTCAATGTACATTGTACAGACACACCAGGTTCTACTGCTTTATTATATTATAGATTAGTGACATACATACCACATCGGCATGACCTATAGTCATATGTATCTTAAGACACTGCCATACAGCTCTATCAAGGCCACCATAGAACACTTTGGGATCTTGAAGTTTCTCCATCAGCTCTACTAAATTATCGGCATTACGAGGATAGTAGAAAACTCCAAAATGTCTTCCCCCTTTCAAATAAAATTGTATTACCTAAAACATATTTAGCACACTTTCTGTAATATCAATCGTTGTTTTTAAATCAATAATCCTTTACTATTTCTACTCACTTCAGCATCAAGGTCGCATAATTTGGCATATTTAAAGTATCCGTTGCCATACAAAGAAGGAAATTTGATTGTTTTATTATATTCCATTTCAAAATCGATGTCTATTAAGGCGTTTGGGTTGGCTTCGTGGTCAAAACTACTCTGTAATACATAAAAATTGAAATGTATACATTAGTCTAACGTTACCAACGAGATATACATATGCATGTTACCATTAATCACAATGATAATAACTTACAACAAAATGCATGTATGTCGCATAATCTACGGCTTTTTTATCATGTTCATCAAACATTTCAGTTGAAGACATCGGAATAGGACTGTAGGTTGATGACTGATGTGCAAACTGTAAGACCAAAGAGCATGATGACTAAGACGCCATTGTTTCAGCCGTGGTCAATTAAAGCGAATTCACAGCGCAGCGAGCCGAAGGCACTGCGCGCTCATCTAGTATAATAAGACTGTTAAATTTACCACGGATGAAACATACCGGCCTGAGTTATAGCTTATCACAGTATGTACTATAGATGTTAGTACGACATAATTATTTACAACCACACAAAATCAAGAGATTTTAAATGCGCTTATTAAATACAAGATTTAGCTTGGAATAAGTTTAAGGTAGGTTAGATAATAATAAATAATCAGTTAGGTAATAAGCCTAACTGAAACTGTTTAAATAAATAGTATAAACACACACGTATAAATAAATAGGTAAAACATTACCAACAAACCCACGAAAGCATGTTATTATTTCAAGAGATTTTTCTAATAGGATATATATTTTTTTTTTTTTTGCATATATAGTATATTATTAACTTGTTTGAGAATACTGAAATGCATACAAATTACAAACCCATGCTATAACTTCTTCAAGTGATTTCTCGGGACAGTCATAATCAAGACGACCGGATTCCCCATTGCAAATATCGTAGAAGCCACGTACATAGCTTCGGGTAAACTCTTGACTACGGTCTCTTAATGCTATAAAAGTCAATTTGGATGAAGTGTCTGATTCATGATTAATGTGCGACACCGCGGCTGAGAGCACCTTCTGCATCTGTTAGTTCAGAGGTAAATAATATTCATCAAGGGCCTGTTTCACGTCATCTTTCAGTAAATGCTCGTCACATAAATATATACGCATACGCATAAGCATACTCACGCCTTTTATCCTATTAATCTTCCTGTGCTTATATTCGGATTATAAGTTTTATGTGTAAGGCAAAATTGTAAGCACTTTTTAATTCCTTCGTCGTGAATAATTAATACGCACTTATATTATTATATGGGATTATATTATTGTTTATTAATAGTACATTATTATTATTCAACGTCAATTTCGACTTCATCGCACCACTCACTATGTATGAGTAACTGGGTTAGGTAAAGTTAGTTCAATATTAGTAGATACTAGTGGTGTAACGAATATTCGCATTCGCATTCTCAAGAAATCATGCGAATATTTTGGCTATGACATGTTTTATTTTACTTTATTTGGAAAACTACAGAAAAAAACATAACACTTATAAATTAAAAACAATTAAACAACACATTATCCACAACAGTTTCCATAGATTACAATATCATGTAAACAAAAAAAAACACAAAGCACAAAGGTGGCGCGGCGCGCTATAAGTACGCACCTACACCCAGAAACCATTAACTAAAATTCTTAAAATTGCTCATAATAATATACAATTACATTTACTTATAATATTTGTATGAAAATAATTTATAAAATAACACTGCAACAGATTATGTTTACAATGTATTAATAATAATTTTGTTAGTATTTAGTAGTAGTACTCATACAAAATTAAATTTATATATTTTATTATATTATATATTATATATATATTATATATATATATATATATATATATATATATATATATATATATATATATATATATATATATATATATATATATATTATATATTTATATAATTTATGTACTTAATTTTTTTTTACCGAGATCACAACGTGATACGATTTATATTATTATTTATACGAGAATTCTCTATTCTTAATCTATTATTAGTTTATAAAATTATAGGAGAATATTATAAGAATATAACGAACACATTAAAATCTTTTAAACTATTATAAATTATTGATGTATTTCCTTCAATATACCTTGAAGGAGAAACATCAGTAATCTCCTTCAATGTTTATACCTTTAAAATCCTTCCGTTGCACTGATGACTCACAATTTACTTAACCCGAATGGACTAGTTATATTTTTTTTCCACAACTAGTGTTTTTTTCTTAAATTGAAATGATTAAGTTACCAACGACGATATATGGCGTTGCAGTCTTCGAAGGACGCTGAAGCATATCGGAAGCTCGATTGACAGACAGGGAAATCCTCCTAACACGACTTCCATACTTACAATTTTGAAAGCATCAAGGAGATGATCGCACGAAACAAAGGCTCCAAAGTGTTCCCAAAAGAACTGTCTATCGGGTAAAGCCAAATGGCCAAGCATTACGACAATGTAATGTCGACGAAGGCAGTGATATTAAGAGAGCTTGACAGGTTCTACAACAAGGCAGCAAGGAAGGAAGAATCAATACAGAACTTCTGTAAGCGGGCGGTGCGCCGATACTAAAAGTCCTTCAGAGGCTTTTTCATTCCACGCTGCTCGAGGGTGTAACGCCTGGAACAAGAGTATGGTGCTGTTCTTCAAGAACAGGCATAAAGAATTATAGGCCCATAGCACTTCTGAGCCATGTTTATAAACTGTTCTCAAGGGTTATCACGAATCGTCTCAAGTTCAGGCTAGATAACTTCCAGCCTCCCGAGCAAGCCGGATTCCGAAAAGGCTATAGTACCATAGATCACATTATTACAATTTTATACAGGAAAACTGAGAAATATAACTTGCCACTTTACTTAGCGTTTGTGGACTATGAGAAATACTTTAATTCGATCGATACCTGGGATATATTGCAGTTCCTCCAGAGAGCCACATTGACAATCGGTACATTAAAGGGCTGAGGTGCTTGTACAACAATGCCATCATGTCAGTCCAAGTACAAGAGCAGAGCACGAAGCCTATTCCACTACACAGAGCCATGAGACGGAGAGATGTTGTTTCTCTGAAATTAGTCACTGCCTCGTTGGACGACATCTTCAAGCTTTTTGATTAGAAAGGATTTGGAATTAGCTTCAATGACGAGTACATTACTAACCTTTGATTTGACCGCAATATTGTTGTCTTGTCATAATCATTTGAGGACCATAGCATTATACTAATTTGCACAAAGACCTCAACCGAGTTTCCCACCTGGTAGGCCTTAAAATGAACAAGACCAAAATCTTGTCCGGTGCTCATTTTGTGCATATGCCGATTAGTGTTGAGAACGTAACTCACGAAGTTGTCGACGAATCTGTCTATCTAAGGAAAGTAGTCCAGTTAGAAAAGTCCAACTTCAAGATAGAGGTCAAAACCAGCTCGATTGAGCAGCGTTCGGGAAACTAGGCAAGGTCTTCTCATCTAAAATACCTCAGAGCTTAAAGACAAAAATCTTCAATCAATGAGTGTTACCAGTGATGACGTATGGCTTTAAGACGTGGTCTCTGACTATGGGCCACCCAAGACGGCTCACAGACACTCAGCGAGCTATGAAGATGCTCGGTGTTTCTCTGCGCAATCAAATTGGAAATTAAGAGATTCGCAAGAGAACGAATGTCGCTGACATATTTCAAACAGGCTACTCTATCTGGACTTCACGACGCTATCAGGTGCAGTAGGGTCACTTTGCAGCTAATTTCACGTAACATACGATAAAATCTTTTAGTGCCAAATAAAAATCATAAAAATTCGCATTCGCATTCGCGAATATTGGAATCAAATATTCGCGTTCGCGAATGTTTTGGAAATTAGATATTCGTTACATCACTACTAGATACATTACCAATTTTATATAACGTAAATTTGATGAGTTAGCGTCCAAATCGCTTAGCCAAATATTAACAAGATCGCCTGGCACCGCACAATTCGCCCTATGGTTTTTGCATACACATGCCCTTCTTTGTCCAAACCTGTTCTCATTATTTGGAGTCGGGTCTCCTCACTAGTTTGCGCCACGTTCATCTATCCTCGGTTCTCACATCTGGTAATTGGGCTTTCTTGAGGTCTCTTTATATTAGACCAGGTCGACGTCTGGCGGGATGTGCCTCTTTTCTCTCCTGGCAGATTGAAGGCAACTTGTACCACGTGGTTTTCGCTGCGCCTCATTATATGGCCTCGTGTGCATACACATGGCCATTTACATAATATATACCTAACCACGAATCATTTCATTCTGCCGTAAATTGTACAAAAAAAACATATTTAAACGTACCTATTTTAATTCTTGAAAGGTTAGACGGAGACGCAACTCGTGCACCTATATTAATATTATAAAGAGAAAGGGTTGTGGCTATGTTTGTAGGGGCTAATCTCTGGAACTGATCAACCGATTTTGAAAATTCTTTCACTAATAGGATGCTACATTACTTCTGAGTGCTATGGGATATTTTTATCCCAGGAAAATATAATATTATATATCGCTAAGCTTATATTACCCATCCCATGATGTGATAGGAATAAATAAAAAAAATACCTCATCTTTATTCCTAAAGTCCATGAATTCCAGCAATTTTTGATATTCGTCGCCCTTGGTGTGTTGAGCTAAGTGAGCGATTATACAGAAAATTGGTAAGGTAACGATGGTATACGACTGCTTGGGATATTTCATAAGATGTCTCTACAAGAAAAAGATACGTAAAATTTAATTCCCTACAAATACTTCGTACAATTCTATGATTATCGTATTTTTTCTCTATATTTTATTATTTTACTGATGTAACTTTATGAGTGGTTTAGTAAAGCATTTATTAAGGAATCAAATAATATTTTACATTAAAACTTACATACAAATAAATTCCAGTTATAGCCGTATTCCTGTTTACAAACCGCTTCATAGCACTATTTTGTTCATGTTCGCAATCTGTAAGACAGGTAAATATTACAGGTTTACCTTCAACAAGTTACACACACATACCACGCCTTCAACCCCGAAGGGGTAGGCAGGGGTGGAACCAAAGGCCCAACGTTTCGCCATGTGTGTTCCGTCCCATGATGTGATAGAGAACGAGCCTATCACCATGTCGCGCACAAATTCCAGACTCCGGGCTAATATTGATCAGAAAAACCCATTAGCTACCATTTTGCCCGACTCGGGATTCGAACCCGTAGAAGCGAGTTAAAGTTCAACTCGATGTATACTTAATTATTACTCAATATAATTACTGCCAAATGCAAACCCTTAACCCAAATTCATTTCGTTTAAGGCCTAAAAGTGTGTGGAATTACCACATTCAAGTCTACGCTGTAAAAATGTTAGCTTATTTTACTAAAATTCCGTCATGTTCGTATGTTAATATAAATGTTTTTAAAATTATAAGCACAATTATTTTAACCATCTTAGTCGTATGACTTTATCGTCTATTCTAAATATGTATGATTGGTCTCGCAGCATTTATAACTCATGAAAAGTGGCGAAGAAGTGCAAAGTGCAGTCATTGATCATGTGTATTTATGAATAAGAGGACATAATAAACAGATGTGACTTTTAAATATAGCTATCTGGACTTTTCTATCAATAAAAGAGGTAAATAATATTCGTTAATGAACTGCTAAGCGAATAAATTATGAAAACAATATGAAGTTTATAAATTTTCGTAAGATTATTGTTTATTTCTAAAATAAAACACTGATTCTAACTGTCATAGTTAATCAAAAGGCCAACTATGACTCTTATTTGAGTAAAAATATCATGACTGTACACTTTACAGATGTAATAATTTAGCTTTAATTACGAAGTTAAGAGGCAAAATCGACTTTCATAAGAAAATTATTCAATCTAATTTATGTGAAGTCTGCCAACCCGCACTGGACCAGCGTCCACCACGCCACCACTAGGGCCTAAACCCTCTCAGTATTAGAGGAGGATAATTATTATATTATTATACTTAGATACTTATCATTAAATATGCAACACTGTTATTTGAAATGCGTTTTACCTACCTTTTTCCTTAGAATATGCCGAAGCTAACGTTGCCACAGTGGCAACACATGCCAATATTAACAAGATATTTTTCATGATGCTGTTCGTATGTTACTTGTTTTGTTTTGGAAAGCAAGCATTTATATATCATCCATGCGATTAGAAAGCACCTGTATCAACAAACCTTTTATATCTATACTTAATATATAAAGCTGAAGAGTTCGTTTGTTTGTTTGTTTGAACGCGCTAATCTCAGGAACTACTAAACCGATTTTGAAGATTTCTTCACTAATAGGAAGCTACATTACTCCTGAGTGCTATAGGCTACTTTTTATCCCGGAAAACTTTTCCACGCCGGCGGAGACGCGCGCAATGCTAGTTATATATAATATCGTTTTATTTAATATTCACATTAGTGTAACAGTATTTACCTACCTAATATATAGTTAGGTAAAGATTGTTACAGTACCTCTACCATAAGCACGAATTTACGCGCTATCGTATAGTAAACTAGTATTGCTCGAGACCCCGGCCGCGTGATGAAGCTTTCCGGGATAAAAATATTTTCCCGAGACAAAAAGTAGCCTATAGCACTGAGGAGTAACGTAGCTTGCTATTAGTGAAAGAGTTTTCAAAATCGGTTCAGTAGTTCCTGAGACTAGCGCGTTCAACCAAACAAAAAAACAAACAATCTATTCAGCCTTATAATATTAGTATAGGTGTAATGGTTTCGTTTAAGAGTCGTCCTAGAGTTATGCGCTTACATACTTTCGACGATTCATTTTTAAGCTATTGCATAGCTTCTATCGCGGGCCTTGAGCGTGGAGACCGAATGTATAAATTCTGTAACGAAAATAACCTCACATCTTTTTTATCTTACTAATATGAAGTATGAACCATAAATACAATGCGTAGAAGCTATATATAATTCTTGAAACGAGTATATTTTTAAGCTATTGCATAGCTTCTATCGCGGGCCTTGAGCGTGGAGACCGAATCCAGAAATTCCGTAACGAAAATAACCTGACATCTTTTTTATCTTACTAATATGAACCTTAAATACAATGCGTAGAAGCTATAATTCTTGAAACGAGTATATTTTTATTTATTTTATTTATTAAAGTCATTAAAACCATTTCTTACTAATCTAATATGAACCTTAAATATATTGCGTAGAAGCTATTTCCCCAGCGTTGGCACGGCACGAGTACAAAATAATCGAACGTAACATTCTTTTTTCAAATTTTGATTTATTCTACTTTGGTTGTGATGACCATTGCATTTCTGACATTTATCTATAACAAGACTAAACGTGCGTTGCTCGCGTTTAAAAATCTACTTTATGTGGTAAGCGTAAGATCGAATTTGTGTTTAGTCAATCAAAATTTGTGATAAAAAATACTATGCAATAGCTTTACCGCGGCAGTCTCCGAGTGCCACACGTATTTTTATTATATATATAGATAGATGAATAATTAACATCAAAGCACTTAGAACAATCAACCAATTGAAAGACAATGTCAATTGAGTTCAATAACATAATAATATCATAAATAATGTAAGGGCAAATAAAGACACAATAATATTATTATTTTATGGAAAAAAAATATCATATATTTATTGAAATAAAACTAGCTTTTAAATTTTACCGTGTGTTTTTTTATTTTATTTTTCCTGCGCGGCGTTTCGAAGACATTACTGTCTTGATGGTCACGGTGCGGAAACAAAGATCACGACAGTTACAACTGGCCGGCTATTATGTCGTATTACACCATACCATTACAGACCTATAGGCTATATTATATACTGCCCACTGCTGAGCACGGGCCTCTTCTACTACTGAGAGGGTTTAGGCCTTAGTAGGTCACTGGTGGTAGGTCTCTCATTATGTAAGAGGCCGTCTGGGTGGGTACCACCGCAATGTCTATTTCTACCGCCAAGCAACAGTGTGCATGCACTGTTGTGTTTCGGTTTGAAGGACATTGTAGCCAGTATAACTACTGGACATAATGAGACTTAACATCTTATGTCTCAGGGTGACGAGCGCAGTGGAATGCCACACAGTACTTTGTTAGTCAAGGTGCTGGATGGTGTTGCTACTGTTTATGGGTGGTCGTATCGCTTACCATCAGGCGAACGGCATGCTCGTCTCGTCATTAAATGCAATAAAAAAAAAAAAAAAAAAAAAAAAAGTCCACCACACTGGCCTAGTACGGGTTGGCATACTTCACATACCTTCGAAATTTTTGGGGTACTCTCAGGTAAGTATGTAGGTTGCCTCACGATGGTTTCCTTCACCGTTAAAGCGAACGATTATTGATAAACAATACACACATGACTTCGAAATCGATCTCGTCAGAACTTCCCATTCCCAACAAGGCTATCGTCCACGGCATGAGCATAGAAAACATAATTATGAATTATCTATACCAACTAATAACTAAGTATGTTTGTGGTAGTTATAATTTTTATGAACTGACCCAGTGGTCAGTTCGTAAAAATGTGATTAAGATATAAATTTATATAAAAAAAATATAATAATTATCATTTATTTTACAATCTTAAGCAGGGTTTAAATAAGTAAGATAGCTTTTTGTTTTTTCTACTTAATAATTACTCAGTCACAGCTCGAAGTCCGGAAGTTGGCGGTCTGATACCCCAGTGCCTTGGAAAGCACGTAAAGCCGTTCGTTCTGCGCCTGATCTCTCTCCGGTCATGTCGGATTGCCGTCTCACCGTTCTATGAGAGTAAAGGAATAGCGTATGCACCTGTGTATTTCGCACATACTTTTGTACTAGAATGTCTTCTGCGTACCTGACTGATCTCTGTTGAGATTGGCCACCGTGGCCGAGATCGGCTAGGAAAGGGATAAATACACCATTTGACAACTTGTGGCAAGAACTTGCACGCAGAATAAACTTGCGTATTAATAATAAATAAATAAATATGTTGGGGTTAGGGTAACTATCGACGTAGATATACGTGGGCATACTTAACAAAACACACAATAAACGTAACTTCTTGAACTCCTGTGGTCGTTTATTACGTAGTCGAATGTTCAGGGTACAATCACTATTTTATTGGATAAGCAATGTATACACATATACATATATGTATATTGGTGGTATTTATAACATCTTAAAATTACAAACATAGAATTATAAATAATAATATAAAAAAATAACTGTACAATGGATGAAAATTTATTTTCATTTACAAGTTTAGAAATATTTGCATATAATAGTTTAAAACAACTAAAACACACGCTTTATAGAAACTCCAACTAAAAAATAGAAAATTAATTTGAATTAAGAATAGTGTACATAAGAAAAAGTGTATTTTATTGTAAAAAAAGGCGCTGGATGCACGTTTAAAACTAAAACAAACAGGCCAACTTTTCTTAAGCTAGTATGCATGATGGCTGTGTCATACGCTGTCGCTGCATCATTCTGCGTATCCTTGTGGGTGCACATAATGATACCATTTATTACATGGTTTCTATTAAAACGGGGAGAAAATGATATCCATGAAAAACAACAAAAATTTATTCACTCGAACTCATTTAGAGAGGAACAATTCGCCTCTATTTTTTTCGGCGCGTTTGAAACGTTTAGTGTCTATCTAGGTATATAATTAATCAAAGCATTAATGTTACTAAACCATACTAAATCAAAAGGGATATGTAATCCTTGGACGCCCGCGGTGGACACCAGTGTCCATTTATACGCATGCTCACGCCTTTTTATCCCCGAAGGTGTAGGCAGAGGCGCAACTAGTGCACCCACTTTTCGCCAAGCGTATTCCGTCTCATGATGTGATAGGCGGCGAGCCTATCGCCAATCGGGCACAAATTCCAGACTCCGGGCTGATACTGAATAGAAAAATCTAATATCACTTTGCCCGACCCGGGGATCGAACCCGAGACCTCAGCCTTGCAGTCGTACCGTAATACAACTACGCCACCGAGGCAGTCCTATATAAGCGGGCGTTGACGGGTTAATGCGCTAATTAAACACAATATTTAGCTTGGAAGTTAAAGGTAGGTCAGATAATAATAAATAGTTAGGTAATAAGTCTGACTGTGTTTGCTGGAATTCGAAAATATTGTAAAAAATCATGTCTATTTAAAAGTACATTCTAAAAATTTTATTATTGTAATGCTTTTGTTCATTGCTATCAAACCAACACGGAGTACTAAATTACACTAGTTCTTCATATTATTGTAAAATATATTATGTCCTTAAACGAGCAATTCTTGTATATATATAATCTGAATCTCGAAAACGGCCCCAAAGATTTTCATGAAATTTAGTATGCAGGGGGTTTCGGGGGCAATAAATCGTTCTAGTTAGGACTCATTTTAAGAAAATGTCGTTTTATCCGTGTTGTCAGTAATTCAACTTAAACATTAACTGAAAAATATGACTTCCTGACATCTATTGGCGAGTAATAATACTATTTTTTTTTAATTGGGAGCAACTAAATGCTTTGACGACACAAAAACACTAAAACTACTCCATTAGATGGCATAGTTAAGCAACACTAAGCCAATGAGTGTTTGGTTTGAGGCTAGACCAAGAAAATCAATTGTTTACTTATAAAAATATTATTCATATTTCATCAGTATGTTTTCGTAGTTAAAAATAATTTATAAAAAACACAATTTATCAAAAACAAAAAATACCGCGCAAAGCTCGATCATCCAGGTACTACTAATTAATCAAACACATACGTATAAATAAATAGGTAAAACATTACACTTGTATAGAAAAAACCCACGAAAACAAAATATTATCTAATTTTTCTTGGTTAGCCACAATCTGAGTAGTCTTGCTCGCTTTAACGTCTGTGCTTGCGGCGGCGTCGTGTGCCGGGTCGGTCACTTCCCTGCAACATGGTTGAGGAGGCCGATGGCTGGCACATGCGTCATATTCGTGAACGGGTGCTGCTTGCGTGGACTGGTCTGCTCTGTTTGATGGTTGACTCTATTGTTTACTTAATAAACATGTAGCTGGTTATTTGACTTAGGTACTCTCCGTTAATTTTCGCATTTCATATCCATCTTTGAAATTGAATATTTATTGTTACTAGCAATTTGTAAAATACATATATAAAAAAAAAATATGAACATTAAAAGACCTACGCTGAGTTTCTTGGTGCTTCTTCTCAGGTCAGTGGGCTTTTCCGAAGCACTGGTAGAATCTTTTAGATGATAAAAACATTGTAAAAAATGACGTGTAAAAGTGCCCTTAGGGGCCTAATTACTTAATAAATGATTTGATTTGATTTGATTTGATTTATTATTTTCAAGATTTTTTCCAATAGGAACTAAATAATAGAAATAGTTTTAATATAGGAAGTTTAATATTATATTTTAACATGCAAAATTTATTATTTAACTGAGCGCTGACTGGCATTTACTTGCTTCGGAATACTGAAATGCTTAGATTAATTATATACTAGATAGACTCTGAACGCTTCAAACGCGTCGATAAAACTAGAGGCCTACTGTCGGCCTTTAGGTCATTTTCCCGCGCTTAGTACGCTTCGAGCTGTCATTGCGTTCGATCACGTTGTTACGCAGATTTATATTGTTTGAAAATGATGGTTTGTGTGATTAAAGTGTGCAAAAACTACAAGGGTCGACGTAAAACGACGCATAATGTCACCTACCACCGGTAAGTTACATTTTTTATAACCACTTCTTGCAAAATAAGCCTGTTGAAATATTTCGTTAAAAAAATTAATAAGAGTTCGCAATAGTTATGGGTTGCTAGTTTATGGAATCAACTTGTCCTAAAAAATGGGAAAAATGGATCCAAAGTAAATGTTTTTTGACTAAACAGTCAATATTTTCGACGTTTAAGGCCACAAATTTAATTATTTTTACCGACTTCCAAAAGGAGGAGGTTCTCAATTCGTGTGTTTGTATTTTTTTGAAGGCGTATTTGTTTGTATCTATCAAGGTGGCCTAATTTATGCCTCACGAGACGTATATGACGTATGTAAAACTGCAGAGGCTGTACTTAGAAAATTATGTATACAGGACTTAATAATGACAAAAGTAATTTACTCTAAAATATTATCATCCATAATGAAACAAAGTGGAATCGGAACATTTCTGTGGACATCTTCATCAGACCAAACTATTACGATTGGTAACAAAAAAATATGTCGCTATTCGGTGTTTTCGTGTAGCAAGATTCGAGTGTCGAAAGTGAAGCCGCATCAAAAAGAAGAATATTTAAAAAACAAGTCCATAGGGCGGGACACTTATTTAAAGGAACCAAATAAAACGTTTAATTCATATTAATTGGTTTTATTTGAGACAATATCGTTGTACCGCTACAGCCTTTGTGTTTTTCTAGGTCACACGCACAAACAGACAAACGAACTAATACTGTAATATCAGCAAGGATACCCGCAATATGTAAATATAGAAAATTATGTGCATTGGTTTTAATTATTTTTAATACTGGCCAATAAATTCATAAATATCAATAGAAATATATATATTTTTATGTCCCGCACACCCACGATTTCACTGTGTAAAAGGAGCCTATGTATTAATCCACGTCTATGCTAAATGTCATCCAAATCCGTTCAATAGTTTTTGCCTGAAGGAGTAACAAACATTCATCGATCTTCAGATACTTTCAAGTTTCTAATATTAATTAATGGAATTAAGTACTTATGTAGTTGCGCCTCTGCCTACCCCTTCGGGGATAACAGGCGTGAGTATGCGTATGCGTAAGTACTTATGTATGTAAATTTAATAAAATCTTTGTTGTTAAAATTAGAGTAATTTCAAAATTATAATCAGAGAAATTATTGTTTTGTTTCGAGTGAATTATTTTTTTGGATTTCATGGATATAATTTTCTCCCTGTTCTAATACGAACCATGCAATAACTGGTATCATTATGCGCGCACACAAGTATAAGTAGAATGACGCAGCGATAGCGTATGACACAACTGTCACGCACACTAGCATAATCGCCGCCGGCCCGTTTGTTTTAGTTGCTTTGCAGCGCGTGATTCCATCTAGTATAGGTATATAATTAATCTAAGACTGAAATGCATACAAATTACAAACCCATTTGTCAACTTCTTCAAGTGCTTGCTCGGGACAGTCATAATCAAGAAGACTGGATTCCCCAGAACCAATATCGATGAAGTCACGTTCGTAACTTCGGGTAAACTCTTGACTATGGTCTCCGAATACTTTAAAAGTCAATTTGGATGAAGTGTCTGATTCATGAATAATGTGCGACACCGTGGCTGAGAGCGGCTGCTGCATCTGTTAAGTCAGAGATAAAGAATATTCATTAAGGACCTGTTTCACAACATCTGAGGAAATGCTACTCATCACATATATATATATATATATATATATATTTCCTGGTGGTAGGTCTGCCATTATGTAAGAGGCCGTCTGGGTGGGTACCACCGCAATGTCTATTTCTACCGCCGAACAACAGTGTGCATGCACTGTTGTGTTTCGGTTTGAAGGAAATTGTAGCCAGTATAACTACTGGACATAATGAGAATTAACATCTTATGTCTCAGGATGACGAGCGCAGTGGAATGCCACACAGTACTTTGTAAGTCAAGGTGCTGGATGGTGTTGCTACTGTTTATGGGTGGTCGTATCGCTTACTATCAGGCAAACGGCATACTCATCTCGTCATTCTATGTTATAAAAAAAAACTGAATTGGAAACGACTGCAACGATTTTCATGAAATTTAGTATGCATGGGGTTTCGGGGGCAAATAAATCGTTCTAGCCATATGACCATATGACCCATTGTTAGAAAATGTCGCTTTATCCGTGTTTTCAGTAATTCAACCTAAGCATTAACTGAAAAATATGACTCTTCCTGGCATCTATTGGCGAGTAATAATACTATGTTTTTTTAATTGGGAACAACTAACTGCTTAAACGACACAAAAACATTAAAACTACTCCAGTAGATGGCAATGTTAAGCAACACTAACACCCGTATTCACAAACAATACTTTGAGAACGCACAGTGCGCCCGAACGCATAGTGTCGGCTATTTCATAGATCTCTTTGGCCTTATTCAGCTTTGTTTATCTGACAGCCAACTAAAGCAAAATTGTATTTCAATATTATCCAATCACAGCGCCCCTTTGCCTACGCACTACGAAGTCAGTCATGCCGAAAGCACTGAGAACAGACTAATTATCATAGCATTAGGCTGTCCTTAGCTAAGTAACGTTTGTGAATACGGGCCTGAGTCAAGGAGTGTTTGGTTTGAGGTTAGACCAAGAAAATCAATTGTTTACTTATAAAAATATTATTCATATTTCATCAGTATGTTTTCGTATTTAAAAATAATTTATAAGAAACACAATTTATCGAAAACAAAAAAATACCGCGCAAAGCTCGATCATCCAGGTATTACTAATAAATCAAACACACACGTATAAATAAATAGGTAAAACATTACACTTGTATAGAAAAAACCCACGAAAACAAAATATTATTATTTTCAAGAACTTTTCCAATAGGAACTAAATAATAGAAATAGTTTTAATATAGTAAGTTTAATATTATGCTTGGGAATACTGAAATGCATACTGCATACTGAGAGCACCTCCTGCATCTGTTAAGTCAGAGATAAATAATATTAATTAAGGGCCTGTTTCACAACATCTGAGTGAATGCTACTCATCACATATATATATAAGCCAACCAAATACAAAAGTTACAGTCTAATCTATTAATCGGTCAGCCTGTCGCCGTCCAGTACTGAACGTAGGCCTCCCCAAGAGAGCGCCAACCATTCCGGTCTTGAGCAGTCCGCATGCATCCGCTACCCGCCATCTTTTTCAAGTCGTCGGTCCAGCGTTTCAAATTTTTCAAATTACAATTTTCTCCAACATGGGGCCTCGATAATCATATTTCTAACACCTACTGATTGAGACCATTCTTATGAGCCCAAACACCCTATATCTGCTGTAAGTTAATGAGGAGTTGGGTATTCCGCAGACTATTTGATGCTACAGCATCAGCTTAAGGTTACCCATGTCTTGAAAATAACACCAAAGTAACAGTACACCACATTTCAAATCAATCAGACTTGTGAAAGTACGAAATGAGCTGATTATCTTGAAACACCTGGATAGACCTTTCAGATTATAGCTAAGAACCATCTCGATCACATAAATTTTCAAACAAACAAAAAAAACTGCATCGAAATCGATTCATTCGTTTCGGAGCTACGATGCTACAGATAGATACACAGATACCTTAAACTTTAACACCCCTCTTTTTCCGTCGGTGGTTAAAAAGTGTTATTTTAATTTAAATCTGAAAATGCGTTTTAAACGTGCATCCAGCGCCTTTGGCGCAAAAATAGCTAATATCTTTTTGTTTCCTAGAATAAAAGTTGTGAGTATTATACCATTTTGAAATCTCTATTAAACAACTAACTAGTAACTACAGGACATAGTGAGACTTAACATCTTATGTCTCAGGATGACGAGCGCAGTGGAATGCCACACAGTACTTTGTAACTCAAGGTGCTGGATGGTGTTGCTACTGTTTATGGGTGGTCGTATCGCTTACCATCAGGCGAACGGCATGCTCGTCTCGTCATTCAATGCCATAAAAGGAAAGGAGAAAGAAACAAGGAAGTTTTTTATGCATTATGCAGTAACAGCCCAATATAATTATTTTTCATTATCGAAGTTCAAAGTTGTGTAAAGCAATTTTCCTAAAAATAATTGTGAGGGAAAGTGTTAATTTTTCCAAGGTTTTTGTGTGATATTTAATAAAATGATTATGGGTTATGGTAGACCCAGTACTCCCGAGTCTGCTGTAAAAAAATTAAGAAAATATCTGATTATTTGCGCGTACAGCAACAAAATTTACGGCAAAAAGGGGATTTTTCGGAAAAAGTACAAAATCCCCAATATTTCGAAAATGGTGACACTTTTATAGAGGTCATTTTTTCATGTGTCGTAGAGCACCATTCAAGCTATCTCCCCTTTAAGTTTGTCCTACCATTTATGGAACACCCTGTATATGGATTATAAGCTTTATGTGTAGGGCAAAGTTGTTAGCACTTTTTAATTCCTTTGTCGTGAATAATTAATACGCTCTTATATTATTATATGGGATTATATTATTGTTTATATATTAGTGTTTAGTATAATATGTCTCTTTATTTTCAATTTTCCTTTTTTTACATTTTTATATACATACTAAAAAAACAAACATTTTGTCCTTTTCGCCCTTAACAAGGTTATCGTCATGCGAAATAGTGACGTCAACAAGTATTGCTCGGCGCACCAATCGATCTACTATTACAATATCAGGCTTATTGGCAACAATAGTCCTGTCCGTGATAATAGATCGATCCCAGTACAGCGTTGCATGATCATTTTCGAGAACTGGTTGAGGCACATACTTTTAATATGGCACTTCAGGAGTCACAAGACCATACCGAAGAGCAATTTGCTGGTATATGATCTTGGCTACTAGGTTGTGTCTATGCAAGTACTCGCCGTTAGCAAGATACGAACAACCGGAAATCACATGCCTGATTGATTCACCGGGACGGTGGCATGCCCGACAGATATCGACCGTACCGTTCTTCGTGATGTATTTCCTATAATTTTTCGTCTTCATAACTTCGTCCATAATTGCAAAGACAAAACCCTCAGTTTCTCTTCAAGATACGGATGCAAGCTGGTCTACATCAGGCACGTGAAGGGCCCGATAAAACCGACCATGTAGTTCCTTGCTCTTCCATATCTCCTCACGTTCCCGAATGCCTATCACCTTAGGTTTTCAGCAGTTCTCATTTGCCAAGGAAAGCGGGGTAAATCCCTTATCCACCATGACTACAACCTTATGCATGCCCACTTCGCTGTGGAGGAAATAATCCCTGAGATTGCATACCTCGTGGTTATGCAAGTCCTTAGCATTAAGTAAGCCTCGGCCCCCACATCTCCGCGGGATGTACAATCTCATCACTGACGATCGTGGGTGATGCATACGATGTGCAGTCAGTAGGGTCCGGACCTTTCGATCCAGGGCGTCCAATTCGGTCGGAGTCCATCTGAGTATGCCAAAAGAGTACATGAGTACAGGCATAACTCAACCGTTGAAAGCGCAAATCTTGTTTCCACCTGACAAAAAACTGTTAAGTACTTTTGTCAGACGGCCGAAGAAACGTTCCCTCACCGATTGTTTTACGTCGGCACCCATAATACCCAGTGCCTCAGGCATACCCAGATATTTGTAGGTGTCCGTCTCGGAAAGGGATCTAAGTCTTATAGTCTCTGAGACTTGTATGTCATCAGAGACCACCACCTCTCCTCGCTTCACATGGATAACCGCACATTTATCTACACCAAACTCCATATTGATTGAGTTACTAAATCTTTCAGTTATTTTTAACAACTTAATCAATTCTGTTTGTTTTGATGCAAACAACTTGAGATCATCCATGTAAAGCAAGTGAGATATAGGCTCACTCCCTCTCCGTAGACGGTATCCTAACCCTGAATCCAACAACAGAGTACTGAGAGGATTCAGGGCCATGCAGAACCACAATGGACTCAGACTGTCACCCTGGAATATACTCCGCTTGATTCTAATCGGCTCATCACAATCAAGGGGACTCGTACCACCTGGATATTTTAGAAAAGTGGTCCATTGTCCCATACATGACCCAAGAAAGGTGCATAAATGTGTATCAATCTTATACAAATTCAACACCCTCATGAGCCAAGTATGGGGCACCGAATCATAATATGCTTTCTTATAATCAATCCAGGCAGCCGATAAATTCCTTCGGTTGTGACGAGTCTGTTGGCAAATGGTCATGTCAATGAGAAGGAGTTCCTTTGTACCACGTGACCCAATCTTGCATCCTGTTTGGCCGGGAAAAAGGATATTATTTATTGTGAAATGATTTGCAATTTTCGATCTTAATATGGATGTAAGAAGTTTATAAATGGTTGGAAGGCATGTTATGGGTCTATAGTTTTTCGGGTCCGTGGTACAGCCGGATTTAAAGAGCAGGTGAGTGACACCTGTCGTCATAAATGTTGGAAGCGATCCTCTATCCAGCGCATCCTGGAACTGTGCTGCTAAACGAGCATGCGAACTGAGAAACCATTTCAACCAGAAATTGTGCAGACCATCCGGACCAGGAGACTTCCAATTATGTGTCGGACGGATGGCTGCCAGAACATCCTCTGGGCTAATTGAAATGGTTTCCATAGCGGGTATTGCCTCGCAAGCTCGTTCTACAACACCAAACCAGGGGGCTTCAGTATGGGGGACAGGCGACAACCAGATATTTTTCCAATAATCACGCATATCGTGAGCACCAGGCAGCCGCCCATCCACCACACCATGAGGATTCGAGAATCCTCCCAACACCTATAAACTCTCTTTTGATCGCTTTGAAAAGTGCGATTCTGCTGGAATCGTTCCCATCGCCTTCTATAACGACGAATACGGCTTGCCCACGCATAAACTTTTTGTTTAAAGAAGTCTATGCGTTCCGTGAACCAAAGCCTATAGTCCTGGGGTCTTATGTTGGTCCCAGAAAAGGCGTGCCCCAAAACGCATAATCTTCGGTCTAAAATTTCCTCCTTTGAAGGAGATGAGCTTGCCGATGAGAGTTCGGGCCCAGTTGATACGTTTCTCGATCCTATGTTGCCATGCAAGCATGGTCGCAACATCTCGAGTGATTCTATTTGCATTTGGGAATTTTACATTAGTCACTCGACATGCTGCGACGACCGCGCAGTAAAGGATCGAATGCGTATCAACAAGGTCCCGACTGGACTCCATGTATGTAGCCAACATGGAGTCCAACGCTCCCATCAGTGCCAATTTATTTTTATGCGTTGGCAAACGTGGCACCCTCGGTCTACAGGATGTAGAAGTCGATTTAAATTCCAAAATCGCACTCTCCAAAGCCCCTCTCAAACGCTGTTCGTCGTGGGGACTTACAGTATTGTCTAAGTTATCCTCCTGCTCAACGTCAGCGGTAGGTGTAATTTGTATATTTGTTGCTCGCTGGGTAAGGACAGGCGAGACAGTGTCTTGGACCACACACAAGTCTGCACGCAGCCGCTCAAGTGCTTCATCTTTCAACACTTTACATCGTTGGATGTACCGCACCTGTTCCGCCAATCGCTGAGATGACACATTGATCGCAGGTTCCAAGGCCTGAAACAGAGAAAGCATCTGAGCACGATACGCTGTGAGTTTGGTTCCTCCCTTTGTTGCCCCAAAATAGGCCCGCATGACATTTTCATTAATTGTTTGAGTCCATCTCATGCGGCGCACTATTCCACCGGTAGCGGGGACCGTAGGTGAGGCACACGGCCCCACAGGTCCCAAGCCCACCACTGGAGGGGTTTGTCGTCCTCTTCGTCGCACAGGTCTTGGTGGCGGCGGGGACAACTGCAGCTCGTCACGTTGGCTCAACGCGTCGACTTCTGGTGTCGCTTCGAACACTTCCGAAGCCGGCGCCCATGACGCGGAGCTCGACGAGCTGGATGATCTTGGTCGTGCGCATATTATATTCTTTCTGGCTCTAATTGTCGTCATCCATTAAAATACCGCAATATGTTAAATAAATACATATTTCTTCACCACAATATTTTTTTTGACGTGGTCATTTTCAATATTATTATTATGTTGTATCTTTCCTGCGGGAAATCAAGGCACGAAGGCCGGTCCTTTTGGAAGGCTTGCGTGGGGATATGGATCCAACACGTAGAGGCCCCTTTAAGATACATTACTAGGGTGATATAGTTCAACAAGGTGAACTGATCACCCATCTATGCGACTGCATACGTCCCCACAAAACATACAAGATACATTACTGTAGTTGGGGTGGGTACACCTTGCAGGTACTCTCTCTATTTTTACTTATGGAGGAAATACAGCCAAAGACAGCGCCTGCAAGGTGTTAGGACTATTGCAGAGAAGATAGATGGGAATTATACCGGGTCTGTGGTTGGGATCTAGCTGGACTAGTTGCTGGGCTATTGCTAGAGACTACGGGACGCCTGCCAAATAAAATGTCTCAATCTTTTATAAAAAAAAAAAAACAGTTTATTAACTGGGTTAGGTAAAATTAGTTAAAGATTACTACTTTATAAATTTTATCGTAACGTAAATCTTATGGGTTACCGTCTATTTGCTTAGGTTCAGTTTCACCAATTTCTTATTTAACGGGCGTTACTTGACTCGCCAACGCCCGCGGCGGACGCTGTCGTCCGGGTATATAGGGCAACCACGTATATCTATATCTATAAAAAAATCGTGTCACAGTGTCTGTTACCATATTCCTCCAAAACGGCTGAACCGATTTTGATGAAATTTTATATTCACACTTGGTAGGTCTGAGAATAGGTTGTTATCTATTTTTCATCCTCCTAAGTGATAAGGGTGGCCCATCCCAAAAAAAAAATGTTTTTCGGACAGATTTTTTTATTTTTTTTTTCTATGTTGTGGCATTAAAAATACATACAACCCTAAATTTTCTACATTCTTCCATGACCCCTTATTTTTTAATAGCGATATTAGTAATTCAATAACTGTTCACGCAAAAACTATAAAGCGGGACTTTTATCCCGGGAAAACTCATTCATGCGGGCGGAGCCGCGGGCAAAAGCTCGTATCTATATATAAGCAGGCGTTCACGGGTTAATAGGGCATTAAAATTTACGCGAATCTTATAGTATCGCGCGTCCCATGAAAGAACGCCTACTTAAGGAAGATAATCACCTATTAGGACATGGTGAGACACTCAAACACCTTAACAGTCCGTTTAGACAGTTAACAGCCTGTTAAAGTAACTAACAGAGCATGGTGAAATTTGGCCTTAACCAGCTATTTATAAGACCGCCCGGCGCCGCGCAATTCGCCTTCTTGTTGAAGTGAAAACTTCTTAAGCGGCGTTAAGCACTTTTGGGATGGGTATAAAATGTTAAACTCGCGTCACGATCACGTGACCCCGATCGAATGCGTAGGAGGTTTTACCATCCCTTACTAATATGAACCTAAATACATTGCGTAGAAGCTATTTCTAGCTTCTACGCAATGTATTTAAGGTTTAACGCTGGGGAAACCCCAAGGTTGGCACGGCACGAGTAAAAAAGAACGTAACATTCTTTTTTCAAATTTTGATTTATTCTACTTTGGTTGTGATGGCCATTGCATTTCTGACATTTATCAAAAACCAGAGTAGAACGTGCGTTGCACGCGTTTAAAATCTACTTTATGTGGTAGGCGTAAGATCGAATTTGTGTTTAGACCATTCCAAAATATTCAAAAATGCACAACGTTAATGTTCAAGTTTTCACTTCTGCCGGCACTCCCAGAGTGCAAGCCGTTCTTTTTTTTGCATATACATTACACATGCCCGATTTCCATAATATACTATACCTAGTCGCAATTTGTAGGGGCTAATCTATGCAACTAATGAACCGATTTTGAAAATACTTTCACTAATTGGAAGCTACATTACTCCTGAATGCTATGGGATATTTTTAAAACGGGAAAATATAATAATATATATCGCCAAGCTTAATGTCATCTTATGATATGATAGGCATATATAAAAAAATACCTCATGTTTATTCCTTAAGTCCATGAATTCCAGTAATTTTTCATATTTATCGCCCTCTGCGTGGTAAGCTAAGTAAGCGATTATACAGTAAACTGGTAAGGTAACGATGGAATACAACTGCTTGGGAAATTATAGAAGACGTTTCTAAACTAAAAGAAATAAAATTAAATTCCTACAAATATTTCGTACGTACAATTCTATGATAATCGTATTGTTTTCTCAATATTTTATTATTTATTGCATGTTAATTTATGAGTAGCTTATTAGAACATTTATCAATTAATTAAATAATATTGTACATTAAAACTTACATATAAATAAGTTCCATTAATAGCCGTATTCCTGTGTTCAAACCGCTTCAGAGCACTATATTCTTCATGTTCGCGATCTGTGAGACAGGATAATATTACAGGAAGCGGGTTTACCTTCAAAATAATAGTTAAACACACATCACGCCTTTAACCCAGAAGAAGTAGGCAGAGATGGAATCAGGGCCCCAATTTTGGCCATGTGTGTTCCTTCCTATGATGTGATAGAGGACGAGCCTATCGCCATGTCCAGTACAAATTCCAGACTCCGAGGTAATATTGAAGAGAAAAACTCAATATCACTTAACCCGACCCGATTCGAACGCTTAAAAAGTGCATTCAACTCATTATCTATACTAATATTTCTTTCTTTCTTTCTTCTTCAAATTATTCTTTCTAATAATAAAGAGGAAAGATTTGATTGTTTGTTTGTTTGTTTGTTTGTATAGGATAAACTCAAAAACTACTCGACCGATATTGAAAATTCTTTCACTAATAGGAAGCTACATTACCCCTGAGTGGCTACTTTTGATCCCGGGAAAATATTTTTATCCTGGAAAACTTTTACACGCGGGCGGAGCCGCGAGCAGAAGTCTAGTATTTAATAATTGCCCAATTTTACTATGGTAAGTGCAAGAATATAATTTTATAGTTTATGCCAAAACCAAACCCTTGTCCCCCATCTTTACCCGTTTTCATTTCGTTTAAGGCCTAAAGGTGTGTTGAGGTCCCACTTTCTCGTTGGCCGGTCAACGCTATAAAAAATATGTAATCTTTGTTAACCGAAATTCCGTTATGCTCGCTTATATATGACGCTTGATAACGTTGTAACTTCATAGAGCAATACTTAGTAAATTCCACTAAATAATTTTCGATAGAAATAATCCAAACTTACATTTACATTTAGTAGGAGCTACTACTAATGTTAAAATGAACGTAATTAAAATGATAAACACAATTATTTGAACCATCTTCGTCGTATGGCTTTATCTTCTATTCTAAATAGGTACGATAGGTGTCACAGTATTTATAACTCATGAAAAGTGGCGAAAAACAAATTGCAGTCATTGAGCATGTATATTTATGGATTTACAGGATGCGACTGTAACATATAGCTATCTAGGCTTTTCTATAAATAAAAGACACAAATAATATTCGTAAATTAAATTCTCAGCGAATAAATACTATTAATACAGTAGTTTATTTTTGTGTTACCTTGCTACTTCTCTCGATGCGAGAGTTCGTCTGTATATGATGTACTGAAGATTTGTTTATTTCCATCGCCAAGCAACAGTTTTCAGGCACTATTGTGTTCGAGTTTAAAGGACGTTACTGGGCCTAGTGTGGTTTTTAGCAGTGAGTGGAAAAGTTTTGTGTTTTATAAATTATAGATGTCGTCAAACCACTTGACCCCTTAGAAGGGTCCTGAGCGAAGTGCGGGAGGCGAAAGTTGTCTGATCAACAATGAATAAAGAAAGTACTGATCAACCAATCTTTCCGTGACATGGCCCCGCGCACTCTTCCCCGCGGACATCTGTACTCGATTTTTAATTCGGAGTAGTTTTATGTTGCACAAATGCACCTTTAAATGCGCAAATGTTGCCAGTACACCCTTAGTGCTGATCCTAGCGATAAAACGGACCGGTTTGATGATGTTTCGTTTGGATCCTAAAATAATATTTTATGATTGAAAAGAAACAGTCTAGAATTACATTCATATTTAAATTGAAACGTACAAATTTGAAATTTCATTCTTTCATTCCATAGAATCTGTTCATTATCACGAATGCAAAGGCGCGATATTATTGACCGATAATAATATTGCACGGCACCAGGGTGGGGGTTTTATAATATTGGCACATTTTATCAATGTATATTGAATTCTTAATATTTATTTTATTAAACTCTTTATTGTCCATGTAAGGCAAAGAGGAAAAATATAGGTACAGTAGACTAGGCCAAACAAGAAGACGTATAAATGGCGGTCTTATTTCAATTGGCGATTTCTTCCAGACAACCTTTGGATTGACTTAGTTGACTAGGACGAATAGTGCTTATTAATTAACAATAAAGTTGTAAAATATGTCGATATTTCCCTCATAACTATGCAAATTCCTGTACCTCTGGCAATACTTCATCTGCCAATTTACTCCGTCAATTTGTATGGCGACAGCAATACGAATGGCTCTTGACAAGTCCGTCTGGAAATCTTTAAGGAAGGCCTATGTTCAGCAGTGGACGTCATGTGGCTGATGATGAATACGAATGGCTATAGTATAGGCCTGCATAGGAGCAAATGAGTTACCCGATAACTTTTAACTCATCTCCGCCGGCATTTACACTCACAACATTGTGAATATGGATACGCTGCCGGATTAAGGCCCTCCCCCGAGCAAACGGCCTTGACCATTCGGTCCATACATTTCGGAGCCAGAGTTTCGGACGGGAATGTACAAAGATTTACGCATAATCCTTAGTCCTTACTTAGTATTAACAAATTCGCCTGCCGCCTCTGTACGCGATAAACTCAAAAACTACCGAACGGATTTCGATGAAAGCTACACTTAAACTGAGCGTGTATAAAAAAGTTAGTTAGATCCATATTTTTTCCCCTTAAAGTTTGAGCCTTGTTAGATTTTGAGACCCAGCACCCATACAAAAAGCGGGCATCTCTTTTGGTATGGAGATTGTTTGAAATCTCGGGAAAATATATAGCGAGACTTTTATTTTGGAAAAAGCGTTTGAACTCTCTCACGTTGATAATTATCTGAAGACAGTGGCAATACCCCGGTCGAACCGGCTCATTCATGCTGTAGACAAATATGCCTACAGCAAAGCACTGCAACTTCCATAGCCCTTCCCATTGTATAGCCACAGATCAGATATTTAAAAATTACACCCTGTGAATGTGTGAATTTGAAATACTTAATTGTGTAAATTGCCTACTTTTAATTGATAAACATTTAAACTGTTGCCTCGTAATTATATTCGTTTACTATCTGCTGCCTGTGCTGTAAAAAAAACACGTTATAACTTTATTTATGGTCGTCAATTAATACATTGTAATTTGCATGGTATAATGTTTATGCATGGCGCCCGTGATATCACAAAACGGCCCAAAGAAGGAAGACCAGCGCTGGTTTTTACCAGCTTATGCTGAGTTTGGGTCGCTTTTGTGACAATCCAAATTTAAATCCAAATCCAAACTTATCATTCAAATCTTTTGAATTGATGCTCATTATGCACACACTTGTGTTCTTTAACACAATTGCATTCATAGTACATGTTTTTTTTTTTTTTTTTATTGCTTTGAATGACGAGACGAGCATGCCGTTCGCCTGATGGTAAGCGATACGACCACCCATAAATAGTAGCAACACCATCCAGCACCTTGACTGACAAAATACTGAGTGGCATTCCACTGCGCTCGTCATCCTGAGACATAAGATGTTAAGTCTCATTATGTCCAGTAGTTATACTGGCTACAATATCCTTCAAACCGAAACACAACAGTGCATGCACACTGTTGCTTGGCGGTAGAAATAGACATTGCGGTGGTACCCACCCAGACGGCCTCTTACATAATGAGAGACCTACCACCAGTACATGTACATGCATTCATGGTACTTATAGTATAAGAATCAAAAAGAAATACTAAAATATTATCCCTTTGTCCTTTACTACAGTAACTGATCTTGTTTCCGGCAAAAAAAAATATCTTCTACTATAAACTACATTCTAGTAAGTCTCATAAAGATCGTATGATTTTTTTTTGTTTCTTAGACGAAACCTCGAATGTTCTCAGAGTGGAAAGTTTTTTTTTATTCTTATAAGTGTTGTTATTTGTGTATTTAATGCCTTTCCTAATCAATTCTGTCGTTTCGGACACTAACCAACACAAACTACAAATATAGAGAGACGAAAATTTTAAAACTTTTTTGGGTTGGGTAAAACACCGTTAATTTAATTTATAATCATTAAATTTATTTTCATAGATAAAATTACACGTCAAGCAACTAAAAGTTTCTCAGCAGACTCTGCGGCGGTGACTGAAAATAAAAAATAAATTGTTACAAATAGTCTGAAAACTGACGAATGAAAAGAGAGGGAAGAGTCAGAAAAAGAAGAACAATAAATAGGCACCTAAAAAAAATCACATGAATGTAAGTTCGAAATAATTTCGTGGTCTAAGTTTATAGTTGAATTTTGGGCGTAATGGAGGCATAATAAGTAGCAAGATAAATCTATGGAGTAAGCGTATTGCATACGTTTTGGCGGTGTCCCAGGAAAGTGATTGGGTTTTTCTGTTCAGTATCGTCGAAGTCTGAAATATTTTGTATCAGATATCGGGATAGGCTCGCCCCCTATCCCATTATGGGATACCCATTACCGAATACACATGGTCAAAAGTGGGTTCACTCGTTGCACCGCACCTCTGTCTACCCGTTCGGGGACAAAGGTCCCTCCTTTAGATTATATTCCTTTACTAGATTTTTTTTCTTTACTTAAATCTAATATGAATTTGTTTTTAAATATGCTACTTTTATTTCCATTGATAAATCATTCTTCCATGAAATTAGTCAGGCGTCCCGCGACGCGACGGCTTAATTTTTTTATCATTTCGGTTATAATTATTTATACTGCTATTTCCTTGTACTCGATACAAAAATTGACGTTTCTGATTGATTGTTTTAGAAACTTACCAGTCACCATAGCATGTCGCACATAACATCGGTGTATTATCACACAGGAAGAAATACAGGAAGGGGGTATCAATTACATGGCGAGGCAAATCACCGTCTTGTGAATCATCTCGGCAATCTGTGAACAATCAAGATAATGTACAGAAACCTTCCCATGACGATCATCATTAATTACTAGCGGTCAGAATAACGACTGAAATTCCGTTTGGATGTATAAGTAATTCGTTATTGAATTTGTTGTACCTTAAACCATATCGGCTATAGAATAGCAAGCATGGATCGACTTAAGGATTTGTGCTAGAGATCTGATATAGCCGCGTATAGTTTGGGAAATGGAATAGGAGGTCCCGGATTCCACTCTCAGGTAAGGTAACATTATGTGAAAGGTTTAATAAACTGATTGCACAGGACTGGGTCCTGCACTGACGTCAGGCAGCTGGCTGTATAAACTCAGCAGTAGCATATCTGCAATATGGTTGCATGTTGCGTTGGCCCCACATTCGATAGGGATAATGGTAGTTATTAGAGAATTAAGTGAAGTAATTAATCTTACCTGCACCGCACTGCCCTAATCCTTCGTTGATTTTTATACAACTTTTTTGCAATAAATTAGATATGTGTACAGAATCCTCATTCTTAAATACATTCTTGAATTTACCGCCGTATGGCTTAAATAGCGAAAGTAAGATACCAGCCTGCAAAAGAGATAATGTAATTAATTAAACACGCATTATATTATATATCTTCTCGTTTCCGTACTGGCTGTCCTAACTAATTCACTTTATATAGAATCGCTTCTATTGCAATACCGCAATATGCATTTTAGTTATAGATGTAATAAAATTATTATATGCAGTCATAACGAGTCTTTCAACGCGAAAAAGCCACATGAGTGCCACATTCACTGGTGGTAAGTCTCTCATATGTAAGAAACCGTCTGGGTAGGTACCACTGTAATATCTATTTCTACCGCCAAGCAGCAGTGTGCATGCACTATTGTGCTCCAAATAATTATTCATTGTACATTAATATAATCACACTAATGGCAGTGTATATAATATTGGTATTATTAAAATTTCCTTATAGTGGGTTTTGAAGTCGGTGCTATTTTTTGTTAAAAAGTTTTTATTTTTCACTTTTTAGTAAATAGGTGATGCAATAAAGAATACAATTATTGGTTTGGGGTATACATTCATCGAGTCTGTAGTAGATCCTGAAATCAGGTGGAAATTTGAATGCTCCCTTATGCGGAAATGATTAATGATTTATTAAATCAGGAATTAAACATGCTTTCCTTTAGTAGAATCACAAACTTGGACGTTTTGCGTCACATACATATTACGGTAACATACGTACCTATTAAAAGCATCCTGCTCGTCATCCTAATATATTTGTTCTCAAGACTAAACAGCTCATATTTATCATACTTTGAGGTCCATTAGAAGCCTATATTTAGATATTATAGCGAGATACTAACCACATTTTATCAAATTTGTCAAAAAGCGCCTACTCATTTTATGATAGCAATATGACAATCTACGTTTTTTGCTATTTATTACTTTTTTTTTATAAATAAATGGTTTCATATACCTATTTATCCCTTACCATCTAGTGGGAGTCCCTGTTATTCGTATAACGGGTCACCATGCATATGTATTATCTTTTACTATGCTTTTATTCAATGAAAATAACTCAAATTTATGCGTTGCTAATAGACTTTCGTAAGGGCACTTTTAAGTCGTCGAATGAAATTACTCATATGATTCAGGTCTATTCAGTCTGTTCTATAAAATGATGAACCCTATACCAAGATATATTGAAATGGGACCACTTCGCGACCCTTATTTACTAAATAAAGAAGGAATCAAGGAAATACGCTCCCAATTTTCAGAGAAATCAGTGTACATACATTAAAAAAAATACAAACACACGAATTGATAACCTCCTCCTTTTGGAAGTCGGTTAAAAAATGAGTTGCTGAACAAATTCAAAACTTCAAATCGCCTAAAAAGTTTTGTGTTCTTACTAACTTTTTTTATCTTCACTAAAATGAAATATTATATTAGGGATTTCCTTCATTTCACGCGAAAAAAAATGTTTCAATTATTGACTTATGTGGCTCACTGTACATTCATAGATATGTATTTCTTATCGCTGAAAGATTAACCGCAATTAGGTGTATGAACACATAAACAAGACACGCCGTTTCACGACTTGTAATCATCCCATTTGTACTCACAACATTATAAGAGTATACAATTATTTATTTATTTTATAGTTAATTAACATAATAAATGTGTGGGTATGTTAATTGAGGTCATGCTCTGTGTGCCAAAATTCGAATCCGTTTAGCTGTTTCTGTGTATGCTTCAACAAATATCCAAATATCTTATACCTCTTTAATATTTGTAAGGAGTAAGGCGAAGTAATATTATACATAATCTATACTAATATTATAAAGAGGAAAGATTTTATTGTTTGTTTGTTTGCATTGAATAGGCTCAGAAACTACTGGACCGATTTGAAAAATTATTTCACCAATATAAAGCTACATTATCAGCGAGTAACATAGGCTACTTTTTATTCTGGGGAAATATAAAACGGGACTGTTATCACGGAAAAACTCATTCACGCGGGCGGAGCCGCGAACAGAACTCTAGTATAACATAAAAAAAATATAGAAGCATTAATTAAGTAGGTTATAAATATAACTTACCGCTTTAAAATGATCTTTAAATTCAAGTCCTCCCTTTGCATTTATATGAGGGAATGAAAGAGTGATATTCGTATCTGTTAGTCTTTCCAAAAATGCATTGAAGGTTTTGTGATCTCTGAATAACTCCAACAGTTTTGGCACATCTCCTTTTACCAACAACAACGAGTTTCCACTATTTTTGAGTTGTATTCGATATCCCTTGAAAAAATGTTGGTAACTTTAGTTCATTTAACTTAATTGAAAGTAATATTATATTTATGTATTATATAAGATAATCATTTGTAGCACTTGGTTTAGTTGTTAGATGAGAAATTTCTATTCAGTCATTTTAACTATTTTTTTTTACAAATTAGATAGTGTGACTGAAGAAAGCCATATTCCTAATACCATCTATGTTATCGATTATTTTTTGTGTTGTAATGCAAAAACATACTACTGTATTTATAAATAAATACAGTAGTATGTTTTTGCATTACAACACAGTAAATTTTATAATATGTAGTTGTATGTTGCGATTTAATCAAAGGTTTTTCTTTATATTTCTTCATGAAGCGGTGTATAAAGATTTTAAAATTGAGTGGGCGTTCAATAGTTCCGTTATCTTATAATAATTCTATAAGTAACTAAGTCCTTCAAAACCAATGAAAATTATGTATACTTACATATCCATCAGAGCCGATTCGTCCATACTTGACTGAACCACATCCATGTATTGCTGGTACCTCAAAAGTCTGCGTTTCGCTTCCATGAAAGTTTATGTTTTTGACGCATAAGGGCTTAAAATTGCCGGACAAGTCAGCCTGCAATCAATAAGAAATATTAATCGATATCGCTACCTATGTTTATTGATAGCGTTATTTGATGAGAATCGGGAAATCCTGGGTTTAAATCTAGGACTGACAAATCTTTGCATGGATTTTTCTAACGAGATTTGGACAATATCTACTTCAAGGCCTTGGATATAAGACAAGTGGTCTTCGTAAAACTAAGAAATCCACTGCATGATGCTCGAAAAAGTGTATTGCGCCCATCCAACATTAGCGTGGAATATGAAAGATGGAAGAAGAATTTTACTGGTGGTAGGCCTCTCATATGTAAGAGTCCGTCTGGGTGGGTACCACCGCAATGTCTATTTCTACCGCCAAGCAGCAGTGTGCATGCACTGTTGTGTTTCGGTTTGAAGGACATTGTAGCCAGTGTAACTACTGGACATAATGAGACGTAACATCTTATGTCGTATCGCTTACCATCAGGCGAACGGCATGCTCGTCTCGTCATTCTATGCTATAAAAAAAAAAAAGTATATTCATTTTATGACTAAATCTATTCAGCAGACGAGTATGTCAATTTCTCAAAATAATTATTTAGAAACTCCTGCGCGAGTCTCGATGTAGACTAAATTATGTACAGCATGAATGAGCAGGCTTGACCGAAGTACCACTGTCTTCAGAAAAACGAAGAGCAATGATAGATTTTTATATCACATCATACGGTGAGTGAGATTTTCGGAGGACCAAACAACCGTTTTCCCTTCATTACGCCATATTTTTTCAATCCTACAGCTCATCCTATGATCATTCTGGAATAGTAATATGAAATCATAAATAAGTGTTTAAGGGCGATCTAGATCACCAATGCCAGGTGATCCTATTGCCAATTTGCTGGTCTATAATTACCTTACCCCTATATTATAATTATATGCTGTCCCACTATTTGGTTCGGGCGTCTACTACAGGGTTTAGGGCTGAGTCTATTGGTCTAGAACGGTTTTACTTGCCAGCTTAAGGAATAAAAAACTCACCTCAATGTTATAAAAATTAGCGGCCACCATGCCCACGTTTTTCTCTATCGCTTCACAGCGTAACGTTTCAACGCCCGGATCACTAATTTGACTATCAAACTGGAAGTATTTAGGTTTTATTAAAATACACATGCAAATAGGACTGATATCATCAGCATCATCATCATCAGCCCGTTGCAGTCCACTGCTGGACATAGGCCTCTCCCAAGATACGCCACAGAGCCCGGTCTGCTGCTTTATGCATCCAGTCGCTGCCGGCCCTCTTGTGAAAGTCGTCCCGCCCCCAATAGGACTGATATGAGCTACGTCAATGATGTTTAAAGGAAAAGGTGATTAAAATATCATTGAGCTACGTGCTAAGCAATTGGTTTTTCACAATATAATATACACTATAAAGTAATATGAACTGATGTTTAATAAAATAATTACCACGTAGTAGTTATTGCAAATGGAGTAAATGATATTGCGAATGGTTCAGATAAAATTATTCGCAATAAGGCATTTATACAATGATAATGAATGATATTACAAACCCAATTATTGATATCACGTGCTGCTTTACAACGTTTGCTAAAATCGACGTGATCAACTTGGCCACTGAAGTATTTCTCATAACTCTCCTTGAATTCTGGGGTATAAATACGTGAGATGTTCACAAATATTTTAGTTTTCCACGTAATGTCATGGTCACCCTTAGAATTGAACTTTTTGACGGTGGGAGGAAAGTAATATTTGATCTGCAAATTTCAATATTACATTAGTCACTATAAAGTAATGACTTTAAGCTTTTCATTGCTCGCCTGCTACACTCATTATTATCACAATTTAATTTAGTTTATAAATATGTTTCTATTCCGTTAAACAATTAACATTACCTGCTACTTTAGCAAACCAAATACTGATAGGTCTCTTATTTACGAGTGTATCTCGATGCATTCAATCCTTTTACTACGTTCTGCTTCTGCCTCTAATAAATTACTACTTTTTATGGATCCAAATCATATTATAGCCAATATAAATGCTATTATTTATGAGATGTAACATCTAATATGTCAGGGTAACGAGTGTAAATAAATACACCATCCAGAAAAAGAAATACCTCCCATGCCATTGATGTATTAAAAAACCCCCAATACATCAATATCCCATGCTTTGTATTTTTTTATCTAGTTGGTACATTTATTTTTCTACTACAGTTACAGTACGATACTGTTAACTATGTTATAAAATATGTCATATAAATTAATGTAATTAAATATGACTTAAATATTGGATATGTTATATGTTATGTTATATGTTATAAGCAATAAAAATAATATCCGTAAAAGAAAGTTTTCGTAAAATTATATCAATAATACAACACAAAGACAAACATACCTCTTCCGCGTTTCTTACATTCAATATATTTCCTATTTCGGAAGTGGTCGGTTCACAACTGAACAGATATTGCTGAGCCAAATTGGTCAATACAAAAGGCAATGAAGTCATATGACTTTTCCCCGGTTCTCGTTTGTTCATTACCTGTAAATTAAAACACACATAATGTTAATAATATCCTAGAGGATAACATACATGTTATTCCTTTAGCTACTTCTTTATTCCAGCATAGATACATATGCGCGCGCATCAAAAGGACAGTTAAGTTTAAGTAAGGAGTTTTTGCTTCTTCGTTGTACTTCGTGCAAACTCCGTATCTAGTCTTGCTGTATGTCTAGAGCATCTTTTGGTCCGCATAGGTTGCAATTTTCAGCAGAAGTTATGTAAACGAGCTGCTGCCCTCGCCTCAGCCCCTCTCCATGGTAATTAACCCCACAGCCACACACAATACCATAGGATCTGTGAAGGCGTTGCTCATTCTTAAGGGAAAGAAAATAGGAAGTTCCACTCACACCCTATTCTATCACAGCTTTATAATTATGATTCCTATGTGCTATATTTTTTAATGATATCTCTTCAAGATATCACTTGTGCTTTAAAATATTAATAGAAAAGAGAATGAGGGTTATGTATATCTTGCAATACAGTACATAAGGAATCGACTTACATATAAGCATTCTCCACTTAATCGAGTGTTAACATTTTGTATCCTAACCTCAATTGATTCGTCATATTTATTGCATTGTTTGTGATCTGAAAAGAATATTTTTCATATAACAAATTCATAAATACAATTATTTTATATATGTTTCATTAACACGTAGACCTAATTATTATATTACGCCGAAACATAAAATAGAAATTTTATATAAATTTAATAATTTTAGTTTTATTTTGTATAACACAACTAGCTGTTGCTCGCGGCTTCGCCCGCGTGAAAGCATATCCGCTACAAAAGTCCCTAAAATACTAGGATGCCAGCGCCATCTACCAAAAAAATATTGATTATTTCCCATGGGAGGAAATTATCGGGATAAAAAGTAGCCTATGTGTTAATCCAGGGCATGACCTACCCGTGTACCAAATTTCATCCAAATCCGTTCGGTAGTGTCTGCGTTTACTTCTAACAAACATCCAAATATCCAGACATACAAACATCTCAACCTTTTTTACAAACTTTCGCATTTATAATATTAGTAAGAAGTAAGAGATAAGATTATGAATCAGTCACCTGAGAAGCCTTGCACAAAAACTGCAATATTAAGAACAGTAATACAACGCAGCAGCACCGCCATTTTCTTCACTAATTGATGCTATTTTGCAATAACTTTTAGGATTCAACCGCCCTTTATATATCAAATTTATATGATAATAATCCATAGTAAATATTTAAATAGTGAACATGCATCAATATTAATTATTATCTAAATATATTAGACTTCCAAAACAGCTGTGCCAACAAAACAGACGAAGGTTACAGCGTTTAAGATAATGTTAAGTTTATTTGCATAATACTTGTACATGGGGTAACGACTTTTAATTTGACCTGGGCGATAAGGTTGGCAGATACATTGGCATATTTTCAGTGAGTCGTAAAAACGTTCGAGAACTTCTAAGCAAATGTTTATCTATCGTGATAGTAGCCCACAAAGATAGTTGAAACTTATTTGATATCCACAGTAGTAGTTTGATAGTACAGTTAACTAAACAGGAAACAGGATAATATCAAGTATATTTTCACTGACTTTCTTATCTTACACACACTCACGCCTTTTATTCCCGGAAGGGCAGGCAGAGGCGCAACTAGTGCGCCCACTTTTCGCCGTGCGTATTCCGTCCCACGATGTGATAGAGGGCGAGCCTATCGCTTTATCGGGCACAATTTCCAGACTCGGGGCTGATACTGAATTTAAAACTCAATATCTTATCTTACTTAATATTATAAATGCGTCATCATCATCATCATCATCATCAGCCCTGTATTATATACTGCCCACTGCTGAGCACAGGCCTCCTCTACTACTGAGAGGGGTTAGGTCTTAGTCCACCACGCTGGCCTAGTGCGGGTTGGCAGACTTCACATACCCTCGAGATTGTTATGGAGAATTCTCAGGTATGTAGGTTTCCTCACGATGTTTTCCTTCACCGTTAAAGCGAACGATAATTGATAAACAATACACACGTAACTTCGAAAATTCAGAGGTGTGTGCCTTGGGTTTTGAACCTGCGGACATTGTCTCGGCAGACCGTTCCATTCCCAACTTGGCTATCGTCGCTTGGTATAAATGCGTCAGTTTGTGAAAATGTTTGGATATTTGTATGTTCGTAAGTAAACGCAGTAACAACTAAACGGATTTGGATGAAATTTGCCACACGGGTAGATCATATCCTGGATTAACACATCACATTAACACTTTTTATCCTGGTAATTTGCTAATATGGGAAATAATTGATATTTTTTATCTGATCCTTGTGGTAAACAACAGTTTCGTCCTCTCATTGAAAGATCTAATCGCATCAAACGGTATTATATTGGCTCTAAAATAATGGTAGTCAATATATTTGGACATCCTAACTTAAAACATCTAATGACACTTTTTAATATGCAAACGAACAGTTTCATCAGACGCAAGTGACTTAAGTTCAAACTATTACTTGTTCGTAGCAGCTTAGATATCATTAATCATAAGTTCTCTGGAAGTTGGCCCGTACAAACTTACAGCTGTTAAGGCAAGGACGGTATTAATGTTGTAGCACTCTAGAACAAGTTACCTGGCCCATAAATATATTAGCAACCAGCGTGCAAAGCCACAAGTTTGATGAATAATACAGCTCGCGGTGCGTCACGCGTGCCTATATGAGAGAACTTGTCAATTTTATTGCAAACTATAATTTTAAGTGGGTAATTTTAATAGTATAGTATAATCATCTATTACTGGTGGTAAGTCTCTCATATGTGAGAGTCCGTCTGGGTGGGTACCACTGCAATGTTTATTTCTACCGCGAAACAGCGGTGTGCATGCACTGTTGTGTTTCGGTTTGAAGGACATTGTAGCCATTGTAACTACTGGACTTAATAAGTCTCAGGATGACGAGCGCATTGGAATGCCACACAACACTTTATAAGTCAAGGAGCTGGATGCTGTTGCTACTGTTTATGGGTGGTCGTATCGCTTACCACCAGGCGAACGGCATGCTCGTGTCATCATTCAATGCAATAAAAAAAACCTATAATTTTAAGTGGGTAAGTTTTAATAATATTACCTACTAATCCTCTATTAGATACTGACAATGTTGGGTGAGGGCCTCCTCTGCTATAGATAGTGTTTCGGCCTTACCACACTAGCTTAGTGCGGGTTGGCAGGCTACACATAACGATTTATAATGTAATGTCGTCATTTTTTAAGTAATTAGATTTTCGTACTCTATTTTTCGGTAAAGTATTTACTCGTGAAATTTTGAGGCCTTAAAAAATCGTGCATTTCACATAAAACGTGAGTCATAAACATGCAAACTTCCTTCGCCACATATTTTAGCAAAAGCCTTCTCATACTTATCCTCATTAAATTGAATTCAATTAATTTCGTAGGGCGCCTTTATTCCATTAACACACACACACGCACTCACGCCCGTTATCCCCGATAGGGTAGGCAGAGGTGCAACTAGTGCACCCACTTTTCGCTGTGCGTATTCCGTCCCATGATGTGATAGGGGGCGAGCCTATCGCCATATCGGGCACAAATTCCAGACTCCGGGCTGATACTGAAAAGAAAAACCCAGTGTTACTTTACCTGACCCGGGGATCCAACCCGAGACCTCAGCATTGCCGTCGTCCAGTAATACAACTACGCCACCGAGGCACCCCATTAACTTTACTTTTATCATGTTTTCCACTAAACTTTCAGATAGTTTAGGTATAAAAGTTATCTGCAGTGGTTTTAAACACCAACAGGGCTATATTTTTTAACTAGAGCCCCTTAAATGCCGACAAACTGTTCATATACTGCAGTCTGCAACCGCAGTGCGGCTAACAGCTGCCCTTAAGACTTTAAATAAGATTTATCTCAATTTTCTCGTAAAGTAAAGCATTATCTTAGCACAAATAAAATTATTGCTACTACATTTCTTAATTTACATGAAAGGATGTTTGATGTACGCCGTTTTAATTTAGATGCTATGTCTTATTTTATTTAAATTAATATTACAGTCTACGCTGTAGTATATGAATAGTCATTCCAAATAAACTTAATATTCAAGATAAACAACTACCGTCAAACATCATCGTAATTTTTTTTAATGGAACATAAATTGAGACTATGCCTATTTCTTAGACCAAAGCTTTTACTCTATCTAGCGATAAGTAATCTATCCGACCCTTTCTTTATGTTGTATTTATGCAAGCTGAATGTAATATTGGGACAGTTAATAAAATATTGTCGAAGATGTTGATTAAACCGTGGATAATGTAGTTACTTATACTATTATTTCCTATATACCTTTAAAATCTTACTTTAATGAAATCTATTTTTAACCCTCGTCAGAAAAAGCGGGGTGTTATAAGTTTAGGGTGTGTATCTGTATGTCTGTCTGTGGCATCGTAGCTCTCAAAAGAATGGAACAATTTTGGCGCGGTTTTTTTTTTGTTTAAAAGCTGATGTAATGGAGAAGGCTCTTAGCTATAATTTATGAAGATCTGTTCAGGCGTTTGAAGATTATCAGCTCATTTCCAACTTAAAAAGTCCGATTGATTATAAATTTAGTGTACTGTGACTTAAGCAATATTTTAAAACATGAGCTGATGCTGCAGAATCATTTAGTCTGCGGGATACACAACTCCTTAGCTACTTATATAAGATATAGCGTGTTTGGGCTCATAAGGATGGTCTCAATGAGTATGTGCTACATAGTTGATTATCAAGGCCCTATGATGGAAAATATAGAACTTTACAAAGTTTGAAATTAAAGTTAAATTAAAATTTAAATAATTCTCGACACAAAAATCCACTTAAAAGTAAAAGAATAAAAGTGTATTTGTCGCTTGAGTACCTAGTAATATTTTGACCCAAGCGTCCTCGCGTCGGGGGACCGAACTCCGGAGCCGGGAGATGAAAATACTTCTTTAGCGGTACGCCGACGACGCTTGGGTCAAAATATTAAGTACCTATTATGTACTTAAACGACAAAGACACTATTTTTTTACTTTTGAGAAGCTTTTGTGTTCAACCAATTTCGATGTTTATTTCACAGAATAATTGCTTTTCGTATTATTTTCTGTTACATATAAAATAATGTATACGATATTAAACATAGGAAACTGCCCTATTGTTGCATTGTTGAAACTGGAATATACACAGGCTGATCCTGGAACGCGGAGCACTTCGTGGGTCACTATGGCGGATTATACACCTTTCTACGATAGTCGCTATCTGAGAGTATACAAATATTCTTCAACCAGCAAAAAAAACTAACGTGAAGTATGCTGCTGCTTTTTGTATGTTGAGCGAGATTTCCGGTGGTCCAGAGTCCAGACACCACGTTCTTGTGTGGCTCATTTTCTTAACGGTCCTAAAAATACTACCTATAACACAGATCTCCATAATTCTGCCGAACAACTAAGATTGCAGAGTCTCTTATTGGTCGAAATAATTATACTTGAGCCTTACTTGAGCTATATAAGCGCAGTAACTATGTCGGTATTAAACAATACATGGTAAAGTATAATACAAACTGACTAAGATAAATATTACTAAAGTTAATAAACTATGTCATACATTATCAATATTGAGGAGTGAAAGGCTTTTCTTATGGCATTTAATGACGAGACGAGCATGCCGTTCGCCTGATGGTAAGCGATACGACCACACATAAACAATAGCAACACCATCCAGTACCATGGGTTACAAAGTACTGTGTGGCATTCCACTGCGCTCGTCATCCTGAGACATAAGATGTTAAGTCTCATTATGTCCAGTAGTTATACTGGCTACAATGTCCTTCAAACCGAAACACAACAGTGCATGCACACTGCTGCTTGGCGGTAGAAATAGACATTGCGGTGGTACCCACCCAGACGGACTCTTACATATGAGAGACCTACCACCGGTGTGCTATTTGGCTTAAGCGACATTTTTTGCGATATAAAGTTATTTATAACTAGCTGTATATATTTAGAATCAGAAAAGGATAGATACTAATTCCAAATATAATGAATATAATTTAATATTCCAAAAACATGTCGCTTAACCCGAATAGCCTTTCATCCCTCGATATTTAAACCCTAATAAAAGGGTGAACCATTCATTAACATGTTTTAAAAACTGTTTCGGCAAATAAACAAAATTACACCGTTATTTTTTAAAAGCGAGCGAATGTGTACAAATATTATGTAAATACTTGAATGTAATTTCATTCCACATTTCATTAGACTGCTTAATTGATCGTGCAGGAGTTATCTTATTTGTTTTTGTAAAATTACGTACACTTTAATTTATTAAGGGCCGATTTCACCGCTTGCAGATAAATGCGACTCTTCACATAAATGTATAAACCGATAAAATCCAAAAGACAATTTCTAATCTATGCTCCCATATAAACGGTAATAAAATAAGTATTATCTATATTAGCTGTAAAATTTACTTGAAACCTGTGTAACAGACTCTAAATATACTTAAAAATATCATTGCAAGACCTTTACTAAATTAGTTAGATGTTTCGTATATAAAATACCTTCTGTCATTGATGTATTAACCCACTTCTGTACATTTGTTTACTTAGCTTGGTTGGCAACGACTTCAAATTTCAATTAAACTCAATATAAATACATATCCAAATGAATTGTATTTAATTTACACAAACACACTCACACATTCACACCTTGTATCCCCGAAGGGATAGGCAGAGGCGCAACTAGTGCATCCGCTTTTCGCCATGCATATTCCGTGCCATGATGTGATATGGGGCGAGCCTATCGCCATATCGGGCACAAATTCCAGACTCTAGGCTGATACCGAGTAGAACCCAATATCACTTGGCCCGACCCGGGGATCGAACCCCAGACCTCGACATTGCAGTCGTACCGTAATACAACTACGCCACCGAAGCAATTATTTAATTTAATTTCTTAATTATGTAAAGCCTCATATTTTATATGTACGTTATTGTCTTTTTCTTATGTCTGGTGGTATTTTTCAAGCTTCAATAATCTTTCGCGAATTCCCTGATCAATATTTCTATAACTGTACTCAGCAGGCCCTCAGCATAAGTGTACCGTATTCTCATACAACTGTCTAGACATTAAGCGCGCAAGGAAGTTCACAATGCTATGAATAAAAAAATCAATAGGGAGTGAGTTAGCTCGTAATTTTCGCTCTTTGATTTACCGCCGTTTTATTGACTCTTGTCTCTAGTTTCCTTGCAGACGGGTTCTAATGTTGTGTTTCTTATACTATGAAGATTCATACAGAATATAAGTAAGTCATGGATAATATGGATAATTCGCTCTGCATCGGATCAACAAGTATGTAAAACCTTAATGTATTGCCAACCTTTATGAAATGGAATGCAATGTTAGGAGGAAAGATTTCGATTGAGTTATCGGCATCCTTGCTGATGCTAGAAACGCGACGGCAATGCTGATTGGTAAGTTTTCTATTTAACAGTGGTATCATCCCAATCGAGTCGTCCAACAGTGCTTCAGAAAGTATTGATTTTTAGGAAATAGGTAGGTACTTCACAAAAATACAAAAAAAAATATTAAAATATTTTCAACATTTACATGAAATCGTCTTATGCCAGTTCACCGGAAGAATATATTGCATGAAAACAATCTATTGACAAAATGTGTGATATGGTTTGTGCAAATAGAGCAATGGGCTTACTGCCCATAGAGGAATATACAACGGCGCCCTAGAACCATTGTATTGTCAGCAGCATAAATATCTGTACAAAATCAAAATTTCAAATAACTCATATACGCATTTAGTTAAACTGAAACATTGTTTTTCTTCGTTTGAAGTAAAGTAAATCCCTTTTCTTTTATTTTTGTGAAGAGAAAGAAAAGATTAGTAAGAACAAAAAGTATGTAGGCAATTTGAAATTTTGAATTTGTTCAGCTACTTATGCTGCTGACTGTACATTAAGATGTGTCAGGCTGAATTTTATGTGACTTTATAGCATATATTCTAAAACGGCTCCTGAGCACCAGCAGAGGATTTGCTCTTAATGTTAAGCTACATTAAGGTTTAGTAAAGCCTCACCTTCATTCAGTATCTGCACGTATCCTTGTATATATTTCTACAACACTCATATTACACAAAATGAAAATTTTGAAATAGACTATTTTTCAATTTCAATGTTGGCATTAATCGTAGTACTAAGTACTTACTATCTTATGTTTCAAGGTTTTGAGAACAGTGTGTTACATCTCATCTGTTACTTTAAAGCACCATTTTATACCTAGAATCAAAATATCACTAAACGCCGTTCTGGAAAAATGTGGGTAATATGTGACATGTCAATAGCACACTATACGGCTTAATACAATATAACAAGGTGACAACGGAAATTAAAACAAACATATTTATTCAACAGTTATGCAAAAGTCGGACACTCGCCACTAAACAAAGCTGTTGAAAGCCAAAACAAACTTACAAAGTAAATACAATTATCACAGCGAATTTGCTCTCTAAATACAGGTAAACAGAACCTTGTAAACAATGACATTACTCCGCTGTGGACCCACTGAGTCGGCGCTGTACAAATTGTTCCAATTTCATCCATTAAACGGGTAAAAATAACAATGCTGTTCAATATTTGTTGATATAATTTCAAGATATCATTAGAACCATGTTATAATTTCTGAACTTAATTTACTTGCGGCAATTACTTTCCCGATAAAGTACATTTTTGTTGAAACTTGAAATGCTAAAGACTGCTCGCGTGTCATCCGCCTATAAAATGTGTAATTAATAACCACGCCGCCACTCGTTTATGGTAATACTAGCTATTTTTCTTTACACTAATGCGCGTCTTCGGGGTCGATGTGCTCAAAACCCCACTTTGCAATTTCAGTGGCCCAAGATGTTATCTCTATCAATTATGGCCCATAAAGCGTAATGACTTCATCGTAAATCTTGCCTTACACGACACAATTTTACTTGGTGTTGAATAAATGATACCAAATTGCTCTAAGGTATTAATGACTTGTCCCTGCAAACTTAGGTGACGCGGGAGGAGCCCTGGATGTTCGGAGTTTCGTAATTTCAAGCTGTAACATTTGACTAGTGTCCGAGAAATATGGTGAATTGCTCCCGTTGAATACCATTTTCAACGCCACGCACAGACAAAATGTCATTTATGACCGTGGTTATGACACTGATAAAGAGCGTGCTTTATTTTTGAAACGACCAGTTGGAAAATAATTATATAATAGTTATAACTTTATTCCTTAATATCTCCAAAATATAAATGTTAGATAAATTCTGTAACCTACAACAGAAAGCTTATTAAGCTATTGCATAGCTTCTATCGCGGGCCTTGAGCGTGGAGACCGAATCCAGAAATTCCGTAACGAAAATAACCTGACATCTGTTTTATCTTACTAATATGAACCTTAAATACAATGCGTAGAAGCTATAATTCTTGAAACGAGTATATTTTAAGCTATTGCATAGCTTCTATCGCGGGCCTTGAGCGTGGAGACCGAATCCAGAAATTCCGTAACGAAAATAACCTGACATCTTTTTTATCTTACTAATATGAACTTTAAATACAATGCGTAGAAGCTATAATTCTTGAAACGAGTATATTTTTATTTATTTTATTTATTAAAGTCATTAAAACCATTTCTTACTAATCTAATATGAACCTTAAATACATTGCGTAGAAGCTATTTCCCCAGCGTTGGCACGGCACGAGTACAAAAGAATCGAACGTAACATTCTTTTTTCAATTTTTCAAATTTTGATTTATTCTACTTTGGTTGTGATGACCATTGCATTTCTGACATTTATCAATAACAAGACTAAACGTGCGTTGCTCGCGTTTAAAAATCTACTTTATGTGGTAAGCGTTAGATCGAATTTGTGTTTAGTCAATCAAAATTTGTGATAAAAAATGCTATGCAATAGCTTTATCGCGGCAGTCTCCGAGTGCCACAAGTATTTTTTTTAAATTTGTATTTGATATATCAACTTAGGAACCAATTAATTGTAACTGTGTCCAACCTATTTAAAAAAAAAATCTGTCATCGCGTCGGTCCAATTAAGGAAACCAGTTGCCAATATTGGACCATGGGTTTCCTAAATCGTACCTTAGGTACCAAAAATCAGTTTGCTTAAAAGTCTAAAGGATACTTAACAAAATTAACAAAAATATAAAAAGAATGATGGCAAGTTTATACCTGATTGTTTCAGTAAGCGTCTAAGATTAAGATATGTAAAAACAAATATAATTTAAATAGTTAATATTTATCACAGTTTTAGTTTTACTATTAAAGGCCACAAAGTAATGTTTATAATTAAAAGTTAATCATTTGTACTTCCGGTTACGTTATTTGTGATTTGTAGTGATATATAAAAAATGTTGCCACTTGAGAATAAAAGCGGCTGAACGCGGTAGATATATTTATGTTTCATTTTAATAGTAAAGAAGTGGTAATAATATGTAATAATTATTTTTAAATACTAATAATGTAATAAAATAAACACCAATCGCCTTTTTGCTATTAAGTGTCAAGTTCGCATAAAAGATTGTTCCATTACCCAACCTACTAAGGTAATTATAAAAAAAGTAATAGCAACCCAGCCGATGACAGCGAGCGTAACATTATGACGTTTATACTGTTTATTACTGTTTGTGTTTGCGAAACATGTTTGGAAATCGCAATGACTGCAGTAAATCAAAATCTTCAGCAAATACTAATACTCCACAAGCTGGAACAGGCCAACTAGGCTATACTAATGTTTGTATTTTGTGTGGCTGTTCACTTGCACGGCGGCAAAGTGATAAAGAATTGAAGGATAATCCCACTGACTTGCAGCAGACTATTATTTTGATAATTCAAAGCCAGAAAGAACCACAACAGGTGTGTAGTTCCATTTAATTTAAAAGTCTAAAAGATTACTTTATGATATAATATTATGTGTAGTAGTTATTGGGCTTTTAAGATTTCCATTTTTATTTAACCTGGTATGTTTTGTTCAATGGGTTACATTACATAACTGTAATTTTGTTTATTACTATGGACGTTTGTTTTAAAATATTTCCTTTATCTAGGACTGGATTTTGTATCAGAATTATACATCTTATTTCTGTCACACAGATAACATCTACAGACTAAGTATGCCATGTTGTTGGTTGCATACCAAAAGTGAAGCTGTCCGTAATATTCAGGCTACCGAATTAAGATTACGCGATGGAGCAATAGATCAACATGAAGATGTTGACGATGAGGAACATATCTCCGGGCTGAATGCAGGGAGTTCAATAAAATAGAACCAACCCAGTGAGGACTCTCATGTTGTTGATGATGCCAGGGCATAAGGATCACAGAATATGGAGTCCAGAACAATATTATTACCTAACTACAGGAGAGCGGCCAACACCGGTAACCACTGTCTTTTTCCTGACTGCCCAACTGTTGGTACTTTACAGAGTGTGACTGATAAACTATGAGCCATCAAATTATGTAATAATATGTTTTATGTGCTACAATTGGCCCGTGTCTGTGGAGTCCATCTGTTTAGGAGTTCATGGGATGAATTATATTAATCAGAAAATAGCATTAATGTATTTATTGTTGAGCAAGTGCAACACATTTTTTAATTTGTGAATGCATTTAACCCTACATTAGATTTCGAAAATGATGAGGAATAAATAAATTGTCAATAAATCTAAAGCTTGTTTTATTTAACCGAAAGCCTATCTATCAATGGAATTCCATTTTTTTTACCTGAGATGGACCATGACAAATAAATATAATACATACATAGATATTTATGATTTATTGTGATGTAGATCACTATTTCAGAAATTAAGGTCTGGGTGTAGTTTAACATTGTAGAACTTAGCTATTAAATATAATTAGTATTTGTATGTCAAGTAACCATGATTCAAATAATTAGTACACATGAAAACTTATTCTATTTTAGTAACAATTAAAGCTGTGTTCTAATAAACATCCAATTTCTAATTAGTAACAGAATCATAGTATGTTTGAGTGTTCAAAGTCAGTGACCTAGCAGTGGGAGTAGAGTAGCCCACCCTCAAAATAGTTTAATAAAATATACACCTACATATTGTTTTGATTAGAAAAATCATTAAGTAGTTAAGTATTCATTTTTAAGATATATTATATGGTATTAATTAAATACAGTATATCTGCTGTCATATCTCATTGACAGATAACCTCTAAGTATGAAAATGTTAAATAACGAATAAAATTTTTTTGTGGCCTCCTAATAGAAAAATTCTTTTTGATTTGGTTCAGGATAAGTATATTCTATGGTTCTTACATTTTTTCATTCCAAGACGCGTCAAATCGATATCAGGTAAAACGTTGTATGGAAACTTGCCATCATTCTTTAACTATTTTAAATAAATTATTTGAACTTATTAACTTATACATTGCTTCAACTGTATATAAGTAATTAGGTATTTAACATTTTATTAAATCACTTTTAACTAAAAAAAAGTCTCACTATGCAGCGTTCTGTAATCATTAATATTTTAAAGGAGATATCCGCTTTTTGTATTGGTGCTGGGCCTCAAATTCTAACCAGGCTCAAACTTTATGGATATTAAAGGGCCAAAAATATGGATCTTCGATCCATAAAAAATATTCGTAGACCCTCCATTTGTAACTAACTTATTTAAAAACATCCATTTTAAGTGTAGTTTTTAAAGCAAAATAAAATTAAATAAATCTCATAATCGGAGGACTTTAAAATTATACGATTTATTGCAAAGGACTGGTTTTTGGGAGTACTATCCAAATATATAATATATATCTTGGTTAGAATTTTAAGCCTGTTTTTGGACATGTCCTTTAACTATCAATAATCAGTTAAGTTTTGTCTGAATTTTAACATTAATTATGTAAAAACTTAAGCCTTTGAGTCAGCAACAACTTTATAGCTTGAACTAAAACTTCTTATGGCTAAAAACAAGTAATGGAAAAAGACCTTTAATTGCTTTATCTAAGTTTTCTTGTGTCCAATTGTAATATTTTTTCCGTGTAGACATCTGAAAATTGATAAAAGTTAAAAATAAAACGAAAGCAAAATCCCAAGTCCTTAAATTGGACCGATTCAATATATGCAACACTGTAGTAGTTCAATTTCGGAATTTTGGGAGGCTTCCAATAAAACTTAACGAAAAAATAAGCTCACTTTCATGCTCAATGAATTTGCTTTTAAAAAGTATGTGAATCAGTACACTTTTGAATAAAAATATTAAAAAAATAAAGTACTCACTGATTTCCATGGAACTTCGTATTTATTAATACAAAAATTAACTTCAAAACTGGTGAAAATGTTTTATTTATTTTTTAAACTTATCAACGAAACGCCTTTGAATCCAAAATGGTAAAATGATATTTATGTTCGTACACCTGTAAATTAGTATTGCCATTTTTATTTGAAAAATAGTAGTTTAGTAAAAATTAACGAGGTCCAATTTAGGCGTCGGTCCAATTTACGCAACTCCACCCTACGATCAAACTTAAACGAGTAAAGCTTCTTGCGTAGAAATAGTCACCAAATGTCTTGTATAGTTTAATCTTCGAATACAGGTAAATTAAGCCAGTAAATATTTTTCACAGTCGAGCAAAATTAAACATGGTTTCGCCATCGTGCCGAGACACTTTAGTAAGCACTTAAAATGTCATCGAGATGAATGGCTCGACTTCAGAGTTCGCTCAAACTTTTGACAGTGTAAAAACTATAGAATTTTATCTAATAACGTAGGTAATGAAGGTGTCCATTTTTTAACGTTTTCTTGTTTTACCTATATGCATATTTGTATGTTGGTTAGACCTCAGAACGTTACTGGTAAATCTTACTTCTTAGTTCTTGCTGATACTATAAATGGGAACGTTTGTGAAAATGTTCGGATGTTTGTATGTTTGTTAGTAGTAAACGCGGAAACAACTAAACGGATTTGGATGTAATTTGGTAAATCATATTCTGGTTTAATACATAAGCTACTTGCATTAATTTGCTCCCATGGGAAATATAGAATATGTTTAATCTGATTCTTTAAGTAGATGGCGCTGGCGTCGTTATGTGCTTTAGGGACTTTTGTAGGGGGAAAGGCTTTTGACGCTGACGAAGCCGCGAGCAACTCCTAGTATTCTATAAGTTCATGGTAGTTGTATTAGGGTATAGGTAGGTACTTATTGTGTGCCAAATAATATGACAAAAGTGATAATTGTCCGACTCTTACCCTGATATCAGAATTCGTAATCCCAGTATCGCTTATTTGCCTCGCGCTATTGTCGTGTTCATATTTAACATCAAAAGAAGCGAAAAAAAACAATAAATGTACTTAAAATTGTGACTGCCTCGGTGGCGTAATTGTATTACGGTATGACTGCAATACTGAGGTGTCGGGTTCGATTCCCATGTTGGGCAAAGTGGTATTGGGTTTTTCTATTCAGTATCAGCCTGGAGTCTGAAATTTGTCCTCGATATGGTTATAGGCTCGCCCCTATCACATCCTGGGTCGGAATACACACGGCGAAAAGTGGGTGCACTAGTTGCGCTTCTGCCTACCCCTTTAGGGATAAAAGGCGTGAGTCTATTTATTATGCCTGTAAAACTGTGACAGATGTTAACAACCATTGCTAAAAAGGTCCTGAATGCTAATCCCTGATTTAAATACTTGCCGAGTAGAGACGAATAGTCACGAACACGAATGTGTAAACAGCTTGTTAGGGTGTATTCGTTAGTCATAATTATTCATAGTCATATTCGTGCACGAATTATTCGCCAAGTTATTTGGTAAATTCGCCAAGAGTCTAAATGAGGCATAACACCTGAGAGGTTAGAAGCTACGACTTCTGCTACTTTCAAGTCCCGCCTATTTTTGAAAAACGTAATAGTGCATTGAAACATCAAATCCATTAAACTCAGCCTCTAAACATGTAAGATTATTATAAAATAAAAGAGTTTCGATACCAATATCAATACCTGATACCTCGTTTTACATGTTATTAAATTTAACACCGCAAACAAACTATGGTCCCGTCAAAAATACTTAGATATAGAATGATATTACACAAAACATCATATCCATTAGGCAAATCAAAAAATATACTAAGTGCCGCACCAGACTACACTACGCTAAAAACAACTAACTTAATTATTTCTGTGTCAGCAAAATATATTGCATAGGCAAAAAATATTACAGGCGAGAGTATCATTTTTGCTGCCAACGATAATAAAAATATTCGATGAGGTTGTTTCCATGTTTTAAAATTTTATTGTTTTGTTATCGTACTAATAATATGCAGAACAGATTTGGATGAATTTAGCACACATATAGAGTATAGATATCCAGATTAACGTATACTACGTTTATCCTGGAAATTGTACAGTATTTATACCGGGAAAGGTCTTTCACGCGAACGGGACTGCAAATAACATCTTGTTTGAATATAAATTACTAGCGTTTGGTCGCAGCTTCGTCCGCATGATAGTTTTTCCGGTAAAAAAATCTATATCTTCCCAGGGTCTCAAACTATCTCCATACCAAATTTCATCGAAATCCGTTCGGTAGTTTTTAAGTTTATTTAGACAGACGCGGCAGGAGCATTTGTTTTATAATAATATGTAAGGAAATAGAAATAGAAATCATTTATTGCAGAATGTAAGTACTTAATATACAGGTGATTTTTTTTTTATTCTTAAGAAAGGGCTTTGTCGCACAAGCGATTATGCAGGTGGTTATTATACATAAATATGGTCCAATACATTCTACCGGGACAGGTACCGGTGTGCAATACTATCAAAATACATATTACTACTACTTGTACATTGTATTTTTTCATATGTATAGTTCAAGTATTAGTATTAGGATCAACAATTACTCACCTCAATTTCATATTTTAACTCTAACTGCATCAAAGCCTATTTCCTACAGCTTGTATACAAAATTCCTGGCTATATGGCCCCAATTGAACTCTACTAAGAAACCATATCAATCTTTCTCTTTAGGTAAGAAGCCTTTACTTCGTTAATTAACTTATAATTAATCACCGTCCCGCTTAATTTCAATTAAGAAGTTCATATATTTATTCAAAGATTTTTTTGTAAAGATGTGGCGATTCTAAAACCAGGGCTTTAATTTCAAATCGACTTAAACAGATGAGTCTTACTTATTGAAAAATGTAATAGATCTATATTATGGGGCTATAGAAGTTGAGAGGCTCTAGTTTAAAATAGAATATGACAATATATTGTGTTTCTTATTCGCTATAAATGCTAGAAACCTTTATATTACTTATAATTGCATTTGAACAAACCATCGGAACAAAACCGAGCTCAATGAAAAGGAAAATTATTCAATGAAAATGAATTAGGTATAATGAAACAGATGATAGGTTTATTTTTAAATTTTAACTATAACATTGCTAGTATTAAGTATTACCAGTTAACTTAATTTATAGTAAAAATGTAAAGCATATTTTATTATTTTATCTATCTCAAAATTTTACTAAACTAGCAACTTTTATTTTTTGTTAAAGTTAACACGTATTAAATTGAAAGTACCTACGTATTTCCAACAAAAATGTCCATGATATGGGAAACAAGAGTTCGTAACTAGAAGACTGTACCAACCTTGTATAGAAAAAAAATATCCCTCAATAAGGTACAATGCATAATGCATTGGCCTACTTACCTAAACCACTTATTACTTAATACAAACTTAAAGGGCGCACACACTTTCCGGGCACAAAGAAAAAGTGGACTATGTAAAAGCCTTGGGTGCTCATAGAATTACGTTTTGAAGGCTTTCAGTGGGGGATAAAGAGTTGTGTTTGCTCTCACACAAAGATCAGTGACATGAAGGGCTATTCGAGTATACACAAAAAAGTGTTTAATATTCTGGAAAAAAAATTGGTAATACATCCTACTAATCTTATAAACGCGAAAGTTTGTAAGAATGTATGGATGTATGTTTGTTACTCTTTCACGCAAAAACTACTGAACGGATTTCGATGAAATTTGGCTCACGGATAGATCATATCCTGGATTAATACATAGGCTACTTTTTATCACGGAAAAACTTTATAACGCGGGCGGAGCTGCGGGCAAAAGCTAGTATTAATATATATTATAGGGATAATATTTATTTCCAACTAAACTTCGTGTCTGGGTTTTTCCATCTTAAAAATTACTCAGTCATACGTGAATTGCGCACACGCTTGTGCACTTTATCTCCAGCACACCTAGCTGATCTCCGTTAAGATTGGCCGCCGTGGCCGAAATTCAGAGGGATTTTTTTTTATACTGCCACCGCTATGTGGCCCCATTGCAACTGACAGTAAGTGAAGTAGGGCCCATACAGAGTGTCGACTAATGCGAGATGGTTACCTCTCGCCAGTCGGCACAATTATGCCAGCTTGTTTGAAACCGGATATACACAGGCTGTCCCCGGAACGCGGCCGGTTTTACACCTTTTTCGAGTGGAGGCCATGTACTGACAAGCGCAGCGTGGGACGTCCACCTACAAGGTGGACAGACGACTTGATAAAGGTCGCAGGGACACACTGGATGCAGCCCGCTTTCAACACGTCCGTCTGGAAATCTTTAGGGGAGGATTATGTTCAGCAGTGGGCTTCATGTGGCTGATGATGATGATGTACGATGTTAGCTATCTGGTCGGATTCAATATGTATTCTACGACCAGCATCAGAATTTGCAAATTGTTTTAGAATCAAACGATGCTTCATCCATTTTAATTAATTCTTAACTAGTTTCTAACAATATTCTTCGCTCACTCGCCTTAAAATAATATCGTAACAAAAGAATATTCCAATTACTTGTGTTTCTGCCTAAAACAATAGAATTATTCTGATAGTTATTTAACGCTAAGATACTCTTTAGGTCAATTTTACTCAACATTTCGTATCAAAATTTTTGAAGTTTTCATGCTATTTATAATAGAATTCCTTTAGAATTGCTAAGATCTTATTATAGTACATTCAAAGTACCTAAAATTATCATATAACAGAATTAAAATTCACATTGAGTAACAAAAAATATTTTTTGGCAATTAAACTTAAATATTATAAATTGAAAATAATATGTGTGAGAAAAAATATTATTCTCGTTTTTTTTATTTCATTTACTAGCTGACCCGGCGAACTTCGTACCGCCATTTTCTTTTCCAGTCGCGGACTAAGGAAATGTAGCACTTTCGGTAAATTAATATCATTTGGATTATCAATAATTCCATATATTGACATGGTTGATGTATTTATCGAGTCGTCTGTCCACCTTGCAGGTGGACAGACGACTCCATAGCGCCATCTGTAGGTAAGTACTACGCCAGCGCTATCTACTTTATAAAAAAAAAAACAGATTAAAAATTCAAATACCTTTCCACAGAATCCAAGTATCGGGTTAAAAAGTAGCCTATATGTTAATCCAGGTCTAAACGTGTGCCAAATCCGTTTAGGGGTTACTGCGTTTACTTTTAACAAAAATTAAAACATTTATGCATCTTAACATCTTTACAAATATTCGCCTTTATAATGTAGGCAAAAAGGAGCAGTTAGGACATCTGATTATATACTGACTACTGGCCATACTGACAGAGAAGTTGCGCGTGCGATGTTACTAAAGAGGATGGCTGAGAATTTGGATACGCAATAGTACCTATTTATTGCCGGAACAATCTTACTGGCCGTACAAAATGCAACAGCACAGCCGCCATTTTAAGCCAGTTTCTGTAAGGAAGTTGTTTAGTAGTCGCTCCCTCAAAGACTATCAATACGGTCTACCTATAGCAAGGATGGCGAACCATTGATTCGCGACATCATGATTCTGGTGCACCAATTAAATTTGAGAATATGTGCCAACAAAATATACGTAATCCTCCTAGCCAGTTTCGGCCACGGCGGCCAATCTCAACGAAGATCAGCCAGGTACGCAGGAGATATTATAGTGCACAAGTGTGTGCGCAATACACGGGTGCACTCGCTTTTCCTTCACTCTCATAGTCCGGTAAGATAGCAATCCGACATGACCGGAGAGAGATCAGGCGCAGGACCAACGGCTTTACGTGCTTAACAAAATATAGTTGAGACAAGACAAGACTAAAACAAGTTGACTAGAAAAGCGGCATAAACATAATTTGTTTTATAAATATTGGCATGTAACCATTAAGAGTTACCCATCCGTGGTCTAGAGCGTGTATCGTGGCTACCATACCTTAACTATTGTCACGTTAACGGAATAATAAAAAAACAGATCACGTCTTTATCCTTGAAGGGGTAAGCAGAGATCCAACTGGGGTATCCAATTTTGCCATGTATGACAGAGAGCGAAAAGCGGTATAAGCGCATAATTTATAGCAGTTGAACTCCTACACTAAGCTTTTAAACCCGATTTATCAACCGCACACTTGATTCCGCCTCAGCATATTCTAGGTTAAAGAGCAACATTTCTCAGAATCGGGCTAAATGCTAACGTTTTCAATTCATTCACGGTTTGCATAAAGATTAACGCTTTATTTTTAGCAGGTCGAGTTCATTCATCGCTTGTATGGCGTACCTTTTGAAATCGTTAATAAAACGGTGTGAAAAGGGTTAAGTGGCTCAAGAGTATAAAGTATGTTTGTTATAAGGTATTTACTGTATGAGGTGGTTATAAAAACCTTTAATCGTGGCATTCAATAATACAGTTTATCGAAAAAGTATTCATTTTGTTTGCAAAATATTTTTACCTCTGATTTAGACACTGGCCGAGAACAGACGAATAGTCACGAATACCAGTATGTGTAGGGTACAGCTATAGCCCGTACCTCTACTAACTATCGCTGGGATTGTCGTGAGGGGAATGGCGATGCCGTGTTACGAGGTCAAAAAGGCACAATTGGAAATGAACAGCGTTTATTACACACACACAATTATATACAGTATATACAACCGTTACAACGTCTTTGATTATCTTGCGGCGATGCGTGGCCACCCGTAGCGGTTCCGTAGGTAGCGCACCGTAGCACGTAGCAGTGAGAACAGCGGGGGCGGATGCTAACTGCATATGCTCCTTTCACTTGCAAGGCTTCTTTCTTGCAGACTTTTTCTTGCTTGAGGACTATTTCTTTCTTATAGTTTTCTTTCTTGCTGGTTTTCACTGGCTCGAACTGATTTCTTGAAAACCGGGCTCGCTTAAGTGGTTCGGGGCTATCCCATAGGGAGAGCCCTGAATTTCAGGCCGTGTTCGGTGGCCGTTATGTACTACGTAACGCGCACATATTCACTCGTTACGGAGTAATTCGACGATTTCCCTAAGCTATTGATACCTGGGCATATAGGCATCAGGGGACTCTATAAGCTATATAAACTCAATGTCTCCTATGTGCGCTACGGAAAAAGTTATTGGCATTACTTAGACTAAATTTACATACAATCGACGCACATAGGAGACAATTCGATGGATAAAATCATTAATCTTATACATATAATGACCCCGCTACCGTAGCGGGGTAGGCAAAACCCTAAGCTAAGTCATCGCGCCCAGTCAGATGCCGGTAGGTTGATACCGCGCATGCGGGGGCGCGATAACGTCACAAGTGATAACACACGATTTGACTCGCGCTCTCGCTCATCGCCTGTCTCGCTCAGATAGTGTGTGTAACTTACTGCGCAGGCGTCGAAAGCGCGCATGCGCCGTGTGTGTGATGCGTTTTAGTGCATGCGTCCTGCACAGTATGTAAACAGCTTATTCAGGTGTCGGGTGTGTTCATTATTCATTCATAGTCTTATTTATTCGCCATGTTATTCGAAGATTTACTGGTCAATAGTCTAAACTAGGAATTACACACACGCACTCCTTTATCCCCGAAGGGGTAGGCAGAGGCGCAACTAGTGCACCCATGTCGCCGTGCGTATTCCGTCCCATGATGTGATAGGGTGCGAGCCTATCGCCATATCGGGCACAAATTCCATACTCCGAGCTGATACCGACTAGAAAAACCCAATATTACTTTGCCCGACCCGGGGATCGAAACCGAGACCTCAGCGCTGTAGTCGTACGGTAATACAACTACGCCACCGAGGCAGTCAAAGGAATTAAAGTTTCATATATCTTCTTTTTGTTTCACTTGCCCTACTCCCTACATACTACATAAAAAAAAACTCCCATAATAATCTTGGAGCCAACGCCACACACTTTTTCAAATATGTTCCATAAACCTCTAACTCGTCTGAGGGATCAATTCTATTAGAAAATGTATGCAAAGTACTGCCGAACTTGAATTCAAAATCAAGATCAGGCCCACACCCCGTGAAAGGTGCTACTAGACTAAAGAGGCAAGAAATACTCAATATGACATATACCTACCGTAAGAAAGATTTAAAACCTCTTTTAACTACAGATAAGTACAAACCCAGTGAATTTAACACCAAAGTCAGGTCGTTGTTGTAACGTCATAATAACATCAAGATCAAGTTAGAATGTGTTTGTGCAGCCTGTTGCTTCAGATGACAAAGTTAAGGCTTCGAGTTAAAAGCCGAGGCTTACGAATGTACTTACATAATGCTCGGGAACAGGTGTCACCAAACTGTCTTGCTACAAGTATGAATTAATTTTGCTTTTTAGAACCTTTATCGGATTACTAGTCAAATAATCAAATACAAAACTCCTTTTAGGTATATTCGGAAGATAATAGGCTTCGTCCACGTAAAGAGTTTTTCAAAAAGTAGCCTATGACCTTCCCAAGGGCTCAACTATTTCCATACCAAAGGACATTTCCAAAAACTGACCTAAAATTTCAAGATACTTTATGTATATTTGGATAGTACTCCCAAAAACTAGGCCTTTGCAATAAATCTTATAATTTTAAAGCCCTTCGATGTTGAGATTTATGTAATTTTATTTTGCTTTAAAACTATACAAGTTTTAAAAAAAGTTAGTTATGAATGTAGGGGTCTAAAAATATTTTTTTAATGGATCTAAGATCCATATTTTTGGCCTTTTAATGTCCATAAAGTTTGAGCCTGGGTGAATTTTCAGGCACAGCACCCAAAAAACGGACATCTCCTTTCATCGAAATTCATTCGGTAGTTTTTGAGTTCATCGGTCAATTAAAAAAAAAAGCGTGCAGACAGAAATTCACGGCGGCGTTGTTTTATAATATGTAAGGATATTCATGATCTTGTAAGTTATAACCTTTAAATTTTTCAATGAAAATGTTATTTTACTCGTAGCAAAACATAAAGGGGATAACAATATTGTTAAATCAAGGCTATGTAGTCGAACAGCTGCGCTCCGCTGTGTTAAAAAGCATGGAAACCAATATAATACATTAGAAACGCAATATTCGTACGTGCAGTGTTACTGCTACAAGCATTAATGGTCAAATTTACACTTACACTTTATATTAATATTGTGTTTTTATACTTGCAATTGTTCGTGACCTCGTCTGAGTGGAAAATAACAGGTCTATTTTGTTATTGCATAGATATTACGTGTCAGTCAGAATTTCTAGCGTAGATTTTAATTTTTAGATACTTTTGCTAGTATTTATGAATAATCGTGAGGTTTATATCGAACCAGCAACATCGCCTAAGAATGGTGTAATTATGCAAAGTTGTTTCAATGAAAACGTGAACATTTTTTATAGCCGTAGCGATATCAGTAAATAGTTCGCTTTATTAATTAATACTCCCCTACGTGCCTACACTCAGTACACTCATCAGAGTGCTAATGGATGCATGGAATTGTAGGGGCACTCAATATAAATCTAGCTACCTTTAAGGGACTTTTATTTTTGTAGATATACTACTTTTGGCGCGTTAGGGAAAAATTATGAGAGTAAATTTTTACGATGCGCGCGCACACCGTCACGAAAAACCGACACCCTGAAGTTAGCTATAGTCAACATTTTAGTTTTGAATTTTTAACGTAGAATAAGGCGAAAGATAAAAAATTTAAAAGGATTTTCATCTTGTTACGCCAAAGAAGTATAACTTCTAACGTGTGTACATAAGTACATACACACTTTTTTTTTACTCGCGGCTATGCTTTCATTAATAATATGTCAAAGCAGCTATGAGGAAGAAGAAGTATGCTTGATTTTTTTCCGAAATAATATATTGATTATCAAAATCGTTCGGTTTAACGGTGAAGGAAAACATAGTGGGGAAACCTACATACCTAAAAATCTACATAGAATTTCGAACGTATGTGATGTGTGCTAACCCGTTCTACATCAGCGTGGTGGACTAAGGCCTAATTTAATATACCTGCCTTCTCAGTAGTAGAGAAGCCTGTGCCAGCATTAAAAGCAAAGCCCACTGGAATCTTACGGATTTCCAGGATGCGAAAATAACGATAACGCGGTTTATGATTTATATTTAGGTAGAGTGATATCCTAAATATATATACATATATTTAACACAATAAAAAATTTATGCGTAATGAGAACATGCAAAAATGTCACACACACTCACATCCATGCTAAATCCTAATAATAAGCAGAATTATTTACTATAATCATTAAACAGTGTTGTGTGTACTTTCTTTATGTGTAAGTGTAAATAAAGTACACAGTATCAAGCATGATAAAGAATTCTCCGAATATAGAATAAAAACTCATTTTATTTGGTTATTTGTACCCAAGCAAGAATTGTCAAGTTGAAATGGAAAGGATCTAACAAGCGTATTGATAAATTCCTTTGTAACAAACTTCGTATGATGGGGCTTCGTTAGCTCATTAGGAGCTTAACTACTCATCCGATATAATACTTGATTTGAAGTCGAAGTAAGTTATATGCCGATTTACTTAGTAACTTAGAAATTCAATTTATAACAAGTAGATTTGTCTCGTGGCTCCCCGTATGTATAAGTCCGTTTCCGGGATAAGATTTTTTTTTGCAACCAAATGACGTGACGAGCTTGCTGCTCATCTGATGGTATGCGATCCAACCGCCCATAAACAGTAGATTACGATACAAGTACTCTCTCATACAAAATACACAATTATGAATACAATATCACTATGCCTCCGATTGAACGTTGGAGCAAACAACGTCAAACTTATTCAGAAGTAAAGAAACATGATAGCCATCACTAATTACGTATTTTCACCGACAAACTGAACAAAAGATTTCAATTGATATTGCCTTTTCACCTCAGTGTTTCTTTAATCTTTATAAGAAAGTCTTGCTGCGGGATTATATTTCTTTCGTATTGTTATGATTGGACTTTTTACGATAATTTTGATGGAATGTGTTTTATGCTTCATTTCATAATTAATAATATGTAAATTTAATGAATTGTATAGGTACTTCCAGAAGTCTATAAAAATATATATATTATAATCTTATTTAACGAAACCATACTTACACAATGCTCATAAAAATCTATGATGACATGACCTTAATATGAAAAAAAAACGTACAAATGCGAGTTGGACTCGCGTACCGAGGGTTCCGACAAACTTGTAGGTAGGTAGGTAGGTAGGTATCTAAGTATATAAGTTCAATAGTTGGCCAAAATTAATTAATAAATTAATCAAATTTAAAATTATATAAATTCGCTTTTTTTTTGTTATTAAATTACATATTTACTGTTTTCAGATTTTTCCCTTTATGTGTATATATATGTGCTGTTAGACCTTGCTTCTTGCCCAATTTCATGATTCTAGGTCAACGGGAAGTACCCTATACTTTTTGATTCCCTTGCGAAATCGCAAAATATGTGACATAAATGGTCATATCTTTTGATCGCGTTGACTTACAAGTTTGATTTATTCACAACTGAAAGAGGTTCTATACTTGAGTATTTGATATAAATTGCAACTTGATATCTTTACGCGTTCCTAAAAAAAAAGAGTCTTAAGAGAGAGACATACAGAGAGACGGACAAAAAGTGATCCTATAAGGGTTCCTTTTATATCTTTTGAGGTATGGAATCCTATAAAAGCTATAGAATAGCTCGTTTTAATCAAATTGTCAATATGATTTATAAGTCAGTATACAATGTTTAATAACACGGGAACACAGAATATTTATCAAAAGCTTTCCATAAAATTATGCAAAACATTCTCGAGCCAACACATTCCTGCATTATACGCTAATCACTTAAGACATAATAAACTAGAGATATTAATCGGTGGGTTAATTACACTTGACTCGATGACGTCACATAACTGTTAACCACCTGTCAAGCACCAAACAGAATATAAATCAACTTAATTATGCCAAGACACGACTAAGCTCTTAATTATTAGCATACTAATGAATTGATTCACTCGTCAGCACATTAGAGGAACAATGCAGCGCTCTGTGAATCTATCTATTGTCTTGAATGTTCTTTCGATTATAGTCATATGAATTTTAGATGAATTTAGGTGAATTATCGCGCGCTTTAACGGTAAAGGAAAACATCGTGAGGAAACCTGTATACCTGAGAAGTAAGTTCTCTGAATTTCGAAAGTATGTGAAGCCTGCCAACCCGTTACTAGGCCAGCGTGGTGGACTAAGGCCTAAACCCTCTCAGTTGTAGAGGAGGCCCGTGCTCAGCAGTGGGCAGTATATAATACACGGATGGTATGGTATGGGAAATTCAGATCGAACGAGGGATAGCATAGCTGATAATACTTGTATTACCGGATACTTATGATACTTATTTTTTCGTCTCTCCCAATCGAAGCTCAAGAAAAAACACTGCTACTGTAAGGATATTTTTATGCCTGGATAGCGACCACGGTGCACAAAGTGTAAAACCCTCCATATTGAACCTCCCCCCCCCCCCCCCTCATACTGTCTGCGACCACATGTACAGTCAGCAGCATAAGTAGCTGCACAAATTCAAAATTTCAAATTGCCTACATACTTTTGTGTTCTTACTAATATTTTTCTTCTCTTCACAAAAATAAAATAAAAGAGATTTTACTTCAAACTTTACTTTACTTTACTTCAAACGAAGAAAAAAATGTTTCAGTTTAACGTAACGCGTATATAGGCGATTTGAAATTTTGATTTTGTTCAGATATTTATGCTCCTGGCTGTACATCGCGAAACAATAGATAAATATTAGTGTACTCATTAGGAAAAAAAACCGCCGTATTGGCCCACGCAAGCATGGCGTGTTCTGAGATCATCCTGTGTATATTCGGTTCCAAACAGGCCGCCATAATTATGTCGACTGGCGAGGGGTTATCATCTCTCTTCGCTTCACACTCTATTTGGACTACACTTAATCCACTTACCGTCAGGTGAAGTGGGGTCACTGTGCCGAGATCGTATTTAAAAAAATAATGTTAATGCTTGCCTGGATCATATAACCAAAATATAAATTTACTTAATAGCATAATATTCAAGTGCAAAATAGATTTAAAGTTGCATACTGATGTACTGACACGCTGTAGGTGATGAGGTGATGAAAGACTGACCTTTAGATTCCCACACTGAGACAAATAATTTTCGCTTGTGAATATTTTATTATTAATTACGTTTTATAGAATGAAAACTCCTTTGTAGTTTCTGAAGCTCGTAGTATGGGCTCAGGGATATGTGTGTGAATTTGCAGTATTTATTGAAGTGAAAACTTCTTAAGCGGCGTTGAGCACTTTTCTTGGGATGGGTATAAAATGTTAGACTCGCGTCAGGACACGTGACCTGATCGAAAATTCGTAAGACAGAGGGAGCGCCGGCGCAGCGTAGGAGAGGAAGTAATTTATGTAATATAAATTGTCATTTTTGTGTACGATAGCGCAATAAATAAACATTGTATCTAACCACATAAATGCTAGTACTTTTATACTGATAAATAAAGCAATTCGTGCGAAGTTATTCCCTAACCATTCCAAAATATTCAAAAATGCACAACGTTAATGTTCAAGTTTTCACTTCTGCCGGCACTCCCGGAGTGCAACCCGTTGTTTTTTATAGTACATACATACACTCACGCCTTTTATCCCTGAGGCGTAACCAATGCACCCACTTTTCGCCGTGCGTATTTCGTCCCATGATGTGATAGGGGGGAGCCTATCGCCATATCGGGTACAAATACCAGACTCCGGGCTGATACTGAATACAAAAATCTATTATCACTTTGCCCGACCCGGGGATCGAATCCAAGACATCAGCATTGCAGTTGTACCGTAATACAACTACGCCACCGAGTCAGTATTTATTTATATTATAATGAAAATATTCAGTGTTTTTATGGGTTCCACCATTTGTCATTAAGTAGTAGTGACCAACATCGTAAACATCTTTTGTAAATCAATAAGTAGTAGTAATATTAAATTAGTATCCAATCCGTACATTTGAGTACCATAGATTTGCGTCGCAAACGCATCATTAGCGCATTATACAACTGTTCCAATGATCGGCTCTAGTGTTCAGTTCATGTAGACTGGCCAGCTAGCAAAATTACCCGAGATTTTGAAAAATCATCAATTTGGGAAAAATATGTTTATTCCAAGAGATGCGATGTATTTATTGTTTCGTAATAATATAAAAACACGTTATTCAGTTACTGAGTAGTGAGTTGCTGTAACAGGCGATGGTAAATCAGAGTTGACTGCTATGCATCCGCCAGATAAAGACGGTAGGTATATATGAGAAAAAATGAGACCACAGGTTTTTTTTTAAGTTGATAGATTATAAGGATTGTTTAGGTTATAGAAATATATAAAATTGTTAATTCAATTTGTCCTGTGTCAGCAATCTATACTAATATTATAATGCTGAAGAGTTTGTTCGTTTGTTTGTTTGAACGCGCTAATCTCAGGAACTACTGGACCGATTTTGAAAATTCTTACACTAATAGGAAGCTACATTACTCCTGAGTGCTATAAGCTACTTTTATCCCGGAAATACTTTTCCACGCGGGCGGAGCCGCGCGCCGTGCTATATTTTATATTTATGAAAACAATTCATTTAAGCGGTTGCAAATTTAAATTATTTTAGAATAACAAAATGCAGTTACTGAAATGCTGCTTCAATAAACATATTTTATTTAAGGCCATGCGTAAAACATGACTTCCTTTCGAACTTAATTGCAAAAATAATATCCTTGACCGAAACTTAAACTTACTTTAAACAGTTTAACAAACAAATTACATCGCACCGCCACCGCAGCTCGCAGATTCCTTTAAAACACAACTCTATTTTGCTCACAAAAGTTAAACAAAGCGTATATATTGGAGTAAATGAAAACGGAACGCAAGTGCTCGTGTGACCACAAACGGGTGTATGCACGCCGGATTTTCATTCGCCCACTGAGCCATACGAGTATAATAGCGTTTGACCACAGATTGAGGCGGAATTTTTCGGTTGCAAAATATGTTTTATTATGCGGTTTATCGCTGTTACTTACTAAATCATTTTGTAGAGGCACGAGAAACAGGAAAAATGGCGGTTGACAATCGCGTCAACTAAGTTGCTAAACCTAATCAATTTAGTGCAAGCAACTGTCAAAATAAGAAAACGAAATATAGTCAGCTCGTTGGCGCCGTGTTTTTGCGTCCTGAATAGATTTAATTCTAATGGCTTTTTATAAAAAAACATAATCTATACTTAATATTATAAAGCTGAATAGTTTGTTTGTTTGTTTGAACGCGCTAATCTCAGGAACTACTGGACCGATTTTGAAAATTCTTTCACTATAGTTGTGTCAATTTAAGCTTGCCGGTATGACAATTTATTGACACTTCACTTCATACTATGTGTAGTGAAGAGAACAAAAAATCGGTTGCCCGAAATAATCGATTCTTAAGTGATATCGATTTCTTGTTCAGAGAGTTTATAATCGATAGTCAAAAGGGTAATTTTTATATAAATCACTGTTTTTATATAATTATTATATTCCATTCATCATCATCTACCCGTTACAGTCCACTACTGGACATAGGCATCTCCCAAGACACGAATTCCCAAGAATTATTGTGACACGTTCGCTGCGTCCAACGGGTATTCTAGTCATTATTAATGTAAGATGCAGATAGGTATTGCTAAATCATTTTCTTTAACGATTTGGTATTTGTTAACTATTTTTTAAGAATAATTCAACTAAAATCCTATCATGTTTTATTCATTTTCACTGGATAATTCTAAATGATCATCAGAACTGTTTTCGTCTAAATTAATAATAATTTCTTGCGCCAATAAATTATCTAAATGTACGTCTCTCTCAAAATCTGCTATTATATTTTTTTTTGTTTTTTTCTATAACTCTACACCAATCTTGCTTCGTCACTTTTTTACACGCTTCATTGAGGAGACCCATCATTTTTTTTGTAGAAAATGGTGGCTTTGTGCTATGTCGTGCAGCTTATCCTGTAAAAAAGGTTTTTGTTTATGGTATTGAATGACGAGACGAGCATGCCGTTCATCTGATGATAAGCGATACGGCAACCCATAAACAGTAGCAACACCATCCAGCACCTTGAGTTACAAAGTACTGTGTGGCATTCCACTGCGCTCGTCATCCTGAGACATAAGATGTTAAGTCTCACTATGTCCTGTAGTTACACTGGCTATAGTTACATTGTACTAGACTGTTTTAAAAATGCTCTTGAAACATATTTTAATAAATAGTCTTTCTTTTTTTAACATGTTTGCGTTACGCAATCGACGGAAACAACACGACCTTATGTTTTTATACAGATGTGTTACTGGGTTTTCTCAGCATTTGCTAGAGCGCTTTGGGTTGTCGATACCATACCGGCTGCCTAGACAGCCGCGAACTGAACTCTTCCACCTACCACAAAGCCGAACAAATGTTGGGTATAACTCCCCCATACGTAGAATATCCACTACCTACAATGAAATCTGTGCCAAAGTGCCAAATATTGACATATTTTTTGATTCCCTAAATATTTTCAATAACAAATGTAGACGTTCCTTTAGATCAAAAGTTATATTAGACTATTTACCCGTACCTCCTGCGGTTAAGCTCGGTACCGCACCCCAATTTTGTGACGTGTCCGAGATTGCTAAATATCCCCCGCACAAACACAAATTACTGCAAAAATGCCTTCCTCAAAAGAGCCAGCTATCAGTTTAACAATATAATATATGATATGGACTTAGATCTTTTTTGCACAAGTATTCCAAAACTTAAAAGAATCATGAGCGATGCATTCTTCCTCTGAGTTCGGTTCTATGCGTTGTTTAACTTACATAAATATATTTTTAACGGTTGAATTTTATATAATATATAACAAATTCTTAATATCTTGCTTCTAGAACACTCTAGAAGCGCAAGATATTAAGAAATTGTATGTGTACGTACACACCTAACCTATAAGTGAAAACTTTTAACTGGCCTTTTGTCGCTATTATAATCTTATATACTATCATTTGTATTAGCTGTAAGTTTTCTACAACCAATAAAATAAAATACTATGATAATTTATATATTTTTTAAGTAATGTTGTGTACATCTGTAATTGGACATGTATTAGTTTTAAGCCTAAGTAAAGTGTTTTAGAGTATTAAATATACGTGTACTGTTGATGTGCTTTTTAAATAAATAAATAAATACTTTTTGGGTCGACGTTCTCACAAAGTTATCGCGTCGCGAAAAAATTGAATTGTCATACCGGCAAGCTTAAATTGACACAACTATAATAGGAAGCTACATTACTCCTGAGTGCTATAGCGGCTGCTTTTGATCCCGGAAAAACTTTTCCACGCGGGCGGAGTCGCGCCCAATGCTAGTACAGTCAGCAGCAGATATATAGGAGCGCACTGTGTACCCAAATAATTCTACACTCCTAAGAAACCAAAAACTTTTACACAACAAAAGTATTCAAATTTTTTTTAGCATCCTATGTGTCAAAATCATCTAAACACTAATTTGTCGAATAGTTCTACACAAACAAATCTTCGCAATTATCTACACAACTAAGGTAATCAAATATAACTAAACACTAAGCAGTTAGTTCGATACATTTGTTTGATATTTATTACTAGTTATGGATATCTCTTGAATCTTGGTAATGAATATGAGATATTAGTTTTCTTAATATATCCTAAGGAAGTAAAAAGTGGTTAGACACTAAATTGTTGAACTGATAGTGCTGAAATGTTGGTATAATTATATCTTGAACCTTTGAGAAATAATATTATGAGATATTCTATTTTATTTTACGACTCTAACTAAGGTTTGAAAGAGGAGAGGAACTAGTGGGCAAATAAGAAAAACTTTAAACGATGAACTGATTACTGGGAAAGAGAAAAAAATATATTAAACCCTGAAAATGAATATGCATTTTTTTATATAAACTCCTATAAGTTACAAGTTATAAGAGTGAGACTAAACTAGAGACGTGTCGTATCTACTAGAACAGGTGCGAGGATTATGACATTTGTACGACACGCGCATAAACATGGAAAGGCTACGGTTTTTATTCACCGACCTAACGACTAAAAAAGGAGGTTCTGTATTCGACCCGTATGCATGTATGCATATATGTATGTATGTATGTAAGTTTGTATGGCCGCGATTTTCTCAAAAACTACTGATCTGATTTGGATGGGATTTTCGGTATTCAAATGTATATTTTTCAGGGAAGGTTTAAGTATATATTTTATTAGGATCTGTTGAAGATCTTCGGAAATAGACAATGGAACTCTTCAATAACTAACAGCAGATGACCCGCGAATACTGCAATCGTATATCTATGATGTATAGTTTATACCATTCCATAATTAACTAACAAAAAAACAATAAATAAAAACTTTTTAATTAAAATAAAACCGACTTCAAACCACTACAAACCAACAAATAATTTTACTTTATATAGGTTTATTTGAAGTCGATGCCTCAGATTGCTCACAGTGTAAATATCTGTGACCAGCATGGCCACAATTTTTTTTAACCCGCTTATAGCAACAAAAAAAAACAAAACGATTAGCTATTATAAAATACGTATTGAAACAGATTTTATTATCTTCTAAAAGTTTTATTGTATTTTCATCAGATTTTTTGTTGCAATTCTTACAACTGGAATTTTTCTAAATAACTAATCATTTTCGTATCTTCGTTTATTTAGGGATTAAATCGTGCAACATCAAAGCATTCTCATTATTGAAGTGAAAACTTCTGTAGCGGCGTTGAGCACTTTTGGGGTGGGTATAAAATTTTAAACTCGCGTCAGGATCACGTGACTGATCGAAAATGCGTAGGAGGTTTTATCATCCCTTACTATTATGAAACTTAAATACAATGCGTAGAAGCTATAATTCTTAAACGTTTACATCTTTATTTATTTACTTCATTAAAACCATCCCTTACTAATATGAACTTTAAATACAATGCGTAGAAACTATAATTCTTAAACGAGTGCATTTTTATTTATTTATGTCATTAAAACCATCCCTTACTAATATGAACCTTAAATACAATGCGTAAAAGCTATAATTCTTAAACGACTACATTTTTATTTATTTCCCCAGCGTTGGCACGGCACGAGTACAAAAGAGCGTAACATTCTTATTTCAAATATTGATTTTGCAAATTTTGATTTAAAAAGAAATAGTGAAATTAACATTTTTGTGTAGGATAGCGCATTATTTATTGCGCTATATTGTATTTAACCGTATAAATGCTAGTACTTTTATACTGATAAATAAAGCAATTCGTGCGAAATTATTCCCTAACCATTCCAAAATATTCAAAAATGCACAAAGTTTATATACAAGTTTTCACTTCTACCGGCGCTCCCGGAGTGCAATCCGTTCTTTTTTCTTTGTATACCTACTTAATTTTTTTTTCTTAAAATTTGTTATAAATACAAACTGTGGAGGTTAGAAATATCAAATAAATGTGGCACAAATATGGAACATGTCCTAGATTAACATATCGTGCAGGGATCAATACATAATCGTAAATAAATAAATTAAACAATGGTTATCAGTACGGGAATCGAACCCGTGGCATCTCGTTTTACAGCCAGTTCATAGTCAACTGCACCACGATGCTGTCAAAAATTAAAAAATGCGCTAGAAACACTACTGAATATAAAGCCGGTTACTCATTCGTGACGCGAAACCATACGACAATCACAGGTTTTTGCCAAGTCGAATGCAAACACGTAAAAAATCTACTCTACTTGGATGTTAATTAGGCATTACCGTGGTAAATTCATTTACATGAAAAGTATCTAGGTAATACATATTTTATAAAAAATATTAACTATGAAGTTTATATTGTGCCTTTTATATTGTATGTATTTTTTAAAGAAACAACCAGCAAATTCATTCTTCGACGTTTATGTCTGTCAAACGAACCTGCTAACGAAATACATAGTGAACGTTGCAAATATAGGTTTTGTTTTCTGAAGCGGTTTTCTGTTAACAAGTGTAAAACTGGCCTTAGCAAACTCACGATCACTTTGATAATCAACTAGATTTTTAACGGCGGCTACGCCCGTGTATTTTTTTCGCGAATGTGTGACGATTTAAACCTATGGTATGTTTTAATGTTATATGGCTATGGTCACGTAAAACCTTTTATTATCTTATAATAGCTAGTATATCAACCTGAAAAGTTTACTTCATGCTTACAAAACCCCCATCATTGTGTAATTTTTGGTTTCGGTAATATCAGATTGCGGTAAATTAATGTACACAGCAATTAAAATTTAGAATATAAAACACCATAGATATTTAGTTATTTCCTAATTACAGACAGATATACTAGTCTGGCTTATTTGTATAGATTTTTTTTATCAATAATGAAAAAAAATATTTATATTATTCTATAACTGTCATTGTTCAATCTTAAACAAATGACACCTCTCTGACGTCATGCACGAAATGACAAAGACGAAATAACATTGCGGCTCCTTTATTTAACGAATGTAGAAACATGCCAGTCATGATGTAGCCGAAAATATACGAATAGTATGTGCGTATTCAGCCATTTTTAACCCTCGACAGAAAAAGAGGGGTGTTATAAGTTTAGGGTGTGTATCTGTATTTCTATAGCATCGTAGCTCTCAAACGAATGGACCAATGTTGACGCAGTTTTTTTTTTGTTTTAAAACTGATGTGATCGAGATTGTTCTTAGCTATAATTTATGAAGATTCAGGCGTTTGAAGATTTTAGATTTGGTGTATTGTGACTTCGGCAATATTTTTAAACATGAGCTGATGCTGCAGCATCAATTAGTTTGTGGGAAACCCAACTCTTTAGCTACTTATAGCAGATATAGCGTGTTTTTGCTCATAAGGATGGTCGCAACGAGTAGGTAAGATATAATTACATCAAAATTTCAGCACTATCAGTTCAACGATTTAGTTTCTAGCCACTTTTACTTCCTTAGGATAGATTAAGAAAACTAATATCTCATATTCATCACCAAGATTCAAGATATATCCATTACTGGTAATAAAAATCAATCAAATGTACTGAACTAACTGCTTAGTTACATTTGATTACCTTAGTTGTGTAGATCATTGCGAAGATTTGTTTGTTAAGAACTATTCGACATGAGTGTTTAGATGATTTTGACACATAGGATGCTAAAAAAAATTTGAATACTTTTGTTGTGTAAAAGTTTTTGGTTTCTTAGGAGTGTAAAATTATTTGGGTACACAGTGCGCTCCTATATATCTGCTGCTGACTGTACGTTATAAACATAACATAAAACGTCATAAGTGCGACTGCCTCTGTGGCGTAATTGTATAGCAAGCACGGTGCCAGCCAGCATCGGCCAAAGTGATTTTGGGTTTTTCTGTTCACTATCAGCCCAGAGCCTGGAACTTGTGCCTGATATGGCGATAGGCTTGCATCTCTGTGCCCCCTGGTATTGCAGATGTTTATGGGCGGCGGTGATCACTTACCATCAGGTGAACCGTATGCTCGTTTGCCCCCTATATCATAAAAAAAAAACAAATTATGGGACGGAATTCACAGGTAAAGTGGAGGAATCCTGGAGGTGCCTACCACTTTGGGGATAAAACCGTGATGTGTGTTTGTATATTTTTTTAAAACGACAAAATTAATTTGACCATAATAACAAGATTCACATACACCATAAAGTTTATTCAATAGGTATAAATCTGGTTATATTCAGAATGAAATATTCAAACTCTAAGGAATAAAGTTATACAGGGCTATTTTGACATTGCGTTAATAAATGAAACCACATACTCGTCTTTGCCTCTGCAAACAATATGCCAAAAATCATTCATGAAAAACGAATATTTTCACCAAGAATCTCAATTTTACTTCCCAGATTTTTTCATCATTTTGCAATTTAGTGCGAATATGGTGTATGCGTCAGTATTTTTCTGACTGAAAGTGTAATGTTGCCACTGCGATGAATCCTCTTAGAGTAGTAATAGTGGCATTAGGGCGTGTAAACTTAAAGTTACTTTTTATTGATATTTATTTTGTTCGAAAGTTACACTTTTTTATTTTACACGTTTTTTTAAAATAACTTAATGGAAAGTGTTATTTTCAACGAGATAAGCATGTGGTTTCATTTAGTAACGCAATGTCAAAATGGCCCTGTATATAATTGGTTTTAGTATACATATTATTAATAAATACCGGATAAATGGAAATGTATCTGAAAGCCTTACACCGCGACCACAGTCGAGTTATATTTCACAATAATTTTGAAACGCAAATGAGCCAAATCATGAAAATGCTTCAGGCGTAATGGTGCGCGAAATGTATTGGAAGCGATTTTGCAATAATCCTATCAATAGAGGCTATTTTAAAAATTACTATATTAGTCTTTAAAACCTAAATTTATAGTTTACTGAATTCAATCGACTTAATATAGAATAAAAGAATAAAATTATAATAAATATTGATTAATTTAAAATTGAAATTGAATTGCAAGTGGACGATAGCTTAGTTGGGAATGGAACGGTCTGGCCGAGACAATGTCCGCAGGTTCAAAACCCAAGGCACACACCTCTGACTTTTCCAAGCTACGTGTGTATTGTAGGTATATCAATTATCGTTCGCTTTAACGGTGAAGGAAAATATCGTGAGGAAACCTACATATTTGAGAATTCTCCATAAGAATTTCGAGGGTATGTGAAGTCTGCCAACCCGCACTAGGCCAGCGTAGTGGACTAAGGCCTAACCCCTCTCAGTAGTAAAGGAAGCCCGTGCTCAGCAGTGGGCAGTATATAATACAGGGCTGATTGCATTGCATTGCAATTTTAAATTATATGTTTTGGTAAAGCAATAGTTTATTAATAACAGCCAACATTTCAACTAAATGTAGGAATGTCGAATTTATACTAACACCACAATCTCCTCATCATACAGGAAAAGAAAATAATAATGGACAAAAGAAACCATTTTTTCCGTCAGATTTCCTCGTTATTGGCACCTAAACATAGAGATTCCTCAAAAGCCGGAAAATTTGTCCAATTTGCTTTTTGAATTCTTTGAATCTTCTTTGATATTGGGCTCAAAGAGGTTACAGTTTGCGCTCGCGGTAGGAAGCTAATTGCGCTTACCGACCTGTTTCAAGCTATTCTGTATTATGTTTCCCTAATTCTATGATATTCTGTACTTAAATAAGTGAAACAAACAGTATTTTGTTTCGTTTATTTTATTAGATCCGTCAACGGTTTTTACATTATGTTATATTATAGCTTATGATTATGATACAGATAACTCACAAAGTCTTGCTAAGTATGTCAATGAAACCATCATCATCAGCCGCATGACATCCACTGCCGAACATAGGCCTACCCTAAAATTTTCCAAACCGACCTGTCAAAAGCGGCCTGCATCCAGCGTGTTCCTACGACCTTTATCAAGTCGTCTGTCTACCTTGTAGGTGGACGTCCGACGCCGCGCTTGCCAGTACGTGGTCTCCACTCGAGAACTTGTTTGCCCCATCTGCCCCAATGATTCCCTAATACCACGGAATCAAGTTATTACAATTAAAACTAAAAATACAAAAAGGTATTTAATATTTACCTAATTGAAAAACAATTATGGCGTGTTTTTTGAATTAGAACCTAAAATTAAGGAAAAGTATTATATTATATATGTCGTATTTTACAGGCAATATCATCATCAATATCATAGTATAAAAAATAATTATAATAGCACAATTACCCAAAGCTTAGAATTAGATACTAGTTTTTAATTTTACAACAGTCATCAACGCAGCCCGCATATCAAGAAGGTACTTAAAGACTTTGTCATGTTAATGAGCCACTCAAATCCCCCGAGGAGACGGCATTCAAACTGAAATATTGTAAATATTTTAGTTCTGAATAGCTGACTTTGCTTTGATCTGAACATTATTTTTACAGTGACTTCGTAAAAAGGCGCCTCTTGTAATGATGGTGAATGTAACTGTCATTGACCTGTCGTATTTAAATTTATCTTTCGAGAAAGATATTGCACAAAAATAAAATAGTTAAACCTTATGAATACAAACAGTATAAAGCAAGATGTTAGGCGTGCCGCGTGAGGTGTTTCTCAAAAAAAATAAAAATATTGAAATGCTCATTGTCATATATATATATATAACTAGCTTTTGCGCGCGGCACCGTCCGCGTCGAAAAGTTTTTCCGGGATAAAAAGTAGCCTATAGCACTCAGGAGTAATGTAGCTTCCTATTAGTGAAAGAATTTTCAAAATCGGTCCTGTAGTTCCTGAGATTAACGCGTTCAAACAAACAAACTCTTCAGCTTTATATATCTACTAGCATTGCGCGCGGCTCCGCCCGCGTGGAAAAGTTTTTCCGGGATAAAAAGTAGCCTATAGCACTCAGGAGTAATGTAGCTTCCTATTAGTGAAAGAATTTTCAAAATCGGTCCAGTAGTTCCTGAGATTAGCGCGTTCAAACAAACAAACAAACAAACAAACAAACTCTTCAGCTTTATATATTAATAGTATAGATACTAATATTATAAATTATAATATTAGTATAGATAATATTGGCCAAGTAAATGACATGCGAGTTTCCGTAGTATTATAAATGGTCTTTGCATACGAGCCCATGACATCAAGAACAGGCAGTTGCACTTAAAGTATGGAAAGCCAGTCGTAGTTATTATCAAAAACAGCAAAGGCTTTGGCATAAATATCATTACAACAAAAAAAAACACTACAACTTCCAGTATTACAATGTCGGTACCTAGACATTTATTTAAGATAATGAAGAAACCAACGTATGGTATATTGTTCCCATTTAACCTCAACTAAAAACACAGCTAAAAACACGCCAACAAAACCAAAATAGGAATATAAAGGAAAAATATCTTGAATGAAACCTCATTTAACATTATATTTATGCAGGCAACACAGTGAATAACGTTTCCAGAAAGGAAATAAAGTGTACTTATGCGATATAAGCAAAATATTCCAACACGTTTATTGATTTCTTTGAGACGTCAAATATTTTGATTTCAATAAAAATATCACTTCACGCAGCAACAGATTTCATCTTTGAGATGCAAATCAGACCCTCGGGAATTTATATCTCAAATGGGGTGGCTAAAGGTAAGCATACACTTAGATATTCCGATACTTATATTCGCTTCACCCCACCTTTATTACCTAGGTCAGGTAAATATGGAAAGGAATAGCTCAATTTCCTTTGATCTCTCTCAAAGTATGGTTCGGGGACGAATAAATATGACATGCTTTTATCTATGAAAATGGAACGAAAATTGTATTTTATGTATGCGTTTTACTTAATCTCAATGCATTATTTTAGTGGAATTTTAAGCTTTTTCGAACACGTCTGTTTTAGTTATAAATTACGATAACAGTCAACTAGTTTGGCAAATTTAAGGATTCCGCTGAGATTTGTTATTATTAATGGTTTTCATTTTAGTGAAATGATTTATGGATGCGAGTTATTTCTTACATATTCATAATACAATTCCTACGCTTATCGGTTATCCTATGAGTTGATAGCGTGATTGATGCCTTGTTGAGTTCCATTTTAACCGACTTCAAAAAAGGAGGTTCTGTATTCGACCCGTATGTATGTATGTATGTAAGTTTGTATGGCCGCTATATTCTCAAAAACTACTGATCCTATTTGGATGGTTTTCGTTATTCAAATGTATATTTTTCAGGGAAAGTTTATAGTATATCATTTAAATTAGGATCTGATGAAGATCTTCGGAGATAGACAATGGAACTCTCCAATAACTAACAGCAGATGACCCGCAAATGCTGCAATCGTTAACTGTTAACTGTTGTGGGGCTCCTTGACCTCGGCGTGCCGAGGATTTCTGCCCGTTGTGCAGCTACTCCTTCGCATTCCAGGATAACGTGGGAGGCTGTTTCGTCAGCCGACAGGCATCCCCTGCAGAGGGGGCTGTCGGTGATACCTAGAACATATAAATGTTTGTTTAATGAGCAGTGTCCGGTGATCATACCCACCATTGTGCGTAGAGAGCCCCTGTCTAGGGACATGAGGCGTCTCGTTAGACGTCGATCCGGGTGTGGCACTGTTTCCCGGGACTGTCTACATGCACTAGTACTTGCCCATTGATCCGCGTGTTGTTCTTGTGTTCTGCGGCGCAGCCATGATCTTAGCTGATAGAAAGGTAGTGGTACTATTGGAGTGGGTCCGAATACCACCTGATTTGACCCCCTTTTAGCCAGCTCATCTGCCGCGTCGTTACCTAGAGAGCCACTGTGCCCTTTAATCCATTGTAGGGTAACGGAGTTAGTTCGGCTTATACCCTCCAATGCCAGGTGGCACTCTAGTATGAGCCCAGATTGGATAGTTCCACTGTCAAGGGCTCGTAGTACCGCAGCGCTGTCTGACACTATGCGTATCTTATGGTCAGTTAGACCTCGCTTGTCCACTGCGTTGGCAGCCTGTGTGATAGCGATACATTCGCATTGGTATATGGAGCTGTGCTCGCCTAAGGCCATTGATAGATTAATGTTGATATCTAGTGAGAACACTCCTGCGCCCGATCCTGTCCTGGTCTTTGATCCATCGGTGTATATTCGCAGTTCATGTGTTCCGGACCAGTCATGTTGTTCTTCAGCGAGCTGGACAGTGTAGCTTTTGTTGAAGATATGTTGTTTGGGCACTCTGTCGTTAGGGGCGGCTATCAGTGATTCATAGCTTATAGCCTCCTCAAGGATATCGCCGTGAGCCCCTTTCATTGAACCCCAGAGCTTTAGTGTATTTAGTCTGATAGCTGCTGAGGCTGCCTCCTGTCGGATAAAAAGATCTAAGGGTGGCAGCCCCAGCAGTACCTCTAGTGCTACTGTGGGTGTCGTTTTCATGCAGCCCGTTATAGCTGTGCAAGCTAATCTTTGGAATTTCTGCAGTTTGTTCTTAGTTGTGGTGAGTTTGGTTCTGGGCCACCATACTACGGCTCCGTAGGAGATAATTGGCCGTATCACCGCTGTGTATAGCCAGCACATGATCTTGGGGCGGACTCCCCAGGTTTTTCCGAGGAGTCTCTTGCACTGCCAGAAGGTGATACAAGCTTTATCCAGTTTGTGCTCCAGATGTTTATTCCATAACAGTTTATCGTCCAAAATTACACCTAGATACTTTACCTCCTTCGTGAGGTTCAGTGTGGTGCCTTGGAGTTTAGGTAAGCGAAGGTTTTGAGGGATGCTCCGCTTCTTTGTGAACAAAACCAGTTCAGTTTTTGATGGGTTTACAGAAAGTCCTTGTTCAGAACACCATCGTTCGACGATTTTGAGGGCTTCCTGCATGAGGTCACATAGGATTCCCTCGAACTTTCCTTTTACAAGGATCGCCACATCGTCTGCATAGCCCACAGTGTAGAAGCCCGCCTCGTTTAGAGACCTAATCAGGTCGTCTACAACGAGGTTCCACAGTAAAGGTGAGATGACCCCTCCCTGCGGGCAGCCTCTCGACACAATCGCTCTGACTGTGTCGTTGACTGTTACCTGCACCGCTCTTTTTTCTAATGCTGCAATCGTATATTTATGATGTATTGTTTACACCGTTTCATAATTAACTAACAAAAAGCAATAAATTAAAACTTTTTATATGTAATTTTTTTTTTTTAAAGTCGTTATAGTAGCCAAGCAGCCCACCACATTTTAACGGATTTTTTTCTTTGAATATGAATCTAACGCTTTTGAGGAAACGTTGTGCAGGAAAGGTGCAGATCTACTCTAAAAGTAAAAATACGGGTTGCACTCCGGGAGTGCCGGCAGAAGTGAAAACTTGAACATTAACGTTGTGCATTTTTGAATATTTTGGAATGGTTAGGGAATAATTTCGCACGAATTGCTTTATTTATCAGTATAAAAGTACTAGCATTTATGTGGTTAAATACAATATTTATTTACTGCGCTATCGTACACAAAAATGACAACTTCACTATTTCTTTATAAATCAAAATTTGAAAAAAGAATGTTACGCTATTTTGTACTCGTGCCGTGCCAACGCTGGGGAAATAAATAAAAATGTAGTGGTTTAAGAATTATAGCTTCTACGTATTGTATTTAAGGTTCATATTAGTAAGAGATGGTAAAACCTCCTACGCATTTTTGATCGGTCACGTGATCCTGACGCGAGTTTAACATTTTATACCCATCCCAAAACTGCTCAACGCCGCTAAAGAAGGTTTCACTTCAAAAATTGCAACTGAATAGGGTAGCCATTACAGAATAAAATGATAAACCTACATAATAACTTGAAATAGTATCTAATTTATTTTATAGTTCAGTCATATTATAAACCTTGTATTCACGGTTGAAATAACAGCGTCATTTACAATATTCTAACCTGATATCAGTGACCATACCCGCAGACATATTTGAAAGGAAGTCTCATGCTGATCCCGGTTTGCCGCAACCAATAAATTTGAGTGTACACGTAAATATCTATTCTGTACGAAAATATTTCGGATCATTTCCTACGTTTTGATTCTTACTTTTAGTACTGAGACGAGCATGTCTCTCGCCTTATAAGTGATACGATAAACAGTAACCTGCCTCGGTGGCGTAGTTGTATTACGGTACGACTGCAAAGCTGACTGCTTTTACTGGTGGTAGGTCTCTCATATGTAAGAGTCCGTCTGGGTGGGTACCACCGCAATGTCTATTTCTACCGCCAAGAAGCAGTGTGCGTGCACTCTTGTGTTTGGTTTGAAGGACATTGTAGCCAGTGTAACTACTGGACATTATGAGACTTAACATCTTATGTCTCAGGATGACGAGCGCAGTGGAATGTCACAAAGTACTTTGTAAGTCAAGGTACTGGATGGTGTTGCTACTGTGTATGGGTGGTCGTATCGCTTACCATCAGGCGAACGGCATGCTCGTCTCGTCATTCAATGCCATAAAAAAAAAAAAAAAAAAATACACACACACACGCACTGTGATAAACAGTAGCAACACCATACAAAACTTTGAATTACAAAGTACTGCGTGGCACTCGACTGAGCTCGACACCCTGAGGCATAAGATGTCATTAAATCCACAGAATTATCAATGAGGTAGCCAAGTATTAACTACTTCATTTCCTACCTCATTGATGATGAACTCTTCATTTGAAATTGAAGTATTATAGTTAACATTACTGATTCCATTTTCAAAAATTGTCTCCCACAATTCCACTATGCCATCTAGATCTTACGAGCGGCCTCCAAAAAAAAATATTAGTTATCCATTAATTTAAAACCTTTGCTAAATATTTACATTAATTATGAGTTACCCATGACAATCTGGTTAATTTATAACCACATGGACCCTCCGCAAAAATTCCAGGAATCCTCCCTAAATAAACACACACAAACGCAACTAAACAGTTTTACCTATTAAATAAACAAGACCCTTGCCGTAATTAACATTTCTGGAGGCAATTTTGTCGCCTTACCAGTTATTCGCCCAGGGGACTACTAGTTAGCTAGTTCTCCTTCTTTTACATCAATGTGATAAAGTGATGACAGATTTGTTTAAATTGCGCACATTTGCTATTTATGTAAGTATCTAGGACCGAATTCCAAACTGGGGGGTGAAGATACTTCTTTAGCGGTCCCCCGACACGACTACGCCTGGATCAAAATATTACTCGGTATATAATAATTATGTCAATTAAAAGGGGAACAAACACATTTAATTTAAAAAAAATAGTTCTTTTTTATAATTTTTGAAGTTATACTTCTTTTGGCGCGTTAGGTAAAAATGATGAGAGTAAATTTTTACGATGCGCGCGCACATCGTCACGAAAAACCGACACCCTGAAGTTCGCTGTAGTCAACATTACAGTTTTGAATTTTGTACGTAGAATAAGGTGAAATATATTGAAGTTATACTTCTTTTGGCGCGTTATTTAAAAAGATTTTTATCTTGTTACGCCAAAGAAGTATAACTTCTAACGCGTGTACATAAGTACACACACACTTTTTTTATTTTTAATTAGTATTGAACAAGATTGAGTTACTAGCAATTTTTAAATAAAATTTTTTGCTGTATTGTATTTCCCGGTTTCATCAAATACTAGCGTCACGGAATTATGTGTTCATTTAAATTCGAAATAAAATCTTAATTGACCTCTTATCTAGAAATGATAGTGAATTCTATAAGAATATTATATTGAAATTGAATTAATAATAAAAGCACTTTTACTAAGTAATCAATATTATAGTATAAAATAAGAACAAAAATTTCCACCGCGTTTTAAAAAAAGCCATCTCCCACTCACATGAAAATACAGCCTCTTATATTGTTAGTGTTAGTATTTTTAAATAAAATATATCTATAAATAATGCCATCAACGATGAAGCGTTCTATTAAGTTCCCTAATGGCTTACAGTCCAAATTTCCAATCCTCCGCTTGTGTTTTAATTCTGTAGATACACACTTAGGTAACCATGGTATACCCTTACATGCTACAAGAATATTCAATGTCCTGTAAACCCACAAAATTCCCGCTCAAAATTGATAGGGCACATCATTGTAGATGACATTATCTATACTTAGGACTTACATCACAGAAAATATAATAAACTGGCCTGGACTCGTAGCTGCTTCTGCATAAAAATATTTTCTTGGAATAGTCGCAATGTCCAATTTCCAGGAAAAAGTATCGCACATGTTAATCCCGAATTTGCTCCACCGATATACCAAATTCATTTAGCGGTTTATACGTGATGTGCTTACAAACATCCAAATAGCCAAATATGTTCACAAAATTTCACATTTATATTGGTGTTTCCAGCAGGATAACCCTAGCAAAATGGGATAGAAAATATTGACGAGTAGTAGTTGACATGGAGTACATTCATTTGCTGCCATTCGTACGTGTTGTGAATCGATACACGCACTCATGACACTCGAGCCGTTTCATCATCAACTGTTTCAAATATTTGATGTCTCGGGAAGATGTAGCCCGTCCTAAACAAACATCTGTCGAACACGATCCCTCAAAGCCTACGACCCTTTATGTCAAGGGACGATACACGACAATCGTGCGTCTTGAATATTTACGAATTCATGGTAGAACATTATAGCTTTTTAACGCCTTTTAGTCATTTTACATCACAAATGTTGTATGTTATTTTAAAATGTATGTTCTATTGTGGTTTTGTTCTTAGCATCAGTGCAGAATTTTTATTATACTCAATGATGTCCCTTATAGATAGTATTTATTACCTACTACTAGTGTCACTCAGCACCGGCTATTCAGTTTCTTTGCAATAAGTAAACTGAGTAGTTCAACCAAGTAATATTTTAACATTTTGCATAATTGACAACTCTCGATTCCAAATTTATTTGTTAAAACGATTTCTATGACACCATTTATTATAGATAAAAACTCAATATAGAAGAGATTTTCTCGATCTCCATTGCCTATTTAAATTGAATCTTAGATTACGCAATTTTATAAACAGTAGACTCAATTCGTAATCTACATTAAAATTTACTAGTTTCAATTAGATTTCTTCAAAGAGTTAGGCCCAACAATACAAAGATTAACAGCAACAGACCTCGAAAGATACTAGAAACAAGAAAGAAGTTTATTATGGATAAAGGAAACAAAAACTCAAATTTTATATTATTTCTCCAAAGGAAATAATTGCACCAACAGAATACCAAGGCTTGAGTGGAATGTTTAAGGATAACAAAGCAAGTGAGCCTTACCAAACAGGCAACGAAATTCTTTTTAGTGAAGATCTATTTATGTAATTAAGTTATAATAAGTATTGTTAATTATATTGTGAGAACTGTGTGCTAAGGCATGGGAACAAAACGAACTCCGACTAATAATACCCTGTATGATATTATTAGTTGGAGTTCGTTTTGTTTTGAATTTTTTAAGTGGGCGTGGATGGCGATCTCCGAAACTATGAGGTATAGTGAATAATGCTCAAAGGAATCTAGAAATAAGAAATCTAGGGGTCAATTTTGATGAAAATTAAAACGGTATCATTAAATTTTTAAGAAATCAATATTCGTAGCCAGAAATAAAACTCGTTGATTTTGACAACAAAAGAACATACTGTATCATTACACCATTATATAGTGTCACTAAAAAGATCAACTCGGTGGGAAGTAATTACATATGGCAAACTACAGGAAGGGGCCATTTTAGTATCATTCAGTCAATTGTAAATATACGTCTCTGAAAAGGACCTACTTGAAAAATATTATAATTGCAAATATAAATCTGCTGTGTATGTAATGTCAAGCAAAATATTATGTAGCTTTAAAATATCGCCTTCCGGACAGCAAATATATTTTGTTCGCATAAATTAAACGTAGCAGTTATATGAAAGTACTCACGTTCACGCTACGTATTCACGTGTGAATAGTTCCTTAACGACATCATTTATTTCTTCCCCAAAGCAACATCCAAGCCAGGATTTACCACGGCGGTACATTTATTCTAAATTTGTTATTTTTAAATCACAGTAAGTGTGCCTAAATATCCTATTGTGGTGCATCAATTATTGCATAAGTAACAGCGTATATAAACTCAATTCTTATCCGAATGAACTCGTGTGAACATTTAGCTAAGCAAAGCACACCGTTAAAAAGAAACGAACAAAAGCAGTTCACAACGCTTCACAGAATGCAAAGTGCAAAGCGCAAAGTTGAAGCAATTTCCACAAAATGGAGCAGGTATTTGAAACAAGAACGACTTTCTTACCTAAGCATTTTGTCTAAACTCTATCACCAATTTTGGAGCTTACCTACGTGTCAGATATTGAACGGCTATTGCCGGTTTTGTCAATTCAAACTATTTTTATTCTATTTTAAGGATAAAAAAAATCATTTCAATACTCAAAACCACTTACAAGTGGATACTTTAAATTGCTTTTGTCATCGGTTCCTATCTCTAAATTAGAATATATTTTTAATAAAAAAGCAATGAGAGGTGTCAAGGGACACCCGGATGGAACGAAGTTCCTTTCGATTAATTAGTGAAGGAATTGTAATAAAATTGTATTTATATAACAGTGTGTATATATATAAGTATATAAATATATAAATATTTTCCTATTTCCGTTCCAATACATAAGTTTCTAGAGAAAAAAACAAATAAATACGTGTGGCACTCGGAGACTACCGCGGTAAAGCTATTGCATAGCATTTTTATCACAAATTTTGATTGACTAAACACAAATTCGATCTTACGCTTACCACATAAAGTAGATTTTTAAACGCGAGCAAAGCACGTTTAGTCTTGTTATTGATAAATGTCAGTAGTAGTAAAGTAGAATAAATCAACAAAATTTGAAAAAAGAATGTTACGTTCAATTCTTTTGTACTCGTGCCGTGCCAACGCTGGGGAAATAGCTTCTACGCAATGTATTTAAGGTTCATATTAGATTAGTAAGAAATGGTTTTAATGACTTTAATAAATAAAATAAATAAAAATATACTCGTTTCAAGAATTATAGCTTCTACGCATTGTATTAAAGGTTCATATTAGTAAGATAATAGAAAAAAGTGTCGTGACCACTTTCCGTCCAGCCCTCTTTCACAACGCGCGATAAGGAACTTCGTTCCAATAATAATATTTCGTTAAATTATCCTTAGTTGGACTGATATTTAAATAATTTCATGTTTGTGCAGTTTCTTAACACACATACACACGCCTTTAATACCTTTTTTTTTTCTTAATTATATCAAAATTTATTAATCAGACTCCAGCACAGCTCTCCGGACAAAGTTCGTCAGAAATCCATCCTTTTCTTATAGTTGTTCCTTGCGAGTCTTATCACAATATGTTCATACTACACCTAGTAGTGTGAAATCTAGTGGCGCATCTGAGGTTAAGAAAGATTATTAATGTTAGGTATGTTTAGATGTGTGACGACTATCAATCTCATTATAAGTCAGCTCCGCTTCGCCGCGCCACCGTCTTGACTCAGTAGTCAGTACTCCGCGCTCACTACTTTTCAGAGATCGGTCATTTGTTTTCTGAAGTGTAACTTCATTTAGAGCGCGCTGAAAGTAGATATTTAAAGTTATAATTTTAAGCTTCACGCATAGAAACTTATTCGAATATCTAAATACATACATACATAGGGTTTCAAAATCATTAACCCGTCCTTGATTTCTAAGAATATTTCTTTCATGTCTGGGAAGTACTACAAGAAAATTATGGTACCGCAATAGCGCTACCGTAATTCCCACGTTGTTTTTAATACCCAAGACATAGTAATAAGATTTAAATATCCTAATGTCCAGTCATGGCTGTATGTGTGACTGTTGCGTGTATAAAAAAATCTTTCTCTCTCTCGACCAATCCCACGCCCACACTTTTGCTTCGCTACTTTGAAAAAACCACGTAAAGGTCAAATTTGAAACTGTTATTACTTACAAGTATAATCATTAATATTGTAATATGTTATAAATAAAATTACAACAATCTCAAACTTATTATACTTACATTAGTTTTTTTTTCTGACACTCCGTTTTCCACCGAGCTCGACTAAGATAGTATCTAACGAAATGTCACGTGATTTAGCAATTACAGTACTCAAGTGTTGTATTTTTTCAGAAAGTAGTTTCCCAGTTCCCAACACGCTTTACAGGATAACAAATTGCTTTCAAACAAGCCCGGAAGGTATAGTAAAGTTCATTAGCTGCAGCAAAAAATGTCGCGCTCACTAACTACTATAGTGTGGAGCACTTTTTGGATAGCAATAGATTTGATTACTAATTTCCTTTTTGTTTGTCCAAGTTTTAGTTTCAAAGTAACCCTAAATACTACTTCCTGTTCCAGCTGCCCCAATTCAACTTTATTGTGAGATCGGTGCAATATAATTTTACAAGTACGTTGTAGAAACGATTTAGCTTAGTTTTAAAGAAAGGCCGCCTGCCTAACGTCATCTCTGAGAGATCCAATTCCGAGAAAATGATGTTAGAAAAGTCCGTAAAAAGTGTTAAAACTTGCCTTAAGAAAATCTTTGTGAAATATTGACTTCAAACCTTAAAGATATCGGATATTAACTTAGTATACAATTATTTACAATGTATGACCAAAACCATTTACCCAAAATAAATCACGTAGTTATGAGCATGGCATGTTGTCATCAAGTAATTTTTTGTGGAGTTAAAATATTTATGAGCGTATATTTATACGGCACGAATTCGACGCAGAAAACGGTCGATTGAATCTCAAAGCATTGAATACACGAAAATTCTCTATTATAACATCCGCATTGATAAATGTATGGGCGCAATTGCTTCACAAAGGACCATTCGAGACAAAGCCGTTAAGCTGAAATAAAAAGGGAATAGTCTATTGAAACAAAATGCTAATATTTAAAGGATTAAATCGAACTGTAGAGTTGGGAAGATATATTTTTGAATGTAATAGAAGGGTTTGCGAGTGGCTCGGTCCGCAAACAGAGGGAACAAGCATTCATTAAACACTTCTGCGCAATTAACGTGGAGCGGCGCACTGTTGAAAACAATGTTCGTTTTATTTAACACAGCCTTCCGACAAACAACGCGGATCCCCGCTATCCAAATACTATGTGAAGGCGAAAAGATTTTGGCTGGCCTTTTTAATTTGTTTTTGACGATAAAATTGCGTTCAGAGCTGATAACTTCTTCGCTTCCGTGGAAGTGGGTGAATTTCACAAACTGCGGTTTGGTTATAAGTATTTAAATCTTATGATATTGCTGTCCATGAATATTCGTACTGTGTGTTTTATTTAATTATCAGCTTTTCCCTTATTTCTTGACTATATTATAGGTATTACTAAAAATATATAAATTGCTGTATTAAATTGTTGATTAAAAACACTTGTAAGCATTAATGTCAAAGTGCTGTGCAGACTTTCTTAACTGTCGCAACACCCACACGACACAAAATGACGGCAACGAGCTGTGTGTGCGGTGCCTTACACGAAAAATCTATTATTCTATTCGAAATTGTTATTAATGTGTTTTAAAATAAAACAAAAACCCTTTTACTCAAATATTAATCATAGTAATTATTCTTCTTCTTCAGCCTTTAGAAGTCCACTGCTGAACATATAGGCCTCCCCCAAAGATTTCCAGACCAATCTGTCAGAAGCCGCCTTCATGCAGCGGGTTCCTGCGACCTTTACAAGGCCGTCTGTCCACCTTGTAGGAGGACGTCCCACGCTGCGCTTGCCAGTACGTGGTGTCCACTCTAAAACTTTTCTACTCCATCTGTTGTCAGTTCTACGAGCTATATGCCCCGCCCGCTAGCATTTTAGCTTGCTAATCCACTGGGCTATGTCGACGACTTTCGTAATTCAGTCACTTGTAAAAATATACCAGCTTTTTTCGATGCGCTCGTACGATCTAATCCAATTACACATAAGCATGCAAGTCATCCCACGCTACTCGGAATTATATTCGATTTCAAACTATTTCGGGTTGCAGCAAAAATGCTGATAGAAAATTCTGAAATATATTCCGATACCGCATTCTATCGATTGCGTATTCTCTCGGTCGAAAGAAGTTACGGTAGGGATCGTTCTTTGCCAATCATAGCTTCAAGAAACGACCGGTCAATCCGTAAGTTTTCCGGTTCTCCTAAATCTAAGCAAAATAGCCGTGAGGGCGAAATTCTCGGCAGTATTTGCAGCGCGCCACCGTCCTGATATTTATTATTCACTTATAAGGAGCACTGCGATATTTACTCTGCCATTACTGCGGCCTCGCAGTCGCGTTTCTTGCATTAAAAATTTAACACGAGTCCGTCTAGAAACAGCCAACGAATAAAATGTTTAGTGAACAAAATTAAATAAACATGCCCCGAAGCCGAAACTACTTCACAATTCACGTGTCCAGTTTGATTTGCCGTGTTACTGCTTCGTATCATAACTGAAATAATACTAACACTATTCCATTCAATTTAGATTTATAAATCGTTAATCCAAAATCGATTGTTGCGGGTTGTGCGCAAGCCAATAAATAACCGCGGAACGATAAAAACCGGACAAATCTCTATGCACAAAGCTGGGAAGCGGTCCGTTGAAAAAATGAAAACAATTAGCACTGGACGCAAGCTGCGCGCGCGATCGTCCGCAAAAAACTACCCATCGTAGATAATTTACTTTCAATCGTTGCAAGCCGAGGGCAGATATTACACGTAGCTTAGTTGGGAAATATCGGCGGGAATTTGACTGTTCTCGTCGTTGAACGGAAAATTCGTACCGCATACGGAAATTTGTCGTAATTAGGTACATTATGGGTCAAATTAAATTTCTACTTTTGATACCGTGACCTTAGAATAATAACACATAGAAACCGTGAACATGCACGCTTAGTGAGGCAAGTAAAACTAAGCTATTTAGTCTAGTAACCAAACATCCCGCGTCAGTGCTCAAGGCCGAATCGTAGCGCTAGCAGCTCTCGATACTTTATTTTAAAATGATGGTTTGTGCAATAAACTGATGTCACAGTATCTCGGATAATCTTAAGAAACATTGTAACATAACATTTCACATGCAATTATTACGATTTGTCTAATATTTTGACAAAATAATAGCTAAAGCAAAAACAATAATTCAAAAATTTTATAGATGCCATTATATCAAAATGTTGCCAAAAAAAAAGAAAATTGATACCCCAAATGTTGATGTTCATATTCTAAAATTAATATATTTCTAAAATTAACTTATTTAATTGGTACCTTTGCATGCTTTGGCATTGTGTTGCCAGTATTATGAAGATAATTTTTTTTGTTGAGTTGATTTTAATTGACATTTCAAATTTATACAAGCTTATATTATTATTTTAAATAAAAATAGTTCTAAAATAAGGTCACCTGTATCTTTTCTTTTTTAGAAATGATGAAGTTATCATTTATAATTTTAACTTTTAATTTCGTCTTTTTTTCAGCAGGCTTAAGCACTAAGCTTCAAATGACGTCAATTATACGGTTAAATGGTGAATGGTGATGCTGCCTTTTTTACTATGATTCGCAAAAGAACCGTAATAAAATAGAACCAGATACATTTGACATTATTGACATAAATAAAGGCATTCATTCATATCATCATCATAAAACTAGAATGGAGGCAAAGGTAAATACCGCATTCAACCGTTTAATTCACGTCATCAACGTAATTTGTTTTTAATTTGGTACTCTTTTGGTCATTCTAAGGGATTTATTTTATTATTTTTTATTTCAGATTTTTATCATTAAAATTAAGGATAAAGTAATCCCTTACTGCGAACAATAGTAATAATTCCATAATGAAATAATCCTAAATAATGACTTAAGGTTTTGGGGTAAATCCGATACTACTAGCAACATTATTTGCACCCTTGTATGCGTGTGGCAGGACGTCAATACGTGTGGCCTACGCCTACATCAATGAGTTTTATGCAAGGTTTTATGCTTCACATTTGACAGTTTTTTGATATAATAATAATAATAATAAAAATGTTTATTGTAACAATTCCGAATTTTACAAAATCGTGGAACCTTGGCATCTGAACTAGGGTATCCTGTGTCTCAGATGCCGAGATTTTACAGTAAAAGGTGCTACTCAAGCGCTACATGTTACAATGAATACATTGAACCAATAAACAAGTGTGAAAAACAAAAGAAAAAAAAATGAAATTAAAAGAAAAGAGAATACACTTATAATTAAGTAGGCCAACCATAATATCGTAATATAATAATTAAATTAAATTACGCTCTAATGAATATAGATATGTATGTATTTGGTACCTAGTTTATTGTGTTTATTGTGTGTGTGGGTGTGTGTGTGTGTGTGTGTGGGTGTGTGTGTGTGGGGTGTGTCATGATTTGTGTGTGTGGGTGTGTGTGTGTGGGGTGTGTCATGATTTGTGTGTGAGCATTATAATGAGACTTTCTAACTGATCATAATCGTAATTGCCAAGCCAGTCAATAAAAATCTTTTTTGCTCCATAATTACTCAGTTTTATAATATTTGTGGTCTTTATCAATATATTATATAATTTTGGAGCTAGGTAATTAAAATGTTTTTTGGCTAACGCAAGTCGGGCTCTAGGTATTGGACAACTTTGTACTCTTTTACCTGACATTGGTAAACTGGGGACTGAGACTTTGTGATAACGTCGTAAGCACTCAAGAATGAAAATTTTTCTGACACTCAGAACTTGGGATTTTTCGAACACCAGATGCGTTCTTGTTCTGAAAGGTAAAAATAGGAGTACTTTAAGAACGGCTCGCTGTGCGCGTTCGATTTCTAACATGTATGTTTTCCCAGCACCACCCCACGAACATATGCCATAACTTAAAATACTTTGGCACAAGGCTTTATATACTTGTATTATGAGCTCCTGGTTAGCAACATATCTCAAAGCTTTGAAAATGTATATAAGCTTTCTTATTTTGTTGGCTGTGATCGATATATGACTAGCCCACTGCAGATTTTCGTCGATTGTGACTCCTAGATATTTGGTGGAATACGATTTTCCTATTGTTGCGCAATTGCATATTTTAGGATAGACGCTGTTTCGATTACATGGGAACGTGTGTATTGTGAGTTTAAAATCAGTTTCAGGACTTGGTGATTTATTTGGACTGAAGCACAGTAGTTTGGTCTTGGCGGTGTTCAGCGCTAGCAGGTTTTCCTCCAGCCAAGCAGTGACTTTAGCCAGTCCCTCTTCACAGGCTGTTGATACTTTCTTCCAGGAGCTTTCATAGAATAAGATAACTGTGTCATCAGCAAACATAGATATTTCAGCATTTTTAATTTTAACGTCACAGAGCTCATTAATGTACACAAGAAAAAGCGTGGGGCCCAGTGCGCTGCCCTGTGGAATTCCGTAAGAGCAAGTGCACACTTCACTTAGACGACTGATAAATAAAAGACGTGCTCCTAGTATAGCGTTTATTCTCCGACTGCCTTATCGACAATACAATACTTAGATGTAACACCTCCACCTTTAATTAAACCTTATATCTATAACTATACAAATATGGTTCACTATTATTATGTTCTTAATATTATAATAAAATTAATGTTTATGTTTTATAAACGATTTTGAACTTATTATGTTACACCGTTACACCTTACACAATAGTAAGTAAGTTATACAATGAAATACATACTACATAAAAATTATAGTTAATCTAATGGTTCTATGCCATATCTCTGGACCGGTTTTCGGGTTCTTAATGGGTACCTTCGTTCTGCCATGGATACCTCATTATGTATTTGTACATCCTGTACCTGGGGTACCGGTACTGAAGTTGTTGGTACGTTGTCTCTCAATAATATTTGTGATTGTTCTGTACATTCTACGCTTTTATTACATGAATCGCTTTCAGCTGTGGCTTTTGGCGAGTCAAGTAGCTGACTAGTCTTATTGGGGCTGTCTTCACTTTTGGTGGGCAAAGCAAGTGAACTACGAGATTGCTTATACCCTTTATCATGTGATGAAACTGTAGGTTTATCTAGTAACTCGTATCTCCGCCTCAATTGATCAACATGCCGATGTACCTCTGTTCCAAGGCTAGATCTGACTGAGTAGTCTGAACTGCCTAGATTCCTAATGATCTGTCCTGCGACCCATTTATCTGACCCGCGATAATTCCTAAACCATACTTTTTCCCCAGGTGCCCACTGACGGTGTGCCCCACCTGCTGCTTCCTCACTACGCACTTGTCGGTTTTGTACCCGTGCCATTCGGTCCGGTTTCAACGCGTCTAATCTCATTCGTAAATTTCTGCCTTGTAGAATTTTGGCTGGGCTTTCCCCTGTCGTATAATGTTCTGTATTTCTATATGCTAAAAGAAATCTACATAATGCAACGTCGACGTTTAAATTTTGTTTCAACGCTTTTTTTATTACGCGTTTACATATTTTTACAGCATTTTCTGCGGCCCCGTTCGATGCTGGGTGGTAGGGTGCACTAAAAATTTGTTCGATACCGTTTCTCTTTAAAAACGTTTTAAATTCTTCGCTACTAAAAGAAGTGCCGTTATCGCTTACTAACTGTCTAGGTATACCAAACTTAGACCAAACGTCTCGTAATACCGCTATGACTGCTTGTGACGTTGTGCTTTTCATATTAATAGCTTCAATCCACTTAGAACAAGAATCAATTATGACTAAATAAGTTAAACCTGCCATTGGTCCTAAGAAATCAATATGCAACCTTGACCAGGGTCGGCTAGGCCATGGCCAGGAATGTGGCGCTTGCTGTGGCGGTGCGTCGGCTACCGTAGCACATATTGTGCACGATCGGCACTCCGTTTCTATAGCTTCGTCGATGCCCGGCCACCAAACGTAACTTCTAGCTAAAGCCTTCGTTTTTACTAACCCCATATGCGAATCGTGTAATTCTTTGAGGACTTTATTTCGACATGTATATGGTATTACTAATCTGTGTCCCCACAACACACATCCCAGTTCAATATACAATTCATTTTTTCGATTAAAATACGGTTTAAATTCCTTAACGTCTACTTCAATAGGCCACCCGTCCTGGATAAAGCTCATGATGCGGCTTAATACAGGGTCGGATAAGGTTCCTTTTTTTAAAAGTTTATAGTCTAATAGCAGGGCTTCTGTTGCGAAATGTAAATATGTCTGCTCAGGCAATTCGTCCTCATTTACAGCTTCCTCTTTATGGGTTTTTATCAAGCGTGAGAGGATATCAGCAGTGTTTTGGTCGGTTTTTACGTACTCAATATTGAAGTCATATGCTGACAACTTAATTGCCCATCTTTGTAACCTACTGGCCGCTGTACAGGGGATACTGGTATTGGGGCTAAAAATGCTGACTAGCGGTTTATGGTCTGTACGAAGTGTAAATTTACGGCCATATAGATATTGGTTAAATTTATCTACAGCAAAAATAATGGCTAATGCCTCTTTATGAATTTGGCTATAATGTTTTTCGGCAGGTGTGAGCACCCTTGACGCATACGCGACGACTTGTTCGTGGTTATCACGATTACGCTGGGCCAATACTGCCCCCAAACCATGCGCGCTAGCATCGCATGTTACAATAGTTTCTAGAGACATATCGTAGTGTGCGAGTACATCTGTGCTACAAAGTAATTTTTTAATTTTTTTAAATGCTATGTTATGTTTAATAGCCCATTTGAATTGTTGCCCCTTTTTAAGTAAGTCATAAAGAGGACTCAAGTATGTGCTCATATTTTTGATAAACTTGCCATAATAGTTGACCATACCCAAAAATGATTTCAGTTCTGTAACATTATTAGGATGCGGCATCGAAATGATTGGTTTAATTTTTTCGCTGTTTACTTTGACCCCTTCCCTTCCTATTATAAACCCGAGATACTGTAGTTCATTGGTCAAAAAATCACACTTACTTCGTTTGATTTTAAGACCATTAAGCTCTAAGATTTCGAACACCTTATCTATGATATTTAAATGACTTTCTAAGTCTTTACTTTTTATTAAAATATCGTCATAAAATATGAGTACATTTGGCTCCTTCTTGAAAAGATTAATCATGATTCTTTGAAAAATACCAGGGCTGGAAGATAGGCCATACACTAATCGTTTATATTTAAATAAACCGCGATGTGTATTTATCACTGTGTAATCTCTAGAGCGTTCATCAAGTTCCAGTTGATTATAGGCTTGGGACAAATCTAACTTCGTGAACCACATATTACCACTAAGGTCGCTAAGCAGGTCATCTATCCTTGGAACAGGGTATCTGTCGATCATTAAAACAGGATTTAAAGTTACCTTATAGTCAGCACAAAGTCTAATGCCACCATCTGATTTATGTGCAATGACGAGTGGAGACGCCCAATCTGACCGCTCAACCGGCTCGATAACGCCCGCGCGGAGCATAGCATCCAGCTCCGCATCGACGCGTGTGCGCAGTGCGTATGGCACGGGGCGAGCCCGGCTGAACACTGGCTGAGCGCCCGGCCGCACGCACAGCTGTACCGGCCCCCCCGAGTACCGACCTAGGGTGCCGTCAAACAGCGACTTATGCCTGGAAATTATGTTATTTACAACATTATTTTTGTTATATTTTTCTTTTGATGTGTAATATATATTAAATTTAGGTATGACTATCTCAAGTTCGGCTAACCACTGACGGCCTAGCAAATTTGTAGTGCCATTGTCAAAAACGTACAAATCTAATTTTTTTCTAATATTTTGATACTGTACTTCCGTCTCAATATAGCCTAGAGGGTTTATAATGGAGCCGTCATAAAAAGTTAAGTTAATTCGACATGACTTCAACATAATATCGCTAAAATATTGATTGTAAACATTTTTGCTAATACATGATAATGGGGCTCCCGTATCTATTTCCATTCTCAATGGAATATTATTGACTAAGACTGAAATACGCACCGCCTTATACTTTGTTAAGGACATTTGATACATTGGTTCCTCGATGTCTACTTGACCATCCCCGTCCTCCGAACTGTGATCCGCTGCGGACTGCAGCTCCTCCGCGGACGCGCCCGGCTCCTGCACCCAATGCACGTCCATTGGCTTCTCTGCCGCCGCGGGCCCTCCGCGCCAGCGCCAACTGCGCCCTCCGCGCGTGTCCTGCACCGGCTGCCTGCCGCGTGCATGTGAGAAGCGACTACGCCCCCCGATGTTCCCCGCTGTATTTGTTTCCCATTTTATTCGCTCCGACGAACTATACGATTTTTTAGGACACACTCTTCGCAGGTGGCCCGTTTCTTGACAAGAACTACACTGAAATTCCTTATATCTGCAATCAAATTTCCGATGTCTTGAATCGCCACAGGCTGTACAAGAACGTATTTGTAGTTTATTCATGCTCTCGATTTTTGTCCCGTTCGTTATCTCGGTATTACACTTTTCTACCGCACCTGCATCTTTTTCTGCCAACTCGAGGGTAGTGGCTAAAGTAACCGCCTTCGAATAGTTCAAATTATCTTCGGCGAATAACCGTTGCCTTATAAATTCGCTTTTAAGTCCACACACAAACTGGTCGCGCAAATTATCTTCTAAAACTTGTTGAAAATTGCAAAATCTTGACAATTTTTTCAATTCGGCCACGTAATCCGCCATAGACTCCCCGGCTAATTGCCGTCTTTGACGGAACCTGTACCTCTCTGCCACTTCGGAAGGTTTTGGTTGTAAATGATCCTGTAGAAGACTCACAGCTTGTTCAAATTTAAGTGTTGATGGTTTTATTGGACTCGCTAAACTCGACAATAATTCGTATGTTTCCTCGCCCATCAATGATATAAGTGTCGGTAGTTTTAAGTCGTCCTCTATTTTATTCGCCTTGAAATACATTTCCATACGCTCCACATAAGCCACCCAGTTTCCAGATTTCACTTCAAACTGTTTAATCTTGCCGATAGACATCGTAAATAATAATATTTTCTTAAATTAACGGCACACACTATCCGAATTATCCTCGTCGCCACTGATAAATAAAAGACGTGCTCCTAGTATAGCGTTTATTCTCCGACTGCCTTATCGACAATACAATACTTAGATGTAACAACGACCTTCAATTCGGACACATTGGCACCGGTCAGATAGATAGCTTTTGAACCAGTCGTGTACTGAGCCTCTGACTCCTAAGTTCGCGAGGCGTGTTATCAATAGAGGTATCGAGACTGTATCGAAAGCTTTTTGGAGGTCTAGAAACAAACCCATGCATTTCTCCCCCCTGTTAAGGTGGTCAGTTATTTTTGAAGTGAGATTAAGAATGGCATCGTTGGTAGAAACCTTTGCTCTAAATCCGTATTGGTTATCTGATATAAGTTTGTTAGATTCCAGGTAACTGACTAATCTTTTATTGGCGATTTTCTCGATCACTTTTCCAACAACACTTAGCAGTGAGATCGGTCGATAGTTTGATACCTTACTTTTGTCTCCTGCCTTGAAAATTGGTGTTACAGTAGCTTTCTTAAAGATGCGTGGAAAAATTCCTGAACTTAAGCTACTATTGCATAAATGAGCTATTGGACCGGCTAAAATGTTAATAAATCTTTTGAGAATCTGTACAGATATGTTGTCATTGCCAGGTGCACTGTCACTACCGAGACTAGCGATAATTCGCTTAACTTCATTAGCGTCGGTCGGAAGTATGGCCATTGAGTTGGAGGGCCCGTTAAATCTTAATGCTTTGTTGGCTAAAACATCTTCACTTACCATAAGCTTGTTCAGGGTTGAGTTCGCCAAATCTTTACCAATGGTAGTAAAGTAGCGGTTAATTTTATTCAAGGAGACCATTGGATCTTTGTCAGGTTCCAGCAGTGCTATTGGTTTACCTTTGTTTTTCTTCAGGTTACATACTTCTTTAATTGTGTTCCACGTTCGTTTAATATTATTTTGATTTTTTTTTAACTCGGACTGATAGTATGCATTTTTAAGATATTTGATTACTTTATTGCACTTGTTGCGATAGTTGACATATTCGCGTTGTGCTTCATCCTTGTTAAGATTTTTTGAGTTTCAAGTGCATACTGTCTCTTTTCCTGATACACTTAATTACACTGGCTGTTATCCAAGGTTTCAAAGGTTTAATCTTATTAGGTATGTTTCGCTGTATTGTGTTATTACACAGTAGCCTTTGAATTGTCTCTATAAGTTGTGCTGCTATAATTTCAACACTATTTGTGTCGTAATAATTATCCCAATTTACTTTTTGTAGGTCTGATTCAAATTGTATATAATTAATGGTAGATTTTATAAGTTTATAATTTTTCTTATGGGTAGTTGAGTTCAGACAAAGAAGAATTGGGCTATGGTCAGTCAGTACTTCAAATACATATGTTTGTACTTGCTTACGGGTCTTTATCATAAAGTGATCAAGACAAGCTCCTTGCCTTGTCGGTTTATCAATACCTTGCCTTAAACCGTATGAGGCTAAAAGATTAATATACTCGGCTGCAGCTCCTGTTAATTTTTCAGGTAAAATATTGATGTTAATGTCTCCTACCAGAATGATATTTTCGCAGTTAATGCTGGAAAGTAAATCGTTCAGCGAGTTTAAGTAATTGGATGAATCTGTAAAGCAAGGCGGTCTGTAAGAAGCGATGATTGTGAAGTTGGCAAGTTTCAGCGTAAGGCAATTACCATCTTTTATCATGTGTTCAGTGACTTGAACATCAGAATGACAGTTTCTTACGTAAACCGCTACACCATCATTTTGGTTAAAACTACGTTCTGTATAGAAAGACGTATAGTTGCAAATATTATATTCGCATGAATTTGAAGCCAGCCAACATTCGGTTAATACAATCACATCGACTGGGACATGTATTTTGGAGAGAAAGATAAGAAATGAGTCAAAGTTTTTTCTTATACTACGAATATTTACCGCAAGGACTAGGAACCTATTGCTAAAATCTCTGAAGCGACTACCACAGTGCGAGGGATCTTCTATGTGCTCACATAAAATATCGTTGGAAGCTTCAATTTCCGTTAATATATTTGTATTGATTGGGTTGAATTTTATAACATTTAAAATACATTGGGTATGTCTTACAATATGTACAAATGCTTGCATCTACACATAGTACGGTTATTAGTTTGTTATTGGGTAGATAGCTATTGCCGGTACAACAGTGTGGGTATGAGTGTGTTTGAAAAGTTTTAATGTTGAGTATATGTATCATGTGTGTGTGCGGTTGGATTCTCAGTACATTGCGTGTTAATACTTTTAAATTAAAGCCAAAAACAGCTCGAAGTAACAAATTAAAATTGGAAAATAAATAACTAGGTGTTGTGACATAATTTAGGTTTATATAGAAGGCAGTCATGGCATAGGAGCAACAATGATATAGTCATTGTTGTTTTTTCAGGTTTGCTAGTACATATTCGTTGTTGATACGAATGGCCCGATCTCCATCCTTTTTACGTAGGTAAATGTTGCCATGGGCTGTCCAACAGTATTTATATTCGTTTTGCTTCGCAAAATCACGAGACAGTGCATACAGTCGTTTACTATTGGATGTCAGGTTTTCTGAGATAAATATTGGCGCTGCAGGTTCATCGGGAATCAATTGTGATGAGCTTATTAGGTTGTTGTGTGTCTTCTTATATTGCTTTACGGATAAAACAATATCCTCTTTTTTAATTGCCGACACTAATTCAACAATTATTGGTTTGGTTTTATTTGCTTTATTACCGATGCGAAACACATCTCTTATATCTGAGTTGGAGATAGGGGTATTAAGGCACACTCCAATATGTTCGACTATTTTGATAAGATCCGCTTTGGTTTCTTGTTTTCTCTGAGGCACGTTGCGTATCTCAAGGCTAGCAGAGCGTGCATTCTTCTCAAGGGCTTCTACTCTTTCTTCTAATGCCTTGATGTATTTACTGTTGTTTAAGCGTTCAGTTTCTAGTTTGATAAGCTTATCAGTCATTTCGTCATACTTGCTGGACATGAACTCAATAGACTTGAATAATTCGGAGTTTTGATCTTTTATTTCTTTGATAGCCGTGTGTACAGCAAGCAACTTTTGTTCTTGTTGACTCATAGATGTCTCCACCATACTCTTAAGTTTATTAATAGTCTCAATTATATCATCTTGATTGCTGTCCACGTTACGCCTATGTTTGCCCCTAATGTTACCGCTGCCCGCGTTTTCCGACTCCTCTACTTTCTTGACGGAGGGTATACTAGAATTGTTGTTCGGCGGTGAGCGATTGAGTGGCATGTTTTAAATTAATGCGATGCAAATTAAATTATTATTTATTTATTATACAAAAAGTTGGAGCGGTTAGTGGATTCGAACCGTCGACTAAGCAGCGTATCGTAATTATACCGCTGTGTACACCAACCAGGCCACAGTCTCTCCTATGTAAGGTGTTGAAATATTGGTAGATTTGGTGACTCCGATAAATAACTACAGTCCAAAGGTCAATAGCTAGAGACCGTTACAGATTGCTTCACTAAATGTATTATATAAAAAAAAATCACTTTGGTTTTTGTAATTGCCACTGTTTCACTCACTGTTTTATACTTGCTAGATGTTATAGTATTTAGAGTACAAGAACTTAATCACATCTCACTTTGTAGTTGTTTTTGAAGCGATTAGTCATGATTTTGGATAAAGTCACTTTTTAGCGTATTACGTACACTAAAAGTATCGCCTTCACTTGTAGTTATTAATCATGACACAATACTGTATTTTAATGTATTTCTGGTAAAGTTCACTAACTTTTGCTATTTTTCCGTAATTTATCCACACACAGTACGTACGAAGCGTAACAGTAGCGCCCTCTTCCTCTCGATATGAAACTATCATTCTTGGCGTTATTATTCTATGACCGTGACGATTACATGACAAAAGCGAGAAACGAAAATCGTATCGCTAATGTCATAATGAATTACACGGTACAATGTTATTTTACATCAATGGCTATTCATTCATCTTGGTGTGATATATCTGCCGGCGTTCCTCAGGGCGGCGTTTTATCTCCTTACTCTTCGCGTTATTCATTAACTCTATCACAGACCGTCTTATTTCTTCTCACCATCTTTACGCAGATGACCTACAAATTTATTATTCTGTACCAGCAGAACGCGTAGATGAAGCTATTGCTACAATTAATAAAGACCTTACTATAATTGCTGAATGGGCTGCGAATTTTGGTCTCATAGTGAATCCTGAGAAAACACAGGTCATTGTTATTGGCAGCCACAGGATGGTTTCCAAAGTCGATTACAGTGGACTTCCTCAAGTCCTGTTTGATGGCTGTACTATACCTTTTAGTGACAAGGTCCAGAACTTGGGAATTCTGCTTGACAGAAACCTATCCTGGGGGCCCCAATTACGGGAACTGAGTCGCAAAATATTCTCTGCTGCTGGGTCCTTGAATCGTTTACGTAACTTCCTTCCTATTCCCACTAAAATTGCTCTTGTGCAGTCTCTTCTTTTTCCTCTCCTTGACTATGCTGACGCCAGCTATCTCGATTTATCCGAAGCCCAATTTGATCAACTTGAGCGACTACAAAATTTCTGCATCCGTTTCATATTTGGACTACGTAAGTATGACCATATCTCAGAATTTCGGACTAAACTCAAGTGGTTGCCTATTCGCCTTCGCCGGAATACTCGTATTTTATCTTTGTTATATAGTGTTCTGTTCCTTCCTTCCTCACCTTCCTATCTTAAAAACCGTTTCCACTTCTTGAGTAGCACCCATACCCGATGCTTAAGATCATCAGAGAGTCTGGAATTAGAGATTCCCAAGCATGCCACTCATTTCGTTAATAAATCATTTACAGTACAGGCTTCACGCTTGTGGAACGAGTTACCTGTGTCGATAAGAAGGGCTAAATCTCTCACCATTTTTAAAAGGCTTGTGAAGCAATACTACTTGTCACTGTGATATTTTATTTCTCCTTTTTTTCTATTTATTACTGGATATTACGTATATGTTGTATTTTAGTTATGTAGTTTATGTATTATTATTATATGTAGTTACTTTTATATTAGGTATAGAATACGTAATTTTTATTATATTATAGATATAATGTTTATGTACATCTGTCCTCTAACCCCTCTTATTACCTGTAGATGACCGCCTGCTCTATTTTTCCTTCTTAACTAAGTCCATCCAAAGGTTGTCTGGAAGAAATCGCCAATTGCGATAAGACCGCCATTTGTACTTCTTATTGTTTAGCCTAGTTTATATTGTATATTTGTTATTTCCACTTTGCCTTAGATGTACAATGAAGAGTTTATAAATAAATAAATATAATAAATAAATAAAGAAAAAGCTACATTTAATAACCAAAACACAAATCAGATAAGTTATGCTTTCTGAACAGAAAATTACATACTTATTAAATGTTCAAAGCTGATAATCGCCACCGTAAACCCAGTGAAAAGACAATAAGTAATATTCAACAACTAAATAGATAATATTACCGTGACTAAATTCTGCTGCATCATCATGTTGACCTACATTCGACGGTTCCGAGCTCCACATTTCGGAGCTAGGCTAGTAGGAAGTTGGGGAGCTATTTGGAACTGAGTGTCGTATTAAGGCATGAATGTGGGAACTCGACTGCATCTACTAACCACAACACAGATTTCAATTCTTTGCAATACACGGTGGCTTGGTCCGCTATGGAACTGTTGACCCGTTAAGAACTAATAATAACCGAGCGGCGGGTACAATAGGCGTACCAAGCAAAACCGAGCGGTTTCGTTAAATCAGCGAAGTGAAAAGAATCCTTGAGTTGGATCCGCGCCCAGACTTGTTGAGATTGCAGCAATTTATCCCGCCTGTGACGTTTTAGATGTGGTATAGTGTTAACGTTACGCCGGGCTTGGTATGTCATGCTCTTAGCGTGGAGATGACTTGATACTATCAAGAATTCCCGACTCAAACTTAGAATCGCAAAACGGAACGTAAAACAATTATAATATTACTAAGTATTGCTCGCGGCTTTGCCCGCGTGAAAAGCCTTTCCCGCTGCAAAAGTCCCTAAAACGCCATCTATTTAAAAATTAAGATGAAAAATATTTATTATTTTTCATGGGACCAATTACCGGGATAAAAAGTAGCCTATATGTTAATCCAAGACATGGTCTACCCGTGCGCCAATTTTGTTCAAAATCCGTTCAGCTGTTTCTGCGTTTAAGTACTTTTGACAAACATACAAACATCCAAACATTTTCATAAACTTTCGCAGTTATAATACTAGTAAAAAGTAATATTAACATAAATAAAAGAGAAACATAACATTAAATTTGGTACTTATCTAATAATATTAGCCAAAGCAAAGTTCAACACCAGACACAGTTACAACAAAACCCCCAACCGCCAACATCTATAACCCATTTTGAAACAATCACAGACGTAACAAGATTGCACAAGTCACACTTCTTGTACGTAACAAAGTCCCAGCACCCCAGTAAATCAGTTTTATACGGATTTATACGTGGCTAACTAACACATATAATGCGGGAAGCGTGTGGCGTACAGTGGCCAGCGACTCTAATGGCTTCCATTACGTTGCTTGCCACCTGCGCTAATGGCTCAGAAATATTTAATTGATGAGAGCTGTACAGATTTCCCCATATCACATTTTTCATCGATTCGTTAGTGTTTTATGTCTCTTTTTCTAGACGTGAATGGTGTTTAAACGACGAATTGCTATTATGCCAATGTTTTAAATTATTTTTTAGTTCGTGGTTAATACTTAAGTTATTGTATGTTCATTCTTAATGGTTCTAGTTTTTGTAACAAGGTATGGTTTTTTATTTAGCCCAGACTTTCTAGGTAAATAAAATTCCCTGCTTAGCCCGGAGTCTGAATACGATGACAATCCAGATTACCGCGAACAAAAAGGGCTGACAGTAGCAATGCCTCCAAGACTTTATTTAAAGTGCATAAGTGTTAAGTGCCGTACTAACGCCGGAGAGCGAGCACCTCTTCGTCGTCTTGTACAAACATACAACGCACATTTTCTTGATTTAGACATATTTTCGTTATCAAGCCAAAAATTTAAAAATTCGGCAATTAATTTATTGTTAGCGTAGGTTCAACGGCTGTGCATTGTTTGCCTTCCTTCATTAGTACCTATATTTAATTAATTTTTCTTTTGTTAATCTGTGGACATTGGTGTGGGTTGTATGTTTATATACTTTAATATAAGTTAAAAACTAAAATTTTACTGTAACATACAACTGTTTTTTGTCCCTAATAAATAAATAAATAAATAAATAAATAAATAATATTCTATACAACGAACCATACACGCTATTAATTACTTTTTGGGCATTCTAAGTTCTTTTCGATGTTTTGCGTCGAACCTTATGACTATGAAACATAAATTAACGGGCTATTTTATTATCACTTACACCAACAAATTTCTAACTATATAATCCGTTTTTTTTTTTATTGCTTCTGATTGACGAAACGAGCATGCCTTTCTCTTGATGGTAAGCGATACGACCGACCATAAACAGTAGCAATACCATACAGAACTTTTAATTACAAAGTGCTGCGTCGCACACTACCGTGGTCATCACCCTGAGACAATAGATGTAAGTTTCATAATGCCCAGTACTTAATTACACTGGGTACAATGTCCTTCAAACCGGAACACAACAGAGCATGCACACTGCTGCTTGGCTGTAGAAATAGACATTGCGGGTGGTAACTACCCAGACGGCCCCTTGCATACGAGAGACCTAAAACCAGTCATTATTAAAATAATTTTCCAACTAATAATAATAATTACCAAATATAGCAACACGCTGTTTTGCGTTTACCCAACTAATCAACGACTGCTACTTACCTGAAACTAGACCGTAAACATTTTAGTCGTCCATACATTAATTCGAACTAAACCAAATCTGCTATTTATTGAAACAGTGATCTAAAACAAATTCTCATCACGGTTTCCCATTTCTGTTTGTATAGTATCAGCTAGCTAAACCGAATTCCGTAGTGGAACGGTTTTCATTTGCTAATTACTTAAAAGGGGTATTGTTTGTGCAATTTGCTTTTGTAAATAAACGGTTAGGTATAGGCATTATAGGCACCGGGAGTATAGACTACGGCTTACGGTTTTTATAATTATGAACACAAATTAAAAACAACTAAGTACGTAGGTACTACCCTTAAATTTATTTAAAGGCAAGAACAATACCAATAGGTATACCTAACAATACAAATACGAAATAAAGTTCTACTGCAGTAAAACGTAAAAATTGTATGGGTTATTCTTAATCGGATCCACTTATCGACCACCAAGCTTTCCCCGAACAAACACTTAATAAATTAATTAACCCAGGCATCATAATAATGCGGTGAATTAGCACGTTGTTCCACGCGTGTTGTTACATTTCCGCTGGAGGCGTGAAATGTCCGGTGGCATGCATTGTTGTATGTAGAATGCATTAAGGCTTAAGCTGTTTTTTTATTTTAATTTATATCAGTTAACCCGTTGATTAATTATATATATATATATTATATAATTAATCAAAGAGTTAACCCGTATACACAATTTAAGTTTAAAATTAAATTCCAATAGATAATAATAGATGCCAAGAGCGTCTTTTGAAATTCGAGGGCCCTTTAGTCTCCTACTTAGTGAGACGGGCCGCAAGGTAGCATGGTGCTGGAACGATTCCGAGCAGCTAATATCTTAGTGCAACAAGATATCCCGGGGCCGTCTCGTAAGCCCTGGAGAAGGCCACGCGGGTTTTGGTCGGCATACCTGTGTAGGTTGTACATAGTGTTAGGGACTCGCCCAATGCTCGCTCGGACGATGCCATACTCCCGAGCGTCGACATAGGAGCCAAAGACCTATTGTTTACTCTGTCTACAATGCGTTGCATCCAAAGTTGCATCTTTATGCGCGAAAGTTTGTAAAATGGATGTATGGATGTCTGTTACTCTTTGACGCAAATTACTGAACGGATTTCGATGAAATTTGGCACACGAGTAGATCATGTCCTGGACTAACACATAGGCTACTTTTTATCCCGGGAAAATATAAAGCGGGACTTTTATCCCGGGCAAACTTAATCACGCGGGCGGAGCCGCAGGCAAAAGCTAGTATAGTATTTATTTTTTTAGTTTTGTTTTCTCCTTCATAAAAGGAGAAGGCCAAGGCGCTTAGCCATGCAGCCTAGTCTGTTGTATTTTTTCCACATATTCTAAGGACTTTTTTAAATTCAAAGGCCGGAGCCATGTCTGTATTTGTGATAATAATATGCCGAAGCTTTGGTAAATACTCAAAGGGCCGAAACCATGAATGCAATTATCTCAAACAATAAAGGCTGAAGCCACGTTTGGCTGTTTTTTTTTTTGTCTTCAGTGGTATGTCGTAGTAAAGCAGTGGGTAGTGGGTACCTTACCAAGACTTTATCGATGAGTTTTGGCGACAACAAAAAAACACTTGATTAGCACAGTTATTTCAATTAGGCATGGGTCGTACTTGCAAAATAGTGAACCAGGGCTTACAAGTACGTGCCTTTAAAAATCAGCGCCAAAAACCAGGGTTCGAAGTACTTCCAAGTATTTTCCTTCTGCATAGGAAATTAATCCGTGTCTCGATACAAATAAGGAATGAAATCGCGTTCACAAATAAAAAAAAAAAGTAATACTTCGAATCTATAAATACTAAGTATTTTCTTTCTGTATAGGAAATTGATCCGTGTACCAATAGTTATAAAGAGCATAATCGCGTTTCAAAATAAAGTACTTATAGCACTTGGATAGTCGAAATCGAAATACTTTCAAGTATTTTCTTACTTTCAATAAGGAGCACAATCACGTTAACAAATACAATATTTCAATACTTGCATAGGAAATTGTTCACTGGGTGTGTTGAAATAAAAACCATAATTGCATTTGCGGACAACGACGCCTGAGCGCGGACGCAGCGCAGCGGGCCGAGGCAAGGTCACGTGACTCGTTCGTGTCACGAGAGAGTAGCCAAGTAAAATACTTTCAGGCCTTGCAAGTATTTCGGGTCGGCACCTTCCGCGTACTTGCAAATAAATACCTGGTCGCGTAAATACGTACCACCCCTAATTTCAATTCACTTAATTTGAGCCCTTTAATAGAACTATATTGGATAATATATACCATTCTTAGAATAATAACACATAGAAACCGTGAACATACACGCTTAGTGAGGCAAGTAAAACTAGGCTATTTAGCCTAGTAACCAAACATCCCGCGTCAGTGCTCAAGGCCGAATCGTAGCGCTAGCAGCTCTCGATATTTTATTTTAAAATGATGGTTTGTGCAATAAACTGATGTCACAGTATCTCGGATAATTTTAAGAAACATTGTAACATAACATTTCACATGCAATTATTACGATTAATCTAATATTTTGACATAAAATAATAGCTAAAGCAAAAACAATAATTCAAAATTTTTATAGACACCATTATATCAAAATGTTGCCAAAAAAAAAAAGAAAATTGATACCCCAAATGTTGATGTTCATATTCTAAAATTAATATGTTTCTAAAATTAACTTATTTAATTGGTACCTTGGAGTTTTGGCGGGAACTTGGTAGTGTCATGAGGTGCTCTTGTTTTAATTCATTATTTTGGTGATACTTAGTGTTATATTGCATAATTATGGTGGTATATTATCCAATATAGTTCTATTAAAGGGCTCAAATGAAGTGAATTGAAATAACTGTGCTAGTCAAGTGTTTGTTTTGTTGCCGCCAAAACTCCTCGATAAAGTCTTGGTAAGGTAGCCACTGCTTTACTTCGACATGGTACTACTACTACTGAGGATAACAAAGAAACAATATTATATATGTAACTTCCAAAAACTTTGACACTGGCAGATGCGCAAACCGCGCATTGCCAAAGAGAAAAAAAAAAAAAAATTGGTACTTTGCATGCTTTGGCATTGTGTTGCCAGTATTATGAAAATAATATTTTTCTGTTGAGTTGATTTTAATTGAGATTTCAAATTTTAACAAGCTTATATTATTATTTTAAATGAAAATAGTTCTAAAATAAGGACATCTGTATCTTTTCTTTTTTAGAAATTATGAGGTTATCATTTATAATTTTAACTTTTAATTTCGTCTTTTTTTCAGCAGACGTAAGCACTAAGCTTCAAATGACGTCAATTATACGGTTGAATGGTGAATGGTGATGCTGCCTTTTTTGGCTATGATTCGCAAAAGAACCGTAATAAAATAGAACCAGATACATTTGACATTATTGACATAAATAAAGGCATTCATTCATATCATCATCATAAAACTAGAATGGAGGCAAAGGTAAATACCACAGTCAACCGTTTAATTCACGTCATCAACGTAATTTGTTTTTAATTTGGTATTGTTTTGGTCATTCTAAGGGATTTATTTTATTATTTTTTATTTCAGATTTTTATCATTATAATTAAGGAAAAAGTAATCCCTTACTGTGAACAATAATAATAATTCCCTAATTAAATAATGACTTAAGGTTTTGGGGAAAATACGATACCACTAGCAACATTATTTGCACCCTTGTGTGCGTGTGGCAGAACGTCAATACGTGTGGCCTACGCCTACATCAATGAGTTTTATGCTTCACACTTGACAGTTCTTGATATGAAACTATCATTCTTGGCGTTACTATTCTATGCCACCATTATTATGCAATATAACACTATTTATCACCAAAATAATTAATTAAAACAAGAGCACCTCATGACTCTTCCAGGTTCCCGCCAAAACTCCCGCTAGTATAGTCGCAAGTGGCAACACTAACTGCGAAATTTTGACAAGGAACTGAATGACGTGCGGTGTTTTTCAGCAAATCTTAGATTTTTAATAATTTTATTACAAATGTTATATTAAACATCAGTGAATACAATCAGAAGAAGAGCAGAAAAAACTTAGTACGTCATCAATATGTCTCATCAGACCGGTATTCAAGGTATGGAAAATCTTGAGTTGTTGAAAAAATATCGAAAATTTAACTGTGTATTTTATCTTTGTTACTATAATAAAAATGTATTGATAAACATCTCTATAGACATTACTATCTTTCTACACACAAAACAACATGGCTTGATTTTTGGATATTGACCAAAAACTTGAAGTTACGTCAAAGGCCACCCACCCAATATTCGTTTGAATTCATATCCTTATTTAGCTCCTTATGTATAGAATCTTTCGATCTTTGCAACACTTATTATGACATGCGCAAAAATGAGAAGCCTAAACAATAATACAGCACTGTTACAAAGTTACTAATAAGAGCTCCCAACATTAAACACATTACTACTCAAAGCAAAATAATAATCTATTTACAGAATATAGGGAGATTAAAATGGAATTTTAATGTTCTGTTCCAGCAAATGCTGAATTAAAAAAATATATTAGCAAATGTCGGGATGGAAAAATTAGGGTGGTCAAAGTCATAATTGAAAATGGTAAGTATGTTATGTTACAATTACAATAAGATATTTGTTCTATTATATAACTTGTTGTATATATGTATATAGATATAGGTATATATTTTATGTTGTAAGTATTGGATCAATCAAAACTTAGTTATGTTATCAATATTAGATAAGTGGCTACAAGAATGGCGAATAAAAGCAAGTACATCTAAATCCACTCATGTCACCTTTGCCCTAAGAAAGGGAAATTTCCCGCAAGTAACATTGGGAAATAAGACGCTTCCCCAGATGGACTCCATCAGATATCTTGGCATGCACCTGGATAGGAGACTGACCTGGAAAAACTATTTAAAAACAAAGAGAGATGAGATAAATATGCGCTTCAAAAAAATGTACCGGTTGATGGCACGCAACTCAAAACTCTCAGTAGACAACAAGCTAATTATATACAAGGCTGTGTTAAAACCCATTTGGATGTATGGGATACAACTGTGGGGAAGCGCATGCAACTCCAGTATTAGCATTATACAAAGGCTGCAGAATGGAATCCTGCGCACCATAGCAAATGCACCATGGTTCATTACCAACGCTGAGATCCATGAAGCCTTAAATGTCACCACAGTCAAGGAGGAGATATAGATATCCTCCTTAAGGTACAAAGATCGACACGCAGATCATCCTAACGACCTGGCAACTAAGCTGCTCCAAATCAGTTACCACAAGCGCCTGAAACGGAAAGACATCCAAAGCCTTGGTGCTTAATTTCATTCAGAGTCGTTCCCTCATTGGAGGGCTCTCTGGTACATGCGAAATGAAGAAAGAACATATCTGCTCATAGTTTATGACTGATTGCAGATTACCAAAGAAAACAAAAAAAAAATGTTATCAATATTGACATAATTATTGAGTTGAAATTATAAAGGTAGGCACTTACTACCCGTTGTACATATATGGTGTTAACAAAATTACCTGGTATTTTGTTTTCCTTCGAAGTGCAATATGTCACTGCTGCTTTGTGTTAAAAATAGATAAAGTAATGGTTCATTAAATAGATGTACATATGACAAAGAAAACTTGCATTTACTATAAAATTAATACATGTAAAAGTAAGCCATTTTATTTTTAATTCCAGAACAGCTGGTAATGGCTAAACATCACTCAACAAAGGGATCATGGGAACAAGACTTTGACAAATATGTTCCAAGTTTGATTGTTGAAGATTTACCATGTTATATATTGTATAGGTATGAATACAAATTTAATTATGAAAAGAATTTTATTACCAGCTGAATAAATATGATTAATTTTAGTACATTATTTTATGGTATTTTTTATTATTATTTTAGAGAATTTGATCTTTCTCATGTTAGGTGATTTTGTTAGCTGCATGTCTTAAACTCTTTAGATTTTAAGTGTGGTTTCTGTTAGATTAGTTTTTCATATGACTAACTTAGCACCAAATATTTTTACTCATTTCAATAGACCCTGCCAGTCAAATTTAAATAATACTCTAGACATGAATCTAATATCTGAATTATTCTTTTAATGCTTTGTGTATGTATAAGTCTCTTGCACGCAACTATAAATTAGAACATTTGTATACCAATATTTGATGTAATTTCAGATTTGACTCAAAGAACTCTCTAGGTCATGAGTGGTTGCTTCTGAGTTGGTCGCCTGACAGTGCACCCGTCAGGCACAAGATGTTATATGCTTCCACTAAAGCAACACTTAAACAGGAATTTGGTTCCGCTCACATAAAAGATGAGATGCATGCTACAGTGAAGGTAAGATTCAACTTATAAATTCATTAAAGGTCTCTTTTGGATGTTTCTTATAGTCTTAAATGCCAAAGTTTCATCTTAATAAAACTGCCTTTCAGATTTTATCGCGGTTTTTTATTTTATTTTAATCCCAACATTTCGAAAACTGCAGCCTTTGTGGTCATTATATAGTAACTTCGCCTTTTTAGACGACCAACACCTCAGTCCGCCCTGTGAACATAAAGGCTGCAAAGGCTTCGAAATGTCAGAAAAAAAAAAAACAAAACATCCGAAAACTAGTTTTATTTCGATGTCGTAACATCTGCATAAAAATAAAAAACCGTTATGACAGTGTTTACTATTTTATTATAATTGTCATTTGAAATATTAATTGCTTCCATTTTCACAATTGAATATTTTAATTGCCTCCATAATTGCGTTATATGGATTCATGGAGCTAAATCTATCTGTTTTTCAGGATGAAGTGAGTTTGAAAGGCTATAAAGCTCATTTAAGTGGAGTGAGTGCTCCTGCACCACTCACTGACCGAGAGGAAGCCCTCAAAGAACTGCAAGAGAGTGAGCCGCATACCAACTATGGAACAGACTCTAGGTATATTTTCCTTCATTTTTTGGCCCTCAAAATGTGAATAACCGATTGAGGTATATTCTAGACTAGTATTGCTTGCGGCTCCGCCCGCGTGAAAAAGTATTTCCAGGATAAAAAGTAGTCTATAGCACTCAGGAGTTATGTAGCTTCCTATTAGTGGAAGAATGTTCAAAATCGGTTCAGTAGTTTTTGAGATTAGCATGTTCAACCTAACAAACAAACAAACTCTTTAGCTTTATAAGTATATACTTTGTTCAGCTACTTATGCTGCTGACTGTACATTGAAGTTGGCCTGTGGGATAAAATTCATTATTCATCACATAAATCTGTAATTTTACCAAGTGTTCATTTTTTATTCTCTATATGTGAAAATATTTAAGTCCATTTTACGCAGTGGTGCTCTATCAAAAAATAAAAACATTTTGTAATAACAACCCACAAACAAATTGGTTACGGTAATACTACAACTATAGTAACAAGTATTTAAATTATCTTTTAAGGCAATCAACTATGGGTGGCGTGGCATTTCCCATAACAGATGCGGCGAAACAGGGCATTATCGATCTCCAAAAAGGTTCCTATAACTACTTACAATTTAAAATAGGTAAGTACAACGCAACTATTAACTAAAAACAATAATAAAACTAAAATTCCAACCACTAATTAATTTGAAAATAATTTACATAGTACATACTTTTAGACTGCCTCAGTGGCGTAGTTGTAGTACAGTACGACTGCAATGCTGAGGTCTCGGGTTTGATCCCCGGGTCGGGCAGAGTGATATTGGATTTTTCTAATCAGTATCAGCTCTGAGTTTGGAATTTGTGCCCGATATGGCGATAGGCTCGCCCTCTATCACATCATGGGACGGAATACGCACGGCGAAAAGTGGGTGCACTAGTTGCGCCTCTGCCTACCTCTTCGGGGATAAAAGGCGTGAGTATGCGTACATACTTTTAGAACTTCACTGAAGTTTTGTTATATGAATTTTCAGATATAGAGGAAGAAAAAATCCATTTGTCTAAAGCTACTAAAATATCTCTAGTGGAGTTACCTCAACAAGTTCCCAGTGACCAAGCTAGATACCATTTATACATCTTTCAACACACACATGAAGGCGATCATATGGATAGTATAGGTAATTTACAATATTACAGATTAAGATATAAACTTTGCTAGAAAGATCCCACTTTCTTGTGTGGAGAAACATATTGTAAATGCCGTCAAAATATGTGTTCAAAAACTCTATTACAAAAAAATATTGTTACAGTACAGTTATCTTTGGCTACAATACGTAACTTAAAATTTTAGCCTGGCTTATTAATCCCTGAAAGCCTGCGGTGGACACCGGTGTCCATTTATAGCTATATATAAGCGGGTGTTGACGGGTTAATTAAGGTCTGGGTTATTTGTTGTTGTACTTTAATTATAGTAACTGTGCATTTCTTTTTATATCATGGTAAAATGTTAAGCTTAACTAAACAAGTGCAAGAAGCTCATCTCAAACTTTTTCTTGGACCACCTTGCCTGTAAAGGGTTTTTTTTTTATTTTATTAATTTTATGGAGTGGTGACAATGCTTTATTATAATTTCAGTATTCATCTACTCAATGCCTGGCTACAATTGTAGCATTAAAGAAAGAATGATGTATTCCAGCTGCAAGGGACAGTTCTTAGAAATCATTGAAAAGATGGGACTTGAAGTGGCCAAACGGGTAAGATTTTCCTTTTAAAAATGTCCTTTTTGGTTATACATTTGTTTATTTATAAACTAAAATCCCTTCCTAGCCGATTTTGGCCACGGCGGCCAATCTCAACGGAGATCAGCCAGGTACGCAGGAGATATTATAGTGCACAAGTATGTGCGCAATACACAGGTGCACTCGCTATTCCTTCACTCTCATAGTTCGGTGAGACGGCAATCCGACATGACCGGAGAGAGATGAGCCGCAGGACCAACGGCTTTACGTGCTTTCCGAGGCACGGGGGTATCACACCGCCAACTTCCTGACTCCTAGCTGTGACCGAGCAATTTTTAAGATAGAAAAATCCAGTCACAATGTTTTTGGCCTGACCCGGGATTCGGTCCTAGGACCTCAGTACGCAAATCGTACTCGTAACGTGTACGCAATACAACTACGCCACCGAGGCAGTCATTTATAAACTACATAGTATATGAATCCTCATTTTAAGATAAAACTATGAACTAACAAAAAAAAACATTCAAATAAAAAAAAGTATCAAAAGAACTCAAAAAAATTAACGTGAAATTTTTTTGAATAAATTACAATGTTCAATGTTATTACAGTTAGAAATCGACGAAGGCAAAGAGCTGACAGAGGAATATCTTTACGACGAAATCCATCCTAAAAGAAATCTGCACCGCCCGGCATTCGCTAAACCGAAGGGTCCTCCGAATAGAGGCGCGAAACGTATCACCAAGTCTCAGAGTACTCAATAAAGATTTCTTAGATGATTTGCAATGTTGCCAGGTATAAAGAATTTGTAACCCTGTCGGATCATAGTGGAAACCATTTGTCCAAATGGCGAGCAATAAAAATTTAAACCAAGCAGTAATTCTGAGACTAGTAAAGAGCGCCTTATTGGGCAAGAAAACTGAAATTATTTTGGAATCAACAACAGATGGTATTTTGAACAACAAAAAAAATCTCTATACCACTATATTTTGATTGAAGTAATAAATACGCAGTTTTCTACCCAACTGTCACATTAAATGGAATTGTCAAGAGCAATTTTCCCTTTGCTAGTCAATAAAGTTGTTTTAAATTCCCCCATACCTTTCAATATACCAATTTATAATAAATGTTACATTGTAAACAGGGAATTTACTATTGCAATATACAATATGTTATGTAGAAAGTTGAATTGTCGAACACAAGAATTCTCTGTGATTATAAGTATTTGAAACAAATAAGCAATTATAATATTCTATAAATATTGATTATAAGTATAACGAATCACTGTATAAAATAATCATAATCGATTAGTGACACAAATGGAAGTACATGTTTAAAATATAGATTTTTTTTATTAGAAATATTAGATAAACTTTATGCAGTAAGGAAAGAAGACTGTTAGTTTGTGCAATGTATTGTCCAATTGATTGGTTGATTTTACAATGATTAGATGATTATATTTCTTTATTATAAATATGTATTGTTGCTTTCATTATTATTTTCTTATAATGGATTTATGATGTTGCTGGCTTTTATTTAAACTTTTTATAGGCTTATTTTTTTGTATCAAAATGATTATATTCTTAGTAGACACTTATAAAAAGTAATAAAAGTATTAATTAAGTGATAAAATATCGTTATGAATGCATGTATGTTCAATGTAGTGTTTATTGTATAAGAAATTTAGCTTCTTTGTAATCTTCGATTTAAACTTATTACTGTTTTATATACTTTCTAAAATCTATTTTCAATATTTTCATAAATTTTAGAAATGATTTTATTAGCTTTTATAATAAATTTGATACTACAAATAAGGTGCATGTCAAATGTCCAGTATGAATTAAGGAAATTATATCATCTATTATATCCAAGCTCAACTATTTATACTAATTTAAGTCTTATTTCTTATATGCATAAGGGCTGTTATAAAAATGATCTTATGGTTATTCTAGATTTCATTATTTCTACATTCGGTTGATAATTGAAAATTAATATATTGAGATCTATTTGAATATACGTACAAAATTGAAACAATAAATTTCGGCTATATAATTAAATGATCACAGCAGTACCTAGATTGTAATATATTTTGTTAAATTCAATCTGTTTGTTTTCACGGTTTCTATTTAATTTCTAATTGTGTTCCCTGAATGTTTTCTTGCCATATACATACATATTAAATAGTCAATAATTTTATTCTGAATGGCACTTAGATTAATTTTATGGAATCTTCATTTTAAATTGTATAGGTAATACAAGGTTGCAATAAATTTCTATTATCGTAAAATAATTACGTAAAGTTGTTTCCAGTTTACATAATTCGCGGATTGATGCACAAAGATGTATATACGTCATTCTATTTTTGTATCTCCTCTCTATGTATTACGAACATAGTATAAAATATAAGTGATGTGCAATGTATGTACTCGTACGTGTCAATAAAATGCTTTTATTTAAATGTTTGTTTTATTTGGTCAATATAGTTGATGTGCTCATTAAATCCCTCGCCTCGGTGGCGTAATTGTATTACGGTACGACTGCAAGGCTGAGGTCTCGGGTTCGATCCCCGGGTCGGGCAAAGTGATATTGGATTTTTCTATTCAGTATCAGCCCGGAGTCTGGAATTTGTGCCCGATATGGCGATAGGCTCGCCCCCTATCACATCATGGGACGGAAAACGCTTGGCGAAAAGTGGGTGCACTAGTTGCGCCTCTGCCTACCCCTTCGGGGATAAAAGGCGTGAGCATGCATGCGTATTAAATCCCATGAGCGTATATAAGGGAGGGGGGTTCAGGGGGTCCGGACCATCGCCCCTTAGCTTCTAAAATGATCAGGGTACCAAACATGTCCACCTCATATATTACGGGGCGGGGGGGTGTCATGCAAGGCAAGAACCCACGCCACAATTTTATTTATATCGTGTATAAATATATATGTTTATATATTTTTAGCCCCATGTGAAAGCTATAGCTACGCCCGTGGTAAATTCTAATGCCGGTTACAGATCAAGCGAATGCTGTGTGTGCTTGGATCTATTATGCTCTCCGTAGGATTATATATTGTGTTTATTTATTGCTCTTTAACGTTCCGACACGGAGTTGAACGAACGTGTTCGTTCACTTGTTCTGTACCCGGCGTACGCGTTACGAGTACAATTTGCGCGCTGAGGGCCTGGGTTCGAATCCTGGGTCGGGCCAAAAACATTGTGACTGGGTTTTTCCATCTTAAAAATTACTCAGTCGCAGGTCGGAGTCAGGAAGTTAGCGGTGTGATACCCCCGTGCCTCGGAAAGCACGTAAAGCCGTTGGTCCTGCGCCTGATCTCTCCGGTCATGTCGGATTGCCGTCTCACCGGACTATGAGAGTAAAGGAATAGCGAGTGCACCCTGTGTATTGCGCACACACTTGTGCACTATAATATCTCCTGCGTATCTGGCTGATCTCTGTTGAGATTGGCCGCCGTGGCCGAAATCGGCTAGAAAGGGTATAGGTATATCTGTACCCGGCATGATTGTGCATTGTGATAAAATGTACGTTTTACCCATTAGATACATTATGTCGACGCAGTCCATTTAATTAAGTTAAAATTTACTTATTGATTGGGTTATTGTAAATTTTAATTGAATTTTAAGTTACTAGCATTGATTAGACAAGAAGTTTCGAAATTAAATGAAACAAGGCGGAAACAACTTTTCTTATAAAAAATATTACCTAATTGTTTTTACCCGTAAAAAAATGGGATTAATGAAATGTCTGTAAACTATTAATGAATTAGTGGGTTAAAATAACTACGGTTTACTACTTATAATAAGTGGAAATTGTATTGATTTCCTGTAACATGCTATGAATATAGTGATTTGCTCTGGTGATTTGAATTAATATATTTGGTGAGTTCGTCATGTAGGTAAGTTGTAACTGCCTCGGTGGCGTAGTTGTACTGCGATAGCCGATACGAATGCAGTGCTGAGGTGTCGGGTTCGATAGCGCTTCGCTTAGTGATATCTGAAGTTAAAGTAATCGGATACCGAGATTTGTGCTTGATATGACGAATACACAGTGAAAAGTGCGGAGATGCGCCTCTGCTTATTCCTTCGGAGTTAGGAAGCGTGAGTACGAGTTCGTGGCGTAAGCTCAGGCTTCGCCAGAAGCAGGTTGTCTTAATACATGAGTACCCGCCCCCCGAGGCAATTCTTGTGCTTTGGGTCTTCACACCCAATGCACGCCCATGCGCGGGGGGACATTAGTCGCGGGCCGAGGCACACAGTTCAGTGTGTATACCTCTTGGTTGTAAAACACATTGAGGCCTAAAAGGGCCCGCGAACATTTCCTGGCACCCTCTCTTTCCGCTCATCCTGCGAACCTTCCTCCCTTCCCCCACCTTCCCATCCATACTTCTCTCCACTTCCTTCCCAGGCCCCTGCAGTCGTGAAGCCGGGGGACTCCAGTATCCCATTAGCAGGTTTCCCCCGGTGTTGACTGCAGGATCGCCTACCCAAAAAAAAAAAAATACATGAGTACCTTTTACTTCATTAGCAAATTGTGATTATTGGTTGTTATTTTGAAGTTATTATGTAATTATCAATATGAATTTTTCAGAATGTGAATGATTCACTCTAGTGGTGAAGGTAGATTGAGTGAAGTCACTATTTTTAAAACCATGCTGGAACTTGTCCGCTGTTATATGTAGATAGGTACTTATAAATCATTATCATTATTAAAATATGATCTACTTATAACTTCACCGAAAATATTAAAATACTAGCTTTTGCCCGCAGCCCCGCCCGCGTGAATGAGATTTTCCGGGATAAAAGTCCCGCTTTATACTTACCCGTGATAAAAAGTAGGTAGCATATGTGTTAATCCAGGACATGATCTACCCGTGTGCCAAATTTCATCGAAATCCGTTCAGTAGTTTTTGCGTGAAAGAGTAACAAAAATACAGACATCCATACATTCTTACAAACTCTTGCGTTTATAAAATTAGTAGGATTTACTTACCTATTACTCTCGATTGCCTTAAAAATTGCGAAGAAAAAATGTGATGTCCCGAAAAAATTTAAGTACAATGAGCTGTTGCTTCTAATCTGTCTACACGGAGATATTTACATTACAGGCTTTTCAACCCGTGCGAGAATCAACTAATCTTTGCGACTGTTTACGTACCTCAGGCAGGGATATAAAGCAGAAGTTACACAAGGAGAGTTTTTCGAGCGGCAGTTTCTTGCTATGCGATAATCTATCGCCTAGTGTAAACAAACGGTGCGATTGTCGCCTCTCGAAAGCAAGTATCGCCCTATAAACTCTCCTTGGTCACCGCGTGTAAACAAATCGTACAAATCTATCCATTTAAATTTCGAATGGCTAGTCTCGTACAAAATTCAGTACAGACCGATTCGTTCGAAGCTCGCATCAACACTTGCGAATCTCGCCCAAGTAGTGTTTACACTAGGGTCACTAGGCGAGACGCGTATGCAAATAATAATAATAATAATCACCCTACGGACACTTGCCTGTAGTGTAAATAATTTAAGAGGAGCGAGTCTTGCCTTTGACACTCGATTCCGATTCTCGCTTTATTGCTACGAGTTTTTGCCGGTAAACAACCCCAGGAGAGAATCGTATGAAGTGTTCTCGCATACGATAAAAGCTTACGATTTTTTGCCGCTCGTATTCGAGAAACTCTTGTGTAAATGACGCTTAATGTTTTTTCTAGTTTCGAAAATCGTATGTTCGAGAAACTTTTCGCATTTAAATGAGCCTTTATGTGCTATAAGGTGTCTGATTTAGGATGCGGAAGCAAACACTATTTTTTGGTTAGGTTTAAATAATAATAATAGATAGCTTTTATTATGTACCAGACTATCAGGGCATAGACTGCTATGCGTTATGCCTAAATTCTTTCGACGTAACTTTCAGAATAGAGTAGGTAGAGAAGCATCTTCTTCTTCTCAATAGTAGGTAAATACCTAACCTAGGTAGATACCTTTACCTATATTAAAATTCATGATTATTTATTTATTCAAGACTACTCTAAATTAAAAAGACAAAATATAAACAATATAATTTATTAACATCTACAAGTTATTAAAGTTATTTACATAGTATTTTAAATTATATAATATAAAATCGGCTTTTTAGTCAATATGTTCTACAGTTTGTTTGCCCTTTTCATCCACTAAGTGTTCATGGTGCCTTGTCAGATCGTCGTGCCTTATCTTTGCGGATTTATCGAGTGCCTGATTGAATTGGTCTTCCCTGTAACAAAAAGAAAATACTTACTAAAGACTATATGCCGTGTAGGTAGTTGTGACTGCCTCGGTGGCGTATTTGTATTACGGTACGACTGCAATGCTGAAGTCTCCGGTTCGATCCCCGGGTCGGGTAAATTGATATTGGGTTTTGTACTCTGTATTAGCCCGTAATGTGGAATTTGTGCCCGATATGGCGATAGGCTCACCTTCCTATCACATCATGGGACGGAATACGCACGGCGAAAAGTGGGTGCACTAGTTGCGCCTCTGCCTACGCCTCCGGGGATAAAGGGCGTGAGTGTGTATGTATGTTAATTGGCTATTGTTGTTTCTTTTTTATTGCATTGAATCACGAGACGAGCATGTCGTTCGCCTGATGGTAAGCGATACGACCACCCATAAACAGTAGCAACACCATTCAGCACCTTGAGTTACAAAGTACTGTGTGGCATTCCATTGCGCTCGTCATTCTGAGACATAAGATGTTAGTCTCAATATGTCCAGTAGTTACACTGGCTACAATGTCCTTCAAACCGAAACACAACAGTGCATGCACACTGCTGCTTGGCGGTAGAAATAGATATTGCGGTGGTACACACCCAGACGGAATCTTACAAATGAGAGACCTACCACCAGTAAAATATCAACAGAATAGAAAGTTTTTGGTAACACAACAATGAGGTATTAAATATATTTATAATAATATTTGTAAGATGACTTGGTTTTATCTGTCCATCCATGTGACTTCAAAATACAAATTAATTTATTGGTTCTCGAAACAGTATAATTTACCTTGCTTCTTTAACTTTGTAAAGTGCTCTCCTAATATCTTCCATTGAAAACCCAGTTATTTTAAGTAATCCTATAATGGCTAGTCCCGCAAAAGTACTCAATGTAGCACCTGGAACATATAAAAATAATCATGATACACATAAATTAACAACTTAGTATTCTGCTCGCGGCTCCGCCCGCGTGAATGAGTTTTTCCGGGATAAAAGTCCCGCTTTATATTTCCTCGGGATGAAAAGTAGCCTATGTTAGTCGCTGACTTGCCCCCTATTACATCACGGAATGATGTGATGTAGCCTTTTGTTCCGAGCTGGTTCCTCTTTATTTGTTCTTATGGTTTATAAAATGTCCCTTAGCTCGGTGTGTCGTTTGACATAGGCCTCCTCCAACTGCTTCCATTGTTCTCTGTCTGCCGAGACTCTTGTTCACGGACAATTGTACACGGACGGTTGTTTTACATCACGGAATACGCACGGCGAAAAGTGTGTGCATTAGTTGCGCCTGTGCCTACCCCTTCGGGGATAAAAGGCGTGAGTGTATGTATGTATGTATATACATACATACATACTCATATACATACGTATTAATATTTTTTTTTAAATTTACTCCTATTAATAAAAGTATCTTTAGTAATGTCCTAGGTTCAAAGAATGCCCATGAATTCAATTTCACCCAATATAAAAATTATCTTATTTTACTCTTAATTAAAATATGTTGGATATTTAAAATACAGACCCAAAGCAGCTCCAACAAATGTTGCCGCTAGACCCAAATTGGCCTTGTACAGTCCACCAGTAATTGCACCAGCTGTTATGTATTCCACTAGAGATGTGTCACCGCGGTACACTGACACTGTTGTTGCTGTTAAGCTGGAATTCAAATGTTATTTCATGTTACCATACAATATTATTTTTCTTAAGTTTAGTTAAGTTTCCAAGAAAATTTATCAAGATTTACCATGACAGATACAAACCTGAACATTCCAGTAAATAAACCTAATTTCCATCCCCATTGGTATGCACCTTTTGCAAATGCTATTGTTACATAATCCTGTAACTTTTTCTGAAAGAAATAATTGATATAATAAAGGTATTTTATTTATAAATCCTTGGACGCCCACGGTGGACACCGGTCTCCATTTAAATAAGGAAATTAGCTTATAGCTATATATAAGCGGGCGTTGACGGGTTAAAGCACAATGACACGGCATGTACATTATAATTAGAGATGTGCTGGATCGTGAAAAATCGGGATCCGCGGATACGAATACGGATAATTAGCGTCAAAACCCGCGAATACGGATCATTAAATATTTTCTTGATCGATTGACCTTGAGCCGAGAGTGCACGCTTACACCCCGTTTTTAAAAGGCTGATAACGAAAAATTTCCTAATACTCTGCTAAATCTCTTGTTACATGCTGTTTGAGTTGCTAATAGCAAAATTTACTACTTTGATTTGGTCACGTCGGTTGACAGAGATGTTCCAGAATCACATGTCAAAGGTTATTTTGAGTTCATGGAATGCTTAAATTACTCTGTGACCTTAGATAAAACTTGTCAAAAGCTTTGTCAACTAATCTGTTTGTCGTTTTGTTTGAATAAAAGATCAGTTTAAGATCCGACAGAAAGTAATGGATATGTATACAAATACGGTTTTTTTTCCACCAATATCCACGAACAAGGATACGGATCCGGCACATCTCTAATTATAATAGACTGTTATGGAGACTGCATTATTAAAGACTACATTCTCATTCAATTTTAACGAAATTAATAGAATGTTATACAATTCACTCAATACGATATTATTTAATGTATGATTTATTATAAATACCTTAGCCTGCATAGTTGACTGAAATATAGTTGCTTGATTGTTTTCAATAAAATAAATGTATGCAACACGGGATTTTAAGAATCCTCCAAAACATGCCCCAATAAATGCTCCACACATTGACGATTGCACCACAGAATGAACCTCTACGGACACCTCTTCATATTCACTGTAAATTAAAAATTATACTTATGGCAGTGTCGAAAATTTTCTAAACACGTTTTATGGTTAATCACAAAAATAAACTTATGATTGTTAAGGTTAGATCTAAATAGCTTTTCCATTTGCAATATTTTTACTTACTGATTCTGAGGCCTGAAATATGGATATGATTGAGATAAACCCTCAATGCCCATCCAAATATATAAATAATATACATAAAGCATAATTATGTAAACTTATCTTAACTTTGATGGATAAGAAACAATTAAAAAGTGTTCAAAATATTAAAGCATTGTGTTTTTATAATATACTTACTTCTTAGAATACATGGCTTTAACTCTATCCCAGCCAGTCTCCAATTTTTGGTTTGATGGTCGATTGAGAGCATCGCGATCATATTCATTGTTGTTCCCAAATAAAGGGATTATAGCATTTGGAGACAACCTTACAACGGTTCGCAACATTATGCCTAAATTCGACTAATACATCTAACACTATTTATTATATAATTTTTAATTTAAGTCAATTTTGATTAGTAGTCACATAACTAAAAGCGTGAATAATGCAACAGTTTTCTATTAAATCACTGAAATAAAATACTGTGAAATCTCTGAATAGCCCACTGCTGAAGTCTGAATTTTTTTTTTTTTTTTTTTTTTTTTTTTTATAATGGCATTTGTGTTCACATTTTGCCAATGTCAAGTTTGGTTTGTCTATTTTATTATCTGTAGTATGTCGAAGTAAAGCAGTGGCTACCTTACCAAGACTTTATCGAGGAGTTTTGGCGGCAACAAAAAAAACACTTGATTAGCACAATTATTTCAATTCACTTCATTTGAGCTCTTTAATAGAACTATATTGGATAATATACCACCATAATTATGCAATATAACACTAAGTATCACCAAAATAATGAATTAAAACAAGAGCACCTCATGACACTTCCAAGTTCCCGCCAAAACAAAAAAAGTCTGAAATTTGGCTAGAAATTTGACATATGACCAGTGTTACCAACGCCCAAAAAATTTTAAGTAACGCCCAGTCAAAAAATCCCTAAATCGCAAAAGCTTGGTAAAACTAAATGTTTTCTTCATAATCTAACTTTTTTTTTATAATGGCATTTTTGTTCACATTTTGCCAATGTCAAGTTTGGATTGTCTATTTTATTATCTGTAGTATATCGAAGTAAAGCAGTGGCTACCTTACTAAGACTTTATCGAGGAGTTTTGGCGGCAACAAAAAAAACACATGATTAGCACAATTATTTCAATTCACTTCATTTTAGCTCTTTAAAAAAAATACGTGTGGCACTCGGAGACTGCCGCGGTAAAGCTATTGCATAGCATTTTTTATCACATAATATTTTGATTGACTAAACACAAATTCGATCTTACGCTTACCACATAAAGTAGATTTTTAAACGCGAGCAACGCACGTTTAGTCCTGTTATTAATAAATGTCAGAAATGCAATGGTCATCACAACCAAAGTAGAATAAATCAAAATTTGAAAAAAGAATGTTACGTTCGATTCTTTTGTACTCGTGCCGTGCCAACGCTGGGGAAATAGCTTCTACGCAATGTATTTAAGGTTCATATTAGATTAGTAAGAAATGGTTTTAATGACTTTAATAAATAAAATAAATAAAAATATACTCGTTTCAACAATATAGCTTCTACGCAATGTATTTAAGGTTCATATTAGTAAGATAAAAAATATGTGAGGTTATTTTCGTTGCGGAATTTCTGGATTCGGTCTCCACGCTCAAGGTCCGCGATAGAAGCTATGCAATAGCTTAAAATATTTTCAGACCCCTCCATTTATTACTAACGTTTTTTAAAACGTTCATATTCACTGTAGTTTTAAGCAAAAGAAAATTAAATAAATTTCTAAATCTGAGGACTTTAAATTATACGAGTTATTGCAAAGGCCTAGTTTTTGGGAGTAGGTACTATCCAAATATAATATAATAATATAAAGTATCTTGGTTAGAATTTTAATCCCGTTTTTGGACATGACCTTTATTCAGGCTAAAGCTCTGCTCATTTTTTTTATTCATTCCATAAGGAACCGGCTAAAGGGAATATTCACATTCCATCTTGACGTACATCATGCTGTATGTCACGGCACAGGACGTAGCATACGCCCTATCGTGAGCGCATCCAGCGTGCTCGACAGTGCTGCCAAGTATACAGATTTATCTGTATTAAACACTGATCTGTACTATTAGAGGTCAGTGCCTTTAAATCAAAATTTGAAAAAAGAATGTTACGCTCTTGTGTACTCGTGCCGTACCAACGCGGGGTAAATAAATAAAAATGTACCTACTCGTTTAAGAATTATAGCTTCTACGCATTGTATTTAAGGTTCATATTAGTAGGGGATGGTAAAACCTCTTACGCATTTTCGATCAGGGTCACGTGTCCTGACGCGAGTTTAACATTTTATACCCATCCCAAGAAAAGTGCTCAATGCCGCTAAAGAAGTTTTCACTTCAAAAATATCTACCACTAATTTTACAGAAATACTTTCACAAAGATATCACTAATTAACCGACCGGTATAAGAGTCGATGATCAAATGCAACTGAGACTACGACTGAGCCAAGACTGAGACCGAAAAAGCGAACATATCGATACGGCACCTTTTTATGCATCCACCTGTCACTTCACTACTAGTTTGATATCTCGACTGGTTTACATAACTGGCCAGTTGAGAGTTTTGGCGGGAACTTGGAAGTGTCATGAGGTGCTCTTGTTTTAATTCATTATTTTGGTGATACTTATTGTTATATTGCATAATTATTGTGGTATATTATCCAATATAGTTCTATTAAAGGGCTCAAATGAAGTGAATTGAAATAACTGTGCTAGTCAAGTGTTTGTTTTGTTGGCGCCAAAACTCCTCGATAGTCTTGGTAAGGTAGCCACTGCTTTACTTCGACATAGTACTACTACTACTGAGGATAAACAAGAAAACAATATATATAATGCAACTTCCAAAAACTTTGACACTGGCAGATGCGCAACCCGCGCCTCGCCAAAGACAAAAAAAAAAAACTGGCCAGTAGGAATTTTGGCGGGAACTTGGAAGTGTCATGAGGTGCTCTTGTTTTAATTCATTATTTTGGTGATACTTAGTGTTATATTGCATAATTATGGTGGTATATTATCCAATATAGTTCTATTAAAGAGCTCAAATGAAGTGAATTGAAATAATTGTGCTAATCAAGTGCTTTTTTGTAGCCGCCAAAACTCCTCGATAAAGGCTTAGTAAGGTAGCCACTGCTTTACTTCGACATACTACAGATAATAAAATAGACAAACCAAACTTGACATTGGCAAAATGTGAACACAGATGCCATTATGACAAAAAAAAAAAAAACTGACCAGTATGCCACAAATAACATTGCATAATTATGGTCAGAGATGTTCAAGATACCTCATAAAAGTATCTGAAATACAAGTTACAAGATACTTGTAAATAAAGGATTTGAGATACCAGATACAAGATACTTTTGAAAATGGTATCTAAATACTAGATACAAAATACGTATCTTCTAAATACTTTTTTCAAATAAGATACCTTTTAAAATGGAACATATTTTCATTAATTTTGACAACTTTGCAAGCGGTTTTAAAATTGCGATAATGAATACGTATAACAGTCATTTTTTTATTAGTTTACGTGCAATGTTCATACTACCATACTATTTTAGTTCCAAATACGCTCTCCGGGGTGCTGTTCCATACAAAAAGTTACTTAAACTGCATTGCTGAGGTCTCGGGTTCGTTCCCCGGGTCGGGCAGTGATATTGGGTTTTTCTATTCAGAGTCAAGGTGCGTCGGTTTTTCACGCCCGGTCAAATCTACCGCTTGTATAAAGCACAGGTACGGCCGGGTATGGAATACTGTCCGCACCTCTGGGACGGTTCCGCCCAATACTTACTCGATGCCTTGGATGGATTGCACCGGCGGGCCATCCGCATTGTGAATGATGCAGACGTGACGAGCAACTTGGAGTCGCTACAGTTGCGGAGGGATGTCGCTTCTCTAAGCGTGTTCTACCGTCTGTATCATGGCGAATGCTCTGAGGAATTATTTAATCTGATCCCTTCCTCTCCTTTCCTCAGCAGAACCACGCGTGCTGGCATGCGTAGCAACAGCTTGATGGTTAAAACCATCTCGGCCTGAACCAATAGGTTCGCTAAATCTTTTCTTTGCCGCACCATCAGGCTTTGGAATAGTTTGCCGGCGCACGTGTTCCCTCCTTCCTATAATCCTGGGTCCTTCCGCCGTAGCGTGAAGAAGCAGCTTAGTAGGCCGGCATGATTGTGTCAAATGGCATTAGATAACCATCTACTGCCATTCGATACTCTATCTGGACGGCATCGCGCTTACCATCAGGCGAGGTGCAGTCACTTTGTCGTGCCCGAATGAAAAAAAAAAAGTATCAGCCTGGAGTTTGGAATGTGTGTCCAAAATGGCGATAGACTCCTATCACATCATGGGACAGAAGACGCACGGCTAATAGTAGGTGAACTAGTTCTGTCTGACGCATCTGCCTACCCGTTTTTGAGATAAAAGGCGTGAGTGTGTCTGTGTGAGTGTGTGTAAGTTACTTTAACGAAATCATTACGTTAACTATAATATAGCGCGTGAATTTGTGCTCGGTGTACTGGTGTTCATACCAGGTACACTTAAAAAATATTTCGGATACTAGGTGATGCTCTCGGCACCGTCCGCGTGAAAAAGTTTTACAGGATAAAAATATTTTCCCGGGAAAAAAAGTAGATATCAACTTCGAAGCAAATCAATGTATCTAATAATAACTTTCTACCCGTTTTTAACCCCGTTTAGGGATGAATTTCAATGAAATACGAAACACGTCTTCCATCAATTCTGTCAAAAAATCGTTTTAAGTAGATTGGACCAAGGAATCACGTTGTCCCATACAAACTTAGCCCCCCCTTTTCACCCCTTTAGGGATAGAATTTCGGAAAACCCTTTCTTATCAGTTGCCCACATCATACGAAGAACGTATCCTCCAAGTTTCAGATCTCTACTATCAGCTGTTTAGGCTGTGCGTTGATCCGTCAGTCAGTCATTCAGGACAAAGCATTTTATATATATGGATTAGTCTTTTGAATACAGATGTTAATAAAATATTTTTTTAAGGGTACGTTCAGATTTGTATGTAGGTATAAACAGCCTTAAGCCCTATTCAGACGTATCAATCATTGCATGCAATATTCGTACGCAATTATTGCTTATGAGGTCACCCCGTCTGAATATGCGCAATGGTTAGGCAATTTCACTCGCGTTGGCGTATGTGTGCGAGTCTTTTGACAGATATTCAAAAAACTTATATTGCTGTCAATTTATTTATACGATAATTGCTAGCAATAACTGATCTATCTAATGGCCCATTCACATGATGCCATTTTCTAGTAAATACAACAGCAATAATTGAATGCAATACATTAGGCGCAATAATTGACCTTCAAGAGTTGTAAACAACATGGATATAAGTAACAAAATGGAATGCAATTATTGAATGAAACTCTTGACAGTAAATAATTGCAAATGTCTTTTGTATACATCAATACAATTATGTTTAGGTGATTATTGCTAAGAACCGACAAACGCTGGGGTAAACGAGTTCTTGAATGGAAACCGCGAGTCGGCAAGCGTAGTGTAAAAATATGAGTAAAACGTATTAAAATTAGGTTCTGCTGAAAACCAAAATTATAAGACTCACTGCCCTTATGTTTTCAAAAGAAGAGAGAAACCAGTTGAATACACTGTTTGGTTAACCAATTATAGCATGTGCCATAGTTTTTACACAAACAAATCAAGAATGTTACGTGTTGATTATTTAAACCATGCAAGTTATATATTGCTTCAATTTAATTGTATGCAAGGCAAGGCAAGAAACTGGCAACATGTATATGGGCCTTAAATGAGACGTTAATTTAAAAAATGCATAGGTAATTAGTAAAAGTATTTTAGCAAATTAAGTATTTATAAAATACTAAGATACTTAAAAATTGTATCTAAATACAAGATACAAAATAAAAATTAAAAAAGTATCTTAGATACAAGATACTAAATACGTATTTTGTATCTTGTATCTGTATTTCAGATACTTGTATCTAGATAAATCACATCTCTGATTATGGTGGTATATTATCCAATATAAGGACTCAAATGAAATGAATTGAAATAACTGTGCCAATCAAGTGTTTGTTTTTTTGCCGCCAAAACTCCTCCATAAAGTCTTGGTAAGGTAGCCACTGCTTTACTTCGACATACTACTGAGGATAACAAAAGAAACAAAGGGGATAAAAAAAAGTCAACCAAAAATATCACTTATGACTTGGCAGCATGGTCCTTGACCTTAGCCAGTTCGGAATGCGTATTATCTAAAGGCAGTCTATACGCATCTCTATGCCCCCTGGTATTGCAGATGTTCATGGCCCATGGGCGGCGGTGATCACTCACCATCAGGTGAACCGTATGCTCGTTTGCCCCCTATAGGTATCATAAAAAATGAATAACGCTAGTCTTATAAAAATATGGGTTATGTAGTCATCTTATGAAACACTTTTAATATGACAGGTTAACTTGTAAGTTAATGAGGAGTTGGGTATTCCGCAACTACTTGATGCTACGGCATTAGCTGAAGATTGCCATGTCTTGAAAGTACCACCGAAGTAACAGTACCTACATCAAATTTCAATAATAATCTGGTCGTGATAGTGGGAATTGAGCTGATTATCTTCAAACGCCTGAATAGATCTTTCCAAATTACAGTTAAGAACCATTTCGATCATACTGATCAATTTGCAAACAAAAAAAAAACTCACCGAAATCGGTTCATTCGTTTCGGACATACGATGCCACCGACAGATATAATATGCACAGACAGGTACACACTGTGGAGACAAGTGAAGTTTAAACTTACAACACCCCTCTTTTTCCGTCGGGAGTAAAAAATTTGCTTATGAATAATTATAGAACAGAACATGAACCAGAACATGATCTATTTGTGTTTCAAATTTTATCTAAATCCCTTCAGCCGTCTCTGCGATAGCTTTTAATATCATCGCAAAACCTATTTACAATATTAGTAAAAATATATTTATGATAAGTAGTTTAGCAAATTAAAATCATAGGAATCTATTATTTTTTGGCAGTGCCAGATGTTGTTTGAACAGCTTGTGTTTGATAACATTTTGTGGTTGATTTTGTCCGGACCACCAGGGCCACCAATTTGATAGCAAACGGGTCGGGTCGGTCTATATTAGGTATCTATACTAGCAAAAATGCTGCTTAAACAAAACATTTTCTCACATAGCTAAATAATTATCCTAACATGTTTCTGTCCATAGTTTAACAAGGGAGCGCTTGCATAGCTACCTATAGGTAATATAGGCTTCGTGCGTTGTGCGCTTGCATAGCCTTTATAGTAAAGTTTATTTATCATGCACTACTTTTCAAAGTTATGTATTGCTACTGTTTATCTTGTTTGGTCGTATTGACAACCATCAGACGATCAGACTTATTAAAATTTTCCGTTATTGTAAACGCGTCTGGAAGTTCTTGAGCAATAAATTCCTGCGAGAACTTGCTAGTCTAAACAAGGCTTTAAAGATAATATCTGACGAGAAGTAAAACTGGTAATATCTTAAAAGTCGCATTAGTAAAGGATATAAATGAAAACACATATTTTCAACTATATTTTATTATAAAATCACAAAGAATAAATCTAGAGTTTTATAGAGTAGTCACTTAGTAATATTGTGTATATTATATACCTGCAGTAAAGTGGATAAGAAGTGCACCGCGGTTGAAGCGCCTCTCGCGGCTGCTCCCGTACCGTCGGCCTTTCACATAAATTAACTTCACAATCATCAAAATATCTTCAATTTTGAAAGTAGATAATTTAAAGCTTGCTATTCTGTTTATCCATAGTTTATTTATTTGTTGTTCTATTTAGAGAACATTAGACGACTTGAAAGGAAAAATATCATTAGATCCCTGCATTTTGTCCCAACGTGGTCTTTGGCATATTGAATTAAACATTAATAAAATTAGCTATTAAATTTTAGAATTGTTTCAATAATCCACTACTTGAACAGCGAACAAAAGCAGATGTGCACGTTGAAGAAAATAAGATATTCTTTTCGTTAATCGAACGATCTTTTACATCTATTTAACTATTTTAACTTTACACACAACCCTTTAATTTGCACACCATTATTTAGTAATTTTTAAAGAAACAAAACAATACTAAAATATATAGTAACGTAGGGATTAATAGTAACGTAGGTTTCTAATAGTCTAAGAAGATATTTCCGATAAGTAGGTATTCACTAGAGCGACTACTGAAATGAAGATAGGATGATTTTAACTAGTAAATCTTACAGTAATGATTATGTTAATTTTACTATAGATATAAATTTAATTTGTAATTATTAACATAGTCGTGTATAATATTTACATCCGCAGATTATTTAACACGAGTATAACTGCCACTTTATAGGTATCTCGCCGAACATTCAACTAGGCAATCCAACATTACTTGGACAGACGGTTGTTTAAAATACTTCTATACATTAACATATTATTATATAACACCGTCCTATTAACTGGCAGTTGTACATAATTTCGCTAATTCAACGTATCAATACGGAATGGTTCAGTTCTTTTCTCGCAGCAGGAATAAGGGACGTGGCACGGACACAAAACTACCGCCGCGACGGGCAGCACACATTTAATTCACATTATACCCTGTGCGTAATATATCCAACTTGATAATATATAAAACGTAATTATCATTGGCAATATTAAGTCCCTTACTCCGTTCACAATTCAACTAAACAATGTAGGTATTCGCCTAATATGTTCACGAGTCGAGACGACTCTGTTTATTCACAAGATTTGAAGCGTTGTAGATATACTTTAAAATATGGTCGAGTATAGATTATGTCAGGATAGAAGTTAGATCTAAAGTACGAATAATTCTAGAATACCAATTGTGTACTTATGTACATCATATTTTCATTATATTGATCCCCTTTAACGTTTATATGTTATATACAATTATCTTTCTTTTTTCAAGTATCAGATTAAAAAAAAATTAAATCACGATCATACTTATGAAATAAAATTGGGGTGTGAACGTAAATAAATTAGCAACGGGTGAACACAAACTATTCGCGGCAACTTACCGCTGTCGTACTGTATACAATTGGTATGAAATATGTAAGAAATCATAAAGGAATGAGGTAGAAAGGGTAAGGAGAAAAATAAAGAACAAAAAGTATCAATGATAATAATAGTTTAATTACGAAATTAAAAATAAGAATGAAATTAACTACACAAAAAGCTTAACATTAAAAAATAAGAAACAGTTGACGACAATTCGCATCGTACTTAACAATGGAAAATAAGTCGTCAATGCAAAGATAAAAAGGAAAGGCAGACAACATCGGATGATACCCGAGTGCTTGAAGATTACGATAAAATAGACGCCTTAGCCAAGTTTCTATTTATTGATATGTTGGCCTTTATTCATATCATTACGAAATACTAAATATAAAGTACAGCTAATGTAATAGATAAATGTTACAAAGCGCAATAAAATGATAAGCACATTCGGAAATGATATGCACAGATATGTGTCGAACGTGAGACGAGAAGGAGCACACAGAGAGACGCGCGCTCGGCACATGCGCATGCGCACGCACACGCGTCCCGTAACTATTAGTAGGTACTTTAGTAGTGGGACGATGGAGAATGTGGTTCAGTCACAGTTCACAAAAATAGACATTCAAAAACAACTTTCACATCATATCAACGCATAACTTTAACTAACAAATTGAAACAATGTTCACTTACAATGAATAAAATTGCGTATATTGCGCTCAATAAAACTCTCAAATATAATATAACTGTAACATTTTCATCAACTTTTCAATAAATGTTAAGATTACTTCAATTACCTTTTACCTAAAATAATTATGTATTGACTTTAAATTTGGCAACTCTTCCTAAACACTGATCTATTTATTATTATTTTTTAATAATACAATTATTATCTAAATATTTAAAATACTTTTCTAAACACATAAATTCCTATATTATCTATTTAGTCGATACCAATGTTAATGAGAAAATTTTAGGCCTGAAAACGCTACACACATATCGATAAGTTGAGCGGAAGTGATAGCACCACACGATAGGGAAGGGAGCGCGCGCGCCGAGTCACGTGGTCGCGTGGTCGCGCGGCGCGTCGCATCGTGTAGCGCGTGCCGTGTCCTGTGTGCAGCGTTCTACCGAGTACAGTGTTACAGTGTGTACAGTGGATATGTAATCTCATCTTTTATGATTTGTTATACATTAAATAGGTTATATTAATTTAATTACAAACGCGTTTACCGCAGTTGAACAGTTCTCACGTCGAGACCGCCACGAGTCCACCAGTCGCATACACTTCACGTTCCGTAACAGGCACAGAGACCTGCATCTTATATTAAAACATATTCAAAAACGTGCAAAATATCACCACACCCTGGTCTCCTAACATTATCTATGTCGAATAACTACATATTATATTCTTACCGTACGTAGGTACTGATTAATACAATTTGTATGATTAATTTTTCTTCTATCAACTCTTACACCGTAGTGACATACTAATTGTTTTTTTTTTTCATTATTCATCTTACTAAGCTCTATTTTTATTATTTATTTACGGATACTTGATGTATATCATACATTTTATAATAGTGTAAATATGTGATTTTTATAACGATTTCACAAATGCATTCTAAAATAAAATTATTTTTTGTCATTGGTTATGCGACATTTTCTATGGGATATGTGTAAATTAACGTAATTGATAAATTTCAAACTGATGTGGCGATAGTTTATCTCATACAGCTCGTTACTTGTGCCACTTTATGTTCAGCATTCAATTTCCCTAGTTCCGTAAACTATCTGTATATGTTATCACACGTATCCTTTTCCTTTGAACACCGACAGTGGCATGTCGAGATATGTTTTGTGACATAATATATTAAAATAAAAAGCCATTCTAGTGTTTGCGAACGGCACCATTCTTACTCCTCATAAATTCAAGTATCTGTTTCACGCATGCTTTGCCTAATCACATAAGTGGACGTGTAACTGAACACTCGACACTGGCCCTACAGAGCGTACTTCGGCTTTAAGTGACTACGCGACCGAATCTCATAAACTCACAAAGCTTTTGTTACCAGAGTTAAATATTCATTTGAGACGAATTAATTTTCCATAACGTTTAATATCACTTACCACAAACTTAATCTCTTGCTTTGGACTAGACGCATTTTTTTTTATTAATTAAAGAAGGCAAAGATGTGTGAGTACCGTTAGAATCAAGTCCGAAAGTACAGCTCAAGTCGTCGGAGTTAGAGTGTAATCTATGTACAAAATGAAATACCGAGGGAAGAATTATTTAACTAAAATACTGTTCAATGAAGTTATTGTGACCTAGTGGAAATACTGCTGGTTAAATGTGTGTAGAGCGAAATCAGATCTCTCTAATACTTGGGCGGGCGCCGCTAACGACGCGACAGTGTGGCAACACCATGCGTTCTATTCGTAATGAAAATTATTCTAAAAAAATACGTCGCCGCGATACTGGCCACACTGCAGCACCAGCGCCACAAGAGACCAATAAATTATCTATAATTAACCGTTAGTAAACCAACGCATTTATATATTGTAGCTACCATTAATATAAATTAACATCGAAATAAATGCATCATGTCACTTATGTCACTGAACATAACGTTTAAATAGCGATATACAACTAGATGCCTACCGATAAGAGTCGTGATTACACTAACTAATAGTGGTCGGCTGTGGAAACGAGACCCGACGCCGTGCCGACGCCGTGCCGACACCGCGCCGACACCGACCCGACACCGACCCGACACCGACACCCAACAACAACGAAACAAGTATGGAAGCATCACCAACGACACACCTAAAATATATTAAAATTACCTCTACAACTAATATTGCACACACATACACATTTCTAAACGTAACATTCCATCCATTTAAATAAGAACAAAATGTGTATGCGCACAAACTATTCACTTACAAAGAAATGCAATTATAGTAAATTGTGCATGTTTAAAATACAGAATAAAATATAATATTTATAAAATACAATTTAAGAATAATAACTGCAAATTATATGAGCGAGGCTGACCCCTCGCGGTGTATACGTGATAAATATAATAGGGCGGGATATATCCCGGTACGAACCGATCTAGCGCAATCTAATTGCAATACAAGCCGATAATGTCCGAAGCGCGATCGTTGGGTACTTCGTAAAAATAATTCATGGAATGATCACACAAAAATAGAAACAAGTGTCCCCGACGCTCCAGCTTTATCAATACGATGTACAGTTATAGTAAACGTACGTATTTATTAAGAAAATAGAGTAGCACTTAATCTCTACACTGATCCGAGTAAGCGTAATACAGATATATTAAAATTTCAGTCGAGCGATATTCTCGATTCAGATGAGAGGTATGTAATTGACAGTCGCATCGGAACACGCCTTACGAATTGTCCAGAGGAAGTCAAGTGCGGATGCGGCGGTGGTTGTACAGTATTAGTACAGTACAGCGTTGCACAGTCGTGGGGATATGTACAGCGGTTTACAACAGACATGCAAGCTTTTAACAAGTAAATATACAGCGATGCACAATAGTTGCACAGTGCTGAACATGCAATAGTTATGCAGCTATTGTACAGCGGTTGTACAGTATTGCAGTTCTGTTGTAGATCTGTTGTACAATCTGAGTATGACGCGACTGACAATGCGTTGTGTGACATTCCGTTCTTGGTGAGAAGTCCGCTTAGATGCTCGACTTGGAGAAGGACACTCGCAGGTGGTTGGACTCGGACAGCTGGTAGTTGTGCATCTTGATGAGCGCCGCCACGGCGTCGTCGATCGACGGCAACTGCACCAACGCCATTTTTCGGTCCTTCCTGCAAATTAGTTAATAATATCATTAGCATATTGTGAATTATTTGGTTGTTGCTATAGTATAGTTTTTATTGATTATCGATTCAAAGTTTTGAACAAGATTTCGTTTAAAGTATTTAGTTAATTTTGTTAAAGGAAGGATTAAAATATTAATTGGCATTTTCTACAATGCAACAAAATTGATAATTGTGACAGATTTGAACAGTTTAGAAACGACGTTAGACTATTTACTTTTTTAATAACTTTAGGGCAACTTAAGATTTTGTTACAGAATGGTTTTGATGATATTCAAAACACCAATTCTGAATAGAATTGCAAATGCTAAATGCCATGTAAAACAAGAAAATGAAAATATAAACTATAACAAAATAAAATTACTCACGGAAAGAATTTAAACGCCTTAATGCTGAATCCTCGCTTAGTGAACGCCTCTTTGATATCCTCCTCGGAGACGGTCGCTCTGTGAGAACAAATGCGCGTCAAAATGACTGTTTTCAATGTAGACATGAAATTGGATTTGAAATAGGACAATAACTCACGGAATGTTGGACAGATGTAAGGTGGCACTCGGCGGGTATATGTTCTGATAGTTTTTGCTGCCGGGCTTCTTGAATCTGTGCAGAGGACTCTGGGAGTAGTCCCTGCAATTTAAAAATTAAAAAGGTAGAAGACACTTCTATTGTAATTCATCAGGCAGGTTGATGAATGAGTTCGTTAACTCTATTTTTAAATACCTGTGTTGTGATTATTTATGACCAGTAATTATTCATTGTTTGAGCGTCATGGAATTTAGCACCTAATAGTTTGGGGTAGAGCGCAGAGTCGCACAATGCATTACGCTGTAAATCTAGGTACTCATGGTATTCCATTTATAAGCTGTCGCGATGATTATAATGAAGCATACAATTAGCTTGACTCACTATTAGGATGTTAAAAAAATCAAGTTTCTAATAACTTACAGTTTTGGGTTTAGTTCCCAGAGGGTTACATAAATTTGTGCGTGTTTGATTTGAAAATCATTCGTCTGCGATTAAAATAAGTGCTCTAATATTGCGATAGGTCTACCCCTAATATGGGATGGCCTCTAAAGATGGCGAAAAGTGAAGAATTGTATTACAATTTTTAAAATTTTAGTCATCGAATCGCAAAACCTTTCTTTAATGCTAAACATAACATTAGTTGTTGTTTGTCTACGGAAGTGGATCGGCTCGACCAGTGAAGTGTAAAGGTCTCGCAGAAAACCAACTTGAAGGAGCAGTTGGCTGTTGCGTTTTGTATGGTGAGTGAGATTTTTATTTTTTTATGTTGGCGCTGCAAAATGACTCAACTGCACCTATGCGTGCTAAGCCAAACTAACTCAGTTCTTGGTCGGAACTGGGTTTATTACCTTTTTGAATCCGGTTATAGATACACAGGCTAATCCCGGAACACGACTCAATTACACGGGCCACTATGGTGGGTGTACACCTTGTGTACTGTAGTGTAGTAGTATAAGTAGATATAAGATGATGCCAGGATCCTGGCAGGGTCGCCATGTAATGTTAGGATTGATGAAGAGACGTGTTGTTGGTTTTAGATCCTTTAATATACTGTGCTTGAACTGCACTCACAATAAATCTTATATCTACTTATACACTACTGCACCACAGTACGGTGGTTCTCATCCGGGTGGATACAAACATCTTACCACCAACATTTCTGGAGGCCCCAACAGCTCCTTTCTTCTCATACCTATTTCGTTATTTTAAGACCGGTAGAACATCCAGATATTTCAAAATGTGTATGTTTACGTTCGGAGATTTGCTGGAGATAGGATATAGTATTCGCCCCGATAGCGACCACCGTACACACACTCCGGCCTTTATCCCCGAAGGGGTAGGCAGAGGCGCAACAGGTGAACCCACTTTTCGCCGTGCGTATTCCGTCCCATGGTGTGATAGAGGGCGAGCCTATCGCCATATCGGGCACATATTCTAGACTCCGAGCTGATAGTGAGTAGAAAAACTCAATATCACTTTGCCCGACCCGGGAATCGAACCCGAGACCTCAGCATTGCAATCGTACCGTAATACAACTACGGCCTCGAGGCAGTTACCGTACACATAGTGTAAAAACCGCCATAGAGGCCCACGTAATGCCCGCCACACACGGCAACGATTTATCTGTGCAGTCCGTTTGCGCAGTTTTATCGAACGTGTGTATGACGCCGATCAACTGTGCAAACGAAAAAATCTGCAACGATACATCATACACACGTTCGATAAAACTGCGCAAACGGACTGCACAGACAAATCGCTACGATAAATCGTTGCCGTGTGTGGCGGCCATAATTGTGTAGCGGTCCGAGATCAGCCTATGTATCTGGTTTCGAACAGGCCGATAATTAATAAATAATTAATAATATAATTGTATCGACTGAAGAGGTATAATCATCTCTCAATAACCGATACTCTATCTACTATCCGGTGAAGTAGAGTCTCTTTGCCGTGTCATAACACATTTTCTTGTTTGACTTCATACTGTAGTTATTAAAGAATTAAAAAAAGAAATGAAACTCATTAGCTGCAGTTGCTCTAAGACTACTAAGGGCGGTATTAATAAATCAATCTCAAGTTTGGGTTACATCTCAAGTAGACATAATGTATTGAACTATTAATACATTATGTCTACTTGAGATGTAACCCAAACTTGAGATTGATTTATTAATACCGCCCTTAGTACTAGAAGATACAATGCCCTAAACTTAACGCTCAAAGAACATTCGCCTCTGTCTATCCCTGAGAAACGTGTAAAATATGATACTGCTACTATGTTTTTATTTCGATACACAAACAATTTCAAACGAACGCTGGAAAGCAAGATTAACATTACTTTAACAGCGGGTAGCATTTAAATAAGCGGAACTACTATGCAATCATTAATTATTCGGCATGTGACGATGCACAGCATCTGTGAGAGTGCGTCATACTTCCCCTTAGCATTTCCGGTCAAATTGTGTTCCTTCCGGTCCGTTTCGGCCAATCAGCGTTGAGCAAATATCACGTGGTCTCAGGTGACCGCTTGCGGTATGGTTCTGCCATCGTACCTCATAGCGTCGTTATTCTCCGAAGAGACAACATCACTTGCAAAGTATTAAAGTGATTTAAATAAATTAAAAATAAAAAGTAATAAGTGAAAGTGCAAAAGTTTTGTACAAATAGTTTAAATCAGTATGACTGACCACGGCTATGGTGTTCCTGAGCGATCGGTTGACGACTGCGTCAACCTACCGACAAATGATCACGCCGAATCGTCAGATCCCGGAGCCGGGCCATCAACAGGGCGAAAGCGCCGATCTTCGGTATCCAGCGCATCGAGTGATTCAAGCTCAGAATATTGTCAGGTAAAACGTAGCCGACATGGTGAGTCACAAATTGAAAACCTAACTCATCAGGTAAGTAACCTTACTAATTTATTATGGCATAAATTCGCCTCGGATTTGACGGCGGATTGTCCGCCGCGACTATCCGGTGTGCCCTCACTGTCGCCAGGAATACCCGCGAGCGGTGCGTCCTTGTTACCATCGGGGGTACCCGCGACCGGCGCGTCCTTGCTACCGTCGAGAGAGGCCACCACCGCCATGGAGCCGACTCCCGGTCCTAGTACGCAGACGCTTGGTGTTATATTGAATCGTCCGGCCGTAACTGATGCACTGAGATTAAACTTGAACTTAGTTAGCACTTTAGTGAAAGATCCTAAAGTACCCGTGGCGAATCCCGAGCGTGTAAAACAACTCTAATTCCTTCAACGGTTCAACAGTGTAGACTGGAAAAATGTGCGATATTCTGATGCTCTAAAAGCACACAATGCATCTCCGGGGTTCGTCGAATTAGAAATAAACTACCAATTACGGCAGTTTGCTAAAGGGAAAGATTATACGGCGAGTTCAGAGAGGATTGTAGCGGCATTAACTAATGCCTTGCTTACACAGAATGTATTATTGAATAATAATTTACAAGAAATAGTCGATTGGGCCGCAGCTCGAGACACAGTCCTGTCATCTGCGACTGTATTTGAAAAGATATCCAGCTTATTCCATTCAACTTCAAAATTTCATAAAAATAATGAAGAAGTGATGCAGCTTGTTTGTGGAAAGCGAGCGGAATATATTGAGAATCGTAGGGAGCGTATCCTTAACGAGGTACCTAATAAGAACTTGCGAGAGGGTCTGCGTAAGATACCTCCAAGCTCTAAATATCTTTTTGACGAGTCTCTGCTACAGGCTTATATAGTTAATACTGGTGGCATTGACAAATGGGTTCGTCCTTGGTACAACCGAGAAAAGGCAGGCCAAAAAGCGAACGGAAAGTCTGTAACCGCACCTAAGCGGATACAGAATCAGTCCTTTCGGTCACATGACCATGAATCAGGGAAGGATAGAAAAGGTAAGCTCAGAAGTAATGTCACCAAGCAATCGTTTCCTGCCAAATCTAAGCAATCCTTCAAGAAGGATGTTCAGGCTTATAAAAGGAAAGCCGATCAATGACTCATGGCCGTGCCCGCGCAGGAGCGGTTTTTACGGGGGCTGCCTGCGAGCGTATCGCAGGGAGTGGTTGGCGCTTCGGGCTCCGGAGGCCCTTCTCGATTTGATTACGGGAATGCGTCTGCCATTTACCTCCAAACCTCTGCTGGTCTATCCATCACAGAGGTTACTTCGCCAGTTCGAAACCAAGCAATCAGCTGGAATGTCGCAACAGATCGAGTTATTACTCCATCAAGGTGTTCTGGAGACTCCAGATCAAACCTGTCTGGGTCCCAGCTTTTTGTCAACGATGTTTCTGACAAAAAAGAGCGACGGAAGCAATCGGCCGATATTCAACCTAAAGAGATTAAATCAGTACATAGTACCCAAGCCATTCAGACTAATTACTCATTTCCAAATTCCTTACATTCTTCAAATGAAGGATTGGTTAGTAAAAATAGATCTGTCGTCAGCGTATTTTCATGTGAACGTTGTAGAATCTCATCGAAGGTTTTTGAGGCTAGTGTACAAAGGCCAAATACTACAGATGACGAGCTTACCCTTCGGACTGTCATGCGCACCCAAGATTTTTTCGTCCCTGACGAATTGGGTTGCCCAGTATCTCCGCTCCAAGGGAATGCGGATTATCGTCTACTTAGACGACTTCCTGATAGCATGTCAGTCGCAGGACCTACTACAATCACAGATTCGGATAGCCCTAAACACACTCGAGTCCCTGGGGTGGACCGTCAATTACCAGAAGTCTGTGATCAAGCCAACACAGGTAATCGAATATCTGGGGTTGGTTTGGAATACGAAACAGAATTTCAAAGGCCTTCCATTGAAGAAGGTACAGGCAATATTACGCAGATTGAGACGAGCCCTTCTCAAGAAAACTATGTGCTTGAAGGAGACTCAAGTATTGTTAGGCACACTAAACTTTGCCAATTTTGTTGTGCCGAGAGGCCGTTTGCACTGCCGCTATCTACAACGATTGCCCAGGCAACTATCCAGACAATTACCACGAAAACAAGTGCAGCTACCAGCCTCTATTGTGAACGACCTAGAGTGGTGGATTGCGGCCATGCAAACATCCATGGTAAAAAGCAGATTGTTTCCGAAGCCGATTCATCATTTCCTCACTACGGATGCATCGGACTACGGATGGGGGGCACAGGTAGACGACCTCACAACATCAGGCAAATGGAAATCCGATCAACGGAGCTGGCACTGCAACAAAAAAGAGCTTTTTGCCATAATAGCTGCAGTGAAGCATTTCAAAACCCGATTACGAAACCGCCATATTACACTACAATCGGACAATCGCACAGTAGTATCCTATGTGCAGAAAGAGGGAGGGACGAGATCCACAGCACTACTCGAAACTACTTACCAGCTTCTGGTACTATTAGACAAATGGAATATTTCAATTACTGCAGAGTACATTCCAGGGAAATTCAACGATATTGCGGACAGACTATCGCGAGGGAAATGCCCGTCCGAATGGCACCTTCTTCGTCCAGCGGTTATGAAAATATTTCATCGGTTAGGTATTCCTCAAATAGACCTCTTTGCCAGCAAAGAAACGAAGGTATTGCAAAAGTACGTGACGCGGGACAGTTCAGATGTGTCTGCCCAATTTTGCAACGCTTTCAGCCAGCAGTGGAGATTTCAACTGGCATGGATATTCCCTCCCCCGAGTCTGATACCGCGTATCCTACATCATCTGAACTCTGCAGAGGGAGTGTTTCTAGTAGTGGCTCCAATGTGGAAGAGAGCATTCTGGTTGCCAGATCTGCGCCGTTGAGCACTTTGCAAACCCATAAAAATCCATCAGCTCCATCAAGTACTGATAGATCAGACAACCGGTCTACCGCCCCCACGAGTACAGGACATGCAGCTTTATGTCTGGAAAATTGGGGCTGGGACGAAGTCACCAAAGGATGGTCTGAAGCCGAAAAATCCTTACTTCGATCTAGTTGGAGGGAATCAACGTTGAAAACATACCAGCCTGCATGGCAGCGATGGGTCATGTGGTGCAGTGCAAATAATTTTGATTTTAAACACCCGACGGGTGAGGTTTTATCCAAGTTTTTAGCTCATTTATTTCTTGTGGAGAAATTAGCTTATTCCACTATTTTGCTGCATAAGTCAGTCGTTTTAACTTTTGGCCGAACTATTAATAATAAAAATTTAAATTCAAATTTCTTGGTTAAACACATATTAAAAGCTATTTCACTTCAAAAACCTAGAATTGAAAAAGCTCCAATTTGTGATCCAAGCGACTTGGTCGACTGGTTACAAGTGAACCCCCCAAATTGTGAATCTTTATTCGAAGCTTCACGCAGGTTAGCATGTATTCTTCTGCTAGCTTCAGGCAGGCGTGTACATGATTTAACGCTTCTTAAGATTTCTCCGGAATATTATGTAAATAATGGTAATTACTGTATTTTTTATCCATCTTTCGGTTCAAAGACTGATACATGTTCGTATCGACAATCCGGTTGGAAGTTGCTACAGCACAATAACAATAATGTATGTCCCATTTATTGGATCCATAAAGTTGTCAATTTGGGAGCCGAAAGGCGCACTGCTGAGTGTAATAATGCCCTATTTATTTCAATACGAGGTCCTAATCGTGGTGCGTCACAAACCACAATAGGGAATTGGGTAAAGTCTGTCCTCAAGGATGCGGGTATATCAGCCTCGCCAGGCAGTGTACGCTCAGCAGTAGCTTCTTTAAATTGGTATGAAAATTTCCCATTAGAGGAAATCCTTGCGAGAGGTAACTGGCGTAGGGAGAATACGTTTTCAAAGTTTTATCGAAAACAAATTGTTGGTAAATCAACTCCATCGGTATCAAATCTTTCTTTAAATTTTGAACCAGTTTCATAAAATATTTCGTTTCAATATAGTGATTATGAACGCAATTAGAATAAATATAATCTGATAATTATTCTTGGCAAACATTGTTAATCAGCCACCTTCACTTATTTAAGTGTGTTGATTGAATTATAATACGAAAAAGTGCAATCACCTTTGTTATTACAGATTTTTGTTGTTTTATATTAATCTCATCACATAGCGTCGTTGCGTGGTCACCAGGAGCTATAAACAGGTCTCTCACAGATGCTGTGCATCGTCACATGCCGAATAATGGTACAAGTTTTACATAACAATAAAACTTGTATTATTAAGCAGAGACGATGCACAGCATCCCTGTAAGGCCTCCTGGTGTGAGACTTCTATGAGGTACGATGGCAGAACCATACCGCAAGCGGTCACCTGAGACCACGTGATATTTGCTCAACGCTGATTGGCCGAAACGGACCGGAAGGAACACAATTTGACCGGAAATGCTAAGGGGAAGTATGACGCACTCTCACAGATGCTGTGCATCGTCTCTGCTTAATAATACAAGTTTTATTGTTATGTAAAACTTGTACCATTTACACTCGGAATAATGCCAGCTCCACTATAATATTTGTATAGAGTAGGTGTTCTAACAAAATGTGTAGTATGCTAGATGCAATTTGCAATCTGTTAAAATACATTTGTAGTAAAATTTTCAACTGCTACGGAGACTGGTAAATAATTAGAAGTGTTATTTAAAACCTCTTGCTTGTAAATCAATAACTAGTAATCCAGTACGCGTAATTTTATTTGAAAATGTGCCATTTGGTAAGAATTTTAAGTAATAAGTAGAGTTCTATACTCATATCAAACAAAAGCCGCCGAACCTCTCGAAACAAATAGCTATGGCGGGGTATTTAGGTTTTTTGTTTACTAGAGAGATGAAAGGGAATATGTTAGCTGCCAGACCATTTCGCATTGATGAAGAACGCACTTATTTTAAATAAATTCTTTGTCCTGTGTCAGAAAAATCACAAACCCATTATTCTCTTCCCCGTCGTCTCTTTCTATAAACTGTATAATAATTAGTAATTACCTGGTGAGTCCAGCGTCTGGTTGTCCCTCCTTGGGCAGCTGCACTGTCTGGTGCTTGCTGAGCATCACGCGCATCGCCTTGCCGAACACGCGCAGCTTGTCCATGTGCGTCATCGCTGTAGATAATGGCAACTTAATTATTACAAAAAATGGGTTCAGAGAGATATTGCTGATCATCATCGCTGCTGTATAATTTTTTTTTTTATTATTGGTTGTTTTTGTAAAGACAAAACTCTGAAAAATATGAGATAACTAACTAATTATGTGATCAACACTCCTTAATTCGATGTATTTTTAAAATATCATTATTCATCAGGGCACGGACCTATCTTGTTTCCTTAATTCGTGACTTGTTTTCACAATAGATTTTTTAATAGTAATATTTTTTCATACCTAGATGAGCTTGGTGCGGCTCAGCCATTTGGATAAGGGCCGAATCCTTCTTGTTGTAGAGGATCTTCACCCGCTGCACATCACCGTACACGCCTATACCACAACACGCATATATTTGACACTGAACTACACATTCACACCTTTAATTTACTTAAAATACCTCCCAATTTAAGAGACCTTACATAAATAATAGATAAACAAATTTAAATAAACTAAACATATAAATATGTATAAAGAGCTAAACTAAAAGTTACAACACTTAACACTCAAGTTCAGTTCACAGTACATAGGTATGTTTTAGTAAACGACTGCTAATATACATGTATAACACGGTGAAACGGGACAGTCGGGAAATAATACAAGAAGAAACAACTCCAAGCTCTAAGTTGGTCACGGCAAGCTTCGATTAATGCTTTAGCGGTTAACAGCGGCGCCCCGTTTACGGCCCGCTGCGTCAAGCGAATCATTGCAAACAATAATACCATCGTCTACTGTTTAATAGGCTTCAATTTCCTCTCATACGCATCTCAGAGTTCAGAGCCTTGTTATAAATAAAAAAATCCCACTGAGTGTCGCAGTGTTTGTCTCGTGTCACACAAGTTTGTGAGATGCGTAAACTAGTTTCGTCATATCGAAACTGAGAGCTCATAAAGTTTAAATAAAACTAAACATTGGGTACAAATAAACACTGTAACTAACTTAACTACATCTAAGGTGGTCTGAAACACAAATTGTCAAACGAGTTAATAAAGCGTTTAAGACTCAGTGGTTATCAAGCGAAGCATCGACTGAGAGTCGGCGGATGCGGTTATCAGTATGGAAGTCGAGAATGTTAGCTGACAATTTGTCTTTCAGGTGACAGGGCTTGGGAGCAATATTAATGTTTTAATATAAAATACGGAATGTATGTGCACACGTACCGAAAAGGGTAAAGAGAGCGTCAGGCGTGACCATCTAAAACAATAGGAAAGAGAAAGAGACAGTATTATAAATAGTCGTAAAAGATGTCTGACATCATATCTATAAATAAATTAGCAACTTATTTTAAGGAGTTTAAGTAGAATACAATATAGTGTAACAGCCTGTAACGCCGTCCATATTAGTGGATGCGTTAGTTAATGTTTATAGAACTTATGAACCCATTGTACTTGGCGCGCCGATGCAGACGTTACTGGCCATTGTGTTAGCTTGATGAATGCCAATTAACATTGAACTACGACGTCGATACACTTGCCAAAACTTGTATGGCTAACAAATTTGGAAATTTCTATACGAATTTAGTGATCTGAGTATATTGTTTGATAGTTTTTTGAATTTTATTCCTTGACCAGTTATTATGAAAGACGATATTAATAAAACTAACCTCTTCGTTTAGGTTGGAGACGAGTAAGACTGTCGCCAGGGGCAGAGGTGGAGCTGCCAGGGCGCGCAGGGCTGGCGACGCCGGTGTCAGGGTGAGCGCTCCGAACGCAGGCAAGCCGACTCCGCCCACTCCCACGCCGTAGGGCGAAGCGAGTCCCGATCCCAAGCCCAGAAACTGAGGCGCCAGGACACCACCTGCACCTACAGGATGTAATCACTTTCATTGCTGACCTGAATACATACAATACTTAGCAGGTGCTAAAAGTGTTTAATATAGGAATCATTAGATTTTAAAATTTCTTGTAAAATTATATTTTCGCGGGAATCGGTTCAATATATCTAGTGCTTAATAAATGCGTAGCGTAACATAAGAAGTCTATGAAATGAAAACAACGTTATATCAAAATTTCAGTAATCTACTAGAACCCAGATAATAGAAACAATGAACAAAAGAAGAAAACACGCAATGCCCGAACGATCCTCACATATTATAATCCCCCACGGTGCAATACGGATTTATGAGAAGTTATTAGTCACCGCGGGAATATTTAACATTGAAATATGAATAATAAACAAGAAAAGAGTAAACCGGGAGTAGCAAATGTTATTTAGAAATGTTGCCTGATAGAATATTTTCTCTAAAAGCAATCCGTTTTTTATTATGATAAAAAAAATATATAAATATTTCTAAGAATACAGAATGGTGTATTTGTATAATTTGCAACATAAAGTACCGAACAGAAATCTTGGGATACCTTTTACAGAGATTTTATTCAAAAGGAATAAAATATGAGACCTTTCAAAGGACAAATATCAGAAACTAGGAAAAAAAACAATCGATAAAAAGATGTTTAGCATCAAAAGTAACTACACCACTACGAATAGATCAGCATAAAATAGAATATTTAACGAGTAAGTTTTTTTTATCCTACTACCCGTGTGTTCAATACTGTTGTACTTTAAAGAATGTTGTGAAGATGGTTAGAGAGGACGATGCAGGGCAAGACATTCTACATTAGAGTGGTACTGAAACGGAGCGCAGTGATTAAAGCGTCCATGTGCGCGCAGTAGAAGAGGACTAACTCATCCTGGATGCGAGGGCCAGGGCGAGGCGAGCCCGCAGTGGCATCAACTCACTGGTCAACAGCTGGTGCGCGTCGCCGTCGCCGGATGGCAGCGTCGGGTTCGTATAGTCCCGCGACTTGTCATTATTGTATTTCACGTTCAAGCAGGTCATTTTAGAGTAATCGATGCGGAGTGTGCAGCACCCGTTGTATATGTTCTGACCGTCCAGAGCCTGCAGACAAAACGAAAACATTACACAATTGTGTTAACATTGTCAATGAAAAAACTTTTCTCATTTGACACGAAAACATGGACGGATAATAAATCCCATCAAAAACACATTAATATTTCAAAAGTTTTCAACGGTCGAGTCAGATTGTTGCGGGTCGGATATCAAATTTTTTTATTTGTATGTATCCCCCTGGAGCAATTTGTTTTGGGACACTCTTGTAGAGTTAATTAAATTAAACGATAGTAGAACTGCCTTTAAGCATTAAACAACAAAATGAATGCGTACACAGACCGTAACGATGAAGAAAAACTCTCATTATGGCCGTGTCAAAATCGTTACGTCCCGGGAGCAACATCTATTTGTTTGTTCGCGACGCCTGCGGGAGGCTGATAACACCACATCGCGATAGAAAAGAGAATTAATTAAAATGCAACAGCACTCAACCCATTCCTGCGAGCTTTATGCCGCTCGACGGTATCATGTATATAGTGCTTATTTTTATAATGAAAACACTAGTATCACTTTTTATTTTTGCCAGTGCCAACGCTATACAGCCGTGCGAACGGAATTTATAGCGCTCGCTGCTATCCCCATGCCTTTTCTGTTGTAGGTGAATGTGTTCTTTAAGTACTGTGATTTTACTCTAAATTGTTTGCAAGGTTGCACTTTACCTACTTTTTCACCCTTCCAAACAGTCTATTAGATTCCCATTAAAATCGCCAATTTGTCTCCCCCAGGGCGATTTTCAAACCAAATTTATAAATTCAAGCAATTAGAAAACAATATAGTTTACCTGGGCGATGAAAGAGCTTCAGAAAATTCTAAACAATTTTGGGTATTATTAGGATTTATTATTAGACTTAAAACGAGGAAACAGAGAAAGTTATGTGACGTTTTTGTGGGTTGCTTGGGGATTTGATTCATCTAATAATAAATACAATGTAAATGTAAAATAAGAGATAATAAAACTGTTGATATATAATGTTAATTTGATTTCATTTATTTATTGAGGTTCTAAACGTTTATTAATTCAATTTATAGAAGTAAAAAGTTACAATAATTATTGATAAATAAAGTTAACAAAAGAGTTTTATTTATCACAGAAACGTATAAAATATAATTTTAGCAACATGAAAAAGGTTTTATCTTGGAATAAAAATTAAGACAGAATTATTTAATTCCAACAGAGTAGATTGGAGTTCCTTTGTAACCATCATCTGTCAAATGAATTACGACATCTTTATGACGGCCTCCATTAGCTGAATAAAAATGTTTCTGAGTTTTTAATGTTTCTTTTATTAAAAAAAATATACTATTAATAATAGGCATAACCATATTGGAAGTTGTATTTAGCACAATACACACATTAAAATAAGACTGCGGCTCCATGGACTGTTGCTGCGAGATAGAGAATTTATCAAAAATAGTATGTTCTATAACGTTTACAATGCAATAAAAATATCACAAAATTTGGTAAGACGCAAAAGTTCGATGTCGGAACGCAAGATATTGACTGTAGATTTAATAAATTTCTGTTCTATATGCAAATGTGACCCCCTGATGTGTAGACGTGAATAGATTGGCTCGTTTAAAGCTCAACTTATATGGAAATGCGAAAGGCACGTAAGAAAGCGTGGAAGAAGATCGTTTCGATACGTAATTAGTTTTGTAGCCCCTCTCGCGGCCCCGAATTCGATTCTGAATACCGAATGCAGACTAAAAGTATAAGCGAACGTAACGAGTAATTAATTTACAATTCCAATGTATATTCCTTAAACCATAGACATCGTTAAGTGAATTTTAAAATTTAAATGAGCGAATAATTTGTTATTCCGATATTACGTTTTCAAACATTTGCATTGATTGTTTCGGCGTGGAAAATTTGGGCGCGGTCGTAAAAGTAGGACATACGCGCGGCTGTATAAGCAGAGAGATATAATATTCACAATTAGAAACGACAGTAAAGGAGGTACGAGTATCTTTGGTGGCGGCCGTTTGTCGTGCATTTGCAAAATATACGAAATGAAAGAAAAAGTGGGTATAAGAGGGCAAGAAAGATTTTGAATTGCAGATTAATTTCTTACTTTTTATAAGCTTTTTCGGGGGCACTTTTGAATTTAAGTCGGTTGTTACTTTGAAGGGTCTTATTTTAGACTAAAATATTAGCTGTAACAGATTTGTGTTTATAATAGAAAGAAATCTGTAATCATGCAAATTTTTGTACATTCAAGATTTGCTTTGTTGTCTCAACAAATTTTCGAGTATCTTTTTTAAACAGCATTTGTGGGTACAAAATAACTAGTTGGGATATTGTTACATGATTCCACAAATTAAGGGGCAAATAAACTATAAATTGATTACAAATAAAACAATCATTTCAGATAGGTGGTAACTTATAATTATAAGACTATATTACGAATCTGTAGTTACTCAATAGTACTTTGAAGCAAGACAACTAGCCAGTTTCCGAGCAAGAGTACGGATTGTGTCATAAGCGGAGGCGGCGCGCTGGCAGGAGTTAAAGTTAAAAAGTATCTTTCTTTTCATTTCATTACAGCACGCCCGATCAACTCCCTCTCAGTATCAATATTCGAGGGGATTTTATTTTAATCTTCTGAAATGGTTATTTGCCCTCGCGAAGGGCGTCGTAATTGAGGTAAAAAATATTAGAAGGAGTAACAAGGTGATAAAACGACAAACGTCACGCCCGGTTTGATATTGAAATCTCTTACTGCGTAATAGGGAAAAAGAATTGAAGATGCCCAGTTTTCTGTATAAAGATTATTGGATTTGCGAGAAGTTTACTTTCCCAATGACTAAATTGTCCCGTTTAGTAAAAACGACGACGTTATTAGACGTCTTGTGTGTAACAGCTGAAAACAAGTAGTTGTTTTTGCTGAGAGCAGATACGACAGAGGGCAAATAAACAATCTAAATCACAGCAGAGGCGGGTAGAGCGGCGCCTCGGAGCGGCGGAGCGGCGCGAGTGAACCGTCTCGGCATCAACGTAAGACGTAACAAGTGTCCTCCGTATCTCTTAATCACGTCCCCGGTAATTGTTTTATCTTTGGCTCGTTAGAACTCGTTTAAGCAAAGCCTTCTTAGTGAAGGATTAAACGCGGTCCGCCTTAATCCACCCCCGTTGCTAATTCTGGCGGTTTTTCCACGGAGACCAGATAAACGTTTTTGTTGGGGTCCCGAGCTCGCCGCGTTTAATATTTATAAGAGCCCACATAGCTCAGAATGCTTCTGTTGCTAGTGCCGGTGCAAGGATTACGCCAGCGCGAGAATGCATTTGGTTTTTGTCCGTCAGAGAAAATTGTAATGAAAATATTTCACACCCGCGCTGGCTCGTTTTTTATACTCTGGCCGCGATAAATGCGTTTGACGTTAAAGTAAATAATAAACCGGAAACTGTTGAGCAAATCCGTTAACATTTTAATTGAAACTACTGTAATTGATTGGTTAAACAATGTTGTATTGAACGGGTAAACATTCGACCGATTAGTTACGGATAAAAGATCACTTATTTAATGGGAGCGGGCGCGGGTGTAGACGCCGCCGGTGCCGGCCAGCGATTGCAGAGCGCTGCACTTCGAACAACAGCCACTAAGAAAGCGCTTTCATTCAACTATTAATAAAAATAAACCAATAGGACACCTCCATATTGCTCATTTTAATCACTTCGCTTTTCGATTGCACTATTGGAAAAGCATTTTAAAATTTAAATCGACGGTATATGAGATTGCTCTGTGACGAATAACACTTTGGGTAATTTATTGACATGAAAAATAAAAATGGGGAACTTTTGCGCCGCACGAGATAAATGTTTTTAATGGACAAAAAATGTTTCCGAGTGGTCGGCTAGAGTAAAATATTTGAGGCGAGAATTTGTAGTATTCGCATTTATTTCGACGAAAGGGCTTCATTACTTTTTAACCGAATTATAGCTGTCTCCGAATTCAGTGATGCGTCAGAGAATGAGCCGCGTTTGCTCCATTAGTTAATGTAATTAATACTCACTGTTACCCCTAATTGTCGTTGACAGATAGTGACGAGCTAAAATCGAGTGATCGCCTAACAACCGCGCCCACTTACCGCAACGCTCGAGTTTACTTTGAAAACGAACGCTAAATTAGCGTCAAATGTACATTGTGACACCATGAATAATGAAGTCTACGCTTGTGACCGACTGAATCGGGTTTGTCTATGAACAATATAATTATTCACGGAACGTAATGGCATTGTTCTACGCATCCCTAATGTGATGGGCGCGTGTGGCCAATTTGAAAGCACAAGTTTGTGTACAGAGTTCGTTTAGATTGTTTGTGCACTTTTGATTATGGCGAGCAGGACACAAAACACTAACAAAACAACTGCCAAACAATGTTTGACACGTAACTAGGTGATGCGGAGTGCGGCTCAAGCATTGTTTACACAGCCTGCAGGCACCCAAACAGGGGAGGGCAGGGGCACGTGCAGTTTTAAACGGGGCTTGTGCCACCGCATGTTACTGCAGTGTGAAATTTTGATGAATATTCACATCTGGCTGAACGTTGTATACAAAACACGCTAGTAAACAATACCTACACAATGCACATGCTGCGATACAACGCTCTACACTATAGTCTACAGTGCGATATATTCGTCTTGAAATAAATAGATCTATGACGATTAAGTTTTTAGTACTAACTAAAAATAATTCAACTTTAATCCTGACTTCATTGATTGGTCAGTAAAGATATTGTTTGAAAAATTTTAATCTTTTATTTACCGTGATAAGCAAAAAAAGTGAAATAAACCTGTCATACATACTGATTATTGACGCAATGTGTGCCGCTGTTGTTATAGGACAAAGTTTAATATCACTTCATTTACAACTATTATTACCCTGGCATCGAACATTTAAACTAGTAATTTAACAAAATAAAATCATCAGTCCGAACATCGAGCAACAAAGTATGCTCAAAACATTTTCGATTTACATACAAGGCATACATTTTCCAGACGCTACACCTTAACTGCATGCGATCGGGGCATCACAAGCCCGCAACTTACGAAATATAGCCCGAGGCGAAGATATAACATTTTTGACGGTTACATTGTTTGAACACGTCTCTGTGTTGACACAAAGACACCGCTTAGACGTTGCCGCAGTGCAAAGTGCAATTTTAAAATGTAAACAAAGCCCGCACCTTGAGTCCATAAACGCTATCTCGGATTTCGCCTTATTGAACCTGGAGACGAACAATAATATTGTCATGTTTACTTCGTTTCTATGAAAAATAAGTGTGCCCGTGTTTTTTACAAGTTTTAATGAAATGTAAATATGTATGATATAGCCGAAGCAAGCTTTAATCAACGTCGCGCGGTTTGATCATCATTTTTATATTGTATGTATCTGAAATATGATTTCATTTAGATCAAAAACATTCTATTCCTCGTAATATTCCCACTTACAATGTCAATAAATAAAACAATATCCAATATACTCTCACTTTTAGCTTAGTGTTGTAACGGTAAACGAGACCATTAACACGGACACCGACCTATTTTTCATTACACGATTTTTACACCACGACCAATACAGCGATTAATTCTCGAATGGACCGCCGATGCTTTTACCGGTATTAAATTATTATTTATATGAACTGTGTACAAGCGCTGGGACAATGTTAATATGTATTGTCAGTGACAGCGTCGGCGTCGTTATGGATGGGCCGGCTCGGAGGCGGTCCGTGGCTCGCATGAATCACATCGTTATCAATCATAACTTACTGACGAAGCGGCCAAGGTTCTGATTAACGGGTGCCCACTGCCGACTGGCCACTGTGATGCCGCGCCCTACCCTAATGACTACTGTGACCGCCGATTCATTCCACCACCGCGTTGTATCACGTATGAAGGCGTTATTAAAATAAATCTATACTAATATATAAAGTACTAATATATAAAGCTGAAGAGTTTGTTTGTTTGTTTGTTTGAACGCGCTAATCTCAGGAACTACTGGACCGATTTTGAAAATTCTTTCACTAATAGGAAGCTACATTACTCCTGAGTGCTATAGGCTACTTTTCTCCCGGAAAAACTTTTACACGCGGGCGGGGCCGCGCGCAACGCTAGTGATTCATAATACCAGAAATTATTTACGGTTTAAGATTGTTTGATTGATCAAAATTGTAATTAGCAATACTCTTTTGCACATTACGCATTGGATTTTAAAACTACTTGGTAGTTAGTTGTAGAGATGCAGAGAGGAAACTACTAAATTAGACTGATGTGTTGCGTTGCTAAGAATTTTATACTTATTTGTTCAATTTACGGTTCCTGGTTGATGAGGCTCGATTAAGAATTAAAGTAGCGATATGGTAAATGTAGAGGTCCAAACATTTAAATAATTATTGTCTGTATAGTATTTTGTGCTACAGTTAATATTCTAGTTATGGTTTATTATGTAAATCCTTACTCTCGCTATTGGGACATAAATAAATTGTAGCCTGCGCCGCATTTCGTACCAATGTCAATGCAAGGTAATAGGTAGGTAGATACATGAAGATATAAAATCGGACGCATTAAAAGCATACATTTCGTGTCTGCGCGCATAAGCCGCCCCTCTGAAAAGATTTGATGGCGAGGTTAGAGATTTATGTCAAGGATCATAGAGGCCGGGATCGGGGGATTTCAGCGCTCCTAACATCCGACTGTGCCCTTTGTGGTTGGAGCACTATCCGGCTTCAGTTCACTTTGTACCTCTCACTTGTGCTGCCACTTACCCCATGGGACGTTTTAATTCCATTTCGAGAAAAATCCGCGGCCAGCCAAACCTCTCGCCGGCTGAACTTCAAGTGCGTCCGACGGCTTTAAATGTTCCTTCGCCTCTCTTTCAGTTTAACATTAATCAACTTGCCAGATGAGTTTGATGAGAATTGCGATATTAGCTGGTATGACTGGTTATTTCTTTTAAAATGTATAATTAGTCCAACGTAATTTTAATGTGAATATTGATCATTGAAATTATTTATAAAAGTAAATAAAACACTTAAAAAACAGAACTTAATAATTTAATAATACTTTCAACTAACGATCATATTATTTGAGACATTTTACAGTTCTTAAAACTGCATCCAATAAGCAAATGTTTGCGTACGCGTTCCTCGATTAACAAGAAAGTAGTAAAAATCGGTGGTTGTTATATGCCAACATGGTGCTCGTTAGCTCGCTCCAGAGGAGTGGAGTTACGATGTTGGACCGTTAACGAGTGCCGCACTTATTACAGTCGCAAACTCGGTAATGCCGCTAATGCATTGTTATTGCACTATCAATACGTATGCTCCGACGGAATGTATACTGCATTTTAAGACCACGATTTTATGGCAATAAATGTGTTTTCATCAAAGCTGCGAGTCAATTTATAATGTAGTTTGTTATTAGTTTGGTTAACAGTCTCTAAAGGTGGTAGCATTATATTGTCATCTTTATGTTCAGTTTATATACACAGTAAACTATTATATAAATTTACGCCAAAAACTCACTCCCTCATTAAACGTTAATACAAGAAAAAAAAATTTTTTTTTACCATTTACTGCACCACATTTTTTGCCATGGGTGAATTTCGGTCAGCCACATACTATTTAATAACACTTTACTCGGCTAGCTAACATTCAAGATGAAACAAAATATTAAGAAATTATATCGTACGACTTTACAACGGGCATACTTATTTCATTGTAAAGTTATAAAAGTAATTGAAATTAAAAACAAAATTATACACTGCATTTTAAAACATTAAGTACTTTAAGAAAATGCAGCAAAATTGCTTTCATTGTTACGTGAGAAACCTTAAGAGCGAGCAACCGAGTAGCCTTAAATAAAACTTCAATTTAGCTTGCAATTCTAAAATAGAAACGATTGTGTCTACCGACAATCGTTGAAGAATCACATTAGAAGCAATAGAAAATACAGAAATTAAATCCGCTTCCGATCCTTGGCGAAATAAAACCACATTTGAAGCAGTTGCAGTGTTCCGCAACGGGGAGTTGCGTCCTATTACGTCCGAGTCCAATCACGACCGTCGAGTTGATGGGACTTAGCGTTGCTAAGTTTTCACCACTCCGCTGCCGGTGATATCTCAATTTCACGAGGGGTTTCCCGCTTCCGAACATTAATTTGTCTTCTAAGTTACGAGCGAAGGGCGACTTCATTTGTACTATGTTATTACATATATGGCTATCCAACTTCGAACTATATAATCATTTCCACATTCACACGCTGTAATTCCAACGCTTGCACCAGCCGTTAAGCTGCGCAGGAATTGGGCGTAAAGAGCGACTAATTAGGACGGATAGTCAACTCACTATTGTAGAATTCATTAGCGAACACCCGCGCCGCGACAAAGGTATTACACACAAATTCGTTAAATGAATAGAGCGATGAACGCGTTCAATATCTATAAGCTTTGTTCATGCCAGGAATAACGTTGAAATTATTCCGTGCGTTCCAATTAATAAAAATCAAAGCGGAGCTATCGAATGGAAACAAACTTACAGCGATTCATAACAATAGGGTAAAAAACCTTGATAATTATACTCGTAAACTGAGTTTGTGGAAGCCGCAAAACGAAATTTAATTTGCCCTGAACGCTGCATCAGAAATAAAGTTAAAACAGTCGCTGCAGTAGGCGGCAGTACGCCCAACTTCTAACGCAAATGAATAGCGAATGGGAAAAGTTGGGCTGAGAAAAATGATGTCCCACTCGGCGAGTCGAGCACGGACCATTGTCGACAACTCGCGACTGCCATGTTGTTTCCCGATATTATTGTTATTTAATTCAAATAAACGCTCTATTGTTATTATGTTTAGTTTTGTGCACCAACTAACGTCAAAGTAACACATAAAAATGTACATGAGTTTGGCTAGAGTATAATGAGTAAATAAATAGAGCATAAGGCATTAATACAAATAAGCGGCCAGGACTATCCATATTGAATTCTTACTCGTAGGTAAGCAGCTACAATGGAGTAGATAAGAGAAGTCACTTCATTTCCAGATAGTTCGAAAGCGAGTCATTAAAGTGAATGAAACGTGCGGCAATACGAACTTTATTTTATGGCCTTACTTTACGAACAGTTAAATAAAAACAAAAGTATTTATCACTCACCGTTTTCGCCGTTTGCGCAGATACAGTGTCTGGATATTGAATAAGAGCTTGGAATGAATCTGAAAACAAGAAACATTTTGTATTATTAAGAGCGGTAAAAGTTTTTAATCTGGCAATAAAACCTAAATCTTTGGGGTCTTTAAAGAAATAATTTGTGCAAAGCAATATGCGTGGTACGATCGTTTGGACTTTACGTAATAAAAATATTCAGTGTTTTTAAAAGAACTTTCGTAACATTTCTCTAGTGTGTTCGAGTGTTATATGTCTCAGGGAATTTCTGACAGGCAATATCTTGTTTACAAGAACGCTCTAACAAGGTGAAATTGGCGCCCAACGCGGGGCGCTTTGCGATCCGCCAACTCTTCAAGAGTTAGTCGCACCGCGACTCAGGTGCACCGCAGCTATTTTATAATTTACAAGACTTTTAGGTGCGCCAAATTTGTTTACTCCATATACAAGTAAAATAAATTTGCCGTAATTTCCATTAATTAATTAATTAAATTTATCAATAATTCCTAACATGCAGTCTAAATAAGTTTGTTCCATATTATCAATACTGAAATATTCGCAGCTAACATTGGCAACACAAACATTAGGTAACAAAACACTCATAAACTATAAGGGAACCAGGGAGTTGAATGTGTTCTCACATTCGACGTGAATGGCCCCTGAAGTAATATAGTTGGTCGTCGAGTCTATTTACTACGAGAGGATAAGCGTTAAACCCCCTAATTTAAGGCATGATCCCGGCGATCATTGCCATCCGTAGGGCGAGAACATAAATTCACATTTTTAGGAAACACCGGCCGGTACTGTGGCTACATCTGCGCTGCCCACATAACGTAACATTACGGTCCCATTTTGACTTTCACACGTTATAAGGTACTGTTATTTAATATCTATATACGTAGGTACACACATTAAGTACTTAAATCATTGACAACAAAATGCGATAAATGGGCTTTTGTTAATATTTACCTTCATAAGAAACTAATCGGATTCAAAACGAAATTCTCTATAACCAGGTGGGTAATGAGAATAGATTTGCAAATTACTATTCATTAAGCCACGTTATAAGATATTTCACGCTTATTATTTCGCTACAGAACATTTCCCTCCAAAACGCTAAATAATTTATTGACCAGTTGTACATGAAGTACTCGGTGCGGCCGCTCTTCCCTGAACGCATTATATCGTTTTTACCGCACTCATCGCTAACAATTTCCTCCTACCTATGTAATAAATATAGAAAGTAAAACCACTCAAGCCAAGAAACGTCGGCGTAAATTAAAAGTAACGCGCTGTCTCCTTCATACATAGTTAAATGCTCTTTAAGGCGCCATATTTCCTTGGGCCAGCCATTTGGGAACGTTAAAATGGAATGCATAAAAGGCTTACGGTAAATTGGAGTTTTTATGTAATTACATCGTGAATAAGCAAAAAATGTTTTAACGTGGAAACAATGGAGATGCGCGCTTGAATAAATGTCTAAGTGATACCGGGTAGTGGCAAAGGAGAACTTATGAACTATGTAATAATAAATGCTATTCATATTAGGTAATTTAATTAGTATCTGATAAGAATTTATACTAATTATATAAAGAGGAAAGATTTGATATTTAGTTTGTTTGTATTGGATAAACTAAAAACTTACTGGACCGATTTTAAAAATTCTTTCACCAATATAAGGCTACATTATCAGCGAGTAACAAACTACTTTTTATCTTGGGAAAATTTAAAGCGGGATTTTATCCTGGAAAAACTTTTCTCGCGGGCGGAACCGCGAGCATATAGCGAGAACACTCTAAATATAGGTGTATTGTGTACCAATAACAAAAAGATGATATATTTATTTTTATTGTCTTGTAGACTGTCAAGGCGCGATGAGCTCGTGAATGAGATCCGAAGGACAACAAAGATGAACCATAAATTCCTCGTAAAGGTAGAGAAATAAAGTGGACACACTTGACAAGTAATGTCGAATATAAAACAAAAGATTTGGGTCCGTTGAGCTTGACCAAAATATTTTTTCAATATTCATGGATTTGTAAATATAGTACTTTATTTTGATAAATGTACCCATAGATGACGACCACTGGTTGAGCGGCTTACTAATCATATAAAAAAAATAACATATTTGTTTTTAATCTATAAACATTGTTCAATTCTATATCCTACACATTACCAATGAAATTGCTAAATAAAAAGCAAATTTCACTGCGCGTAACCGGAATAGGTATTACATAGTCAATGAAATATGTGAAATGTAAACAGTTTAGTGAACGTGATCCAGCTTGATTAAATTTGATTATGTGGTTATTTGGTTATCTAGCGGGCGAGCTACGTGTTCCCAACGAGAATAAATAGTGTTCGTACTGTAAAGGAAATTTCTACTCTAGGTGTAATTTTTCTACGTTGTCACACGGCGTTGCTCATTTCTTCTAATAAATAAAGAAAATTTAATAAAAAAATTAAACAGCCGAAAGAACTGAAAAGAAAAAAATAATAAACATTTTTTATTTAACCTTAATAACTAATCTATACTAATATTATAAAGCTGAAGAGTTTGTTTGTTTGTTTGTTTGAACGCGCTAATCTCAGGAACTACTGGCCCGATTTTGAAAACTCTTTCACTAATAGGAAGCTACATTACTCCTGAGTGCTATAGGCTAATTTTTATCCCGAAAAAACTTTTCCACGCGGGCGGAGCCGCGCGCAATGCTAGTATATACGTATATTAGGAGTCTATGCCTAATTTACAACTTACCGCAATAGATAGCGATTTTATAACTTTGAATAGTGTTTTATTGAATAGAATAGCCTTCACTCGCGGCTTTGCCCGGATGAAGTCCCGCTATACACTTTTCCAGTACCCTTCTTTTAATCCAAAATTTGGTTTATTTCGGTGATAAATTTCATTCAAACCTTTTCACAAACTTCAAATAAATATTATATTAATTATTATGTTTACTATTTTGCTAACGTATCCCGGCTACTTTTATTTATTTTTGTAATTAAAACTTAGTATCTTAGTTCGCACATTAATTTAGCACATTCATTCGTTCGCACATTAATTAATATAGCTTGTAAGGATGCATGTTTTGGATTACTATCTAGCCCTAGATTATTTAATTCTGATGTTGTGAACTGTAATGATTGTAATCAGTTATGCATCTTAAATAAATAAATAAATAAACGCTATTCGTCACATAAATGTATAAGGCGACCAAATACAGAAGTCACACTCTAATCTATAGTATGTGTTATTGAAAGGGTGAAATCGACCCTAATTATTGCCTTTCACACTTCACACAAGAAATCAATTAAAACAATAGAAACTACACTGGAAAGTAGAAGGTAGTGTACTTAATGCAATTTTTTGTAGAGTTTAGTTGCATTCTACTAAGCCAGTACTTAGTACATAATAATTATTCTTAAATGTATTTCTCCCCGGTATTTAAAACATTATACACTGTTTTATTGAAACAAAAAGTTGCATACACTAAAAACAACAATTAACATGGAACGTTTCCAAAATGGGTGTACAGCTCGAGCACTCTCGGATGTCGTTTGTTTACTCAAATTGAAATATTCAAGCGCTAATTCAATAAAAAGCTCCGATTGCGCGCAAGATATTCAAATCTCAATCAATCTGCAGCGTGCGCGCCGCTTCATTATATTTCATTAAAAATTCAACCGGAATGCGCAATTACTTTGTGGAATATTTAAACGCCAATGTCTGCGTAAACACAAGATGGAAGGTGCGGTAAAATTAAAATTTTGTAATCCGCATTTCGCTGTTGCAAAGAGGTTGCTTCCGCTATGTTAATATTAAGCGGCGGTGGGGCGGGCGGTCCGCTGGTCGACCGATTACTGTATAATTTGATATCTTAAATCTCGACGTCTCCCTGCAATGAGCGAGCTCTGTCAAGCCTGAATGCGTTCTCATTCGTAATTTACGCGCCCTTTCAACTAACCTCTATAACTCAGATACTTGGAAATTGCTAAATACTTTAATAGTACCGTAGTTTCGTATTTTATTTATTTATTTATTTTAAACTTTATGTACAGTAAATGTATACAGGTGGACTTAATGCCTGAGGCATTCTCTAACAGTCAACCTTTGGGTGATGCAGAGATGAGACAAAGTGGGTGTATATAAGACATAAATAAGGCAAAACATATACTATACATACATAAATACATACTAAAATTTTATCTTTTAAAGAATTGATAATTATAATTAACATAACACACCGCAAAATGTAAGCGCCAATAACTGGGGAGAGTAAAATGCACACAGATCATATCCTTGGACGAATTAAATCCTTAATTAAGGAAGAGCAATGACGACACAGACACGGCACCGCCGCAAACAGGGTACGCATAATAATTGTAACGGTCTACTACACCTTAATAAAGCCAATCGGGGTTGGCGAGGGAAGGGGGCCAGCGGACCACGAGGGGGTTGGATTACGGCGACTCCGCGCTCTTCATTGAGATTTGTTTCGGGATTAGGATCGCGTTTGATAGCAACCTCCGTCAGGTTGTAGCCGACCTGCTAACAAGGCGTGGCCGCTTATAAACATTTTGCCTTCGTACACATTAAATATTAACAGCATGCAAACTTTATTCATCACTTGTGTGCTGAAGTATTAACGGGCCATTTTATACTAGGAACAGCGTTCAGTAACAAAAGCCAGTTTACAAAATACTTTTAAGGGATTCATTCGCTGTTCTAGCCTCTATATTAACTAACGAATACTTTGTACATTGAGGCAAAACAGGAATTTTCAGCTAAGTTGAATATGGGATTTAAAAATTTTGGCAGATTCTTTTCTGTTTATTTGCGATTTACCTATGGTAAAAATTTTGGTAAACGTTCACCATTAATCTTCTTTAGCATGTGCGTAATCGTATTAGAAGTATCGCAAGCGAAAATGAAAACGATATATGCGGTTTATTTGCTTCCTACGAGACAGGATAATTGAAGTTGGGATTTATACGTTTCGGATATGCGATCTACTTTGATCTAGGCAAGAGTATCTTCGAGTGAGTTGATAGATTTTCATGCGAATGCATTGGAATATTGACGTGTGAATTTAAAATGAAGTTTGAGTAGTGTCGCACAGAAAGCGTTTATGTTGAAAAGCAATGTGTTTGCAGCACGTACCTAGAATCGTCACGAGCGAATATATGCAAAATATCGAAAGCTATTTTCTTCAATATTTTGACAATGCAATAAAATGTAACAACGCGATCGAAAACAATATATTTCCATTTACCAGTTATTTACATAACAATTTACAAGAGTTACGGTAAAGGTATGCTCAGTTAAAATGTTTCATACTGGTATGAATATTCAACAATCGCGAGGAATACGGTGAAATAGTGCACAGACAAAAGCGTATTACAATTGGACAATGATGAATGCGGTAAAAAAGCAAACAGCCGTTTGGAAGCGGAGCAAGGGTCCGCCGTGCGACGTTCGGAAATTGGAAATGCTGCATTAGCGGAGTGCCGTCACGATACCGACAAGTTATGAGCGCATCTGTAGGTAGTGCTTACAGACGAGCAGACCTGCCGACCGCTCTGAGCACTAGCACACCCGCAACAAAACCGATTAACTCAAATGGCATATCACCAATGCGATTCCGTTTCGATACCGACATAGCGGCGCGGTGCACCTGTGCTGTGCTGTATTTAAAAATATCTTCCGGGAATACAAACAACGAGTATTTACTACAAAAACGTAGCATTATTCATTCGAAACGTTCGAAACGTCGAAGGCTCGTTCGACTCAGTAATTATTCGTTTTTTTTGTTTATGCAATATAATGTAACTGTTAACAAAACAAAACATTTCTTTCGAATCCATAAATCCTGATCAAAGTATAGCGAACGCAACAAATATTTACATAATTAATTTAATCGTTTCGGGCAAGCGTGAAAAACACGGCAATCTATTGTAGCACCGAAAAAAATTACTGTACCTACGTAGGTATGTAGGTATAAAAATAGCATGACGTGGTTTTCGGTAAAAAATTTCGTAGTCGCCGAGTAAATTTACCCCGGGGCAATGGCCCAGCAAGGTTTTTACATAAAGTTGATTTGAGGTTCTCGACTAGGCACCAGTATAATTAGGCTAGAGTGAGCAACACGGACAGCGCACGCAGCGGCGCGCCCGCGGGCGCAGGGGAGCTTATCAAATATGTACCTACCTGCCTGCCTCCTGTGTGCCGGATTTATTTAGGATATGCATGAGGGTACGATTTAAATTTTAAACGGATTGCGCCCTTGGATTTCGGCCCTGTGTTGTGTTTGGTAAATCTATCACTATAACACGCCAGGCTGAAATTAATTTTAAAGCCTCAATTCGATTTATTAATGGTTGTTTTAGCCACTGTAATCCTTTGGGTTGTTATGAACAACGCGCTAGTGATAAAGGATTTACCAAATAATATATTACATCGCAAATTACATGGAGTACTTGCATAATTACATATGCGTTTGGAAATACGCAACAGCAATTTTGTTTTATACTCGGATTATGAATAAGCATTTGACTTTAGAAAATATGTTTATGCTGTAACTTAATATTAGTGCGGTGCCCGTTAATGACTTATTCATAATAATATGTGATGTTTTTTTAACTTGGATCATTCAATTTACCAATTAGAATTTTGTTAATACTTTACGTGCATCTTGGAGCAATTTCAGAACGAATTTATCAAGACAGTTGATGACAAGCTTTTTAATAATGTTTCCTTCCAATGTTCATGAATTTATAGTTTTTATCATAAGTTAAGATCATCATAATTTCGTTCGCATAGCAAGACTCCCAGCCTACATCTAGCCAATGTAGGGCATAGGTATCTCTCAGAGTGTAAAGTGCATTTACGATCTTCGGCCACATGTTGAAGAGACTTTTCTGGGACGTCCATTATGTATCATTTGACCATGTAAAGGGATCTGCCCTGTTTTGGACGCCAGTGCTCGGTATTTACGATACACTAAACATTATCTTTTTTTATCGCAATATTTATCTATCCATATATTAGGGTTCGCTGTTTTTTTTTATAATCTTTTTTTAAAGAGACTTCGTCAACTTTGACGATGAGGCCCTATTGTTTACAATTATTGTACTTAAACTAATTGAATATAAGCTACATTTAAACATAACTTAAACAAAATCATCTGTTAGTCGGGTTTCCAGCTCACTGGTTCTATAGTGACGCTTATTAATGTTTTATCATACTAATAACTTTTAATTTAATTACTATTGTAGGAACAATTCAATTTATTCAAGGAATCACTTATGTTTCACAGTAAATCGCTTTTAATGTTGCTTCTTCGATAGCAAAGACTCAACTGCTCGATACGGTCAAATAACAACAATAACATCAACTCTCATTTCAGAATACCGACATTATCATTTGCAATATTGTTACCGACACAACAGATACCTACAAACTAACATAATTTATAAGAAAGTATAATGTAGTCTAACACTATGCTTAATTATTTTTATATAGAGTTCGTAAATTGCGTTAATTTTCCAAAGAAGCTGATCGAATTTCATACACACGTAAATGCCTGTGTAGTTGAAGTTGTTTCAAAGTATGCAGACATTGTACTTACTGTTTTTAGTGAAAGTGACGATCTTGAGCACCTTGCCGTACCGCTGGAAGATCGAGTAGAGCACGTCGAGCACTATTGGATACAACATGTGTTCTATAATGACACGCAGGACTGTGTTCGGACCACCCTGGAACAATACAAACAAGTTTATACGTTATATTTCTTTGTAATACCAGCCAGCTGTCAAATACTATCCCTGTGCTAGGTATGAGCCTATACTAACGAAGGAATTTAGACCTTAGTCCACCACGCTGGAGTTTTAATAACATTGAACTAGGTGGAAGATTTTTTGGGTCTTTTTGAGTAGTTAGCATCGATTTCATAATTTATGCTCTGTCTGATCTCAGGGTGAGCGATGCTATGTTATTCGAAGTTCTGAAGGTGTTGCTACTGTCTTAGGCCCTTCACTACCCTCATCGCAAGCGATAGGCGCGTAATTCAGTTATTTAAAAAGATAATTTATTATTTTGAACCTTAATAATACGACAGAAAACTTAAAGTAATTGTACACCAATGTTCAAGAAATGAAGTCGCTCGACCATTAAGACATTAATGAGCTCAACAACATCTATTTCTAAAGGGGAAAATGTTTCCGACAACTATACACCGCACAGACACTTATCTTGCGACTGGTAACCGAGAACCAAGAACTTAGATCGAATACGACAGAATATCATATATGAATATTTCTACTTATTCAATACTGCTCATCATCATCATCATCATCATCAGCCACATGACGTCCACTGCTGAACATAGGCCTCCCCCAAAGATTTCCAGACGGACCTGTCAAAAGCGGCCCGCATCCAGCGTGCTCCTGCTACCCTTATCAAGTCGTCTGCCCACCTTGCAGGTGGACGGCCGACGCTGCGCTTGCCAGTACGTGGTCTCCACTCGAGAACCTTTTTGCCCCATCTGCCGTCAGTTCTTCGAACTATGTGCCCTGCCCACTGCCACTTCAGCTTGCTAATCCGCTGGGCTATGTCAGTGACTTTCGTTCTTCTGCGGATCTCCTCATTTCTGATTCGATCGCGTAGAGAAACACCTAGCATAGCCCTCTCCATAGCTCGCTGAGTGACCGTGAGCCGTCTTAAGCGGCCCATAGTCAGAGGCCACGTCTCAGTGCCGTATGTCATCACTGGTAACACACATTGATTGAAAACTTTTGTCTTCAGGCACTGAGGTATTTTGGACGAGAAGACCTTGCTTAGTTTCCCGAATGCTGCCCAACCGAGCTGGATTCGACGGTTGACCTCTTTCTCAAAGTTGGACCTGCCTAGTTGGACTACTTGCCCTAAATAGACGTAATCGTCCACAACTTCGAGAGTTGAGCTCCCAACGGTAATCGGGGTAGGCACAACATGAACATTCGATAGGATCTTGGTCTTGTCCATGTTCATCCTAAGGCCCACCAGTTGAGAAACTCGATTGAGGTCATTGAGCATTATGCTGAGATCTTCCAGCGATTCTGCCAGTACAACGATATCATCGGCAAAACGAAGGTGTGTGATGTATTCGCCATTGATGTTGATGCCAAATCCTTTCCAATCCAAGAGCTTGTAGGTATCTTCCAACGCGGCAGTGAACAGTTTCGGAGAGATAACATCTCCCTGTCTCACGCCTCTGTGTAGTGGAATAGCCTTCGAGCTCTGTTCTTGTACTCGGACCGACATGGTGGCGTTGTTATACAAGCACCTCAACACTTCGATATACTGATAATCGATGTGGCACCGCTGGAGAGACTGCAGCACAGCCCAGGTCTCGATCGAATCGAAGGCTTTCTCATAGTCCACGAACGCTAAGCAAAGTGGCAAGTTATACTCCTCAGTTTTTTGTATAACTTGCCGCAGCGTATGGATGTGGTCTATGGTACTATAACCTTTCCGGAATCCGGCTTGTTCGGGAGGCTGGAAGTCATCTAGCCTGCGCTCGAGACGATTCGTGATAACTCTTGAGAACAGCTTGTAAACATGGCTCAGGAGTGAGATGGGCCTGTAATTCTTCAATAAGGTGTTATCACCTTTTTTGAAGAACAGTACCACCACACTCCTGTTCCATGCCTCGGGCGTTATACCCTGGAGCAGAACGAAGTTGAATAGCTTCTGAAGGACTTTAAGTATTGGCCCACCGCCCGTCTTCAGAAGCTCTGCAGTAATTCCGTCCTCGCCCGGCGCCTTGTTGTTTCTAAGCTGTCCCAGAGCCATCCTAATCTCGCACAGACTGATGTCCGGGATGTCTTCACTGTAGTGCCGGACCAGCTTGGCTCTCGGGTCTTTAGCCAAGCTGGTGTCGGGTTTGGCAACTGAGGTGTAAAGCTGTCCGTAGAACCTCTCGATCTCCCTCAATATTTCAGCCTTCGTCGACGCTACGTTACCATCTTCTGTCTTCAGCCTAGTCATCTGTCTTTGCCCAATAGACAGGTCCTTTGCGAACACTTTGGAGCCTTTGTTCCGCTCAATCGTCTCTTTAATCCTTACAGTGTTGTAAGTACGGACGTCGTGTCGCAAGGATTTCCATATCTGTTTATTGAGCTGCCGATATACTTCAGCATCATCAGAAGACTGCAACGCCATAGATCGACGTTTGGCCATGAGATCGAGTGTGTGAGTCGAGAGTTTCTGAGGTCTATCTCTTCGGCGAGGTCTAAAGAATTTAGGACCCACCGTATGGACAGCTTTTACCAACCCGCCATTAATCTCGTCCACTGTAGCGCAATTATCTAGGCAATTGAAGCGGTTTGCCAACTCGAGCTGAAAGCTTTCTGGGTTTTGGATATAAGTACTAGTAGGGCGGAGAGTAGACTTCATCAAGCGAAACCTTTCTAAGTTGACGTCGATATTCAATATGCCTCTAACCATCCGGTGATCGCTTCCGGTTTTCACCCTATTGATCACAGAGACATTATCGAATATCCGTCTTTTCGTCGCCAAGATGAAATCTATTTCGTTCCTTGTCGAACCATCCGGGCTTAACCAGGTCCATTTTCTGTGAGGTGGCTTCTGAAAGAAAGAGTTCATCGCGAAGAGTCCCTCTTTCTCCAGGAAATCAGCCAGCCTTTGTCCCCTTGGGTTACGTGACCCATATCCAAATTGCCCAACTCTCAGCTCCTCATCGCTTCTCTTACCCAGCTTAGCATTGAAGTCCCCCATAACAACATTAAAGTAGGTTTCGGAGGTATGTATGGCCCGACTAATGTCCTCATACATCTCCTCTACTTCTTCATCTGGGTGTGTCGAGGTCGGCGCGTATACCTGTATGACCTTCAACGAATATCTTTTAGATATTCTGAGTATAAGATATGCTACTCTGCTCGACACACTTTCGATGGTTGTGATATTGTTAATGAGGGACTTGTGGACGAGAAATCCGACACCACCTAGGGACTGTTGGTCGCCCTCCCGGTAGTAGAGTAGGTTACCAGACTTGAGAATTATCGTGTCCTCCCCCTTTCTTCGGACTTCTGATAACCCCAATATGTCCCAGTGTAACCTACCCATTTCTTCTTCCAGCTCAAGAATCTTCTCGTCAGTCCTCAACGTGCGAATGTTGTGTGTTACCAGGGCCAGTCGTCGTCGGGGGTGGTAGCGGGATCGTACCCGGGGATTCTTAGCACCCCCTGCCCCGCCGTTACCGTGGCCGCTACCGGAGCCAGGAATAGCGGGGCTGCCGGGGACTGGGGGCCTGGTCTCTATCTTAGTCCTCATAAGGGGGGGTTTTTGCCAATACTCGCCACGCTTGGCAGGCGGGTTGGCGAGCGCAGGACGCAGCTTCTCGCACTGATTATGCTGCTGCCCATAATCAGTCTGTGGCACTTAGCTGTGTCATGACTACGATGGTTATCCCGCCATCGGTCGGTCACCAGAGCCTCGTCCGTTAACTAGCAGGGTGCACCACGTGCAGGTGAGGTTGGTTTGGACTCCTAGAGATGATGGTTGGAATCCCTTACACCCCTTACAATCCCTTACAATACTGCTACGATCTCGAATTACATTGTAAATGTTTGTTCTATTTGAGTCCGATACGATGTTTTCGAGACGATTTTTTTTTTATGGCATTGAATGACGAGACGAGCATGCCGTTCGCCTGATGGTAAGCGATACGACCACCCATAAACAGTAGCAACACCATCCAATACCTTGACTTACAAAGTACTGAGTGGCATTCCACTGCGCTCGTCATCCTGAGACATAAGATGTTAAGTCTCATTATGTCCAATAGTTATACTGGCTACAATGTCCTTCAAACCGAAACACAACAGTGCATGCACACTGTTGCTTGGCGGTGGAAATAGACATTGCGATGGTACCCACCCAGACGGCCTCTTACATAATGAGAGACCTACCACCAGTAAAATATATAATTATATTGTAAATGTATGTTCTATTTGAGTCCGATACGATGTTTTCGAGACGACATAATATTTAAAAGGAGTAATTTCTTTCATGAAATAATAATTTGCATTTCTGAACCATAAATATCGCTTTATTCAACTATATTTTTGTATTCATATTCAGTTTCGCTGGCGGCATTTTTAATTCAACGACTTGTATGAACGTTGCAAAAGTTTTGGTAAAACATTTGAAAACTAGGAAGTTTTTGTTACTGTTTGTGAGAATGTTGAAAACCAACATATATTCAAATGATTTATCTTAAATACACAACTACATCTTCATATTTCAATTTATAACGCTCTTATGTTTTTATTCTTAATAATGAAGGGTGATATATATAAAATACGAATAGTTACTGATGTTATTTAAGTCGTAGATGGAGCGATGTTTTTAGTGCTGAACGCTGTTTTCGGGCTCTATTTCCTTAGAAAGTTACTTGTTAGTTACTTAATTACACTTTACTGGAGAGCCATAGTAAAAAAAAATGCTATCTAGGTTTATTACAGAAATTCTATATGTTTAATAAACAACAATCATTTTGTTTCGAAAATGAAGAAAAATTATAAACATTGGCTTATTCTACGATAAACATAAAATTACCTCTTACATATCCAAGTCTAAACAACTGTCAGATCGTAACGGAGACTCTAGGCGACAATGCGGCTATCGTAGCTGTCTAGCAATTTGTATGCAACAAACCATCAAGATCGTGTAACCACGGGGAATACTCACGTCATACTCGGATGTAACTCGTATATTATGTATGTGTATAACCATTTAACCTTCATTAGTTACGAGACATGAGCTCTCTCAAACTGTGCTGAACATCTTGAGCTCGACGTACACTTGGTTATAGGTTGTTAAGAGTGAGTATCAGTCATGTCAATGAAATTTGTATTGTCGTTTCGATAACAATTTTAAATACATTCAATTTCGATACTAAGGATCTTGGATCTCGGAAAATTGTTGGATGTGGTTGTAGTAAAGCGATAATTATTATGAAGCCACAGTAAACGTCTTGAACTATGCCTAAAGCGACATTCGTTGTCGCTGTCATCATCATCATCATCATCAGCCACACGACGTCCACTGCTGAACATAGGCCTCCCCTAAAAATTTCGAGACGACCTGTCATAAGCGGCCTGCATCCAGCGTGTTCCTGCGACCATAATCAAGTCGCTGTAGCATATTTAAAATTAAAAGACTGGAAAATGGAGATAGTTTGGTTTTTCCTTTGGTGGGCTGACTTGATTTTGACACATGTGTAAAGTATCAATCATAAATATATTACACTGCTATATTCTGACAGAGATGTAGTGAATCCTCGCTATTCAGAATAAAAACTTTTGTCTTTAAGTTTAATCCAAGTATTAGGGTGAGACATCAAAATACATTTTGATTATATTCTCCAAATACATCTAAAATTTTCTCGATTCCAAAAGGTTTGTTACCTGTATTTCTGTGCCACCATTAGCGGGCTGCAAGGCGGCACCGGCGCCCGCTACCAGCGCTGCACCCGCTGTGTTCGAGATGGCTTGCGCGGCCTGCAACGCCGCCTGTGCTGACGCCGACTGAAACAAAACCAACTGTTACAAATAAAACTTCGACACAATTGCAATGCATTACCTCGTAGATATATCTCTAAATAAAGCTAACAAAGTTTTGTTAACATTTAATAACAATATAAGAGTTATCTTGTTCATTAGCTACTTAGGGTATTACAAGACCAACAATCACCACGCCAAACAAAAGCCGACCATAAACGTATTCTATCATAAAAATTGGCCACATTTTCCCGTAATATAGTGGTACGCTTTGTACTCTTGTACACCATATAAATTGTTAGCAAATTGGGCGCGTTAATAGCAAAACGAATTTTCGTTGACGCCGACAACGGTTTGTTACGAACAAAAAAGCGCATGACGTACTGCTGAAATACGTTACTTTTACACACAGCGATCGCGTGTAAGGGGTGAAGAGTACTTTGATCCTATATTTTCACGTGGCTTTGTGCTCGGCAACGTCCTGACAAGCGGGCAGCCCAGACACAAAAATAAGGCTTTAACCGTGTCATGGTAAGCCTGCCGCCGACGGCAAAGGCACCGGTACAAATTCTCGTTGACTTGTTTCTCGCGTCGCTTTTTCCGACACATATTCTTTATGCCTATTTTGAAGAACGCATGTTTGCTTTGTATTGTAGTGGATTTCTAAAATCATAAATAGAGAGTGGTTTCAAGTTAAATCTGCAGAATATTTTGTTTCTGCGTTTTATTTATTTAAATAATTTATTATGATTTGATGCTTATCACATATAGAATAGTAAATACAAAAATAATATTTGTGCCCATTTATAAATTGCGAAAGTTCATTATATAGGTACCTACTTAATGATAAAATACCAAAAATAAATTATCCATCCCACTTAAAATATAGAAAACCATTCCATACCATATCAGCCCTGTATTATATACTGCCCACTACTGAGCATGGGCCTCCTCTACAACTGAAAGGGTTTAGGCCTTTGTCCACCACGCTGGCCCAGTGCGGGTTGGCAGACTTCACATACCTTCGAAATGACTATAGAGAACTTCTCAGATATGCAGGTTTCCTCACGATGTTTTCCTTCACCGTTAAAGCGAGCGATAATTCCCAAAAAATACACACAACTTTTTAGGAAAAGTCAGATGTGCGTGCCCTTAGGTTTTGAACGTGCGGACATTCGTCTCGGCAGTCCATTCCACTCCCAACTAGGCTATCGCCGGTTATAAATATTGAAAACGATTCAATGGAATTGAAAATATACGGATAAAAAATTAAATTTCTAAAAACGAACATACAACGACAACGTCAGGGAACGCGATTCCATCAAAAATATTTTCCGTGTCACCGACGCCTGTGCTATACCAAACTGCGGAGTTATTTAAAAGGTCTTATTCTGAGGACGCGCAATCTTTCACCACGACCAACGCCAGACATTCGAACGACGTCGACGTCAACGCGACAAAATAACTTCGTCCGCCATTGGAGAGTTACTACTATTCACTCGCCACAAAAACCTTTTGCATCGCATGATTGATCAATGCTTTTGCGTTTAGCTCTTTGTAATGCACCGCTCGATAAAACATTTTCGAATTCAGATAACAGTGCCAACTTTTTGGTTATAATATTTAGGATTACAAAGATGACGTGTGTGCGAACGGTTCCTTTTTCGCGTGAATCACGATAACAATGCGTACTCTGTCTTTTCGCAACTCCCTCGTTATAAGTTTTAATAGTGCGCGATACAAAGCTCCCGAAATGTGACGACAAAGTAAATCTTTGTTACAGTACATATTTAGTACGACAAATATTTGTCATATTCATAATGTTAGATATAATCGGCAAGAGGCTTTATACCATTTATGGAGTTAGCTTTGGCTGGTTCCAGACTTATTGTGATGAAAGAAGTTACTCAAGTTTGAATCCCGGACGGAATGTGTGCAACATAAGTAACGAAACTGAGATATTTGGATTTTGGTGGCCATAAGGGTAATTTGAATCCTGATAGAATCTAAAGAGGAACTTATAAATTCTAAACTTGTAAGTACCTAATATAAATAACTATTGAAGTCCACTCGCCAAATCTTCTATTTTCCTAGCTGCAAAGCAAGGGTAGCTTACGAAGCGGATAAGAATTATTCAGATTAAATAACTTCACAGTTATGAGATTCGGATTTATAAATTGAAATAATAAGTTACATGTACAAGCAGCGATTGCGATGGAATATCCTGCGGCAATGGTGACTAGACAAGGCAGATCACATCATTATAAGGCATCGTCGACGGCGCGGCGCCGTAGGAAATAGACATGACAGATGAATGCCACAATATTGCCTTTACAGCAGCATTTTATTTTAAGCCTATGAATTTCTCTGTTAATAAGCATCTGTCTGAACTACGAAACGCCCAAAAAGTAAATTATATTATTTGAAAAATGAACGGAAAATGTCAAGTGCTATATTCTAGGCCTTATCACGGGGGGGTAACATTAATAAATCCTATGATAACAACCAGCACTGGACAGCTGCATTCATGAATAAGATATCTGAAACTTAATCGGTTAATGGGATCTTTATGGAGAATTCAGCCGGTCTTGGTGAGCGAAATATCACTGAAGCGATAGAAAATCGCAACAAAACTGATTTAATAACCGTAAATATTTTATAACGGATAGCTGAAGTAGAATGTTAAGGGTATTTAATAGCCTTAAGCTAGTTTTCCGTAGTAAATGATTAGTTTTTGGGTTAAGGGTGTTATTTATCTGCAGAGACAGAATTACTACTATTTTTATTTGCGATAATAATAAGACGAATCGTTGTTTTTAGAGTATCTATAACTTAAATACAAAATACATGGTGTATTTGCCGATAAACATTGACATTGTCAGCGAGGTACGCAGATTTATACAAATAGATAATAGACACCTAGTTGTATCTATTTTCAGTAATCACCGCATTAATTAACCGCGATATTGATATAAACGCTTGTTTGCAAAGCTGACAATTAGATCAAACAACCTGTAAATATTTATTAACAAACAAATAAGACGATTAATGTAGTTTTGATATTAATTAACTACATTAAATAACAAGGTAAAGCAGGCTAATGGTGGGATTCAGGTTGATGATAATTAGGTCGTATTAATTATAATCGGATAAAGTTATTAGTGAATTTTAACCAGACGGGTGGCCGAACTCTGTATTAAGCGCAAATAAACTTTTAATCCTTAGTACCTACTTAGATACTTAATTATAGTAAATCGACTGCCTCGGTGGCGTAGTTGTATTACGGTACGACTGCAATGCCGAGGCCTCGGGTTCGATCCCCGGGTCGGGCAAAGTGGTATTGGATTTTTCTATCCAGTATCAGCCCGGCGTCTGGAACCCGATATAGCGATGGGCTCACCCCCTATCACATAATGGTACGGAATACGCACGGCGAACAGTGGGGGCACTAGTTATGCCCCTGCCTACCGCTTCGGTCATGAGTGTGTGTGTTATAGTAAAATATAACATTATCGAAATAGGGTCATATACGAGGCAATTCTGTAGTGTCTAAATCCTTTGAAAGTCGAACTGATAGTTCAGTTATTATTAAGGCTAGTGCGTCATTGCGAATGTTATGTACTGCGAACCGTAGGTTTAAATTCACTTAGATTAACTTAGTTTATAACACAAACCTTTATTGCATAACCAATTACGCTGTCAATGCAAATCCTTTAATTGTCACAATTGTATTTTTGTCATTTTTTTATTTCGTATGGTTCCATAATGATCCCCTACCTTCTCAATTAGATTCAACAACAATTTCTCGATATTATCAGCTATCAAAACGGTTGAAGGTTTGTTTTTGATAGGTTTCGAGGATAAACGAAACTAATTAAGCGTTTTAATTAATCCTCCTATTGGGTGTTTTGTTACCGAAAATATTGATTTCCTCTCCCAACAGAGCACCGTAGACCGTGGGAAGAAAGCATCATTTACGAATGCGTCTTACGTTTTTACACCGGGAGTTAAACTTTTCCACTAAACTTCAACATGCAATAAGTTTGAAGCGATAATAAAAATGATGAACCCTATACCAAGATATATTGAAATGGGACCACTTCGAGACCCTTATTTACTAAATAAAGAAGGAATCAAGGAAACACGCTCCCAATTTTCGGAGAAATCAGTGTACATACATAAAAAAAATACAAACACACGAATTGATAACTTCCTCCTTTTGGTAGTCGGTTAAAAATACCATAAATTAGTTAAGGGTGGTCAAGATGGAGACGACGTCACTTAAAGGGTTAATTTTTACAGCTCGGAAATAATGAGAGTAGACGTTAATTTTATATAACCTGGACGATAAAAGTGAATAATTAATGAACGCCAAGACTTTATTAGCATCAGCAACACGACGGAAAATCTGTTATAAAATTTGGCGGAGTGTTAATTTTTAATTTGTGAATGATTCAAGTTCAAATGAATAGCACAGGCGGATGTAACTTGAAGGAATCATTTTACAGTCAACACACGCACGGCCCCTATCAGGGTCCAATCGTATAGACAGAACAGTAATAGTTTAGTAACTCAATCAAATCCGAACAGTCCTCGACAGTGTCCCGTCGCGGCATGCGGGTTTATTGAATACTGTTATCTTAATTGTGGGTTCATGATGCCTGTAACAAAGATTAAATTAACAGGTTGGGTGCAGCCGGCTTTGCGTCTATATTTCTCAATTGGTATCTAATGTTCGATCACATGCCACACGATAATCCGTTTGTACATGTAATAGGCCTTATTGAACTATCGTAACGTCGTTACGTGCTATACGCATTTTGATCCGGATTCCTATTAACTGTTGTTAATCTAAGTGAGTAATCCATTTATGTAATTAGCATTTTTGGCGTTTAAGTTGTGTTGTACGTATGCTTTACGATTCGGAATGTGGTTTTTGATTACTTGCTCGATTACCTATCAAATTACGCGAATGTTATGAAATGTTTACTTTAGTAGAATGTTTATTGACTAATGTTTGGCTATGAAAATTATATTTATGGATATTGGACATTAAATTGACGACGGGCATGTGACATTTCTGAGCCAGTCAGTGGTTACAATTAAAGACATCGATTATAACGGATGTTTTATCGTTTCATCAAACATATAATCTACTTAGGTAAGAAGGAAGAATATGAATTATAACAATGTATATATAAGTTTAGATTTCTTAAATGTCGTCTCGGAGAGCTTTTTATAATCGTTGCTACCATAAATTATTTTATAACTCAAAGAATTACTTATATCATACTTTCAAACGTCTTCGCAAACTTTCTCATTTATTATTAAGATAAAATAAGTTCACACTTACTGCGTTGCTATGTGTCTGGTCTGTTTTGAGTTCTTTGTGGTTTGAAAATTGGACATATACAGCACGCCCCCTGAGCTGCGCCACACATCCACCGAAATACGCCACCATAGCTACCGCTGAGATTTCCTCCGCCATTTCGAGGAAAGCCTGTAATAAAAATAATTTAATTACTATTCCGCGTTCACGATTTCTATAGTTTTGGGAACGGTAAATGTTTTTTTTTATACGGTCATGGCAGTCACCCCACCGCTCCTAATGGTAAGAAAAATGGAGTTCAGGCGGAGTGTCGAGTCATAAATCAGTGATAACTCGCCAGTACACAATTTATTTTGAAGCAATTAATTAGTAGTGTCATATCGGATAGAATTTTAAAGTCTCATAAATATAAAAAAAACGTGGAGTCGCCTAGCACTTTTCGAAACGACTTATTTGACATTGTTACTACTTCATTCATAATTGGCAAACAGGTAATTCCACGTCAATACAAATCCGAAAGGGTATTATCGATAGAAACCCTCAATAAATCAGTCGTTCAACAGCGGCAGTGTAATGCGGCGCACCCTAACAAGGTATATGTTTGCAAGGCATATAGAGTCCAATTAATCGGCTCCGATCCACTCAACCATACATACATAACAAAACATCAGATTCGCCCCTTTTGTCTAGCATTTTAAACATCCAATATGATTTGATTCAGTCATTTTAGATACAAAATTTTGTTCCTATTTGGCGTACGTATTCATAACCACAGGATCCCTGCTTTTGGCACCGCACAATACCAACATACGAAATAAGCCGCTACGAGTACGCGTTAAGCCGCAAATGAAATAGAATTTGCCCTGGGGCTAATTAAAAAAAAAAATTATGTCTACACGCAACGAACAGCGAGGCAGACAGTAATTCAAACCGTCATTTCGTGTGTATACAATATACACTGTATATTAACAATGTATTTAACAAGTTATAGCACATCTATAGCGTACAGTCTTTTGTCTATAGTTTGTTATTTGCTAATAGTTGCGCGCGGTATATTTTTATAATGGTCATAATAAATTTTTACGTGAATTATCAGATTGAAAAATCTTATTACTTGATAAGACTCGTCCTAATGCCTGAAACGTGATCAAGAAGGATGAGGGAAGGAAAAAGGGCCTATTATTGAAAAAATATTCACTGTTTTTTCATCCATACCTACCTAATATATCAAACTTTATGATCTCGTAAAATGATAATGAGTTTTATTCTTGAGTGCCACCTGCACCAACTAAATTAAATCAAGTATAAAGTAAACTATAAAATAAAAGAATCTGCTACTACTACTACCAGCCCTGTATTATATACTGCCCACTGCTAAGCACGGGTCTCGTCTACTACTGAGAGGGTTTAGGCCTTAGTCTACCACGCTGGCCTAGTGCGGGTTGGCAGACTTCAGATACTTTCGAAATTCTTATATGGAATTTCTCAGGTATGCAGGTTTCCCCACGATGTTTTAATCCACCGGTTAAGATTAAAGGAATCCCTTAACTGTAATTATTATCACTCAATCAAGCTAGCATGACCATATACTTTTAATTTTTTTATTTGTTTTATAATTATAGATTTTTTTGGTTTAAAAACAATTACAGGAACATTGATTCGTATATCTGCAAAAAATATTGTAGATTTTTTTGTGAAAAAAAAAACTTTGTAAACTGTGATCAACAATGTTTGCAAACGGTACGAGACAGTATTAATTATTAAAAATATTTCGTGCATATTTTTAGTTCTAATCAAACTCATACTAATGCATAATATGAAATAGCTAGCACAAAAAGATTTGAATATGTTGAATACTTGGTTAAAGAAAAATTTACTAACCATTAACGTAACTAAAACAAATTTTGTGATATTTGCAGCCAAAAATAAAAATATTGACACTTATGTTCCATTGACAGTAAACAACCAACCTTTAACAAAGTAAATTGCCAAAAACACTTAGGCCTCATCCTGGACAGTCATCTAACTTGGCACCCGCACTTAGAGAAACTAGGATCAAAATTGTCTTCATTGATGGGTTCATTGAGGGGAATTGTACGATGTTTTCCAAGATCTGTCAGCTATACTATATATAATACCATGGTACAACCTCATATAGAATATTTGATTGAATTATGGGGCACTGCAGCCAAAAGTCAGTTAAGAGCCCTACAAATAAAACACAATAAATTAATGAAATTACTTTTCCATTATCCTTATATGTTTTCCACGCTAAAAATATTCAATGAAACGAAACTAATGACACTTTCTCAAACACAAATTGAAAACTTGTCTATTGGTGCAGAAAATTTTGAATAAAGATATACAAACATATCGTTTACAAAAATTGGACATCTACATAACCGCATAACGAGACAAATAAATGACATTCGATTATGACACCCACGAACCAACTATGGTAAGAAAAGTATAGTCTATGAAGGAGCACAGTTCTATAATAAATTACCAAACGACCTAAAAGAAATACAAACATTCGCTTTGTTTAAAAGAAACCTAAAACACCACATTGTTAAAGAGTTCTTGCGACATTAATCATGTTAACATTATCAAAAACAGCACTTAACCATTTTTTTAACTATGTATTTTTTAGATTGATGTCATTCTGATTAATAATCAAAGGCAATCGCAATGTCTATCACCGTGACATACGTAATGAAACCCCGCTTGTACTACTACCCTCAAAGTTTGTAAATTGTTTTTATTCTAGTTAATAACTTACGTTAAAATTACGTTCATCAACCTCGTGTATTCAATAGGGTAGTTGACCACTTCTTTTTAATACATTTATCAAAAATGTATACCATCCAAAATGTAACGGAAAAATAATTTTCAAAATTGGGTCAATTAATTTTCAAAATTGGGTCAATAATTAGTAAGTTATAAAGCTTTGAAATTTGGTGAAATTTGGTGGGGTACTTGTTAAATAACAGTAATATCACACTGCGACGTCACCGAGAGTCGTCGGCCATAAAGGCGCGTGCGTGCGAAAGAGATAGCGCGATATCCCCGCCACGTCCCCACTTTTGCTTACAACAATATTTCAAGTATGATTAACTGCTTTATTTTTCAACGAATTTGATGCTGATTTCACAGAATAATTTCTTTTTCGTATTATTTTCTGTTACATATAAAATAATTTACAAAATCAAACATAGGAAACTACCCTATTGGACAGCATAATTGTAAAACAAAAGAGAATTTATATATTAAGTGTATATTCAAGTTCCTACAAAATATTATGTATTTAATTTAGGACTATAGACTTCTCGTACGCGCATTATATTATTGTTCCTGACAGTAAGTAATTATATTGTATTTCTCTAAGTAAGTGAATGTAATTCTTGTGGAGAAATAAATGTCTTAATTAATTAAAAAAGAAATCGTGTGCCTCTTATGCATACAGTCTATACAGCATTTTACATCTGAGATAGCGAACTAACAGCTTCCTTGGCCACGATGGTATAGAATTCCATGTAAAAAACCGTAAAACGTTTTATGGATAAACGTTTTGTTTTTAAAAAGTTAGATCGATACGGGAACAAATTAATAAAAGCATGTCTCTCACGGGCCACGGCACGACCGTTCGTGAAACAGTGTCACTGTCTCTTTCACTTTAATCACCGAGAGTGGAAGCGATTGTCTGCCACACTCGCAAGTTTGTTTGCTCACCTCTCGACAGATGGGGCCTTTGTAACTAGACCTTCAGAGTAGTGGTCACCATCAACTATGAACGATACTTTTCATCATACACTGAGCCGACAAAGGACTGTCACGAATATGGCCGACATTTTAGCTGATTAGTTTCAGTTTCAACGTTTCTATCAACTCAATTATCATGATTGCGACATTGACGATATTGGGCGTGCTTAAGGACTTTGTTTTGAACTTCAATCTTCGCTATTTACGGGGGAAAAGAATTTATGTATTTTCGCCAGCGTTTGAATTTTTCTAGAGCACGACTAAGAAAAGACACGGAATATTTCACACTAAAAAACTCACTTGGCCACCGTTCATAAAAAGGGATTTGACTTGTTTTTCGCGCAGCAAGAGATTCTTTTCTTTCGCGCTGCGATATATACGTTGAATGTCATACAGACTATTTATTAGACGAGATAACATTGTCGCGGCCGCCCCCGGCTGCCTTCTTGTAATAGTATCTCGGATTTTATTATTTCATTTCTCGGTTGTAAACTAACTCATTTTTAATTTGCCAGAGGGAAACCGTAAATTTCGCATTGCACGTGTCCCCGTGGGTGTTTCGACGTAAAACACGCAGTAAAACCGGCTTGATGTCTCCTTATAACTTGTCTCGTCGTTGTTGGTGCTCGTGAGATCATGTCGACATGCCTTTTGATGAATTACTAACTGTATGTTAAAAACAACTTCCCTTTTATGTGTATCAGTTTTATTCATTTTACAATCGTGATTCATAAAACCTCACGCCACCACTATCTTCATATTTCCTTAATAAATTACTACTTTCGTTCAATTTATATTTTTGACCCCATTAAAGTAATTTATATATTATAAGTTTTGTTGTATATTAGTTTAATGGATAAAGGCTTAACATGTTATAAAAAAAACCGGACAAGTGCGAGTTGGACTCGCCTACAGAGGGTTCAGAACAAACTTGCAGGTAAGGTATCTAAGTATAAAAGTTCAATAGTTCGCCAAAATTAATTAATAAATTAATAATTTTTCCTTTACATGTGCTGTAGGACCTTTCTTCTTGCCCAATTTCATGATTCTAGGTCAACGGGAAGTACCCTATAGGTTTTGATTCCCTTGCGAAATCGCAAAATATGCGAAGATATGGGACATACACGGTCATATCTTTTGATCGCGTTGACTTACAAGTTAATTTTTTCCACAGCTAAAAGAGGCCGTCGATCTGAGTATTTAATATAAATTTCAACTTGGTATCTCTACGCGTTCCTGAGAAAAAGGGTCTTGACAGACATACAGAGAGACAGACCCAGAACCCTAAAAATGAAACAACACTTTGATATCCAGATAAAGTACATACAAATAATTCTATTGAGGTATAAACACTTTATTCAGCCCTACGGGTTTTTTAATACATCAATGGCCCTACTGGACACAAATAGAAATTTATTTTAAACGTCAACGCGCCCTTAATTTCCGCTAAATATAATTTTAGATGCAATCTCACCTTTCGGTTCAATTTGCAAAGATATACTGTCGAATTAAATAGGGGACAGAATATTGGTCGCAAACGGCAAAATGTATGATACCAACACTTAAATTTTGTGACAAGCTTTAACAGGAATGTGACGGGGGTAAATAGGGCTGCTGAACATTTCCCTTTTTTAAATGAATCGTTAAAAATGATACCTCGCTCTTGAACATTAACTCATATTTTGCGGTCACTGTGGCCTATAAAGAATCTTTACTGCAAGCGCCAACCATTTTCACAAAAGTTTAAGCATAGAAATAAACAAGGTGAGTCAGGGCGTTTGTTTTAAAAAGTGGTTTATTTCTGTAATATCTAAATTAAACAATTTTAAGTGACAATATTTACTGGTAGTTATATATTTTAAAAGTTATGAGGTAGCACAAAATCACGGTGATTTAGATTTTATAGTCTTAAAACTTACCGAATGTGAAAAAATATATATTTTCGGCTTGAGAAGGTCTCGTGTAAGAATACTTATAACAGGTAATGTTTGTCAAGGCCTTGTCTCATTGTGAACTACTTACCACACAGTTCTTTATCATAATATAACTTTTTAACCCCCGATAAAAAAGAGGGGTGTTATCTGAAGAAAAACTCAATAGACTTTTTTTATTATCTATAATTTTGATATTTTTAACAGAACCTCATGGTAATTGATAGCTAGAACTGTTAAAATTTTTCGTGAACTCGAATCAAAATTTTAGCCATGGCCGTATCATACATGCTCTTGGCGAGCACTATCCATAATCGGTAAAATAAAACAAGGGAGAAGTAGGTAGAGACCGTGGCACAATGGTTAGCGGCCTATTTGCGGACCGGCCGTGCCACCCACTTGTTGTGCCTTCCGGTGGAGGCGAACGTGCCATCCATTGTGCCTAGAGTAGCGATGTAACATGGCCGAGTTAATTTACTAAATGAGGGTAGTGATCACTTACATGATAAAACTTGCTTTGGTTCCACTTCTTGATTATGCGTGGGTGAATCTCGCTCGAATTTGGTTTAAGATTATGCCGAAATCAATTTATCATTACGCTCTTTGCAAACTCCGGACCAGGGAGATAAAAATACTTTAGCGGTCCCCCTACGCGACGACGCGACGCTTGGGTCAAAATAGTACTAGGTACTACTACTGAACGATAAAGACACTTTTATTATTATACTTTTTTGAGATTTTTTGTGTCGGGGGTTATTTAAATGTAAATTTTGATAATTCATTGTCATGTCAAAAAAAAAAGAATAAGTTAACACTACATTCATCGATTCTGAAGCGATAAGAAGTTCGCCGGGCCAGCTATATTATAACCAATTGTTAAATCAGAATAAAAAAAAAAGACTAATTATTGCCCCAATTTTGAAAATTCTTTTTCCGTTAGATTACCCTATTCCTTATTAGCTATGCAGCTTGAATGATAGCAATATCGATTAATATGCCATTAAATACATACTCTGTACATTTTAAATTAAACGATTCTCCTTCAATGATAATATTAAATGCACTAGTTCTGAACATGTGCCTCGTACACCGCTCTAACCGTCTAGATAAGCGGATGCTTCGAGGCTTCTACTTTGTGAATTATAAGTAGAGCCTGTTTTACTGCACTAATATAACTAACTATAACTAACACTAACTATGTTATAGAAGTACTTTTATGTAAAGGTACGTATTAAAATGCACGTAAGCTTGCACGGAATGTAAAATTCCATGTTCGGAAAAGTTAGTTCAGCGTAGCATCTTCATGATTTTAGGTGATGAGCCGGCTATGAAATATGACGCTGCGTGTTAAAACTCCAAATTAGACCAATATAATTTGTTATATGCAAATATTAAATTCGGAGAACGAAAAACCAACAGATATATGATACTTATCATATAATACTAGAATGCGTTTGCTATATCAATTAAATATATTATGATATCAATCATAGCTTACCTGATTTTTTCCTTTGAGAACGAGCACATTGGTGACTCTGCCGAACGGCAGTCCGAGCTGTATGATCTCAGCTTCTGTCGTCTCATTGGGGATGTTCCGTATGTGGATAACCCTCGACGGTTTGCCCACATTCTGTTCCAGTTTCACCTGCGAACAAAAAACATTCGTTTAAAAAAGTGATAAATCACAAGCTAATGCTACTTCTAGAATCTCGCAAGTCGATAACAATATTTTTCAGTTCAGTTGAAGCAAATTAGCATACTCTTTAGATACTAAAGTCGACAACGGACGAGAATACGCAAGAAAACGACCAGTTTGGATAGATTTATATGGATAGATAGGTAGCCCTAGTCACGATGTGAAAGTAGATATATTGATATGCAACAAAGTTTAACTGAACAATATATACTAACCACTAGCAAAATTGTTCCTAGAGGTGCGTGCAAAAGGCACGCGGGTACAAAATTTCCGTTCTAATATACATAAATAAACCTAGTGTTGTTTCGGAGGAAGAGCTGGTTGGATAATTGAAAAGTCGATGTAGTATAATTGTCGGGGCTTATCGGTCCCAACCCCGATGTGGGCGCCATTGTTCCCGGGAGAGCCTTTTGATTACGGCGGCGGGCCCGAACCGAGCCCCAATATATTGTAACTTTGTATGACACTTCACTTTTCATTGAGGTGAAAAGAGCAATCTGTATCCTTTTTATTTGATTGATAAATTCCAAGAATGGGTTGTAATTGAACCTTTCTTTTGCAAGGTTCGCATTAGAGGTCACTTGTACCACCATATTAGGGTAAATAGGTATTTAATAAGCTTATTAGTTCCTATTTTATACGTATACAATAGTGACATAAACTTGGTATAAGAGGAAGTAGTAAAAAATCCTAGACCAAGTATTTCAAGACACGAAAAAAATAAATCTTGTATATGGATATCAACAAATATCAATACCACGTAAAAGCAATTTAGTTAAAAGTAACAATAGACAATGATTCTTTCATCTCTTGTTCCTTTTTCAAGTAAGAAAACTACGAACAAGATTTGGGAAGTTACGGACTATCTATCAATCCCCCCTTTTTACGTTCTTTGGCGGGCGGCGAAGCGTGGAGGTGTAACAAATGAGTCTAATACCTATTAGTTCGACCTTGTTAAGTTCAGACAAAGTGAGCAACTGTTACAAAAGTGCAGAGAAAAGCCGAAACATCGGTAAATTTTTCATTAACGCTAATTGTACAGGGGTTGTCCTCTTCATTCACAGTTTGTCAACTTTTTACAAAAACTTTGTAAATTACTTAAATTGTAACTACTTTATTTCGTTTCGAAACTGATGAAGAAACTAGGAGTCTCAGATTGAATCAATGTTTTTCAAAAAGTTATGAGCGAATTACTACAATAAAAGTCTAATATTCTGCCGCAGTATCTAAAATGGTTACTTATTTAGTACAGGAACAGTTTTCAGTCTAGTCTAGGAGATATTACAACCACGAATTGAGGCTAATCAAGAACATAATATAAACGTGGGTTTTGTTGACATTCGCTTTTTAGCTTCTTTCGATTAGATGAGGCGATTCGAATATATAACCTTCATAGATATGAAAAGAATAAGTATAGGTATATCTACTTATTGCAAAATTGTTAACCGAAAAGAGAAACACAGATATGATATTTTTGAACAATACCAATTCTGTTACAATCGACATCAAAAGAGCCAAATCCCCGTAAATAAACAAATAAAAAATGTTTTTCCAAAGTGACTTGCAAAAGGGAGGAGGAATAATTCGTGGAACACACGCGTCCACACCTCGAGGGTACGTTTCGATATTTTTTATATTCTCACGAAAGAAAACAACTGGCACGTAAAACGAAAAGAAGGACATTACTTTCACTAGGTCAGAAAATCTGGAAAGAACGATTTCCACATCAGACACTTTAAATCATCTGCTCCGTCTCACATTTCATCCATAAATATTAAATCTTGGCATGGTTGCTGGTATAGAAAAAAGAGATATCGTATGACATTTTCCTGTGAGGATTTCCCGGAATCGGTCAATTTTCCCGACGATCGCTCCGACCGTGTTTATTGAAAGACTATTTCTCAGTTGGCCGAGCTTGTGCGCGGTGTCATTAGCTATATCCAGCAGCGGTGTTGTGGTGTTTACGACCCTGTTACTCGCCGTGATTAAAGCTAAACATCCACAACACTTCAAAGCAACGAAAGATCACCTCAATCATAATCTGTTAATTTATTTTGCCCCTAGTTTAGATCAGTTTAACTCTTGGTGCGTCTTACTTACTTATTTTTGATTTTCGCAGTTGAATCAGAGTTTATCTTATCTTTTCCTTATAATGGAACTTCCTCAGGCGGTTCAACTCTACGTAATCTTACGAGTTAACTTTGTTTTAAACTTTGCCGGCACTTATACGTATTATACATATCGACTTATTGGTATTTTAAGAGGAATTAAGAAATTAAACATATCAGGTAGGGTGTTACAGCTGTAATGTAACAACGAACAACATATATTTTCTTTTTCGTAACAAATGGCAGATAGCCTGTAATAAATGAAAGTACATTATTTATAGTTTGGCTTATTAACGGCTTTCATGCGTTGTCGGGGGAAATAATTACTTCGTGAGTACCCTGGCACTTGCCTTTGTTGTATCTCATCAGGTTACACGAATTGTTCAGGAAATATGTAATCCGCTTGTAGTGGTCGCCGCGATAACATTGGCCACGGGAGACACGGGAAAGGGAACTATTATCTAACTCATGCCGGGACATACATTGTACTCCGTTAATGTATCTAATTTCATTATTACCTACATTGTGTTAATTATAATTATAACGTTTTAAGTTGTATGAAATTAATGACATTATAAATCACAAATGACTAAGGGTCTTCAAGTTTTTTTACTTATATAGATTCTCGTACGTATCAGAATAATTTTATGCATTTAATAAAACGATTTATAGTCTAGATTAAAAAACAATATTAGGATGAAACCACATCTTAAGACGGAATGAAATCCTTGTCTAATAGTCGTAACTTGTGGAACATTACATAGAGTAACTTGATTAAGCAGAATATGTCAAATATCGTAGGTAATATAATATCATATTCAAGTCACATTATAATCAAATTATTGCAAAAAATATTGGCTGTTATATACCCATATGTACGCAATTTTAAAACAGAGCACAACAGATATTGAAATTATTGCCATAAATAAAGTGGTTTGAAAAACAAAAGTGCTTTCAAAGTTGTTTTCACAGAACAGAGAAAACAGGTTGTTTTATTTTGATTCTAGTAAAGTGAAGTTTGTGAACAATGATATGTACCTACACTATTAAAATATAAAAATAATATGAAAAATACTATTTTACTGTGCGTTTTCAATTGGTATTGAATAATCCTGAAACCGAGTATATACTATTTTTACCTTAGTGGTTTAGATTAATTAACAAACACCTATACGACGTTACTTATACTGCACCTAATTAGAAATAAGAAATAGAAATAAATTTATTGTGAAAATAGAAACGTTTTATACAATGACATTATTTTACAATGACTCCCAAACTAGGCTAAGCCTGTCCTATGGGAGTCAAAATAAAAACATTGACGTAAAATTTAGTTTTGTGTTAAAATAAACAAATCAAGAATAGACGGCTTACAGTAACTTAAATTCTATACAATATTTCAAAATTACAATGTACAAAATTAAATAACAAACTACTAGAGCTAATAATAAATACTGTATATTAAAATCGACAGTATATACTTTGCATACGCTATACCTTGTAGCATAAACCAATGCCGAAGAGTTGCACCCGTCGTTAAATTTTCAAGTGCATTATTACACCAGAAATCCTTGAAGCCCGATCCGACGGAACTTTTAATTGGCAGTCCAGTAGAATACAGTTATTGGAATGCCGACAGTCATTGATACAATTTCCAGCAGATTTAAAAGTATCGCTGTATCGCTGCGGAGTTTTTAAGGATTTTTCATATCGATCATGACGGATATGAAAATCCGAACGTGAGCGTTAAATGTCAAACAAAGTTGGTTTGTATTTTTTACAAGCTTTTATTTAACTTGCAATGTATGTAACTCTTTTTGTTCGGGTGAAATCTTGCAAGTCAATTTTGAAGCAGTTACCCTCAACCGATTGTGTTGAAATTTTGCATACACGTTCAGTTTGGGTGGTACAATGCATTATTAGCTAAGTGACGTCATTCTGAATCCAATTTGGCAGACGGCCCAAGATGATGGACTAGTTATTTTTTGTGCACGTCCATAATATGGGTAATCAAATGAAAGGATTTGCTGAGAAGAATACAAAAAATAAAATGACCTCTCTAAATCCAATATGGCGGACGACCCAAGATAGCGGACTAGTTATTTTTTACGCACGCCTATAATATGGGTATCATAATATGAAAGGGCTTGCTGAGAATAACTCAAAAATAACTAAAAAGTAAAAAAAAAATAACAAGCTTTTATTTAATAGCTCTAAAAAGAAAAAAAAAATACTTAAAATTGAATCAAACTTTATTAAATACTATGTACAGATACAAACTTGTCGCGAGATTTACTTGTGTAGATAATACAATAATTATGTAACTTGATCTTTCCAAGACACTTCTCAGACTATTTTAAGTTACTTATATATAATAATAATACTTTGTTTCTTATACTTGTACCTAGCTTTACCAAAGAAAAAATGATCAAAGGAAACCTGCACACTGAACTGTGTACCCAAAGCCTGGACTGGTGCACGAAAGGCCTATGCTAAAGACTAAAGCAAAGTCCGTGAAAAGTGCAGAATGTAATTCAATAATTACCACATAATTACAAACTAGCTTTTGCTCGCGGCTCCGCCCGCGTTAATTTTTTTCCGGGATAAAAGTCTCGCTTTATATTTTCCCGGGATAAAAGTCCCGCTTTATATTTTCCCGGGATAAAAAGTAGCCTATGTGTTAATCCACGACATGATCTACCCGTGTTCCAAATTTCAACGAAATCCGTTCAGTAGTTTTGGAGATGTGCAGTAACAAACAAACGGAAAAACAGACAGACATAAAAGAATTATAAAAATTGCTGATTTGTTTTCCATTACTCTTCTTTAGTCACCACCTTTCTTTTTTATCACATTTCTTTAAATGTACAGACACACCAGTTCTACTGTTTTATTTTATGCATAGATAAGAACAGTGATAGTATTGTTAACAATGTTATTGCAGGCCGCAATATGTACCATACACAACATATTAATATACTTATAATGTAATGTGGTAGACAAACTACAACAACCGATTTGAAATCAGTCATGGTTAGGGAAATGAAAGTATTTTTCCTCTAAGGCAGAATACATCGTGAATTATAATGAATCTCCTTTTAAGCTTTGGCTTCCTATAAAAGTAAATATTATTATGTAACATTATCTTTTAAATTTTTTTTTTCATAAGGTATACCTTTGATACAACAACTTACAGCGTGACGGTGTTAAGTGTGAAACACTAACACTAAAAATATTTCTAGCTCAAGAAGAACACCTTTTGCTCTTATTTATAAATCTACTAGTGGTAGGTCTCTCGTATGTAAGAGTCCGTCTGGGTGGGTACCACGGCAATGTCTATTTCTACCGCCAAGTAGCAGTGTGCATGCACTGTTGTGTTTCGGTTTGAAGGACATTGTAGCCAGTGTAACTACTGGACATAATGAGACTTAACATCTTATGTCTCAGGATGACGAGAGCGGTGGAATGCCACACAGTACTTTGTAACTCCAGGTGCTGGATAGTGTTGCTACTGTTTATGGGTGGTCGTATCGCTTACCATCAGGCGAACGGCATGCTCGTTTCGTCATTCGCAATAAAAAAAAAAAGAACTTGAATATCTTTATAGGAGAAGCATTTGTGATACTTTACATTTAAATTATATGGTCCTATGTACCAGTATAACCAGAAGAATCAAGTCCAGAAATCGGAAAGAAGTCCAAGTTATTGACGTCGGTTCGCAGTACAGTGGGCAAAAAGGCTTGGGAAAACTTTTAATAAAGCACGCGGGCTGATCTCACTAAACATTACCTTGCCGACTTTATTGCCCGCTTCCCTATTACTACTTTCATTCATTTATTTATCTTATTACCTGAAACATAACGATTATTTACGTTTTTGCCTTGCTCACTGTGACATCACGTTCATTTATTAAAGTAATAAATATGTATGATCTGTTAAATACACAAGCAGTACATTGATTTAGTTGTAGCATTGTTTATAGTTAATTTTTTGTTGTGTTGACGGATTTTTGTTTTTAGTTTTTATATTTAATACGGTATATTTATAAGTCTGATTCAATATAATTACATTGAAAAAGTCTTATAATTGAAATCACAAAACACTCGATGTGATTCCAATCTTTGATTAATTATAACTAGATATACACTGAACGTTTCAAGCGCGTCGAAAAAATAGAGGCGAACTGTTCCCCACTACATGAGTTCGAGTGAATATTTTTTTATTCTTTTTCATGGAAATAATTTTCTCCCCGTTTTAATAGAAACCATGTAATAACTGGTATCATTATGCGCGCACACAAGGATACGCAGAATGATGCAGCGATAGCGTATGATACAGCTGGCCTGTTTGTTTTAGTGTCATTGCAGCGCGTCACTCTATATAGGTATATAATTAATCAAAGATTCCAATAATACCTACTTACCTACAAAACATTCAACTAGTGATCAGAACGGCACGACATAACTAGCAAAATCATAATAAATGCAGTGAAGTTAAATTTCTACGTAGTTTGGAACCACGATAAATTCAATTACAGCACTTCATATAATACAAGTATTTGTGTTTTACAAAGTGTAGTGTTGGTAACTCATTCATGCATAAGAATAGGACAAGTTGGTCGACGGGAAACTTTTAATAGTAGCTGTTGTTCGGCCGCTAAATCGCTTTATAACTTTTAGCCACATGGCTTCACAGATTATTCAACATCATAATATAATTAATAAAGAATTAGGCGAATGCTGCAACGGACATTTGGGTCTATTAAGTATAATATTGACGGTAGTAGACTTATGGCAAATTAGATTCAAATAATTCGATTATAATTATTAGCCACACAAATACAAACACCCCAAGGGTGGGAAAAAGGGGTGATTTATTGTTTACTCACAGATTTTAATGCTGAGTTGTGTATTAATAAAAATTAAGCATGTATTTTATAGCCATAAAAATTATGAAACAAAAAATTTTGACAAAAAAATTAAGCCGCCGAAAAAACTGAAAAGCTAAAAATAATAAACATTTTTCATTTAACCTTAATAACTAAGTTCTTAAACTAATATATGTATACCCTACGTAATTTTGAGTAGCAACAAATTGCTACTGTTTGGCGCTGACCCAAAATTACGTAGGTATACTGTATTAGTTTAAGAACTTAGTTATTAAGGTTAAATAAAAAATGTTTATTATTTTTTGCTTTTAAATTTTTTCAGCGGTTTATTTTTTTGTTAAAAAGTTTTGAGCAGTAATATTCATTATAATAATTGCCTATAATGGGTAAAATCAAAGTGCTCGTTCCTGTTATATTAACTGTTTCTTTTTTTTATCAATAGAAAGGGGGTATTAATATTTCTATATAGAAGACCAAAAGACCGACTTATTTATTTTGTATTAGATTAGAAATACAACAATATTTCCTGCAGCGTAAAAGTAATATCTTATGTTCTTTACTTAGATGGAGCAACAAACGTCAATGCGAACCATCGATAAAGTAGCAATGTACGAAAGTAGTAAAAGTAAAGACAATAAAAATCAAACTGACACATACATTAATGTATAGAACACTTCATAAGTCCCTGTATGAAGAGATAGTTCGCGTACCCGCGGTAGGATATCGTAAAATAAGATAGCCAAATGGTTTTAGTACCCCTAAAACTAGCAATAAAATAGTAAGTGCTCCGGCAATGAATATCTTTATGAGATCATTTGATTGATTACCAAATTTTCTGGGAACGGAACCAATAAAATGAGTTGAGACGCGTATACATCTATTTTGTTAAGAGAAAATAGTTGTTTGCACTAATTTTCGTTTTTTTTTTGTTATAGTCGACTATCTGCAAATCAATTACTCTATTTAGATAATGATATCACTAATATATTTCTGCAATCTTCTAATCTCCTTTTAACAGGCTAATTTTAGATATTTCCAGGATCTCAAAGATTCTTTTTAACTCAAATCAAAGCTTGATCATATTGACAGACCGACTGAATTCGAGCACCTAAGTCTATTATTACCTTCTATTTCTGCTTATTATAATCACGAACTGAAATTGCAGGTATTGCAGCAGTGATAAAGTAATAAATCAATTCAATTCTATGTGATATGCAAAACAATCGAACGAACCAACCCAAAGCTACACAAAACTTTTATGTTGCCTTCATCAATTATGATTTTACAGCCGCTCCTTTTTGCTATAACAATCTAAAGGTGATCGTAAAAGGAAACAACACGTACCCTTTCTGATAGATAAAAATAAGCCAAATTTACCCACAAATTAGGTTAACGACTTGTCTTAACTATGCAAAGGAAAACTTAAATCAGAGGAAAACAGGCAGCCATGACAGTGAGGCTTCGTGCCTAGCGCTAAGACAATTAATTTGGCTAGAAGAGCAGCCTGAAAACTTTGCTTTGGAACGATTCGTTTGACGCGCGGCGACTAGAGGCGTATAGGCATTAGGCACGTTCGCTTTTAATATCGAGCTATTATTTGATGAAATTTGTTTATTGCTAGAAATATCTTGGTTGATAATAGTCATAGAGTCTGGTAACGAAGCAACTTTATCTTCGTAATAAAAATATTGAAGAAAATAAAATACTTTCGAAATAAAACTACAAAGTCTTATTTAATTCCTTTTTCCACCAGTGAAACCAGTGCTCTAGGGTGGAAGCTGTCACGAATAACCAAGGTAAGGCAAGCGATGCTGTATCCAATTGGGGGACGCCGCCTGGGGGCTGGGAGAGAATGTGAACAGACTGGGCCTGGCAGCTTGTGCGTTCTTTGACGCACGAGCTGACCACAGGTCCCCTGTTGGCTCCTGCAGCAATGATCAATCAAGGTCAAAATGGCGGGACCCTCAGTGGAGGGCAGTGCTGGGCAGAGATCGGCAACCTGAAAGGTACACACCTGGAAGGGAGCCACGATACCTCTAAAGTTTAGCTGAGCCGCAGCCGAAACTCCCTATGGTGAATGAGGCCCTTGGGCATGATACCGCCGAAGCGGGCCGACCCAAAGTGAAAGTGGCAGCGTCACCCAAACTGGAACTAAGAGTGAAATACTTCCAATGAGGTGAACTGATCACCCGTCTGTGCGACTGCATACGTCCCCACAAAACATATATACACAATTCCTTTTTCAACAAAAAGCTTCTTTTTAACCGACGAAAAAAAACGGAGGAGGTGCTCAAGTCGACGTGTATATATATTTTTATATGTATGACCACACATAACCTTCTACAGAGTAGCCCTATTTTAATAATTCTTTTTTATTGGATAGGGTATACCTCGAAATTGGTCCCATGTAAATTTGGGAAAAAATCTACCCTAAGGGTGGGAAAAATGGGGTGATTTATTGTTTACTCAAAGATTTTAATGCTGAGTTGTGTATTAAAAATTAAGCATGTAGTTGTTGTCCTGAATGACTGACTGACGGATCAACGCACAGCCTAAACCGCTAATCGTAGAGACCTGAAACTTGGAGGGTGTGTACTTTGTATGAGGTACGCATCCGATAAGAAAGAATTTTGCGAAATTCTACCCCTAAGTGCGTGAAAAAGGGGGGATAGTTTCTATGGGACAGTTTGATTCCTTGGTCCAATCTACTTCAAATTTTGCATAAACCTTTTTTAACGGAATTGATGGAAGACGTGTTTCGTATTTTATTAAAATTCATCCCCTAACGGGGTTAAAAAGGCGTGGAAAGTTATCTATATAATAAATATATAAAAGCAAGAGGTCACTTACTCACTCATGCACTCATCACGAAATCTCTGAAACTACAACGGCTAGGAGTCTTAATTTTTCAAGGGGCTTCCTTTTTGGACGTAGGTGCTCACTAAGACGGAATTTTGCGAAATTCAACCCCCAAGGGGGTAAAAAGGGGTGGCAAAGGTTGTATAGTATAAACTCAAAAACTACCGAACGGATTTCGATGAAATTTGGTATGGAGATAGTTCGGAGACCCTGAAAAGATTTTAGGCTACGTTTTATCCCGGGAAATGTATAGCGGAAATTTTATCCAGCAAAAACTCATTAGTGCGGGCGAAGCCGCGGGAAAAGCTAGTGTAATTATATATGGATTGCCATAACATTATTATTGAAATATATATCTATCATACGTACTGACATGGCAGTCCGATAATACTGAATTACAAAAATAGTATCAGTTAAGGTACAAACTTAATTTACTTCTAGCATTTTTCTTTCGCAATCTACACTTCCCTGTCAAAAGCAAATAAACAGCTCACCAGCTTTTACAGCAGAGCGGAATGCAATCGCCAGCAGTATCTTCAGATTTGATTGATTCTCAAGACGCAAGGGCTTCCACGTTTTTACAAGCGAACGTCACGAAAATGAGGAAAAAAACGGGGAACATAATTAATTACTTTATTTGGACATTAATGACCCGGTCAAAGAGGACGAGGGTTGATTAGTGTGTTTTCTGCAAACGTGCTCTGTCTGATATTGGAATTTGTTCAGTGAAATTTTCCAGTAAGTACCACTTAAACAATTCGTCGACGTATCTCGTTACTATTTATTACTATGTAATGAAGGTCTCACTCAGATGCGATTACTTATTAGAAAATGGGGGTAAAATAAGAATCTACGTTTTATATTTATTTTTTAATTGATTGTATTCCCATTTTATTTAAAAGGAAGATATTATAGTAAACCGAATATATACCTTCATATATCGCGAAAACAACATTCGGTATCTGTCAAACTAATATTATAAAGCTGAAGAGTTTGTGTGTTTGGTTGAACGCGCTAATCTCAGGAACTACTGAACCGATTATGAAAATTCTTTCACTAATAGGAAGCTACATTACTCCTGAGCTACTATTAGCTTTATTACGGAGCCGCGAGCGATACTAGTAAGCATATATATTCTTGAATAAATTGACGGTATGACGTGTTTTCCGTAAAATACAGAGAAAACATAAAAAAAGGAAAACTTTAAAAACGAGTGGCCACTTCGCCTATAGACTCGCAAATGAATATTCAAACCAACAAAAGAGAAGGGGTGTCAAAAAAGGCACCGCCTAAATATTCGCGGCGGAAAAAAAATAGCCTGCCTCGGTGGCGTAGTTGTATTACGGTATGACTGCTATGCCGAGGTCTCGGGTTCGATCCCCGGATCGGACAAAGTGATATTGGATTTTTCTATTTAGTACCAGCCCGGAGTCTAAAATTTGTGTGTTATTGGGTCCCATGATGTGATTGATCATCATGGGACCGAATACGCACGGCGAAAATTAGGTGCATTAGTTGCACCTCTGCCTACCCCTTCGGGGATAAAAGGCGTGAGTGCGGATGTATGTAAAAAAAAAAGAACGGGTTGCACTCCGGGAGTGCCGGCAGAAGTGAAAACTTGCACATTAACGTTGTGCATTTTTGAATATTTTGGAATTGTTAGGGAATAATTTCGCACGAATTGCTTTATTTATCAGTATAAAAGTTGTAGCATTTATGTTGTTAAATTCAATATTTATTTATTGCGCTCTCGTACACAAAATTGACAATTTGACTATTTCTTTATAAATCAAAATTTGAAAAAGGAATGTTACGCTCTTTTGTACTCGTGCCGTGCCAAGGCTGGGGAAAAACATAAAAATGTAGTCGTTTAAGAATTATAGCTTCTACGCATTGTATTTAAGGTTCATATTAGTAAGGGATGGTAAAACCTCCTACGCATTTTCGATCGGTCACGTGATCGTGACGCGAATTTAACATTTTATACCCATCCCAAAAGTGCTCAACGCCGCTATAGAAGTTTTCACTTCAAAAATAGCCGCACAATCGCAAAACCATAAAATAGCAAATAAATAAGCAACGCTGGGACACGTCCCTATTTAATTATGAATTAAGGCCAAGCTGTAACGAGATCACAATGTAATTAAGATTACTGCGGCGGGGTTTTTTCACCCGGCCCTAGCAAGTCAGAGTAAATGGTCGGCAAAACGTTGCTCAACTAAAATAGGTATCTTGTTTTTCTCGCCTACTAAGGGTACATTTTGCTTATGTGTTTTTGTGCGATTTATTATTCCGGCTTACATTTATATATATAAAAGAAAGTAGTGTTAGTTACACCATTTATAACTCGAGAACGGTCGAACCGATTATCATCTTCTTTGATTTTTTGGATTTGTATCCGTTCCGAATATCAGAATCACTATAGAAATGTGGAAAAAGTTCACAATTCAGGAAATTATTTTTCCCATACATTTCATTTGTGATTTTAAAAAAATTACATGGCGTTGTTTTTTTATCCTTTGACAGCTGCTCCAGGTGCTCGCAGTTCCTGTGCCGGACGCAAAGAGTACCTATATTATAATGTCATATTACCTCCTTTCATTGCATACCGATGCGCTTAGCCGTTACGCGAATAATTGGCATATTTTTTGAGCATTCAACAATTTTTATTCAGTTTTCGACCGTGTTCGTATTTGAATTCGTTTTGATTAATTCTCTTCATAGGATTGTTTCGGAAATTCGTCAGTGAAAAATGATTTCAAAGAGTTGAGTTCCAACTCGCAATTTGTTGGGATTAGCCTTATCGTTTAAACGTCAATTTTCGTATACACAGAAAAGTATTTTGAACTGTGTTTTTGATTTACCGTCTTTTCGATAAGGTACACGGGGAGAAACATTTGACCAAATCAAAACAGGCTTTTATGCCTTCGTAAACTTGGAAAAGGCTTATGATCGTGTGCCAAGGAATAAGCTGTGGTAAACGGTGTCATTATCGTATGGGACTGGGGCCGCCTGGTGAGGGCATTGAAGTCTCTTTAATGAAAACTCCAAAGCCAGTATCAGGGTAAAGGGAACAGAATAGGGATTCGCAATACTGTGTTGTTGCTGACGCTTATGGATATAATATATGGATATGGATGGAGGATATGGATGTGAATGCTGAATTGGAAGAAGCACGAAAGTCAAGTAAATGCGGTGGAAATGCACTCCTTACAGAGTATATTATGTGAAGTCACTATTTCTTATCGCATGGGATAGTATGATAAGAGAAAGTTATAAATTGAAGGATGATGTGGTGACTAAAATTAAAAGAAGTATGCTGAGATAATTTGGGCACGTAGAGAGGATGGTTGAGACCTTTGATTAATTATATACCTATATAGACACTGAACGTTTCAAACGCGTCTAAAAAATAGAGGCCAACAGTTGTAAATGAGTTCGAGTGAATTATTTTTTGTTGTTTTTCATGGATATAATTTTCTCCCCATTTTAATAGAAACCATGTAATAACTGGTATCATTATGCGCGCACACAAGAAGGCACACAAAGCTGTCACGCATACTAGCTTAAGAAAAGTTGGCCTGTTTGTTTTAGTTTCATTGCAGCGCGTCACTCTATCTAGGTTTATAATTTATTCTTTCTTTGAATTTCTTTGTTTTAAGATCTATTGAATACCCTGAGGGTATTCAATAGACATCAGGGTATACCTTACCTGGTGATAGGATACATTATTCTTGCATTGCATTGTTTTTGCACACGCTAAACACACAAACCGATATTTTCCAACAATATAAATCTGCGTAACAACGTGAGCGAACGTCATGACAACTCGAAGCGTACTAAGCGCGGGGAAATTATTTAAAGAGTTCGCCTTTCTTCGACGCTTTTGAAGCGTTCAGTGTCAATCTAGACATATCATTAATCAAAGCCTACATATTATTAGGCATCAACAACATAGAATTATTTTGTAACATTACTAACACAATTTTAACATTTACTTCATTTGGCGAAATTATAATCTGCAAATTTTAGAATATCACTAGAAAAATATCATCTTTCTTAATATTATAAATGCGAAAGTTTGTGAAAATGTTTAGATGTTTGTATGTTTGTTAGAAGTAAACACAGAAACAACTAAACTAGTTTGGATGAAATTCCGCACACGGGTAGGTCATGTCCTAGATTAACACATAGTATACCTTTATCTCGGTAATTTGCTCCCATGAGAAAAAATAGATATTAATCTGATTCTATAAGTAGATGGCGCTGGCGTCGTACTGTGTTTTATGGACTTCTGAAGAGGGAAACATATTTCACGCAGGCGAAGCCGCGAGCAACACCTAGTACAATATAAAATATGATATTCAGTAAAAAATTACGATAGCATGAGCTCACTTTCATAAAGTAACCAAAAGATGTACAGACAGACAAAAGAAAATTGACAAAACCCTCCTAAGGTGTACTCGGTATAATATTTTATTTTCATTCTGACATAATGACCGGTGACAGCGGCAAAAATAAACTGCCTGAAGGAAAGAATAAGAAAATGGTTCCATTTCAACGAGACGGTTCGTTTCTATTTAATTTACGTAAATGATGCCTAAGGCTGGGTACATGACGACGTGTTTCTAAAAGATTACCAATCGAAAAAGTTGATAAAGGCCGACTGGAGTCCTTTTCAAAGATACTCTTTGCATATAATGAAACGGCCAGCTTGTGGCGGACTTCTTGAATATGTGGATCGTATATTACCATAAAATACAGATATATTTATTTTATTTTATTTGTTTATTTAAACTCTTTATTGTACAGCAAAGCATAAAAGAAACATATACATGTACAATAGACACTACACTTAAACAAAAAGTACAAATGGCGGTCTTATCGCAATCGGCGATTTCTTCCATATTTAGTCATTGCTTTAATGTAATTACTTTTTAATCACATTCCTGGTTACGCTTAAATAATTAAGTTTGCTCTTTCACAGGAGAGGGTCAAACCTTTGTGCTTAAACTTCCAGTATTATACGTTTTCTTATAACACATACATTTAAACGGGGGAATTTTACACCGAAGTAACCATTTAAGGGACGTTACATTGAGATGCCAACAAAACGATTTCCCTTCCGATTGGATGTATTCGGATCTTAAAAGAAACATTATACGAGTACAACCCAATTATCTTAATTGATGGAAAAAGAAGAATATCGTGTGTGGCGGTATTACCCGCACTATTAATAAAACATAGGAAATAGTATTTAAAATGATAAAGAAAAACTTAAAACTAATAATAAAATAAATAAAAAATACTAATAATAAAATAATCAAAAACTATTGTAAGTAAAAGACGAAGGAAGAAGAAGGGCATTGAAAAACAAGATCATTGACGGTTTTAATTTAAGTAAATAAATCATCTTTTAAAGTAATTTATACGTTACAATGTTATTTTAAAAACGTATCTTTTACATCTACGTTACTCAAATGGTTAACACACAATCCATTATCTTTTTAATTAGTATCCAGCTAGGTACTAGGACTTTTTAAACTGTATGAAATTAATCAAAAGTAATGGCGAATAAGTTTGATCAAATATTTGAAGTAATGATTTATTCAGCAAAGTTTCAATTCCGATTATCGGTTGCAATAGCCAAAGGGACAAGCGCTTTGCGGTGGTCCCATCGATTTTAAGTCATAAATAGATGTTTATTAATAGATATTTAGTATTAATACTTCCATTAGTCAATTGGTAGTACATGTAGGCTTTGAACTCAAAGTTTCGATTACTAGGAGAGACACATAATGTGAATAAAAGTCAGATAAATAAATCTGAACTAAATATAAATTTTTGCTACTACTTTCCTAGGCCATGGCATCTGTTTGGACAACCACCCTAATCTGAAACGGGCTGGTGGATCGCCATTGACTTGCCTGTGGGTTGGTTGCAGCAAAAACCGTCCGGTAAAGTTAACATAGATTCCTAATCACTATTTTATCTCATTTCAATTAACCATCGATATAATACCCATTTAATTTATTACATTAGGCCAGCGTGGTGGACTAAGGCCTAAGCCTAACCCCTCTCAGTAGTAGAGGAGGCCCGTGCTTAGCAGTGGGCAGTATATAATACAGGGCTGGTTTCATTGCATTGCATTGCATTATTACATTGTCCCATAGAAGTTTAGACATTACTTACAAAACAATATTTTCGAGATATTCATCATTTTTAAAAGTCCAATTGTGATGCGGCATTGAAATTGTAACGGCCACATCAAGTTTTAATGGCTGATGCAATCCATTTGGTGGTCGGTGCGCAGCCACTGGTCTCCACAAACAAAGAGCGTGTTTGCACAGCAGCAAACAAAGTGTGCATGCAAACTCGGCCCGTATTTATGTAAATACACGATGAAACAACTGTACAACGGGAAAGACCCAAAACTGGCACCCTGTTTATTTTTATAACAGTTTTCTTGTATGTTGATTGTTTTCTACTCGCCAACCTTTGTGCCTGTTTTTTTTTTAATTGTTTTATGAAAAAGGTTTTATAAATAATAGCGTCTGTGCAATGCCCGCTGCTTAATTTATTATTTTTAATTGTAATATTAGTTTTTTGCTCACAGGTGTATAAAGCCAGAATAATTAAAATTTATTTATGCAAATACGGCGGACTTTAGTTCATCTACATTATTTGATATGTAATTTCAAATTACAATCATGATTTATGTTCATCCATATTATAATAAACAAGTATCTACGTGCATTTTTGAATAAACTATTTCAAAAACAATTTTCATCTCAAGCTAAAGCTGAATATAGTCGGATACAATTTCCTGCAAGTCAATGGAGTCGATTTCATAATTCTAAAGTAAATTTATACCGTATTTCAATATAATAAAGAGAAGGCGGTATTAAACATTGCTCGTCGGCTGTTACTCATCGATAGAATATCGCATTAAGTCACAAACGCAATAAATTATCTGGCAAACGAGTGAAAGGAGAAAATACTCAAGGAAATAGAATAATGGAGCCTCTCTGGAGTCGAATACGGTTTATTTTTTAAATATACTAGATAAATTTAAATGTTTATTCGAAGAAACACTAAGCGGATTTCGAACGTGAGTAACTGAAGGGTCTCATACTGTTTTGCATTAATAAAAAATCACGTAGGTATCTTTCAAAACTTATTATGAAAACACAATTCTTTGATTAATTACAGTTCGTACAATAATACGTAAATCAGTTTATTAGAACTTAAATAATCCGCCCGCATCTAACTAACTGTATGTAATTCTTTATTATAACCAGGATAAATAAAGCACGCACAGGGAATCCATAATCGTAAATGAGTAGCAGTGCTATAACCCAAAGATTAAATAAGTAACAGTACCTGAGAACATCATGAAATCGATACGCATCTAGAAATAAATAAAAATTCAATACAGGAAAAGGGAAAATTGTATTGGAAACTTTGGGGCTGTGTTTAATAAAAATTTGACCCTAAGCGGTGGGAGCAATACTTTTATAGCACGTTGGATTTTTATGAGAGGCCTTTTATTTTAATACTTATTACGGTTTCGCGATTCCGCCGTTTTATCGTTTTATCTCGATTAATCGTTTTTCGGTTAATTAGACAATCAACGACCACGCACCGGTTTGCGGAGATTGGAGTAAAGATGTGGCTTATTATCTATTCTTATATTGTTTAAGCTAAATTTGAATAGCTTTAAGAGCAGTTTTTCGGTATGTAGCTAGACAATATATTCTAATAACTTATTAATGAATTAAAACCTTTTGGCGTGCCATCAAATATAATTATGTATCTCTAAAGAATTAGACGAAGCGCTACTGTTGCTGACAAAAAATCTATATGCACCATAGCTTTTTTGTCACATGAAGTGGTATGGAGTAGGATTGTGAAGTCATTTCAGTCTAATATCTATCCTGAGCAACGAAAATGGTGCTTCATTTGGGATTCAAACTCACGACATTACCGATTTTGAAGACCAACTACGCTACATTTAGTCTGGGTTGTTTCATCCGTGGTCGTGGCAGCGCGTAAACTCTTGCTAGGGGTACAGGTAAAGTTAAGGCTAGTATCACACTGGCGAATCGCAAGCGAATTCACAGCGAGGCGAAGGCGGTGCGCGCTCGGCCAATTGAATAAGACCGTTAATTTACTAGAGCACTGATGAATATATTTTCGTGGTATAATAAAATACACACACATTTTACATTTTAAACTGAGTAACGATTTATTGCTCACCACAAAATTATGACACCACCAAAGAGAAATTAGAATCCATAGACCTTTTATAGCATAGACAATGGAAACATAAGGCAACGGAACTACAAACATAAGTGGTTGCGTTCCAATAATTTATCAATATAACAAACGATTTACCTTTTTCGCGGCAGAGTCCTGGTTGTTGTTGTCAGCGTGGTGCGGAGCGGCGGGCGCCATGACGGTGACGCCACTCTGCGACAGAAGCTCGTCGGAGCCTCTCTGTAACAATACAAATCTATGTTTAGTATACTCCGTCAACAAAACAAAGTATCAAATCATTTCGATGATCAATAAACATCTTAGAATGTCATCAAATATTATAAAACCTTAAAAGAACGTAAATCATCTGACATAATATCTTAAAACAAGTTCGTTCGGTAACTATGGAAGGTGACTGAAGTGCGAGCTCGTCTACGCACAAAGGGTAAGTAACCAAATAAAACAAAAAACACAATTTCGCGACACGGCAGCATACGTCAACCCGCCCTTCCCTGGATCAATCTCAATTTAAGACGGTGAAATGACAGACCTCAGCAGTTAAACACACCGGGCGTACATATAAATCACACTACGTAATAAAGCTAGTATACAAATGCCGCGACGCCACACCGCGACTTTTTATCGCGAATAGATGTAATATGGTTTTCGCCGCGCATTACGCTCCTGTGTCTACTATTTAATATTTAGGGCCGTATTAAGAGATGCAACCCAATTTCGCTCTGAAGTGTGATATTAGCTGAGATGCTCGCAAATTAAGATTGGCATCTTAAGATAGTCGCAATTAAATAAACTCAATATGTGACGGATTTTTACAGCTGAGTTTTGTTTACGTAACAGCGCCGCTTCAGCTGAGAACAAGCTCTTCAATAACAGCTTGAGCTTGGTTTATTAAACAGTTCAATATATCAAATGGATACTTAAGATTTTACTCAAACGCGAGATTGACTTATTACTACCACCCTAAGCCTGTCCTAGAGAATTTATTGGATATGGGATTATTACTATCTTCTTATGAATATTTTTATGGATATCTACATAACAGTCACACACAATTGTGTAGGCTGACGAGGGATCATCGTCATTCATCTCTAACTGAACGCCATTCCACTTACTGTAGTAAAAAACTAAGTGTGTATGTACTTATGTACACACGTTAGAAGTTATACTTCTTTGGCGTAACAAGATAAAAATCTTTTTAAAAAAATTATCTTTCGCCTTATTCTACCTTCCAAATTCAAAACTAAAATGTTGACTATAGCTAACTTCAGGGTGTCGGTATTTCGTGACAGTGTGCGCCCGCATCGTAAAAATTTACTCATCATTTTTCCCTAACGCGCCAAAAGAAGTATACCTAACTTCAAAAAGTTAGAATACACATCTTGTAACTTGTAACAAGAACTACCAGAAATAAAATATATTTTCAAATCTTACTAACATTTGTCTCAATGTGGGGATTAAACCCGCGGCCTCTCGTTTCACAGTCGACTGACTCGCTGCTCCGTGGAGACCGTCAATATTACAATATCAGCTCTGAATTATGTGTCTCACGAACCTTCTTTATGAATGAAAGGGGTTAAACCTTACAAATGCATAATAAATTCTTAAAGTGGAGTTAGTCGTTGTAAATCTATACGTACGTAATATGTTTAATTGTATAATAATTATAATTTACCATTTAGGTAAGCGATGATTAACAATCTAAAATTAAAGACCATTGTCTTAGCTGTCTTGTTTCATGTTCAGTAAGCAATTGGTGCTCAACCAAGCAATCCATTGCATAAGGTAAATTATCAAAAAGGCTACGGTCTGTTTTGGGTCGTATTTATTTATTTATTTAACACTTTGTACAAAGGTATAGTACAGGCGGACTTAATGCCTAAGGGCATTTTCTACTTCGAGAATAATTTCAACATTTTTCGTATTTATTACTATGAAAAATATCTTTAACAGCGGGTAACTCATTTCAACATAAAACTTTCAGCGCAAAAAAGATCCGTTTCCACGGAAATAAAACCAACATTCGCGAGGTCCTATTCCTTGGAGTAATTTCGTAGAGCGCGAGTAATAATTGCCTAAAATTAAATAACATTTTTCACAACAAAATAAAACAGTATGGATGTAAATTTCGCGGAAGAATTGTGGATTACGTTGGTAAATAGCGGCGATATAATTTCTATAAAAAAAATTACCTTAATGGACAACTGTATTAGACGCTTCCATGAAGACAACACTTACATTTCTGTGATGACGAATAATAAACTAAATGAGTTTACTTTATGTGACAAATAGCTTTTGTCTGCCACTTGGTTCGTCCCACCCCGTGGGAATATAGCCTATGTTGGAATGCTGGCATCATCTAACCGGGACTGATTTTTTTAAATGAATGAGGTAGCTATTAAGGTCACCTAATGCTCTTAGTTTGTCTTATTCTGCTCACCTAACATTATGATAACGATAACAAACATAACTTACATTAGGGATTAAAATCGCCGATTATTATAATCAAATGTAAAGATTATGTCCACTACATTTGGTGTTGGACAATCTAAGAGATAAATTGTTGAAAAATAATGAACATATTATGTTATTTTCATTTGAATTACATTGGGGATTTAATAAAAACCCGAAGGTTATTATTTCAACTATCCTATAAAAATTACAATTACATTCTGAAGTATATTTTGAAACTCACTCCGCCGAGAAAAGCTGATTTTACATTCCGATTTCGGGGATCGTCAAATGATAATGACTGAATTTCATTAAGTAATGGCCTTAATAGCAATTAATTTAATATACGATTTACCTGAAGTGATCTCCCTCCTGCCTACCAATTAATCTTTCTTTTTCATTTAAGGAAATAATTACAGCAAAATCTATTCAAATACCGAATATAATCGTTTAAGACCCGGTACTGTGATGAAAGATATTACAAATAATGTAAATAACGTTGAACTTTAATTTCTTCAGATAAGAAATGAGTATTTGAAAGAAACCGTCGACAAGGCAAAATCAATTCCTTATATTGGCTCTTCAGTAGATCGTATTTGGCTTCACTCTCGAAAGAAAACTGTGGATCTTTTCTCGATCAAAAACATACTTGAACGTTTCACCAATATGTCATTTGAAGGAACGTGATATGAGGGACCCTCACATCAAAATATTGGAAATAAAATATACATGAAAGGTTTACTTATAACAGCCCAGCGAATTGGGAACCTTTTTAGATAGTAGAGACGATATGGTTAAGCGGAATGATATATTTACATGGTCAAAGAAAACCATCCCGAGTCCATTGTCGGAAATCAATACGGATAATGTATTAGTGATATTAAAATGTACCGGCGCTAGTGGGCTGATGGGTCGGACAGATTCCAACTGTTTATATCGCTTGAGTGGCCATACTTCGATCTGTACAGTTTTGATTATGAAGTATATTTAAGAAATGTAAAGACAATTTAAACGGACCTAAATAATATAAAAGTAAATTGGTGAGAATTATATCTATTTCTCAAATGCAGCATGAACCGTAATGGATTAAATTATTTCAATTGTCTTAAGAGTTCATTTGCTTATCACTAACATAGTTCATAACGTTAAATTGTATTTTATACGCATTACCACGCAGGTAAGACAGTTACAGCTCTACAAAATGCAATTACAAATAATCACCCGGCAGTAGTAAAAGGGTTGTAAATACACCTGAGAACGTTATTTCCTACGACCTCACTATTAGGTCGGAGTAAACCCATCATCCAATAAATAACATCTCAAGATAACAATAGATGTCGGAAATAAAACCATTCGTACTTGAAACTAGTGACCCGCCATTTTTATGAAGCTCATAAACGAGACCAACAACTATCCATGTCATATTAATATTTATGTACAAGCAATATTCAAAGATCATTAATATAATCGAAAGTTTTGCGTGCACCCATTCCTTTATTGCATTCGATGCATAAATTAAAGCGTTGAATGTATTATCCATTAACAAAATTGTGTCCGTAATTTCCTCTACTCTCTTTTCACACTTAGATAAAATACATAAACAAGATACATTACGAGCCAACTACGAAAAACGACTATACTTATAAGACTATTTTCTTGATTTTTACTCCATAATTTTAAAAATAAATATTTTATCCTTGTTTCATGTATTGCAGTTTTTTTTTTGCGTAATTAGATTTTTAACCGACTTCCAAAAGGAGGAGGTTATAATTTTATTCATTGTAGACATTTCTCATTCGCATCTCATTTCAAAATAAAATACAATATTTAAAAATCTGCTCATAATGTTTGGTGACTGAAAATTAATAATTAACTTAATTAATTCCGGGGAGTATTATAGTAACGGTACTTTGGATATTTAATTGTGATTAAGGCTATCCGATTAAGAAACTTTCTCTTGGTAACTTATAATATTAAGTATACATTCATTTTACATAGCCAGTAAGATTCCAATTTCTTACTTTGTACCGTAAGCTTAAGTAAAATACTATAAAAGTAGTAGCCGTTGCCGTTAAAAGAAATTTTCATGTAAGGTTACTTATTTTATACGTAGATGCCCTAACTTAGACTAATTTTCTAGCAGCAAAATAAATTCCTGCTATTAACTTTACTGACTCAATACATTTGGAGGGTTTTATTTTTATGAAACAAGTAGGATCCATTTTTAATAAATACGAAAAATTTGGTAATACCCTTTTTTTTAGAATAGTTGAAAGTGCTAAGAAAAGTAAGAATTATTCATATCAATCCAGTAAAGAAATTAAACGGAGCACATAATGATATCTAAAATTATAATATGGCAGCGAGTAGTTTTAGGTGGTTAATAAATCTTCGAACAAGGAGAGAATAAAGTATGCCAACATATGAACACGAGAAAACGAACACGACGCGAATGAAAAATATCTTCAACATTTATGACGTCATTGTTCCCGCGAATGGGATCTAATATGAAAAAAATAAATAAAAAGGATCTACGGCGGCAAAGCTGTAACGAGTCTAATAATTTTTATTGCGATTTCACGAGCTTACATTCTGATTTAACTTGGTGTGTGTAAATTATGATTTAATTTAATAACCAACGTTGAAAACGAGCGTAAAATGTTTTTATGTGAGATAATATACTTTTCATTAAGAGGCATGCGTTACTCGCGCAGTTTTATATTCATGTTTTATGAGCTCAAGTAACTCTGTGGAATTGAATCGTTAACAAAAATATTCTCATGGATTCACGCCGACTTAGTGCATGTACAAATAATAGCACTAATATGATTGTTCAATTTTTATATTGACTAGATGAAACTTCCAAGGGTGTTTTACGAGAAAAATATGTTTTCACAAAGAAGTTGGCATTTAATGATGTCGCTAAACCGATCACACTTGAACTAACCAATTAAAACTCCTTTATTAACTTCACTAAAATAATTGAAAGCGATTGCTGGTACGGTTCAAAGGCAACATAATTTGAACGGAATTAGTTTCATTATAAAATTCTTAAAAAGTCACTGCAATCGAATATTATTTTGTTAATACTGGCCAGTGTAATATTTTTATTTATAACAATATAAAATTCTAGTTCAAAGAATTAAATATAATTCGTATTATAATTTCATTCGTGTATTTTTATTGTCCAAGTTTGAATGAAATTTCTTATCAATTCAGTGTACAATAAACCTATTTTCGATCGCCATTAGAGGTACCATCTGAATCTATAGCACTCATTAGTGACGCACAGATGCTATGCAAGCGCGCATTCGAGCGGCGTGCTCCACACATTTGTCTAATGCCTAATATCATCTTCTACTGAGATGTCGAAATTAACGATCTTGATAATATTTGTCGGTTCAACGCTGCCGGTTCCACCGGTAATTAATTGCACCACTTTGTTCCACGCTTATAACGGGCATTTGTCAAGCGCCCACCCGCGCCTGATGATTTTCGCACTAACTTCATGATCGATATTGCCGCGTATCGATTAATTGCGGAAACTTTTTACCCCAAGTCTGTTATTAAGACCTTCCGTTATAATTAATAAACGTCAGTAAGTTCTTAATTTATGAGCCGGAATATACGTTATATATAAAACAATCGACAGATCAAACTACGCAAGTAAAAGTTAACAATTCTCGTCGCAACTAGAATGCAAACCTCTTAGCCCCAGAACAATACAAGGGGACATTACTCGCTGTCACAACTCTATTTTATAGGAAAAGTAGGAGCCATGAGTTTGTGTGAACAAAGTTGTGGGGGGCCGGTTACTTTAGTAATGAATAGAGACGTCAGATGGTAACCGCTGGAGTGCAACTCGCATAGCGGTTTAACTTGGTTTAACAGTTTATAGCAAAACTATGTTGACCTAACACGCGGATCAATACGCTGTCCATACCTGTACAGCAGTTATTACAAACATTTAATTTATTACCAGACTTCGCTGATTGAAACTATTTCAAGCATCATTTTCATTACATGCTGCCCCATATTATTGGATCGGGTAGAGTTATTTGGTGAAATGATAGTTGTATTTTATATAATCCGCAAATCGAACATTTATACATATTCTCAATATAAAAAAGTGACAGAATTTATATTATGGCAAAATGTTATGATTATGTAATGAAAAAAACATTACCGTCGGTCGGGTAAAATGGGAAAATTACATAAAATTTCATACCCAATTACACAAGATTGACCCAGATGAAATTCTAATTAATGTATGCCTGTTGATACCCATTAGATTGAGTTAGTTCTACGTGGAATAAAGCCTAATGTCACTGTAAGAAACCTGTTAATGATGGCTATTTATCGTGTTGGACTGGTGAGCTCAAGACAAATGGCAGATCCTCGCGCCTCATTGTCGACGGTTCTGATGTTACAATCGCAACGAATATACTTCTATGTATTTTTTTTCTAATATTATATAAGTTTGTGAAGCTGTTAGGATGTTATAAGTAAATAAAGAAACCGCTGAATAGATATAGATGATATTTGGTTTATCGAGACCAAGTACTGGATTATGATGCAGACGACTTTTTATCTTGGAAACGTGCACAAAGATCGCGAGCATCATCTACTTGACAATTAATTAATTTTATGTCAATAAAATATATAAAAAATCATATTTAAAGCCTTATAGTCATAATATTATAGTTGGCAATTGACCAAGCTACACCGAAAGTTTAGCACTTATAGAATGGTAATATTCACACATACACGCACTCACGCCCTTTATCCCCGAAGGGGTAGACAGAGGCGCAACTAGTACACCCACTTTTCGCCGTGCGTCTTCTGTCCCATGATAGGATAGGGGGCGAGCGCGGCTTATCGCCATATCGCGCATAAATTCCAGACTCCGAGCTGATACTGAATATAAAAACCCAATATCACTTTGCCCGACCCGGGGATCGAACCCCAGACCTCAACTTTGCAGTCGTACCGTAATACAACTACGCCATTGAGGCAGTCGATGGTAATTATATTTATTATAAAATATTTTATTTTGTATTGTCTTTAACTGAAATCGGTGAATAGTTTATCCGTAACATTAAATACAAACGGGGCTTATTTTAAAAAAAATTAGGTAAAGGGATTGAGACTCAGCGCAAATATTAATTAAAACTTCTTTGAAGACATATTTACAAAATTTGGTAGGATTATATTGCCGCAAGTATCAAATACTTTGTTCTTAAAACATTTACAATGATGTTATGCTTATGGGTGAATGGGTTAGCGTAACTTCTAAAATCTCATCAAGAAGTAAACTTTGTAAAGTTTCTAGTAGGGTTAATCTTTATTAATCTATAAACGATTCTAAAAATGTTTCATTAATCCCTGTTAGCTATCTGGCTATAGTGTTCCTTAGTAAAATAGACTATACGTACATTATAATCGAGGGAAAACACGCAGCGGCAGATTATTATTAGGTATAAGACGTCCTGTGGAAGGGTATTTCATAAATTAGTGTGTATTATGGGCAAGGCTTAAAAAAAATGCTATTTATTGTTTTAGCAAAACATGTATGCAGTATTATATTTCTAACACCTTATTTTACGCAAATAAATTATTATGATTAAGCGGGTTTTTTATATATCAAAGGATTACGCATAATAATTACCTCCTCGACTCACCGTTCGTCGATGACTGACCACTCCAGAGAATCAACCCCATATCAGGGTCCAATAATAGCTCCCTTATAGTGCACAAAAATCCATAGAAGTTATAATAATAAGATTTTTTTTATTACACTCAACTTTAACAAAAAATCTATGAGGTCCACCCCTAAAGCAATTAACGAATGCTTGTGTTGGGTGAGCCTAGCTCTTCTCGTAATTACAAACTTCTGAGTACAATTAAATTATATCGAGGGTATAAGACAACATCTACAACATCTAAACATGTTTATGTGTGTGTGTGTGTGTGTGTGTGTGCGTGTGTGTGTGAGAGAGAGAGAGTTACTGTACCAGAAGTTATATTGAACTATAGTGACACCAGCATAGTTACACCGTGGTAGCAAATTTAACACCTAAAAATATTTTTTTTTCATTAGTTAGGCATAAGTAATCAAAATCATACATGAATGAATGAATGAAAACACTTTATTGCACACCACATTATACAAAAATTAAATAAATAACAAATAGATTTAGAACTGAATCGTGCGACAATGGGCGGTACATACAGAACTCAGAGTAATAATTTGTGTTGACCTGTGTTATTATCTATACTAATATTATAATGCTGAAGAGTTTGTTTGTTTGTTTGCTGGAACGCGCTAATCTCAGGAACTACTGGACCGATTTTGAAAATTCTTTCACTAATAGGAAGCTACATTACTCCTGAGTGCTATAGGCTACTTTTTATCCCGGAAAAACTATTCCACGCGGGCGGAGCCGCGCGCAATGCTAGTTTAGATATAATTTAACATCTCGACTGGTTTTGCAAATTTATTTCAAGGTACCCGACTTTATTTACGAATACGAATTTGAAAATCTAAATTTAGTAGCTCACAGCTGCTATGCCTATCAGTCTGTCAATTGCCTCTGTAACAAACTGGAACATGTTGACAAAATTAAATACTTAGGTGTTACTTTGGATTCACATTTAAACTTCAAGAGTCATATTGAGCTAGTCACTGGAAGAGTTCGTAAATTGATTACAGTCTTTAAAAGTCTGAGACGCGTTGCTAATCATAAAATTATAATACAGATTTATCACGCACTCTGCCAATCGCTGATCTCGTATTGTATAACATCCTGGGGTGGCGCTCCTGCCACTACCCTGATACGTTTAGAACGCGCCCAGCGTGCTATACTTAAGGTTAGCACCAATCGCCCTTTTCTTTACCCAACCAAACTCCTTTATGAAAACTGTAAAGTTCTTACAGTCAGGCAGTTATTTATTTTAGGTATTATCGTTAAGCAACATAGTGACATTAAATTTGAACCCCACAAGAATATAAACCGTATGAAAAACAGAGTCTGTGAAGTATCTAAACCTTACTATACGTCTTTTGTCCGGAAATTTTATTGTTCTTTTGGACCATTTATTTACAATAAAGTTAATCGTCTAATTTCTATATATGCATTAAATAAAACATTATGCAAAATGAAAACATTATCTTGGTTGTTAACGCTGGGATACGACGAAACAGAAGAACTTTTGACAGTTTTAAAATAATATTATTCCTATGTTTTTTCATAGGTATTTACATATAAAAATATTTATTTAATTTATTATGTTGAATACTAAGGTGATAATTATGAGTTATTGGTTTTGTTATTTACAAATTCATGCCTATCTGGGCAAGTTATAAACCATGCACACACCCTCTCTCTCACACATATACACACTCACACACACATACACACACACACACACACACACATTCAGAGAGGTTTCACTATACTTGTAGCGTCATTTTTGAGTCTCATTATAATAGTTATTAAATGAATTCGTGAGGCTATTGTAAAACTGTGGGGAACGGCGCTATGTGCTGAGATACAGGTATTTAACCTAGTTCGGCATATGGAGGCTTAACTTTGCTTAATGTCGCAAATCTTTAAAGCCTATGTTTTTAGTGTAAATTTATTGTAATTTTTGTGCCAAATAAACTTATTATTATTATTATTATTATTAACTGTGACACTCGAGCATATTCTTTTTTTATTCCGGGAAAACTATTTTACGGCGGATGTGGCAAAAATAGTTTACAATACAAAGCTTTTACATACATAAAATATGTCTATATAAGTTATCGAACAGTGGTTTTCGGAATCTATGATCATGGACTTTTTTAAATTTTCACGGCTTTCTGACACCAAGCCGCATTCTATACTATAGCTGAGTGGCTCCTGAATACTGGCGTCTCTGTTAAAATTTTTGTGAAAATATTATTCGAAGTATCAAATTGCGAACTCGCAGAAAAATAAAATCTGTTTCTCTGCCTTTTTTAAAAAACATCATAAACACAAAGGTAACATACCTAAAAGTAATAAGTAACATTATCTCAAATGTTTAATTACCTCCGAAGCGGTATAAAAGGGTTGTTCAATAATACAAACTAGCTGAATAAACCACAACACACACTATCGATGTCCATAAGGGGAGTAGAAGTCTTAAAGTTGTGTGGAAGCGGCTTAGCGAGTATTGTGACGTTCCCCGGTTGCTACTAATGAGAAACTATCAAACTCCAACCGCACATTTGTCTTGTTAATGCTAATATTCAATTCTCGAAGAGGCACCCTCCACTAACTAGGCTTTTAGTTGGACGTGTGTATCGGTAAATAGTGAAGTACTTGCTCATTGGATACTTAATGCAATTGTTGTGTGGGAGATGCATTATTGCTACATTGTTCGAAAGAAAACTTGTACATTGAATGAACTAGGCACACATCTACTAACTTAATAATAGAGTTTATATTCAATTTCAGGATTATAATTAAACGTTATTAAAAATAATAGGATGAATTAAAACCAATGCGAAAACCAGAAAGAAAGGAAAAGGACAATTATCCGAGCCACAGGTCACTCCGCTACAAAACAAACCCATGAACGATTTCACTTAGTAAAAATATAAGGGAAACAATCGATATTCCTTAACTCGACGAAAAACAAATAGATTCTTTATGGTATTGTACGAAGGTAACAATTCTCCCTCAATGGGCCGTACTGAATCCAAAGCGATCGTAATTTCGTCGGGCAATATTCTGCCTTTTCATATTTTCCTTTTGCCTTCCAAATATTATATCGTACCCAATACAAGACAGCGATTTCGTTTGTTATTTCAAGCCCTCTCACCTCTTCCGATTCAGTATATATGGACACGTCGAGCTTTAGTTTAACAAATGCGAAATAATTGTTTGACTTCTTTCCACTCAGCCAGAACTCGTTTGGAAACAATCTTGAAAAGATAAAAACGTAGTTGTTGCATACGTGTGTGGAGAGGGATCGTGTTATAAAGATAAAAGCAAAGCAATTTTTAAAACGATATCCAACTAACTGCTTTCACAATTCAGGAAGTTACAGTTTTAAAATAAATTCGGAAACAAGTTTGCTTTACTTTTGAGTCTTTCAAGTATAAAATTCACGTCTCAATATTTCGAAATAAGACAAAACACGAATCGTCGATATTTTGATACTAGCTGTAGCAGTGGCTTCGCCTCAGCTATGAAGAATGCAAAATGACACCCCTTTAGTCAACTCAAAAGGTTGTATGTCAAAGAGGACACGGTTCACGGCTTATGCTGATTCGAAGCCTTTGAGGAAAAGCATTCGAGAACCAGATTATGTATGCCACCTTTTAAACTACAGCAGAATATGTTTCTATTTACAAGAAACAAATTTTATTGAGACAGATATTTATTGTATTTTAGTTCAATGTCCATTCGATATATAATTTGTGGGTTTAATTTTCAAATTGATCTATATTGGCAATACATTTCTCTGAGGTTCCGTCAATCACGACGCAAGGTTCAGATTGATCGATGGCAGTGATAAAACATCTTTATCCGTACCCTAAAAAAGGGTTCGGGACACGTGAAATCTTAAACAAGTTCGCGAGAACTAGCTGAACTGTTCCCGGTAAGCATTTATAGGTAAGTGAAAGAAGACGACTCAAAGGCAATGGTGTGTTTATATTTGTTTCTAGGAGTGCGGCGGGTAGCCTCAGATATTTAACCGCCACCGGCGCTCTACAAAGATAAATAAAAGCGACTGAGATTTAAATACTTTTTTGTCTCCGTTCTTTGTTTTCTTTACATGTACCCACTTTGAGCCCTCGCTACTGACGTGGTAACAATTATCTCAAGAAAATAAGAGGACTGCGAAATTCGATTTATGAAATCGTGCATTGTTATCTTTATCTGTAATGGCATTTATAATGTAAATTGGAAATGATTTCGCCCGGAAATTGAATGTCGGGACTTTGTAATACTTGGTGTTATAGTTAAATCCGCCGTTTAATGAAAGTATTATACTCATAATATTATTCAGATTTATGATACAGACAGATGCATTCTATCACGTATTATTGTATCAAATGTTTTAATACAGTAAGTGTAAGTAATATCCCTTTTTCCTATTACATTTTTTGTACGTATATTAATAACTCTATTTTAATAAAAAATATATAAACCCTAATAGTTTGGAGGTAATCAAATCAAAACAAGGGGCTCTCACACAAAAGTTCATACAAAGCCATTGACCGAAATAAGTAAGTGTCACAAGTGAGTGGCAAAAAGCTGTGTGCATCAAATTGCTTGTGTGAAAACATCGCTTTAGTTTAGCTAATGGACTTAACGCTTGCGGAAAAGTTGGCAGTGTGTTGTATGGCAAGTGTTGTACTGACTGCGGTCACATATTTGTGGAGTTGGGCTTGAAAAACTCTTAAGCCGAAGACTGTTTTAGTACTCCATTTAAGTGCCTTACTTTTTGTCAAATATACTTATTATTTTTGGTACGTACTTTATATCACATTATATTTAAAAATATCAAGTTTAAGTAAAATATTTTAAATAGCGGCTCGCCATGGCTTCGCACAGGTAGCAAAGCATAATATTATATGACTACATTTATTTTTCTGTCGTACAAAATATTTATGAATTATACGCATGAACCTTCCTGTTGAATCACACCGTCCATTGGTGAAAAACGTATGAAAATCCGTTCGGTAATGTTTGAGTTTATCGCGTTCAAGAGACAAACAGATGCGATAGGGGACTTTGTTTTATAATAAGTAGTGATATAAGGATATATCCTTAATTATAATGACCTCCTCCTTTTGGAAGTCGATTAAAAAGATAAAAAGTAGTCTCTCCTTACCTGGATCTTAAACGATTTTTCGGGATAAACTCCCACTTTATATTTTCCGGGATAAAAAGGAGCCCATGTTCTTTCGTGGGTCTCAAACTATCTCCATACTTATTTGCTCGAAGTTTCACTCGCGAGAAAGAAAATTCCTGGTTAATGTTTTTCCGGGATAAAAGTAGTCTATGTCCTCCTCTAGATCTCTAACTTACTTCATACTTATTTGATTGCGGTTCCACGCGCAGAAAACGATTTACCGGAATTAAAGTCCCGGATTATATTTTCCCGGGATAAGAAGTTCCCTAGGTCCTTCCCAGGGTCTTAAACTATCTCCTTACCAAATTTCATCGAAATGGGTTCAATGACGGCTCGCGAGAAAAAAAATCCGGGATAAAAGTCCCGGTTTGAACTTTTCCGGGATAAAAAGTAGGCTATGTTACTCGCTGATAATGTAGCTTTATATTGGTGAAATAATTTTTAAAATCGGTACAGTTGTTTCGGAGCCTATTCAATACAAACAAACAATCAAATCGTTCATCATTATAATATAAGTATATGTAGATAGTATAGACTAATAAATACGAAGTAAGTGAATACAATAATCTGGAATATTTAGATGTTTCAATCTACAAATCGGCTAGATTTGAATGTGGCTAATGTCTTAAATCGGAACAGAGGGTAACGAGTCAGGACAAATATTTTGCCACTTGGAAACGTTACCTGACCGGAGAAGTGGCCGCGAGCGCGACGGCCGCGGGGAGACAAAGTAAATATGTCCCGGTTTCCCGGATCGTCCCCACATTTTATCGAGGAGCGATCGACGCTCGGGTCGGGAAATGAATTTAAAACGTGTTTGCGGGTAATCTGTTATCGGTCCCTTGTCCTCTGGCTGGAATATAGACATTCAGCCGGCCTTATATCTCGCCAGTGATTTTGTGACTTTGGAGTGCCTATACAATGCTGTTGAAGTGTCTGATGTTTCCAGTGTGCTATATATAAGAGAGGTTAAATATAAAATTTAATATTTAAAATCATTAATTTTCTTACTCCAACTAGTGGAGAGATAATCTAGGTGTTTATAACTCTTGAGATTGGTTTTGGTGAATTGTCTCCATCAAGTGATCCACCCGCTTGTTTGCTTACCGTTTGTCATAAAATAATATGGCGCGAACGTGTCCATAACACGTTCAAAATTGAATGCTGAGCGATTTTGCCGTGCTACGAAATTTAATTATAATTTACCTTATTCTATGCTGTTATAGTGCAATTGCAATACGGTTTAGTTTAGATTAATATGCAAGGCATGCACAAATTATAGTTCTGTTATGTCTTTATGCAATTCAAATCGAGGATTAAACAAGAATTCTGCGATTTACATCCGCTTAATAAGTTACTTACATTACATAAAAATGACAAGGATCATAAATCTTAACAGCGGCCCCATAAAGGCAACAATAAAATATTAAATGTATAAGCAGTCGATGTTAGGTGGGAGCAGCGTCTAATACGAGCAACACAGGGTTAATTATTTCGTCAAGAGAGCCCTCCTAAGCCACAGTAACAGCGCTTCAGGCGAGCTCGGTGGGCCATAAAAGCTACATAATACGCGGCGACGTAAAATTCTTATTATTTTAGTATCTGCGAAACATCCTCAGAAAACATCTCGTAAAATGAAACATGTCGTGTTGCAAATGCAAGTCTTTCCATCTCAGACGAAGCAGTTCAGCCAGTGCGCTCGGCCGAAATCCACGTGGATTCAGCTTGGACACCGGTTAGGATCAAATACACCGAGCTAGCTGGATTTCTATGGAAAATACAGACTTTATGGTAGCCGAGGGATAAGTTTCCATTTTAAATTGAAGAGAAACTCGGAAATGTTTTCTTGTCTCCCGCCGGGGCTGAGTGCGAGAAACCTGAATAAAAATTCACGTCAGATAAGCGCAAAGAAATATTTACACGAACTGAACATCTTACTGATGAATAAATGCTCGCTCGTTGGGCTTTACTCTTCCATATAGATTGACGAATGCAGACACTTAATTTTTAATCTTCATCCATTGATATACAATGTCTTCACCACAACTTAGTAGTAAACCTTATATCCCGCAATGTAAGTATAATATCTTTACATACAAGCAATGTCAATGACATAAAATTTTGAATATGAATTATTCGACTTTTTTTGGCGAAAATGCGTCTAAGTCCCGGATACGCCCATTTACATAGCCGATGTCGACGCGATGGTGCGTGGCGACTTCAAATGGGCATTATAATACCAAATTGAATACAAAACTTTCCTTTCAGTGCCGAGTAATGGAGGAGTCTATGCACCGGAACAATCGAAAAGACAAATAGAATGAGAGAGGAGGAGACGAGACACTCGTTCTGTTGAAATAATAAGTGCCCGACGTCTTTTTGGACGTTCCTGCCGCGATTTTTTTGTAACGATAAATTTTTACGTTTTGATCTTTCCAATTCAAACAGGCGTTTTTTTTCGCAAAATCAGAAGTTATAGGAATATTTCAAAAGCTTTAAGTGAGGCGACGGAGCGAATTTTCCTTTCTACCGGCTATATCGTTTTGATTGAAATGCAAATTAAATGGTGTGCGTTCGGAACGTATTTAATCTATCCAACCTCCTTAGCTAATCTTCCAAATTAGGAGTATTACGGTGCCAAAACTTCAACTGCAAAAAGTTCAATGTAGCAACTATATAAAATATTTTTTAAATGGGAGAAAATATAAATTAAAAAACCGCGATAAAATCCGTAAAATAGTTTTATTTAAAACATTTTTATGAACATTTTTTTTATGAAAGAAAAGATGGAGAAATCCTTAGGAGATGAGAGAATTTCGATGCCAATTTAAAAAAAATAACTTTTATTGGTATATGATGCATATCAGAAACTCCCTCGCTTTATTTAAACGAAGACCTGACACAATTTTGATTCCATGACCGGAGATAACATCCAGGCCTTTTCCGAGTTCACTGCCTCGGGGCTAATAATGCGACAGTAAATAAATATGAAATCAGATTATACGAGATGTGAGCATGAAAACTCCTATTTCAGTAGTAAATGTATGAAATTTTAATCTACTCTCTGCAGTTGTGCAATGACAGAGATTGTTTGCTAAAGAATCTGAAGCGGTTCATTATTCCGTTCCAAGTTATTTGGCGCCCAACGAGGAGCAATGCTTGCTCAACGAACATCTGACGAATCACTCGCAGGTTTTTACATCGCATCTGGTGAAACATTTTCAAATAGATTTTTTCGCGGTGCCGTCAGCCGTGGCGCTCGGTTATGTTAAGTCAAACCTAACTACGAAACATGTGTAAAGAAGGTGCAACAAAAACATTCGCCTATGTTAACGTTAGTGAATTGTTCTCCCGTTTGTGACTGGGTAATTTCCATACATTTCAAGTTCCATCGCCTGCGGGACGTTCGTTCTTTTGTTGATAAATGTTTGACGGGAACTCCGGGGACGCCATTAAAAGTTTTTTCGTGAATAATTCCAGTTTACATACGCAAATGTTTACTCGCAAGTTTACCCGCGCTCACCTATTCGGTGATTTCTTTTCATAGAGGCGTTTGTTTAAGAAGCGGTGGATTTCTGAACCGACTCGTTGAATATGTAATTGGAAAAGTTTTCTGTTTTCTTTGTCATAATCTTAGTTGGGGTGTAATTTCGTTTGAATCACGCACCCTTAATATTGACATTATCAGGAGATCTCGGGCCGTACGAATTTTGGATTGCGACCGTAATTTGGTACGTACTTAAACGGCGGTTTATAGGGAAAGTTTATTTGAAAGTTTTTGTAGGAACAAAGTGACCGATAAAGACACGTAGACCTTAAAGTTGTCGACGGCGTGGTCGGGTGAAGTGGTAAGTTCCTTGAACTTTAACTCACTGCTGGCGAAGTTGGATATCAGATCACGGAGACAAAAAGAGCTGGCGCGCACGTCACGATGGTTAGATTGCGTGGATAAACGCGCGTGCTCCCGACACCGCGGGTTAAGCTTAGCTAATATATCAACCTTCATGATGACATTTCATAACCAAATACCAATAGTATCTTTCAATAGAATGAACGTTTTATTCAATTTTAATATGAGGAATTGAGTAAATGTTACTGTTAAAATTTGAATCGTAAATGGCGCTCAACAATTTTGTTGCAATTTTTTATGATATTACTTTACTACTGCCTGTAAGAAAAACCTGGAATTTATACAGGCGGAGCCGCGTGCAAAAACTATTTCGGTCTTCTTAGCGAAAAAGTTTGTCATTTGTCCACAATATGATCATATCCTACCAATATTATAAAGGCGAAAGTTTGTAAGTATAGATGTATGGATGTCTGGATGTATGGATGTTTGTTACTCTTTCACGCAAAAACTACAGAACGGATTTCGATGAAACGGCACACTGGTAGATTATGTCCTGGATTAACACATAGGCTACTTTTTATCCCGGGAAAATATAAAGCGGGACTTTTATCCCGGGAAAACTCATTCACGCGGGCGGAGCCGCGGGCAAAACTAGTTTAGAATAAAGAACCAAACTGTCTAGAATTGGCAATACATGTTATACGAAAATATTAGCAACCTAACGTTACAGTAAGCAGTAATAAGACGAAGTTATAACGATGTGAATTTAGCTTCCAAACGGGATCTTCGATACTTACGTTACTATAAACTACCGTTCGAAGAAACTACTCGTACAGTTGTATGCAACGGCTTATTAATGTCCCGAGAGAGTACCGTAGTACACTTCGAAACATTGCAAGTAAATTGTTGACAAAGTTAGCTTGCGGTCAATCTTAGTCTGTTGCGCCTAATGCCTCGGCAAAAACTTTGCACATAGTAATTATGTTGCTTACTGTCGAATTTCGCTTGTACTGGATTTCATCTAACGCACAAATAAATGTAATAACAAAACTGTATTCCAAAAATACTCCTCATTTAAAGTAATTTATCATGTTAACAGCTCTAAAAATATTCGCTCAGTCATCCTCATTAAGTTATATGTAACAAACATAGAAATGGTGCCTTTTTAGATCATTAACAATTTGGGTAGGGCTTGTAAAGATCTTCATTTATTTGTTAGCCTTTTCCAACAACTAAGTAAAAAGTTAAACTTATATTTGCAAAATATATTCATACTCTTTAAAATGATCTTGAGTGTTCTTCCCAAAGTTAATCCAATGGAATTTACTCTCACTAATAAATACGAGAATTATAAGAATTAATAAGTAAACATAACTTCCACATACAACAAAACCACACGCGTACGATATAAATTGCAGCCATGCTTATTGTACACAAATTTCCTATTACACGTTGGTACGTGAACGTAAATAATTTTAAGGATCAGTGGAGGCAGCCAGCGTGATTATTTCGCGCTAACGAAATTAATAAGGTAAATTTCAGCGGTGTGAGAGGGGCTTTATTGCGTTACAGCGGTACCGCTTGTTTGATGTGAAACAGCCAAAGCATCGACTTTAACAAAACTCTGATATATGAATGGGTTTTCTATAATCATAACACTTTTCTCTGTTGAACAAATTTTGTTTTTCTTTTCTTGGTATCGGCTAAGTCAGTTGGAGTTTTATTCTATCTAATGTTGGTGACTATTCCTCATAAAAGCTATTTGTATAATTTCATTTAAAATTCGGCGATCAATCAAACGATATTTGCTTCAAAGTATATAATGAAATATAAGTGAATACAAGATACTTTTTTGAAATAAATCTTGGTGTTATGCGAACGCTAAAATGTAAGCAAACTTGTAAAATCTAAGATTCGTGGAAGACGCTATACGTGCAAGTTAATAGATATGAAGTTTTATGAGCCATAATGTCACCTCTGAAAGTGAAATAAAATGTTATATTACTTTTTTACGCGGTTAATATGAAATATATACGCTAATATTAGCAGTATATCACAGTCACACACTATATTATACTAACAAATATAAAAATAATAATAACACGCATAAACTGCAAAATGCATTTGGATGAAATGAATGAATTTTGGGACAATTTAATTACTAGAAGAACAATCGTATGAACCTTCATTTCTGTAGTCTCCATATATTGATTTAAATTATTCCATGTGCAAAGGAAATCACGGTGACTACAGCGTTAGAAGCTGCAATTCAAGTCACCGAGATTATAATGTAATACGACATAATGTAAGTGTTACATCAAATAACAACGCAGTCGAGGGTGCCCCACATCAAGTCTCGCACGACAAATTATGTGCTCGTGAACAGATAGCGATGTCGAGCCGAAAATACTTTCCCCTTGTTTTTTCCTGCCAACGGGAAAGTGTGCTAGTTCGGGAAGACAGCTTGATCCGGCTTTCGCTTCTTTGGGGCAGCAACAAGTCTTTCTTGTGGAATTAGGTATGTAAACAGTATCCCGGATTTTAACAGGTTAAAACTGTGATAAAAGACTTCGTATTTTGCACAAGTGTAAATAGGAAGTTTTGTGTTACAAGTTTGCTATTATTCTTTATAAATTTCATAACATATTATTGTCCTTACAAAAAGAACTAAACAGTATTCTGCCAATTCAATAAACAATGTAACTATATAAATGTAAACTAATTTTATTCCGAATATGTTTTCTATTTTGCTGAGCTCTTATATTTTCAATGGTACGTTAACAAACCATTTCAACATAAACTCGCGTCTTTAGGTTTGTGTAATTTAACAGCGATGATATCGTCAAAGGGAAGCGTGTGTCACTTCATAGAGAAAAGAAATAACAGGCGAAACCAATTGTGCATACCCGCCTGTTTGCGCGTACGCCAAAAGAAAGCATAGATGAAAGATGGAGCCGACTCGTTAAAAGATATACTTAAGAATATTCGGGAAAAAATTAAAGAGCTTTAAAATAATTGAGGAGGTGTGGAACGCGGAACGAGTTTTCAATTAACAAAACGATACTAAACGGCGGCATTTCTGATAGCTACGCACCTGGTTGTAAAATACCATAAATAAACACGAGGGCCACATATTTATGGGCTGCTGTGCCACCGGATGCCATAAACTAGAAATATGTATTCGACTTAGTTATTTAGACGAGGCACAATATTATGCAGCAGCGCATGACTTGACTTAGTAAGATTTTACTTATAAAGAAATCACAGTGTAGACAATAGAGACACTTTTTTACCTTTCTTAAAAAACAATTAATTACAAACTATTATATTATGAATTCAGAGGTTTTCTTCTTTTTTATAGATGTTTTACAGATATACCAATTTGCAGGGGAGTGAGACAAGGAGATCCTCTCTCACCTAAGCTGTTTATAGCGGCATTACAATACATTTTTGATCATTTTAACTGGCAGTCAGACGGTATTAGAATAGTAAATATAAATAAATTGAATATAGTAGTTAAAAAAAATTTGATTTTAGATTGGAAATAAACAGGCTTATTATTATTATTATATTATGAATGGGATTGAAGTTATAGGAGGTGTAAACATTTTTTAAATATGTACTAACTACCTATTATACCTTAATGCGAGAGTATAAAATTTTACAATAAAATATTGTAATAGTGGCAAGTGTTTACGTGAAGGTAAGTTGGCGGTGGTTTAGGAGCGGTCCGCAAACTGAGTGTGTTAAATGGAGCGTGGACGAGGCGAGGCACCGTTGCACTTGTTGCAATTTCACTCCACTCCACAACTTAATTGTGCCGAGTGTTCCCTTACATTCGCTATAGACGAATGGCGTTAATTTTGCCCGGAAAGGTTACCGTCCATTACTCTAATTGCGAGCCGCATTTCATCTAACCATCTCAGAACTTCTGTCGGCAGCGCAGACTCCTCGAACAACTCAAGAAAATTCGCAGAAACCAACTGCCAAAGAGTAAGGAAGTAAACGAGGACACTTTGCTAATATTCCTAATTAAGCTTTTAATATAATTGAATAAACCGAGTCGTTCGGCGATATGGATGTGTGCGAACCTTCACACTCTTTCATTTGGCCAAAAATACTCTCAGATAAATTACTCTGCGAAAGTTCGGTGCGCATACAAATTGGCTAGCCATTCTCCATATTTCACCTTTCCGAACATCCTCTAGATTTACACACACCCTTAATAGGCGGGGGAAGTCGAAAGTGCTCCGCGATAGACGACCCGAGGTGTGCAGCTTGGAACACCGTGAAAATTAAGCTTGTTCCGCATGGCATGACGCTCTGCTTTCTCACTTTTATACTAATCGAGTCACGTCACGAAAAGAATTTCCGATATACAATTAAAGGTGGAACGAGCGCCGAAGATCTCAATTCGGAGGTGGGACGATATCGCCGAAGTCTGTCGCGACAAGCCAAATAACCCGTGAGCGGAGGCACCTGTGTTCGATAATGCGATGCCCCGTCTGGCCAAAAGGGCGAGGAATCAATTAGGCCGTTGCCGAATTGCGTAACAGCTCTAGTTACGAGCGCTACGAGTGGTCCGCAGCTGCTTTTTGCTCATCTAACCTCTTGTTATTGCGTAATCGAGAGTCGACGCCTCAGATTAAAATATTACGTATTCATTTTTCCTTTATATACTATAGTTTCATTCTTAAAGTGGCACGTGAGCTAGATGCTATGTACTTTTTATAATGAGAAGCATTGTCTGTTTTGTTTGAATATTAATAAGTTTACGCATTGTTTTTATATAGCCTGGCAAATGCCGAGATTAATGGATTGCTTTAAACATAAATGTATCATCAGGGTAAACTGCAACGTGGGGATTGAATACCAAAAATATATTTAGTAGCTCCACCAATGACGGTTGTTTTGTCGGTAAACATGCTCAGTGATTATGTCAACCGGTACTGTAAAATACATTGATTATGTCGTATTATTATTCTTTTCGTTTTATATTATGTTAGTAAAGCAAAACAAATTTTATTAAATTCTATATTATTTTACATAAATTAAGTAGGTACCAAAACGCAAATTATAAATTAAAATTGCCAAAGAGACCAATCTGCAAAAGGGTCACCAATAAAACGGAGCCGTAAAAATTACGATGCCATTAAAAAATTAAAAGGGCGAATTAATCAATGTCTGTAATTTCGATAAAGGAAAGCGAGCTATCGCGATGCTTTCGTATATTATAAAAATCCAAATTAATTAGGTCGAATAAAGTCATCAGGGGTGGGTGCTCGTAATTTTCGACGTAGATTGCGGCGTGTGAGGGCAGTCGTATGTGAATTATTTAGAGGTGGTGGCGCGGCCGACTGGGCCGCAATTAATGAAGTGGACCGGGCCGTTTGTCAATGCGGCTGCTTGCGGGGACCCTCACCTATATCCTATCTGTTTTAAATGTATCCCACTCCAAGAATTCATCGGCTGATAGTTTTTTGGGTTACGCGAAGTTTTTACGGTCGAGTGGATTGGATTGACAGCGTTCCTAAATTCGACCTCTTTAATACATTGGTATGTTATTGATACTGTAGGTTGTAACATGTACTATTATACCTACTCATTTGACAACGAAAATAATATTAATTTGCATTTAAGACATTCCAGTAATTTTTCACCACTGAAACGTAGTTTCTTCGTCTATTTTTTTTTTTGTAGACCAACATAAATTAATTCGAGGTACCTAGTATCTCCGTAAGGGATCGTTTGCACGGTTTGTTACCAACGCAAGTAACGTCGAGGCCTTTCCTGTGCTCGTTATACCGCCGACCCGCACTCATTAAACTGAAACCTGCGATTTTATTATTCAGATTGTATCGCATTATCCCGTGACTAAATCACAATTCCACCAACTATTCAAAGGTAACATCGTTGTGGCGATGTTAAGGTAATTATAAATCTAGCTGAGGTCGGAAACAAGCCGCCGCGAGGTGGCCGTTAATTTTAATGTCGAGATTTATTTGTCCTCGATTACACAGTTTGATCAAATTCCAAGGCGAGCCCTCTCAATGACATTAGGCGATGCCGCGTCCTACGGCGCCGCCGCCGTGGCCCTAAACCCGTATCGTTTAAATATAATTGCAATAAGTTAATAAAATCCCAAAGCACTTTTAATTAATTTGTGGCAACACAGGCGGCCGTTAAACGGGAATTTCGATTTTCATAAAGCTGTGTCGTGTGGAAAACGGTATATTTTTGTATGTATTTTGTTTTTGTGCGGTTTGTTTGTGAATGTGCTACTCACCGGTTCCATACATTAAGGTAAACACTGTAATTACGTTCATTTAGTGATTGGGTGAATGAGTATTCGTCAAATATTTGCCATGTGTAAAATTTTAACAACATTGTAAATCATTTTCATTAATTTTGCAATATTGACTTCGTTAATTCCGCGCTATCGATCATGTAAGGGATGAAACGTATGAATATAATGTATTTGGAAGCATAACGCGGAAAATGTCGAAATCCATACAGAGCGAGTGATTTAATCGGTCGTAAGGAACCTCGGCTGTTGTTGAAATATGGCGTTTCAATTCCATGGTTCTTATTGTAAATATGCATTGGGTCGAATGACGCGCTAGCTTCGGGCTCTCATTACGCCGATGTGCCGTCAAAGACGTCCACGATGCGGACCGAGAAGTGTCCCGGATACAAGTCGCTCAATTATGTTAATGGATTTGCAGCATTTCCAACAATAGGATTGCCATAATTTGATTTATATGCAGTTTCTTGTATATTATATGTCTATTTACTGCGTTTGTATACTGACTGCCTCGGTGACGTAGTTGTATTACGGTACGATCGCAAAGCTCAGGTCTCGGGTTCGATTCCCGGGTCGGGCAGTGATATTGGGTTTTTCTATTCAGTATCAGCCCGGAGTCTGGAATCTGTGCCCGATATTGCGATAGGCTCGCCCCCTATCACATCATGGGACGGAATACGCACGGCGAAAAGTGGGTGCACTAGTTGCGCCTCTGCCTACCCCTTCGGAAATAAAGGGCGTGAGTGTGTGTGTGTACTGCGTTATGTAAGTATAGATCAATAGTCAAACAATATTACCGATATGGAAATGAAATCTCAAAAAATAAACATCGACGCGGATCTCGCACCGAGGACTGTAATTTTCCCAAAATCAATATGAAAGCACCCCCATAAAACAAATACATTTTATTTCCCGACGTGCCTAGGCCCAGCGGAATGATTGATAGTGCTTTGAGCACACAACGCTTATTGAACGAAGAAGCCGAGGGGACCGTCCGAAATAAACGAAATAATCACAATTCCTGAACCACTCACCGACACGGGGGTGCTATCAAAAATGCATTAAGCTCCACTAAGTATAGTATTTAAACGTAAACTTCTAATAACCCTTATAATGGAATATCGATATCGAAGGACGGGACGTTATACTATGTACGTTATTAAGAGAATGGACATGTGACACGAATAAAATAAATTGCGGGTACCGACAGTGAGTCAGCAGAAAGGAAACTGAACCGAGGTAAGCTCGGCGAGGGACACGCGTGATTCTACGTAGCTGTTGTAGGTAAGAGTGGAGGTGCAACCGTAACTTGCGAGTAACCGTAAGATTGGCGACAAAACGCCGACTCACGGGGCCGGTATACGCTTAAATTACGCGTAAAGCTGAACACAAAGGCTATGCGTATTCAAATTCCATTAATCTCCTGCCCGAGGGAAGGTGGGGTAAAATGAACCGGCGCGGACAAAAACAATGCCGCCGGCAAATAACCGGCTCGGCATTGTTCCGGCAATTAGAAAGCTTTCCCATGTACCGGTCGTGTATAAAAACAGTGTAACATCAACACGAATCGCTGCCTATTGCTCGTTACCGCTGATGTTTATTACGGTTATTAGGATTAAGCCGTGTCGGTTTTATAATAATGTTTTAGTATATGTAACTTGATTTAAATTTGTCGTAACACACGTTTAAAATAATCACTACAAATTATATTCCTAAGAATGCTCACAATTGAATTACTGCCGCATCAATATAGCAATTCATTATAGTTGTGCGAAAAAATATTTACTACAAATGTCAGTGCATAAAATATCCTCCGATAATGATCCTTCGTATATTATATTGGAGTTAGAAGTGTAATAGCAGTGAATTAAACGTGGCTGATAGCCAATGCGACAAATGATACAGCGTTACGAATTGATTTCGAGATAATCCATGGGTGACCCGTCATCCTGTGACAAATATTTATTTGGCGGCAAAAATAATTCTGACAACGGACTCTTAAATGATATATCACGATTTACGGATAGGTGCGTCACGTGTGTTATTATCATTTGTGCGGTAAAATGTGTTATTCGTGCTTTATATGTGGATTCCGGACCTCATTAGTTCAAGTAACGTTTGATTTATTGAGACTGGTGTCTATAGAAAAGAACACACACACTCGTGCCTTTTATCCCCGAAGGGGTAGGCATAGGCGCAACAATTGCACCCACTTTTCGCCGTGCGTATTCCGTCCCATGATGTGATAGGGGGCGAGCCTATCGCCATATCGGGCACAGATTCCAGACTCCGGGCTGATACTGAATAGAAAAACCCAATATCAATACCAATATCAAACCCAATAACTAAAATATACAGGGTAGATTTTTGAGACAGGATAGTAACCCTAACTATCTTAGCCGCTAAAGGTTAAAGACAACTTTCTTAAAGGACTATTCATAACTTTTGAAGTCATTGAGATTTGAATTCACAGATTTTGAAATATGTACAATATATTTTGAAAAATTAGCAAGTAAATGGGCATTTCAAGCAAAAACTTTTGATGCCAATCGACCCTATTGCTTATAAAGATCAAAATACTTTATGGGTACTTTTGATGTCCGAAATTACTAAAAAAATTCTCGAAAGAGACTCCACCTTTCTAATACGTAAAGTATGGACAGATAATTTATTCTTATAAGCAACAGCATCGAGTGGCGTCATTTTTTTGCATTAATTGGCCATTTTCTTGCTGACTGTACCTACATATTTTTCAAATTATGCTATTGCAAATCTTAATATTTTCAAAAATAATGGACAGTCTCGAAAGGAAGTTTTCTTGTAGCTATAGCGGTTATGGTAGCTGCCCTTGCTACCACGTTTCAAAAATCCACCTGTATTTCACATACAACAGTTCAAAACTTCGGTAAATTCTGCTGCTAAACTATTAAAATAAACTTTATTCAAAATATAATTGACCGTAACCCTTTCGCTGGAATTATTATAATAAGCTCGAAGTTGAAACTTGGCGCAACCTGCACAGTAATGGAACAATACGGTCGCGACGCAATCACAAGGAGCACGGCCACGAGGCCACGCTATTGTTTTTACCGCTGTTATTGCGGAGTGTCGAGTAGCAATAAGCGAGCACTGTTTGCCCAGGGCTACTATTGTACCGGGTTATTAGGACAGATCCGCGCGACCCCCGCGGCGTTACGGGTTAAGATCGACTCACAACTGCTTTCTTGTCGGTTACACGATTTATAGGCATATGACGTCAGGTTCGGGTGGAACTTTGCATTCAGTTTGTATAAGGATGCGAACACTAATCTAGTTTCCTACTCGAAGTGGACAAATTGAAATTATATAAAAAAATATAATTGAAGAATTGTAGGCGATGACGTAAATGAAAAGTTTACTGTATTATTATTTTAGGTACTTAATATTTATATTACAAAATTATGGAACTCAACCCAGATCTTCTAAAAATATTCCAATATATTTGCTTAACTGTGCTCATAAATATATTACGTACTTTCTCTTATTTATTATGAATTATGACTTTCCTATAGGACTACATTTAAGAGCACATTTTTGATTCAAAACATTGGTCTTTTCATGTTTAAACTCGACTCATTTATCAAATCACCGTTGTCTACATTATAGCATTAAGGGTATTGTGAGTACGCTAAAAAGCCCGTCTACACAAAAAGGCTCGGCGCGATCATATTTGCTACATTCAATCACACGCAGAAAAATCAGCCTTAAAAACGTTCACATTTAGGACATTTATCGCATGCACACAAACAACTCGACGACGTCGTCCGATCACAGCAATAATTTACAGCGTAAATTAAACGAGTAAATTTAACAAATAAAATTAATGAAAGTGAAAAAGCGCGCCGATTTTCCAAACATTATTTTACAAACTGTGAACAATTCGAAATAATTCGAATATTTTGATCAACTTACATCTGACTCCGCTCCCAGTTACCATTTGCTCCCACTGTTGGTTGTTTGTCCTATTTATCCTCAATTTATTTACTTTCAATTATATAATTAGTTGCCATTATTGAAGAATGCATCGTTTAATATTATTATTTTTTTCTCCTTTATACGAAAGGTACAAGAGCCTTGACTCCTGTGAATGGTAACTGCCGGTAATGGTCATAATATCCCGCCCTTTCGATACCCGGACGTTCAGATGTTCTGTGTTCACAACAGCGAACCTTCACCGCCTTTTAGTAAAGCGGATTGCCGTGAGGTAAAAAGACGAAAGAAAGCGCTTTCATTTGTTTAAGAGTGGCTTTACTTCCTTTAAGTGCTCTAGCATACAGGAAACACGACTGAATAACCGTGAGTGTTGCAGCGGGAAAGGCTTACCTAAAAATTGCCTTCAGTAATTTCTATGAGGAGCACGTACGTTTCGAGTGCATTTCACATCAGAATTAGGCGCCGACACTGCTACGTTTCGCGTCGCCGCGTTTTGCCGCCCGCGTCTCAACTTATTCTTTGACCGAGGAATCGCTTAAACCAATTTTATCTTAGTACTTCCACAGCTTATCCACCGTCGAGTGCCAACTTAGATACTTTGCTCTGGGACGTGATTAGCAGTTACGTTAAATAAATATTATTGGGGAACATATTTTTAAAACAATCTTTTTTCTAAACTTCGAATATATGTGACAAAAATGTTTGTGATACATTGTGAATATTTCAATTATATTACGCTACGAAGCAATAAAATGGCAAATGAAAAAAGGATGATTGAAAGATAATCCGCTTTAACATTTCAATTATTATTAAATATAAACACGCACTTAGGCAATTCTCAAGCTAGAATGAAAAAATATTTGCGGAACTCCGACGCCGGAGTTTTTATGTCGGAAACTCATATTAAAGACATTTCGTCGGAGCTCGTTGCCTATCGGCGGTATTATTCAAATTAATTTAGCGCGGTGAGGCAAAAAGTGTGCGCGTTGAGAGCGACGCCCCCATATTCATAGAGCTGCCCTAAATTAGCATCACAATGAAGTGTTAGAAGCGCGAGTGGCAAGTGCTTAATGCGACCTCCGTCTTCACATGCTTATATTACATATTAATGAATTAAGTACAAAACTCCAGCGTCACAAATTTGTTTCGGCTTCTGTGAAATTTCGTATGAGCTTAATTAGGAACGAAATGGCAACTGCCTGCTAAGACTCCATCATTACCTATGCCTAGAACTTGCAGATCTCTAGTTTTAGAAGGAACTATATAACAATGTATAAACTTTATAGGTTCACCTAGCTCATATTATGTTAAGTGTTCCGAGTAACGCCAGCTGAGCGGTGCGGTATATTGTTTTTGGACCACCCTTTTACGCTTTCACGCCTATAAATAAATCAAAATATTCAGGAAGGGCTCGACTTTAAGGCGGCTTAGCGGAATCGTAAAATTCAACAGCGTTCGCAACGCCCCGGGGTTTATCTTTCGCCAACGTTTGCCGTGTTTTTGCTTGAATCGTAAAAGAGTATCGTAGTATATGAATAGAAAGCAACCCACCCTTTTACCGAGGACATATGGAGCAAAGCACTTTCGAGTTTAATGTTGAAAGCAGATTATGTGCACACGGAAAATGTTTTTTTTTATTTAAGAGCTTTCTTCATATATTGAATTAATTATACGCATTCCATGTTCGTTCCACAGAAACATGAATGCACCTAAGTGTTTGCCTTAATTATTTATTACGATTCTACCAGTAAATAAAAGCAGCTAAAATTTGTTTAAATGTTAGTTCTAAACATTGAGTACAATTTTGTTAGAAACTAGGGGAGCTTTCGGACAAAATTGCGTAATTAATAACCATTTATTTTGCACAATACCGCCACTTTGGCCCACGAATTCTAACCTTTGAGGAAACGTGGATTAGAATCGTTACAATTGATTAGATAGTTTGTAACAAATTGCATTAGTTTTGCTTGCGCCGCTTGTTTCAGTTATTTCAATTGAATTGTTTTGTATTACTCAATATATCTAATCTTAATCAAAGACTAGAAGATGAATACTCAAAATAATAAAATGAAAATAAACATTTATGTGTACTACACATAAAGCATTAAAATATTTCGTCTTATTAGAATATTTATCAGAACATAGCAGACCTGGTTTTTTGTGTGTATTCTCAGCGCGAGCACAAGAGAGAAGTTTCTTGGATAAAGTTGAAAGTTTTCTATTCACTGCGGCGCGGCAACCATTGTGGTTAATCCGTGGCTATAATTAAATTTGTTTACGTAAAACCATTTGTTGTAAAGTGTAAATCAGCTTCTTGCGTTAATAAAGTTATTGATGTAGTATGTAAAAGTAGTCGGATAAGAAGAGAGAGACGTTGAAAATATAATATCAGAGTTCATAATTAAAAAGACATATATACATAAACCTACAACTACCCTAAATTAATAAGACCCTTTTTTGATCTATAGAGGTAAGATAACTCAATCTCAACTCTAAGGCAGGGAAAATAACACTCAGAAATTACTTTAGAAAAATACAAAAGTGAATTTCAAACGGCATAAATCAACATTAAGACTGTTGTACAGTCCAGTTTCGTTTGTAAAAGCAATTTTTAGAAAAATAATGAAATTACCCTTGGAACTAAAGTGACCCGCCCGAGGAAAAACAACAATATTCGCGGCCCCTCACTACAAAGAGGCTAGCATTTGTATTATCATTCCATTAAACAAAAGTCACCGGAGTTTCAAATGAAAACACAGAATTCATTATTCCCGGGGCAGAGGAATGATTTCAAATGTTAACAAGGTTCCCATAATAGAGTTGTTCACAGAAAGATGTAAGAAAAACAAGCATCTGCTGCATGCCTTATTGCTTTATGTTGTTATATTGAAGAATAACTTGACTGAGGTCACTGTGCTACGGACGATGAAGAACCTGCAATATTCTTGACAGGCATATTTTACAGAATTATAATGTAGAATAACATGAGAATTGATATTATTTAAATAAGAAAAAAAATTATAACGATGAAGTTTAAATTAAATAAACGTTACATATAATTTTTTAAATTTGCAGTGTCTTCGATATTATTTTTTGGTACAAACTTAATATTAAACGTATGGAAAATTTGACAATAGTCTATTACGGTATAGAGCCTGTAATTAAAGGTATCTCGATAGAACGATCTTGCGGTGCGGAAGAGACTTGATACAAACTCTGACCGCTTCAACGCATAGCGGATGCACACACCTTTATGTAGTGGTTAGAATAAATGTTAAAAACCTTACTAGCTAATATATGCTAACAAATAGAATCTCAGACTCTTATCAAAAACATTACAAGCATTAGATATTAATTCAACAACCTCATAAGGCCGCGATACATTATTCGACTTTCTTCGCCAAACACCCCGAAACAAGTATAAGGCAAAGTAAATCCCGCACATTTTCGCGGATTCCCTTGAGAAATTTCTAAATTATGTAGTGCATTGGGGTGGATCATTTCGCTCGTTTACTCTATATATCTGTGAAACCTCGTTTGTCAAATGCACAGTCATTTATCTGATGATAATAGCCGTATACATATCAAAGTAGGTATCGTTTTGCGGAGATCTAGTTTAAATGGTGGCTATTTTGTTTTGTTTTGATCAACGTCTTTGGGATGAAATTAATAAAATATTGTGTAATCTCTCATTGTGGATTGCATGGCTCAAGAGGTATGCTTTTGGCATTAAAGAACTATTACAGACACTTTAAAAGTATAGTTTTATATTTATTACAATGTTTGCGATTTTTCTAGGTAGGTATATTGTTATAAAAACTTCAAATTTACTAATTCGGGGACCATACACTATTTGAAATTAGTAATCTTTGCGACCGAGTTTCTATACCCGTCAAATTAATGCAATACAAACTGTTCATACAAAACTAGGGATGAATCATTGAAGGATTCACACAACGACGCACTTAACATATTATTACAAGTATATTTGTTGTCAATTTGGAAGGCTGTAATTACGTCTTCCCATTTTATTAATAATAATTAAATTACAGCGCTCCATACTTCTTCCACTCATACACTAAATCCTCAAGTACTTTCATTTTTTTCTACTAAAATAATCTCTAAAAATAATTTATATGACAAAACAACGTTTGCCGGGTCAGCTAGTATCATTATAACATTCACAATTTTGCAGTGCGTCAGTATCTCAACCGGGAGTTGAGTTGCGGATTTTTGTAATTGTTATCATGTGAGCTTGTATTTAATAATTTGTGCGTGGCCATGAAAGAGCTGTATCACAGTTCCGCTACCTTTGTGTAACAGAAATCCGTATATACCCGTTTCATAGGAATCTGCGGTACCTACTTCAATTAGTTGCAGCTCTGAAACGCCGTGTATAAAGAGCTTCGGCCCACCCATCAAACATTGATACTGAAAACCCACATCCAAAGGCTTTGAATCTCAAAATAAACTCTGTACAGAGGCTGTGATGTCTCTACAACGTGCACGAATTAAATGGAACCATCGTAGCAACACGGATCCTTTATTGAAATGGCTGCAGCATTTCTGGTGTTTAAAATTGAATACGACTTCATACCTCTGGCTTAGCACCAAAATTCTGAATATTTGGTATTAACACATTGAGCCGAAATTCACAGTATAAATTATCAAGAACCATGGAATTAATCAACCCGCCGGTAGCTTGTCAAAGTATGCTTTAATTATAAACAAACACATTTGCATAGAAGTGCTGTGTAATATGTACTGAAATTATACGCCCATTAATTCCCGATTCATTGAATACTCATAATAATTTTACCGCAATAATGATACGTAAGTGTCATGTTGCATGAAATTAACACCACATAAAAACAACTATGATCACTTTATTGGACAAAATAAATATAAAAATGGTGGCAATATTTGCAAACAGATAACTTATGGTGGAATTGTAAAATATGGATAATGAAAGTATGTTTCACAGTAAAGTATAGGGCGGGATGCTCGAGCGGTGGTAACGACACGATTGTAAAAAGTTTCCGGGGTCGTAAAACCACCGCGCTGTAAAGTGAAACCTTCATATTTATTTCTGTTATTCGTTAAAGGCCTCATAAAGTTAATAAAGGGTTTTTCGCAACAAGCGACCAGCGCGTTCGAGATAAGCCCCGGTCTCGAGTTGGAATCTTTTAAAACGTCGTTAAAACCTACCCCAGTCGGGCACAGACAAAGAGCCAACAGCCCTAATTGTTGACGAAAAATATTCTCGATGCAAATTCGCACTCTTTACAGCCCATTCGGAATTTGTACTGAACCCGAAAGAAGTTAACGTAATTAGTCCACGCGAAAGGGGACACATTACATTTTATAAAGCAGTCTTGATTTTAAATACATACAGCTTTTTTATGTCTGCTAACATATATAATTTTATTTAATATCATAATAACAAGTCATTAAAAGGTATAGTTGTTATTAAATTAAGTGTATTTTCTAATTCCATCTCCCATTAGAACACAACACAAATATGGGACTGACAAAATACATTTTTTCAAGAATGCTGCAGTAAGATTTAGACGTTTTTACGATCAGCCGCGTAGCATAAAGTGTATAAATGAACCTTTGATTAATTATATTATATATACCTAGATAGCCACTGAACGTTTCAAACGCGTCGAAAAAAATAGAGGCGAACTGTTCCCCCCTAAATGAGATTGAGTGAATGATTTTTTGTTGTTTTTCACGGATATAATTTTTTCACCGTTTTAATAGAAACCATGTAATAACTGGTATCATTATGCGCGCACACAAGGATACGCAGAATGATGTAGCGATAGCGTATGACACCGCTGTCACGCATACTAGCTTAAGAAAAGTTGGCCTGTTTATTTTAGTTTCATTGCAGCGCGTCACTCTATCTAGGTAATTAATCAATGAAATGAAGATATTTTTCAATATAAGTAATGATTAAGGTTTTATAGCTAATTAGGATAACATATTAAAATGATTTTATTACACGATAAAACAAGCAACTGATTTTGAATCGGCAGTTAATTTAAGAGTTAAAAATTTTGCCTTTACGGCCCAACAACTAATACCGACAAAATGAATTTAGATTTTATATTGTAACACAGTAGTAATTTCATTGTTCTGTATAAATATTAGTCTATTAAAATGAAACTGCCCATTAGCGGCCATTAACACTTGCGCGTTTCGCCCGGCTCCGTGATTGACTTTTGAATCTACCTATAACTACTACGCATCATAAGGGTTAGTACGCACTAGCTGGTTGGTTGACGACGATATTCTGATGACTATACGCTCAAAAAAAAAGTAAAATCAACCGCACAACCAGTTGCGCGTTGGTATTACATACAAAACTTGTAGATAATTTTAAATACATGTAAAACTCTCCTATTCTACGACAACCTAAGCCCTGTGAGCTCTCAGTTTCATATTTATTTCTTAGTTTAGTTTCATAACATTTCATAAGGTCTCAACATAATAACACGCACTTTGTAAGTAGAAGGTAATTCTCAAGACAGTACCTGACCCAATGATGTTCAAAGAAAAAGGTGTAGATGCGTTCTGCAAATGGCACACTAAAATTGAGCTAATTAGCACAATCGGCCTTAGTTTCGTGTCACAATCTGTTGAAGTTAGACGTCTGAATAATGTTTGATAAAATTTTCTATATGACAATAATAATTCTATTATGATATACCGTAATACTTTCATGTGTCATATTATAGTTTGTTATTGTAATATTAATTCAACTATGTGTGGGATAATGCGCCCTTTTTTGAAAGCCGAGTAGAGTATATCTATATACATGCATCTGCCGAGTCTACGTTTTTATTAAAATATCATTGACCTGACCTGCACAGTGGAGTTTTCATTACGTCCCATTAAACAATATTCCAAATTAAAGGTCTTAGCAACATAGTCATCATTGGCATGTAATTGCTTAATAATTTAATTACCTAAGTACTAATAAACGGATTATCTCAACGTTGTATTGATGACGTTACATGTGTTTCAAATGAAATGACAGTACTGAAAACTATTAATTTCATCATCAGCCCTGTATTATATATTGCCCACTGCTGAGCACAGGCCTCCTCTACTACTGAGAGGGGTTAGGCCTTAGTCCACCACGCTGGCCTAGTGCGGGTTGGCAGACTTCACATACCCTCGAGATTCTTATGGAGAATTCTCAGGTATGTAGGTTTCCTCACGATGTTTTCCTTCACCGTTAAAGCGAACGATAATTGATAAATAATACACACGTAACTTCGAAAATTCAGAGGTGTGTGCCTTGGGTTTTGAACCTGCGGACATTGTCTCGGCAGACCGTTCCATTCCCAACTTGGCTATCGTCGCTTATTAATTTATGCGTTATTATTTATTTCTATGATTGATTCACTTGAAAAAGTATCTCTGGCTCAGAGAAGTATACGGAACGTAATAGAGGTGTGTGAGCAGGAATGGCACAATTTCAGAACGACAATTTATTACTCTAAGTGACTATTTATTACTGTAAAAGAACTGATAAAATGGTCAGTTGTCAAATAAATATAGCGGCGGTAACCTAAACACTTGTGCCTAGAGAGCTCATTGGGCACACTCCCCAAAGACAAAGGTGCTTACGGTCCTTGCAATCGGATCCGCCGCCGCCGCCCCTTTAGGTAATTCTCTCGTTAACGGAATGAATAAAACATTTCATTCCTTACCTTTCTTTTGTAATTGTTAATGGTTGATGGGTTTTGGAAATGTGTTCGATTTCTTATAAAAAAAAACGAATATTGATAGTTTTTCGTAAGTGGCATAATGCGTCAAATATCTTTTATCATATTATTGAAGTTATGGATATCGATATGTATACCGATTGAGATAAAAAAGAGGTTCACTGCAGCGAATAGTCAATTTGCAAAGGGAAATACATCACGATAAAAATGTAGTTCTAACGAGAACCTCAAAATGACTCGTAAGCGATGAAACAGCGCAATTTCATGAGAAAGGCGGCCCGCAAATAAACCAAAGCGGAGCACATACCCGCCTCCATAAAACTCGGACTGAAATAAACGTAACAGAGTCGGTTCTTTAAAAAATCCGCCCGACGACAACCGCAAAGCTCAGCAAAAATCTCTAGTGTGAGTCGGAATTCCAGTGTTGGAATTTTCATAACTGGCGTGCAGCGGCGGCGGTCGTTGAAGCGTTCCAGGTGAAGGTACCGAATTTATATCCGGAGGCGGGTAGTGAAACCGATTTGATCTGGCGCGGCCCTCAGTCGGCACACTGGCGCGGTCCGGAATCCTAGCCCCGTAGTTTATTAGGTGCCGCGGCCTGTATACCGTATTGTGACCGTTGCTCGCCGCTCGCCCGCTGCCTCTTACGAAATATGTCTGCGACCCTCCTGCGACAATAAACACCCCGCGCCGCACAACCTGCCCACATGAAAGGCTTTATTTCGCCAGGTGTCATGTTCATGTCTGCATATAAAACAAACACGATCATTTTCTGAATTTCACCGACATTAACACATTTCAGTTTTCATAGGAAATTCCGTTTGGAATTGATTATAAGTAAAAGTCACAAAACATACTTAACTATTAGCACTAATTAAAAAGCACATCTATTAAATTGCAAACACCCGACTTTAAATACACCACTTGGCACCAAATTAACGAACCGAAAATCTCGTATGTACTAGATTACTGGACAAAATTATATTTAACGGCGGTTCAGAGGTTAATATTTTATTAAATTGCGGAAATCAAATTCCGTGGAGATTACCAGAGTTTTTTATATAAGGCCATTCAGCCAATTTCCTCATATCCTACACAGGAGCATAATAAGGGAGTCTTTTGTGAAGGAAAGAGGTTCGTGGACCTACAATGAGTAGGCGCCACGTGTACACGTTGAAAAGGTAAAAAAAAGCAATATTCGGTTCCCGCTTGGATATAAGCAGATATTTTTTGGGTACCAGTGATATGGTCATATTGGCACTTTCTGCATTATATAACACAAGGCAGTTCGTAAATATGTTGCTTATTTCTTAAAAAGTAAATTCTTATATAACAGCCCTGTATTATATACTGTCCCACTTCTGGTCACGGGCCTCCTCCACTACTGAGAAGGTTCTAATGATAATACTAAATATTTGAGTCTAAAATACAAAAGACCGTTACAAAATGTTTGTACGAATGTTATTTACTAGATTGAATTGCATCTTGTGCAGTCTAAAACACCCTCAGACACTTGACACGGATTTCTGTGATTTTCGAACTTTTAATTGACCGGATTTCAAATGAAAAAATTTTCAAGTACATGACGGGTGATATACAAATACTAGTTATGCTCATAACGGATGATGCTCCAAAAATATAGGTCAACAGTTGCTTTTACGAAATGAAAGCCGAGATTCATAATCATGCAAACTATGCTTAAAATGCGTTCTTTCACGTTCTTACAGCACTGTAACCGGTTTAATTAATTTAAATCCACATAACTATAATAACGGAGGGCGCGAACAGCTGATGTTGACAGCGGCCGTTGCGGTCGCCCCGGGTCACCCGTGTTACCATTGACTATTATACACCTACATTATTAAAAGCTTTGTGTTGTGTTTCGTTTCACAACGTAATGTAACGCTACATTAGTCATATTCGTACAATGAACTTTAAAGTGATTTATTGAGCCGTTTTCATCCCCTGAGCAATATAAAAACGCAGAAAAATACGTTGGAATCTAATAAATCCAGTAAAAAGGTTTCACTATAGATGTTACAGTTTCTTATGTACAAAAAAGAAAATACACTACTCGTAAACATTTTAGTCGCTGTAAGTCAGTAAAATAAAGTGTATTAGAATGTAATGTGCTCAATGGACTATCTAATAAAATATCGGACATATTTCAATTCCCATCCCTAAGAGAACGGTCCTGCCGAAATTTATTTGTGTTGTAACACCCTAGCGGCCGCACTGGACTACGAAAACGCCATTCCTATAGCAATAAATCGTTACAGACGTGCCGCCCGCGCGGTAACACAGTTACTACTGCTCGGTTTTTACTGTCGATAGTTTTCTACGTTATTGCTACCACGAGGGATGACACTGGGCGTGAAAGCTCAAATATGGCCTCGGCATGAGAATTCATTAGCGGTTTACAGGTGCTGTGAACCGTTCCAGTGATAAACATTGATAAATAGCAATAAAATGTTAAGCATCAATCAATATTTTAATTATGTATCGTTTAGTCAGTTTCTCCAAAATTATTTATATGCATGAAATAATTTTAAAGTCAGAGAAACAAAACACTGTTTCGTTATTTATTTGTAAACTGATACGATATTATAGATCACCCAACAAGCCAGAAAAGAAACTATTACAGAATTGTCTATCCAAACCACGAAGTTTAAGATCACATATAAATGATTATGTACAGTTAGGTTTTACTCGTATCGCGAAATGGACCACTATGTTACACGTCATCAAAGATTTCTAAGATTATAATAGAGCGGACATTGAGAAAATTTTTATACAAAATTTTAAGCCTGTTCGTAAGGCGCAAATTGGCATATTTCCTTCCAAAATATTGTTTTCTGTACAAAATTTGCGCATACCGAGACGTCTTGTCACATGGATGTATCAGATAAGACAGCGACTTGTTACCGACGAGTAATAACTTTTGGACGAAAAATTTGGGCCTGATGTCGGGTTTATAACTATACAGTTTAATGTTTTTGTACGTCATTCATTTCTCGAATACAATGACACTTTCAACATTTAATGACGATGTAAAACATTGCTACTGGAGCTTACGACTGTCGCTTAACATAATATAATGCTATGAAACGATAGAGAACCCAAAATAAATGGGTGACGTACAATTAGTATCTTTGTGTTCGTTAGCTAATTAACCTGTAATATTATATGTCTAACAAATTAAATTTCTCTCAGTCTTGTGTATTGTACATAAGCTACATTTTGCTTTTCATTTTACGTTTAACATAATATTATAAGCGATACTCAGAGGACTTTTTGTCACCCAGAACATTTGTTAATTATTTATTTTAATGTGAAATCAATGCCTTATAAAGCGATTTTTGTCAGTGATGAGGATTCTGCTTATCATTTTTTTGCATTCTGTACATAAACATTATTTTGTCTTTACAACAAAAGAAAGATGCGAGGCACGTAGCCTCTTATCAGATTTATAAAAAAACAATTTAGTTACAAACAAACTTACGGTAGTTTGATGTGTTCTTTAGATATGTTGTATGGCATGATATTTTAAAAGAAAATCACTACAGTAGTAAAATGCAGGTATACAATACCATATTTTACTTGCTGCTCCGAAAAACGAAAATTGCTATTAATGAGTGATATTATAGAATCGATTATTTTAATTTCGAAGGTATGTGAAGTCTGCCAACCCGCACTAGGCCAGCGCGGTGGACTAAGGCCTTAACCCTCTCAGTTGTAGAGGAGGCCCGTGCTCAGCAGTGGGTAGTATATAATACAGGGCTGGTATGGTATGGTATTTTAGAATCGAAGCAGATCCAAAGATGATCATCATCATCATCAACAGCCATATGATGTCTGTTGAACATAGGCCTCCCCTAAAGATTTCTAGACGGACCTATCAAAAGCAGCCTGCAGGCAGGTGTTCTTGCGACTTTTATTAAGGCCCCGTTTTTTTCAACTGTAGTTATCTTTTTGTCAGGGTGTTATTAAGCTAGACGCGCTCGCAGCACCTGGAGCACTCGAAGCTCTGCGAGCGCGTCCAGCTTAATAACACCGATGATTACTACAGTTGAAAAAACCCGGTCTAAGTCGTCTGTCCACCAAAGATGCTCACTTGATAAAAATAATGTTTCCAAGATCATATATTAGTATAGATTACAGCTATTTTCTTAGTTGGTTACATACGCGCACGTGTTGACATACAAAACGTTCCGTTTCACAAGCGTACATAAATTACTTACACGATGCGTACGTTTTGGCGCCCATTCGTCGGTTTATTTTTATTTAATTCTAGACAGGTGCACGTGCCTGTGATCCGACTAATATTTTTGCACGATTACCATGCTAATGAAAAGTCAACAGAAGAACGCACCTCGTTACAAAACAGGCAGATATTTATGTAAGTACCTACATAGTTTAATTTCACGCAGAACGCCTTCTTTGATGCTTATATTATACATAATTTATAGCTAATTGATAGAATATATATTTTTTGTGACTATAATTTAAAATGGAACACTGAAAGCAACTTGATAATTGCATTAAACGGGTCTAAAAATGTTTATCAATTATGTGCCTTGTCATCTCAACAATAAACATTAAAGCGACTTGAAAATCGCATTAAACGTGCCAAAAATTACTTTATAAACTTATCACAAAAGTTGTGTTAATATAATCACAATAACAATAAACCCGCTAAACCACAAGAGAAAAACGATTAGGTTCCCCGTTGAAATCAATAAGGATAGATCCCGGTCGTGGCTTTCCCAATAAATATGTCGAGATGAGACCAAGATAAACACATCGGGCCGGGAGCGGTACGTTTAAAATATGCAACCTTCCTTCCGCGCTTCGTGAAATTCGTGTAAACAAGTGTAGCGGCCGAATGGGTATAAATCTTAAGTTGTTATTGAGATCATATACTGCGGCTTCGATTCTTTTATGTTAGGACTTAATTCTTCGGAAATTGAAATGCGAAGTCGTACGGAGACAGAATATAGTTTTATTGAAAAAATGTTTGTAAAATACAGTTTTTAATTCAGTTAGACATGTGTTTTGTAGACGGTTAACATATCTATAAATATAATAAAACCCTTTAATAACTGTTGATAACATTTTTACGAATATAAACCGCTATTTATCACAATGTTATTTATTTATATTTCATCTATTTATTTATATAAACATCAGTCAGCTATTTTTTAAATAATGAACTGCATATGAGCCGTCGCAAAATAGGAAATGTTTTATATTAACTATACAAAAACTCAGTATAATGAAGGTTTAAAAGAATCGTGATTAAAATAAAATCTAATCCCGGTACGGCAGAGTCAGAGTTGAAAGTTAAATAAACAACCGATAGAGTATCGATGCAAACATTCTTATTTATAAAACGTAGGAAATTTACACTGAGATGCCTGAAAACATGTTTAAAATTTAGCACGCCAGGTACATAAATCATGGATTTGATAGAGAGATACTTATACGTGTTGCTACAGTGTATCCATCTTTTATGTTCGGCAAAACTTAGCATAGGGTAACAGCGCCACTCGCAAACTACTATACTTATACGAAATTTGAAAGAGAACATTGTATACTTTCCGTTTATAATACGTCGTAGATTTTATCACAAAAATGTACTACCACTTCTTGTCATGTGTGCAACATAAAATTACCATTGAAAACAGTGTTTGTTAACTATTTTTATAAACTCTAAACGCACAAACGATTGTATCAAACCATGTTGGCTCGTATAATATTCAACAATTCGATTGATGGAGAGACTATTGGTAGTTTAACGGTCAGTATGCAAAAATAAAAACGTGTCACACGGAACGATAAATTCATATGCAAATAAATGAGGGACTGCGCATACAGCAAAAGTCAAACGGGGAGTATAAAAGTCGTGCAAATGTTTAAAATTTTATATACGTAAAACACTACAAATACCACATGCTGCAATGTGTATGTTCTCGACTACTGCTCGATACATTTCATTCAATAGGATGATTCATTTAGTACTGGAAAGGATCATCTTATAGCCACTTGAGATGCTTTGCCCTGCCCGACATTGACACTGCTTTTCGACAATAAAGAAAAAATATTTATGAATAGTATTTTTTTTTAAATTCAGGCGGGTATGTTTGGAATCTAACGTGAGCTATGATATAGTTGTAACTAAAGGTGTGCTCATGAAATGAGGCAAACGGAAGTCAATATTTTTAATTGTTGTCCACGTAGGCCCATGTGTCGAGTATCCATTTACGAATTTATTGGAACGATGACAGGCCGCCTTTGTTGGCCGCTTTTAACTCAAAACATTAATTGTTGGAAAAGTGTGCAATTCGCGTGTTTAAACTTTCAGTCGATGTAAATATTAACTCTGCAATTATGAGGGCGTTGATTGGGAATTTCGCCGATGGTTAATTTCGGGTTTCCATTCTTTATCTTTGTAATAACAAACTTTTATAAGTGTGCTAATGAAGTTTGCGCAACTTTGTTTTGACTTCCACTGTGTTCCACTTCACTGGGATTTGTATTTAGAAAATTTCAGTCAGTTTTATATTTAAATATATTTGCATATTTTTTTAATATGATTATAAAACATTTAAATTAGGGTATTAAACATCAACGCTAACTAAAATCAGTGCAAACGACAAATTAGAAGTATATAAAGCACAATTATGTTAAAACACCTGACCAATATAAAAAAAAACATACACAAGTATCCTTAAGCTTAGAAAAATATCGAAAATTTTGTCGAGCTTGAAAATTGAGAGGAAAGTTTCAAGTAGTGAAGGAAAATAAATCGCATCCTATGAACAGATTCTCAGAAAACAAACTCATAAATTTGGTCACTTCTGCCGACAAAAGCCATCAAGAGTATCGCGGAACTTCTTGGGTTATTGAAATTTACTTTTTAAAACAATGTTAAAGTGCATGGCGCCATCCGTATTTACGCTGCGAGCGACGGCCGCTAGTGGGCAAAGTTTTTACGATAGCCCGTCCCGAGAATATTGTTGGTGCATTAACGTTTAATGCCCTCCGTAGTTCTACTAAAATTTAAAATTGGTTTGACAAACAGTTGTAGCGATTAGAGCGCATCGTTAGATTAACACGTTCTGTTTGCGAGTACCTATTCGTGTCATTTTTTTTAAGCGACAATGGATGTCAATCTCACCCGTAATTGCGATGCCACGTAAGTAACGGTCACGTAATTTCGTGATTTAAGCAATAAATCTGAATAGTTTATTAAATTAAATTATTAAGTCGGTTCTACTGTAGTTTTGAATAAAATATTGTATAATTATTATAGTAGACTGCCTCGGTGGTGTAGTTGTATTACGGTACGACTGCAAAGCTGAAGTCTCGGGTTAGATCCCCGGGTCGGGCAAAGTGATACTAGGTTTTTCTATTCAGTATCAGCCCGGAGTCTGGAATTTGTGCCCGATATGGCGATAGGCTCGCCCCTTTCACATTGTGGGACGGAATACGCACGGCAAAAGTGAGTGCACTAGTTGCGCCTCTACCTACCTCTTCGGGGATAAAGGGCGTGAGTGTGTGTGTGTGTGTGTATTGTATCATAAATATTTAACATCTGATAAAAACTGAGGAATTCGTGTTTGACGGCTTTCGGTGCATTTTTTGAGTTTGAATCTGCCAGGCATTTGAAAATTAAAGGGTACTCTCAACTACTCTCAAGTACTGAAATATATTAATCCCTCCATAAAATAATGTTTGCGACGGTCGTAACACAATAAATACATTTAACTACAAATGCGATATAAGCAAAACGTTATTTCCGTTCAATCACTTCTACGCAAATAGGTAAACAATGTATAAATAAAAGTGACTTTTATGCAGATAACATATCACCCTGATTCATTGTACTGTTGTTCCTGACGTTTAAAGCAAGTTTGTGTTTGAAGAGGACACGTTCGGACTGGTATCAATTTCCGGACCTCCGTTGCCATTTGATTTATGTTTGCAACGACTTTTTGTCAAACAAAACTGTTGTAGCATGCACGTGAAAATCTGCCGCATTGAAAACAAAAAGATTTTGTTTCGACGTAGTCGGGTAGACGAGGCCACGGAAACAAAGCGAAAATGGTTAGTTCTAAACTGAATTCCTTGTATTTTCGTTTGCACTTCGTATAGACATTCTATTACGGAACTTGATATGAGGGCTCAAAACGTTTCGTTTTACAGACATTGTACCGTTTGAAATGGTAATATATATTTAAAATACAAAACGAATCTATCTTATACAAGTATGTAATTTACATCGTATTTATAGATATCAATTTTAAACATTAAAAACCTCAATAAATAAAGACTTTGCCATAGTTCAGTAAACTTAAATACTTAACTGAATTCGTACATTTACATAGAAAAAATAAAACCAAGTTTCATAGCATATAAACTTTACATAAACTTTCATAGCATAGTATTCACAAGTAATTCTCACATACAATGACTAATCGAAAAGACACTACAACGACAGGACAAAAGTGCTCCCAGCCGTAACATTGTTAAGAAACAGTTACCTCTCAGGTGGTGTCAGCTACGTAACCATTAAGTGATTAATACACGAACGATGACATGGCATGTAATATGTGGGCTATAGTTGTTTATTGCTATAGAGAATATTCGACAAGTGGTAGGGGAGACGACTTTTTATATACTGATTGGGATTTTTTCCGATCTTTTTTATCGTATTTAAATTAACGTAAATGGTAAAGTGACACGGGAATTTTGTGAGGCTTGCTGATTGATGAAAAAGTGAGTTACGTGTATTCTCAATTATATTAAAAATGTATAAACGGTTATCGTATTTTCTATTGACACGCCACAGTCGATTTCAAACGCATTCCTGAGTAGGGGTGATCCCCAAAGGGATTACATTCAATTTAAACCGAAAATGTCGCAGCCATGCTGGTATTAATGTTTATGAGAAAATAAATGTAATTGAAAAAAAAACATTTTCCCAGCACATTAACCATTTTACGAATAAAATAATATTATAATTTATCATAGATCAATTATTTATTGTGAATTGATTGATTACTTACTATTGTACATTCATATAGTAGTTATTAATAAGACTTTCTGAGCATTTAATGCTTGGAAATAAATGGTTCTGAACATTACGTGTGTTTGTATAGATTTACACACAAAACACCGACAATTTTATAATACACTAGCGGCCCGCCCTGGCTTCGCACAGGTAGCAAAGCATAATATATGCCTACATTTATTTTTCTGTTATCTGTACTAATATTATAAAGAGAAAAGAAAAAAAATCCGGGATAAAAGTCCCGGTTTATATTTTTGCGGCTTAATCAGTAGCCTATGTCCTTCCCTGGGTCTCAAACTATCTCCGTACTTATTAGCTTGTGGTTCCACCCGCAAGAAAATATTTACCGGGATTAAGGTCCCGGATTATTTTTTCCCGTGATAAGAAGTAACCTAGCTCCTTCCCAGTAGGAATTTTAAACTATGTCCCTTCCAAATTTCATCGACATCAGTTCAATGGTTTGGCCGGGACGGCACCACTTGCAAGAAAAAAAAATCCGGGATAAAATTCCCGGTTTATGTTTTTCCGGGAAAAAATTAGTCTATGTCCTCCTCTGGATCTCAAACTATCTACATACTTATTTTCTTGCGGTCCACTCCTAGAAAACGATTTTCCGGGATAAAAGTCCCGGTATATATTTTCCCAGGATAAGAAGTAACCTAGGTCCTTCCCAGAATCTTAAACTATCTCCCTACCAAATTTCATCGAAATCTGTTCATTGGTTTGGCAGTGACAGCTCGCGAGAAAAAAAAATCGGGGATAAAATATATAAATATCCTATGTTACACAAGGATACAGTAGCATTCTAATGTTGAAAGAATTTTTCAAATCGGTCCAATAGTTTTTGAGTTTATTCGCGTCAAACATACAAAAATACAAATTTTGTGCCGACAATCACAATAATAATGCCATATATACTCAACAATATTATATTATGTAGTACTAACTATGTAGTTTAGTGTTTATTTTTAATTCTGCTGTCGAATCCTACAATAACGACGTAGGACAACATAAAGACAACACGAGCTATGATAATTTGTTTTTTTTTTTTTTTTTTTTTTTTCCTATCTGGCTCTTAATTTGTTTTAAAGTAGTTAACGTCATAAATATGCTAAGGAAAATCAGTTCATAGTTTAAAAAAATAGTTTACTGGTGGTAGGTCTCTCATATGTAAGAGTCCGCCTGGGTGGGTACCACCGCAATGTCTATTTCTACCGCCAAGCAGCAGTGTGCATGCACTGTTGTGTTTCGGTTTGAAGGACATTGTAGCCAGTGTAACTACTGGACATAGTGAGACTTATGTCTCAGGATGACGAGCGCAGTGGAATGCCCCACAGTACTTTGTAACTCAAGGTGCTGGATGGTGTTGCTACTGTTTATGGGTGGTCGTATCGTTTACCATCAGGCGAACGGCATGCTCGTCTCGTCATTTAATTCCATTAAAAAAAAAAGTTGCCCCAATTTATTATTATATCATATATCATAGATAGGCTTATTAAGAGATTATTTAAAAAAATACGCTGAACTAAAATAAATTTAGTACCTGTTCATCATCGTCATCGTGGATGCAATCCCTCTCGTCGTGGATGTATCGAAGCCGTGACAACATTTCACGTAAACTGAACACCATTTTTATTAAAGAACTCGCGATAAAAAATAATAAAATATATTTAGGAAGTCACTAATGCGACAGTTTGAATTTAATAAGACTATGCAATTCGGTTAAAAAAGAGTAAAAACATTATGTCTACGACAGCAACGAGATGACATTTAGAGTGCACTTTATTTTTATTTTACCCGCCTAATAAAATAACGATGATTTTGTTGACATCAAAAGCAAAGTGATAAGAATCATACATCCTTGCCACATTTCACTAGGTCGAAATCTCAATCTTCATCATATAAAAATATTTTTATTAAAATATTCAAATAAATTACACGAATTGAATCATTATCAAATGAAAACAATAATTTAATTATGATGGAATTAAAAAGTTATTTTCTTTTTAAAAAATCTTTTTGTTTTTTACCTGCCAGTAATAAATAATACATGTTTTTTAAAATATTTGAACTAAACGTTTTGTCCCAAATAGTTTTTAATATCAGATAATATCCTCTGTGGCGAAGTGGGCGTGAGCCTGTTGTAAAATAAGGCAATGGCTCTGATTTTCATACGTAAGTATTAGGCAAATCTTTTTGTGAGATACAAAATATTCATTTTGGTTCTGAATGTTGTCGGACTGATAGTACCTAGTAGTTTTTGACAGCCCATGCCATAAGACTTTTGTCTTGTTGTCTGGTTAGTACCGACTGTGTGTATTTGGTGTCTAAATTAACTTTTTCAAGCTATGCGTACGCTTGTAGACGACAATAAAAATAATTTAAAGTGAATACGTCCATCGGAGATTATTTTCCTTAGTAAATGTTCAGGCGCACACTTTTTGTATGCCATCAAATTAGGTATTGGAATATGGCCCTGTAAAATGCGGAAGAAAAAGATGGGCAATTGGTTGTACATAGATATTTCTAATGTTTACTGCATACATACACAAGTCACAACGCCTCTGGCCGTTATTATTCAATCCATTTTAGTTTGCTGTGTTTGGTCAGTGCGCATCCGTCAGTTGCGCGACAGAAACTCGCACCGCCGAATTTTCGAAAGGTTATTTGCATTTATTTTTTTACAAAATACCGTATGAAAATAATAATTATACATTATAGCTGAATACTATTTTGACTCTTCAATAAAGAAGGCTGCAAAAATCGCGATCATGAATCAGCATTACACTACAAAGATATAAATTCCTGCCATAATACCATAATTATACATCAGCAATTTTCATCCGAATGAATTTAGTTCCAGATGGGCGCGTGGGTGCTCACATATAAAAATCGCAACGGAAACGTGTCGCACGCGCCGCGCCGGGTCCGGTGGAGCGAAGGTGTCAAACGACAAATTTCACGGCACGAACATCCTCAGATCTCCTTTCGCTTTGCCACGCAGGCTATGGGCTACGTGCCACTGACATTTCATCCCCCAAGGCACGAATACGCTTATTTTTATTTTTGAGTTGAACAAGCACGAGTATTCTAGTATGTTCCGCTCGCGAAATTGCTGCTTTGCTGTTTTTAAATTAAAGCCTCGAATTAAGTTATCGGATATACACCAATTATGTTTACACGGTAACGTAAAATGGAATACTGTATAATATAATGGGAGATAGAAAATTTGTTCACTTGTGGAGGAACTTTTAATTGGTCTCTGATTGCGCAGACATTCAAGCGCCATATCTGTTTGTTTTCAAAAGTCAATGAAAAAATTGACACTCCCGGAACTTGGAAGAGTTGTCTCGAAATAGGTTTCTTTTGACGGCGCCGAGATAAAATTAACTATTTGGTTTTAAACCAACACAATTATGGAACCTATTAAGCATTTTACTAGAAATACAGATTATTATAACACAATTTGAATTTTGTATCACTCCATAAATTCCATCTACAATCCAATCATTTAAAACGGCGTTTACAATTGATCGGCAAGTATTCGAAACAGCTGTCAATTAAATGTCGTGTAACAACGTTCGCAGTGCAAAGCGACGAGATTAGATTCCGATTGCAGACGCATCTGTTCGATAATGAACGGTAGCACGTGCACTCCGACTGCAGAGTGGTACTGGATGAGACTCGGATTGGCCGGCATCACCGGACTGGGCTGACGCCTACGTGTCTCGCATGTACCCATTACCGTCATATCACAAGTTTCGATAGCAAAAGACTCAGTCAGTTGTAGGCTCCGATAAATAGCGCAAGCTAAACGAACGATTGCCGTCTGCGCACGGTTGAAGTATTATGTAGGAGAGTGATGGGGCACGTATTTTTATGGATGTTAACGGAGATTTTATGAATTGCAATTTAAGATAAGATTGAGATTGTAAAGAACATTGTTATCTATATTAAATACTTACATGTTTTCGCCGAAGTAGTAATTTTATGTTACGATATTCTAATATTAATTTTATTACATTTCTCGTAAAGGTGATATTAAATTGTTGTATAAAGTAAAATCTTGATATTAAGGAAGCGAAATTTTTCGATAATATTTCGTGACTAGCTTTGACGCGAGGAATTCAATGAATTCATATAACTCTTTATAAAATAAAATTGCTTAGTGAATTATGAGGTTCTGGGTTCGTGTGTACCAAAGATTACAGAAATAGTTTTTTTTGTTTACCTAGTAGTATATTGTCGCAATACAGGCGCACCTGTATCCAGGATATAGTAGACAGAGAGGTGCATAGAAAATATACTATGTATACGGTCAATTATAATCGTTCGCTTTTACGGTGAAGGAAAACATCGTGAGGAAACCTACATACCTGAGAATTTTCTATAAGAATTTCGAGAGTGAGAGGCGGCCCGTTCTCATCAGTGGACAATATATAATACAGGGCTGATTGCATTGCATACGATTCATAGAGCTTATTAACGTGCTGCGTTTAGGGCGACTTTATCACCTATAATATACATACCACAAAACAAAGAAAACAGATACATACAAACAATCACTAATATTTTATTTATATAAACCATTTTTCTTTATTATTACCTGTGTATCCCGAAGATGTCATAGATTTCCAAGCCTAATACAATCCTAGTAGATTAAAATGTAGGTAACATCGCTATGAACCCCAAAAAAATAAACAAAGCATTTTTGTTGCCTTGAATGGATACCTCATCAGGTAACAATAATAAATTTACAAACCACATAATAAACGCTCTAAATACCACCACAAAAACAATAAAACATATAAAAAAGAATAAACCCATTCCTATAATAGCATCATCGAATTTTTTTTTTTTTTTTTTTTTTTTTTATTGCTTTGAATGACGAGACGAGCATGCCGTTCGCCTGATGGTAAACGATACGACCACCCATAAACAGAAGCAACACCATCCAGCACCTTAAGTTACAAAGTACTGTGTGGCATTCCACTGCGCTCGTCATCCTGAGACATAAGATGTTAAGTCTCATTATGTCCAGTAGTTATACTGGCTACAATATCCTTCAAACCGAAACACAACAGTGCATGCACACTGTTGCTTGGCGGTAGAAATAGACATTGCGGTGGTACCCACCCAGACGGCCTCTTACATATGAGAGAATTGATAGGCCATTGACCGATACGTCAGTGTGATTGCAATATCATTAGGGGGAGTAGCCCATTGCTTAGATCACGACACGTAAATTGACTTAAGTATTCATGGCCTGATGAATAAGTGATAGGAATGAGCGGGGATACGATCGAATCAGGCCCGATATCAATGAGCGGGATAAGTTTGGTACGGCCCGCACTGGCGTCCGTCCCGCGATTATCTAACGCTATCGAAGTATTACTATGATTAGGCTGATTGACGACGATTAGAGAGAACATTTTGATAGTTAAAATTGAAGCAATTTGAATATCAAGGTTATATACCTAAACAATTGAGTCGTATGAAATTCTTCTTTTTGTTTTGACTACGTTAACATTAAGTAGTTCTTTTCTGTTTCAAAGATAGAATTAACCTAATGAGCAATGTCCATAGTTCTGTTTCATAGCCCAGAACTATGATTTGGTAACTGAAATATAAATCATACAAGTACTTAACAAAGTAAAGCGTTACCAGGGCTACAAGTAATTAATTAATAATTCTACCTATAATAAATAATACACCCAACTCAAAAAGTATCAAAGCGTACACAACACCAGCCATACGTAAAAACGTAATGCTTATTCATATTTCTTACATAAATTTTGCACATGCGTCGGTGAACACAAAGCACGCGAGGGCTTCTTTAAATATTCCTCTCGTTCATAATCAAAGTGCTGCGTTTGTAAGATAAGAATTCCGTACGCGTCAGAATGTCTACTGTGTATGAAAATCGTTATGGGATGAACGAAATTATTTTACTCGGTTATTTATCAAAATCTCCGCGAAGGAGGCGCTGCTTAACTTAACTCAGTCTCACGACCATGCAATAGAATTTATTTATTCGAGTACTTGAATTTCCTGACAAAATAGACATTAATATTACGTTTATTGCGGAATATCTACGCTGTATTTTCAGTTTACACACCTTTGAGTCGGGTGTGTCATATTGAATTACGCGCTGATGCGTTAATAATCTCTAGAATTGAGCAAACATTGCATTTGATGTATATTTAATATTACTGTATAATCTACATGGAGCTATTGACTTAATGGAAGCAAGCCAAACAAGTAATTGCTATAAAGTACGTTGAAGAATGGAACGGTCAGTCGAGACAATTTCCGGAGGTTCAAAACCCAAGGCACACACCTCTGACTTTTCTAAGTTACGTGTGTATTGTTTATCAATTATTATCGTTCACTTTAACGTTGAAGGAAAACATCGTGAAGAAATCTACATACCTGAGAATTCTCCATAAGAATCGCGAGGGTATGTGAAGTCTGCCAACCCGCACTAAGCTAGCGTGGTGGACTAAGGCCCTACCCCTCTCAGTAGTAGAGGAGGCCCGTGCTCAGCAGTGGGCAGTATATAATACAGGGCTGATTGCATTGCATTGCATTGCACGTTGATGTTGATTTTAGATAAAAAATATAACATGCTATTTTTCGGTTTATCTTTTTTCATATGAAGCATAAAGTGATATAAGCTAAACAGTTCAAAGTCCAGTGAGCATAAAGAAGCCACCATCGGGCCGAAGCGGAATGCAGAAACTAGCGGTAATATGGACGCTCTTTAATAAAGACGTATGCGTACAGTTAAATGTTAGAAGTTATTCAAGTTTTCTGCGTCGGCTGGAACGTTATTTAAATATAATTAATGATATTTATGTACGTTAACTGTTCGTATAAAAGAATTGCAGAAAAGTAACAACTGCGAGCATTATTTAAGCACCTCGAGGCGTAAAATTTCGATGAATATCCTTAAAACGTGCAGATTAAACCTGAAAAACTTTTTGTATTTGCTTAGCGCTTCACGGCTGATATAAGTGGATTGCAAAAGTTCTGAGGATGAGCATAAAAATGCTCGAGTTGAGGAAAGAAAAGAAAGTCAGTATTAAGAGAGTGTCGCAATAACTGAAAGTGTATTTTTGTTACCGCGAACTTCTTGAGTAACTAGGTAATGTTGGAATAATGGTGCCGGAGTAACGTTTTATGACTGACGTTAACGCACGTAACTGCCTCGCGCCTTCTATGCGTTGTTATTGTTTTATTCAACATTATTGTTATTTACTGGCCCATCCCGAGAAGTATTACGGGAATGTTAAAAAAGTATCTCAATCAGTGAAACAATTTTCTGGTAAACATATTGTGTACTTCACAGTCTTATCAATTTATCCCCACTCCAGTAGCATGTATATCGAAGACGCGCAACATTTTATTCTAAATACACGCTTACACAGGTAAGTGGTAATATAGTAAAGCGGCGCAAATCCTGTAGATCGTTAATTTGCGATAGAGACAATGATAGGAGTAAATGGAGATGAGCGACCCGCAAAATGTCCAAGGGTCGAGCGTTACTTGACGCGGTAGATTGTTCACCACTTAAATGTTTTCTACCAAAATGTTAAGCTACTTCAAATTCTATGCTTTTATTAACAGGACTACTATTTTTAATCACTAATGGATGGCTTTTGTTGCCAGTACACAAATATAGTTTGTGCGATATACATTTAAAATCATTATTTTAAGTAAAATAAATAATATGTACTACACGATAAACACAGATAGGGAAAGTTACAATCATTTCAATGATATTTATTTTTACATGATATAGGCATGTCCTTCTGTATAATCTACGTAAGTTATAATCAAAAGCTAAACGTTCAGTTTATCATTCTTCGTTTTTTAACATTTGCTTGTGCTTTGTGTATTTTGTAAACAAGTTATTACTATCTTTTAATCTCGAGACGACAAAAATGGAAGGAAAATATTACGGACAATTTTCTTTATATATTATATCTTGGGAAAGTTGCCAATTCATGATAGGACTACAGTTAGCTAGATGGATATTATCTATTCATCGGATATCCGCGCCCTCGCCCCTTACAAAATAGGATCACTTGTGAAGGAAAATGTATTGAAATCACAATGTAACCGGAGGCTTTTGTCCATTGAAAACATTTTTTTTAAATATCCAAGAAATGCTTATTTAACAATGACGTTTAACAGAAATTATTCATGGCACATCCGAATTTCCCATGCTTTTGTTGTCCATTGACAGTTTGCGTTGCATTGAAGTTGATAGAATGTAAACAAACAAATGAACAAATTGAAGAGGCTCGTGGCAGATATAAAATAAAAAATAAAAATAAATAAAATAGTTTATTCATCACGTAGGCGAACATAGTTGCACTTATGATAAGTCAAGATACATTAAATTAATAATAATTATTATTACAAAAAGTCACTTATATAACTACAGACATTTTTATAGGGAGTAAAATCAATGAAAAATAAATAAAGAAGCCAAGCTCGGGCTGGCAGGAAAGAGAAGATAAACATAAAATAAAAAAAAAACTGAATCATTTTTATAATAATAAAATAATGGAAGGAACGCGTCGCGATCCTCACCGGTGAGGTCACTACAGTCCCTAACCTAGCTAACCTACCAGCCTTTCACTAGCTACCTAAGCGATGACTATTCGAAGAAGAAAGGTAGAAAGAAACTCCGGGCTTACTTTTTTGTCATCATTTGTCCATTGAATCTTTATAATATATTTTTTTTTCAAGTCTTTTGCAATTTTTCATTTTTCAATATAGTAATGTTGAGTTCTGTGAATCCTATAATGGGCCTATTTTATTAACCCCCGACAAAAAAGCAGGGTGTTATAAGTTTAGGGTGTGTATCTGTGTATTTGTATGTCTGTCTGTGGCATCGTAGCTCTCAAACGAATGGACCAATTTTGACGCGGTTTTTTTGTTTGAAAGTTGATATGATCGCGATGGTTCTTAGCTATAATTTATGAAGATCTGTTCAGGTGTTTGAAGATTATCAGCTCATTTCCAACTTAAAAAGTCCGATTGATTTTAAATTTGGTGTACTGTGACTTCGGCAATATTTTTAAACATGAGCTGATGCTGCAGCATCAAATAGTCTGCGGGATACCCAACTCTTTAGCAACTTATAGCGTGTTTGGGCTCATAAGGATAGTCTCATCGAGTAGGTGTTAGATAGTTGATTATCAAGGCCCCATGATGGAGAACAAAGTAATTTAAAAAGTTTGAAATAAAAATTAAATTAAAATTAAAATAACTCCCGACACAAAAAATCTCTAAAAAGTAAAATAAGAAAAGTGTCTTTGTCATTTAAGTACCTAGTAATATTTTGACCCAAGCGTTATTTTAATTTTAATCGTCTATAGTGGATAATGAATTATTATAATTTATGAAGATTCTGCAGTTTAATCCAAATTGCATTATATTTATCAACCATTACACAAACAGCTTTACAGCGTCAGATATTGTAATGAAAAATATTATAAATAGATATGTCCAATCATATCAACAAAAATATGTAACTACAAAAAATCCTAATAAAATTTAAGACCGCCGTTTATTTAGGTTTGTACTATCATCAGCTGAATTACGTAAAACCAAAATTTTACAGCGTGAAATTTATTTTGACGTCCGTATGTCCATATCGATTTTATTTTCGAAACATCAATTAAATCGATACAAAAGAATTAAATAATGAACCGCTGTCCGTACAGCCTCCATAAACCACGATTTTATCATGCCGTAGGGAGAAACACGTTTTCGAATATCGTAATAAAAAAGTCACAGATGTCAAATTTATGACGTTGGACCATTGTAAAGAGATTAAAAGATTTACTACGGATGAGGGGCGGGTGCTACGCCGCGCTACACAGCTACGGTTTAAGTTCTACGGGGACATTTTACAAGTTTAATGACATTGTAATCTGTATCAATTTGTTGCGTCTGTGGTATTGAAACGGGTGACTTCATGTTTATTAATTTGTGAATGTTTCATTGAATTTCTAGGTACTACATGATATTTTTTTTGACTTACCACCGCAGTAACGTCTCGTACGTAATCGAATTCAACTTACCTGAAAAATACGAAACAGAGATTATAACAACAATTTCCACATATTACGTTTACATGCATTAAATAGAACTATGGAATTATCGTCTATGATTATTTGTTTTGATAAAATAAACTATTGGACCATGATTATTAAAATAATAATATACAGAATTAAATAAATTTATTTTTCAAACGGCGTGCAAAGAATACAAAAAGTAAACCCCTTATTTAATCCTGCGAAGAATTTGGCGAAATAACATCGAATCAACAAACTCATTGTCGGAGCTAACTGAGCGCAACGTTAATGTAAGGCGTCAAACCCGGCGAATTATGAAAAAGATATTTCCCCGGAGTAGGGCGATGCCTTATAAATGTCCGTAACTTGGGGTATAAATCACGGTAAACGCTAACGCCGCCAAATAAATAATTTTCTTTATTCATCAAAATTAAAAGGAGCGGTTGACAAAGCGGGCACCTTAATTAAAATCCGCTTTTCTTGACTGCCATGGGTCGATCGTCAAGTTAGAGCTTAGTTTATTTGCCCGGTTTTACCTGACAAGGAACATTATTGGATGCTGGGCTTACCGTTGCCGCTTTACCTTGGTTTAAAATTATTTGCTTTTAAATACTACGTTAGGCTATTAACGTTAATTACAAAGCTATTATAATTTATGCGGTGTGATTGACTGTCATTAGTGGTGACAAAAGAAATATCCAATGAAACAAATATTTAATTAAGTTAAAATCGATGGATATGGCGCAATACCAATTAAACTCTTGAAAACTACTTTAATGAGTTCACTTACAAACGTATTACAATAATTTATTTAAAAAACAACCAAATCATTATCACGCACATAATTCATAAACATTGTTATACATTAAACATATTACAAGTTTCGAAACTATAAAATTAAAATACGCACGTCCCAAAGGACAGTGTCATTAACAAAATAAAAGACGCGAGGCATTTGTAAAAGTTTACCTTCCAAGGGAATCCTAACAGTAACTTTACACAGAGATGCATTAGCCGACGCTTTCGAAGGCGAGGAGATTACTTAATGGTCCAAACCAGACGCAGACTGGACGAGCGAAAAAAAAATTAAAAGCGCAAGTAGGTACGTTGTTTTGTGTCTGGAATACTGAAAGTAAGTAACAGGGTTACTAATGCTGCTACTGATGGTCTTAGCGCGCGGTTTGAGTTAGTTTTGTTATGTACGAACTAGCAGACTTTATGGATTTTAATGATACAGTATTAGATATTAGGTGTCGGTCGCGACTCTGGTCGCGTGATGTAAAAGGTCCATTGTCTAGGTACCCGGGTATTTTATTTGAGTTCTCTTTAAAAAGTAGTCTATATGTGAACGAGAATATGGTCTATGTGTCAAATTTTATCAAATACCGTTCAGCGATTATTTTTTGTTTACTTCTAAAACAGCTGTAAAAACTAAGTAAGATTTAGATTGACAACTTTTATGACCAAAAAATCCGATAAGTAAGTATAGATAAAATTATAAGGACTCGTAGTTACAGAAGTATTTATATAGAAATCAGTATATCAGTTAGACTCAGTATAGTAAAGAAAATTGATACTGACAAACGTGTGTTTATCTACAATTTTCAACTGTAATTTATTAAACATTATTTTATTAACATTATTTTGGATCACCTCAAATTTCTATTCTGTTAAATCCTGTGTGTTAATAAATTTGAAATGGCAATATACTCTTATACATAGCACTCGGTCGCTAGAGAAATATCTTCTTTTTGTGCCTTATTTTGTTGAACTTATATTTTTATTAATATGAGGCACGCAACTGGTTTTATTTAAAAAGTTTTTAATGCTTTCAAGCACTTTATTTCAATTATTACTATCCACATGTTAAAAGTTTGATGAAACAATGTAAACATATAAAAACAGTTTATAATTTAAGATGTAAAACATTTTATATTTTTTCATAATCTTGCGACATATTTTTAAGTGGCAGGCGAAGATCTAAAATATTTACTGTCTGAGAATTAAACACTAATATTTTGTAAAGATAACTTGTTATATTTCAATTTATTAACATGATCGAGATGATGTAGAGTGGAGACCAATATCTACACTCGAACATACAGCGTGTAAAAAAAGGAATGAGAAGTCGATACTTTGTGCTGGATCAATTTCTGCTTTTTACCCTTCTGAGATTTTCTAATTTGAAAGTTATGACAATTTGGATAGCGACTGTAATTCATTGTCAGCGCAGGCCATCGATTCAAAAATACGTCTTCAGTCGTCTTGTAAAACACAGTAGGAATGAGACGAGTGTCATTACAAACTGTCGGACAACTCGTGGCTACAGATGAAATTACGAAACACAAGATATACTTAAATCATCATATATAATTTGTTTTCCAAATTGCGATACGTATAATATTTACGTAACTAATAATAATACTATGCAATTTCAATTTAATCGTAACTTTGTCTTAATTTGTGAACGTTATATGTTGTCAATTTTTTGTTCAATTTATTGACGTTATGTTTGACTCCTCTGTAGTGTCAGAATTAATTGGACAGAATTTCACCTTCAAACATTGATGTATTAAATGGTTTTATAATACATCAATGCCTACAAAATATAAAACATACTTTTTATTTCATTAGTTATTAACTTGTGACATATTTCATTAAACGAGTTAGAAAAATGAAATTTTCTTATTTCAGAGTAATAAGAACGCGAGAGCGAGTAAAATTATTAAATAAGATCTAAATAAATGAAGATTCGGAATCCGAGTATAGCGGAACCTATAAAAAACTAAGATACCATACTACCTTTTCAAGTGCACTGTATAAAAGAAGAAGAGTCCAAATCTTTTAATATGAAAAGAAATATTTATAAATGAGTGTTCCGTACAAGTGCACATCGAGTTTTCAATTACACAAAGTGATGGACGCTGTGTTGCGGGCGCACCGCGAAAAACGCTGGTGCGGTCAGGCAACCTGACCGATTGCACATCGCTCACCCGGCACGACCACCGCTCCACCTCCGACACACAACCAATGCAAACAAACAGAAAATAAGGTTATCTTTCGAACGGACGCCGCCGCACAAATATCTAAACCCGACGAACAACTCGTTTTCGGAAGCTTCAAGGAAAACTTGATCGTTTTTCCAGGGTGAAGCTCTCAGTGGTTTATTGCGTTATTACCTGGACGTGTCCGCCGCGTCGGGACAGCCGCAATTTGGGGAGAAAAGAACGATACGTTGCGACGAGAGGGGTTTTATATAGCTCACCGAGCTCCGCAGAAAAGACCAAGCATGCCCGCGCCAATCCACACCTACCGTAAATTTCTTTGATCAAAAACTCAACAGGGCACTGCTTTAGTTTTTATTTTTATCTAATTCAATATCGTTGAACGGTTGTCTTACAACCGTTCAACGATACAATACGATACAACGTTTGTTCGACCGTTTCCTTCAATTTTGTTCGCTTATTTATAGCCTCACTTGAACAATATCTCACAATGGGGGAGCACACGCCCGCATGTACGTACTTAGCGTAGAAACTATCAGCAAATTACGATAGAAGAATAAAATCCTATTACGCATCGTTTACGACGATCCCATAAGCCATCTACATCGAATTCGATTCAATAAAAGTGTTACAGATGGTGGGAGATACGCTTTAATAACCTCACGTCAAATTCGACGACTTTCTTTGAGGTCCTATGAAATAAGAGTGAATGTCCATAAAATAAAATAATAACCAGTCAATAAAATCGTTCGTGGCGACCGGCTTCGGGGTAAATATGTCAAATACGTCTCGCCGATTGAGAGGGGGATAAAAGAAAGATGTAGGTGGGTGTGGGCGGTAAGAAGTGGTCGAAATTTGATCGGAGGCAGGCCGCGGTCGCAATTGCCATCAATCGACTGATAATTGGGAGATATGTCAACCGGGCAAACGATACCATAAATGTGCTAAGAATATTGTTGTTTTATTTAATTCGCCATAACGTGCAGCGGTCCGACTCTACATTTTACTATGTCAAATTTAAATAGAAATTTTCTTCGCCTTCAATACTTTCTAACAGATAATGTATATTTTAAATTATTCTAGAAAATCGTTTCACAGTTTTATTTCGTGAGACTTTGAATTAATGTTAAATTTGTTTTGTGCGATTATATTTATTCTATAAAGTTACTTTAATATGAATTCTATACATAATAATTATAATATTGCTATACATTTTTAGTTAAGAATGCAACGAAGAAAGTAATTTGTTAATGTTGTGAGTAACAAGGCGCTAAATTCGGTTATTATTTTGTTATTTGTTTATTTTATGTATTTATTTCCAGAAAAATAACCAACTAGTAATTAGTTCATAAACGTAGATTTTTTAAGTTTACTTACGCATTTTATTCGTAACCCTTGAAACTTCAAGCTGAACTAAGCCGAGGAAGCACAAGACGTATAAATTCGTACAAGTGTAGCTAAAATTAAACATCCATAGGAATCAATGTATGCGTGGACCTCTAGTCTCCATAACAATTGAGGCGGGAAATTGCAGACTTACTTGGTCCGATCCGCGCAATAACCTCTGACTTCTCATTATGCAGATTCGCTCTCGATTCACGTGTGCACGTTCACTAAACATCTTGGAGTTCACACACCGCATACTCGCTTTGTTATACTAAAACTTTGATATTGCATACCTTATGATAGTTGCATCTATTGAATATTTTGGACGATGTTAATAAACGGTACGTTTCGTTGAACTTAGGTGTCTTGACTCAAGACTATTGAGTATTATCACAGCTTGTAAATATGAAGTGGGTAAGACAATGTGAATTTGAATATATTAGAAAACTACAACTTGTTTGCATTTTAAATCAAACTAGAATGTAATAATATGCTAAATATTTCTATTTATCTGTAAAATTTCATCAGAATCTACCCAGTTTTCTAACGAAGCTTTTGACATTTATAACCATATTTAATTTAGTTCCTCTTGATATAGTATATTCTAAACACCAAATATCATTATCAATCCTCTTTAGATTTTTTCTTGTCCGCGCGTCCGTAAAAGTAAAAATTACCTATTCGTACGGGAGACGATGTGGGACATTAGTTACATGCATGTAAATAAGTGTGTAAGTGAAGCGCCGGTAACATAATCTGCATAATTGGAAGTCGTCGTAGGATATTGCGTCCACGTGAGGCGGCGAGCAATTTTCTGCGTCATTTCCGGTGAATCGTACGCTCGGATGGACGATTCGATGCGCGTGTCTATGTTTAACTATAACGGTTAATTGATAAACTAAGTCCTAGTAAAACCTAACCTAATACTGTATAAGTTTTCATGGTAATATGCTAAGTGTCAATTAATGTTTTTTATAAATGTAAAGACGGTTTTACTGCTTGTTTTATGATTTTAGAAGTGAAGGATTTAATTCGGTTTTTCAGCATTGAAATTGCAGTAATTCAACGAAGATTGAGCTGCAACAGAAATAACTACGCTTAAGCAACTGAGTTTTTATACAGAGATAGTTTTTATTTTTATTCTACGGAATCAAAGCCAGTCACAGATAATGTAAGCAAAATAACTCTTTACCGGCCAAGAGACTGAATTTCTCTAACTCTATATATTTTTCATTTTCAATAACTAATTTTAGATTTCTTGGTTGTTGATGTTTCAATACATTTGTAAGATAATCCCACTTTAAAATAAAACATCGTTCACTACCAAATCATTTATGAGTAGTTTGAAAAGGGAAAAGTAAAATCAAATTCCAATCGTGCAATTAAATATTATTTTTTAAATAAAATATTGTGGTTGTGTTAAAAATGAACAAAGGATTTATATTCAAATACACAATAATGCTCATATATTGTGACAATATTAGGCGTTAATGGAAAAAAATATTAAACAGTGTACCAATTTCAGTCATAAAAAAAATATATTGTTAATATATTAATTTTAATCACAACTATTATAATATAAAACATCCCGCCCCCGAAAGGTGTAATCAAAACCGTGCTTTAATTAAACACTGATCCAAGCAGCCGTCACTCACAATGTTGGCAGATAGGAATTTGTTTGTACACTTTGATTACATTTCAGATGTCCACGACTTCCGTGGGATATACCGCTATTGTTCACCGTGATAAATATGTGTTTAGCTTTGATGTCATTTTTAATTAAAAAGAGCGATGAGGTGTGTTATCAAAACCGAAAATAAATCAACGAAATATGTTACTTGTTTTTATTGTAATTACTTTTTTATACTTTTTATTCTTAATTTTCATTTGTTTTTATTTATTCCTTTATCTTATTGTCCACTATATATTAATCGTACGTCTCATAACAGCTTCTTAAGTATTCCACCTATATTGTTTAAGATTGTAAGTAAGAATGTCATTTTCCCACAAACCCAGAAATTCAACCAACGTAGAATCGCCGCAAACTTAGTACGAAAAAGATTTGTGTTAGTATCTACCGTTATCGTCTCTGTGGGTGACAAATATAGGTTACACTGTGTATGATAAAACATAATAAAAATCTGTACTATTTAGACACATATGCGCCTTTATCAGGTGCCAAAATTGGCAATATTGTTCATGAATAATCATATTAATTATTAAACATTTAACACACACACACACACGCATACCTTTTATCCCCGAAGGGTTAGGCAGAGGCGCAACTAGTGCACACACTTTTGGCCGTGCGTATTCCGTCCCATGATATCCTATCGCCATATCGAGCACCAATTCCAGACTCCGGGCTCATACTGAATAGAAAAACCCAATATCACTTTGCCCGACCTGGGGATCGAACCCGAGACCTGAGCATTACAGTCGTAATACAACTACGCCACTGAGGCAGTCATTAAACATGAAACATTTAAAAATGTATACGTGTACGTGAAATTATCACGTACTATTTATATCAAGTGCTATTTGTATCCGGCAACGTGTTTGATTACGGGCGGCCGTATGTGCCGCGCGTCACGATCGATGCGTCCAGCTCATCCCGGAGTCACGCGATTTTTCGTGTTGCGGCTTTTTTCATCACATGAAAGCACCTATTTACAAACCACGGCAAATAGTTTCAACGGACCACTGGGTTACGAGTTTTTGCCTCGTGCATCGCGTTCTCAATATAAATATGTATGAGCCTTGGTTTTTGTAAAAAGAAATCAAGATGCCCGTATGAATTTTCTTTTCAATGTATGAGATTAATGTGCACGCAAACTATTAGAAATTATATGATGCGGGTGAAACATGCCGCTCGCATAAAATAGCATTGTAAATAAACGATTATCAATGTAATTTCATAGGAAAATGTATTTGAATTATTAAATTTTTATAAAAACAAAAAAATATAAAAAAATGCAACAATTAATTTATAATGAAATAATTAAAATATAATTGCTCTAATCCGGGAACAATTTAACAATGGAAATGAAAATTTGAAAAGCAGGTGGCCGGATTACGGGCAGATAGGGTCACGTGCCGGCCACTGAAATGCGATGACAGTGCAATCGCGGTACGTTTGCAGTTGCGTGCTAACGGCTACCACTCTGAAACATAATCCTCTCTAATCGACTTTACTACGAGATTTCACTAGGTCGGGATTGCCTTCATATTAAACTGAAACCTATAAATAATTTTAATTTAATTAGTTAGATTACATATTGCGGTTTGTTTTTTTAAGTAGAATATCAATTTCATCGTTAGAAATGGCTTCTAAAGTTAATTTGTTAAAGCAGAATTCATGTACGATACGGCGAAAGCTTCTTATTAGCATTAGGTTTCCATTCTATTCTCTTATTATAAAATTTATAATCCACGAAATACAATTTGAAATGAAAATTATAGGTATTACGAAAATTGTTTAGAAGTTTTAGTAAAATCAAATAACGAACTGTTTGAGAGGATAATATTCATGCCCGCTAGTAATTACTGTTTACCTATATCGCATCTCAATCAATATGAATTTAAATGATGCGAAATATTATTTGCCTGTATATACTCATTTATACAAAGATAATTTGGCGTTCAGAACGAAGCGCATAATTAACGAAAAATGTATGAAATGAAAATCGTATCTCCGTTCTCTTTGCCCGCCATAATTATGTATATCGTAATTTACATTCGTGTCAAAGGGATCCCCAGGAACAGTTAATTAAGTGTGCACTTAGTCAAATATTTTTCAATCTGCGCAAGTTTATTTTTAGTAAAATTAAATTGTTTACGTTAGAACATTAACCGGTTCGCCTTTAAGATCCTCTTAATTAATCTTTTGAGATATTTAGTCAAAGTGAAGTAAATTCCTTTGGCTGCTTTATTGAATTCTAAGTCCGGAAAGTTGGCTTAAATAAGAAAGCATCGATACCCGATGTCTGAGCTTGGTAGTCTTTAAACGATTTCCTAACTTAATATAAAGTTACAAGATTGTCTAGCCGGAACTTTCGTTGGGAAATTGGGAATTTGTGTAAGATATAAATAAGCGTTTATGAAAATCACTTTTAGTTAGGATTATGTTTCAGATGTAGCGTGTTATAGCATTACAGGGCTAAATGATTATAAATATTTTTTAAATAGAAGGAAACAGACCCATACTGATAAATATCTGAATGGTGAATCGCATCACCATCCAAAATAGTTAGCTACCGTGGACTAATTATTGTTTCAGAGAGCACAAGGAATCTGTGACGAGGAACACCTGGGCGCTGAGCTGCAACATGTCAAGCAAGTGCTGCGACAACAAGCTCCAAATTCCACGCCGCCGTCACAGAAACCGAGTGAAACCAGCCACAGTTGAACGTGTTTCGGTTGTATTACTATATGTTAGAGGAGTCACCGACAACATTGGCTATATCCTGAATGCGACTGTGGCCTCTCTTATAATGGCCAAATAAAAAGAAACATAGGGACCCGCGCAGAATAACATATAGCTGACGTGAAACGTCGACGCTCTACGAAGTCTGCAGTCGCTGAACATTCAGAAGAAGGCTCCAAACATTATCTCAGATTCGACAAACGACAAATCCTTGCCAAAGAACACCGATTCCTTCTTGGGATGATTCGCGAGGCTATTGAAATTAAAAAACATCCAAATAAGTTCAATAGAGAAGATGGTTGGAAGCTTGCATAAGCTTGGGATCCTGTCATACATTTATTTAAATCAGAACCCAAAAGACCGGCTGCCAGACTTCAAGACACTGTGAGCTCATTCTGCGTAGATCAGACCGTCAACAAGTAATAATTTTAAAAATCTTTTATATATGTTAAACGTAGGTAGAAAATTTAACTTTTACTTTTTGAACAACCAACACCTCAGTCCGCCCTGTGATCATGAAGGCTGCAAAGCCTTCGAAACGTCGGGAGAAAATATAAATTTAAAAACCCCGATAAAATCCGTAAAATAGTTTTATTTAAAAGAAATATACTTGAAAACTGATAAAAAAGTAAATCTTAAGAAATAATAATATTATCAATGTTAGTACTACGTATTGAGGTGGATTGGGGATTGCGATTTTTTTAAAATCTCTGGGGAAATTTCCACCAACATAGCTGATGCAAAGGCTTCAATTTATGCAGCGGCTGCATTGGCGTCTGTCTGCATGACAGTTTTGACACACGGGAAGTAGGAACAAAGCGGTTTTGTTAAGCTTTCGAGAAAACTTCCAAGTGTGCATTTTTGTATTTCTATTTACCCGTCAAAACACGGGTAGCCAAAATGAGAATATGTTTGGGATGGTTTAATGTGAGAATTATTCGAATATACAGTTTTCTGAAATAATTAACAGAGTGATTGCAAAAATAAAACCAATTTAACGACACGATAAATCAATTCTCTTGTATCTGTAACTTATTGAATGCTCTGTTTCTGCAAAAGAATTCATAATCCGTACAATCGAATCATTCCGTTACAAATGGAGAATGTTAGCCCCACTCCATACATAGGATTTTTTCACTCACAAAATAGTGAACTTTGGGCGAATAACTTCAAGCGGAGAATTTGCGCAAAATTCCCGCATACAAAGGTTACAAATGGAAAATATGCGTGGTGTTTGCGTTATAAACCAGACCAATCACGTCGGAGCGCGCACAATGTACGCGACTAAACGCCACACCAACAAAAGAGCTGTAAAGAATGGCCCGCCGACACACTCACGCTAATAAAATAGTTCAGAGCAACAGGTCGCCGCTCCTCGCTACGCCCCGGCAATACAATGCCAATAGTACCAACTATGTGTGCCTGCGATCCTAGTATTTGTACTGGCTTTGGGCGTCGAAACGATTCCACGGCGATCTGTATCGCGTCTCTTGCCTTATTAAACAATCTGCATAGGGACGACAAAAGCTTTTGCTGTAGCACTACGCCTTATTTGATTTTGATCGAATTCGATTGATAAACCTTTTTTCTTATATCAGTAAGTAGAATCAGTATGTGTTAATTTATTTTAAAGCTGGGATTAAGTGGACCGTTAGTAGTGGAATAGTCGGAAATAAGTTATTCTTACATCTATGTAATCTACGGACGGAGAATCAATAGAGCATTAATTATATGCGGGATTAAGTAAAGCCGATTATGTCTAATGGGGCTTAAACCAACAATACGTATAGTTAAATTCTTAGTAGAATTATCAGTAAAATTCACCAGATAAATGTAAATAACGTAATTAATTCATCAATTCTGAGCTACGGGAAAAAGTGCCAGGATCTTTCTTACGATGGAATGTAACAACCCTTTTTAGGAGCAAACTCTTTAGGGACCATTTTCCTTTATCGTTTTCAGCCACTTAGGAAACACTAAGTTTGTAGGGACCTTCACAAAAAGTATTAATTACATTGTTTATACAATCCACTTTAAATGGATGGTAGACAGGGCCGGAGGTAGAATTTATTTTATCGGTGTGGTATTTTGGACTGTAATTAGGTAATCAGGTACCTACTATTACAAAGTGTGTAATGATAATGTTATATGTAAAGTTTATTTGTGGAAAAAGTTGTACTCTTTAACCCCCCACCGAATAAGAGGGGTTTTATAAGTGTAGAGTGTGTATCTGTGTATCTCTGTATCTGTATGTCTGTCTGTGGTATCGTAGCTCTCAAAAGAATAGACCAATTTTGACGCGGTTTTTTTGTTTGAAATCTGATGTGATTGAGATGGTTCTTAGCTATAATTTATGAAGATCTGTTCAGACGTTTGAAGATTATCAGCTCATTTCCAACTTTCATAAGACCGATTGATTTTAAATTTGGTGTACTGTGACTTCGACAGTATTTTCACGACATGTTAACCTTGAGCTGATGCTGCAGCATCAAGTAGTGTGCGGGATACCCAACTCTTTAGCAACTTATAGCAGATATAGCGTGTGTGGACTCATAAGAATAGTCTCAACGAGTAGGTGTTAGATAGTTGATAGTTATCAAGACCCCTTGATGGAAAATATAGTAATTTAAAAAGTATAATAAAAATTAAATTAATATTTAAAAATCCGCTAAAGAAGTATTTTCATCTCCCTGGTCTGGTGTTATGGCCCCCGACGCTCGGGTCAAAATATTACTAGGTACTTAAACGACAATGACATATTTATTATTTTGCTTTTTAGAGGTTTTTTGTGTTAGGGTTTTTTTTAATTTAAATTGAGTTTTTATTAATAAGATATCTATTCCACCGAGTGACGGACCACGTTGCAACAATTTACACTGAATATTGTAAGTAGCTTTACCGTCAAGTTCGATTGGTTAATAAAATATCGATTATTAGCCCATCACTAGCCCATCGACTCACGAAGGAATAGTGTTCGGAACTTGAGCTCCATTATGTGCCCAGCGATCAAGAGCCCTTCACACAAACCTGCATTGTTTTATTAGCGGGCGGAATGGACGCACCACCAAGTCAGATTATGTTTTGATTAAAACTTGTGTCCGTTTTAACAGTGTTTGGTAAGTGAATTTGTAACCGTTGACAATTAATTTTTATTTCGACTATACGTACAATCTCAGATCAAATCGTGAAGTTTTTCCTTGTTCCATTAAAAATATTACATATAAAACTTTTTAATTATTTATGTCTATTACAATAATATCGCAAAGCAAAGAAAATGTTACACAATAATATTCTCATCTTAGTGTCTTCTAATATTTACCGATGTCCGTGCGTACATATTCCTAAATTTGAATGAAATCCTTGATAACTTTTATTCCAATACACTAGGTCTTACAGAAACACAAATACAGTTGACAAATTCAACCTGTGTTAACTTAGAACTGTTTACATGATAGCAAGAAAGACGGTCACAGCGGCAAGCCCTAATACCCGGGTTGCGTGTGCCGTGTGGTTTCACGGTGGGATTTATAAGTTTCTTCTATTGGACCAAATGCTTATTTCTGTTAAGGCTCACTACGACTTACGTAACTTTTACGGTCGTGTTTTCAAAGTTAGCTCGCTGTAAACCTTTGATATTTTGCCAATGTGCGGTTAACCTTCTTGCGGTTTGTGAGATTCTGAGTTCGGCCTTAATATCTAATGTTTAAATAAATGATTTAGTCTGAACTAATCCATTACTTCCAATAATACAAAGTTCAACTAAGATTAAAGATCTAGGGTAGCGACTATCATATTTATGAATCGCTAATTACTTAAAAGTGCGTATCATGATCCTGCATCAAAACAAATTATCCGAACACACTTTAATTCACATCAAGCGTAGTATAATTATTAATTCAGATGCAAAACAACATAAAACACATACATATTCAAACACTCATTAACGGAAAGCACATCGTTTACAAAAGTCATTCATTCCTGAGACATAATAACTCGACGGCTCGAATAAATTGAAAAGACATGCATTAAATTATGAATAAACAAAAGCGGGGAATGTGGAACGTTCCGCGGCCAAAAGAACAATCTATTGTACGAAACACCGCCGCGGAGTGAGAGCGCGCCAAGTGAGGAGTGACAAAACTTCAGTCGACTAATTAGCAATACAAACATGAATCAGGGGCTATTAGTTGTAATTAAATTGTCGCCGGCGGTGAAGTTGCCGCTGCGGCAAATTTAAATATCACGCTCTACGCTCCTAGCACTTTTACTCGCTGTTGTTGTAAATGCGTAACTTTTAATTGCAAGTTTTCCGACTGGATTTATTAATAGACGATGAATCTTCATTAGCCATCCCTTGGTGTTCCAATTATTAAATTATAGTATAACTTATCGCTGTCTCTTGATGGCGAATCTTTTTAATCTTTCGTTTTAGGTTGCCAAATGTCACTTGAAGTGAACTTTCTTTCAAACTTATATGCTTTTATTAGTTTAGGAGTTTTATATCAGTGTACAATTGAGGTTTATTGTGTCATTATATTCGTTGGATATTTTTATGACTGCCTCGGTGGCGTAGTTGTATTACGGTACGACTGCAAGGCTGAGGTCTCGGGTTCGATCCCCGGGTCGGGCAAAGTGATATTGGATTTTTCTATTCATTATCAGCCCGGAGACTGGAATTTGTGCCCGGTATGGCGATAGGCTCGCCCCCTATCACATCATGGGACGGAATACGCTTGGCGAAAAGTGGGTGCACTAGTTGCGCCTCTGCCTACCCCTTCGGGGATAAAAGGCGTGAGCATGCGTGATCTTTTATTCACATTAGAAGTTGTTATTTGGGTACTTTCAGAATCGTCTTTGTCCCGTTCCCAGTCGAATGACATAAAAAGTGGAAATTGGGATGGGGAATAAACAACAAATATTGTAGGTAGTGTCTATAATATTATCTCATATATTTTTTCCTGGTAAACTTTTAACGTCGAAATCGGTAACTTCCATTAGGAAAGACCTTCTTTCTTTACACATATAGATTACAACACTATTGTAGAGCTTCATATATTTATTTTATAAGCTTGTATTTAAATAACTTAATTGTTATAAATATTATAGATTGGACGTTCTTCCTTCACTGTACAACGGGAGTAGGTATGCTATTTAGAAGAAGATATACAGTAAGTACAAACGTCATTTCCGGTATCGTAGTAATAATTCTTAAAAATGCAGAAATGTCTTATATATCGGTATGTTTTTAAACGCTCTATGAGTTATAGAGGTTTGCAAAATTTTTACAATGTTGGTAATAAATATAATTACTTTAGTATCTGTCCCTGTACCTTGTTTTCCCTATGACCTATTTATCGTATCTAAGCAAGTTTTATTCAAACCTGTATTGGTCGATGCATGAAAGAGTAAAAAAACACACAAGTTTTGTTGTTTAAAACATTACTTCTTAGTTATGTATAAAGTCATTAAACACTTTTGGGTTAACTTTTCGTTAAGTGTAATATAATAAAAACATAAATTTTATTACCATGTTCTAAATGATATTTCCTAAAACGGTACATTGTCATTCATTTGGGACATTGAATTTCAATACGGTCATTGTTTTCGGATCAGCTAATAAATATTCATAGAAAACAAACGGTGGCAAATGACTAGAGCAACTTCGGCCGATTGGGAGCTCCATAGCGCGGACCGGCGTGAGCCAGCCGCGACAATTTTTCACAGAAATTTTATAAAACACTCCTGTCGTTGCTACGAGGAAATTATCTCCCCCATTGACTAAAATTTTTCACGGCGAGTTTGACTTCAATCCATTACTTTTTTCCCACTTTTATCTCGAAACCGTCACGGCAAAGTTGAATTGTGTTAATTGCGAGGTTGGATACTTTTTGTGGAAATATTTCGTACAAAGTGAGAGAAAGTTTTATAACATGAAAAATTATAGGCGGCGTTGAATAGTTTGAGTTTGATAACCAGTGCTGTTTTGCTCGAGGTTATAAATAGGTAGAATGTTCATAAAATGTGTTTTTAGAGCGCATCATAATGTGGAATTTGGTGATGGTACGAGGTCAAAGTAACATAACAAAAATGTCAAAAATCTCAACCGTCAGCAAACAACATAGCTAACGCGAACAAAGTAAGGTGATATACGATATGAGTAATTAGTTCACCCAGTGGCCTATCTAGCAGCACTTGAAGCGGTCCACTAATTACCGTCATACGTCGCACGCGGAAGGCGCGCGTTTCAGTGTCTCGCGTATCCGTGCATCCCACCTCGCATATAATCTCGTGGGTGTGCATAAACTGTGAGAATTGTCCTTTATAAGTGGACTGCTGATTGCTTGCAACATTCTGTCGTTTACATTTTTTCAGTAGTTATTTTTGTATGAATTAGAAAAATTACATAAATTAGCCCTATACATCGATACTATATGATGAATTATTTATTTTATATTTGAGTGAAATTTAAAATACTAGCTACTAACAATGAATATGAATGAATATAAATGTGTAATTTGTAGATATTAATTTTGTATTAATAATTTAATAATATAACGCCAACACCACGACCGCCATGATGAATATAACATTGTAACTGTTGTGCGAATTTGTCCTTTATTGCTTACGAGCTTTTGCCCGCGGCTCCGCCCGCGTGAATGAGTTTTCCCGGGATAAAAGTCCCACTTTATATTTTCCCGGGATAAAAAGTAGCCTATGTATTAATCCAGGACATAATCTACCCGTGTGCCAAATTTCATCGAAATTCGTTTAGTAGTTTTTGCGTGAAAGAGTAACAAACATCCATACATCCATACTTACAAACTTTCGCGTTTATAATATTAGTAGGATATTGTGAAAATAATTAATCTACTTTCTATGGGTAACGAGTCTTCTAAAATGCGCATAAAATACTTTTGAACATAATACACGAAATCCAAACTGAAATCGTCACAAACTTTTAACATTTAACATAGATTAATCGTATACAAAAAGTACCAGGCGAGCAGAATCAAGAGGCAGTTTGTATGAGCTCTCAATTCCTCGACTCAGCGAAGACCGGATTAGGCTCCTTGTCGTACGCATTGAGATTTCGCAGCTCCAGATATTGCCAAGTGAAATTTATGGATTATATTCTTCCGCGAGCGCTATCCCCTTTATTTGATGGACTCCACGTATAATAAAACATTACCTATATTACGTGGTGCTTAAGTCAATTATATTTATGACAATAATTTAAAATGGCACATTTTGAGTGTTGACACGTTTTAACAAAATAAATACAAATTAGGTTAGTGTTATTCAAAACTAGCATCTAAAATTCGTTTGTAATTGAAAGATACAAATTATATCCCATTATTGGTATTAAATTATACCAAATTTCCGTAAAACGTTTCGCATAGTCTTAAGCCTTCAAACGTTTGATCAATTCCCAAAAAGGAAATCCTGTTACAACAAAAATGATGAAAGCCATCTCTTAAATCATATAAAGAAACTTTGACCGATCGGCGTAAACTGATATTGATACATTTATTCTTAGATTGCTTTTCCGCCGCAAAAAAATACCGACACATTGTTTGTGTTGGACAAACATTATCCCGGAATCGGGTCTGCTCCAATAACGTACGGACGTCGATACAAAACAGTTACCCTGAGGTGGGTTCGCTTGACTGACAAATTAAAGTAAAAACGGAATTCTTTTACCAATCTGGACAGTCGACACATTTTTATTCCACTTAATATAAATAGATAACCCATAGATATAATAGATCATTGAGAAGCTTTCAATGCTGTATTTAAATGTCTTACTTTTTATTTCTATATCAGATTTTATGTTTAAGAAATTGAATTTTTATGTTATAGAACGTTTGATATTTTAGCTTTTAGATAAATAGATTCGTACTCAACCTTCTTAATTCTTTGGAAGTTTTTGATGGATAATCGCCTATTCCTAATAAAAGTGTACAATATACTCAGTACAATTAGTTTTGCAGTTTACAGCCACTACCCAAAACAATTATGTGCTCAACCTAAGGCATTTGCTTGAAATTTACCCTGTGGTATTGCATAAAGCAATACGAGGGATTATGGGAACTGCGGTGATCGTACAAATTCAAACAACGCTGAAACCACGTGATCTGGGTCTTTTGTGTATGCTTACTATTACTCACCTCCGTCGGGGAACACTCGTCTATTGATTGGATACACGCTGCCTAAACGTTGCTTGAAGCTTTTTCAGACGACATTCGTGTTGGATATATTTTTGAGTATTTTAAAAAGAGTCCCATCGTTTGAGGTTCTTTTAGTAAAATATTTATACGTAGTAAATGAAAAAGAAAAAAAAACAATGCAGTAGATATAAATAAAAAGAAATACTACAGCTGAAAATTTTTAAAAATGCAGCTTGAAGGCTACGAAAAATATATCGTTTAAAATCAGAACCTATTTTAATGTTACGTATGCATATAACACAACAGATTTGTAAATTAATTTCCTCAAAGCTAACCTATATCTCTGAGTTAAGATGTGTATCAACCGAGATAAGTTTCCACGGCAGTACCCTACAGTCGGCTACCCAAAGAAGCATAACTAAAACTTAATTCAAAGCAAATTATGTATCTCGTAACAGGCTTTCTACAAACAAGATGTAGTGTGGCCCAAGCGGAGAGGTTGATCCTTCGAGCCAGACTTTATCTGATCAAGTCCGTGGATTAATTAACTTAAATGCAACAAGTCCAAGTTTGCGTTGCTCTCCAGTTAGACTGTCGCGTGTTTTATTATGGAAGCTTCTGAATTAAATAAGTAGCGAGCTACTCTGGAGTCTGGTATTGTATTACGTTTTGAAATCACAAACTTTACGAAAATTTCGCTATAATTAATTACTTGTAATGACAAGGTTCGAGATCAAATTAGTTACATAATAAAGAAGTTGCGTTGTTAATACAAACTTTTATTAAATGTAAAGTTATTATATTTTAATTATTTTCAAACAGAACTTCGGATAAAGTAAAAAAAAATAACACACTCTTTTACTGCGTTTCGTCCATGGACTAATTAATTTAAAACGTAACAAGTCAAAGTTTACTTTGCTGTAGAACAGTGCTGTAGTGTGGTTTAATTCAGAATGAAACAGTGCTGGCTTCGTTGGGAATTTTTGGAATTAAATAAATAACAGTTAGTTGGTATCTTAAAGCTTTCTTTTTGGGTCGAGATTAAAAAGTAAAAATAATCATGTAATTTTTTCATGGCATACATCACAAGTACAAATGGGCAATCGCCATCACCTAGAAATATGCGAAATGCCAGAAGAACAAAAGTGGTAAAACTGCCCCAGTCGGGCCGGTCTATTCATGCCATAGATGATTGTTTTATAATACCATTTTTAAAATGCCGGTAATTAACAATCTTGAATAAATAACTAAATGTGTCTAACAGTTAGGGTATTTACCAAAACAGAAATATCATTCAGCCTTATACAAAGTTTGTAAACAAAAATATCACCATGTATTATCTCCACTTATGCGACAGATATTTGAATGTCCCGGCTCTTATACTTATGTACGGAACGGTCGTAAGTTTTGATTTGAACATTCAAATTTCTCCCGTGGTGCTATTGAAATAGAATCGATTCGGGCGAATGTAATGTGAGGGAAAGGTTTGCAGGGTTGTACGGAAGCGGCCTAATGACGACATACAGCACAATAGCACGTATGAACCCCTTGTTATTGGTATCTGACTTGACCGCTACGAGCGATTTGTCTAAATGAGATCCGGACCTCCTCTTCGAAGCTTTGTTATTTTTCCCATATTGCTCATAGCTTATGAAGTATTAGGTTTGTAGATAGAGCGGTTTTATTTTATGAGGGAATATGGAATAATATTGTCAAGGTCAATGTACGTTTTTTATATATCTGAATGACGTTAAATCTCTTGATGATAAGCGTCACGACTGCCTCTTCACGACAAGTAACAGAATCAGACAATTCAGGTAAACACTCACTCACAAAACACGTACCACCCAGTAAAGTGAATTTTAGATTATGGTAATAGCGAAAAAAATATTTTATGGTCAATAGTTATAGTTTGTATTGTAAATTAAATTAACTTAGTTTCTCATCTTCCAAGGCGCGGGTCAAAAGACTGTTGAATACATAAATTATAGGCTACCTCCATTAATGTAGATGGATCGTTCAAAAACTAAACAGTATATCATGAAACCTTTACCTCAGTTTAGGATACATTAAACTATAATGAAATAACGTTGTTAAACATAGAAGTTTAAGGAACCAGCGTACCTGCAGGCCCAGCCTATTTATGAACAATGGTTTACACGACTTTGAACTTTGAAACAATGCAATAGAGGTTAGAGTATAGGAGCAAATGAGAGGTTATAGGTGCTTGTGTCCACCACAACTACCGTAATCCCGTATACCGACGATTAATCTTCGTTCCGGCTCTCACGAGGTGGTTTGTTGTGGGTAAATTTGCGGGGATAGCCACGATTTGCTGGCCATGGGCCCCGTGGGCCGTGTTCGTCATACATTAATCCTTGGCACGTTTAATCACCTCTTTTATCGGCGTTAGATTAGAAATACGAGCAAGATATTTAGTAAGATTTATACCGACGGCATTTACATTCTAATGTGAAAATATTCTAACGGACACGTTCACGACTTGTTAATGTTGTGTTATTAATAATCAAACCACGATTTGACGACAGTTAACGTATGGACTCGATTAAGTTTATATTCTGACAATTATGTGAGTTTTTATAGGGCAATCAGTTGCCCGTGGAAGAATTGAAGTCTTACGACGCGCAATCAACGCAGACAAAGTTAATTTAGTAATACATGTGTGAACGACCTTACGAGTTGCGAAGGCGTGTTTATGTAATAACGTAATTTAAGTAATTAAATTGCATTAAGTGAGAAATTGCATTAAAAATAATTTAATTATAATTGCATTAAGTGAGAATTTGCCTCGAAATCATTTTATGATTGGTATATTTACTTAATTGTAAATACGTTTAAGCGCGTCGGTTCATTAGTATCTTATTGGGACCAAATGCAATAGTAATAACATTCGTGCTCGTATCGGGTAAAAAAATCCTTAATATAGCGACAGACGTAGCTTTTATTTAAATGCTTCAAGCTCACATTTTGGCCAAATTTACTAATCTCAAAAAGTTTTACAGTCATCAGATCAAATAACAAAACAAAACCATCGATATATTTGACATAACATCCATACACACATTAACACATGAATATTGTATTTCATTGTAATTGTGAATGGTAGGCAACGCGGGGTGGGTGTCTGAGTGTCGTGACACTACCTACGCCCCGCCTGCCTAATGTTTCAGTCGCGTTACTGTGACAACTTCTACCTTTTACCAAATTGTATTTTCGTGTTCGGCCGAGTTTTCCTTATAAATACTGTCATTAAGACAGCGACACCGTGACAGGTGCTAATGTTTGTGGAAGTATCGAATCCATTTGTAACTTGTAAGTAATGTAAACAATACAATGTGTTATGACATTTGCTGGCGGCGCCCCAGATTGACATCGATATTTCACCTTTATGTATAAACATTTATTTTGTTTTCATCAGGAAATTCAGTGCATACAATTTTTCATTAATTAAAGAGGATTATTGTTACTGCGTCCGTAATGAATAGCTCGTATCAGGTGTTCGATTCCCGCGTGGAACCAAATGTTTGTTGCTTATTGTTTCGAGTTTTCGATATGTATGCTGGTGGTAGGAATCTTGTATCCGCCAGCATAGAAATAATCATACACAAAGAGTAAAACCCGCCATAGGGGCCCAGGTAAGTGTATCGCGTTGCGGGATCAGCCTGTGTATATCCAGCTTTAGACAGGCCGGCATAACGGTAGACACACAAACACTCACGCCTTTTGTCTCCGAAGGAGTAGGCAGAGGCGCAACTAGTGCACTCACTTTTCGCCGTGCGTATTCCGTCCCATGATGTGATAGGGGGCGAGCCTATCGCTATATCGAGCAAAAATTCCAGACTCCGGGCTGATACTGAATAGAAAAATCCAATATCACTTTGCCCGACCCGGGGATCGAACACGAGAATAATACAGCTAATACAGCTACGCCACAGAGACAGTATGGCATAATGGTAGACACGCGTGGAATAAACATCTCTCGTCAGTCAACACTCTACTTGGACCCCACTTCTCTTACCGTCAGGTGCAGTGGGGTTACTTCGCCGTGCCCGTATACAACAAAGCATGTTATACACAATTATAAACGATGCCAAATAGATAGTTCATATTAAGTGACTGAAATAGTAAGTTTTGAATAGCGGTATAATTAATATGGCCATTCATCATGACAATTTAGACGAACAGGCAAGTGTTAATGCTCATATTAAGAAGATTAAATTCGCAAGTAAATTGTAAACCGAAACCCATATGTCGGAGGCATGAAATGGGATAAAGTATTAAGCCCACGACGATATTAGGTACGAGTACAAAGCAAGAACTTTCACGAATAAATTAGTAACGGGTACTGTGAGGCGGGAAAACGGTTATCACATTCGCGATATTACAACTACCCCCTAAAATCTTTCAGAATTTACCAGCAATATGAAACAGAAATGTCAAAAAACTTATCCAGTACGTAATCTGGTGTAATGTAGCGCTTGAGTGTTAGACGCCGCGATTTAAGTTTTACGCGTTCGAAGTTTAGCGAAGCAGGTTCATCAGATACCGTATCAAATTTGATGTAGCGTTGAGGAACATCAACTTTAAAATGGGCTCTAAAGGACGAGAGGAGGGTAGGCACCCGGTGCGTCATTACAAGGCCCCACGTCATTTGTTTATTAAACATCCTCCGAGGTGGAACAGAATAATGGCACCGTAGACTTTGTCACGGCCGCTTTCCCTTGAAATTAAATCGTAATGATGATGCAAACCTCACTTGCCGTTTTCGGCTCCCTTCCCCAGTTATTAAGTCTCAGTGTCATCTTGAGGTCAAAATGAATAGGTATTTTTAAAAGCCCCAGTATGACTACTGTCATTCATAGCAGTGAAAGGAATCGTGTTGAGTGGGCTGGCGACGTTACGCGGAAATTTATTTGAAAAAATCTTATGGCTGGCGAACAGGACTGGATGGAGCAAAGTAAATAAAAAAATAATATACTAATAGGTGTTTTGTGTTTGTCTATCTTAGTATATATAAAACGCGCTACAAAAAGGTAAGAAAAGAGAATGACTCGATGAACCTCCGTGAGTCCTGCAAGTAGTTAATCTTTTCTTTCTTTCTTTCTTTCTTTCTTTATTTCTAGATTAAGCCATTTGACATCAGAGCAAGTTTTCACAGCTGTCAAAGCTATTCGACTTAACACCACGGAAGCATCTGTGGTATTTAGCACGATAAACATATTCAAAGTTGATGCCCTGTATATTTTTTGTACCTCTAAAAATATACAAGACATCAAATCAAAATCAAAATATTATTGTGTTTGTCAAAATATTATTCTATGAATACACTGTTGTCAGTTTGATATTTACAGAAAAGTTAATTATTTACATTATAAAGTCCATAGTTTCATAGAATTACCTAAACGTATGAATTCTTGTGTATTCTTTATGAATTATTGCTCGCTTTAATGGTGAAGGAAAAACATCGTGAGAAAACCTGCATACCCGAGAAGTATGCAGGTTTCCTCACGATTCACTCTGTGAATTTCGAAGGTATGTGAAGTCTGACAACCCGCACTAGGCCAGCGTGGTAGACTAAGGCCTTAACTCTCTCAGTTGTAGAGGAGGCCCCTGCTCAGCAGTGGGCAGTATATAATACAGGGCTGGTATGGTATGAATTCTAAATTTAGTATTTAATGTTTTTTTACAGATAATCATAAGCAGAAGAGTGTTTCCATGTAACATTTTTATGGATGAATTTCAAAGTGGTTATGACGCTCGCCTGATTGGCGCGTTAGCTGTTCAATAATTGTATGCACAGTACTACACTCATCTTATCAATTAAACTGCGTAACTAGATATGAAGTAAAATAATGCCAATTACTTAATTATACTGACTACGAACTATTTTAAGCTGGAACACAACAATGCTTGCTCTGCTGTTTGGTGGCAGAAATAGACAACTTGCTCTACATACGCAGTGGGACAAAATACATATATAAGGATAAATTTAATTATACTATAATACTGTTGCATACGATGTGTATTCCTTGTTGTTAAGTTACTTTGTGAAGTTGCTAAGTTCGTGATCACTCCCTGTGTGAATGTGGGCTGGATGAGGGATCGGTTGATCACTTGTTCTTCAACTGTCCCAGAATCTCCTATCCTATTTATGATGTCCTACCTTCAGATTTCCCTCGTCCTGTAAGTGTAAATGTTTTATTGAGCTCGGTTTTTTCTTATCGCATCAAATACCTTTCCAATTTTATCAAAAGTAATAACCTCTATCTATAATTTTTTTTTTTTCTACTCCATTTTTTTTTTTTTTTTTTTTTTTCTCTTCTTAACTTTCCACTCGGTCTATAACGGTTTCTTCTCTTTAATAGTTTCTTGCATTTTTTATTTATTTATCTGTACTGTTTTTTGTATAATTAAATGTTCATAATATATGTATTCTTATTGTCTAAGTATATTTTTATATTGATTTTTATATTATTATATCTAAATTACTTGGTAACTTCGGGCCGAAACTTCTCTAGACTCTACAAAATTACAAAATATTCAGAGTTTATAATTTCATTGTTTGTACCTGCTATAATTTACTTGACATTGGCGAAATCACCGACAAATAATCGGTGGAAGCCATAAATTAAAAGAAGAAGAAGAAGAAGAAGTTGCTAAGAAATTCTCAATTTATAGGAACACATTTTTTTTTAACATCCCACTAATATTATTAACGCGAAAGTTTGTAAGAATGTATCGATGTATGTATGTTTGTTACTCTTTCACGCAAAAACTACTGAACAGAATTCGATGAAATTTGGCACACGGTTAGATCATGTCCTGGATTAACACATAAGCTACTTTTTATCTCGGGAAAATATAAAGTGGGACTTTTATCCCGGAAAAACTTTGTAACGCGGGCGGAGCCGCGGGCAAAAGCTAGAACATAATATTTTTAACCTCATAAAATGAATTTATTTACCTTGTACAGATACATTACCAATATTACGCTTATAATAATAGTAGATTGCCAACTATTTTCCGCTCTATGTTCCCATTAGAAATCCTTATAGGTATAACATACATTTATGAGTCGGAGTCAATGGAGCACAAAATAATTGGACATCGAAAATGAGAGTTAGCGATTAATTAGGGAACGAGAAAATATCAGTTAATGAAAAGAAGACATTATTACGAGAAAATAAGTAGAATAAAGTAAGGAAAATTTTAAAATAGCAGTTTGATATTAATTTTGCTTCATTATTTCAATGTGTGCGATGATCGCATTATAATAATGTTGACCTTAAACGCTATTAGTGAAGTCAACTTTAAGGCAATAAACTAGTTATTGCACTGGGTTTTAGTTTAAAAAATATTAAAGTAAAGTTTCACGTTTGTTTTCTGCATTACAATTATGGTGTGGTATCGGTCGCGTACGAGTGAAATAATATAATACGCAAGTAATTATTTATAGACAGAATTATCATAATCCATTACAAGTATGTGATCATGTTCCATTAAATTCCTAAAACGCGCATTTATTTTTGTTAAATTCGTGATACCAGACACTAGATATCAGATCAGATCAGATTTTGTCCAATTCCACTAATTCTATATCAGAAACCAGTCGTGACTCTGTCAGAAGCGATGTGGCTTGATATTATCAGTTCTTTCCTGGTCTATTACACTGAAAGAATCTTTTTATGACGCTGATTAACTGAATTAATGCGTTCGACTATAAAAATATACGACAAAACAGTATTACCGGGACCTACTCCCTCGCATTCAATTAAGCGAAGTGATTAAATTTTTACGCGACTTAAAAAAGCACTTTTGAGTTACCTGTTTCGGGAAAAAATACTAGCACAAGTTCTCTCAAATGTTATTAGCATAAAACGTTAAAACCAGTAATTTATATTAATGGAGAAATTATGTTTGTAATTAGACGGCGCTGAGGTCACGATTCAGTTGAGCAACGTTAATGTATTGGAGGCATTATGGATTAATGATAGGTAATGCGCCGTCTTTATTAACGTTGTAAAAATAGAATTTTAGCGCTCAGGTGTAAAATTCGTATTTTACCTATAATTTCCTTCAATTTCTCAGAGGATGCAAACTTTTATATACGTTAAGTGTGAGACCTGTTTATTTCATGTTACTGATATTAATATAGTTACATAGTCTGCATTTAGGCAACTACTACGCTTTAATGTTGCTTAAGTTGTAACGCGGATTTCTTTGAAAATGGTGAACTGATTCTAACAAACAGGTTGTTTTTTTTTTATTTTAGTCTATAAAGAACAGCACATTAGTAAATAAATGTCACATTACTGGTGGTAGGTCTCTCATATGTAAGAGTCGGTCTGGGTGGGTACCACCGCAATTTCTATTTCTACCGCCAAGCAGCAGTGTGCATGCACTCTTGTGTTTCGATCTAAAGGACATTGTAGCCAGTGTAACTACTGGACATACTGAGACTTAACATCTTATGTCTCACGATGACGAGCGCAGTGGAATGCCAAACAGTAGGTACTTTGTAACTCAAGGTGCTGCATGGTGTTGCTAATGTTTATGGGTGGTCGACGTCGTATCGCCTACCATCAGGCGAACGGCATGCTCGTCTCGTCATTCAATGCAATAAAAAAAAACATTAAAACACCGAATTAAACATCTATTTTAATATTTTTCATAAACAATGTTAAAGACTAAACAATATGACTAGGGGCGGTATTAATAAATCAATCTCAAGTTTGAGTTACATCTCAAGTAGACATAATGTATTGAACTATTCATACATTATGTCTACTTGAGATGTAACTAAAACTTGAGATTGATTTATTAATACCGCCCTACGTGGAGCGAACGAATGCTTAAGAGAGAAAAAAAGAATTTGCAACAAACTCGAGAGTACATTTAGCGCCCGTGTAAAGATCTCAGCATGTTGTTACTTGTCGGCGACGAGGAATAATCGGGCGAAATCTCTCTCAATGACTTGAGACTGTGTGTCGCTTGAAGCCGTTTCGTGTGTTCTGGCTTTAGAATTCACGTAAATATAAATACGGAGACAAGTGGAATAAAGTAATGTCTGTAACGCATGAACATAAATAAGTCGCTGGTTTTAATATTAAAATTATGATTCAAAAGCATGTTTACTTAACCAAGGATGGTATAGGATGCATAATATTTGATATGAAGCTTGGATACTGGCTATTAGACAGTCAACTTTGAAACACAAAATCATGAATTTAGCCATTGCTACGTATGAAATTATTAGCTTTTTATGAGCGCTGCATTGTACTCTTTTCTCATATGAACATAATAAACAATGGCATCGTATTACACAAACAACATTAGCGTGTTCTTTTCTTGCTCAGTAATTATTACTCCGTGGTAAGCTACCCCGAACACAGTCGTGTCAGCAAGTCGAATACACCAATCCACGCAAGCATGCGCTCTCAAGGGGATAAGTGTGGAGTAATTTGCCAGCACACGAGCTTGCTCGCGTCGCGAGAACATTAACTATTAAATTCGTTGCATATTAAACTACAACCTTAGAGCTTTAATCCTGTACAGACCTGAACGCGCTGTGCTCACGTCTTCGAGGAACTCTAAGGTTTTTCTGATACAAATTCAAATTGCGCCAATACGTCTGTTTACTGCCGTACCAGTTTTGAAAGAATTATAATATAACTAATGATGAGAATTTCGTAGTATGTATTCCAATGCGTAAACTTGGGAAATCTTATTAGAATCCATCAGGTTAACCGAAGTACCTACCCCTCGACCTATCTCTTGTTTCTGTCGTCACTTTGATAAAATTCTCATGCAAAATTCCACACGCACACAGTCGTGAACAGATATTTCTAATAGGACGGGACTAGTCGCTACAGCGTTTGATTAGAAATAAGAATAAATAATGAGCCGAATCATTGACTTGAAGGGTGCAAATTTCAGGTGATTTGGAGGTTCTCAAAGGTAGGAATGTCGAAAAATATTCCCTTTGTTCCCGCCAGCCAACAGGCACTCTCTGTCCTGCTGGAGAGTACGGAACCCCACTTGACACGCTTCATTTTTACCTTTCCTTTAAATTGAAACTGGAGCGAGGGTGCGCTTTCTATGCGCCGCGCCGTGTATCAGCCACGTTCATTATGAATTAACAAGATTTTTGTGAACATTATTTTATACGCTACTCGCGCGATTACCTCTCTGCGGAGGGCAATTTAATGTGTTCCTACTGTCGGATCCATTAATTTTATTTCGCTTATATATGCTCGCATCTCACATTTTATATGCAACTACAATTGCAGTTTTATGACAATTAACACAAAAATGTGAAGACATTTCCCATAACATTTCCCATGAGTGCATATTCTACGTGCAGCGCGAACAACTTTTCCCATCGGGTGCGGCGCACTGCGGCCGAGGCAATGCACTTTCGCTGACCCCTTGCCTCCTCCCACGAAATCTTTCTCCCTCTCTCCCGCTACTTTTTTCGAGTTGCATCTCGTTCCCGCACACGGTTGCGCTCGCGCTTCCCGAGTATCGAGGTAATAACATTCTACGACGCGGTACACCGCCGGAGTGGAACGGGTTTCTGTCGATGACTTCGACGATTATATGTGCGAGACAATGGTCACCGTAGATAGACTAGTAGGTAGACTTTTGTGCTACTATTGAGTGTGGTATTGATCTAAATACAGATTGACGTCACGCTAACGATAAGTAAAACATGTAACAGACGCAATTACAGCGACCTACGCAATCACTGCAAATAAAGTACACGAAAATTCCGATATTTAAATCAGCTAACATGATAACCACATTTTTGTGTCTACAATTCAAAAGTTTAAGATATAAAAAATATTTACTAGAGACACGTGTTCAATATTGCTGGAATTTATACAAATTTCTATCCTTTTAAAAGATGAACTACCTATCTATCTTGAATCTCCTTTATTTAAAAGAGCTAATAAACCCTTGTATTCTATTGGGAAAAGTTATAATATGATAATGATGAATATTGAATAATAGTACTAAGCTGATGCAATAGTAACACAACTTGCTATAATATCCATTTGATTTCACCAATCCACAACCAGTAACATTACTAAGACATTAATCTTAGAAAGCCAAGATGTCGAAATTTTAGAATAGTTTAATTAAAGAACATAAATCTAAAGGTGTAAAAGAGTTGAAGAATCGCGCTATTCTCGTTGTAGTTGCAAGTGCAGTTTTCTAGGTGAATACGCTTCGATACTCTTTGTTAACGTCCTATATATTTATCTACTAGCATTCCAGGTGAATGATCTCACGCTATATTCTTAACTTTCTACTGCAAACGTTTCTGTTAACGGACTTTATAATATACTAGCATTGCGCGCGGCTCCGCCCGCGTGGAAAAGTTTTTCCGGGATAAAAAGTAGCCTATAGCACTCAGGAGAAATGTAGCTTCCTATTAGTGTAATAATTTTCAAAATCGGTCCAGTAGTTCCAGAGGTTTTAGCGCGTTCAAACAAACAAACAAACAAACTCTTCAGCTTTATAATATAAGCATAGATTTACAACATTTTTTTAATTTCTCTCCCGACCATGGACCAGTCGCGCCGTATTGCAAACGTAAGTCAAGTTACGGATTACGTAGGAGTGCGCTGGAATGATCCTGTACCATTTAGTAGATATATCAAGTGTATAATTGCGTGTCACAGATATTTCGACCTTATCCATCAAAAATTTAGGACTGTATTCGTTAGTATTGCACTCCCGGGGACGCTGTTCTAGGCTCGCGAGCATATTGCTAGACCGGGATCCCAAACGTCCCAAACACCGACTGGCTAGCGTTGTATTATGATGCATACGACGAAGGTTTTGGGTGCACATTCGATTGACCGGCTGGCGGCAGTACGCTGGAATGCGACTGGGAACATTCCATAGCACAATGAGTAATTTAAAAATTCAAAAACTCGTCGAGACTCGGCATGCGCGAGGTGAGGCGATCCGACGAGCGCCGCTCTGCAATTGAGACTGTTATCTGCCTGTATGCTACACGGATACCAGAGGCATAAATCCACGACGATGAATAACACAGTTAGCTAAATAAGGCTGGCCGGTGAAACGCAGCCGAATAGAAATGTTCCAACGGTAACAACAAACAAAGTATGGATTCGCTGAAATATCATTTTCATTACTCATTCTGTTAGCATTCAAACAAAAGAGAGTAGCCGGTATCGTTGGCCGGTCTTTTACTTCGGGCGAATATAATATCGAACTAGAATGAAAAGGTAAGTTGATACTCCTTGTCCTGGAGGCACGTGCTCATTGCTAATTGGTAAACATGCAGCGCGCATCGCGATCTCCCGCCGGCCGCTATTCCCACTATTTCCAAATGAAATTCTTTCCACTCCTATATTCCTAAGCACAATTACCTACATGCTGAGATAGTTTTTGGAATTCTTGATGAAGTTAGTTCATTGCAATTGGATGTTCTGATATTATTGATTGGATTAGTTCGTATTTCGTAGTATCTATTTTGCTGCAATTTTGGTATAATACGGGAACTTCGATATATTAAAAGAATAACATTAGCGTATTTTATATAGTTTTGAAATTTATTTTAAAAATATTGCATCATCGACTGTTACAAATTGATTCAATTTATAGTACATGGCTTTCATTGTATGGTACCAATTATTGTAATAGGTATAGTAATATTCCCATGGAAAGTAATACAGGAAATATTTTACTCATTATTTTTATCAATATGAGTATTAATAGACAATTAAATGGAACTTAATATGTATAATCTAAAACCTTCACCTATGGAACACAAAACCATAATTCACAATAATATATATATTGCATAAAACTACGTTAAATTTTAAAATAATTAGCGGACTCGAAACCTAAAAACTGCACGAAAAATTATAATTACAGTTATTAGTAATTACAAACTCGAGGTGTACAAATGAATCTTGAAAGTTAACCAGGTCGAAAATAGTTTAATCACTCAGCAACCAAAACCAGTTCTTATTTGTTTTGCACTAGAGTTTCGAATCGTGTTATTCTCGTAGTTTAATTTCCGCATGTTTAATACTGAAGTGGAAAATTGGATCTTAGAAGTGTAACTTTAAGTGTCAATTTAGCAAAACGTTCAAGATAAAGTGTTGGCTCGGGGGATATTCGACTCTGAATCGATAAGTGAGAGCTCGGATTAATTTGAGTCTTGTTTAAAATTTTTCCCGGCGGTGGACGCAGTGGAAACATGTTAGTGCGAGGTGGTAAAAACTGGCCTGTAATTAGTCTTTAGAGCCACGCTGTGAAAACTTTTACTGCAAGTTTGCGCATACATTTCTACCATCACATGTAAGACGAAAAACTGCGATATACTTCCTACACCGGCCATAAGCGATCATATATAAGGTTGCATACGTCAATTTATTAAATGAGTTAAAATAAATTTAATTATTTTTACATTTCACTTGAACATGTTGAATGTTTTCCATTATCTTATAAAATTGTTATATAGGTTTTATTATTTTGGTAAAGATCAATATCGTAGGTAGGTAATAAAATACATTAAAAAAATTAAGTGAAAACGATTTTATTGAACCAAATTATGAGAAAAAAAAAGCAATGAGAGGTGTCAAGGGACACCCGGATGGAACGAAGTTCCTTTCGATTAATTAGTGAAGGAATTGTAATAAAATTTTATTTATATAACAGAGTGTGTATATATATAAATATATAAATATTTTCCTATTTCCGTTCCAATACATAAGTTTCTAGAGAAAAAAACAAATAAATACGTGTGGCACTCGGAGACTACATAGCATTTTTATCACAAATTTTGATTGACTAAACACAAATTCGATCTTACGCTTACCACATAAAGTAGATTTTTAAACGCGAGCAAAGCACGTTTAGTCTTGTTATTGATAAATGTCAGTAGTAGTAAAGTAGAATAAATCAACAAAATTTGAAAAAAGAATTTTACGTTCAATTCTTTTGTACTCGTGCCGTGCCAACGCTGGGGAAATAGCTTCTACGCAATGTGTTTAAGGTTCATATTAGATTAGTAAAAAATGGTTTTAATGACTTTAATAAATAAAATAAATACAAATATACTCGTTTCAAGAATTATAGCTTCTACGCATTGTATTTAAGGTTCATATTAGTAAGATAATAGAAAAAAGTGTCGTGACAACTTTCCGTCCAGCCCCCTTTCACAACGCGCGATAAGGAACTTCGTTCCAAAAAAAAATAATTTAAATAACCCCCGACATAAAAATCTCTAAAAAGTAAAATAATAAAAGTGTCTTTGTCGTTTAAGTATCTAGTAATATTTTGACCCAAGCGTCGTCGCGTCGGGGGACCGCTAAAGAATTATTTTCATCTCCCTGGTCCGGAGTTCGGATGGAGCCTTGATATTTGACTATCTAACACCTACTCGTTGAGACCATCCTTATCCATATCCACAGACAGACATACAGATACACACCCTAAACTTATAACACTCCTCTTTTACTGTCGGGGGTTAATAAAATAGAATATTATGTTGATTTGTGCATCTTTATCATATCGCTAGAACTTGAAATTTAGGATGCAAAAGTTAGTTAATTCTACCTTACAAGAACATAAAATTTATTTTACAGTAACTGTAAAGATTGGGTTAGGAAGATGTTATGAAGTGAGCACTTTTATTATCAAGAGTAGATCTAAATCTGCCATAAATAAGATAATAAAAAGGGCTAGGTAGAGGTCATTGGACAGAGTAATGCGCGCTTGAGATCATGTTCTGAGTATACACACCGCACTGAGGTCTGAGGTACTTATAAGAAAATATTAAAACCCACAAGCAATATTTATTCATTCCTACTCAGATACATATTTGGAACTTGAACGAATAAGAAAAAACTTTGTTTATGAAGGTGCATGAGTTCAGAAAAAAGTGGATAACTTTTAGCGGACTACGACGCTCGCTTTGATACTGGAAGTATGAAAGTCTTGTTGATTAGCTCTTGGACTTTTTATTTCGACGTATCTTTTATTTTTCCTCTTATTACAATTTTTGAACAGCTCCATCCGCGTTTCTTTAACTTTTTCCCTGTGAAATTTTATTTTGAAATACGCGAAACCGGTCAGCAAATTACGAGTATCGTGAATGATATTTTTAATTAGGGCCCCTTAAAAGAGCGACGTATTTTCGGTATTCATTCAATTCAAAAGATTTATAAAAGTATAATTTGTGAATGATTTGTGCTGCCTTGGATTGGATACCATATTGTCATGTTTTAAATCAACGGAGAGATTTACATTTATATAAGAACTTTATGTGAATTAGAAAAATATCGGTTAGAGTATCATGTTCTAATGTTATCTCTTCACATCAAAATTCTTGATTAAAATACGCTCAATTAAAGGTCTTAGATACACTGTCTAGCAAAATATCACGATAATATGGACCCCGTTAATTTGTTTAAAAGCAGTAGTATCTTAAATTATATAGCTAATTACAAGAAAACCCTTTTTGCCCGAAGCATTACGTCGTCAAGTTAACTTTATATTGTTTTCATACGTGACTATTCTCTTACCATTTTATCAGGTAATGGCAGTATAATATCTAATCTCGCGTACGTCATATTTATATTGTAATTTCATCGGTGACGTCATAAACCAATAGATAAAGAACATGCTCGCGTGGAACTTTGTTCATGATTCGACACATGATGCCATAATCTGAGTAAATACTTACAATTTAATTAAAAAACTGTTTTTGTTTTTAAAATGCTTAGCAGTATGGCGTAGAAATATAAAATTATAATAGATCTTATTATTATTAGTTCATTAAATATATTTTTGCTTATTTAAGAAACCACGCGAGCATGCGGTAATTTTTGAAATAGACTCACCGTGTCGGACGCTGTGTAGCGCCCGTTGCTGCACTCAAGTAGTGAAGATTCACTCACCTGCAAAAAAACAAATATTATAAATTATAAGTGTATTTTTATTTTATTCTCGTTTTATCGTAATTAGTTAAATTATCATTTAAACTCAACGAGTAGTTAAAAATCAGGCACATTCCACAATAATACATTTGAGAAGTTAACAAATACGTAAGCTATAGTATTTTTACACCCGACAAAAAAGTGGGGTGTTATAAGTTTAGGGTGTGTAATGTGTATCTGTGTATCTGTGTGTCTGTCTGTGGCATCGTAGCTCTCAAACGAATGGACAGATTTTGACGCGGTTTTTGTTGTTGTTTGAATGATGATGTGATCGAGATGGTTCTTAGCTATAACTTATGAAGATCTATTCAGGCGTTTGAAGATTATCAGCTCATTTCTAACTTTCGCAACTCCGATTGATTTAAAATTTGGTGTACTGTGACTTCGGCAATATTTTTAAGACATATTAATCTTGAGCTGATGCTGCAGCATCAAGTACTCTGCGGGATACCCAACTCTTTAGCAACTTATAGCAGATATAGCGTGTATGGGCTCATAAGAATGGTTTCAACAAGTAGGTGTTAGATAGTAGATTAATTATCAAGGTCTCATCATAGAGAACATAGTAATTTGAAAGTTTGAAATGAAAATTAAATTAAAATTTAAATAACCCCTGACCCAAAAAACCTTTAAAAAGTAAAAAAAATAATAGTGTCTTCGTAGTTTAAGTACCTAGTAATATTTTGACCCAAACGCCCTCGCGTCGGGGGACCCAACTCCGGACCAGGGAGATGAAAATACTTGTTTAGCGGTCCCCCGATAATATATTCAACGCGTGTATTCCAATTTAATAGCCGTCAATTTAAATCAAAATCGACAACGTACTGCAGTATTATATACACAAAATGTTAGTATTAGTTCAAAGCGGTGCGAATCATACGGGCCGGCCGAACCGACTACAATCTCCGCGTAACTTCATTATAAGAGCGAATTGCTAAACGTTCCTATTGTTGACCACGGTTTGGGCGCCTCTGGCCTCGGGTTTAAGGGGCGGTTAGTCATGCAAATAGACATCAACTGGAAACAAGAGCTCTTTGGGGATTTGGAATGCGTTCCGCTGTTTTATTACTGAGGAAACTTGCCAAACTAAGATATCCTTTCGGAGAAATATTTTGTTCGTGTCGATATTGTATTGAGTTATCTCCGCTTTTAGTGATAATTTAAGTTTATTGGCTGGCTTAACTTTTGTAAAGCGAATTGTGAATGAATTGGACACTTAATTAACGTAATAATAATATTATCATTTCGTATATGTTTAATAACTATGATCGCTTTGACTAAATACCACTACTTAATTAAAAGTAATTTTAAAGGTCATGACAAAGAAAATATTTATATTGTCGCTATGGGAATTATAAAAATTTATCATCATCATCATACCAGCCCTGTATTATATACTGCCCACTGCTGAGCACGGGCCTCCTCTACTACTGAGAGGGTTTCGGCCTTAGTCCACCACGCTGGCCTAGTGCGGGTTGGCAGACTTCACATACCCTCGAAATTCTTATGGAGAATTCTCAGGTATGTAGGTTTCCTCACGATGTTTTCCTTCACCGTTATAGCGAACGATAATTGATAAACAATACACACGTAACTTCGAAAAGTCAGAGGTGTGTGCCTTGGGTTTTGAACCTCCGGACATTGTCTCGGCAGACCGTTCCATTCCCAACTAGGCTATCGTCCACTAATTAAATTTAAACTAAAAATTTATAGTTTAATAAATTTTGTGAAACGTGCATATATTGGTGGTTAATTGCATATTTGAGTTCTAGTAATGTTTGAAACAAATACTCTCTCGACATTTTAGTGTACTCTAATTGAATCTCTGCCAACCCTAAGTATACCAGCTTAATCTTGTACGTCATTAACCAACCGAGTCAATTAAAATGACACCGGTACCCGTACAAATTTAAAACCCGCAATGTATTCACGCGAACAGACGTTCCCAACACAAAGGACCGTAATGGAGAATGGATTTATGGATCGCTGGATTAATAATTCTGTTCTAGCAATGTTGTCGATGCATAGAAATGCAATCGGCATGAACGATAATGACGCGTTAAGCGGCCATCGGTGAAATTGTTTCGCTTTTAGGAACAGCTATTGAGCTGTTTTGTTGGACAATTATTTGTGAAATTAAATGCTGCGCATCAGTCCTTTGTATTGCGTTTTGAATATTTATGCAAGGTGAAACTTTCGTGCATTGTTTAGCTGCGTTTGAAATAAGGTAGCGACGTTTAAATGCTTTACTGTTAAATAAATCAACTGCGGTAAATGTTTAGTGGATATTATTTACAATGGTAATTAGAAGACATCAAACTCTTGTCCTTTGAGCAGAATATAAGGGCTGCGGACCGGGAAGTCCTAAATTCGATTCCCAGGTCGAAACTAAGTAAAATTATGCAAATGTTTGAAAGAGAGTGTTGCAACTTGCACTGTCAAGTAAGAAAATTAACGAGTAAACATAAATTCAATAAGCCATGTTTTCTATTTGCAAATACACAGAAATTTCTTTGAAAATTGAATTAAAAATATTCATATCGTATTGTCAGAAGAATTCCATAATAAGCGCAATATACAAACAGCAGACAGTAAGATATCACAACCTAATATCTATAATGAGACATACAACCCTCGCGCTTGTAGATAAATAGAAAAAAATCGTAATAACAGCAATACAATATCGAAACGTAACGAACACAATTTAAACAAAAAGAAAAAAATGTTCTGTTCATGATATTGGAATCTGAATAATGAAATAGAAAGCACCTATTGTAAAACGTTCGCCGTTACAGACTACCTTTATTGAACACATTCCATAGGTTCCATACGTGAAATTTGACTTTAAAATATGTAATAAAACATAAAAAGTATCAGGTTTAAAAAATTATTCGTTATAATTGCCACGAATTTAAAATGAGTATCTATATTATAAATATTAAAACAATTTCAACTCACCTTCATTTACAACATTTTTGTACGTGAAACAATTGGGGAATTTTGATTAATACCATGTAAAGGGTTAACTATAAGGGATAAAACAGAAATATTAACGCTAGATTATTTAATCAATTTTGAAGATAATAATATTAAAAACATAATAATATTGACTACATAGAAAACTTGGCGCTACAGATATCTAAACCCGGCCAAAGAACCAGATGGAGATCGAAGAAAAGATGGAACGTTGTAGTACTGAGGGATATCAGAGAATGTCATGTTTTCGAAGACAACATCACGAATAGAGCGAAGCGGAAAGAAAAATAAGGAAAGCTGACTCCGCCACCGTGTGGGATCTATGGCTTGGAAGAAAGAGAGAGAGAGGAGATACTAAAAAATAGCATCGACGAAAATGTAACTTAATAATTATTTAAAACTTCAAATAATTTGTAATGAAAGAAATTATAATAATGGCCGGGAATTTAAAAAATAAATGCATCTACTAGGTCTTGGACATTTGATACCTGTTTTAATACTTTCAGAAACAATCTTAAACTACTTAACTAAGCTGTTCTCGATCGTAACAATTATAATCACTTTCTCAAAAATATTGGAATCCATGATTAAAAAAACTATTTTGTATGTCACAATTTAATTTGACAAAAGCGTAAGAAACCTGATGTTAGTTAACGGGATTAATAACGTTACTATACAATTTTCAATACAAAACATCACCTACATTGTAAAGTGTGAGGAAATCCATAATGCAACAAAAATATTTCCTTCCGCACTTACACGGTGCTTCGTTGGAGGCAAGTGGCAAGTTTCGTGCTACACCGAGCATGGGCAAAGCTCAGTGGATCACGCAACTCGTGCTTTATTGACATTACACTGCATCTCAGAATACAGTTATTTTTAACTTTACACTTTTCCAGTTTAAATCTGCATCAGAATTTAGCGAAGCGTGACGACTTTGATCTGTACGATTTTTATGACCTAAAATTGATTTTTTTTTCTTGGATGTGCTTTGTGGTGTTGGCTTACTATAACCATGGCATGAAATGCTAACCATTTGTCAAGGAAAACAATCAACATAATATACTTAATATTAACTTCCCGTTATTTAATTGAAAACACTTTTTACGTCCATGAACCATCACTAAGTAACTCCCAACCATACACCAAGAACTCACAAAGTACGCTCCGTTTCGGAATTTTTGGCATTCGAAATTCCAAGCAATTGTGTAAAAAAGTAATTTGCCACTGCAAGCAACTTTGGCAAGCAACGATTCTTGATACTCGTCGCTTCGCTTGAGATCTATCAAATTATAGCGAGCGGCTTCCTGGTAATTCATTTACACTGCAGTATGAATAAATCCTTCCTTCTCAAATGGCATTGGATGCTTGAAGTGTACCTTCCCAAAAATGGATAAAATTAAATATGCTGCTCCAATTATTAAACGTTATTCATATCTTCTCTATTGATTGTTACGGTAAAAACAATGTCAACAGAAATCGGAACATAATATTTGAGACATTCATCGGATTAAAACAGATAATTAACAAAGGTCGATTTCAAGCCAATATGCATACGGCATACCATTACGATAAAGACTTGATAAAAGTCGTAGGAACATGTTGCATGCACGCCGCTTTTACAGGTTCATCTGGAAATTTTTAGGGGAGGTCTATGTTCAGCCATGGACATCATGTGGATGATGATGATGATGATGATACCATTACTGCTCATAAACTAAATCAGTTTCAATTTCAAAATAACGAACCTAAATTAAATGATAGTCTTAGAAAAGGTAAACATTGCAACCACATTTCGTCAGCATTCTGCTTAAATGCGGTCGAACATTGCCGGGATTTTCTTGGAAACTTCCACCGAATACAGTTGGGACAGCGCTTCAGGGTGATCACAAGCTAATGCAGCACCAACTTGTTGCACCGCCATGACTTTAAAACTTAAACGTGTCTTAGTTAACTAATTACTTGGGAGTACCATGTTTGCCTTAATAATGCTCGAGCTACATACTACTCAGAATAAATACAGCATAAGTTACAGCACAGCTAGCTGAGGTATCGCCGTGACTTAGATAGTTGGCTCTCTTGAGAAACCTTGCATGAAGATTTTCAAGAGAATTTACCTTGGCGAAACTGCAGTTTACACGATCCGTCATGATTCATGTAGCATTAGATAGTAGGATTAAGGTTATGATAATGAATGTTTAATGATTAATGGAATATTGTTTTGATTAGACCTGCAAGATGTGTATGATATTGTAGGGAGCAAACAAATAAAAGTGTACTACGCGCCGTACACAAAAGGTCTTTCTACAATCGATAACACTAATAGGAAACAAAAAAATGGGAATGACATATTTATCCTTTCGAAAAGTCTATCGCTACGATATGTCATTCCCATACATATTAGTTGTTTTTAGTAGCGTTAACGATTGTAGTCTAGTGATAGTATGTGATCATCATGGCCCATAAACGTGCACTTATTAGATTCATCGATGCTATTCGGATATTTTATTTATATTATGTATATAGTATAGTTGTGTAAAGGAGATGTCCGCTTTTTGTATGGGTGCTGGGCCTCAAAATCTAACCATGCTCAAACTTTAGGGATATTAAAGGGGCAAAATCTTAGAATCTCTAAATAAAAAAAAATTACCTCTTCATTTATTTTTAAAAACGTTCCTTTTAAGTGAAGTTTTTAAGCAAAATAAAATTACATTAATCTCAAAAACGGAGATCGTTAAACTTAAACGATTTATTGTAAAAGACTAGTTTTTAGGAGTCCTATCGAAATATATATAAGCTCTCTCGGTTAAAATTTTAGGCCCGTTTTTGGACATGTCCTTAGTCCTAAACATACTAATTTAAATATGAACGAAAATACCTTTAAAATGTTAAAGAACCTTAACTATTATAAGTATTGGCTAAACTATTAGAAATATTCAGAAAATTGTGTAAAGAAGTTTGGTAAAGAAGTTGGACGACACCTTACGTTCGGTTCATTAACTGGTCTACGTCGACTTATATCATGCCATGTTCAAAACTAAATAAACTTTAAACAATTCCCGAGAAGATGCGTTGTCAGAACTTAACTCGAAGCTGGAGTGAAACGGGCAACGGACCAAGTTAGGACCTATTATAATACATAATGTTATCTATGTTTTATATGACCCTTTACCGGCGATTGTTAAAAGTATTTGCAATGTTAATAATCAGAAATAGAATATTCGTTTTTAAAGCATGCCCACTGTCGAATATATTATTATTTTAATAAGGACATCCTACATGAGGAATTCATTAAATTATATTTTCTATACCGAAGTCAACGTTCAAACAGAAATATGTTGTGGGCTAAGTTCTTTTGAAAGTTCGTGAAATACCCCACTATCTAGGAATATGAACAGATAATTAATTTGAGCATAGTCTCATAAAAATTACAAACTAGGTCATATTTCTATAATAAATAAAATTAAATAGGTTATGTTTTATAATTTTCATTGAAGGACGCCATCGTTGAAGTCACTATTAAATATTTGCCAACGAAACAAATAGTTCTTATTCGGAGAGTTTTTCAATTTCATTATACCGAATGTGAGGTAACTTGACTTACTGCAAAGTTGTAAGTCTTCAAAGTGACATTCTTGGGGTAAATAAAATGTGCGATAGATCCCAAATTCTCAACCACAGAGCGAATACCTTTAATCATCGCATACTTGGCGACGTTTCTCGTGAAATTTTAAAAATCTTGACTTTGTTCCCAAGTTGTTTGACCACTTCTTTCTTCGTTTTCGATGGTATTTGAAGCGGTATATTAGGACAAATATATTAGGCCGTAGGCGGTTAGGATTGAATGTTTTCGAGGCAATCTTAACACAAACTCCCAAATTCTTTACCGTTTATTGGAAGAAAGCAATAAATAGTTTTATTTACCAAACATTCACTATATATCTTATTGATCTGGCAGCGCACTTATGTGAAACCTGCGAATTCCTAGTTTAGAGAATCAAAACTTTGGTATGTTTTATTTTAAATCGTGAGTTAGCAGACTAATATAAAATAGTATATTGAATTTAAAAGAAATCCGTCCATGCAAATCATGTCGAACAAAACGACTTAAAATTTTATTTTTAAGCCGATGTAAATCTATACTACCTACTTTTGTATATATCTACATTAGAGTTATTTTCATTAAAAATAATAAAAAAATGAATATTAATTCCATTCTTTTCTAAAATTCAATTAATATTCAGACCTTTAAAAATATATTTTGTAATATAAACAGTGTAAAATAACAAAACCCTATTTTATCATGTTCAAGCATAAAATACATAAAACCTTCATTAAAAAAACAATTATTTCAAAATAAAATGACTACGCTATTTATTTCAGTCGTTAAAATGTCATTTGTTTTATCCACAAAGTTTCTTTAATGCCACATCCACGATCAATCATAAAGTTCAACAGACAAGCAAACATTCATAGCTATTAAAGAAACGACCAAAATAACTTCGTATTGAACCTAAATGCACATTGAACGTACCACACGTGTTCAATGCATTGATTATAAATAGACGGTACCAAGATTTTTTCTAAAAACAGATTTGTTTATGATAACAGGGATCATGGTACAGGTATTTGGTCTGGTAGAGTGTGTAAAGTCGGTCTTTGAGGTATTTGATTTGATATAGTTTTAAATTCAATTGATACTATATGGATACATTCTGTATATTTTTTTAAAGCTGTATATAAAATCTAGGTAGGTAAGTTACTTTATATTAAATTATACTGTGTCACTTACATGTTTTACGAATCAGAGGAATCAGGCTTTCCTTATACAAGGTGTAAATAATTAGATTATTTGAATATAATAATAGAATAGACAATACCTTCTCAAGGTCGAGCTCAGCAATAGTAACATAAATGCTAATACAACAGTGTACCCACACATTACGGTATTCCGTGAAAAAATATTCACGTATATTAATCCTTTGTGCAGCGCTTACAGTAGCACCGAGACCGTAATCTCATCTATTCGAAGCACGTCGACTGTTTATTAACATATCGACCATAAAACGGACAGGCGCGAATCTGTGTCGATTTTTTCCGACTTTCCGGTGCAGACGCGCTATTCAACGGGGCTTTTTTTACTGTGACACTCCACAGTCTATCTATTTTTCTAGAAGAACGATCGATGCCGTGTGAAAAGGGAAGGCGAAAATGTTAACTTACATGGTTTGAATACATCCCACCTTAATGGTAACGAGACCTGAATTTGTATGAGATTAGTAGGTTATAAATGGAGCAATTTTTGCAGTTATAAATGTAAATATTTTGATTCATCAGATAATTTGTATGTTCTGCTGTTTCATATACCTACTGTTTAAATTTGAATATTTAAATATAAATAATTATAATTTTTAATTTTATCACTGTTTGCCGTTTTATTACAATACATCTTAAGGACTTCCATTTATTTGCAGATGTGTGAGCCGACATAAATACATAATATTTATTTGTTGACACATATGCTATACATGTAGGAAGCAACAGTAAAAATATGACAACAAATCGACGGGAATGAATAACAACTCCATTCGATTTCAATGTTTGTATCCGGCGATGTTTGTTTAGCATACGTGGGTATGAGAGGAGGATCCAAGCGCCGAGCCGAGCTCAGCTAGACCACACCAAGCAAACACAAGAAAATGAAAATAAATAAAAACACACTTACAACCGTTGGCGACACAGAAAAATGAATCTGTCTAAACGCAAAAGGGGACAAAAGATTAATTGAAAATCGATGCAAGGACATACCTTCGTGAATCTATCAAAATACATTCGGTTTGCTTTCAAATGATAACGTTGGGCCGAATTATACTGTCAGTCATGATTTATGTGGACTTATGACACGCTTTATTGACTCTTCCGAATGAAGCTGACTTCGCATATAAAATACAAAAAGCTGTGTCACTGCCGCGAAAAGATTCCGCCACGTCTCTAATTAAATGCGGACCTCGTGATTTATTGTCTGCAATTTGTAATTGTTTACATTGTGTAAGCTTTTGTAAGTTAGGCACTCGTCATACCCGACGGTACTAATAATATGCTTCAGCAAAACGAAAAATATAAACATTATGCTTCGTCAAATAGGAGTTTAATTTCGTTTATTTTAATCGTGTCTATAATAATTTTAATGGCATTATTAAGTTATTTATAAAGGGTTAAAATACTTTTTCCCTAATCGCGGAGAAAGATGGTATAAAAAGAACGAAAACCGTTGTAAAAAGATATCACTTGTCAATAAAAATATAAAGTACCTACGATGTTCCGTCAAGTCCAATACTCGCGCTACTGGTATTTCCTTTTTTATTTAATGAATGTCGGGTAAAGATACACAAATAACGAGCCTACGTATCAATTAGTTCCATTTTACCCTTTTTTATGAATTCAGAACCATTAAATAGCACTGGTTTATTTGAAAACCATTAGCGGACCAAATGGATACGGTACGGTTTGAATCATCGATAAAATGAATGGCTGTCTTCCACAAAGACCTCGATATAGGGGTCGAATGCGAATCACGAATATATAATTTTTATGAATGAATATAGAGGTATTTAGTAGTCACTATTTCACGTTTTCGTTAATGAGAGAGCATACGCGATTGAAATTATACGAACATGCAGCGCTTTCAACGGGTTGAGGTTGTATAATACTGTTTTAGACTATTTAATTCAAAATAAATATTTAATTTAGGCTTACCTCATTGTCACTAGCAAGTTTAAAGCATAATCAACGGGGTCCGGCAAATTTTTAATTACTTCTAAACCGATACAAAACCTCCGCGAAGAATACAATCAACGTTGGGTGCGCAACACTAAATCAAAACAAACTTCCAACTGGATCCCTTTTACCAACTTTCTAAATAACGGCCAACAATCTTTTTCATTAAAAATCTCCATGAGCCCGATTATTAGGGAAGTAAAACGCCTCCGGTGGCCGGACCGGAGTTTGTGAATACTCGCTTTAGCCGAAGATTTTCGCGAGGTCAAACTTGGGAATGTTAACAGATAATTACGGGCAAGTTTTAGCTAGCACGAGACATTTAACAGATGCTTTATTCGGGAGCGCGCGGCCGCGAGCGCACGATGAATGCTAATGAGATAAAACGTCGGGCGAATATAGCTTTTATTGCTAACATAATAAGCGCCCGTTCGGCGTGACGGGCGCGCCTAGCCGAGCTTTCGGGAAACGCCCGTTAACACATTTGGACTCGTGTCTAAGGTTAATTAGATTAGTATCCAACAATGCTACGCAGATGTTATGGAAGATCAGATTTCGGTGCGTAATATTAAACTGTTTAGCCGCTTTACGGATTAGGTAAGTGAATATGTTACATAAATTTATGTACTTATTCCCCGAGACTTTAGTAATTTCAAACGTTTGTGTAACGTAAGATTTTTGCATATGGAAGAAATGTGTCTGAGATGCAACAACGTTGATATAAACCTCGTAGACGTTAAATTTCATTCTGTCTATCATAAGAGACGCTAGAGCAGATTTTAGAGTGAGCTGTAAGATGCCAGCAATTTATATGAGTTGTTGCAGTCATACATCCTTCCGTGCGTTACGGGCCAATTAATTTAACACGGAAGCGGATATGTGAGCAAGGCGCAAATGGGTTCATCACACGAATAATGTTGTGTTTATGCGGTTTGTATATTGATTTTCCTATACATTTGTGATTTGTGACAGGTTATGTTAAAGTAATTTGTTTGATTGTAGAAACAAAATTCAGAATTATTATTTACTAGCCTGCTCGCGGTACGCTCGCGTGAATTTTGTCCGTGATAAAAGTCCCGCTATGCATTTTTTTAAACTCTTACATCCTTCCCGGTGTCTCAAACTAACTTCATACCAATTTTCATCTAAATCCGTTCCGTAGTTTTTGATTTTATCGCGTTCAGACAGACAGACAGACGCGGCTAGGGCACTTTGTTTTATATTAGTAATTATGTGGTGAGGATTTTTAAGATGACTGATTAAGATTTAGAACAAGAATCAGTTATCTTAAATATGACAGTTTAAAACGTTCGCAGTGAGTTTATAATTTAAAAAAAAACTATGAAATTAAACTCGAAATACAATAAGCGTCGAGCAGCGTCAGTAAAACTGAGCTCGAATAAATAGGTACCCAACTAACTTTAATCATTTTCAAAATTAAAAAAGGAGGTAGGTACGTACATGACATGTTGGTCTCTAAAACTCTAATTCTAATGGCACGATTGGCACACAAATCTAATTGGTCACAGGCGTCACTAAGTGGCCGATAATTAATTGAATAAAATAACAGCAAAGCCATCCGATCGTAATGAGGTATAACGTCTAAATTGTTATAAAAGCTAATTAATTCTGCGCAGGAAACGGAAGGGCAGCGGGTCGGTTCGTCAGTTGCATTATGCAGGCGCGGCGCATGCGCCCCGCATGCAAGCTCGTTCGTGTCTTTGACGGCCTCTCATAGTTAAACGTAATGTAATTTCCTCTCTTGTTACATTTTCATAATGTTTGCTACGCTTGTTTTTCGGGTTCGGTTTATAATAAAATCTAATGTGCATGTCTGTTACCTGGTTATAAGGTCATAAAGTGGAATGAACGTAGATTTTTACTGTTAATTAAAATGAATGCAATGCAATCAACCCTGTATTATATACCGCCCACTACTGAGCACGGGCTTCCTTTACTACTGAGAGGGGTTAGGCCTTAACATAATGAATAGAGACCTCTAACTATAGGTACTCTATGATGACACCTCAGTCGTTCGTACTGATTCTGCCGTGTGGTAGATAAATCTGGATAGCGCAGCATTTCCATACATTTAAAGATAATATAGAAGAGTAATTTTCACATTGTTTACTGTGAAATATATGTTTGTAATAAAGATATTTTTATAAACTACAACTTAATACCTATAACATAACTTACATAATTTGGTTACGTAATAATTACAAGTGATTTCAAAATTAAAAAATAATCGTTAAAATGTAATTGCCCGATCCACACTGGACCAATGCGGCGAATGTTAAATGTAGTATGTTAACAGCACTTAACACAATAAAAAATGTTTGCGCACGGTATCTTTCACTCGTCAGGATCTCTCGTACTAAATCACCTCGTACTATCGGCTCGAGGAATTTATTTCTGAAAGCTACTATTTAAATACTAGTAACTCCACAGTTCGGTTGTTTTGTTATTTAATGGTTGGTATGAGCACACATATAATATACAATAGGTACTATGAGGTATTTTATAGAGAACTAGACTGGTGCTCGCGGCTTCGCCAGCGTGAATGAGTTTTTCCGGGATAAAAGTCGCGCTTTATATTTTCCCGGGATAAAAAGTAGCCCATGTTATTTGCTGAGAATGTAACCTTATATTGGTGAAAGATTTTTTTAAATCGGTCCAGTAGTTTTTGAGTTTATACAATACAAACAAACAAAAAATCTAACATTTCCTCTTTATAAAATTAGTAAGTATATTAGTATTACTATATTAGTATAGACAACAATATCCGAAATGGGTTAATATATCTTATTTTGTCCCTTAAATAATGCTGTGTAAACTAAATATCTTTTACATTTTAAATGCATTAAATAACTATAGGTTTTGAGGTACCTACGTCATTTAGTAACTTGTTAATTATAATTAATTATTACTCCTTTTACAAAGTAAATTTACTAAATAAAGTTAATCATTGATCTCCAGACGACAGCTTTCTAGCAACTGTACCAAAGGAAGGAAAGAATTTGAAAGCAAGCTACCATAAACTAAAAATATTTTCGAAAAAAGCATTTCAGTAAAATAACATGCAACGTTAGTAACTATAGATTTCTGCACTCTGTGTTCACATATGAGTGATTCAATAACATAAAAACAAGCATTAAAACATGCCGAAAAATAATAATTAAAGACACTTTTATTATTTTATGCTTAGAGATTTTTTGTGTAAATTTAAATTTAATTTTTATTTTAATCTTTAAATTACTTTATTCTCCATCATGGGGCCTTGATATAATCAACTATCTAACACCTACTCGTTGAGACCATCCTTATGAGTCCAAGCACGCTAAATCTGCTATAAGTTGCTAAGGAGTTGGGTATCCCGCAGACTACTTGATGCTGCAGCATCAGCTCAAGTTTAAAAACATTGCCGAAGTCATAGTACACCAAATTAAAAATTAATCGGACTTTTTAAGATGGAAATGAGCTAATAATCTTCAAACGCCTGAACAGATCTTCATAAATTATAGCTAAGAACCATCCCGAACACATCGGCTTTCAAACAAAAAAAAAATGCGTCAAAATTGGTCCATTCGTTTGAGAGCTACGATGCCACAGACAGACATACAGATACACAGATACACACCCTAAACTTATAACACCCCTCTTTTTCTATCGGGGGTTAATAAGTCAACTTAATTATAATCATAATTCAAATAGGATTTTTTGTCAAATCCACTCGTAGCTCACGTTGGTACCATGTAGAATGCAATTTACAATAAATTATGTAGATATTAATAAGTAAGGTTAAGGGTTGGCTATAATGGCGGAGCCATTCATCGTTCGATAAATTGCTAGTGGAGACACATTGTAGCCAGATTACGTGCTTCAATATCCGGAATAAGCCGACGAAACCTTGTACCCCTCCCTAGAAGGAACTCAATATTTTCTATATGAAATTTGCAAATGTATATTGTGAATAAATGGTAGAGCTGATCATTTCAATCTCAGTAATTTAAATTAATCGGTGGAGCGGATTAAATTTGTTTCCAATAAAATATATCAATAACCTAGTGTTATTTTTGGACTAGTAAAAAAAATAAAGTCCACATTTCATCTACAATATCGATTTCAACTATAACATCGAATCCTTTTTAACCCCTGACAGAAAAAGAGGGGTGTTTTAAGTTTAGGGTGTGTATGTCTGTGGCATCGTAGCTCTCAAACGAATGGACCGATTTTGATGCGGTTATATTAATTTGAAAGCTGACGTGATCGAGATGGTTCTTAGCTATAATTTATGAAGATCTATTCAAGCGTTTGAAGATTATCAGCTCATTTTCAACTTTCACGACTCCGATTGATTTAAAGTTGGTGTCCTGTAACTTCGGCAATATTTTAAAGACATGTTAACCTTGAGCTGATGCTGCAGCATCAAGTTGTCTGCGGGATACCCAACTCTTTAGCAACTTATAGCAGATAAGCGTGCGTGGGCTCATAAGAATGGTCTCAATGAGTAGGTGGTAGATAGTTGATTAACGAGGCCCCATGATGGAGAATGTAGTAATATAAAAGTTTGAAATATATATTAAATTAAAATTTAAATAACCCCCGCCACAGAAAACCTCTAAAAAGTTAAAAATAAGTCTTTGTTTGTCGTTTAAGTACCTAGTAATATTTTGACCCAAGCGTCCTCGCGCCGGGGGACCGAACTCAGGACCAGAGAAATGAAAATACTTCTTTAGCGCTTATAAAATTAAATTTTATAACATCGATTTCATCTATAACATCTGAGTCATATCATCATTTCGAGTAAAAATTCCAACACCCAGCTATTCGCAAGCGTATTTTCGAAACTTAGAAGTTACATAATAATTAAATTTTATAACATCGATTTCATCTATAACATCATATATCATCATTTCGAGTAAAAATTCCAACCCCCAGCTATTCGCAAGCGTATTTTCGAAACTTAGAAGTTACATAATAATTCCCCGATATGGGAATGGAAGCCAAAACTTCACGGTTCACGGATCATGTACGCTCCCACTAGTCCATTGAAGCGATATAATATTCTTCTATCCTGTTTTCTTACGTTTACTTAAGTCAATAATTAAATATGTTTTGTTGCTTATTGTACATACACTTACAGATACGTTAAATTGGTCAATTATTTACTTATAAAGATTCAAAAGATGATACAAATGTAAAATATGCCTATATATAAATAGAGAGCTTTAACGTGTATCTGTAAGGTCACATACGTATTTTGTCAAGAAATTACAAGGTAACGTAGCATGATAAGGAAATCTTAGTAATTTGCGTCAAGAAAGAAAACAATGTTTTTCAGGAATTTTCTGGAAGCCTATCAAATTCGTACAACAATAACGAAAGATATCTACATATTATGATGCCATTAGATTCGTGTTTTCTGTCATGTGGTGTATTTCCCTACGTACCCTGATTAATTTATTTTTTGCATATATTTACAGTCCTTTTTTATATATAAATCATAAATACATATATGTAAGTTAGTTTAGCTAGATATTTGTTGCATGTTCTTAAAGTTATTGACTTTTTATGTAATTATTGTAATGAAGCTATTATTGCAATCGGAAAATAGCTGCTACAATATAAATTTATTAATGGATACGGAATTATAGCTAACTTCAATTCCACATAGTACGAGATCCGGCTGCAAAATCTATACGTTCATCACGTAGATACTCAAACTCAAATTTCTACATACATTTTTGAATAGGACAATACATTGATAACAGGTTGCCAGTCAAAAAGTGCCCGCAAATATTTTTAATTAAAAAAATGGTAATTAATTTTCCAAAAAAAATTTCGTTCATGTTGTTGTTAAATAAAATATCGTTCCTATTACAGCAATGTATGTAGGAAATTTGAAAAGCCATGGGTGCTGTTGCCTACTCGGCCGCAACTACTCATCAGCCAGGTGTAAGCAGGTAATACTTTGTTGTATTTATACGTTCATGACGTATAGTCATGTTTTATACATCAAATTAAAGCTTAATTTTTTTGAATTATGATGATATACCGCTGCCTGTGAAAAAATCGCCGCAAATTAGGGTTGCTAGCCGTTCAAAATGCTAGGTATCAAAGATAAAATGAAAGAGACTTATCGCGCAACGCTATTCGTTAGACGAGGATGGCGAGTGTCAGCTGTGATGTTAATGTTTCGGCGCAAAAAAAAATATAAATACCATGATATTATTTTAACTGTGGAATCTACTGATGATTTTGGATACCATACAGAATGTTTGAAGAAAATAACTGTTTTAAAAATAAAAGATAAACAAGAATTTGAGGATTTTTGTAAAACTCTGACCGTAAGTGAATTTTTCACAGCTGACACTCGCCATCCTCGTCTAACGAATAGCGTTGCGCGATAAGTCTCTTTCATTTTATCTTTGATACCTAGCATTTTGAACGGCTAGCAACCCTAATTTGCGGCGATTTTTTCACAGGCAGCGGTATATCATCATAATTCAAAAAAATTAAGCTTTAATTTGATGTATAAAACATGACTATACGTCATGAACGTATAAATACAACAAAGTATTACCTGCTTACACCTGGCTGATGAGTAGTTGCGGCCGAGTAGGCAACAGCACCCATGGCTTTTCAAATTTCCTACATACATTGCTGTAATAGGAACGATATTTTATTTAACAACAACATGAACGAAATTTTTTTTGGAAAATTAATTACCATTTTTTTAATTAAAAATATTTGCGGGCACTTTTTGACTGGCAACCTGTTATCAATGTATTGTCCTATTCAAAAATGAATGTAGAAATTTGAGTTTGAGTATCTACGTGATGAACGTATAGATTTTGCAGCCGGATCTTAGACTAACAGTTTTATTGTTCTTCAAAGTTACAATCAAGCATAAATACTAGAGGAATTATTTAACACAGTTTATTGTTAGGTAAGTTTCGAAATACTTAGAAGAAAAGAAAACAAAATGTAGGACGTTTCTTTTTCTTACAATCAATATCCACACACCTCACATCGTGAGGAAACCTGCATACCTGAGAATTCTCCATAAGAGTTTCGAGGGTATGTGAAGTCTGCCAACCCGCACTAGGCCAGCGCGGTGGACTAAGGCCTAACCCGTCTCAGTAGTAGAGGAGGCCCGTGCTCAGCAGTGGGCAGTATTTAATACAGGGCTGGTATTATTATTATATTATTATTAATATCCACAAAAACTATCATTTGCTGCTAAATTGATTACCTTAAAATCAACAATTTCTACTTATTAGTTCAAGGTATATTTGCTATGATACCTTAATTGGCCGTTTATTGCAATTAACGGACCTAAAAGGGTCGAATCCAATAAACCAATTTTCTCGTTTGACAACACTTTGTCCCGAGTTCCCTAACAACAGTAGGGATGATACGAATTCATAGAAAAAAAATGTTTCCGAGTAAACAATTTCATTCGAGCTTTATTTTAAGGGCCGTATTTCGCTATTAAATAAGCCATTTTCACGAATAGAGTACTAGTTATAAGGGAATGTTTTGTTTAAGTATATTATGTCGGTAAAAGAAGTGTAACAGCGGCGATAGCCTAGTTGGGATTGGAATGGACTGCCGAGACGAATGTTCGCTGGTTCAAAACCCAAGGGCACGCACCTCTGACTTTTCTAAAAACTGATGTGTTTATTCTTTGGGAATTATCGCTCGCTTTAACGGTGAAGGAAAACATCAAACAAACTGCATACCTGAAAAGTTCTCTATGAGAATTTCAAAGGTATATGAAGTAAGCCAACCCGCACTAGGCCAGCTTGATGGATTAAGGCCTAAACTCTCTCAGTTGTAGGGGAGGCCCGTGCTCAGCAGTGGGCAGTATATACTACAGGGCTGGTATGGTATGGTATGGTCAAAGAAGTGTCAAAGCGAAGAACTTGTATTCGTCGCATATTGTATACTTACTTATGTGTACCTAACTTGTTTTCATATTCGTTGTGATAATTACTGTTTTATTTGATTTTATTGTAAAAGAGGAGAATGGTGTAGGGACACACACTTGCGGCAGCTATGTAAGTGCATGTCGGGGAGGTGCCAGGGTTTTCGTGTTCGGAATCCATCGTAATGAAAATACAAACTGAATATTGCTTAGTTTTCTTCCCAGTTGACTTTTGGGACAGCAGTCCATCGAATCTCGAACTGACTGGATTCTTTTTTAATCCAATAGACATTCAAAGTGAATATAAATGTTATAATAACTGCAACCTCCTTTGAAATTACTGTACAATAAATCTTGGGTTATAGCTGAATATGCAAAATTGATATTATAATGAATTTTTCATAACTCCAGATGATAATATTTTACATAAATAACATTTAAGTAAGCAAACTCCGTTGTTTTACATAACTTGCTAACAGATGGAGCTATTAACAAGTTGTGAATATTTTACTTATAGCTTAAAATAACGACAAAGAAATCAATTAGAATTATTAACAATTCTAATTGATTTTATTTTAGACGTTTAATCATTAAATAATGAATTAAATAAATATCCAACGTTTTCCAAACACTCAAATAGTCAATACAGTTTCTAACTTATACTGAAATTTGATAAATAACAGCAATAACTATTTAAATATCAAATTTAAATATTCTAGACATTTTCATAATAATATAATCACTAAATATTAATTTGCGCCCACATGCACGTACGTAGTTGTGCGGGAACGCTGTGTCACACCATGCCTCCCGTATAAAAGCGACATGCGCCTTTGTTAATTCAGTACGTCTACTAAATGGTTATTATTACCATCTAAGTTCGCTGCTTTGTCTTAACGTACTCTGAAGCTTTGAAATACAAACTTATACAGTGCCATCTTTGGTGATTCATTACAATAAGTTAGAGCTCAGACTCCCATATAACAACATAAGCTCTACACATCATATCTATAAAATAATCTGGAAAACTGAATGTTAATTTTTTTGTTTTATTACTTAAGATTTCTATAATTAATTAATAACGTTACTTACAATAACGTAACGCCCGATAGGTTATTAAAACATTGCTGGAAGAAATCAAACATCGAATGGAATTACCAACTCTACAAATAGTCACAAGTTGCCAACATCGCTGCGGATTAAATCACAGAACAAATGTTGTGGCAATCCGACGGATCTGTTTAACATTCGAACATTCGCTCCTTACCGATAACATATTAACTCCAATATTGGCCGCGGAACGCGACACCACTGCAGATTTCGTCTCACCGATACCAAACGCTTTATCCTCCACTAAACACTATTAAGAAATAAATTTATTCCACGTGGATCGCTAATAAAACGGATAAACTTTCATTGTCGACAAAGTTGTGGTGTCATTACACGGTAACCTATACCCTATATCTTTGCATATACGTACGTAATTCGATTACGACCGACCCAAATCTGTGGTGTCAGTGCGAAATAAGATACGTAGTTGATCGACAGAAGTCACAGTGTACATTGTATTAGGGGGATTTGAGACCTCAAACTGTCAGCATTGTTACTAAGTTGAATGGACCGGCGGCTTAGCACACAGCGCAAACTGGTGCTTTGATCTTCATAACAGCTAATTAATTGGTTAAGGGAAGCTTAACCGAATTTATTGATGGGCCGGGCCTTGTTTGCGGCATTGTTTAACAACTTAAGGGTTTAAGATTGTTTTGTGATTACCTATCAGTGCAAGTTTTAATCATAACTCGGCCAGGAGTTCAAAATGCGAGCATCAAATGAATGTTTGTAAATATGAATGAAAATTATTTTCAAAAGAGATTAGCTTCGACTTCAATGGGACGGAGAACATTTAAATAACCGCTGCCAATTTGTCGTTTTAAACGAATTTACCTTCACAGTAAAGTTTAATTGCACGTTGCTAAATGCTTCCGAGAAAAACATAGTCACCTAATAAGTAGGTATTCTAAGTTGAACAACATAAATTCACAACAAGCGGATACACGCAAAGATTCTAGAACAGTGTTTACATTTCAGTGACACAGAAGGTTTCATTACTCGTGCATTCAACATGGAGACAGAGTGACCGAAACCTACAAACATGTCACTTCCAGTAGGAGGTCATGTCACTTCTAGTGAGAGATATAATTTTCAACGGCATTCGAGCCAGAACGCATGCTGCATGAATAACGTCTGTAAGTAAATAGCCCACAGGTAATTCTGGTATTCATGTCTCGATTCTATGCTCGCACAATTAGGGCTGCCGAGTGTCTTCAGCCGAACGCGCAAATGGCCCCGCAAATTTACTATAACACATTTTAAATAGTTACTGCATTCCTTTCAAATTAAAGTTTTTAAATGCGAATGGGAAATTTTATGCCTTAATGCTTAGTGTGTTTTACGTTAAAAATGATGGTGTCTTACCTTTTTGCTTGAACTTATACCAATTGAATATAATAATTACCGAAAAAGCATTGGATCTAAATAATACTTAATATGTACTTACATATTATTATATCACAAATCGTAATCTATACTTTAAACTTATATAACCTTAGGTTGAATCGACAGATTAATTTGCGTATTTTTTCTTTTACACCGGCATACTAAATTATTATAGATACTTTATACTAATTGAAGGCTCTGTTTTTCATTACTTAATATAATCTATACTAATATTATAAAGAGGAAAGATTTGTATTTTTGTATGTTTGTAACGAATAAACTCAAAAAGTACTGGCCCGATTTGGTTCTTTCACCAATGTAAAGTTACATTATCAGCGAGTAACACAGGCTACTTTTTATCCCAAGAAAATATAAAGCGGCACTTTTATCCCGGAAAAAATTATCCATGCGGGCGGAGCCGCGAGCAAAAGTCTAGTACTTACTAAAATCACCATACCACCATACCAGCCCTGTATTATATAATGCCCACTGCTGAGCACGGACCTCCTCTAAAACTGAGAGGGTTTAGGCCTTGGTCCACCACGCTGGGTTAGTGCGGGTTGGCAGACTTCACATACCTTTGAAATTCTTATAGAGAACTTCTCAGATATGCAGGTTTCCTCACGTTGTTTTCCTTCACCGTTAAAGCGAGCGATAATTCACAAAGAATACACACATAACTTTAGAAAAGTCAGAGCTGCGTGTCATTGGGTTTTGAACCTGCGGACATTCGTCTCGGCAGTCCGTTCTACTCCCAACTATCGCCGCTTATAAAATAAAACTTAATAAATAACTTAATAAAATCATTTAAATCCAATTATAAAATATATTTTACAAGTTAGCTAAGATACAGAGATTACCTACGGCACTACGAATTGTAAAAAATAGAAAATTATTTTTCTCATCTTGTTTAGTCTAATAAGTCCCAGACCGCTGATCATTTTACGGCGTTTATTTGAATAAAAATAACTGGATATTTAATACGCTGTGCACACGTTCGGGATATTTCGGACAGGTGTTCAACTCGCAATGCCCTCGTAAAAAACAACTATATGGATTTATTATTTAAAGTGCTATTGTCGCTTGTTTGTATTGGGAACGGCCGAATACAACAATTTTATTATTTTTAGTTTTATACCCACTGGCCAATTAAAAACGCGTACCGGCGAATATATATTTTGATAGTAACCGTTGGTGTCACTTGCAACCGTTCTATTGGCAAAAATAATATTGTTATTAAGCTGTTTGTCCACTTTTGTTTCCAATTTTAATTTGTCACAATGCAAAATTTACAATTTTACACATTGAATCATTGATATAGGATTTTTATATATCAATGCATTGAATGCAACTTTTATGACAGTAATGGAATAGAATTAATACATTTTAGACTTTTTACAGACTGCTTCTCGCCAAACTACAATGTTAGCTAAAATCTATTTAATATACCACGCGTACCAATCCTGTCAACAAAATATTTACCTTTAATCACACACTCACGCCTTATATCCCCGAAGGGGTACAGGCAGAGGCGCAATGAATGCACCACTTCGCCGTGCGTATTCCGTCCCATGATGTGCTAGGGGGCGAGCCTATCGCCATATCGGGCACAAATTCCAGACTCCGGGCTGATACTGAATAGAAAAATTCAATATCACTTTTCCCGACCCGGGGATCGAACCCAAGACCTCAGCATTGCAGTCGTACCGTAATACAACTACGCCACCGAGGTAGTCACCTACCTTTATTATTTATTTACCTTTAATCAAAAGTACAATTTACGCAAATTAATTAAGTTAATCGGCTATGCGTGAAATTTAACGGGTAATTAGGGTTTCTAAATAAAAGCGTGTCCTGGGTACGTTAAGCCAATGATAGTCTATTACCTAAGCAAACAATTGGCGCCGGCCGATAAGTAAGTTGCAAGCATGCGTGAAATCCCCACGCGAAGTGTGGGACGGTCAGTTGTAGGGTTAAGTTAACCCGTGAGCATCTTACTTATGAAGCGGTATTGGGTATAAGCGAATAATAATAAGACAACCCATTAAGCCTGTATTATCAGGATTTACGAGCTATAAGTAACGAGAGTAGAACAAAGTGTAGCGCTTATTTTTGCCGAAACTAATGAACAAATTTATCAAAGTAGAGGGCATTATTTTTTATAGAACCTGCAGTGTATACAAACATATATATAATATGTATGTACATTAATATATATTTATGATCGTTCTACATTCGGATCGAAACCCTGGACTCACGTTTTATAGTCGGCTCATCAACCGCTCCACGGGGACTATCGAAACTCAAGTCAAATCAAAATATAGGTCAAATAAACTTTTTTGTAATTCCGTATACCAATAAAACAGTTTTTTGCCGGTACATAAATTCCGATAATACCATTGATATGTAAAGATAATACAGTAATTTGCTTTGTGCAATAATTGAAATTGCCTTATGTCAAATAGCAATGCATTATTTCATAATGCGACAGTATTCTGGTCCATACTTATAAGCACCAATAAAGGCCGGTGCCCACTAGTGGCTCGGGTCACCATGAGATTTTAATATTAGAAACGCTAAAGATATGGCATTATAGTTGAAATATCAACTAGCTAGTTAACAAGCTTCGGTAAGCCTAAGGATACCATGTCGGCAGCCTGACGAATGCATGAAAGATATCTGGCTGCCTTGCAGTTCCTTCTAAAAAATAAGGGGTCCGAAAGTAAAGCATAGGTATCAAATAACACAGCCGTCAAACGAGGCTAGCAATTAACTTGACAACATAAACTTTATAAAAATACAACATTCCAATTACATATCATAATGTTGCTTCAACAAGTTGTCATTAAGTCTGATCACTTTCACGCACATCATGAACTTACTGGATAACTAGATTGTATCAAATTGCCACAATCCAAATCCAATACATACAAATTTGATGATTTTTGTGGTATTGTATCACCTCTGTATAATTTCAGGGTGAAAATAAATAGTGCAGGCGTAAGCAGTCGCATCTGTGTACATTAGGGAGCGGGGTTCGCGGAGCGGGCGCGGATTTGAGTTTGTGTTGTAGTTGGGCTTACACGTGTGTTGTAAGCATTGTTCCCGGTATCACTTTCTACTTGAACTTCAGATAACTGTTTACACTCTCGCGAATTTTGCTTATTTACTACTTAGCGTACCTATACTTGTTAAACTGCAAGTGTTTACGTCGTGCGGTACCGTCAAGACGAAGTACAAAGTTGTACTCGATATTATGACTACGATATTAGATAAATAAAATGTTACAACTAATTAATAACAAAGTATTCGTATCAATAATCTTGTTAAAACTACATCTACATCTAAAGGAATTCATGAAATTAAGTAATAAATTTTTTTTGGTTGTTTTATTTTGAAATTGTTGTTTTTTTTTAAACAACTCTCCTCTTTATTAAAAGTTTTCCGATCAGTTCATAATATATTGATGAAGGAAATTATACTCTAAATCTATAACATAGAAATCGTCCTGTGATCTAAAATTTGGAAGGATCATTTTAAGATTCACATAGCGAAACAGTAACACTACAATAATTGAACTCGGCTGTTTTTAAACGGGAATGGTACGCACGTTGGTCAGAGCCACCAAGAACCTTGAATCAGACTACACAAAAAGTTGACAAAAACTGCGCACCTTAGGCCCCATTTTTTCAACTGTAGTTATCTTTTTGTCAGGGTCTTATTAAGCTGGACGCGCTCGCAGCACATGAAGCACTCGAAGCTCTGTGAGCGCGTCCAGCTTAATAACACCCTGACAAAAAAATATGTACAGTCAGCAGCATAAGTATCTGTACAAAATCAAAATTTCAAATCGCCTATATACGCGTTAAGTTAAACTGAAACATTTTTTTTTCTTCGTTTGAAGTAAAGTAAATCCCTTTTAAGTTATTTTTGTGAAGAGAAAAAAAAAGATTAGTAGGAACACAAAAGTATGTAGGCAATTTGAAATTTTGAATTTGTTCAGCTACTTATGCTGCTGACTGTACAGTTGAAAAAACCCGGTCTAAATGTCATAAGGTTGTATTCGGTTGCACGATACCAATATCTGATTTATGTTAAAAGAAAGCTACTTTACTACAAGTATGAAAGTAGAATACATAAAAATATCATAAATGGTTGTAAACCAAAATAATAAAGAAAGTATTGGATGTCAAGTCCAACGACATGTAGCGCAGAGCAAATATACCAAAATGCAAAAATATACGTCGAAGCACAAAATCAGTGGTGAACATATAGTTAAATTTTATTTGGACGTTTTTATATTAAAATATAACGACTGAAATATGAAGCGTAGACAACAATTTTGGCGCCTAAATTGCTTTTATTGGCAAGCATAATAATATAGTGGAGATTGCCGCCTTAGTCTAGTGGCAGCGTATATAGGCTGTGGACTGGGAGATCACAAGTTCGACTTATAGGGCAGGTAAAACTTTTCGTTGTTTACGAAGAAATATCCAGGATTGGATTCCTCGAAGAAGACAAATGCTAAAATAAAATAAACTTTTAAAAAATATGCATATTTATTAAAATACACCAACTATAAGGCATTACAAATAAAACATTGATTCTAAAAATAACCCAGAACTACACACAATTAGACAACTCTGACCCACAATCACGAAACACGACAGAAAAAAACAAACAAAAACGGTTCCGAAAGGTAAAATCAATAATTTTGATGTGTCGGTCACCCTTTATCGCGGCATTTTATCGTTGTCTGCCCGAGCTTTGGTTCCGTGACGATAACACGCTACTGATTAGCGATAACGTGAAAAACCGAGGGAAAACTTAACGAGTTTAATTTATTAGAAACATAATTTGCGCATGTTGCAGCTAGTTACATTCGACGTGTAAAATTTTATGAATCTCGATTACGACTTCGCTTTGCTGTAAATTACAGCCTGTAATCAACATTTCTCTTTGCTTACTTTTCGATAATTTCAGAAAACGACACGCTTAATTGCGCTTGTCTATTTTTTGAATTAGAGATCAATTTGGGTGTAATTAGAGGCCATTTGAAATCTGATCACTCTGTAGATGCTTTTCAATCAAGAAAAAATATGATTATATACGGGGAAAAATACTGATACCTGTGTATTGTGGGATAATGTGAAGTTATAATAAAGAAGTAACGTAGTTGTACTACGGTACGACTGCAAGGCTGAGGTCTCGAGTTCGATCCCCGGGTCGGGCAAAGTGATATTAGATTTTTCTATTCAGTATCAGCCCGGAGTCTGGAATTTGTGCCCGATATGGCGATAGGCTCGCCCCCTATCACATCATGGGACGGAATACGCTTGGCGAAAAGTGGGTGCACTAGTTACGCCTCTGCCTACCCCTTCGGGGATAAAAGGCGTAAGCATGCGTTGCGTATAATAAAGAACGTAAATTAGAAAGACAACATGAGTAACTATTAAAAAGTATTTTGACTATTTTAAAAACAATGAAGATTAGTATATACTTTTTTTTTATTGCATTGAATGACGAGACGAGCATGCCATTCGCCTGAGGGTAAGCAATACTACCACCCATAAACAGTAGCAACACCATGCAGCACCTTGAGTTACAAAGTACTGTTTGGCATTCCACTGTGCTCGTCATCCTGAGACATAAGTTGTTAAGTCTCATTATGTCCAGTAGTTACACTGGCTACAATGTCCTTTAAACCGAAACACCAAACCAACAGTGCATGCACACTGCTGCTTGGCGGTAGAAATAGACATAGCAGTGGTACCCACTCAGAGGGACTCTTACATATGAGAGACCTACCAAAAGTATAGACTAAAGGAGCTATATTTAACAAAAATATTAAATAAATAATATTGTAAAAATACAACCCACAAATACAAAGTTCCGATGAAGCTCAGATACAGTATAAAGGTTGTCTGTCTAATGGAAATCATGTTAAGTAAGTGATTTGGAAGTTCGTACTGATAACTTTAGTTTTATCAAATCGAGCGATGTATTAACTTAGGTGCAACTTTGCGCATGACCGATCGTCAAATAATCGTGAAGTCGGATCACGCGATGCGAAAATTAGCCTTGAATTGTTTTGAGAACAAGTTGCCAAGTTTTTTTGTATCATTTTATACATGCAGAATGATACAATTTTTACATAATGTGGATGAGTCAGAAAAAATTAATAGCTTTTTGTATGTATAAAATGTTCGGAATGTTTTGTGGCAAACGTTCGAAGAGCTACGAGGATAGTTGTGAGCGTACATACCACTATTTAATATGATGTATATTTTGATTAAATTAATTAACTATTATAGCATCTAGTAGACAGTAGACACATTGACTCACTGCGTTACATAATGAACAGTCAGCCACATAAGTAGAAGAACATATTAAAAAATTCAAATCGTTTATCCACTTTTCGGTCATTACCAAAATTTTTATTCTCTTCACAATAATAAAACAAAAGGTATTTACTACACACCAAGAAAAAAGTCAGTATTAATTAAAGTTAATGCGTATAGGACATATGCAAATTTGAATTTGTGCTGCTACTTATTTAGCTGCCTTTACATAATATGACAATTGATCTAAGTTGTAACTTGTAACCCCACAGAACCTTGGAAAAGAGTTAAAGCCATTTCTCTTCACAAAGCAACTAAACAAAGTCATATATTTTGTGTAACTTCAAAATTCTGACACTAGAAGTGGCCTCTTCAAGAAACGACTCAGATATAACACGAACTTCAACTAGATCGTAATACGTTAGGGCAGGTACGACGGTAAGTCCTACGCTAGAACCAGTCGGTTGTCAATAAATCCATCCGCACTCGCAACATGCTAAAGTTAGCAGATAAAAACTTTGTTCCTCCCAACTCTGGTTCGATTACATAAGACGTGCAAACTTCCTCTATTACCCCTACTAAAGTGTACAAATTTAGGCGCCCCCTATTTAAACACTGTTTCCAAATACCTACTACGTAATTTAACCGGAGTGCGGTTCGCGCCCGAACATATGGGGCTGAGAGTAGCGCGGGATTGTGAAACGAAATAAATCTCGGACCGCGGAGCCGAGCGATTTATAAGCAACCGGTGATTTGTAAGAAACCCACCGGGAGAGACACGAATTTGATTACAAAGGAAAATGGGCTTGAAATTTTGCAATTGTAATGTTTAATAATAAATTATTTTGCACAAAGGTGTTTTTATATCCTCTATGTTGCGGAAAAATTATACTGTCATTTCCGAGTTTGTTTGTACAATCTTTGATGCGATGATTACGATTTTAGTAACTAAAAAGACAGTTTGTTATTCATTATCTCTTAAAAATATGACTATAATATTAGTCATCAAATAATAATAAACTTAAAATATTAAATAAAAAAATAACAGACATCGAATAAAAACGGCATGGAAAATTAATATTTATTTATACATAAAACGTGTAAAGTTTGGAGTGGCGTCGTCCCCACGCTCCCCGTAGACAGTAGGTAGAGTCCACGCCGCAACACTGTCATCATTTAAGCCGCACATTAGTGAAACTTGCGTCGTTTGAACCGGCACCTGGGACGCGCCGCGACACACTACTCGATATTTTACTACCGGAATAAACTACACGGCAAAATGTAAATTTCGTACACGGATGACTATATATTACCAGCTCGGATTTCGCAGACATTTTTCATTTAGTTTCTTACGAGGAATTTTGTAATGTCTTCTTGCCTACGTGTAGCCATTTGTAAACAAAAGCTCAAGTAAATGATGAATTTGAAATGTACGTCCTCTTTTCTCGTATTAGATTTTTTTTATGGTATTGAATGACGTGACGAGCATGCCGTTCGCCTGATGGTAAGCGATACGACCGCCCATAAATAATAGTAACACCATACAGCACCTTGAGTTACAAAGTACTGTGTGGCATTACACTGCGCTCGTCATCCTGAGACATAATATGTTAAGTCTCATTATGTCCAGTAGTTACACTGGCTACAATGTCCTTCAAACCGAAACACAACAGTGCATGCACACTGCTGCTTGGCGGTAGAAATAGATTTCTTTAAATATTCTACTGTTTAAATTATTCTTGTTCAGCAGTGGATATCACGTGGCTAATAATGATGATTATGTTGAAATTATAATTAAAGGAAAATAGAAGAAAATCATGACGATAAAAAAACATAAAATGAATTATATAAAAACAAAAAATATTAGACAGCGATTTAACCGAAACATTAATTTCCTTAAAAATGACTAACGTAATACAAGTTTATCAAACAAAACAAGCTTTTAATACAGACTGTATCAGTGAGACGGCATTTACACTGAAAGGTGTAAATTAAATGTAGATCGGAGACATTATGAAGTCGGGTGTCCTAGGTCCCGCCTAGTACACCAGGTAGCAACGGTAGAATTCAGACACCTAAGTGGGTAGTATCGATTCGAGCACTACCTGAGACTTTAAGGGTTTTCTAAAAGCTTTTCTGTTTATACAACTCCGTTCACAGCTCTCGCGTATAATAACCAAGGTGGGAAATCCTGTCTGGATTGCCTAGACTATTCAAATGCAATTATCACTGAGCTTGAACATCTAAGTACCTAAATTATTGAATAATCACTTTCAGTTTCGTGATAATTAAAATAGCAGTTTGTTTTACATCTTTGCGGTTTATGTTACAATTGATTTTATCATATTATTATGAATTAAAATTTACAATAAGTTAGTACTGACAGAGAAAGATAAAAAAATAAACGAAAATGAAACAAATCTGCTACTTACGCAGTCGAAAATGAACGAAATCTACTTGAACTTTCTCTAACAACATCCACGTACCTGGAAAAAATTAAACAAATTGTTAGTTGGGAAGTCCTATAGACAATAGACATACTTATAATGTACTCAGTATTGACATTCTTAATAAGCTGAATTAAAAAAAGACATAGAAGTGATAAAAATATCAGGAAAATATTGGGACTATAGTTATATTTTCCAACAATATAGTCGAAAACTGAGCAACTAAATTATAAATTCGCCGATCAAACAGCAATGATGAAAAGGAGATTTAATTAATGTTATTCGAAAAGAGAATCAACATCCAAATTCAAACGATAGCTACGTTCGGAAACAAACCAATAGCCGCGCTGTGGAACCACGAGCGCGCTAGTTAATCGCCGCCAACTAGTGGGTAATCCTTTCGAGTGGTGTGCATATAACGACTGCATTCCGACCCGCGCGCGTTCCGAACGCACAGCATAGAGTGAAATTGCGGCACTCGGCCGGCTCAAAGCGATGACGGGGCCGTATCATTGCATGATGGGCATCAGTAGCTAGTGGTTGCGTGTGTGAGTGAGTCGTTTCACAGTCCCATACTACGTGGTGAATGCGCACTGTTTTAAGTATTTTTTTAGTTAAACACACGTCTTTTCTGTATTGCTGGGTAATTATTAAAAGGTGTTAAGATTTTCACTATATAAAGACATAATGTACCTATATACAGATATTAAAAACCCGCTTCTAAAATATAGAGAAAATCCGTAAATTTGGGTTAAGTACTACTTAGAAGAAAGTTAAATATATATTATACTTATTTAAAATGAAAATTATTTACATAAATGTGCACACAAAATTCAAACTTATATATAAAGAGCATTAAAATTTTATTCAAATATTTCTAAAGCTATATGCAAAGGCAAAATACCAACTATGTAAGAAAGTCTCCGTAATCCTTGGACGCCCGCGGTGGACACCGGTGTCCATTTATATAAGGAAATTAGCTTATAGCTATATATAAGCGGGCGTTGACTGGTTAAACGAAATGGCGCGTGCAATTCTCAACTTTTACCAAATGTGGCAGCCGTCTAAAAAGAGCGCGTAGAGCGGGCACCTAGCCGGTTACTAGGCACAAAACTGACTTGGCGTTTTAAAACCATTAAAATAGTAAGTAAATGCAGCATCCAGAGATGTACTGAATGGGAGGCAGAGAGCTGCGCCGGCGCCGCGTGCATTGCCCTCGCGCGCCCCGCGCTTCCCGCCGCGCCATGCTACAAACGCGACTGACTGCATTCCGCCGCGCTTCCTGACCAGGGCAAGTGCACGCCATTACGCTACAAGTACGTACCCCGTCGCCCACGCCGCGCACCCCCGCCACAGCCGCTACACCCGTCTAGCTCACCGCTCGCCATCGAGCCCTCACACAAAGAACACGCGAAAACATCTCATTTCGGCACAACAACGTAATTCAATAAAAATGTCTGATCAATGGTATCCTCTTTTGATGTGTAGCAACGAGAAGCCTTTGCTGTTTTTAAAATTATCATAAAAGCTAATATTATAAAGAAAAATAAAGGGAACTCTGCCCGTTCTCTGTTGGTTCGTGTAAGCCCTTTGTTAATCTAATGCATTACGTTTATTAGATTGAAATAACATCATCTTATTCCTTAAAAATCTACTGGTATTTTATACGCAGCTGGTTGTACCGTAAACTTCGGCACAAAATTGTGGACAAATTTTCGCTGCGACACTGTAGCATTTGTAATTTGTGAAATGTTTGAGCTTAAAAATTTGGCCGCGTCAAATAAAAGTGTGTAATTAAAACGGGAAGCGGGAACTAACAAACGTAGATACCGATCGCGGACTCAAAGCGGTCATAGGTTACGGTTTCTGTGCAAGATATAACTCAACCCCGGCAGATGGATGCAAAGCAAAAAGTATGGAAACACCGGCTAATAGCCAACGTGCTGAAAGCGTTTTCCGCGAGGCTTTTAAGCGCTTATCTTGGTGCTGATAGCCGCCGCCGGACGTTGAAGGCTGCGACGACAATTTACTTGCATTAGGACACAGTCGGTCTTGCCGTCTCTTTATAAATACTTTTTAGTTGTATTTAATAAACACGGCATGTTATTACGAGTGTATCTCGCCCATTTACTGCACTATTGATTTGCAGTGCAGTCAGCTATGAAGTTGAAACAGATTCAGTTACGCGTAGTTCGGAATGTTACAGAGCTGCACCAGTTAGTTCAGCTCAACTGAATATTAAATTGTTTTTAGAAACAATCAACGTGGGTATTTTACGTCTTTTAGTAACAATGTGTGAATTTTTTAGTACCGGTTCTGAACAGTCAGAGCGGGAATTACTGAGCGTTTTTAAGTACACGATAAGGATGGTATTTTGATTAATTAACTATCCAATCGTAGCTAGATGTTGTAAGCAACGTAGTTCATAATACGTATAGCTAGTTTCTGTGAACGCAAACGCACTCAGTAGAATAATAGCGTTGAACACAATGTTGTGCTAATCCGTTAATTGGTTTGGCGTGTAAAGATTATAAAATGTCTGGGAGCACACATGAGCGGGGAGCCCGCGCTGGTCGTAGTCCGCGGCCGCATGTTTGTTTTTCGCGGCTATTTCTGGACAAGCTTGCGCCGCCATTGTTCCATGAGTTATAGCTGCGCTAGGTTAAACAACAAAACTATCGCGGTTTCACGCGAGAAAATGAAAGTAAAAACTTCGTATAAAACTAATATTTTACTTGTCCGACGATTTATATAAAATTTTTAGATTTTCTCGAGTGCTGTATTCCGCTTAGTGGCTCTACGGCCAAGATAACTGGCGATCTCATATTTCTTTTATTCTTCCGACATCACCCGCCATTGCTAGTCGCACCTTTGTTCATTCATAAAATGAGTATAACACTCCGACTATTTGATCTTTATTACGGATTAATGCATAAAATGAATAAAGAGAACGAAGTCTTCATTCAGTTATCCAAGTTGGTATCATTTTGTTTGAATTTATTATACGAAATCCGAACAAAAGAATAAAACAATTTCCTCAAAACTTCTTTTGACTATATATTGTACAATAAATTCACAAGAAAATAGTAAATATAAACAATGCAGAAACACGTCATCGAATCGTACACACACACACATCTAAATTCGGCCGGTACTGAACGCTCTGCGAACAGTTCCTTGCAATGCTATTGCAATAGTTTCGATATCAGGGATTGTTATTGCTCCAGAGTAAACCAATATTGCCGTTAATGGTCGATCATTTGAATGTTTGCAAAGTTTTTCCCAGATATCATGAATTTCATAGATTACAAAATGAGATTTGTTGCCCGCCATCACATACGAATATTGGATTTTGCTGCAAGTCACAATGGCTCGGACGAACTGAGCATTAAAAGGCAAATGCGGTATTGCGTGATATCAATAAAAGCATTGCAGGTGTTAACACTTAGAATGATTAAATCTGATTGTGTATACATTACAAGGAAAATAAATAAATACAATAAGATTTCATAAGAAAGCTCTAGTCAGTCTCTTTTTGTATGGATTGTTATTGTAGTAGGTGATCTCGACATACGTCAATAAACATACGAATATGCTAGTAGGTACTTAGAACCATATTAAGACCAAATTCTAAATGTTGATTAAAGCGTAGGGCGGTTTTCATCCGACCTATAATCGACATCGTAGGCCCAAGCCGATGCAGTTAAAAAGAACATTTCAATTCGTGCACATTGGACTAGGTTCATAGCGCGATGCACTTATGGCGGCTGTGATCGTTAAAACATTTTATGCTTTTTGCTCTTTGTACTTCTGATAAGTATTTTTAACCTTTGTTACTACAAACATACAGGCTGTTAGGTATTCCTTAATGTAATGTTTAAGTTACGTAGTCTTTGAAAAGCCAAAGTTTAATACCATTCTGAGCTACTGTTAATCATTTATAGAAAAACTCGACCCTTGTTTTAATTGAAGTCTTGTTTTGAAATCTGAGTAAAATTATACACACACTCAAGCCTTTTATCCACGGAGGGGTAGACAGAAGCGCAACTAGTCCCCATTATCACCCATCCTGTGATAAGGGCGAGCCTGTTTTCATGTCGGGCACAAATTTCAGGCTCCGGGGACTCCGAGTTACTGAGCAGAAAGACCCAATATCACTTTACCCAACCCACGCATCAAACCCGAGACCTCAGCAATAGTCATACCGTAGTGCGTCTACGCCACCAAATCAGGTTAAAATAGACATACATACATACACTTCCGCCTCTTATCCCCGAAGGGGTAGGCAGAGGCGCAAGTAGTGCACCCACTTTTCGTTGTACATATTCCGTCCCATGGTGTGATAGGGGGTGAGCTTATCGCCATATCGGGCACAAATTCCAGACTCCGGTCTGATAGTGAGTAGAAAAACCCAATATCACTTTCCCGACACATCCCCGACCCGGGTATCGAACCCAAGACCCTCAGCATTGCAGTCGTACCGTATTACAACTACGCCACCGACACCAAAAATAGATTCAGAATAAAATTATAAGTGTAGTATTTTAAGGCTTGTTTACAATTTTTATAATTAGTATTTAGACTAACCCGAGTTACTAAACCCACTGATAAATACAACTTAACTTTTATATTTTAAGTGAGAGCAGTATCCGAAAGATACTGTCGCTTGTTTGGCAAGTTTGTACCTTTACGTCGTGGCTAAGTGTTTTTAAAACTCTCTTCCCATAGGAATATTGTACAGTTGAGAGTATATCTTACTTCATTATTTCCGAGTTAGTATTGTTTTTTATAGCTATTTCTAGAAACTGTATCTATAGTCTATACTAATATTATAAAGAGGAAAGATTTGATTGTTTGTTTGCATTGAATAGGCTCCGAAACTACTGGACCGATTTGAAAAATTCTTTCACAAATATAAAGCTACATTATCAGCGAGTAACATAGGCTACTTTTTATCCCGGGAAAATATAAATCGGGACTTTTATCCCGGAAAAACTCATTTACGCGGCCGGAGCCGCGAGCAGAAGTCTAGTCCTACTAATATTATAAACGCGAAAGTTTGTAAGTATGGATGTATGGATGTTTGTAACTCTTTCACGCAAAAACTACTGAACGGATTTCGATGAAATTTGGCACACGGATAAATTATGTCCTGGATTAACACATAGGCTACTTTTTATCCCGAGAAATTATAAAGCGGGTCTTTTATCCCGGGAAAACTCATTCACGCGGGCAGAGCCGCGGGCAAAAGCTCGTCTTAAATAAAGGTGAATTTGCACTAATCATAAAATTGAAAACCATAAAAGAAACATAGTTGATAATATTGAAAATAGGATTTTTTCAATACTTTCCTATTTCGATAAGTACATAGAGACATTTCGTCTGACCGAGATAAATACGCAAGAACGTTTATCAGCAAAACTAGAACTATAAAATAAAATCAAACAATTTATACTTTCTATTCAATTCAAACATTACAATACAGTCGTCAATATAAAAAAAATTAAAGTTTAATTATTACAGCCTAAAAAGGTAATTATCTTTTGTAATAAGGGAGTAAAGCATCGGCTGTCAGTATTGCACGGCTTCCTATCTCTTTTATCTAGTCTTTCATAAGAAAATTATGAAATTCTGAATATTAAACCTACAAGGGAAGCGTAACAAAGCCATCAGAAATATTTTTTTGTTAGTAACGCGAAAGAAAGGTGAAAAGTTAATAAGCTTGTATAATAATGTACAATCTGCCTCCTTTACGCTGACCTGTACCATTTTTTCTCATTACCTGCATCATAAAGAAGCAATTTTCCAGTCTTTTCCCTCTGTGACGTATTTTTTGTAGACACAATAATGGGTCTAGCTTGATCCTTAAGTCTATTGTTACAAAGTCAGAGACAATTGTTAAACAAAAAAGGAAAATTCAAAAAGTGTTCCATACCTTGAAAGAGAATTTAAAAATCAAGTTCCATTTTTATCGTGTCTAATATGACTTCGGTAAAGCTCCTTAAGGTTCCATGGGAGAAGTCTTTAAACTTTCTCGTGGCATTATAATCACAACAGACCGCACAAAAGGGTAAAAATATAATTTTTATTTAAACGAGAACTTAATTTGTTATAGTAAATTAAAGCGAAGAATGGATAATAGAGATGTAATAAACAAGGAAAGAGTGCATACATTTTCACGGTAACACTCGTTTAAATATGTCATAAAACTTGTCACAACACTTTTACGATATTGCGATATACAGAATCAAAGAAGCAATAAACGACTAACATAGTAAGCAAAGGACAACACAAAAACAAAAGGCAAAACGCAAAAAACATGCTCGAAACAGCCCGTACTTATCGCATTTCCCTTCGCAACAAAACATTAACACGATCGAGTTTTCTTTAGCAAAAACAAACAAATTATAACTATTAACGCGGCGGGTTGAATCTTGCCCGATATTAATATTTCCAACGAGGAACGGACGGGTTTTATTCAGCGAAATTGCAGTTAGAAAGATCCTATTAATGAACGTCCCCGGGTCCTTTGTCCGGCGCTGGAGCATTTCCTGCACAATCGCCGTGACACCAAGTAATTAGTGAGAAAAATTCGTTACTCCCAACTCTAGTGCAGTATTTCAGTGCGGTGATATATTTTTATAAGACACTGACGAGTAGTTTAACGTGAGTTTTTGAGTTATACGAGTTCCAAGATTGAAGTGGCGTAAGTCAGGCCTTAAGTGCTCGACTTAAATACATATTCAGTCAGTTTTTTTTTTTTTTGTTATGGACATTACGATCAGTAGCCTGACGCGAGTCGGCTTTTCTGACCACACCGGACTTTCGGGCGAACGCTTTAGGCGCTCCAACCCTTTACATTTAAACAACCACGCTGAGGGCACCCCCTAAGTGGGGTACGAGCCTCGGCTGAGGGCAGTCGTTGGAAGATGATTGAGACATCAGCGATTACAAATTCAGTCAGTACGTTTATCGGGTTTATAGGGTTACTAGTAAAGTAATTACGAAATATATAAAACTTTCTAAAGTACTACTTTACAATGTGTTTTACAAGCGTTTAATATATATTTCACACAACAATATGTGTAGAAGAAGGTTTATCACATAATGCAATTTGGAAGAAAGACCAATTCTTTGTATTTTTAATTAAAAAGATATTACTATCAATACACACCATAATAATATAATAAAGTACTCAGTTAATAAACTAAATATTCCTAACACGATAAAACTGATTTTTATAAATCGTCTTATATGTGGGTATTTAAGCTTCAATAGAATCTCTACCACTAAGAGAATTTACAAATATTCTCTGAGTGATGAGAGTTACGCTGCAGATATATTTTTCTTCGGCATACTTGGCCCGTTTTGGTACCACTATCGTCCAGGTAACCGATGTGAAGTGGGAACTATTTCGGAAGTGTATTTCTTCGTAACAGACTTTACCTTCTCTATGCCTTTTTTAAAACAAAGCACCCAAATTTCTTTTAAGCTTGTGGTTGTTTATGGGATTGTGGTAATCACTTGCTATAGTTATATGTTTTTTTTTTACAGTAATGAGCACTATAAGCAATACGAGACAAGTCAGTTCAGATAAAACGATGTAGACTGTTTAAAGGAATGAAATAGTAATTGGCTACAATTATTTTAAGATTTATAAATAGATTTTCAACATAATACTGCATGGATGTTACGAAAACATCAATCCAATTTCGAGACCGTAAGTAGTAATTTTAGTAATATTAAAACAACTACTTCGAAGATGTTAACTAAATCATATTAGCTTTTCTTTGATATGAAGATAACTCCACTTTACTTTGATTTAGTGTAACAGAATTTAATTATGTAAATGTAAATTAAATTGCTCTTAAATAATTTATTTATATAGTCCATTATTTAACTACTAGATACAGTTTCTAAATGTCAAAACGGTGATGCGCTTTTATGAAATTACTAGATTTTTGCTCGCGGCTCCACCCGCATGAATGAGTTTTTCCGGGATAAAAGTCCCGCTTTATATTCTCCCGGGATAAAAAGTAGCCTATGTTACTCGCTGATAATGTAGCTTTATATTGGTAAAGGAATTTTTAAATTCGGTCCAGTAGTTTTTGAGTTTATCCGTTACAAACATACAAATCTTTCCTCTTTATAATATTAGTATAGATATGGGCTGGTGGTAATCCGGTGGTTGAAATTTGACCGCCGAATTTAATACGTGTAACACATAATATTATATTTAAACTATATTTTTCTGCAGTCCTCCTTTATACATATTATGAACTTGTATTATGCTAAATCTCACGCTTCCTCCGTAATGTGCTAAAAAGGGTCCAAAGTTTTTTCTTCTCGTATAGATGTACCCTATCTCTCGCGACATAAATGTGTTGTCTGTGTGACAGTAAAAATATAAAATCCAAAAATTCCTAGTCACTGGTACAATTTATGATATTTACAATACAAAACTTAACGATAAAAGTTATTTCTAATGGGAATATATTATTTGAGTGAATCTTGGCTTTTTGGATGAAACTTATATTGTAAGTCTGACGATTAGTAGCAACTAATAACTTATTATTAACTAAAAAAAAATATATTTTCAAGAAGTTTTTTTTTAAATAACCGCTTTCACAGCTATATGCCATCGCATTTACAGCAGTAAAAAAAATGTTATTAAATGGCCAAAGACCCATTCTTAGACCAATGCCACAGAAAGCGAAAACTCTTTTGCAATATTAGACGAAAACATATGGTAGGTACCAATATACATAGAGTTCAATTATTACTTCGAAGTACAAATTAAATCCGGATAAATGTCACAAATAGTCAGATGTACGTATAACAAAGAGGTATGTACAAATAGTGTGGAGGCTAGTTTTTTACCGTCGACAGTCGACACTTGAATCCACGTTCCGGTTTGTTGTCGGCACGATGACCCTGTATTATTTATGGATTGGCGTAAACTGTGGGCGGTAGCGGTAATACAAGACACTTACGAGATTTTATCTGTTCTATAACTCGGGTATTCGGTTTTTAACTATCATACTGCTTGGATATTCAATGGTTCTACTAATTGGCTCATACCCCACTTAGGGGGTGCCCTCAGCGTGGTCGTTTAAATGTAAAGGGTTGGAGCGCCTAAAGCGTTCGCCTAAAAGTCCGGTGTGGTCAGAAAAGCCGACTCGCGTCAGGCTACTGAGTGTAACGTCATAACAAAAAAAAATGGTTCTAAGTGGTTTTCAAATTTTCAAGAGACGATTCGTTTACTTAGTCTTGAAATAGGAGTAAAATTATTTATTTATTTAATAATTATTTAACACTTTAAACAAGGTGTATAGGCGGACTTGATGCCATAGGCATTCTCTACCAGTCAACTTGACGGGGTAGTGCAGAGATATCATTTCAGTGCATAAAATTAATTCCCTCTTTTGTCTCATTTACTCGTATTATGTTTTATTAGTCGGTAAATTTTTTCGTTTTTCTTATTTAAGCAGCTATGTCTTATTGTATAAACCTTATCGTTGTGTATAACCCTCTCAGTAGTAGAGAAGGCCCATACTCAGCCGTGGGCAGTATATTATACAGGACTGGTATGATGGTATGGTATGTCTTATTATCTGTATGAGTTATAACAATCGTCTCTTTAATGTGGTGGATGGAATAGCCTTGATAGAATATTATAATATGGGACAAGACCTATTTTGAAGCTGCATTACGTACCGTTTCAATGCTTGTCGAGTGCTTGGGACCACCATGAATTATAGGAATATACACTTACGGTAATTTTCAGTAATTATTATTGATGCCCGGTATTAAACTGCAGGATTTTTTTAAAATAAATAGAACATTTTATTTATTGTGAAACCTTTTTAAGTAAAGAGTACCAATTTCAATGGTTTATTAGGTTAGTAAAAAGAGCAATTAGTTACTTAGTCTAGATTAATTCACATGTTACTTTTATATCTTTCTATTTTTAATTAATGTCCCTAAAGTAGTAGAAATAAAAATAAAGGAAGAATACATTAATTATAATCTAGCATTCAGTTTCCCAGTTCGCTATTAATGATGAAAAATATTTTATTTTTATAAAATATACTTACATATTTATTTTTATAAGGTAGGTGCTACAGGTTTATTCGGCCAATCGCTAATCGCTCGGCTCCAACACCGTGTAATTATACAAATTTTCTCGACACTCATGGTGACGCAACGGGGCCCCTCACAACGTACACGCTTTTTATACTGCCCATAAAATGACCAGTCGTACTTTTGGAAAGATTTTTATAATGCGCACTCGGACTACGTGTGTTCTATCCGTAAGGTAGTGGGTGTTCTTTACTTCTTTGTTTAAAATTATGGGTTTTATAGTTCTTTATCACAAGACCTCATTTAAATAGATATACAAAGTTTATTAAGACTTCCCAGTCCTTTAAACATTTAAAAGTAGAACTGTGACATCCGTATCTTTACTTGAGTAAGCTACGACGCCAGTTCGGCCATGCAAATATATTCGGTAACGATTCCACGCATTAGTGTATTGTTATATTATAGTTTGCAGTCGTCTTGTCTATTAAAATTTAAAGTTAGAAACGTTTCCTTTATTAACTTGTTCTTTTACTTATGTTTTCAGGTTTTTAAAGCATTTGGAATTCGTAAGAAACCATCGATATTTAAAAAATAATGTTCTAAAGATGGTCTTAATGGAAAAAATATCACACTCAATAGAAAAGAACTAAGTGAAAATTCTAGATTACCATAAAAACGAAGTATGAAACTACTCTCATCGTTTTAATACAGTTTATTAGAACGGTTTTAACGTAGGCGGCGGCACGCACGCGCCGCGCAAAAAGTAAAGCAAATCCGCCCACTGACGTCGCCCGCCCTAAAAGTAAATAGTAGCTACCTATTTAATTTTTACTTCGTTTAAACACTGACTGTTTTTGTTCTAGATGAAGTTTAATTCTTCTTTGACCGCGGTTTAACTGTAGCCGGCGAGGCAATCAACATTCCTTACGCGCTGCATTTTCATTTGCGAAACATGTGTTAATGCTTAATTAATTTCAAAACCAAATGGTTTTGAAATATGGAAATCAGCATTCGGTTACGTCGTTGGCATGCGATCTAATAATTTGTTAAAAAACCACGAGAAAATGAGCTGTCCAGGAGAAACCGCTCCGATCACAACGTTTAATCACATCACTTCACGCGACAGAATTAATGAATCACTAATTTATTGTTCTATTGGAAATAATACGCTCATTAGATGTATAAATGCAATTAGGCGCATAGTTGTGTGTAGTGAATACCGTTTCGCGCGGTCGCACTGACTAGCAACTTTCGAACTAAATTGTGGTGAAACTGATATAATAGCGTGTGCGCAAACCACGCGATGCTAAAGTACTTTTTGCATATGTGTGCAGGCTGTACGAGTAAGGCAGGCCGTTCATTGTCGACTATTGGGTGTGCGATTAGTTGCTTACTTGTTGGTATACCGAAGCGATCTGTTACGTCAAGTGTATGTATGGTAATTCTGTAATCATAATATTTGTTTGGTCATTAATATAAATCTATCACTATCAATTATCTGGAGGTCGAGTGTGTTAGGCGCATCTGCTAAATCGCATTCTAAAGGCCAATACTTTATACAAGCATGTAACTAGTTGTGTGTAGTATGCCGGCAGCCTAACTCTCCGGGAGAGCGCGCAAGCGACCAAGCGAACAGACGCCACTAACCTAGCTGCTAGACATTCTTTAGCGCGTTTACTTCCTGCACTGTCAATGTTATCATTGCAATTTGTTTTACTATTTTACAGCAAAATTAAATCTTAGTATCTTTTTCGTTGATAGACTAAACTTTATTCATGTGCGTGTTCTGTTGTATCTTAATTAGATAATACACTTCTAATTCAAAGCTTTGTGTGAAGATCGTGGGGGCTCATTACTCATTATATTGTCATTAGTATTAAATTACTATGATTCAAACATCCGCATGAAAATAACTATTCATTTATTTTAAGATATTGTATGAAAGTTATACATTTTTTTTGGGTATTATTCAGCATTGGGTAATATTAGACAGCTGTAATAGCTTTTATTTACCATACCATACCAGGCCATCCATCTAGGCCAGCGTGGAGGACTAAGGCCCTCTCAGTTGTAGAGGCGGCCCGTGCTCAGCAGTGGGCAGTATATAATACAGGGCTGGTATGGTATGGTAATAGCTTTTTATTTGCTTGATAAATATTTTTATGTTTAGCAACAGTTCAATCTATATGTATAACTTAATAATTAACTTTTTAAATAATTTAGATTGGTTTACATACATTATTTGGTGAGCAGTAGATTTTGGATGTTTGTTGTTTTAAGATTTCACGTAACGCGTTAATTAAAAAAATATTTTTGTGATAATTGAAATCAAACTTATACCGTCAAACCAATTTAACAGGTTTCCATAAGGAATTTAAATAGGAAGCAAATAAAAAAAAAACATTAGTTATTTTAAATATTTTTCCGCAACTTCGGATCAAAGAATACTATCAAAATGTTAACTTCAATTTAAATATGTACTGGCATACAACTGAAAAAAAAATATACAAATAATGACAATTAAATTAAAATAACTCAATAAGATCTGATTCGGTCGCAATAAATCACATCACGCATACGTAGTACATTATAACGGCTCACGATAAACATTGAGCTCAAAAGCCGCCGCCAAATGAGCCTAGGTCTTCACGTATGAGGAATTCCGTTATCTATAGAGCCAGACTTCCTTGAAGAAATTTAGCATGGTAATGGTACTTGATTCTTTGGAAACATTTTGCGAACCGTTATGTAGTGGCGACTCTGAATATTGACGCGCGTGATGTAAATTCAAATGAATATTGGTATCGATTCAATGTCAAAGTTTTACTACCATTTAGTCCTATATGAGTGTTTCTTTGCCTAACATCGGGCGATATCATTTGAGCTATTTCATGTCTAGGTACATAGTGCAAGGTATTTAATTAGCCAAGCTCACTCAGTGGAAACGGCATGCGAACATAGCTATAGAACGAATAAATCAGATTTGCGTGGGGGTATTAAAATAACATAAACACACCTTTGACGGGTGTTCTTAATGAGAAAAGTTCGGCACGACTTCAATTTAAGGCCAAGTTCTGTCATCAATGTTTATTTCATAGAATGTGCAGCTCAATGACGCGTGCCTAGAAATGACGGAGATATCACTCGAAATGTAAACAACTTCATTTCCCTATCGATCGCCATCTTAAGGAGAGCTCTGTTTGATTTCCGCCGAAGCGAACCTTTGTCGGAATTGCATTTGGAATCGCGTTAAAAGTTTGCAAGCGAAGTTGTTGGCGGCACGAGTTAAATATTGTTTTATTTAACAAAACCTTCGTCAACGGCTATCCGAAAGAATTTCAAAGTATTTAAAAACATACAAACATTAAACTTTGTGAATGTTCGGAACGTTTGCAAGACTTTTAGAAAGTTTGTGTTGATGGTAGTGATGACAGATTATGTTAAAGATTTAGCATAAGTAAACGAGGAAAACAGTTTCAAGTACTAAACTAGATCAATTAATTTCAATATTCTCACGAGATCAATATACCCGGAGTTAATTTTACCACGGAGACGTTAATACGCTTAACTTATGTGTGCGAACTTGAACGCCTCTTAGTTACGATCGAAGTTAATCGAGTGAGGGACACTTAGCACGCTTGTCTACGAATAAGTTAGGCGAAACTGTCATAAATTAATAAATTTATTTAAAATTCGTACATCTTTCATGCGTATGACAGTTAGGTCCTGGTTATTTTTCTATCGCTCGCATTAGTCGAGAACACTGTAGAGTTATTATCAGATCCGTTTGATCGGAACTTTATTGGAGCAAACTTCACGCGTGGAAAGTTATCGGCGGGCTTGTATAGTTGCGCTTGTAAAGTTATAAGTTAACTGATAAACGGGAATTGGCGGTCGTGGACTTACCATGTTAGAGAGCAGCAGTCGTTGGTGTTTAGCGACTTGAGGATCTAGGGCTTGCAGCGGAAGAGCCAGGGGTAACGGGAGAGGCAAAGGCAATGGGAGCGGGTGAGGATGCGGTGCCGGCTGCAGGATCAGCGGCGGGCAGCAGGCGCACGGCGTCACGTAGGACACGCACCCAAGCTGCGGCGGGAACAGCGTGCCGGCGGCCTCCTCGAGGCCTCGAACACGTCTCTCACGACCACATCCGCGGCCGACCTCCGACCGTTCGACGGCCACGCGCGCCGCCGACTCCCCAATACAGGACCGACCGTCGCCGTAAAGTCTCCGATCTCAGTGCAGTTCCCGACCGCGGACTCGTTCGAGCGGCTTTCGAATATACGCGGGAAACGACAAAGTTTTGCAATCACTCGAAGTGCGGAGGAAAGTTTCGAAACTCGAGTGTTTAGACGAGGAAGGGCCGGGTCGCCGCGAGGGAGCGGGAAACTGAGCGATCGGGAGAAGCGAGAAACGACGCGCAGGGCTCGCGAGAGTGTGGAGAGAGTGGCGGCGTGCACGGAGCACAAGTCGCCAGGCCGGCGTGTGGCGGTGGACTGAACGACGAGGCAGGTGCGCGAGGCGCGCGGAGGGCGCTGGGGGCGGGCCCACCTGACTCACCTGGGCGCCTGCGCCGCGCTCGCTCAGCCTCCGACCACGCCGCGCGCCACACGCTATGGGCACACACCACCACCACAACACCACAACACCACCGACCCCGTGCGACCACCGACACACGCTCTATCATACATTAAGCAATTTTTGTAGCAATCTTTATCTTGTTATTGTAATATTAATAAATAATTATGTAATTTCACTCGTATAAATATATTGCAAAAAACAGAAAATATTGGAAAGCATTAAAAATATGCCACAACAAAAGTAGCTAAAAAATGTGATCCGCACATAAAATTAACAAGTCAACTTGTAAATAAGGAAACATTATCTCGTGGAAATGTACGGCGGATGAGGGGATAAATCGCATTGATCTTCAGGTCCGGCTTTCGTTAGAGGACATCTGGGCACGCAATGTAAGCTCATTGTGCGCGCTTACGGGGGATTAGGCACCTTTTACCGTCGCTCACTATTTACCTTTCCTTTCTAAACTCCAGAGACGCAGATTACACTCGTCTCGTTAGTGGCTAGAGAGTAAACAACGCTTAGATACGTATACGCGCCAACGCGCTTATACTGTCTCTTTAACTAATAGATAAGTGTTCACTGTTCACTGAGAAACGAATGGGATTAAATAAACTTCACGGGTGTTGATTGCTTTATCACATTCTTTTTTAGAATGATTTTAGGCCAAGTATTTGCCTTTCGGTTTTTGCTATTTTATTTATAAAAGTAAGTTAAATTTTAAACCATCTTTTAGGGAAGATATTAAATTTTATTTAAAAATTATCTATTGTTATTATTAAACGCATAAACAATGAGTTTCAACCAACATGACCCAGATAAACGTGGGTTAATAATTATTCAATAAACGTTACCCCGTTAAAATTTTATATATTCTTTCTGAACAGTATTTTTTTTAAATCCCACTTTATTTACATACTCAAAGAGAGTTGGAACTTTTAATTAATTTGAGTCTTGAACCCTCTCTGTGAAATGATAAATATTATTATTCAGTTGAAGTAGTATTTAAACGTTTATTATTTATTTTTATAGCACAGCGAGCTTTTAATGATTTCTCTCACACTCATCTACTAAGTGGTGGTGTTAAAAGAGGTTTACGTTCCAAGAATGTGTGTAGTAATGGTTGTCAAGCCGGTGGTACCAAAGTTTGATTCCCAGGTTATATCTAACCTGTGAATCAATCTTTGGATTAAAAATGCCTCTAAAATAAACGTTTTTATAAAATATTGAATATTTTACCCAATAATATGTCGATAGGAAATCAATAATCTAGGAACTAATAAGTGGCTCGACCTCAACTTAATGTTCCAGTATTTTTAATATTTGTATTTTTATCTCATACATAAAATATATTTTATTACACGAGTACACTTATAAATTATGAATAAAGTAGGTACTAAAGCCAACATTATTTATTAAAAAAAAACATTCATATTAGTTTTTATCGGAATCGTAGACCTGCACAAAAACTTTAATCCATGTAGTTTTATTAATGTAGCACAAATAATGTTCATTTCACGATATTACATATATCAATCTCTAACCATATTTGTTGTATGGATAAGACGGCGTGTTTTCGTGGTATTAATTTAATTCATCAAACGAGACCAGATGATTAGTGTACGTAAACTCACATGTTATTGAACACAGATACGTTAATCTGATTCCTTAGTTACACAACATTAACGGTCTTGTTACTAAAATTACATGTAATATGTGTTTGAAATTAGAAAGGGGATTTTCGTAATTAATTAATTTATGGCAGGTGTAGATAGTGTTAGATAGTTTTACCTAAAGGAAAGTAAAGAGAAAAATACGTATCATCAGGTTGATAAACTAAATCAATATCAAATCATGATCAATAAGAAATGTATAGAGTTATGATATTACTAAACAGTTTTTATAAAAAAAATATCTATATCTACAACTTTCACTATATCCCTTTATGAATGCCCGGTACCTTCATCTTGTATCGTCTAGACATTGATCACGTATTTGTTGTTTGCATTTACGAAATAAAGTAAATTCTGAAGTCGATTGCTCTTTAAAGTGACACGAAAATGCCGACAAGATTGAATTTACATACAATAAAACGAAAATCTCCGATCCGATCTCATTCAGTGCCAATCAAAAGCTTTTTAAAAAACTTATCGTTGCGTAAAAAAATGAGTTTCAGTATACAGAGGTAGTCAAAGTTACTGTTACTTTTGTAAAAATTATGAGGTTTGTGCTGTGGTATGAGACAATTTTTATAGCTTTTACTTTAGTTTCGTTTTTGTTTTAGCAATTCATATGCATTTTACTTTAGCTATTACTTTTATACATTATAAAGAAACTGGTTGTTAAAGTACTAACTTTAATTCACAGTTCTATTGGAGTTAGACGTTTCAAAACCTGACCAGTGAGTCAACGCATGCGGTGGTATGTGCTAATTCCGTACCGGCGTTGTGGCCTATCCACACGATACACAAAACCTCCAACTATTAGACCAACCTTCAATCTTTCTCCTTGCTAATACAAAGTGTAAAATCTTATGAAGATGTTAGAATCGTTCCTTAAAAGGAAACGTAGAAACTGTTGAACGAATTTGGACGAAATTTGGCTTAAAGATAGGCCATATCCTGAATTATCTTAAAGGTTTCTATGTTGAGTTTTAAATTCAGTATTAGCCCGGAGTCTGGACTTAGTGCCCGATATGGCGATAGGCTCGCCCCCTATCACATTATGGAATGGAATACGCACAGCGAAAAGTGAATTAGTTGCGCCTCTGCCTACCCCTTCGGGGATAAAAGGTGTGTGTGTGTTTTTTTTATCCCATAAAACTACACAGGGTTTATTATGTGAAAAGTATGTTACGCCTGTTGAGCCGCGAGCAATGCTTTATGATATTGGACCACTTAAGAGATGGGATAAGATTTTATAACGATTGGCGGTAAGTGTGATTTCTAGATAGAGTAATAAGTTTTGATACTAAAATACACGTTTCTATGGTGGCAGCTTTTTTTTTATTTTACGAGTACTAGGTATTAGGTGACGTCAAAGTTATATAAATAATAATTGGCCACATGTATATAGCCGAACTGCTTCAATTCAATAATGACGCTTAATTTCACAGCAACAGAGCCGATTAAAGTGCGACATTAATCAGCGACCACAAGTTGTAACAATTAAATCGGCAAGTTTGGCGTTAGGTTGGTCGTGTGAACGAACCGTTAGCGTTAGTTTCGAGGCTGTACCTGCGGGGCCCCGGTCGTTGACTGCGCGCGCGCCGCCAAGCCGTCTACAGAGTTATGTAACACGGCCTTAACATTGATGCCAACTTGGGGAGCCGGCCTTATTGAGAACATGCAGCGATTTATGACGGAACTGCCCAATATGTGGTGTGTTTTTCATTCAGTTGCGACATTTATTTGAAGGCTGTATGCACGCCGTGTAGATATTTTTTTCTTTGAAAGTTAATTAGCAAATAAACTCGTTCTAGCTAATAATGGATTATTCTATATATTGTAATACATTTGGCCTACTTTAAAAATACGCATTTATTCAATACGTTATTTATGAAAGGGGAATGTTGCGTATTAGCTGGAAGGCGCGACGAACTAATGTATCTATACAAAAGCAACTCAAAATCATTACTAGGTTTTCTACCATCTGCCTCTAAAGAGTGCTTGAGTATTTTGGATATATTGCCAGGAATACGAGCGGCAACTTGAGAAACTGATGGTCACCGACAAAGTAAAGGGCAAAAGAGCGCGTGGACGCAACCCAATACGCTGGACCGATCAGATCCAAACCACACTTGACACCACTGTATACGACGCCATACAGGTGGCCAACAGTCGGGATCGGTGTCGTGACATTATATGGCGGAAGCTGGTGAGAGGAGGGCACGACCCTCAGAACTGAGGAGAACGACGCAAGAAGGGTTTAAGAAAGAAAAACTACCTCGTTAAGTAATATAATAATTATGAAAATAAAGTAATTTAAAAATATCGTCAGGAAAAAATATATTTCAAACTCAAATTATTCGTTATTACATTTATCGACTTCAACAAAGTTCTTGTATGTTTATATTGGTACACAGGCTTGAATGAATCAAACAAAATAAAATCTCGTAATTATTAAAAAGGAAACAACTTTGAAAAGCGCGAAAACAATTAGGAATGGAAAGCTCTCCTAATTACTTATTTATAATTCAATTTATCTGCTATTTAACTGTCAGGTAACAGGTTACTCTGAAATTTTATTTTTGCCATTATCTGTATATTATTTCTTAAAAATACTGACAAAACATTTATAATAGTGCGGCAGCGTGAACAAGATTTGCAAATTAATGACTTGATTGTGAAATGATTTTCATAATGAATTTTCTCTTAATAACAGGATAAAATAACATTTAATTACTATTCATTAAAACCAAGCCTTGCAGTAATCCGAAAGCAAATATCGGCACCAGAAACTCGGCGCATGCAAAAAATGCAAAATAGCGGATGGTGAAAAGAAAACATAAAACAGGCGCATCGTAATGCAAGTAAATCGTCCGTGGAATCCGAGAACAAAACTGAATAAATTGTTTTAATAAGGCATAAATTGAGACTAAAAAAAACGCACCGATCACGATGTTACGATGGGTGACCGTGGCATTTACGCTTTGTTGCATACCATACATGGTGTGGAATAAATGCGCTTTTTGTATGATCAGCGCTGGTTTTTACGGTACGTACTCGGTAATTTTCTATCGGTACTGTTATGTAGGCAATGCAACGGGACGGCTGCGCTTGGTTGCCTCTAAAAACACATGCAGATGTGCAAAGTTTGTGTAATGCGCTGCTGTCAACTTTAATTCATAATAATATTTCACGCCGGGAACATTCTGTACCGCATTTGAAAGGATGTGCGGGGTTTTGACGCTTGTTTGAGATGAATTATGAGATACGAGACGCAAAAGCAGTTAATCGCTACTGGTTCTAGAACTCGATGTAGAGTCTGTTAAGCCGAACGCTATGAAACGTTTGTGAATGTACTCTAGACATATTACATTTATTTTAGGCTGAGATTAGATCGAGCAATACTTAGTACTATTAAAATATATACACCTATTTGCTCAAACCTAGGGAGGAAAACTTTAGTTATTGCTAATCATTTTTTGTAGAGGAGGCCCGTGCTCAGCAGTGGGCAGTATTATAATACAGGGCCGGCATGGTATGGTATGGCATTTGATTTTCCGGCAGGTAAATAGTATAGTATATGGTAGTATGAGGTTTTTTGTTTTGATGGACATTCTAAAATAGTTGATTTGTGTCTCATATGTAGATAAACTCGCTTAGCCAATCATAATCAGATGAAAATGTCACAACGAAAATATCAGTAATGTTAATTTGGCATTTATTCCTTGTACGCCAGTGCCTATATACGATACTGTTATTATAAAACTTGAAATTACTGTAGATACTTTACACATTTAGAAATCTACTCAAGCTAACCAGTACAAGTCTTGTTTGTATGAAATGATTAAAACATTTAAATTTGCCGACAGCACGGCCAAATTAGAGTAAAATTTCATACGATGCTTCGGCGAAATTCATTATAATTAATGAAAGCACATCGCGTTCAATCCACTTCCTATTATGTAATGACGAAGAGTCCATTAGTCGTCATTGTGGTTTACTGAATATCGGAAATATCATGTTGTGTTTTTACAGATTTTATATGCGGCCAGCTCGTGCCCGTTAAACCATTATCGACCACTTTATGTGACACGCTTTAAATTGAATTGAGATGCCGCAAACCAAAGCGTTTAAGGCTGATTAATTTTATTTGTTCCTGTTTACCACGACGATTATAGTGGAATTGTCCTGCTTCCTATTAATGTTATTATGGGTAAGTTTGCGAAGATATTTCGTTATAGGTTAGGTAGGATAGGTTTTATTATCGACGCGTCACGCGATGCATTAAAACGTTGAATGTTTGCGGATGTAGTTTAGCATATAATGAGTGAGGTTTGTGAAGATATGTGTTTATTTAGTTGCTTACTATAATTTGGCTTATTTGTATTACTAAAAAGTAGATACATAACGGTAGGTACTTTAAGTCAAGAAAAGGAGTTTTCAGCAGATGAACTCGCGATCAGTAGCTAGTGATGCACGTCCACAAAACGGGCTAGACCTAGCTGTACATCTTTTCTTAAGTATATCAATTACAAATGACGTCCTTTTAAGTGTCAGGTTATAAAAATTATTAAATTGAAATCAATATAATTTATAGAAGTCTATATAGTTATAGAGTCCTCAGCTTTTGTAAACTAGAGGAGTGATGTAACTTAAACAGTAAATAATACCACTGAATTCGACTTTTCTTTTTTTTTTATTTGCATATTAAAGGTATAACACAGAATTCAATCGAACCTAAATAATACATACTACCTTTCCACAAAGTCATTAAGCAAAACTCCCATATATATTCGTATAAGCGCGTTATTATCTAACATCAGGCAGAACGTGGCACCGTATCACTTATTAGGTGTTAGGCACTTACAATGTTTGTGGACTGTCCGGCAAAGGGCAAACCCTTTGTGGTAAAGCTAGGGATGAGACACGGTCGATAATATTCTTATTTTTTTTTTATTTCGTACGACTAATTATTTTCGTCTTTTTTACCGGTAGCAACTAACGTGAGGAAGATACATTGGATGATTTTGTCATCGGATTCAACCGATCTCAAATTTCATGACTATAAATGGGTTACTGTGCCTTTTGCTCCTCTTAGTCGCTTGCATTCCTAAGGATGATCATTTACCACGATCGCATTGTAAGCTTCAAATAGATATTGCGCTATCGGAACTTTGTATAAAGTTTCAGTTTCAGTGATTACCACGATTCAAGTGAAATCAGAATTGACTGGTTAAGTCGTCCGAGGCATATAAATAGCGGTGGAAATTCTAAAACTTCTAAATAAAATGACACACCGCCGATCTTAAGTCATAAATTATCTCCACATATCGATAAATACTAAAAAGATAACATCCCTATAAGCCTACATTTTCAGTTCTGTTACAAATTAAAAACAGAATTTATTATAAGTATTCATTAATTATTAAATGCAATACGCCCGTTGCAGGTGGTAAGGCACCGGCCACTGACCGCACATGTTTTTGCTAACAAATTTGAACGTATAAACAGAATAGGATATTTAGATTAACACTGCCAAGTGAAGGGACGGACACGGAATTATGAGTCTTCAACGACGAAAGGTTAATTTGTTTCACGAATAAAATATCATATCGTAGCTTATCCAGTGGCCATGTTTGCTCCAAACATTTGACCAAAGTAATTCAAATGTGAAATAGTAACATGACTTTGGAAATGAACAGTTATCACACTTGGGAGTAAAACTTTGAAATTTTAACGTTATGCCAGCAGTCTGCACGTATTAGTAAGAATAAATGAACGGATTAGCAAACACGAAGAAAGAAAACCCTGCGAGAAAAGTCAGAAAGAACCTGCCCGTGGTGAGTTCTATAAGTTAAAATGGTACCAGTAATAAAGTAAAACATTTGCTCGCTTTTTATTTAATATGAGATTTATAAAGTTTAATAGCATACGTTTATGAGACTGGTTATCAACAGATTAAAGGTTAGCCACCTTGCTAATAGACGTTAAGGTAATACGTTTGTGATAGTTATTCAGTGTTTTGTCTTGCTACGTTGAGTGACATTTACCGTCAGAGGAAGTGAGACAAAACATTGTATAACTATGACTGGCGTATACAGCGATTATTAGTAAGGCTCTTAACGTGAAAAAACATAGATACCAAAATATGATTGACTACGTCTACATATTTTCATAACTTACAACACAATATTGTCGCAAATTCTATGATTGCATTACCAATTTTACGTGTCCGTTTACTATGAAACACGGTTATGACTTTCAAGGGCAACGTAAAAATATGTTACTCACTAAAAGCCCATATTTGTAGAATACACTACGACTATATTTAATTATATAATCATCGCGTCAATATTCGGCCAGGTATCAACTATCGAGTATCCGAACTCCGGAGCAGGGAGATGAAAATACTTCTTTAGCGGTCCCCCGACGCGACGACGCTTGGGTCAAAATATTACTAGGTACTTAAACGACAAAGACACTTTTATTATTTTACTTTTTAGAGATTTAATTTTTTTTTTGTTGTCGTTAATTACGTAACATATAACATTTCCGGTAAGTTTTACTGTCGATACATCAAACGTGTCAATACATGGAATTACTGATTGGAATTTACAGATACTGCGACATTTCCTTAGACCGCGACTGGAAAAAAAAATTGCGGTAAGAATTTCGCCGGGTCAGCTAGTTTATTAATAAAAGGCCGACCATGAACACTAAACACATTAAAAAGTTGACAGTTAAATACAAAATTAGTCCTCTGCTCGTCTGTTTGTAGTATTGGTGGTATCAAAGGTCCGAAATGAATTAAATATGAATATTTGTCTGGGCACGTCAACAGAGTATTCGGTAGGTTCGAACCAGTGGTTCTTTATGACTTTGTGGCGGTTTGTAGGCATCAAGAGCAGGTTTACTTAGGGCTATCCCGGGGCCTGGTTTCCACCGCCGTATTTGGCGAATGAATACGAAAATGTATTTGCCTTGTTACTTGTGAATGCCCCCTGGTTGTTCGACATTGTTAATAAATAACTTGTAAGACGTATATGTATCTTATAAAACTTTTCCGACGCATGGAAGATTATTATTGTGTACGGAAAGTAAATAAACTCAACCGCGAACAATGTTACATACATATTTAAATGGCTTTTTTGTGAATTTAGATTTGTGCTAAGGGAATTCTGTGGAATGTTGAATTATAACAGAGTTCAGCGTAAGTATTATGCTTATTTGAAGTAAATCCATTATGAATTTGATAGAGCAGGCTTTACGCTTACAATACTTGGAATATAAAGGACAGTGACCTCACACTACACGACTCGTCTGCCTATTCCGTTTAACTAATATTAGAAGTAGCAAAACCGGTACTTGATTTATAGAACCGCCCCGTGTGTTCCACCAAACACAATACCGAGAGGCAACATTATAATAATAAATTATACTTGCTCAGTGTTAACAACATTTTTGATAATGAAGTGCCAGGGAAAACACCTCTAACTCAAAACCTGGGGTTTTAGCTTGCAGATCTTCGTCCAAGCCCGTATTACTTCATCCGTGGTCAAGTGAAGTTAATGGTCTTAACTCTTATTACACCGGACGAGTGCACAGCGCCTTCGCGTCGCCGTGAATTTACTTTTAAGTCGCCAGTGTGAAACGAGCCTTAATTTTACCATTTTACCACGGATGAAACAACGCGGCCGGCTGCTATTAAAATATCCTAATTACGTTTAACAACTTACAAACAGTCTACAGTACCAATCCAACTAAACAATTTTCTACTATGTCAACGTTAGTGTTTGCTAGTCGTAGTCTTCACACGAGATTAACGTGTTTGCTAGGTAAATGCAGATAAAGCGCGGCACACCCTTCTCTCATTAAACAAGGGGAAGTGTTTGTAATAATTGATTAAACCTATGATGATTAATCGACGTTGGAACTAATTTGTTAGTTTGTAGTGACTGATTTAAGATACCGCAGCGACCTAGGAGTTGTAGCTGTTTCTAATCCTGATTTCGTTTTTATCATTGGATCTGAATTGGTTAGTCAGGTCTAATTTGACATCGTACTTTGTATAACATTAACTACATCTATACTAATATTATAAAGAGGAAAGATTTGATTGTTTGTTTGCATTGAATAGGCTCCAAAACGATTGGACCGATTTGAAAAATTCTTTCACCAATATAAAGCTACATTATCAGTGAGTAACATAGGCTACTTTTTATCCCGGGGAAATATAAAGCGGAACTTTTATCCTGGAAAACCTCATTCACGTAGGTGGAAGTCTAGTATATAATATATTCATCATCACCTTTACCTTACTCTTATGACGAGTCAGTACACTCGATTTTAACGGTTGTCGTACAAAGGATTATTTGACTTAGATTTGACCGACTGCCTACCACCAATACCCTCTGGGAGACCTAATTAAAATTGTTTTATTAAAATCCACACAAGAGATTGCCCGTTCTGGAAATCGTACCCTGGACCTCTCAGAGTACCTGCAAACTATAACCCTCTGCCAATAGGGCAAGGAGACGATTAAATTAACTAAACTAAAGGAAGAGTACCAGAAAAATTAAGAACATTTTCCTAACCATCCTGCTAAAGGTAATACCGTCTGCAGTCTCTAAACCGGTACCGACAGTGACAGGCATTTTTGGTACCATTGTGAAACTCAATAAGCTTTAACCTTTTAGGACATATATCAATTAGAAAGATAGTGTACTCGGAAATATTTTCTACTGCACTCCACAGCAAAGTGGTACAAAATAATGTATTAAGCTGAGTAACCTCAAATATTATGATATTTATAATTAAAAACTAAGATACCAAATATCAAAATATTGTCCATGCTGTGCGAGCTATATGCTAGTGGTATTTATGATACAATCTAAAACAATGACATATCTATACATATAAAATGCTTTGTCCTGAATGACTGACTGACGGATCAACGCACAGCCTAAACCGCTAATCGTAGAGACCTGAAACTTGGAGGGTGTGTTATTTGTATGACGTAGGCGTCTGATAAGAAAGGATTTTCCGAAATTCTACCCCTAAGAGGATGGAAAAGGGGGGCAAAGTTTGTATGGGACAACGTGATTCCTTGGTCCAATCTACATTAAATTTTGCATAAACCTTTTTAACAGAATTGATGGAAGTGTTTCGTATTTTATTGCAATTCATCCCCTGACGGGCTTAAAAAGGGGTAGAAAGTTATTTTGGCATTAATATGCTTCGAAGTTGATATCAATACTCCTTAGTACTTTTGATTTCAAACAAATTCAATTAATTTCGAATAAACCACGTAAACATAGTAACGGTAAACTTAAAATGTATGGGAGTCGGCAGTATATATATGTTTTTCGTCGCATATTATTGTCAAACAACTATCTATAAATATAATAAAGCAATAGAACCGGTGTGTCTGTACATTTAAAGAAATGTGATAAAAAGAAAGGGGGCGACTAAAGAAGAGTAACGGAAAACAAATCATTTTTATAATTATTTTCTGTCAGTCTGTTTTTCTGTTTGTTTGATACTGCACATCTCCGAAACAAATGAACGGATTTCGATGAAATTTGGAACACGGGTAGATCATGTCCTGGATTAACATATAGACTTTTTAACCCAGGAAAATAAAAAGCGGGACTTTTATCCCGGAAAAACTTTTCCACGCAGGCGGAGCCGCGATCAAAAGCTATTAGATGATAAAATGTTAAAAAAAAACAAAAGAATCGCGTGCATCCACTGCGAAAAAATATTATTGACACAGTTTATATAAAATCAATGTTACACAATTATTATGCATACCGAAGATAAAAGTATAATAAATTAAAAGCCGATGTCAATTTAAAATGAGCACTTTGCTTGTTGGTTTTACGGTCGCGACTCCTTTTTGCTTTTTAACAAAATTAGTGATTCATGTTCATTTAAAAGTACATAAAATGTCCCATGTGTTTTATGATATGATAAAAGCTTTGATGTTATACAGAGAGGGAATACGCTGAAAGATCGCCTCGTCTTTAAATTTGTGAAAAAAATAACTTTAATAAACAAAATTTGCTTCTGAAGTTAAAACAAGCGTTTTTGAAGATATTTTTTTATGTGAAAATTAACATTCATCTATATTTTTAAAAAACATGATAAAAGTTACGGACCTTTATAGTTCAGAAAACATTTACCTACGTCATATAACAAAAACAACTAAGTAATTTTTGTTTTTATTTTTTGAAAGGTACTTTTACCAGCAGCATACTCATTAATATAATTATACACAAACAATATCATTATAAGGTTATTGTGGCTGCTATATATAATATGTCATTAGTATATGTACATGTCATTGATTATAATTTATCAAGTTGTACATTGTACAACTCGATAAAGGTCGCAGGAACAAGCTGCATACAGCCCGCTTTTGACAGGGCCGTCTAAAAATCTTTAGGGAGGCCTATGTTCAGCAGTGGACACCATGTGGCTGATGAAGATGAATGACACGTAGACACAGAATTCACCAATATATCGAAAATTAAATAAATTATAGACATAGTCTTTCAAATCACAGCATTTTGTTACTGGTCGTAGGGAGCTGCAATTTTTTATTTTTTCTTGTAAAGTGTATAATAAAGCTGAAAAACTGAGCTAGAACATACATGTATATATTTCGGCATAATATTTTAAAAACATTCTCAAACCATCACAGCAACGTATGCTGGTATTAATATTAAGTCCGAATGTCGATACTCGATACAATATACAATCCTCGTGCTACAGAATATTTTATCAAGAAAAGATAAAGTTGAAAGCATATCCGCATCATCGTAATGGTATTTGTACCATTTGATTTTCCTTCTACATGTATGGCATTAAACAAAAAAATGTATAAAATATTTGTATTGTAATATTTGTTAATGTATAAAATATCCTAATTTATTATAAACAGGACAACAGTTAGATTGGTGTCACAAGCTTGAATAGTTAACTAAGGAATGATATAGACTTCCTTAAAAAAACGTATAAATATACTTTTAAATATATCATGTATTAATAATAGATACGTATATACAGATATTAAAAATAATACCCTTTTGTTATAGAAAGCAACAGTTGAACTAGATAATGGGTAATATGATTTTTTACGAATTTTTACTCCTTGCTTACAGTTTTAATGTGGGGCGCAACTATCAACTGAGTACTTTTATTTTATAGTTGTCATTTATATTTTAAACAATGTAATTTTTTTTTTTCAAATGCGCTTTTATCTAGAAGTTTGATAAAGAAAGTGTAATAAAATGCTTGCATGATTTTAAGTCAGAAGAGTACGACTCAAAACAACGCTATTTTGTTTTGATCACGGCTCGAACACCCTAATTAACCGATTGCGATAGAGTAATAAATAACAAGTGGACGATAGCCTAGTTGGGAATGGAACGGTCTGCCGAGACAATGTCCGGAGGTTCAAAACCCAAGGCACACACCTCTGACTTTTCGAAGTTACGTGTGAATTGTTTATCAATTATCGTTCGCTATAACGGTGACGAAAAACATCGTGAGGAAACCTACATACCTGAGAATTCTCCATAAGATTTCGAGGGTATGTGAAGTCTGCCAACCCGCACTAGGCCAGCGTGGTGGACTAAGGCCCAAAACCCTCTCAGTAGTAGAGGAGGCCCGTGCTCAGCAGTGGGCAGTATAGCATACAGGGCTGGTGTGATGATGTGATGTGATGAATAAATAACATCAATCAATTACACAAAGGAGATGTCCACTTCTTGTATTGGTGCTGGGCCTCAAAATCTAACCAGGCGTAACTATACGATACCATACCATCCCTGTATTATATACTGCCCACTGATGAGCACGGGCCTCCTCTACAACTAAGAGGGTATAGGCCTTAGTCCACCCCGCTGGCCTAATGCGGGTTGGAAGACTTCACATACCTTCAAAATTCAGAGAACTTCTCGGGTATGCAGGTTTCCTCACGATGTTTTCCTTCACCGTTAAAGCAGGCGTAAACTTTTGGGTTATTAAAGGTGCAACATATGAGTCTTGGATCCATTAAAAAAATATTTTTAGACCCCTCCATTTATAAGTAACTTTTTTTAAAAACTCATAATAAGTGCAGTTTTTAAGGAATATAAAATTACATAAATCAAATTCAGAGGTCTTTAAAATTAAACTTTTTATTGTTAAAGGCTAGTTTTTAGGAGCTCTATCGAAATATATGTAAACTGCCTTGGTTAGAATTTTAGCCCGTTTTTGGACATGTCCTTTATTTACAACATATAGACTTTTCTCATTACTGTCGCACTGGCATAAATAATATTTTAGCACACACAACACATTAACTCTTTGTATCTCATATCTCATACGTGTAAGTCTTTAATAATCTCTAGTTATGTAAATGTGCCACATATGCCACTGTTACTCCGCTTTGATGATATTTTGACAGTTGAAATTAATTTTACCTCTTCTCTACATGTAGTGATACCCTTGACATGTCTTTACCATTCATACGTCTGTCAAAGTTAACTAGGCAACGTCAATTTATGAATTTTACGTAGTTATTTACGAATTTATGTAGATGCACATTTGTATTTGTATGTATGGTATCTCAGTGATATCGTGTTGTTTTTTATTAATAAACTGAGACAGGTGCACTACTATTCAATTTTATTTCTTGTAGACTGTCCATTAAGCCTTAAATGTATACATCCCTAGTGCAGAATATTTTAGCGAAGACTCGTTATATTATCTTGATGTATTCCATGTCCATTGTGTCGGTAAATTGCAAGTTCTGATTTATTTATAAAAGATCTCGACCAGTTACCTGCTAGTATTCCACAATGCACCTTGTATAATGTAAATGTTCCATAGCTATTGCTTGTTACTCGCTTAGGGCTACGATTACATATTTACAGACACCTTAGTCCAACCTACGACTGCCCGCCCCCCGAGGCAATTCTTGTGCGCTGGGTCTTCACACCCAATGCACGCCCATGCGCGGGGGGACATTAGTTGCGGGCCGAGGCACACAGTCAGTGTGTATACCTTTTGGCTGTAAATCACATTGAGGCCTAAAAGGGCCCGCGAACATTTCCTGGCACCCTCTCTTTCCGCCCATCCTGGGTACCTTCCTCCCATCCCCCACCTTCCCTTCCATATTCCTCCTCCACTCCCCTCCCAGGCCCCTGCAGTCGTTAAGCCGGGGGACTCCAGTATCCCATTCGCAGGTTTCCCCCGGTGTTGACTGCAGGATCGCCTACATAAAAAAAAAAACCTACGACTGCCTCGGTGGCGTAGTTGTATTACGGTACGACTGCAATGCTAAGGTCTCGGGTTCGATCCCCGGGTCGGGCAGTGATATTGGGTTTTTATACCTACTCAGTATCAGCCCGGAGTGTGGAATTTGTGCCTATGCTTTCTATCACATCATAGGACGGAATACGCACGGCGAAAAGTGGGTGCACTAGTTGCGCCTCTGCCTACGTCTTTGGCGATAAAGGGCGTGAGTGTGTATGTATGTGTACCTACTTTCAAAGAAACTTTGAATAACTAAAGCCGTCACAAATCCTGATAATGAATTGACTTCGTAGGAAAGTGAATAAAAAATATTAAGCTTTATGTATCAGGGTAATATTAAAAAGTCTTTCAAATACATAAAACATCTTTTTTATAAAATCGTACGTATAATTCATTAAAAAAAAAAACTTTACATGATCAGAATTGTTAATTTCGTTTTGAGTAATTTTTTTAATGTAAAACTACCGGTACAAAGCGAACTACGAAAATATTAATATCGGGTATCGTTTGTAATTGCAGTTTCAGTCGGTTTTCATGTTTTATTGTTAATAAAATTCATTCTCAGAATTGGAGGAAATGTTTTCAATGTTTGCTTGAAATGAGTCCAGCCCCCTTATTCTCTATGACACACGTTTTCACCGTTCGTAACAAGCGCGTAACGTAACTCGTTGCGTTTATCACTATGGGAATTGGCATACAGAATACCGTTTAACGCTAAATACACGAACTTAACATAACGCGGCATAACTACGAGTTAACTCCGTCATAGAAAATAAGGGGGCAGCTTTTTATGATAAATATATTAGTTGTGACGCGCTCCGATATCGTACTGCTTGAATTGTTTGTCTGTGGAAATATTTTTATAGTTCTCCATTAATAGTTTTGTATTTTAACACTGCGTAACTTGTATCTGGAATTGCAATAAACCAATACACATACAACCTAAATACATAATATTGATTGAATATTTCGGTGAAACCTTGCAATTAACCATCGAATCAGTTTCCCTTATCTGTATTGACTGAATTTTGGGTTATATTCATAAACCCTAAACGATCCATTAATATGATAATTTAATATGTAGATCCGCTTACGTTAGTACGTGTTATACCTGTATTTAGGTCTGCACTGGCTTTCATGGTAATCCAAATTTATTTTGTCCATATAAGTATATAGATTTGAATATAAGCTAGTTTTTTTTCTGAAGTAGTACGTTGGTAATATTGCATCTACGCTGGATAAAGGTTAACGCGTATTTACGGCCCGGTTCTATCGCTTGTATTGCCTCACCTAGTATCATCAGTGCCCCTAGCAGAAATTTACTCGTTTCGTGTAGTATTCGTATCGAGTAAGTTAACGTTTACGTATTTTTTTGACAATAGTATACGTCAAAAAAAAATTACCGTTACCATGATTACACGTTTACTATTCGAAGTTTATCCGGGCGCAGTGCTCATGCTACCGTACTTTAGTTCCAAATACGCTCAATGGGCGGTGTTCAAATTTCCATACAAAAATTTACTTAGTCGAACCCATTATGTTAATTATACGAAACTGCGTAAACTCGTGCTAAGGGTACAGATCTGCTGGGCGTCTCATAGGTGTTCATATGTCTACAGATATTTGTCAGCGCGTATGACTTACGAAGTATATTTCAATGTAGACACATTAAGGTGCTCCCAAACAGCAGTTATATAACGTTATAAAACATTGTGTAGCACGATCACATTTTATAACAGTGTGTAACATTTTGCTACAATATGTTAAGAATGTTATATGTTATAAGCGCTTCCACACTGGTTCAAGTAGTTGCATAACATCGTATAACATTATGTAACCATCAGTTTGGGTCTGCCTTTCGAGGAAGCTGGTAGTGCTTCACCACCGAATCGAATGAACTGACTAGGGCTGTGTACGTGACAGAGTAGGGCACACTGCAAACCTCCTCCCCGAGCCCTTCCACTCACGTCCCTGAGTCGATCGGATGATGTCATACAACAAAAGTTATAATTTGTTATATCGTGTTGTAATTAGTTGTATAACATTTTGTGAAATGAATATAATCTCCAGACCTCAAGACATTGTGAGCTCTTACTGCGTAGACCGGACCGCAAACAATGACTAACATCTTTATATTGTATAATTGTAAATTGAAGGTAGATTTGTAACACTAACTTTTCGGACCACCAACACCTCAGTCCGCCCCGTGACCACGAAGTGCTGCAAAGCCTTCGAAACGTCGGGAGAAAATATAATAAAAAACCGCGATAAAATCCGTTATAATAGTTTAATTTCAATAATCTCTAATTTAAATACTGGATATGTATTTAGTATGACCCATATTTTTTGACATCTATAACAGAATGTATAACATCACGAACAAATTAAAACTTTTGTTACAATTTGTTAAAAAAAATTAGACAACAAATGTTACGCAACATTCTCTAACAATATACAACTGCTGTGTGGGAGCACCTTTACATAGGTCTTGTGCGCTATATCCATGGTAACCGATTACCGCGTTGATTAGTGCGGAACATTGTAGTTATACTTAGAATTCATTAAGCGGATATGTCAGTGCACATGTAATGTACAGTCAGCCACAAAAGTAGCTGAACAAACAATATGTAACTACCAATCGTAGAATGTTGACTGTAAATTCGGTGGGGGGTATTTGTACTGGGCCGCCAGAAAACATTGAACAAAAATGTGATCCTGCAAGGAATATTCTCTTTGGGTGCTCTGACACGTTCCGCGGCCAAACGAATTTTGCATTCTATAGTACTGGATTACCCGAATGGAAAACGCTGGGATATTAAATCCAGTCGTCCAACAAACGCAGGTACGAAGGTACATGACGTAACTTTAAAGTGTGGCCGACCGTGAAGAATCACTCGTCTAGTGTTTGTGGCAGTTGAAAACAAGCAACATCTCTTGTTATAATATTCACTTTGGTAGAGCCCCCTCTCCGCCCGCCGCCGCCGGTGCCTCACCCCCGCGGTCCCTTCCGAAAGCTCTTAATGCCAAGTCGGCCTGACCTCATGGCGGCTCCATTAAGCCGTTTATACATTATGTATGAATTTGTTATGCCGTTTGATGTAAAGAAGCTTTAACTCAGGTAGTGTTAATGTTTTAGGTCAATTTTGTCTAAATATTTGTTTTATCAATCTGTCAGGTAAAGGTCAGGATAAGCAGTAAGGATAAGAAAACTAGCAAACGGGAACATAAAACATAGTTTTTAGTAAAAATATAACAGTAACTACAAACATGTTTTTGCCATGAGTATACGTAACATATCTCTAATATATAAAGGTAAGATATACTTTTTATGAATAATCTTTTTTCATTATATCATACTTGTTTTATTAATAACAGCTGGTAAACCAGAGACAGTGGTACTACGCAAAATCAATTGGTCAATTGATGATAGACACAAACAGGTCTATGACACGACCAACCTGGCTCTTTTAAAAAAAATAGTACATATACTGTACCTATAATCTTCCTACTTACTAATGTTATAATTATTACGAATGTTTGTGAAACCGCTGAACGGATTTGGATAAAATATTGCGCATGGATAGAACGAGTCCTGAAATATAGTCAACTTTTTATCCAGGTCATTTGCTCATGTGGGAAATATTTGAATTTTTAATCAGATTTTTAAAAATGGCGCTAAGTAGATCGCTGCAGTTATTTATGATTTTTTTGTAGCGGGAAATGCTTTTTCATGCGGGCGAAGCCTTCTTATGAATAAATAAAATAAAAGAAGAAAAAACAATTGTTTTTAAAAAACCAAGAAGTCATTCCAAATGCGCACTTACGAGTCCATAAATAAGAAGTTTGCATAATGCCTATGCATTTTAATGTCTAGGCCCTTTGGATCAATGAAATCTGCGTAAAGGTACTGACGTATTTTAAATTAAAAGTCAGTTACTTATGTGGCTGACTGTACAATTAAAGTCCAAAAATATTGTGTTACGACAAATGATGGACAAAGGATTTCAAGGGTTCAGAGAAAATGGAAATCCATTTAAGGTTTCTTAAGGATTTGTAATACTTAATAATAACAACCTTACATGGCTTTCAACTATAAAAACTATGTAGGTGAGAGCATAGATGAAAGTGTTGCAAAGGAAAATATTATGGCATTTGCAACGCTATCAACTTGTTACCGAAAAACACTTTGTAAACAGAGCACTATGTACCTCAACGTGTAAAAACAAATGAACTATGACTATGAATTTTAAACAGCTTGATAGATGACAAAAAATATGGGTCATACTAAATACATACCCAGTATTTAAATTAGAGATTATATTCATTTAACGAATATTGTTTATCCTGCAATCATAAATGCGAAGGATTTTTTTTTATGGACAAAAAAGTGTGCGTCAAGAAACGTAATTTTTATCGTGCATTTAGGTCCGGCTCTACTTAATTTAAAGGGAGATTATACTAGCTGATTGTCTATTTAAATAATAAATTGAGTTCCTTATGGTTTTGTGAGCAATTATTATTTTCACACAATTTCTCAAAAATGCGTTTGTAGATACAAATCAAAAACATGTTTGTATCTAATTGCCAATAAAAATGCGAATATTAATTACGTATATATCTAATAGATAAGTAAATTACAGTACCTTATTCGTGTATTTGATTCTGAACTTGTACATTTACGTTACCCTAAGGCGTATTATTATCCTTATTAGTAAAACAACCACAACAGAATGCGATTCCCCGGTTAGGTTTGTGCAAATATACTCGAATGTTCATTCTATACTGTCTTAAAATGAACCTTGAAGTTCTTTGTGGGTACATTTTTATTGCGATATGCGACTTATGGGGGCATAACGTTATAATTAAAATTGCATTTTTACCTAATAGTATTCTAGTAATAATCTTACTTCTTATTTTACTCTTACTAATATTATAAATGCGAAAGTTTGTGAAAATGTTTGGATGTTTGTTAGAAGTAAACGCAGAAACAACTAAACAGATTTTGATGAAGTTTGGCACACGGGTAAGTCATGTCCTGGATTAACACATAGGGTACTTTTATCCTGGTAATTTGATCCTATAGGAAATTATGGGTATTTCTAATCTGATTATTTAAGTAGATGGCGCTGGCGTCGTATTGTATTTTAGAGACATTTGTAGCGGTCTTTTCACGCGGGCGAAGACGCGAGCATCACCTAGTAGTAAATAAACAAAAGTCTTAATTTAGGCAAAGTATCTTCCCAAGAATCACGAAAACAATTCAGAACCCACAAAATGGAACCCATTATTTTATTCCCATTATTGCTTAATTAAGCAATTATTTATTCTAGAATGGAATTAACTTTCTTTTAAATATATCCCATGCACAATATAATTCATAATTTAAAAAACCATTTAACAGTGTATGGTTACAGAAGCTATAAAAATGAAACTTAATAAAATCATTGAGCGGAAAGATAGTTCGGATAAGGTAGCTGGTTAATTAGTATTGCCCGCGCAGTTCTGTGTTGGCGCCACTCCGATTTCATTATACGAATCAAAACTTCGTGAAAATACATTTAGCGGTATACTTGAAGCCTTAAATGCTCGCGGAGTAGACGCTCTTGTGTTGCTACTGAGTCGACGGGTGCAAAGTAAAAAGAGTTATCTGCCAAAGAGCTATTTTGCAGATAACTCTTTTTACTTTGCACCCGACGGAGTGTTCTGTAACATTTGAACCGTTCACCAATGAGAGCTATAATTTTTAAGCTAAGCCGATGTCATATGGGAAATGAAGGAATATCTTCCAAAATTAAAGAGTCTCTTAAGGTGTTTTTCCAGTAGCAACAGCTATTAGGTAGCTATTACCGCCTTATCTCAAAAATCCTTTAAATATATTATTTCAAATAATATTTCACTAATAATTTAAGTTGGTTTTAAGTTGAGTTAAAAGTGCATCAATAAGAATTCTCAAATGTTATCATAACGGGATACCTGCAGACATGTCCGCCTTAACGAGCGGTCGGAACTCTTTGCTTGTCAGTCGGAATGTTTAGAACATACGGAGTAAATGGCGAAATAATCGCAATGCATCTGGTCATAGTGCATACAAGTCAGTAACTAACATACGAATTTTCTTCCGACTTTATAAATAATTGTTACAACTGTACACTGGTCTTGTCTCGGTGTATTTGTACTGAGAAAAAGTTACGAGTTTTAGTATTTAAATCGAGAAGACACAATTGTTACGTTCTACGATTCTACACACCATTTTTTACATAGGAATATGGCTGAATTAGTGTCTGAAGTGTAGATCCACCTGTGCCTATACCTTTGCAGGTATAAGCTTGTCAATAACATGAAGTCATTTTTCTATGAAATTATTGCTAGGCGCCACTAGAACACCTGAACGAAGTCATTGGCTAAAGCTTGTATACATAATTAGTATAAATGCTATAATTTTCTCCTGTTCTTGATGACTTCTTGTCCTACATTTACGCCATCGCTATTAAGAAAATTATAATTTAAATCTCGGCTGTAATGAACCGTCATTTTCACAAATAAAAAGGAAGTCTGTTTAAATACAGGAAAACGGTAAAATACTATTAATAATCGGGCATATAAAACATACAGAAACAAACAGACTAGTGTGCACAAATGACTATACCTCGCCTTTTTATATGTAAAAATGAAACCATATTAATTTCAAGTTTTAGATGTACGTTACTAATTGTAGACTGCCTCGGTGGCGTAGTTGTATTGCGTACGCGTTACGAGTACAATTCGCGCGCTGAGGTCAGGCCCGAATCCTGGATCTGGACAAAAACATTGTGACTGGGTTTTTCCATCTTAAAAATTACTCAGTCGCAGCTCGGAGTCAGGAAGTTGGCGGTGTGATACCCCCGTGCCTCGGAAAGCACGTAAAGCCGTTGGTCCTGCGCCTGCTCTCTCTCCGGCCATGTCGGATTGCCGTCTCACCGGACTATGAGAGTAAAGGAATAGCGAGTGCACCCTGTGTATAGCGCACACACTTGTGCACTATAATATCTCCTGCGTATCTGGCTGATCTCTGTTGAGATTGGCCGCCGTGGCCGAAATCGGCTAGAAAGGGTATATATATACTAATTGTTTTCTTTATTGAAGCACTGTTTAAATGATACTGCAAGCCAAAGAGGAACATTACGTTTCGTGGCGCACGAGACGCATTAGTAAGCAGTTGCAACGTAACTTCTTGAATGTTTAAAATGTTTAGATATATTTTTCCGGATACGGCGATAGAGGCAAGCTCTCAGGTATTTTTAAATATAATACTTAAATAGGGTAGTTTCCTATGTTTGATTTTGTACATTATTTTATTAAGTAACAGAAATTAATACGAAAAATAAAATCTTCTGAGTAATCTACATCAAAATTGGTTGAAAAACAAAGTAATTATTCATATTTGAAATATTGTTGTGAGCTAACATGGGGGCGTGGTAGGGATATCGCGCTGTCTTTTTCTCACCCACGCAGCATTATGGCTGGCGACACTGACGTCACATTCTGCTGTTTCCGCTATCTGACAGATGCCCCTTCCACCAAACTTCAAAGCTTTATAACTCATTTATTATTGCTTGCATTTTGAAAAATCTTTTTCAGCTATATTTAGAATGTCTTAATTTTTTTAATAAATGTATTTAAAAAAAGTTGTCAACTACTATTAGCCACTTTTTTATTTAATGTCGTGGATAGCTGCGGTCTAAAATGATATTTCAAGTATTTTTTTAAATGTAATCAAAACTTTAGTGTAACCTATATCCTCGTAATAAAAGTAATTCATGGAGATAATTATTTACTTTTCGTAACAAAGGTGCAAAAGTATCCACAAAAAGTGACTTAACTACACTAGTTGACATATTCAAACACAAAAAGTATGTATCTTTTGAAACACTAGATGCATGGACAATAAATCGAAGAGTAAAGGGAAATTTATTTGCTCAGCGGTCCAATGCGCTCCCGCTGTCCTAGCAGATATCGGGTGTGTTAAACCGGGAGGCGACGACTATAAATACTCATTAACCCTTCGGTTACTATTGTTTGCCTTTCAATTATAAAAAAAAATATACACATTGCCATACGCTATAAAAGGTAAGTGGGATCGAAGGAATTAAATACTGCTGACACAATAATGTTAAGTCATATCAATTAAAATTAACTAAAAGTCGGATGATTGGACATGTAAAAATTTTCCACCTTCATATTTTACGGAGAAGCCCCGAAATAGACACAAAAAAATCTCGTATCATTCCATTTTCCGAATATTTTACATGAAAACCAATACAACCATAAAACGTAGAATACAATCCCTGTGTTGTTTAAAATAAAATCAAACAAAAGATCGAATTTAAAAAATGAAAACCATAACTTTCAATTCTGGTACGGCATCAATACCATCGGTGCAATGAGAATGAATGAATTTTGTGATATTGCCGCAGGCTATGTCCCTTTGACAAATCGTGAATTCCCGCTTTGTTTGCGACGAACTAAATAGAGCAATCATTTGATCGGTATTACAAAATGGACGGACAGGCAATAGACAACACACCGGGAATTCAATATTTGTTCAATTACTACATTCGAAATGCAGTTACAGTATACTGCAGAAATGTAAGGAATGCATACTAGGGGCCTTAGCCAAGATCCCTTTCTACAATAGAATACAGAAAAATGTATGATAATGACACATCCTACCGAAAAGTCTATCGCATGATAGGTTTGTACAGTCAGCCACAAAAGTAGCTGAACAAATTAAAAACTTCAAAACGCTTCTGCACGTTCACTCCAGTCGAAATATTCTTTTTTCTTTATCTAAAATTAAGTTAACCCTGTGAAGTTTATTTTAGTGAAGAAAAAACAATTGTTGATACTGACGTAAAAGTTTAGAAGCGATTTGAAATTTTGAATTTGCTCAATTACTTATGTGGCTGACTGTACATGATTTTCGGTACGCTCAGCTGTTGTTATACCTTATAGAATCAACTAGGAAACCTTAGGTTTTCATGAAAACATATATTTTGCCCATCTGCGTTGTGCTGGAAATAACTTATTTCGATACATTTTAATTAGCACAATGGCGTACTAACTCAAAGATCTTACGCAAAAAAACGTCCACAATATACGGACATTAACCTAAGACTTACAACAAAGTAACAACCAACCATCATTGATAAAAACGTTTTATACCTAAACACTAATTGGGACAGATAGTAAAAACAAATGTTTGAGAGTAACATGTAAAATTTCAAGCAACTAAACTGGTGCGAAACATACAATGTAAAGTAATCCAGCGGCCGGCGACGCAAGGGGAATAAACTGCACTCGTAAGCTCATGACTGCCGATACTTTAATGTTATGTCTGTACTCCGCGGCGGGAGATTACGAGATGAACAAAAACTATTAATGAAGTGCACTTATGCAGATTAGGATTTATGGCGAAGGATGTGTTACAATTTATTGGCACGTAAGGCTCAGTTTGAGTGATAGAGCGGTTATTAAAAAAAACATAATAGAGACATCATACAATAAACAAATAGCTCCCAAAAGTATTTATTGCAACCATTGCGATGCGTAAAATATTTTTTGAGCACATTGGTTTAATAAACTGGTTCGCAATATTGAAGGTTACCGGTATTCAAAACATGTTTTAATTAAATCGCCGCTTAAATCACCATTCACCAACAAAATGTTATTTCAAAATTTGTGTTTTTTTTATTGCATTGAATGACGAGACGAGCATGCCGCTCGCCTGATGGTAAGCGATACGACCACCCATAAACAGTAGCAACACCATCCAGCACCTTGAGTTACCAAGTTCTGTGTGGCATTCCACTGCGCTCGTCATACCGAGACACAAGACGTTAAGTCTCATTATGTCCAGTAGTTACACTGGCTACAATGTCCTTCAAACCGAAACACAACAATGCATGCACACTGCTGCTTGGCGGTAGAAATAGACATTGCGGTGGTACCCACCCAGACCTCTTACACATGAGAGACCTACCACCAGTTATTAAAAACATGTTCAACACTTCTAAAAAAGTAAATACGAGGCAGATATTTTAATCAACATATGTCGTAACGTTAAAGCACAAAGTAATATTATAACTCATAATACTACTTTATGCTTATAATTTATAAGCAATTTTTTAAGCTTCACCCAAATAACCTGCATTCGCACATCAGTTCTCCGTAATTGATATCGCTTGTGATGAAATGCGAGTAACCATTTATTTTAATAACATAAATAAAGTTTTTTATTTAATGTCGCAACAAACTTTCAGCCTCCCAGTCCGTATCAAAATGCAAGCGAGTGAAAGCTTTGAGGTAACGGTGGCAAGTTGGACCTTTGATTGCGGATAGCAAATGTTTGCCGGAGCTCACGAGAACCGCATCAATTATTCAAATAACTACGTACAGAGAGTGACTAGACGAGTAATTTTGCGAATATTACCCCTTGAGGGACACGATACGTAAGCTGCTTACAAGTTTCGCGCCAAATAACTTGGGGCAGCGCGGAGAATGGCTCTTGTGAGGTAAGTATGCAAGTCCGTCCGGCGGCTTACTTCTAGTTAAATGGCCTTCTAATCTCATAGACAACTGATTGTATTGTGTTTTTAGTTAACAAAACCAGGTATTGAAGGTTGAATTTGCATTTAGGTTAATATTTAAAATATACGTTATCACTACATAGTATAAAACAAATGTCGCTTCCCGCTGTCTGTCTATCTGTCCCTATGTGTGCTTAGATCTTTAAAACTACGCAACGGATTTTGATGCGGTTTTTTTTAATAGACAGAGTGATTCAAGAGGAAGGTTTATATGTACTTTTATCCCGGAAAAACTTATTAACGCGGGTGGAGCCGCGAGAAAAAGCTAGTTACTAATATATCAAAAAACGACGATTGTGCCACAAAACAATCATCATGTCAATAATAAATAAAAAATCATTAGCCCAAAAAATTCATCTCTTCCGTCAACTTATTTTAATAAAACGAGTAAAAAATATAGTATAACTAGCTGACCCCGCAAATGTTGTTTTGCCATCAGTTACCGACCGGGGTTAAAAGTTATTAAAAAATAGGGGTTGATCGTAGAAAGGTGAAAATTAAGGGTTGTATGTATTTATGAATGCTGTATCATACAAAAACAAAAAAAGGTCTAAAAAGTTAAAAAAAAATAAGGCTTGGACCACCCTTAACATTTAGGGGTATGAAAAATAGATGTTGACCGATTCTCAGACCTACCCGATATGCACACAAAATTTCATGAAAATCGGTCCAGCCGTTTCAGGGGAGTTGGCAACAAACACCGCGACACGGGAATTTTTATATATTAGATAAAATAAACACATCTTTACCTTAAAATCTCAAATTAAATATGGGAAAAATCCATCTGACTAAAGTCAGGCCGACTTTCAGCTTTGCCAAAAAGGGATGAAAGATTAAAGAGGTCACGAAGCTGACATAGTAGGATTAACTGAACGTTGCCGTGTCAGCAAATAAATGACGATTCTTTAAACAGATACGCCATTCAATGGAAAAGGTAACGTATATATTGGATATTATATCGAACAAAAAGTATTCGCTTTCAATATAAATTTCCGATTTTGTTTGTACAAATAGGATAGTTGAGAGTAGGGCTTGTTATTCACATAACCTGCTAGGATTTAACCTCTTTTTCGTTTTCGTAGGAAAAGTGCGATTACCACTTTCGCCAATACTCCGGGGCGACTGATCGGTTATGTTGGTTCACCATTCTTATGAGCCGCCTTGAGCTACCCGGAAGATGGAAAGCATAAGGCACTTGTTCACTGACTATGATATTCAACTCTGATTTTGGCAAATGAGATAAAACTTAAATACTTACATTACCGATCTACTGGTGGTAGGTCTCTCATATGTAAGAGTCCGTCTGGGTGGGTACCACCGCAATGTCTATTTCTACCGCCAAGCAGCAGGATGCATGCAATGTTGTGTTTCGGTTTGTAGGATATTGTAGCCAGTGTAACTACTCTACATAATAAGACTTAACATCTTATGTCTCAGGATGACGAGCGCAGTGGAATGCCACACAGTACTTTGTAACTCAAGGTGCTGGATGGTGTTGCTACTGTTTAAGGGTGGTCGTATCGCTTATCATCAGGCGAACGGCTTGCACGTCTCGTCAGTCAATGCAATAAAAAAAATGACCATTCTTTTGTTTTAGGGATTCTTTTTTGTTATGCTTGATGGCTAAGATCATAAACAAGAGTTTATTCCATATTTTTTTATGCGTGTCGATGGATGGATCGATGAAGATTCCCATTTTGGAATTGTTGGAGATAAAAGACTGTTCTATTGCCAAGGATAATGCTAGGCAGTTTGACCGTTAAATCAATTACCCAAAGTTTATACTGCGTTAAATAGGTATTCCAAATAAATCGATACTTAGTAAATCCACTTATTTTTCCATCTAATATTGTTTCGATTTTATAATTTACGTTAGTGCTTTCCATAGTACTCATATAATAAGGAGGTCTAAACTAAGTTGCATTTGATTGATCGACCGCCTTAAGAATACTTGAGACCGGCCATTTATAAAATGATCACCCATTTTGCAATTTTATTTTACCTGCTCTCTTAGAAAATATTAAGTTACTTTTACATTTTATTTCTTGGGAAATGGGAAGTCTTTGTCTCGTTAAATACTCTTGAAGTTGTATTTGATTCGAATTTCCTAGCCAAGTGAAGCCAAATATTAGTCATTCAAACCCATAGAAAATTAATGAAATTAGATATTTAAGTAGGTTTAAATAAAAAGCATTTTTAATGGAAATTTTCTTTTCTTTTTTTCCTACGAAGAGAAGCAGAAAACGTAGAATTAAAAAAAACACATCTTTATTTTGATTTATATTAAATGAACTCTTCCAGTGTAAATAAGCTTCCGACAATCCCCGTGAAAATAGGCTTAGTCGGCCACGAACACGTCAATAAATCTGACACTTGTCAACAGCAAAAACGCTTACATTTTCCCCGTTTTTTATTTTAATGGTGAAAAAAACCACAAAAGAATTACCATATAATATTAACCGCATAAAATTTGTAAATAGGAAAACAGTTTTATTGAGCTGTTTACACAATAAATGTATTATTAAGTATAGGAAATATTTGCCACCAGATATTATATTACTTGACTAATTAAAATAAAACCTTAACCATTTTCAAATTTCGTGTTAAATGTATCGGCATCTGTCATATAATCGATAATTATTTACCAGTACTATCTATGCATAACAAAATGAAGCCATCAATATCAAAATAAAGCTAAACCAGACGCTCTGACGCGTATTGTTCAACACAAAATCCACAATATAAACGCAGCATTCATTTACTATTGGCGCCTACAATTTGCTATCGCGCTATTATACTTGGAATCCTTAATTAATACCCTCAGCGTTCGTTTAATATTAGATCATTAAAACCGCAATGTTCTAAAACTTACCTGCTTTTCGAAACTCGAAGTTGTATAAACAAAGAGAAGTTTATGCTTGAACTTTGAACCGTACCTATGTCAGGTTTACAAGTTACAACTTCCGATTCTAATTAAAAATTTAACAAAGCGGATAATGGCGGTTGCTCTTTACTTAAATTATTAATACAATTTTGTATTGAAAACACCCCGGCGATGGTAAGGTAAATTTGACAACAAAGGCCCAGTTGACATTTCATGTTTCTAGGAAAATGCTTACACAACACTTTTTTAACCGTTCTATATTTTCGTTGAAAGCCTCGTTGAATGTAATTGTTTTAAATTGACTCGGGGTAAGTGATTCAAGCAATAATAATGACTTGTTTGGTCCATCTATCATTCCTTACTCTTAAAAAGTTGTGCAGGGTCCCAGAGATATTCTTGAGTAATTGTGGTCAACAATTTGGAGGCCTATGAAGTATTAATATTTATTATAATTTTTTAGGATGTTATGTATGCTGTAAATTTAGAGATTTAATCAAAGCGCATTTGAAACATTACGTTTTCGTTACATAGAACCTGTAAAAAAAAAGTTCGAAAAATTAAAACTGTTTTAACATAAGTTCAAGATGTTGAAAACTTCACTTTGTATACCATAACTAGATACACAAAGACAACAAACTAACAATATTAAGTGGTTTGCTGCAGCTCTACAGAGCAGAACTATGTTACGGTCCGTGATGTCGTTTGCAGTGTACTTAGTCGACTTGCAACTTGGCTGATGAACTTTTTAAATACAGTGCAAATTAAAGTATCGGTCCACGTCGGAAGTATGAGTAACTACTATTTTTCGTATACATTAAATAAAAAATTAAAGTATTGACGTTTAACATACATCCCTATTATTAATATATCATGACGAATATCATAGGCTACTTTTTATCCCGGGAAAATATAAAGCGAGACTTTTATCCCGGAAAAACTTATTACGTGAGTGGAGCCGCAAGCAAAAGTCTAGTATATCATAAAAATAGTAAGGTGAATACAGAGATTTGTTAAAATTTCGAAAAGAATGATCAATTCGCGTTAGATTTTTTTTTATTATGAGGTCATTGCTTGAATTAGTTATCCTTGACAATTATCATAACTAATAGGCAAAAATTAGGTTGGGTGAGTACCCTGCAAGTGACATACGTGTATATTTATCGTTTCCCTAAATCTATTTGTATTGTGATTTAGGTATTTGACAGTCCCTTTTTGGGGTAAAAATCATATTGAATTCTCATTTATAATTTTGCGTGATTGGATAAAATACCATAAATACATCCCCGCAACATTTTAGACAATATTATTTAGAACAGAGTAGAGGTTTTTACCTTATTTCTGCTTTCTAGACGGCAAGCATTTTCCACTAAATAATACAGCATGGAAAGTCGTCGCATTTAAGCGAATAGTGTATACGCCAGCAAGACGTAAAGTATATAATTTACAGTTAGATATAAAATAAAAGTACAAGCGTATGACTTGACATTTCTCTCTCAGTCAAGAAGTCTTTAAAACAACTGCAGTAAAAGGACCATCATTTCACTGAGATTTCACTTTACGACTGAGAATTGACTACGAATTCTATGAAGATTCCTCATACGGAGGATTCAGTTCAGGATTCAGTTGGTTTTATTGTGTGAATTCATGCGATAATGATAGGATTTTTTTTTCTATATTTGATTGATTATGTTTTTCTTTGTGACCCATAATAAATTAAAAATTATTTAAACAAGCCTTTCTCAATTTGAATTGTTGAAAAATAATTAATTCAAATATTTCATTTTAAAAATGCCTAGAAAAAAAATCCAATGAATATTTTAATAAAAGCATAAATTATAATTCTGTTTTCATGTAATAGTTGTAATATATTCATGAATAGTTATGACAAGTTCGATCATGGTTAAGTCAAATATTTATCTGATTAAGTGATGTTGGAACTCAATTGGATCGAAACTAGAGTATTACATAGTGATACAATCATAGTTCATACATTATTTAACAATATTCAGCTTGGATGTCGATCAAGTCAATATTGTTGACCGACGCGTAGTTATTAATGGATTCAATCATTAATGCAATGCTGAGGTCTCGGGTTCGGTCCCCGGGTCGGGCAAAGTGATATTGGGTTTTTCTTCTCAGTATCAGCCCGGAGTCTGGAATTTGTGCCCGATATGGCGATAGGCTTGCCCCCTGGCACATCACGGGATGGGATACACACGGCGAAAAGTGGGTGCACTAGTTGCACCTCTGCCTGCCCCTTCGGCAAAAACGGGCGTGAGTGAGTGTGTGTGTCAATTATTAAGTAGTCAAATCTCTTTACAGACAAAATTCCATAAATATGAACCCGTTATATTACAAATTCTATTTATAGATTGGTAAACCGTCATACACTACACATACGCGGCTTGTCTATTGTGTATATTTACATTTAAAATAGCAACAGATTATCTTGTAATACGGTTTTTAATTGGTATTTTTATTCCAATGAACATCAGTAAATTAATAAATTTACGTAATTTTTGCTGACCTGGAAATAAGTAGATTAATATTTAATAGAAAGCGATTATTAACAAACAAAACAGCGGCGGCGATAGCCTAGTTGGGAGTGGAACGGACTGCCGAGACGAATGTCCGCAGGTTCAAAATCCAAGGGCACACACCTCTGACTTTTCTAAAAAGTTGTGTGTATATTCTTTGTAATTATCGCTCGCTTTAACGGTGAAGGAAAACATCGTGAGGAAACCTGCATACCTGAGAAGTTCTCTGAATTTCGAAGGTATGTGAGGTCTGCCAACCCTCACTAGGCCAGCGTGGTGGACTAAGGCCTAAAAACCCTCTCTGTTGTAGAGGAGGCCCGTGCTCAGCAGTGGGCAGTATATAAAACAAGGCTGGTATGGTATGGTAAACAAAACAGAAACGACAGATAAAAAAAACAATTACAGGTGCTATCGGAAGTTCTTATGAGAGTCTATTCTAGGTAAAAGAATAATAATAAGAGATATTAACAGTAAATTCACGATATTGATTTTAATGGATTATGATAAACTTCGTCCCTCATTAAAAGAGACTTAATATGGCGAGGTGACGTGGGTTTGATACATTAGTGCCTATCCCTGAAAAGAGCGTGATGCTTTGTAATTAGCGGTTTGCAATATAATTTATTTAAATATAGAATACAATTTTATTTCCCAACGAGATGGAAGTAAAAAAGTAAAATTTTCGTTTGTATTTTGATTAAGGTTAACAAGCAGATTACATTAAAGAATATAAGCAAATTCAAAAAAATCTACGGCCCACGCGTTGAATTAACTTCGATCTAACCACGTTAACACGGGACAGCAAACAAATAATCCTATTACGGTTTACAAATCAAATTATCGTGCAAAATTGTTTTCAAAGCTTCTTTTTGTCGCGTCACGAATGAGTGCCACGTGTATGTTGTGTAAAAATATTATATCGTACATAGGGCTGAAAGAAATAAGTTTTGTTATTAGGACATAATCCTTGTTTTGTGTGGGGTAGAGCTGAATCTGTTAGTTTTTTTGTGGTATGTTTGATATTTTAGTAGAAGAAGTTACAATATATTGTGCGTTAAAAAAGTAACTTATTATTATCAGTCTAGTTACTTATTTGGTTTAGGAGGGTTTAAAATGAAATCTGTAACCTCAAAACTATTACCGGAAATTTAAAAAAATATTAAATAAGTTTTGTATGTAATTTAAATCATCATTAAAATATCTTACGTACTTTATAAATAACAATAAAACAAAATATTTTATAACCCAGTATGGCAAATTATAATTAAGGTGTGAAAGGATACGAAAAGAATTGCATATAAAAAAAGTGATTGTTACATATAGTTTATTCAGTGCGATAATACTTTCACATACAAAACCGTATTAAGACGGAAATAAAAAATTCTAATAATCCAGCTGGTTCATTTTAAGTCAATGGGGCATGTCACCAGATCGGTTGGAATCAATCCCGCACCGGACACTTACGACTTTATGGTTCGCCGACTGCGTCGCGTCGATACGTCTCCTTAGAATTAAATTAGGGATGAAACCGAGAGACAGCCTTGCAGGATAAATTACACGCTTACCTAACCTATTCGAGATCGGAATGGTGGAATTTTATTTTGATTTTATAAGGCTTGTGTGCGCTATGCTTTGGTTGTGGTCCAGGGTTTTTTTATTTTATAAATATGTTTTATAGGTAAATCTATGCTCTACTGTGTTTAAAGTGGAAGATGTTCGTTTGAACGCGTCAATCTCTATGAATGTGAAGTAAAAGACGTGTTACTCCTGTCATAGGGGCCTACGTAAGAGTGGCGCGTTCGGGAAACAACCTGTGTACAACCGTTTACCAAACAGGCCAGCATGATTGTGTCCAATGGCAAAAGATAATTATCTCGCGTTAGTGACACTCCATCTGGACCTCACTCCTCTTTCCATCATCAATCAATCAATTAATCATTTATTCACTTGTTGAAATATTAATACTTATGCTAAGTGCTCTATGATCAGCTTCATATTGGCATACAAGCGTGACTTTAAATCTATACTAATATTATAAAGAGGAAACATTTGTAAGTCAGTATGTTTGTAACGAATAAACTCAAAAACTACAGAACGGATTTCGATGAAATTTGGCACACGGGTAGATTATGTCCTGGATTAACACATAGGCTACTTTTTATCCCGGGAAAATATTTTTATCCCGGATAAACTTTTTCACGCGGGCAAAGCCGCGAGCAGAAGTCTTATTTTATAAACATCATTACACCGAGTAAGGTACCAAGCATAAACATACTACTCATAAGCGGCAAAAACAAGAAGGCAGCAATATCACTCTTAATCACCTAAAGCAACCCTCAATATTCCTGACACGATTTACTACTTGTTACACGAATTATAAACAAAGGATCAATAAGAGGTTAGTCTTGATAAACAAAAGAGCAGCAACTCCGAAAGGCAAATTAATTAAAAGCGCCGGGCGTTGGCAAGGTGCATGTTATTTCGCTAAAAAGGTACAGCGTTGTCTCTCACATACGTATTAGGTAGCTGAGTATAATTTTAATTAAAATATTGAACTTAAATTATACAAAGGTATTTTCTTTTAGATTACGGGGAACGGATCTTTGAAGCTCGCTCGTGTTTATTTAATTAGCTGTGGATCATACTTTTGGTGCGGTTTTTACTAAGGATCTATAAGATTATATTGTATTCCGAAGAAAGCCAATATTAAAGCGCCGTTGTATAACACATTTTATTATACGTAAATATAGTAATTTTGTATAGCTTTTGTTCGCAGCTCAGCCCGTAGGGAAGTCCTTCCCTGGAAAACATATGCCTATAAACATTTCAGTTATAAAAAATAGGTGACATAGCTTCATAATTTGATGTGTCTCTGAGCAAAACTTCAAGTAAATAATTTTAAGGTTTCACTAATAACATACAAACTTGCACGTTAATTATTTAATAGACTAATCTCGATACCATTTTGAAGGCAAATAAATCGCACCTTTAGGAAGAAAACGACGCAATTCAAAAAAAAATTGGTTTATCGCTATAAAATGACTTACGTAGAGATAAATTGGGTTTAGGGCCATAAACGCGGGATTTTGTATCTAATTAAGTAGTCTAAAAAAATTAACAGAATACTAAAAACATGTATATCCGTGATATGAAATTATACGCATTTGCGTGTATATATATATATATATATATATATATATATTTATGCATGCAATTGTTTGTATTTTCTAATGCCACATCATAAAAAAATTAAATAAAAAATTCTTTCCGTAATTTTTTTTTTTGGCGTGGGCCACCCTTATCACTTAGGGGGATGAAAAATAGATAACAACCTATTCTCAGACCTACCAAGTGTGAATGTGAAATTTCATCAAAATCGGTTCAGCCGTTTCGGAGGAGTATGGTAACAAACACTGTGACAAGATTTTTATATGGTTTTTTGCATGGTTATTTATCAGTACTTCATTATTCAGTAACAAACATTTATGTAAATAACCCGGTAAACAACCTTAGGATTAGAATTACCCAAGATATTCCTAATAAACAAACTAACGACACAACCATGAACCGATTTCAGCTTTTGATAATACGAATCAATTAATTAAATAGATGGAATGGTCGTGAAACTACTATTGTAAGCAGACAATCCGCTCAGAAGGTATTATTGTAAATTGCTCGGCAAATATCACGATCAAATGCCTACAGTTATTAGACAATAACAGACCCAAACATGTAATTGAGAAGCTTTTTATTGCGGAAGTTATGCTTTGAGTCTCCAAAACCACGTCTCATAACGATCCTTGTTGATGAGTATTATTACGTTATACTTACATGTATTAGACGCGATAATCTATACTATAATAAAGCAGTAGAACTGAATGTGTCTGTGCATTGAAAGAAATGTGATAGAAAAACAGGTGACGAAAGAATAGTAATGGAACACAAACCAGCGATTTTTATAATTATTTTCTGTCTGACTGTTTGTTTGTTTCTGCAGATCTCGGAAATGACTGAACGGATTTCGATGAAATTTGGTATGGAGATAAGTTTAGATCCTGGAATTACTCAGGTTGGACTTGTTATGCCGAGAAAATATAAAGTGGAAGTTTTTTCCCGGAAAAGCTTTTTCACGCGGGCGGAGCCGCGAACAATAACTAGTATAAGATAAGAATATTTTTAGATAACATTTTTATAGACATCATCTATATGTACTTTCTTGAATGTATTTTCAAGCTTTATAGAAGGTTTTTCTCTAGGTAAAACCCACCGCATCTCCATACCAAATTTCATCGAAATCAGTTCAGTAGTTACAGATATTACTTCCTACAAACAAACTTAGAAACTTGACCCCTTTATAATATTCGTGTAGATTTCTCCCGAAAGCTGATAGATTATGTTAATCCAACACCAGTTAACATTTCTATTACCCTAAATACAAAATAATTAAAATTTCACGAAAGCTTATACGGACCATAATTCTTCCAACAGCGTATAACGACATTGAATCAATAATCCGGGGTTTTATACAAAGGTTGATTTAGTTTTCGTTATCCTCTTATAATTTTTGGTACATCTAAATTTTATCTATACCTTATATTCCACAAGAAAAATATATTTTTTATCACACAACGTCAGCTCAAGCCTTAGTCCCCGAAGACGTAAGCTGAGACTCTTTTCGTATATCCATTCTTCACATTTCCATCTCATGACGAGATACGAGACTTATAGCAACTTACACCAATCGAAATACACAATATTTTAGTTGCCACACTTAGGAATCAAATCCGGTAAATCCTGGTTCTCTGTATAACACGGGAAATAGCCCAATGGAGCGGTATTCAACAACTAACAAATGTAGAGACACGGGCGTCAAATAATTGTAATAACACAAATTAATACTTGGTTTAACTTATGTTTTGACTTTCTGTCAAGTGTGGCACATTTATTTATGCGTTAGGAAATGGAAGCGCACTACAGGGTTTCTTGGGGCTGGACTAGTAGGCTCGGCAGATACCGGAAAACTATAATAAATAGTTTCACAGAAAATACATGGAAGGTTCTTTAGAAAATGATTTAATAGTTGTTAATTTTTTTAATTGTGAAATTTTTACATGTAGGTTTTGCCTTTAAACCTAAAGGCCTAAACCCTCTTCGTCGTAGAGGAGGCCCGTGCTCAGCAGTGGGTAGTATATAATACAGGGCTGGTATGGTACCAATTAAATAGTAATTTCCAAACGACATTTGCAGATGTGCGTTGTTGAATAGGAAACTTAAAAATGTTGTCATTTCATTTCATGCAAGAATAAACGCTAAATTAATTTGCCACAAACTCTAGTTTCCAATATTCACAGTTAGTTACCATGCTAAATAATAATGAGATGCACAGCAATTGAACCAAACATGACTGCATAAAACTAATAGCAAATCATACACAATACAAACCGATTTCAGTTACAAGTTATAAACGTTTTTAACATGCGAAATCAAATATTGCCGCTGTTGAAATAATTCGTTTGATAAAATTAATTACAACACATTAATTAACGGTAGAATACACTTGAATACTGCAATAATTGGTTTTTATTGCATAAAATCGGTCCAGTTGTTTAATTGCGGTAAAGCTTAAAACCGTCGCACGCTCTCGGCACAAAACGCGAATGACGTTTATTTACCCTATCCATAAAAAGTCGATAAAGCGGAAAACTATCGAAAATAACAGTTTTAATTAAATTCATTCAGTAGCGGGTTCGTGTTCGCAGAATGTTCATTTGTTTGAGCTGTTGCGAATGAAGCAGCGACGATGAGCGAATTCCACACAGCGAATAAAACGTGTGGGCCTAGTGTTTCGCATTCACTTACCGAACACAATAGAACATGCGATAGATACCTACTGGGTGCTTTGTGCAGGTACAACGTGATGCGGACTTCGGGCAAACCCTGCTATTATTATTTTTATTATTGCATTGAATGACGAGACGAGCATGCCGTTCGCCTGATGGTAAGCGATACGACGACCCATAAACAGTAGCAACACCATCCAGCACCTTGACTTGCAAAGTACTGAGTGGCATTCCACTGCGCTCGTCATCCTGAGACATAAGATGTTAAGTCTCATTATGTCCAGTAGTTATACTGGCTACAATGTCCTTCAAACCGAAACACAACAGTGCATGCACACTGTTGCTTGGCTGTAGAAATAGAATTGTAGGTTTTATCTATGTTTCGTACACGTAAATCTTTATATTACTACCCATATATCTCCATAAGAACTAGATTAAACTTGTTATTTTATTAAATAGTAAAAACACAAATTCATAAAATTAGTTTGAGCCGCTTGACTTGTGCGATCAATAATCAAGATAGAGTCGATTGCGTTAACAAATAATAACATAGAAACACCCAAGCGGAATTTCTAATATCTATATTAATATCCTAAAAGATCAATCCTAACATTGAGAAAGACCACACCGAAAGTTTATTCCAAACATATTATTTAATTTGTTGTAAATAGAATCGGACAAAGCCCGTTTACACTGAAGTAAAAGGCACAGCAACAGAACAGAAAGGACGGAATACAGAGTTACGAATTTTATTACGGCAGAGTACTAAACGTTATATTATAAATACAAAGCCGGTACACCCTATCGCGTTCGCTTACACATATTTAAATTTAATTAACTTTCAAGCGCACATCTCCTTTGTGCTCCAGGGGCTAAGAAAGGGTATGTTTGCCAGGCAAATGACTGCACCTAGAGGCTGCCCGCTGAGGGCTTTCTACCGCATATTAAAATATGCTTTTTACTCTATTTATCACAGACACTCCGCGTTCTATACTGTGAATAGCGATATTATAGTAATATTTCGTTATATAGATATATAATTATCTACAACATTTCAAAATTAAATTTTATTACTTTACAAGTGAAGGTAACACGGAATAATTACTAAGGAAATTCTGCTTAATATAGGTATCCTCTAATGAGATTGTATTGTAATATATTTTCCCATGTTTATTTATTTTTATTGACATCTCAAGATTGCGTTTTAATTGTAGGATGTTAATTACTACATTTTAATGAAATACCAGGTAAAATAAGACATTTATTGACAAAGCGTTACTTGACTCAATATTTTATTATAGCGTTCATGAAGATTAAAGATACAAAGTAATAAAAGTATAATTAACGAACTTCGTAATTAAGTTCCTAATTCTATCAACATACTTCTAAAGAAATTATCAGTGACACGATTCTTCAAATAAATAAATAAACATTCGAAGTAAAATAAGCATTTTCAAATACGCGTAATGACTAAGTAGGAACAAAGCTCGGACTACGAAAGACTCATTGAACACCAATTACCTTGGAGGCCTCCGAAAAGTCTTTAATTAAATCCTTCTCCGATGACGTCATAATTATAGAGTAAATTGGATTGAGACACCCTCTTGTTTTGTTAATTGTAAGTGGAAAATTCTCATCTAAATTAAATCAATTTTGTATTACATTAAATTTATATTATTTGCTCGGCGTCCATCTGCGTCTGCCGAATTGTTTATTAAGATGCTTCAGATTTCTATATTATGCTGCATAATTTAGGAATTTCTGTTTTAGGTGAATCTTGGGCTTATATGACTATTGTATTGTAGGTACTTTAGAATTCTATAACATTACGTCCATTCGCGACTCCGCTTGCGTAAGGTATTTTACGACAGTAAATGTAGTCCATAACTCTATAATTCTTTTTGGCAGTGAAACTTTCGTCAAAACCAGTTCATACGCGGCAAAGATTAACCTGTATGTAAAAATAACATATTAATGAAATCGAAATAGTTCCTTATTGTCTGACAGTAATAAGAAACCACAAGAAACATTGTAAAATAAACTATTCTGCTGATAAACATAAGCGATAGAAATAATAGTAGTTACCTTACACTTACTTCCCAAAACCATGTAATTAATTAAATTTACTCTTCTGTAATAAAACCTTTTGTAATTTCAGTGTAACAGATAAAATGTGTATATGGTATTTTTGTATATTATATGTTCACTACAGATACACACACTATACCTAATGTACGCAAATGAATGGGTAGAAGTAGGAATTCTTAAATTAGAACAACATACAGAGTGTGAACTCAAAAAAAAATGTTTTACTTCGGTTGCAAGTAAGAATGATTTATTGTGGCCCAGGCCCACTATCTCAAAGAACCAACAAATGAACAACCATACATATATGAACAACAACAAACAATCAAACAAAATCTTCCTACAAAACTACACTGGTGGTAGGTCTCTCATTATGTAAGAGGCCGTCTGGGTAGGTACCACCGCAATGTCTATTTCTACCGCCAAGCAACAGTGTGCATGCACTGTTGTGTTTCGGTTTGAAGGACATTGTAGCCAGTATAACTACCGGACATAATGAGACTTAACATCTTATGTCTCAGGATGACGAGCGCAGTGGAATGCCACACAGTACTTTGTAAGTCAAGATGCTGGATGGTGTTGCTTCTGTTTAAGGGTGGTCGTATCGCTTACCATCAGACGAACGGCATGCTCGTCTCGTCATTCAATGCAATAAAAAAAAAAACTTAATAATAACAACATTTAAAACCTGAATAACATTCAGTTTCTCGTTTTAAAGAACAGATGTTTAAAGACGGAAATGTAATAGGAAATAAAAAGTACGAACATTTTAGCTTATTTACGTGTACCTTGCTTTCTTGCAATAACAAAGAGCCTTAGGAAATTCAATTCAGCGGAATAACATTTTTCCAAGATACGTAAGTTTATAGAAATACGCGTAATGTATGGCGCGGATATTTCTTAAGAATGCAGTTGATGCGACACGAACTAAGGAGATTCGGAACACAATGGAATTTCTGTTAGCAAACTAAAGTATTATGTTATATAAAATATTCCGCTGATCCTGCCATGTCTTATGTTATTTCTTATTATAATAGCTACTCTGTATTATATACTGTCTCAATACTGAGCACGGGCTTCCTATACTACTATTTTTACATACTAGCTTTTCGTCGCGACTGTACCTGCGTGAACGTTTCTTGGAATAACTAACAAAAAAATTAAGGAACACAATACTTAATATAAATCAAAACAGCCTAACACAATATCAAAATCAATTTTGGTTTAAATGTTTCCTAAGTTACGTACAATTTCCGTGTTCCTTAACCACTTGTACATAAATAAACAAATTATGTAACTTTCTTTCTCACCCAATCAATATAAACCGAAGTTTATTATTACACAGTAACGCATCAACACAATCCGCAGATACGCCGGAAGCGAACGTAAATTAAAATCAAACCTTACCTCAAATCTGAAACTGACAGAGGAATTAATTAACCGTACAATTTGTTTAACAAAGGTATTACAGTTACCACCGCAATGTCCGCATTAGGTCCATTTGGCTAAAGCCGTCCGATAGACGATAATTGGTAACATAATCCAGGGTATCTACAAATAGGCCAAGTTTAATTTGTGGCTAGTTGGTAGTTTGCAAAGACATTAAACAGTATATTTATAGACCGGACATCAGGACCAAATTTTTCGTCCGAAAGTTATTACAAATTGGTAATAAGTCGCTGTCTTATCTGACATGTTCGTGTAGACGTCTCGGTATGCTTAACATTTGTAAAGATAACAATATTTTGGAAGGAAATATGCCAATATATGCATTACGACCATGTCAAAGTATGTTCTAATGAATTTTACATGGGTATTTTGATATTTCACGGTAGATTGAGTTACTGACGAAAAGGCTCAAAATTTTTGTATTACAATTTTTCCAATGTCCGCTCTATATTAATCTTAGAACTCTTTGGTAGCTTGTATTATAACTACTTATAATATACACAGTGTACCTATGGACCAGCTACTAAATTTAAATTACTGCGAACCGATATCTTATAACCTATACGATTATGTTATCGAAGCGTAGTTTGGAATATCCTGGGAAGCGAACACTTTAGTACTAATACTAAGCATTTAGAGCGTTTAGTTTGAATTCGCGTTTGATTTTCGACATTCCAAGTTCTAACGTTTACGTGATAATATGAAGTTTTGGCTGCAATTTGTTAAGAATGAATACCTATTAGGAAACATATTATTATCGTCAAACTTTCAGGAAATAACATAATTGGTTATTTATGTGAATCAGATCATAGATTATAATAAAAAGAAAACAAAAAATAGGATCTTAATTAAATTACAAATAAAGCCAGTGCAAATACTCATTCTTATTTTTTTTTGTCCCATGATGAGGTAAGTGTTAATACATTTCTTATATAATCTTTTGTATAACAAAACGTATAATAAATTATTTAATTGAGCCGCTACAAGGCTGTCATCAGTTTCACAGTTCAACTACGCTATCACTAGCCTAAGGAAGCAACTATGAGTTTTATGATTTATTTTGCAATCAAATTATTTATTAAAAATTCTATCGATGTACCGACTGTAAGAAACTGAATATAAATCTTACAAATTAAAAATAACATTCAATCTTTATAACCCGAAAACGTATAATATAAATTTAATTCCGTCCCTAAATCGAAAAGTGTAAACACGTCTCCGAAGCCACTTTACCTAGACAAAATCACTCTCATTTTCATATAAAATTCAAGCCGTTATAAACGTTGACAGTGTTAGCTACCTACATTATCATCTGGTGTGTTTATTTTTAACGTATACCTAAAAAAACACGTACACGCTGATAACAGAGAAGCCGAGCATTACCTGTGAATATTCATTTCAGCCGGACACGTAAAACAATTTGCCAGTCAAATGAGTTTTCTAAAAAACGGCTTTAATTTCATATAAAATTCAAGCCGTTATAAACGTTGACAGTGTTAGCTACCTACATTATCATCTGGTGTGTTTATTTTTAACGTATACCTAAAAAAACACGTACACGCTGATAACAGAGAAGCCGAGCATTACCTGTGAATATTCATTTCAGCCGGACACGTAAAACAATTTGCCAGTCAAATGAGTTTTCTAAAAAACGGCTTTAATTTCATATAAAATTCAAGCCGTTATAAACGTTGACAGTGTTAGCTACCTACATTATCATCTGGTGTGTTTATTTTTAACGTATACCTAAAAAAACACGTACACGCTGATAACAGAGAAGCCGAGCATTACCTGTGAATATTCATTTCAGCCGGACACGTAAAACAATTTGCCAGTCAAATGAGTTTTCTAAAAAGCCGATTAAGCGGAAACTAAAATTGGTTAATTATTTATCGAACACGGGCATATCAACGACATAGATATATTGTGGCCAGTGCTTCAACGTGGCGTCAGCAAATTATAATCCGTTTGTTTAAAATTGATTTAGAAATATATTCCATAAATTAATATCGACGCTGAATTGAATTAGGTTATTGAAAATTGCACTACATACGAAAACCTCGCCCAAATAAAATATTATTTATTATTTTGTGGGAATCTAATTCTTCTTTTTGTTCTGCTTACACTCAACTTTCTAGAGCAAGTCAATCATAAAACTATACTCAATTGTTGTTAAATGCTATCTTATCTAGTATAAGTGCGTATCGTACAACAAGCCGATCTAATACACATTCCGAATCTATGTAAAGCTTTTCACAAACCACTTTTCATTCATCCAAACTATTTTCGGTAAACATTAAACGAACTGAATAAATGGAAAATAACGTTGGAATACTACTTTAATAAAATGGAAATGTTTATAGGACACGCATTTAACCTGTACGTAGGATATGTTTAAAAATCCCTGACTACGACAAAGTATCTCGCTGGGTTTAAACCAATTTTTCTTGCATATCCACGCTGTAAAAAAAATTGTTGGGAAAATCCCTACACCGTTAAAAATTAATAGCACATTATTCGCTTCGAATGGTCATCTATAAGAATGGTTTTAATTGGAATACTTCACTTACCAACCGTGTTATTAAATTGAACGTACCTGAAACAAAAATATGCATATTTTCATTTTGAGATAAAATATGGCAGAGCTTTTGTTAATGTTTATTGTTTGACACATTGACAACCACACTGTTAAGGGCTTTCAACCTTTATTAAAATACCTTCTGTTATACTTCTATAATCTATGTTTTCAACTCTTTACTGTCATCATGTTCAGCGTTATTCACGGCCTTCTGTTGTTTCTTAGGAGCGCCAATCATGGGCGCCTTGGTGAAAGCTTCCATGACAGCGTTTCTATTAAGCGTATATGTAGAGCTTACAAGATAATTTTTATACCGGAACAGCATCGTCAGGGCGGTATGTGCAATTCGTTGATGTCAACAAGCACACGCATACTGCCATCATTCTTAGTTTATCCCATACCTAGGCCCGTAGCCAAAATGCTTTTCTACAAGTATTAACGCTATTAGAAAAAATATATATATAGGAATGACGTATCCCTGCTATGAGTCTGTCGCTTGGATACGTCACTAACATATATTTTTTTGTTTTCTAATAGTATCAATGCCTGTAGAAAGGTGTCTTGGCTACAGCCCTTAAGATCTTCTCGAATACGTGTATTCGATTTGTATGCTCGTTAAGGTCAACTAGCGACGCATGTCTCCAAGACCTGTACTGGCGCAAAAAATCTAATTTGTTACCGAAACGACGCCCCTTGAGTAAATAGTGATTTGTTTCTTAATAATATAAAAAATAATAGAATTATAATAAAAAAACATACCTGATATAAACCTCTGCATTATTAAACAAAGCACGTCATAATATACATTTAAATATTTTCAGAATTGTATGTAAGCGTGAAAGGATTATCAGTACCTACAGCACACATGTTACATAGGAAGGTATTTAAAGTATTAAGTGGTGGTTAAACACATACAACAGTGAGTACAAAATACATTGTAATATTATTTTATCATACCTGTGATGGATTAATGTTCAAATTATATTATAATTAGTAAATACAATTATGGTTCTAGACTCACGCGCTTGTATGAGCTAAAGCTAAATTGTAGGTTAAGTAGAAAATACGTTTAAATTCCACATTATATTTACAATTACATGTAGATAACTCAAATAGTATCAAGTATATACTACTTTCTACTTATGCACCATTTAAGTATTTATGTTGCAATTACATTACATAAAAAATAATTCATCTCATATTTTGCCAGTAACAAATTAATAACGTTATACATTATTTTCCCTAAAACACCTATTTACATGATCCACAGCGAAAATATGTATCTTAAAAAAATACAATTTTTTTAGAGCAAGCGAGTAGTCGTCAATATACGGGGAGGCGGTGTTTGCATGGCGGCACGAGCTAACATCCAGGCTTTTATACTAACATTTAAACAGGAGATCCCGCTCCGGGGGAAAGATTAAGGCTTTGGATACACGTGGTGAAAAACGGCGTGTGACGTTAGTAAACCATCCGTTCAAACGTGGGTTTTATGAGACTTTGTAATTTTAAAACGTGATCTTATATTTTAGGGTATTTATGACTTCGATAAGATATATTCACTGGTGCTAGGTCTCTCATATGTAACAGTCCGTCTGGGTGGTTACAACCGCAATGTCTATTTCTACCGCCAAGCAGCAGTGTGCATGCACTGTTGTGTTTCGGTTTGAAGGACATTGTAGCCAGTGTAAGTACAGGACATACTGAGACTTAACATCTTATGTCTCAGGATGACGAGCGCAGTGGAATGGCACACAGTACATTGAAACTCAAGGTGCTGGATCTAAGATGTTGCTACTGTTTATGGGTGTTCGTATCGCTATCAGGCGAACGGCATGCTCGTCTCGTCATTCAATTCCATAAAAAAAAAGATTCAATTCGAATTGTACGTATGACCAGATTGTTTTATCTCGGTTGAGTTAGGCCGTTCATACTATAGACAAATGTCTACGACGTTGCTCCACAACTTTCAAAGGCATAACGTTCTAAATTCGAAAAACATAAAATCAGACCGTTGTAATTCTAACAAAACAATGTAAATGCGGGATATCAAGGAAACTAGTGCGGTGTCTTCACCAAACACGGCTTAAGATGCAGCCCTTTCACGATAAGACCACCAGATGTCCCGCTCGTTGATGTAATTGCGGCCTTTGTGCCAATCCTAATGAAAGGTTGGCGAAACTGATATAGCTATCTTTAATCAACGCGAAACTTGCCCCGCGTAACTATGCGGGCGTTTGACAGCTGATGTTGCTGCCTATGTACTGAATACGGCGAACGTAATAATTATCCGCTTTGTGCCCGTTGGTTTTGCACGAATAATCCTGAATAACATGATGTTAGATGCATCAATATTTGAACTGTACAACATTTATGCCATATCGTTATTGTAATTACAAAATTATGATACTTATTTATTAAACTTAATGTGTTGCCGACGGCGATTGATTAGACTTGTTGATGAGTTCTATGTTACAAATGTTCCTTTATTATAATTTTATTTTTAATTTATCATAAGCTAACACGAAATTGCAATATTAATAAAGCTGAGCTTGAGATCTTAAATGACAAGAATCACTCCTCAACATTGATGTTTTAAAAGACAAGCCATGAAGCAAACCGAGACTCAAGAAATAAATTACCGTTCATAATAAACGATAACAAATTTGCGGCACAATTAAAGAGCACTGCAAGCATCGCTTAACGTTATTACCGCAATGTTCTCCAACATTTCATTAAGTCACCTTTATTAAGACGGCAAAAAGACGCGATTTCACGAAATGATAACTGAAAAGTCGGTCAAATTTACACAAGTCGGATTTCTTACTCGGCACACCACTTGAATCGTAAGGAAACTAATCTCTTTGAGACAATACTCCAGCAATATCTTTGGTTTACGACGGCCGCACTGACTAGATCTACAAATATTTGAATATTCCTTCGTTGTGCCACCCATTGTCTAGGTCAAACTAATTTTGGGACTCGGTGTAGCAGTAATTTAATTTTCCACTAAGCTTAATATATTCTGCTCGCCGATCTATTAGCTTGTTTACAAGTTAAACATCATTAAATTATGATACTTTACATGTGTATATAGGGGATAGGAGTAATTTTTGTATTGCAAAAGTACGTCTATTTGTCTTCTAAAAGCATTTTGTGAACGAAACGAATTCGTTTAGAAAAAACTTACGTTAATTATGTAGACGAATGTATTTCATATTACCTACTAGCTTTTGCTCGCGGCTCCGCCCGCGTGTAAGTTTTTCCGAGATAAAGTCTCGCTATATATTTTCCCGGCATAAAAAGCCGATGTCCTTTCTAGGGTCTCAAACTATCTCCATAGCAAATTGCATCGAAAACCGTTCAGTAGTTTCAGAGATGTGCAGTAACAAACAAACAGAAAAGCATCATAAAAATCGCTGATTTGTTTTCCATTACTCTTCTTTAGTCACTCCCTTTCTTTTTACAAGCTTTTATTTAACTTGCAATGTATGTAACTATGTTTGTTCGGGTGGAATCTTGCAAGTCAATTTTAAAGCAGTTACCCTCAACCGATTGTGTTGAAATTTTGCATGCACGTTTAGTTTGGGTGACAATGCATTGTTAGCTAAGTGACGTCATTCTGAATCCAATATGGCGGACGGCCCAAAATGATGGACTAGTTATTTTTTGTGCAGTCCTATAATATGGCGAAAAGCTTTTATCTCTACAAAGTATTAAACAAAGTTTGATTCAATTTAAAGTTATTATTTGAAATTATACTTTTGGCGCGTTAAGGGAAAATGATGATTTTTTTACGATGCGCGCGCACACCGTCACGAAAAACCGACACCCTGAAGTTAGCTATAGTCAACATTTTAGTTTTGAATTTTGAACGTTGAAAAACCGACACCCTGAAGTTAGCTATAGACAACATTTTAGTTTTGAATTTTGAACGTAGAATAAGGCGAAAGATATTGAAGTTATACTTCTTTTGGCGCGTTATTTAAAAAGGTTTTTATCTTGTTACGCGAAAGAAGTATAACTCCTAACGCGTGTACATAAATACACACACACTTTTTTGTAGTTTAAAAAAATTATTTCGTCTACTTTTATTTTTAAATTCCATAGTATTTTGCTTGTCCACAACAAATTATTGATGAATTGTAACAAGAATGTTTAATAAAACGATTCGAATATTTTTCATGGACAACTACAACAAACAGTGACAAATAAAAATCCTTCAGCAACCATATGAAAATCTGAGTCGACAAATAAATGTAAACAGATTATATCAAAATACACAAAGAAAAAACGGCGTAAAACCGCACAAGACCCATTGAAGAGATGATAATCTTATTATGCAACGATACCAGCAACTTGAAGGGAATAACTGCACACAGTATGAAAATTATGTTAAGTATACCTACGAACAACATAAATTTTCGCGATATAGCCTGAAGATTCTTTTATATGCAATATTCCAAGCGTAAGCTCTAAATAGTTGTTTCTATGAAAATTATATGATTTACTGTGCAGCCGCGGCTCGGTGTGTGCATTTTATTGTTGATTTATATTTAAAATTACAATGAATGATCAATTTTCTGAGGTATTTTAAGTAGAACATATGAATAATTTCCTTTTGAAAATTTTAAATTTGCAAAGTTATCGCACTTCAGCGCTGCAGTATCAGTCAGGCTGATGCTGCAGCAAGAAGCTGAATGGGGGTTCCCGTTGTTGGCATATAATTATGTTGTATTTCTTTGTATTTGATTTTTTTCTCCCTTTTTTAAAAAAGATACATGTTGTACTGCTTGTGCTAATAATAAATATTTTCTTTCTTTCTTTCTTTCACTCGGAATATGTTTAACAATGATTGGTTGTTATTATCCTGCATACCTATATAAATTAGATACCATATAATTTTACGTACTTTTTATTCCCTTTATAGACTTAAGATGTCTAGGAGCAATTGGGAAGAATTATATAATTGTAGATAGAAGAATACAATGTCCCTTGTTGGGCTTCAGTTCACCTAACATAAGGTTATGTTAAACTGAAGTCACTTTACTAAGGTAAAAAAATATGTGTGCTTAAGCACGCTATATCAGTGCTTGGAAGCTTTATTTGGCAGCGGCGCGTGTAACCGCGTCACGCTCCGGCGCATCGGCTCCGAGGCTCCTCAGCGAGTCATACATCACTTAACCAGCCGGATCGGAGGGCGTTCGCGTGCGCACTCCGCCCAAACTTACCTGCCCTCGGGTATTGATAACTGGGATACGGTATGGTTTAGTTAGTAAGATGTTTTTGTATCCATATTGGTTTTCTTAGTTATATATTTGGTGTATTTTCGATGTTATTTTGATTGCATTTATGTCTACGATTTATATAAAAATATTTATACCAATATTTTTGGTATGAAGTACAGTAAGACTGCCTCGGTGGCGTAGTTGTATTACGGTGCGACTGCAATGCTGAGGTCTCGGGTTCGATTCCTAGGTCGGGCACAGTGGTATTGGATTTTTCTATTCAGTATCAGCCCGAAGTCTGTAATTTGAGCCCGAAATGGCGATAGGCTCGCCCCCTATCACATCATGGGCCGGAATACGCACGGTGAAAACTGCACTAGTTGCGCCTTTGCCTACCCCTTCGGGGATAAAGGCGTGAGTGTGTATGTATATATGAAGTACAGTAGTAATAAAAGTGATAAGTTTTCGTTTATTTTATACGTATCAATCAATATAAAATACAAATTTACTAGCAAATCAATTGTTACAATAAAGAACCAATCTCAACCAAGATTTATGCAAGTCGAAAATGTATAACAGCATATTTTGTTGATTAAACAACGTCACACGTAATGGCATTCAAAAAATTCGTCATTAAAAGTCAATTGAATTTACTTGTTTTTATTTGTGCGGCTGCGGGCAACGCGACAGCAATCAGCTTTCGCAATTACTATTCGACTTTCAGCGAAAAAAGAAAGTGCTGACACTTCGCTATCTGATGATGTCTGACTATTCAAGCTGAGTCAGTCCATGTGTTTAAATGGTGTATACATCTATAACCATTCTTGCCCTTATTCAATGGGGGTAGGAACAACCATAAATTACGTTTTGACATAACTTTATCCCTTTACCATATTCATAATATATTTTCAATGACGGTAAGTGTATTCTGTAAAGTCTATATTTAATTATTAGAGTCCAAAATTGTGCCTAGAAAACTAACGAATGAGGGAAGTTGCCCAATCAATTTTGTAATTTTATTTGAAAATGAAATTAATATACTTATTTCAAATTCCCGTACGTTAATTAAATACTCAAATTATCAGAATTACCTATAAAATACTTCATATTGTAATATCTGATATTGTAATAAATGTAAGGCTAGTCTGCCGGAAATCAGTAAATAACTAGCACCGATTAGCCTACACTGCAAGCAAGTGTACAAATTGAATTCAGTTGGGTCGCCCATTTGCAATCCAACTAACTATTAGAGGTCGTACAAAATATTGCTGATTCGAATAAAAAACCGATTACTATCTCACTTTGATGTTGTCGGAGGAAATGAGATCTGCTTCCGATCCGCGAGAAAAGGGAAAAATCTCCTTCCCATTTTGGGGTTCTGCGGCTATTGTGCCGGAACCTATTAATCTTGCTTCAATATTTACCTGCCGATGGCGTCAGTCAGTCCCTTCCAAGTTTAAATGTGTTCAAATATCACTTATAAATGTAGCAGATGGGAAATATTTAGAGATCATTTTGCGTTGTCAAGCTCAATGCAAACAATTAGGAAGTTAATTATTTATTTTCCATTAAAAAGGGTACTTAAGAATTGTGTGAAAATATAATATATTAATGCTTTTTGAGATATAACATTAACCTGTATTGATTGCGAACTGATTTATGGAACAGAAAGGAAATATTCATTATATTAAATTCTGTAACATTAAATTGAACACAAAAGGATTAAAATTAAAAAGATAAATTATTATGATTAACTACAAAATAAACGAACGCACTGCCGGTGCCTATACGACGAGCTCCATCACTGAGCAGCTTTAATAGACAAGTGTTCACGTTCTATCTAAACGCAGCATAAATTATTATTATTATTTTAAATGATTTTATGTCTGGAAGAGATCGCTCTTAGCGATAAGACCGCCTATTGTTACACTAGCTATACCTATCTAGTTAATAAGTATGTCGTGTGATTTTTAATTCCTTTGTCTATCAGTGGTGTAAAATAAATTGTTATGTATCTATCTAACTATAAAGCTGAATAAATATAAAATAAGTTACAACTATCATCGACTTTTAAATCAGCAAAACCTAAATAAAATTAAAAACAAATTACGCCATCATTGTAGATTGAAATACTTTATGAAATGAAATGAAATCATTTATTCGAATCCATAAAATGTTACACATTACTTAGATTCGAACAATTTTTACTCTACCACAAGTTCGCAAAGCAGTTTCTACCAGAGAAGAAGGGGCGAGAAACTCTAGGGTTGCTCTTTTCAAAATCAGTTCACTTACTAAAATAAATTATTACCAATCCTATTAGTTAACTACAGAACCATAACATTTCAAACACATTACACAACTGACTTATTTTCTAAATTTCTCCACCATTGTGAAGAGGACGGATGGCGCTTCATATCAGCGTTAAAGAGCCGGTGTCGATTTTTGACCGTTTCGAGTGCCGATCTAATTTGCCGAATCGCGGAAGCATATGAAATTCGATTCGCCTGAACGAAAATAAGTTTTGGGGGCATTGAATTTTAATCTGGACTTGAGATTTTTGAAATTATGTAAACATAGTCAGATTTGAATTCTTATACTGTGTTGCATTCAGAATGAATTATGTTGTAGTTTTATTTCGATAAATAACTAAATTACAGCTTAATACGCTGAATATACAATTATAAAGATAATAAGACAACCACCGCAAATGTTGATATTAAAATACGAGAGTTTAAAACATTTAATGGTATCTCACTTTCCTGGAAAATTGAGTTATGTAAAATGTTCACCTGTTTTAATGATCAATCAAAACTTATTTTAAGTTTCATATAAGTAATCTGAGCAAGGCGAAAATATTAATTAATACTTTAAGAAAAACTTGAACCGCTCAATTAAGAAGCATACCGTACTTGTCTCGTCAATACTGTATAATTATTATATAAGGAAAATGTTGCAATTACATTTATTGAGGAGCTCTTATCTGTAAAGAAATTATGTATAGTATTTTTGTGATTATATTTAGAAATGAAGTCAAATATTTTATTATGTTCCGTTGAATTCCTTAGTAAAATTTTCATCAATTTCATACCTAAAACATCAACGACTAAGATCTTTAATTTCGCTACAAGTTTAATCATATTTTTCTATCATACGTTGTACTCTCCCATTTCCTTGGTCATCTAATAAAATTACCATACCTACCTACTAAAATTATTTTCATTCGCATATTTTATCAGAATATTTTAAAATTACACGCTTGAAACACACGAAACAAATCAAATTATACATACAATGAATCAATCGGAATGTGACGTCGTCTCAGTAAGTTAAATGCAGAAATAAGGCTAGGATTTGTGAAAATATAACTTTTCCCTAACACAACGTTTTCCTACGTTATTTCCTCGGCAGTCACAGGTGAGATTTATCTTCGGATAATTGGATAAAGAACGCGTTTGCGAGAAATGATACGAGGCGGAAGAGCGGGGAGGCCGGGGTGGTTGGTCGGCGAAAAAATACCAGAAATGATCTACTCTTGAATGTAAATTCTATTATTACACGCGAGATCGTTTTACAAAAGATTAACATAAAAATGCCGTAGATAATCCTAATTCGAATTATAGTTAGCTCAGTAAATATATTTCTACTTCTTTCGTATTAAGGTGAGAATAATAAAATTTTATTTCTAATATGACAACGAATTTTACAAAACATACATAATTATAAAATAGTAATTCAGGAAACAGAGTTCTTAATACGAACAAATCAGGTTAAAGTTTTTAACACATTTATGAGTAAAGAAAATACATAGTGAAAAGCCAACATCGAGAAGTGCATTAGTCACGTGAAACAGAACTAAGTAACATCTAAGTGCATAACTAGCATTACACCGACCACATTAAATTAAATCTGTCAAACATTGCTGATTAAAATAAGACATAGAGCAAACCGCACATTGTCCAACTCCATTTGTAATGAGCTTTTACATGTGTGGTATTAATATAAATGCGGATAACAACACCGACCGGGAAATATTCCATCAATATGAATATGGATATCACTCTTGTGAATATAAACTCGTAAATGATTGTCGAAATACAACATATCTATAATTATTATTTTATTACCTATGTTATTATTATGTAAATATATGTGCAATTACTAACATACATTTATTTATGAAATTCAATACGACATAATTAAATATTAATTAGATATTTCCGAATTAATGAATTCAAAAAATAAATATAAGATTACACCATTTAATTTAAAATTAACTCGTAAGATAGAATACACCACACGGAAGCATAGAAGAAACAAAAATACGACACAATACGTAAATTCAAAACTGCGCCATACACGATGATTGTAAGTATGCGTGAAGTATTGAAGATTTACATACACGTACAAACATAGATAGCATTGCATAAGTAAGCACACATAAAACATTACGACAGTGAAAACATTACATAATTCGACAAACGTGCCATATATGCCCGCTTTACTCAATCAAATTGCTGAATATTTCTAACAAACGGTTAGTGCTTACTAACGCTATGCCAAAAAAAGACAACAACCTAAAAATTAACAAACCAAAAAGTGCCTTTTACAATCGAAACAAACACTGAGAGTGCCTTAACCGAATAACTGATTCATATTGCAGGCTGTAGAGTGATTTAGAGATGTATTTACAAAGTGAAGCCCCAAACACACGAAGGGTTAGCGTGGCGTAAATTGAGAACGGTGAATTATTCATAGATATTTTGGTATTACCTTGACCATTTCACGTAATGCGACGGTCAGCCGCTAGGCAGGAAGACTTCAGGCCCGAGTAACACCAAGCGATACTTTAGGCACTTTAATTATATTTACACTACTTGTATCTATTTCAGTGTCTTTTATTGTCTTCGTGCGCAGTTCGGGTTAAAGCAGGTCCTGGAAATTAATTCGTCACGTTAATAACATAAAATATTTTATACTCAATACGAGGATAACTTTTCCTAGTGTGCTAATACGCCAGTCGACTGATAGAGCTTATGCAAGTGCTAAAAGCACCGTTTAAAACTCACTAGCGACATCGTAGTAACATTAAATCGACGGTGTAATTGGTAACCAATTTAGTTTGTACCGAAGTGGATGGATATTGGCGTACCCACTTTCTCTTTTTTTAAGCGAGTTTCGAGTTTGCTCGTCGGAATTAGTTTACGCCGACGTTTGATCAGATATTCCTTTAAGGAAGTTAAGCGTCGGTGGCAGATTATTTGTACTGTATTACGCAAACAAACTCCAAGTATTTTTAAATGTAATCGAAACGGCTAGTGATTTGTTGATTAACGCGACCTGGTTGCGTTTTGTAGGATTTGTGTCAAGTGATCACTCAAAAAGAAATCTTAATTGGATACTAAAATCGCTATGTTTTTTATTAAAATCTCTAACTTTACGATACTCGCGAACAATTAGAGCTATTGTTAAAATATCGATTTGAATGATTCTAATTCTTTAATTACATTCAACTAAAAAGTTAGAGTAAATAAATGTTATTAAAACTAAAAAATGTTTTATAATCCTTTCGGTTGTTAGAAAGGTAAAGGAATTACTTAAAAGTATTAATGACCTTCAACAAACTCTAATTTAACGAAGAAAAATCTAAAAACATAAAAAATTCACCAAGTTTCGATACAAATGTGTTGGTTAATGTAACTAATCTTAAAAATTATGATAATGCAATTAACAAACAAATATTTATAGAAACATAATTTAGTACTCGCAATAGGTATTAAGAAAATAATACCATTCGGTCAGCTCCATATGGTTTTTATTTTTTATTGCCTTAGTATAGTTTTGCTGCAACATATTATACGGAATCAACTTCAGATAAGCGACACAAAATTTTGAAAGCTCTGCCTGTAACTGTGTCAACCTATTAGTCCACCGTTGATTGAGTGTGATTGGGGCCACTTTGGTAAACTTTAGGCTTTAACTTTTAAGTGCATGATAGCCTAGTTGGGAATAGAATGATCTGCCGAGACGAAGGTCTGCAGGTACTTTTCGAAGTAACGTTTGTATTTTGAGCTATTATCGTTCGCTTTAACGGTAAAGGAAACCTACATACCTGATATTTTTTTATAAGAATTACGAAGGTATGTGCAGTCCACGTACCCGCACTAAGCCTGCATGGTGGACTAAGGCCTAAACTCTTTCATGAGCCCTGTGCTCAACAGTGATTAGCATAATATATTACAGGGCTGGTTTTAATAGTATTTAGGTTATGCATCTCTGCATACCTAATTTGTAAAATGAAGTTCTTGGAACATTGATTGAGTATCCGACACACGTTCGGCTATTAAAATTAAGTCATCGGCAAAACCTATATGAGATAAGTTGTTGTCAATCTGTCTATTTATTTTTTATGCCTAATTCATCCCAATCCAGGGTCTTCATAACATCTTCTAGGACATAAATGAAGAGTTTCGGTGAAATGTTGTCACCTTAACGTACTCTTCGGGCCTCACGAGGCAATTCTTGAGCGCTGGGTCTTCACACCCAATGCACGCCCATGCACGGGGGGACATTAGTTGCGGGCCGAGGCACACAGTCAGTGTGTATACCTCTTGGTTGTAAATCACATTGAGGCCTAAAAGGGCCCGCGAACATTTCCTGGCACCCTCTCTTTCCGCCCATCCTGGGAACCTTCCTCCCTTCCCCCACCTTCCCTTCCATATTCCTCCTCCACTCCCCTCCCAGGCCCCTGCAGTCGCTAAGCCGGGGGACTCCAGTATCCTATTCGCAGGTTTCCCCCGGTGTTGACTGCAGCGTCGCCTACCCAAAAAAAAAAAGTACTCTTCGGATAAAATTAGTGAAGTTGTGTATACGCATCTGCATCGTAGCTGACTGACATAGAGATTTAGAAGTATATCAATGTATATACTGTCGACTGAGCAACTATAGAGATTGGAACACGGCCCAGTGTTTGACGCTGTCGAAAGCCTTTTCGTAATAAACCCCAAACACAAGAGCATAAATACAAATACCCTTTCTAGCCGATTTCGGCCACGGCGGCCAATCTCAACAGAGATCAGCCAGATACGCAGGAGATATTATAGTGCACAAGTGTGTGCGCAATACACAGGGTGCACTCGCTATTCCTTTACTCTCATAGTCCGGTGAGACGGCAATCCGACATGACCGGAGAAAGATCAGGCGCAGGACCAACGGCTTTACGTGCTTTCAGAGGCACGGGGGTATCACACCGCCAACTTCCTGACTCCGAGCTGCGACTGAGTAATTTTAAAGATGGAAAAACCCAGTCACAATGTTTTTTTGGCCCGACCCAGGATTCGAACCCAGGACCTCAGCGCACAAATTGTACTCGTAACGCGTACGCAATACAACTACGCCACCGAGGCAGTCGTAAGAGCATATTATACTGCTTGCACTTTTCTATCTATAATTAAACTTTAAATAGCCCCTGACACAAAAAAACCTCTAAAAAGTAATATAATAAAAGTGTCTTTGTCGTTTAAGTACCTAGTAATATTTTGAACCAAGCGTCAACGCGTCAGGGGACCGCGAAAGAAGTATTTCCATCTCCTTGGTCCGGAGTTCGGTTAATTTAATTTTCATTTCAAACTTTTTAAATTACTTTATTCTCCATCATGGGTCATTGAAACTATTTAACACCTACTCGTTGATACCATTCTTGTGAGCCCACACAGGCTATATCTGCTATAAGATGCTAAAGAGTTGGGTATCCCGTAGACAACTTGATGCTGCAGCGTCGGCTCAAGTAAACATGTCTTAAAAATATTGCCGAAGTCACAGTATACCTAATTTAAAATCAATCGGACTTGTGAAAGTTGGAAATGAGCTAATAATCTTCAAACACCTGAACAAATGTTCATAAATTATAGCTAAGAACCATCTCGATCACATCAGCTTTTAAACAAAAAACCGCGTCAAAATCGGTCCATTCGTTAGAGAGCCACAATGCCACAGACAGACATACAGATACACAGATACACACCTTAAACGTATAACACCCCTCTTTTTCTGTCGGGTGTTAAAAAGTATGGAATAGTAATACCATACCTTATTGTAGTTTTTTTTTAAGTTAGATATATCTAGGTGTCACTGCTAGTGTATAGCTAATAAATAAACGTGGCATTTACATCAGACCAGTAACTTGCTTGTTACCTCATTCAGTAGTATAAAAATACAACTACGTAATACTATATTACATAATATCTAATATGACTAGACTTTTGCTCGCGGCTCCGTCCGCGTGAATGAGTTTTTCCCGGATAAAATACCCGCTTTATATTTTCCCGGGAAAAATGTAGCCTATATTATTTGCTGATAATGTAGCTTTATATTGATAGAGAGATTTTAAATCTGTCCAGTAGTTTTTGAGTTTATTTGTAACATACAAAAATAGGAATCTTTCTCTTTATAATATTAGTATAGATTTCATAAAAAGCAAGAAGATTTATAATAAGTCAAATCCACCGTGCGTCAAAGAATTATCGTGTAAAATTTTGTATTGAACCAATTTGAGCTCCTGAAAATTTTGTAGGCAAATCGTAGTAGACGGTAAGTGACTGTTTACTTCCTACATTGTTGCGGATATTGTTCTCTATATGCGTTGCGCAGCGCAAATTGTTTTAAATAAAGTAAGCATACCAAATGGCCAACTTCACTTAGTGTACTAATTAGTTCAGAAAATAAAGAAACTGAGTGGCAAGTGTCACGTGTGCATACTGTGAAATGGCCACTATAGAAGATTGTTGCTGAGGGCGGTTGCGTATAGATCAAGAGCCGAGGCGAGGTCGCAGCAGCGAATAGCGTTGATAATAAATTTATAGATCTTATATAATTAACTCAAGCTCTCTTAGGTAAAATATGACAAATTGCGTAGACTTCCCGATGCAAAGTTTCTATAAAAAGAATTGCTTTCTATAAATATGCGATGTAGAGTGTAGTAGAGCATTTAATCTCCAGTTTGTTCTTTTGACTTAAACTACTTGTAGGGTCTAATAGCATTTATGTTTATATATTTGTGAGCTCCATAATATAATGTTATGTCTCGGTAATTATTATACTGCGACTGCCTCGGTGGCGTAGTTGTATTACGGTACGACTGCAATGCTGAAGTCTCGGGTTCGATCCCCGGGTTGGGCAAAGTGGTATTGGATTTTGTGCCCGATATGGCGACAGGCTCGCCCCCTATCACATCCTGGGACGAAATATGCACGGCGAAAAGAGGGTGCACTAGTTGCGCCTCTGCCTACCTCTTCGCGGCTATAAGGCGTAAGTGTGTATGAGTATGTATCTATTACATACTTGGGATTTAAACATTTCCTAATTCTTTTTCATCGTAAATAATATTTGGTAGAAAACATAATATGATTGTCATAAAAGTCTAAAGAGAGTTGTCATTAATTTACAACTTATGTCATCAACGTATCCTGGATGTGGGGTACTAAATATTCGATCTAGGGCAAGAGAAAAATGCTTTTGCAACATTGGCGCAGAGTTTTCGACACCTGCACGACTTCACAAAATCGCGTCATCGGTAGTAAAATATTCCTTTTAAAATAAAAATTAAATTCGTTTTAGAGGTTTTCTATTTCATTGGCAGTAAATGAGTAATAGGAACGGCGCTAAAGTTTTGATTAACTCATAAAAAAAATTGTTTCGAAATTTTAGTGACTTTTTAAAATATTATTCTCATAAATTAAATAACTTACGAAAGGCTTCGATCAGGTATTTGAGTAGTTTCTTTTTAGTATTAATTAATATAATTTACTATGTATTTCTATTTAATTTAGATGTGATTACTTCCGAAATATTTTTTAATCCATAAGTATAAATAATAATTATCATCTACTAGTGGAAGGGGTTTGTCGCCACCTTGTTCAGGCGTCAGCATAACATTAACGTTGTAGACAGGAAGAACCTGAGACCGAGTTAAGACACTTCTTTTTATTTTTTGACCTGGCTTATCCGGCCAGTAGCCTGACGCGAGGTGGCTTTTCAGGTCACACCGGATTTTCAGGTGAGCGCTTTAGGCGCTCCAAAGCCTTGAATTAAGTGACCATGCTGAGGGCAACCCATTAACGGGTTACGAACCTCGGTTCAGGACGGTCACTAGGAGAGGATGAGACATCAGCGATTAGTTGGGAGGATTGGTGCGTTATGCCTAATCTATCCATTACTTTCCTCGGAAAGCGGGCCGGAACTGTTAGGGGGGTCGGGGGGACGGGGGACGCGGCGAGGTCCTTGGCGACGAGGACGGAACTGCGGTCTTGTGGAGTGTAAGTTTCAAGATCTCGTTCTTACGTCTGATATCCAGAGTGATCTCGTCCTCTAGATCAGAGAGATCTGGTTAGAGGGCTAGAATACGACCCTTGGGTATTGAGCCCACAGAAAATCCCCTAATAAAAACCCTCAGGGTTGCTATACCTGAGCTCTCCATCCACAGCCCATATATACTAGCATAACTTAGGATGCAATATTACAATTATCAAGTTAACAAAATGAATTAACGTAACCAAATCTAAACCAAGCCCAACAATAAAATATATAAACAATTTGAAGAATTTTATCGCGGCTCAACATCTTGCTAGCTTACTTAATCAGTGGGGGATTAGGCCGTCGTATCCGGAGACGGGCCATAGCGGTATAGTCGGCATGGCCGGAAGTCTTACCGCCCGACCACTTCCGAAACTGGCGAGGGCAACCATCAAACGTTTATTTTAATTGTTCTCTTTTGTTTTGTGGGTTTTAACTTAGATTGATTTGAATAGATATCATTAAAAGGTATTGTTATAATAGTTTGATTTACATAGAAATTATAAAAAATAACTTAAGCTACAAGTTGTAACTCCATATCATTCGGTTACGAGAGCAATTATAAATAAAATTTATTGAAGACGAGTCATAGCATTAAAAAAAGTATACATCATTTGCCCATATTAATCTATCAAATATATTTTAAAATATAACAGTGGAAACTATTATAGAGACAATACACCATTCCAATATTCCTGTAAAAAATAAAATTACCCTACAACACCGGAAAGTCAAACAACAGCACCCAGCGTCACACGAACAATATCGACACAGCCCGCGGCCACTTAAAGTATTCATACATCACAAACTGAGCAACTTTCCCCCCAAAACTGACAATAAAACATTTTTCCACAAGCCGCCAGGCGACAAAACGAAAAATTTAATTGGTCCCGACAGAAATACAGTGAGTACTGCGCGTTCATTTGTTTTGTGTCCGCTCGCAATATTTGCCTCTGCGGACGATCATTGTATGGGTTTAATATAGAAATCGATTTGACCACTAAGGGTTAGGGTTAATCCTATTGCGTTTTTTCATAGATAAATAAATATTGTGACAAATTAATAAGACGCAAATGAATTTTATAATAACAATTTAGCATCATAAATACTGCGTATTTCAATCGAAATTAATCAATGTAATAAAAATATTTGTTCGATAATTTTATTGGTATCATTATAATTTTTGTAAGGATATGTTTCAGTACTAACATCGGAACTAAAAAGAACACTGAGATAATTCGGCAAAACTTACTCAGCAACCTACAGCGTGTCTTAAGATGATCTAGGCCCTAGGGAGTTGTATATATACTATGGACCCGCGAAATAAAATTGGTATTTTCTAGTATTCTTATGTTTTAACCGACTTCTTTAAATAAATATTAAATTTATTATTTGTTAATGATATATTATTTCATCATGTATTGTACTTAAATGGAATAATAATGATTGATTTAAATATTGCATTAAATGAATAAATAAATAAAATACTTTATTTATCACGTAGGCGAACATAGTTGCACTTATGATAAGTCAAGATACATTTAATTAATAATAATTATTATTACAAAATGTTACTTATATAACTACAGACATATTTATAGGGAGCAAAATCAATGAAAAATAAATAAAGAAGCCAAGCTCGGACTGGCAGGAAAGGGGAGATAAAAAAAAACATTTTTATTAAAAATAATGGGAGGAACGCGTCGCGATCCTCACCGGTGAGGACAATACAGACGCTAACCTAGCTAACCTACCAGCCTTTCACTAGATACCTAAGCAATGACTACCCGAAGAAGAAAGGCAGAAAGAAACTCTGGGTTTACTTTTTTGTCATCATTTGCCCACTGAATATTTATATATATATATTTCTCAAGTCTTTAGCATACAAAGTTAGATTAGTTATATAAGCTAATGCACACACATCACGGTTCAATAGGGATGAAATTCAATAAAAAAAAAATTACAAACACTAAACACTACCCCTAAAAATTCAAAATAAAATTACAGAAAACAATTAAATAATTATAATTTTTACGGACAATGAGCCGGCGGGGCTTGTCCCGGCTGCACCTTTGTAAATATGATTTTTATAGGTAGGCCCCACTAGCCATAGTTTGATGTTTTTTGAATTGTATTTAATGAGTATTAAGTAATGTGTGTAAATATAGAATGCAAGCAATTTCGTTCCTAGTGCACCCGCCACCCTTTGTGAGCTTTCAATGTGAAAGCGCGGCGGGGGTGCTAATAATAATAATATGTACTAAGCGCTGATTGGGCTAGCCAAAATGTAAGGCGCCCGCGCTCTGTGGGAGGTCTGACTCCTATAATTGTTATATAAAGAGGGCCTATTAGCCCGATAATTACGCTCAGAAAAAGCTCTCAAGATTACGCTCGACTTCATACTGCCACGTGCTACCTTCAAAATTGTAACATCAAGAGCACCGGAATTCTGGCAGTCGCCAACCAACTCCTTGTTTCTTATATATTATAAGGTGTATGTGTTACGAAGAGAAAATAAACTACAGTCCACTGACCAGCAAGGCGTTTTATTCCACACCCAGCGTGGCTACCCTCGAAAGAGGAGACGCCCTGAACAATAATTAAACTGGTGGAATATTTTAGAGGATACAAAAAAAAATAAAAATGACGTGTAAAAGTGCGCTTATGGGCCCAATTACTTAATAAATGATTTGAATTTGAATTAAACGGTGTACAGCGTGCATACGCCTACATTTACAAACATAATTTTTGTTTATTTATTTTTTAAAATTTCGTGGATTTCCATCAATACGCACAATTTAAATACTTCATTTATAAATTTAAAGGCAAGCGCAAAACAATGATCGGTCGGTCGTCATTAACAAAATTATATTATTTTACCGCGAGGATAGTTATAAAAATGTCAAATAGAGATTTAATATTGAATAATAATATTAAGTACAATCAATTGTAGATGGATACACATGACATATTTTAAGCAATTAATTTCTAATATGTGTTAACAAGGTTGGCCATGATGTGCAGGACCAATTTTCCAAACTGTCTGATCATCAAGGTAATCCGATACATTATAATACCCCTTAGACATTAACTCGCGCTTAACGTAACACTTGAATTTGTGTCCGGGTAGACTGGTTATTTCGGAGGGAAGTTTATTATACAATTTAATTCTATTTGTTAGATATGATTAACTCGTTTTACAGAGCCTAAAATTTGGAACAACTAGTTTATTCTTATTTCTAGTGTTCAGACAGTGCAAGTCACTAGTAAGGTCATATTGTGTAAAAATATTGTTACATAAATAAAAAATTTACAGCATTAACGGTGTGCAGAAAGACATGTAATTCAATCCACCATCGTCCTCATAAATGGCAAAAACATAACCAACCACATAATAAAGAATGACATAGAAAAAATAGCATTATTAGGTACCAGTTTTATAGAATTCAATCATTTTATTTTGTATCCAGGATTTTTTCATCACTGTAACTGTATTTACTATATCAAATAACTAGTACATCAATGAAACAAAATACAATGGAGAATCCAATAAAGTCATCAAGCATTCAAATAATGAAAACATAAAATAAATTCAACGTTTTCAACTCGCCAAAACGTACGTTTTATGATGCCGGGCACATTTTTTTAACTATCACTATTACAGACTGAGCTCGTAAATTTGTGCGTGAAACGATATCAACACGCAAACCTCCAATTACACGGATAGACGGCGTTAAAAATTAATTTATATGACATCGCTTACTTTTAACGAACGGCCATGTGCCGTTCAGTGTCAACTGACAATTTTGTTGAAAAACCCCGTCAAGTATTGATATTCGGTGCCACAATGGACGCGGATCAATTTATGATTGACTGATGGTTCGAAAAAAGTTTATTTATTTAAAACTACAAGGAATATATAGTACACAACATTAATCGGTAGGTACTACAACGTTCTATAAAAATAACTGTGATTTGCAAAATCAACAGAATTTAATCAATGTGGTTTCTGCAAGGCTTCTTTTATTAATTCCAAGAAATCTGGAAACTTATCCGTCATTAGCAACTAACCAACAAATAAGAAGCAAGGTAATGAACGACTTTCAACATAAAAAATTAACTATCATGAATATCATATACAACTAATTTTAATTATACAATTTCATACAAAAGTCTTTTTAATTAAAATGTAATTTAATTAAAATGAATGCGGAGACTTGCAATTCGCCTGGTAAATATTTTCCCTTAAACAGGTGCAGTGCCACGCAAAACTCTACATCAAGTACTGCACGGCAGTGTACTCGACACTAAGAATCTTCAGAATATAATATTAAGAAAACAAATTAAAACAAAAATGAGTTTATGACTGCACCATAACAAAATTTGCAAGCAGTTCAAACACACATACACATACCGCGACACATTTGATTTCATTATTGAAAATCGATCGCCGACGAGTCGAACAATAATATTTGCGACGCGTACTCCGTTAAGTGTTGTTAGGCTTGAAACTTCCCTCAAGTCAGTTAAAAAGAGCTATAGCCATCAATTGTCACCTGTAGCAATAATAGGGAACAACGACACAAGTTACCTATTGCGAGAGCCCTTTATTAGAAAACTTTTATCAGAACTACGTACATGGAAAAATAACACTACTCGTGGCACAAATAAGACATAACGAGCGGCAAACAAAGCTGGGATTAAAGTTAACGATAGCCGATACGATCGCTGTTTACTTTTGTTATTTTGCGATACTTCGAAAGAATATATTTTCATAGTGTTTCCGAGTAATTTTTAGCTATGTGGCTACGTTTCAGAGTTAGTTACACGCCATGCGTTAACGTTATTTATTTCGTATAGAAGCAAAATTGTGCGGAAATCTCGAATACCCTGTTTTGTCGAACGCAAGGTACAAGTCTAATGCCGCGTTGGTCACAGATCACACTGAATTTTGTAACTGTTATCAATTAATTCTAAAAAATAGGACCTGAATCGTCGTATCAATAGTCGGAAAAGTGATTATTTTCTGGCTCATTTACCGATTAGTGTACATAGATAAGTCGAATATCCAATTTCACTTAGGAAGTGCTTACCAGTATTTGATAGTGGTCAACACAATTAACATTAGTAATTACACGGAGTAAGATACATTAGCAAATGATAATACCGCAGCTCTGTGGTCGATTCGATATAATTAGGCTATCGTATCGCACTGAGGATGACATCGCGAGGAAATTCATTAGGTCAAATGTTAATTTGTATTGTGTACATAATTAGTGTCCGATACGGCTATAGTGTCGGTTCATTGATCGCAAACGTCACTCGTAATTACAGACCATCTTGGGTTAAGATACAGGAATTATATTTAGGTATAACAACTTGATATTAAAACACGATGTTCTAATTCAGTCCTTTTTTATTATGTAATTAATGATTATGTAACTTGTAGTTTCAATTGAAAAAAAAAAAACAAACTATGGGTATCAGATTAGAATCTTATATGCGCATAGGTATCCATTTCATACTCCTTACATATTATTTATAACAAAGTCCTCCGCCGCGTCTGTCTGTCTGAACGCGATAAACTCAAAAACTATCGATTAGGTTTCGATAAAATTTATTTCTACTACTTTACTACTTTTTATCCTGGAAAAAAGATAGCGGGACTTTTATCCCGGAAAATAGTGATATACAAAAACATAATTAAAAAAATAACTAGCTAAACAAATAATAATTACAAATCAAATGAAGTAAAGGAAAGTACGAAACAAAATCACCTTCAACTGAATTAAAAATGTTTTTTCTCTTATAAGAGGTAATACGAGTGCGGTCGCCGTTCTCAACAATTTTATCGATAAACTTTGGCTTTTAAATGAAATAAATATACGCAAATATTCATTTTATTCTTAACCAATCGGTTGATCATTTTCTTTTATTTGATGTAACTGAATACCCAAGTTTCATTTGCTCGCTGCGGTGGAAATTATAAAAAAAGTTTCAACTATCAACTTACCTGTTCTGCGTAGCGATTCATTGAAATTAAATTATTTTCTATTGGATCGTTCATTGCTATTGTGAAAACATAACGGGTAACTGGTAGTTTATTATGCATTTCTAGGTAAATAGCCGATGCTAAAGCCTTAATGGGTAGACAAGAACATTTCACATTTCGGTAACATAAGCCACCAGTCAGTAATAGGAATTTGAATTGTGGTTTCGGTTTCCAAATGAGGAGCGACCATGCAACCTGTCTGTTGCCGTGAGTGAATCAGTGCTTAGGGTGCTCAGACTTCAATACATTGTTCCCTATTGACGGCCATTGCAAAATCAAGTCAGATTTCATACATGCAAGTATAACAATACTCATATCTGATTTCTGATGTAAGCTACATACGCCTATAACTGTTGGCTTTAAGGGCTCAGATATTAGGTATGTATGTATGTTGATTTGTTAAATCACAAAATATAATATGAAATGTCTGTCTGGAATATCAAAACAATAGCTTTATCTTCATTTATATTATGGTCATTTGCACAGTAGATACTTATTTAAAAAATAATAATTGTGTGTGTCTCTTTGTCTCGGGATTTTAATGAGACATACTCTGACACAATTAACTTTATTAAGAGAGACATGTGCTATTCTTTCGTCTGAAACTATTAAGGATTTCGAGACAGTAAAAGCTTCTAAAATTCAAAATCCCGTATTGGTAGGTTATCCGCAATGTACCAAATCAAAAATGCACAGTTACTGTGAGACTTTATTGCAACAAGCATTTCGCGCAGACAGAGCAGCATACAAAAGTCGGTCCAATAATATCTATTTAAATATGTTGCATTACACAAGGGCTAGAAAGTACAAAACGATATCGATATCGAGGAAACTGCTACAGGCCAAGCCGGGACATGACGGACGGGCGGCCATTAACCGGTGAACGTTGCTTATTGCGCCGCAGCTTGCCGCGTTTATATTGTTCCCAGATAATGCCCTGTTATTTAACGTCGTACCACCAACTAATATTTAGTCGTTTTTTTTCCGAAACTGTCACTTCTCATTAGAACAACACCTTGTGTTATTACGTTTTAGGTTTGCGGTTACCTTGCTGTAATATTTATGAGGTAAGTGATGTGCGTTTGTGGGAGTTAAAGGGATTAGTGCCTTGAGTATGCCCAAATTCATAATAATGTTCGAAACTACTGATGATAGCAGAATAGATAAATGATTTATGATAATTGATGGGATAGCAGGCTGAAGCAAAAAAGAAAAACTCGTAAAGTGTATAATAAAAACTGTCTAAATATATCGTAGCAGTGTTTATCTTGCATCTAACAGATTGTTTTTTAGGGTAAATATATCAATACTTCTAATTTAATCAATGCAATGTTGTTTCTAGAAATACTACTTTCATAACTAAGTTTAAAATACATTTCCAAGTTATGCAATTATCGTGCCACCTGGTTTTCCAGCGACCTTATTAAACTAAACCTATAATTTCCAAACGCTATTCATAAGGGTATAAAGCTATGGACCCCAGATATACGCAGTTTCGATTTAAGATCTGCATTTCTTTTTATTTCTTCGACTAACGCTATCGAGGTTTTAGCTATTATTTTATTTTAGCACGACAAAGTGTTAATATTACTTACAAACGTTAGTACGTTTGTAAGCTTTGGTAGGATTTGCTAATAACTGAGGTATTCTCGGAATAGCTAATCTATCCATAGGATGTGCGTATAATCTTCTTGTTCCGTGCCCGTTGCCTGCGGGTACCGCTTGGATGTACCGGCTCAACCGAAGTACTAACAATATCAAACTGAAAATTAACAAGAAATGGGAGCGTGTTGCATTTTGTGGTACTCAGATTTCTGGAGGCCAAAGTAATCACCCTGCATTCCAAATCTGTATCACTGATGCTTTAAATAACTGGTTTTAGGTTAGTATATGATACATTTTATTTTATGTTTTTATCATCACAAAATACAAAGCCAAAATGTAGCCCATTTGAGAAGAACAATAGATACATCTTACACAGTTGTAATTCTTGCAAGTGTCTAACCGAACGTAGAATATGTCACCCCGGACCTAGCAAATAACCCACAAACCGTAAACCGATCCACGTTTAGAACTTACTGCACGAATTCAAGTCGGAGAGACCTTTAGGACTCTTCGTATTGATTATTCGGCCAAACTTTAGGCTCCCATATTTCATTGGTTACTTAGAGTTCGGATTTCCTAAATCCAAGTGCTATCGGCTTCCTTACGGGTGAAATGTAACACAGGATAATAACAGTATAAGGTGGATTGTTCGGTTGAGAGTGACGTATGGTAAATAAATAAAGCAGCGGTCGGCAACTGGCGGACCGCGGTCCAGATACGGACCGCGCAAGGTCGATCCTTGGACCGCCGAATATTTTTAAATATAACCACCAACCTATTCAACTTAAATTACATTTGGAACGAAGTTCCTTATCGCGCGTTGTGAAAGGGGGCTGGATGGAAAAAACAAATGAAAAGTTGTCACGACACTTTTTGCTATTATCTTACTAATATGAACCTTAAATACAATGCGTAGAAGCTATAATTCTTGAAACGAGTATATTTTTATTTATATTATTTATTAAAGTCATTAAAACCATTTCTTACTAATCTAATATGAACCTTAAATACATTGCGTAGAAGCTATTTCCCCAGCGTTGGCACGGCACGAGTACAAAAGAATCGAACGTAACGTTCTTTACATGATGACATTTATCAATAACAAGACTAAACGTGCTTTGCTCGCGTTTAAAAATCTACTTTATGTGGTAAGCGTAAGATCGAATTTGTGTTTAGTCAATCAAAATTTGTGATAAAAATGCTATGCAATAGCTTTACCGCGGCTGTCTCCGAGTGCCACACGTATTTATTTGTTTTTTTTCTCTAGAAACTTATGTATTGGAACAGAAATAGGAAAATATTTATATATTTATATATATACACACTCTGTTATATAAATAATATATTCATATATTTATATATATACACACTCTGTTATATAAATAAAATTTTATTACAATTCCTTCACTAATTAATCGAAAGGAACTTCGTTCCATCCGGGTGTCCCTTGACACCTCTCAAGTTTTTTTTTATAGCTCAACATTCATTTAGTATTATGCGTTTTTTTTGGCCCTCGATACAAATTTCCGACAGGATCCGGACCACGTTAGAAATTACTTGCCAACCCCTGAAATAAAGCGTAGCGATATCCTAGTGGGAAGTGGAACAAACTGCTGTGACGAAGATAGCAGGTTCAATTCCAATTCTAAGGCATGTGATACTAAGTAATACTATGGCTGTTTAAACTATTTTTTTTATTATCTCACGGTTTGGAGAGAATTTTCGCAAGAAAACCTACACACCTGAGAATATCCTTAATAATTTTGTGGGTAGTCAATCTAAATCAGGCTGTGATAGATTATAGACATTACCTCTCTCAGAAGTAGAGAAAGCCTGAGTAATGAAAGTGAAATGAAAGCTGATGAAAGTTATTTCAAAATATAAATTCTAAAATGACTATCTAAATGTAAGTAGGACATAAATAATATAAATTTGTTACTTGCTCGGTACTTCAGTTACACAAAATCTTAAAAAAAATGGAATTTATCTTCAGTATTAAATGTTATTATTTATGTTACAATACAAATACTGATCAGCAGGCGATTTTTTATGATATCGCGAATCAGTAACAGGCCGAATACCAGAAAGTGGTCGTGGCGTTAAACCCGTTTGTATCTGACGTTCCATATCTACGTACTAACTTACTATCTATCTATCTATCTTCGTTCTAACAACCCTATGCGACTCGCTGTAGTATAAGAGTATACCAGTCAAGCTTTTACAGCGCTGGATCATAATTATTGCACGGGTAACTCATTTCTACGGTATATATTTGAGTATAATACATTAAATTATTTACCCGACTAGTAATATAGGATCACTGCCTCGGTGGCGTAGTTGTATTGCGTACGCGTTACGAGTACGATTTGCGCGCTGAGGTCCTGGGTTCGAATCCTGGGTCGGGCCAAAAAACATTGTGACTGGGTTTTTCCATCTTAATAATTACTCAGTCGCAGCTCGGAGACAGGAAGTTGGCGGTGTGATACCCCCGTACCTCGGAAAGCACGTAAAGCCGTTGGTCCTGCGCCTGATCTCTCTCCGGTCATGTCGGATCGCCGTCTCACCGGACTATGAGAGTAAAGGAATAGTGAGTGCACTTGTGTATTGCGCACACACTTGTGCACTATAATATCTCCTGCGCTCCTGGCTGATCTCCGTTGAGATTGGCCGCCGTGGCCGAAATCGGCTAGGAAGGGATTATTATTATTATAATATAGGGTGTCCCAAAAGTCACGATGCCTGGCACATGCGTCATACTCGTGAACGGGTGCTGCTTGTGTGGACTGGTCTGCCCTTTTCGCTTACTATATATAAGTATTGGGTGTATATCTTAAACTTAGATTAATAACGACATCTTGAAGATTTCAGATCAAATTATTACATGATTCCTGAGATAGTTATGCACTCGTGTTGGAATTTAAATTTTTATTACCTATTTTGCGAGTATATAAATGAACTGCTCTAAACATAAGTAAACAAATACTGAATTGTATATTTTTTTTCGCTACATAATGCATTGTATTTTATACCTTGAACTGATTTTGAAAAGAGCAACACTAGAGTTTCTGGCCCGTTCTTCTCTAGTGAGAACTGCTTTCCGAACTGGTGGTAGAGTTAATATTTACGGAATCTAAATAATGTATAACATTTTATGGGTTCGAATAAATTATTTCATTTCATTTCATTTCACGCAAGATTTGAATTAAATAGAAAACAGAGTTTTTAGTACTTTGATTGACGTTTTTTATTGAATTATAAAGTACATAGGATAGGGTTATTTATGGAATAACACATCGGGCAAAGGGCCTCCACGACTTTGCTGGAACATACACACTCTTTTGTGAAAATTTTCCATGACCATTTTGTATAAAAGTGGTTGAATTTCGTTGATGCAGCATTGAATTTCCTCTTTTAATGCACGGGTGGGTGTGGGCTTGTTGACATACACTTTTAACTTCATATAACCCCATAAAAAGGGGACCGCTAAAGAAGTATTTTCATCTCCTTGGTCCGGAGTTCGGTCCCCCGACGCGACGATGTTTGAGTACGACTCAAAATTACGTAGGTATACTTACATTAGTTTAAGAACTTAGTTAAATAAAAAAAAATTATTATTTTTTGGTTTTCAGTTCTTAAGGCGGTTTAATTTTTTTGTTAAAAAGTTTATTTTTATATACTTATGATCTATTCCACATAACATTAATTCAAATGAAAGCAAAAGTAAAAATATTGATTCTTCCCTGTGAACAAAAGACAAAATCGCTTTATAGTTTAATAGGTACCATCTGTCTACAAACCATCTAATGGCAGCAACTCATTCAGAGAAATGGATTCAACAAGGCATAATGTTTGTTAAACTATCTATTCATTTTGCAAACAAAATATCTAAACATTTATTAAATTCTCTATCTGTAACTATGGAGCAAATACGATCGTAGGGGCCTACGCCGTTCTACAAAACTCGTAGCGCCGCGTAGACACGCGGCATCGTAGCACCGTAGTATACATCTAATGAGGCACTGATATTGTACCCAGCGGCCGAGCGGCCTCTATAAATTGCTTTCATGCATATTTATTTATTCAAATATGAATTGAAATCTCCACCACTACTCAAATGTGGCCCTGTGGACGAGGATTGAATCAACCGGGTAAATTAGCTTGACACACGGTGTATTTCTATTAGTTTAGTAAGCACAGTAGGCTTATTATTTTATGAAGATTATTAAAAGCCTTTAACACTACATTCTGTAATAAAATATAGCAATGATATACGCAAAGTTTAATCATTATGTAAGCAAATGCAAAGCCTAAAAAATCTAAGTGAGTAGTTACTCACTTAGATTTTTGAGCCTTTTTTTACAATGCAGAGTTCTGCATTGTAAATAACGCCTTAGGAATATTTTATAGGTCGATAACAAATGTTATAAAAAAATCAGTAAAAAAAATATATAAAATATTTCTTGATTTAATTTTATTAAGTACAAGTAGTACTAAACCCTGAAAGCTGCAGGTCAAGTAAAAAGATACAACTAAAATAAATATTTCCTTAAACTCCCCAGACGTTTGGGAAAATTGATCTTTAATGAGTAAACTATCCATCTCGCTGCACGTTTTTTATTTATATTGATGTTTATAAAAGTGCACATGCGCTCAAAGTTGCTTAATAGTTTTTTGATGACTTCGCCCGCGCAAAACTCAGCACTGGGAAAACTAAGATACGTATTTTAAACTGCTTTATATGAATACTTCGATGGAAGAATTCAATTTTTCAAACTGTGTTTCATTACTGTCAAAGTTAAATTTTAAGCATTTTGAATTAATTTTCCAGTTGGCTGTAATAGAGATAACAAAATCTATACATATAATAAAGCAGAAGAACCAGTGTGTCTGTACATTAAAAGGAAATGTGATAAAAAAGAAAGGGGGTGACTAAAGACGAGTAATGGAACACAAATCAGCGATTTATATAATATTTTTCTCTATGTTTTTATGTTTGTTTGTTACTGCACATCTCCGAAACTACAGAACAGATTTCGATGAAATTTGGCACACGGGTAGATCATATCCTGGATTAAAACAAAGGCTACATTGTATCCCGGGAAAATATAAAGCGGGCCTTTTATCCCGGAAAAACATTTTCACATGAAAAAGTTTCGGCTCCCCGCGAGAAAAAGTTAGTAAGTAATAAAGTCATAATGTAGACATTAAATGACGCTGTATCTTATTATTAAAACCCTCGCACTTGTAGAGGAGGCCCGTGCTCAGCAGTGGGCAGTATACAGGGACATTTTGACATTGCGTTAATAAATGAAATCACATACTTATCTCGTCGAAACTAACGCTTTCCATTAAGTTATTTTAACCATAGATGTAAAATAAAAAAGTGTAAGTTTCGAACAAAATAAATATTAATAACAAGTAACTTTACGTTTACACGACCTTATGCCACTACTACTGCTCTAAGATAATTCGTCGCAGCGGCAACATTATACTTTCATTCAGAAATACACTTTCGCACAAACCATATTCGCACTAAACTAAGAAATGTTCAAAAAATTTTAAAACTGCTACCGGGATTTTTGGCAATAATATTCGTTATTCATGGATGATTTTTGGCAAGATGTAAGAAGAGGTAAAGATGAATATGTGGTTTTATTTAGTAATGCAATGTAAAAATGACCCTGTATAATACAGGGCTGGTATAGTATGGTATCTTATTACCTGTTAGCTAACTTGCTACTATAGTAATATTTACTTTGTTTTAGATTTACCTGAGTTATCTGCATAAAAATGTATTATATATTGTGGTGATTACAATGAGACAAGTCATAAAGTATCAAAAATGATACTTCTAATTGTATATGTTGTTATATTATTTTGAAAAATTTTCACGGGTAACAAAAATTGAGGGAATTCAAATCAATGAAGCATAATATTTCACAATCTGCAATCCTGTATTTATTAGTAAGCTATTTTTCTAATTAAATTACATAACAGAACGTTAAGTTTACATTCCTATTTCAAAGTATGACATAGCATAAATATATGTTAAATTAATTTATAACACGACTAAAATGATCCAACAATTAATGAAACGCGAGCTATTTTAACAGATTCCTTAATCTGTCAGTGACAGATAAAAAACAGAAGTATTTTCCAGTGAATTTAAAACATTCACTACAGTTACAATTCCGCTGAAACTTTCGCAGATAATAAATGAGCCGAACGTCTCAGAACTGGAAACTAATTAAACTCGAAGGTACGAATCAATACTTATAAATTAAGACGGTTTAACTTGCAAAGGTAATTGGGCAAAAGTTCATCTCAAATATTGATACTGTGTGACGTCGCCGGTTCTGCCGACAATTTAGGCTAAAGGGACTTTTACATACTATTTGGAACAGAAGAATTAAAACACAAAGTATGAAATAGCTTAAAAGAATCATTAAAACATTACATTAAATTACATGTATGCAATCAAATTCTTAATAATGACGTGTATTAATTTGTAATTTGCCTCGAGAAAGTTGGATACTGACCAAAATAAAACAAAATTATCATATTTACCTGAACTCAAATAATATTAGAATAAAGTCCATGATTTACTATTCGAAAACGTTTTTGTCCTCTGAATTATTTTATAAGTATTTCGTTACCTAATTATAATTTAGTCGAGACTTTTTAACCGAGCGTCAGTTGTTACAAGAGTAAGCGTACTTTATGAGTATGTAATTACAAAGGTATAGAACTTTTTTTTCTGGGGATAATTACAAAATGATAAGCGGGAAAATTACAAAAATGTAGTAAAATAACATAAGCTTAATAAATAACATACGCTAATGTTGATAAATTTTACGAAATGTGTATCTAAAGTTTGGTTTTATTATAACCCCAAATTATTTTGAATCAAGCACAACTATATTATTTCCGAACGCCTATTAATCCACGCATTAAAATAGAAACATGAACGATTTCCATATAAAACTAAATATTGCCAGGCTTCTAAAGTATTTCACATAATATTATAATATGGACATACATGGATAAATTTACGCGTCATGTATCATAACTAAATAACTTTATCGCTTGAAGAGTATGTCAGTCACCAATGAATGCTATTTCAAATAGCTATTTTGTTTGAGAATAGACAAATTCCATTGAAACAGATTATTAATGGACCTAACAAATGAAAAAAAAACGTTTCCTAATTGTTCATCATATAAACATTTAACAAACGCTTATTTCAAACATTTTAATGAAAAGAGAGTCTTGTTCAAAAGTATATCTATAAATATACTATTTTGTTGCACGTTCAGTTCACTTCAGTAAGCCTATGAGCAAAATATAAATATCACCGTTCCAGAAAGATTTTAAATATTAGATTTAACCAATAAATGACAAAGTACTTATTTTATAACAGTCTACGTCGACTTTATGAACTACATTTTCAATTTCATCCAGACATCCGAAAAGACTATTTGAAATAAAGCGGGTCATCAAAAATAAATGTGCAAGTTCCTTAAGGCACGAGCGTCGGCTCTCGAAGTTACCTTATATTCTTTCGCTTACTTTATATTATTTAGCTTTGATATATTCGCAATTTAAGTTGGGTGAACTCGTCGGAGAGCGGCCAGATTAAATTACATATTTTTCCTACTTACCATAGAAAGCAAATGACTTCAAATTGTAAACATAAAATTTGATGAGACAAAAAGTACTGCTCTGAGGCGGAGAGCGGAACATACATTAATAGAATGTTATATAACTATGTAACAAAATGAAATATTTTAATATTTTTGCGATTTTTAATTTAAGTCAGCACCATCATCAGCCACATGATGTCCACTGTTGAATATAGGCCTCCTCTTAAATATTTCCAGACAGATCTGTCAAAAGCAGCCTGCATCCAGCGTGTTCTTATTCTTAAGTACTTACCTAAATTTATAAAAAGACAAATTAAATATCAGTCATTTGGAAAAGTATGATTTCATTATGTATATTTTATAATTAGTAAATGACGCCTCAAAGTTTTCATGAGATCTAACAGTCAATTTTCACTGATATTATACAAATAAATGTCGTAATAATTACCTTTATTCCAATGTGAATTGGGAAGTCAGATGCTAAAGCTGTTTGCGAGTGCAGCGCCGGCACCAGCGACAATAAGGGACAGGACATCATAGCTGCGCGAACCTGCCAACAATAACAAATAGTCTTCAGATTTATACATCAAATATTTTGCTCGTAACTTAGATCATGGGGAAGTGTTGCAATGAGTCCTGTATTATATACTGCCCACTGCTGAGCACGGGCCTCCTTTACTACAGAGAGCGGTCAGGCTTTAGTCCACCACGTTGGCCTTTTGCGGGTTGGCAGACTTCACGTACCCTCGAGATTCATATGGAGAATTCTCAGGTATGTAGGTTTCCTCCCGATGTTTTCCTTCACCGTTAAATGGAAGTGATGGTCAAATTAAATTAAACACACGCACACACACACGCGCACACACATCACATCACGCCTTTATTCTCGAAGGGGTAGGCAGAAATACAACCAGGGTACGCGCCTTTCGTCATGTGTGTTCCGTTAATTAAATTTAATTATTGAAATATAATATCACGTATGTAAGGCATGATGTATAGTTACATAAAGATTTCTGCATAGTTTTATACTTCAATAACACTTTAATCTTAGTCTATAGAAAATATAAATTATGTTATTCAAAAGCTCTTCAAACTTATGCTATTGATTATATTTTAAATGACCTAGAATAAATGAACATGACATGATTTTTGGCTTAGACAAAACCTACCGCATTATTCATACGAGAAATAGCGGGCCATCTAAACCGAGTGTTAGACCGTAGAATTAAGATCCCAAAGGCGTTAGTATGCATTTCGAAATTAGTATTCTGATTTTTGAATCATGGATTAAAGTAAAACACGTATTTATGGTAAATACGAAAAGGCACTGAATATTTGAGGAAAAAAGTATGTAAATTACAGTTTTAATGGGCAGAGCGACGACGCGACATCTGCTGGGATAATTTGGAGAGAAGCAGCCCAATCCTTTAAGTGCCTTCACGTTAAAATTCTACGACACGAGATAAATAACATTAATAGCGCATTTACGCAGATTTCGTTTTAATTCAGTATGACATTTCGTACATGGGCCTTATTAGATTAACATTATATTAGAAAGGTTAATTAGATACGTTTAATATTTTATATTTATTTTTCGTTAATGTGAATATTTTTATATGATATCTCTGGAATATTGTATGTCGCACTGTAGCTTGCTTCTCCATTCGACAATTTATCTTCAGCACTGAGGAAGTGCATAAATTATGAAAAGTGCTGAGGTATAAATATAGGTTCTCTATAGCGTATTTCCTTTGATTAATTATATACCTAGATAGAGTGACGCGCTACAATGAAACTAAAACAAACAGGCCAACTTTTCTTAAGCTAGTATGCGTGACAGCTGTATCATACGCTATCGCTGCATCATTCTGCGTATCCTTGTGTGCGCGCATAATGATACCAGTTATTACATGGTTTCTATTAAAACGGGGTGATAATTATATCCATGAAATACAACAAAAAATAATTCACTCGAACTCATTTAGCGGGCAACAGTTGGCCTCTATTTTTTTCGACGCGTTTGGAACGTTCAGTGTCTATCTAGGTATATAATTTAGATAATTAATCAAAGCGTATTTTATACGTTTTGTCAAGGTTTTGTCATAGTTTTTTTCCTTTTGTTAATAATATTGCATGTAGTTAATTATACCATCACAATGAAGTTATAAACCTAGTAAACAATACTTGAGTAATAAATCTTTTATTTTTACCATTTGTCGCCTCAAAATATTACTCAGAATAGGCAACTAAATGCCCTATATTTTAGCTGGTCCACACAATTGAAAACATCTGCCTTACAGATATTGAACCTTAACGCATACCAACAATGTGTCGGCAAATTACACGAGCGCAAAACAAACAGAAACGCGCGAAGGCGTGAGCAGACGCAGTGGTACGTCCAAAACAATTTAGTTAACGATGAATTCGGAAAGGCCGGATAAACTCGCAGATATTCCTCTCTAATATTCCGTGTGGGCCGGTACGTCCGTTGAAAATGTTATGAATAATATATTGTTCGGAATGCGAGCGCCGGTCGCGGGAGATCAGTCAGCATTACTGCCGGGTATGGGCGAGCGCCGCGTGACAAATATAAGCGGTGAACAAACGGACAGCCGCGATACAATCATATTTTATTTATACAAATGCATTTTTAAATATGAACACGGATTGGTATTGACTGGAATTAAAATGTGAAAAGCTGGTTTCGGTTTGGATGTTCTTTTGACTCTTTCATTATGTTTACTTTCATAATCGGTGTGATTACTGAAAGTTAAAGAGAAACTGTTATAGTTTTAATTCCATCCCTTACGCATACCTAATTTTGATAAGACATAAAAATATGTCACCAGGTGTACAAGCACCATAGGATTATGTGACCACTCATTTGTTAACGTGCGAAAGGACTTCTCAGGCACATAATATCTACGCGGTAATCAAAAACATGACATTCTCAGTCTTACCAAATTATTTAAAGAATTTAACTGCCTACATGTACATATAAAATGATTTTTTGATAAACTTATGCAGCTCAAGACTGTATTAAAACTTCATATTATCATAAAAGTAAATTGTCCATTGTCGACAATTTTATTAAGCCCACAGAGTCTCACATGTCACAGCAATTAATTAAACATACAAACGATTAGACGCAGATACATTGTTATGAATAGAAAAGTAAAGTTTTAATCGAAACGGCCCGGACGGCTCCGGGCGGCGACCCCGCGGGTCTTCTTGTTACAATAAGTTAATTAAACTACATGCTAATTGAATCATACAAAACAAATTCATCTCTTCAATTGTTATTCATAAAGCTTTTATGATTTATCAATATGTTATTTATACTTTGAACGGTAACCAGCCAGTTGATATAACAAAGAACTGATATCACAATTATTGTATGATTTTTCTTGCTACACTAATATTTGGATTGCGTGCGATTAAAAAATATTTTTTGATAATAATAACAAGTAACGAACTCTCTGTTTGGTCACTTTAGACGCATTAAGTATAAAATGATCCTCTATGTATACAGTAACGTCCCAGATTTCGTTGAGCGCAATGTCGAGCTTTAAGGGAAAAAATGAATATAAGAGGAAAAGAGCGAAGTTATTTAAACGACAATCTCACTGACCTAATGAATTGTAAATGTAGGTTTTGTATGAGATAGTACTGGTAGAGCCGAGTTAATCATGATACAGAAAAACGGGATAAATTAGGGTCACTGGATTTTAATATATTCCACGATTTCTTATAGCCCTAAGTGTTGCTTGCGGCTTCGCCCGCGTGTAAAGCCTTTCCCACTACAGAAGACTCTAAAACACAGTACGACACCAGCGCCATCTACTTAAAGAAAAAGATAAAAAATATCTATTATCTCCTATGGGAGCAAATTACCGGGATAAAAAGTATGTGTTAATCCAGGACATAATCTAACCGTGTGCCAAATTTCAATCAAATTCGTCCAGTAGTTCCGTCATTTAAAATATTTATACTTTGGCATTTAAAATATTAGTAAGAAGTAAGATAAGAGAATAAGAAGTAAGGTAAGGTAAGATATTATTACTAGGTATTGCTCGGTGCTTTACCCACTTGAAAAACTTTCCAGGGATAAAAATTTCTCTATGCACTTTTCTGAGATGCGAAGGAGTCTAGGTAAACTAGGATTGGTCTATTTATGCGCCAAATTTCATCCAAATCCCTTCAGAAGTTCCTGCTTATTATTTTAACACCTAAATAAGAATTACACATTTATAATAATAGTAAGATTTACCCTGTATCGAAAAAATCACTGCTACATATACCCCGTCTGTTAGGTTGTACAGCATTTCCACACAAACCGCACTCTTCAACTATTCAACAGGGTGGAAAGTTGTGTTATTATGACAGTTTACCGAACTCCATTAATTACGTTAATAAATACATTAATATAATTTAATGGAGTTAGCTAACTATGCGCGGTGAGATGCCTGAAGTACGCTTAACCTTGTATGAAGCAAAAATTATGTCAACACTACTTTGTAGACCTTGGAAATGCAGTATAACTAGAGGCATACTGGTAGTAGGTCTCTCATATGTACGAGTCCGTCTGTGTGTGTACCACCGCAATGTCTATTTTTACCGCCAAGCAGCAGTGTTCATGCACTGTTGAGTTTGGGTTTGAAGGACAATGTAGCCAGTGTAACTACTGGACATAATGAGACTTAACATCTTATGTCTCAGGATGACGAGCGCAGTGGAATGCCACACAGTACTTTGTAAGTCCAGGTGCTGGATGGTGTTGATACTGTTTATGGGTGGTCGTATCGCTTACCATCAGTCGAACGGCATGCTCGTCTCGTCATTCAATGCATTAAAAAAAAAGGCAAGTCTGTGAGTGTAAACTGCAAGCATGGATTATATTATTTTTATTGTTTATTGTTGATTAAGAAGTGTATAACAGTGTCTAAGGGCGGTATTAATAAATCAATCTCAAGTTTGAGTTACATCTCAAACTACATCTCAACTATTCATACTTGAGATGTAACTCAAACTTGAGATTGATTTATTAATACCGCCCTTAGACACTGTTATAATGATCACTATCACACAGAAAAAAATACATACGAATAAAAATCTTGATGTAACTTTCTGCCGCTGTGTAATGCGATACCACTACAAAAAGTTGACATCTTCTGCGCAGTGCCCAAGATGCGAGCAAACATTCGCAGAATATACTTTCATTAAAAATCCGAAATGTTTCGTTAAATAGACCCCGAATAATAAGCTACTATATCTTCACTAGATGTGTAAATTCTCAAGGCGTTCGCCATAATTTACGCACTAAACTTTGCGAACTGTTTAGCGTGCGTACGGATATATTTAACGTTATGCGGGATGCGTACGCCGCGATTTCAAATTACGACTCGAGCAACGAGAACATTACTCCAACTTAACACACTTTTGTCACGTCGCGTCGTTTTGTATTTGAATTATTAGCCTTGTATCAGTTGTTGCCTAACAGTAGGTTACTGGTGGTAGGTCTCTCATATGTGAGAGTCCGTCTGGGTGGGTACCACCGCAATGTCTATTTCTACCGCTAAGCAGCAGTGTGCATGCACTGTTGTGTTTCGGTTTGAAGGACATTGTAGCCAGTGTAACTACTGGATATAATGAGACTTAACATCTTATGTCTCAGGATGACGAGCGCAGTGCAATGCCACACAGTACTTTGTAACTCAAGGTGCTGGATGGTGTTGTTACTGTTTATGGGTGGTCGTATCGCTCTATCGGGCGAACAGCATGCTCGTCTCGTCATTAAATGCCATAAAAAAAACAATGTAGATTTTTTGTCATAGACTCGCGGATCTTTCATATAAAAAAAATGTTCAGCTCATATAGTCTCCTGGTGTTAGGTGATCTCTGCTGGCGATAAATATTAATAATACCAGAAGAGGATGCACAGCCAGTATGAAAGAAAAGCAACAGACTATAGGGTTCGGACCTTCAGAAATAAATTATCAACCTCAATCACATTTTTTATTTTGCTCTTTTTAGAGTTGTAGGACTTGATATTCAACACTCAATTGGCAGACTGTCATTAGCGTTAGTGAGCCTACATATTCAGCATTTTGTATGCCTATATGAAAACCGTGGAAGATTAGCAGGCTCTGTGCACAAGCGCAGTAGAGTTAAGTAATAACCAACCTCGCACTATTCGCAGTGAAATCCGTCCCTAAGATACTTGCAAAGGTATACTGTGAAGCGGGGTTAGATTAGCGATTTTTTTACCGTGGATACCCTCACTGCAAGCCGACTTCTGCAAATTTTGAAGCGTGCTAGACTTGCGGCAAGTCGTATCGGTTCAGAATTTTTGATATGTTGCCGCTTGTATAAACGCATACATAAAAATTCTTGCTCAATATATTGCTGCTATAAAATGTTTTACAAAGTGGCAAATCAATTACTAACTATAAAACAATTGCAACACAAAAATCCGGATTGGGGAAATTCACGTGTCGAATGCAGTCGAATGTAATTCCTCATGGAATGTTTCATGGGCTTAAAATAGTTATGTAGGGATTATTTGTTAATTAAAATGCAATAAAATACGCCCAATATCATACAGGAATTCATAAAGCGATACAAAATAACCGATACGCTAATTAACGCGGCCACTATTCCCGAAATTCAGAAAATTAAACAGAATAATACGAGAAAATTGAATTTCGAAATGTTTTATACCTACATGAAAAGCCGTTGCATATTGTTTATCGCGATTCATTTTGTAAAGTAATAATCGTAACGCATGAATAGACTCTTTGATACGTGTATTTTTAGACCGTTCCGTAATTTAATAACTGTTCAAATTGTTGACACACGCATATTGGATATGCTATAATTACAATATATTGATTAACATTTGATGATGGCTGGTGGCCCAATTCATCTCCTTTGGTTTGGGTAATCTGTACCTACATTCCTTAAAGGGATTCTCAGGGCTAACATGAGACGTACGCAAATTAGATTTTTTTGTTATGAGTCAAATGAACACTGAGTAAGTGAAATACTAGTTTGTTACTTTAGCCTTTGTCTGGAAGTATTTTTTTGCGTGGAAAGAAAATACTTCAAGAGAAAACAGCTTGAGGGTCTGCTCAGAGCCCACTACGCCTTTGAAAGCCTACGAATCAGTCAGCTTTTATTTAATACGGTTTACCATAGTGCTACTCTTCTAGGAACCTATTCCACTGTACCCTGATCATTTCTCTATGACCATGTCATATAACCTAATCACTAAGATCGCCAACATAACACATGATTTGCTCTACATTTTACATATATATATAATAATATCTTATGCTATATACAAAAAGAAAATATTGGAAATCTGGATAATAAATAATTTCAATAAGAGAACCATTTCAAATCAATTCAGCAGTGAACGATTGGCTTTCTATAATTTTGACGGATCCAATTATTTTATCACTCCTTTCCGAACGCGGGATAGCCTCGAAATTAATTAATTAACTATTGGTTTAATTAAATCATTCCGAGCCCGCTTAAATTATTTTTTTTCGTCTGTCGGGCCAAGATTTCATTCTTTCAATTCTAATATGGCATTAGGGTGTTCCAGTTTATGGATCGTTAAGGTGTCTAGATATAATTATGCAACAGTGGAGTAGAAATCAAATATATAAAAAAGTCAGAGTGAAATTGATATATGATGATATTTGAGGCAGCAACTAGGCAGGCCGACATAATTGTATCGATCACTACAGGATACACTGTCCCAAGCTGTTCGCAATTTTCCTTCGGCTTCACTTCACTTGCTATCAGTACCATAAACACGAAAAACAACTTACGCCAAGTATTCGTATCGAGTAAGTTAACTTTCAGTATTTCTCTACAGTCATTAGGCGGTATTATACGTCAAAAAAACTTTTTAACATAAAATAGCACCGACTTCAAAACCCACTATAAGGAAAAAATAACTTGTGCTTTGCTTATGGGTTATAAGGAAATTTTAATAATACCAATATTATATACACTGCCATTCGTGTGATTATATTAATGTACAATGAATAAATCTTTGGAGTCGGTGCCTGATTTTTGTAATATTTGGCACTCAACTAGTATTTTTTATTTCATTCTTTTGTTAAGTAACTAGTTCATATTACAATTTAATGCGTCTATTATAAGAATATTTTTATTTATATATTTGCGTATACAGCTCTTGTATGACGCGTTGGTTTACACTTACACGATTTTTTTATGACCGGCACCGACTCCAAATAAATGGTGGAATTCCCAAAGCGGTCTTGATTCAATGTGTTGATGATCAAACAATAGATACAAGCCTAGAAATACTAGCTCAAGAATAAAAGACTTGAAAGTGAAAGAGTTTTTATATCATTTACATCGACATATAAAACTCTTTAATTAAAACTGACAACTCCAAATTTTAAAAAGTAATACTTCTGACAAATATCTTATGTCAATATGATGTACCTACTGTTTAAATTTATTTCAGCACGCAATTACATATATCATTTGAAATTTAATATAGATACTAGTGTGCTCATGAATTGAAGGAGGTATAAGACAGGTTCGTCTGGAAATCTTTAGGGGAGGCCCATGTTCAGCAGTGGAAATTATTCATACAGGTTCTCTCTTCTGTGTCTCTGCTGATAATGATAATTATGAAGATGAAGACAAATAACTTAAGGATACACTAACCAAAAAAATTGTATCAGTCCCTTTGGGAAATAATAAAAGCTTTCATTTTTATTTCAGAAAATTATATTTAAGCATCAGAAGGAAAATGTAGTTATTACGGGCTGCGATTTAGAGTCTTGTAACAGGAGTTTGAGGTCAAAACTGGCACTAATTGGGTTAGTTTTTGTTTTCACTTATAACAAAACCATTTTCGAGCATAGAGCGTAACTTTTTTTTGTATACTAATATCAAATTTAATTTTATTATTGTATGGTTTAAATACGTAAACAAATACGCGAACAACAGAAAAATTAATGTTTGGTTGTCAAAATCCGTTTTGAGTCAATTTTCACTTTTAGAAAGGTGAAGGTATTCGGTACCGTACAGCCTAGATATGGTGTATATGACATAATAAATAAAAATAAATAATTTGTGTGACAGAAATCCTAAAGTTGGTTAGGTTATGTTAGAACCGTGTACATTACGCGTGAGCCGAGCGAGCGTAGCGAGCGTGCCGCGGCAGCGGCCGGCGAGCGCCAGAAAAAAAAATTAAGCTTATGATTTTTTTTCGTACATTTTGAGGTTAGAATTTTGTGATTCAATTTTAATTGTCATAAAAACCATTTTTAGGCTGTATGCTACTGAATACCTTCGGTTTTCTAAAAGTGAAAATTGACGCATAATGAATTTTGACAACCAAACACTACTTTTTCAGTCTTTCGCGTATTTATTTACGTATTTTAATCATATAAAACTAATTTGATATCAGTATCCAAAAAAAAGTTACGCTCTATGCTCGAAAATGGTTTTGTTATAAGTGAAAACAAAAACTAACCCAACTAATGCCAGTTTTGACCTCAAACTCCTGTTACAAGACACTAAATCTTAACCTTATTACGTAACACGGAATTCTACAGAAAATGTGCTAGAAAAATTCTCATGGTTTGTATCTATGTATCTTATATGGCAATGATTAATAATGTATTAAATCAGGAATTGAACATCATTTCCTTTAGTAGAATCACAAACTTGCATGGACGTTTTGCGTCACATACATATTACGGTAATATACGTACCTATTAAAAGCATCCTGCTCGTCATCTTAATATATTCGTTCTCAAGACTAAACAGCTCATATTTATCATACTTTGAGGTCCATTAGAAGCCTATATTTAGATATTATAGCGAGATACTAACCACATTTTATCGAATTTGTCAAAAAGCGCCTACTCATTTTATGATAGCAATATGACAAATCTACGTTATTTGCTATTTATTACTTTTTATATAAATAAATGGTTTCATATACCTATTTATCCCTTACCATCTTGTGGGAGTCCCTGATATTCGTATAACGGGTCACCATGCATATGTATTATCTTTTATTATGCTTTTATTCAATAATAAATAGCTCAAATTTATGCGTTGCTAATAGACTTTCGTAAGGGCACTTTTAAGTCGTCGAATGAAATTACTCATATGATTCAGGTCTATTCAGTCTGTTCCATAAAATGATGAACCATATACCAAGATATATTGAAATGGGACCACTTCGCGACCCTTATTTACTACATAAATAAGGAATCAAGGAAATACGCTTCCAATTTTCAGAGAAATCAGTGTACATACATAAAAAAAATACAAACACACGAATTGATAACCTCCTCCTTTTGGAAGTCGGTTAAAAAATAAATTCATGCTCCCGATTTCAATACATTTTGAAACACTGGACATAATGAGACTTAACATCTTATGTCTCAGGATGACGAGCGCAGTGGAATGCCAAACAGTACTATGTAACTCAAGATGCTGCATGGTGTTGCTACTGTTTATGGGTGGTCGTGTCGCTTACCATCAGGCGAACGGCATGCTCGACTCGTCATTCAAAGCAAAAAAAAAAAAAAAAAACAGACTTTTGTATAGCTACACGATTTACTCTTCGATGTTTACACGCGCACAATGTCCATGTTCCCATATTTTAATTCCGAATACGCTCACAGGGGCGCTGTTCTTTCCACACAAAAATTTACTTAAACAAAACTGCAATTTAAAGCCAATATTCGTGCTAGGGGCAGAGGTGTGAAGTCTCTGTGGTGCATGAAAAAAGAAACAAACGACGTTCATCATTTGGGGCATAGTCAGTTCAGTTGCAACCGTCACTACCCCAGTGTCTGTAAGTCCACTTCATTACTAACCAGTTACTATGCTAGCGGCAGTGTCGAGTGTAGTATCAAGTGGTCATTATTTCAATTGTAACGCAGTTGTATTTCAGTCATTGGAGAACGCGTGTCAGGAGACGTTTTTCGTAACAATGAATAATAAATCATGTGTAGATGTGACAAGGTGCTTTTTGTCAAAACCTTTCGTCTCAACTTGCGGCCCATAAAGCAGTGCTAAGCTCGAGAGCTTTAAGCTTTCGTGATGTCGAGACATCACCCGAGTATGATAAACAAGCGTAACTATAACCCACGGACCCCAACAATCACAACATCCTTTGCACAACGATCTTCAAATTTCATGATACTTTTTATTTACAATAAAGTTAGCAGAATACGTAATATTACCTCATGCACAGTCCGTGAAACCAACCGCAAAATAAAACAGCTGTTACTAAGTTTCACATATGATGATACTGAAAATACTCGAAGAATTATTTCCTTACCGATATGATATACATAATATATACATATATTTATATTATATACTTGCATACGGATGTACACACACATAGATGATATTTTTAAATCGAGTTTTTACATTTTCTCAGAATATATTCATAGAACTACGTTAATGTAAGGCGATTGTATTCGCATATTTTATTTTCTAATATTATGGCATACTTTGTACGAATCCCTAATCATACAGATATTGGTACAATGGAATCAGATTCAGTCATTACACAGTACTGGACTGGACATAGATGAGTATATATCGTGTAAAGGTGTCTATGGGAATTTTAATCCGAAGCAGGTCTTTAATGCAGGTAGAACCGCACTAAAACCTAGTGAATAATAATTGTCGAAATTAGTCCTATATTTGCGGTATTTTGTCTGTGGTTGTTATTTACAACGCGTATTATTTATACGCGTTGTATGTATTTAAAACCTTAATGTACCGTAACCACTTCAATTAGCTCAACCCCATGTACTCTGTACCCCATAAACCAAGTATACAGTGAGGGTTGTAGCCCTAGGTATTAAAAACAAACACATATCACGCCTTCATCCCCGAACGGGTAGGCAGAGGTGGAACCAGCACACCCACATTGCGCCTTGTGTGTTGTCATGATGTGATAGGGCGCGAGTCTATTGCCATATCGGGCACAACTTTCAGACTACGGACTGATATTGATATTTTGTCTTAGCGGATTTTTTGTATAAGGTGCAACTCCTCTTCAGAACTGTTTGACTTCATGAAGAAGGTCCATAGAAGCTTCCGTTTTGTATACACAGGCTGATCCCGGAACACGACACACTAAGTGGGCAACTATGGCCGTTTTTACAACTTGTGTACGGCGCGGCGGTATCCGATACAAGTAGGTATTCTACGCCAAGAAATCAAATAATTAGGTGTTTGACAATGCAAATGTCATTACAATCTCCAATTAGGTAGAGCTAAGCTAGTAGCTCTATTATAGATAGGTATTCCGTTAATCTAACGGTTGATTAATAGTTAATATCTATATGAAATCGCAAGTTTCAGCTCCGTACATGTAATTATCTGTACGTTGGACATAATGAAAAGTATAAAATATAGAAAAAAATTGAATTCTAAATTTCATATCCAAAAAAGGAAAAGGAAGTATGGATGCTATAGATAGGGGGCGAGCTTGTCACCAAATCGGGCACAAATTCCAGACTCCGGGCTGAGAGTGAGTAGAAAAACCCAATATCACTTATTATTACAGTATTCTGAAATAGTGATAATTGAAAAGTGATTATGATTTTTTCCATTTTATGTTTGCAATCTCTGAATATGGTAAGTTAGAACACATTTACTCCGAAAAAAGTTATTTATTAGGTGAGCTGATTATATTAAAAATAACGTTGTTTGTAGAGAATTCAGCGATACAATCAACTTGTGAAATATTCATCATATCGGTCATAAATTATTATGCGCCGCGCAGTACCCACACGTAGCGTTCTGTTCCTCTGCAAGTCGATAACGTCTGCGCCGCACTTTATAGTTAAAGAAATCCTTATAATGTAACTAGTTTCCACGTAACTTTTCCGATAAGAGGAATCGCAAATATTACGCCACTAATTGCAACAAACAAAGCGCAATCCTTTCTTACAATACCGGCATACAATAACTTCATGCTTCTCCTTAATAATTAAACTTGTTCTAAGCACAGAGTTAGCGATTAAGTTGCAATCACGCCGCTGCAGTTGTATTTAGTTGTACTGCAACTCCATCGAAAGCGGCGCGCGATTTTCTTGCTCATTGACTGATGATAACGTAACAACGACTTTATTGAGTAGTCATTGTGATTTACTATCGCCTGTTACTCAATTAAAAATATGCATTAAAATTGTTTCATTGGGCTAGCTGCTGGTATTCGATGCGTTGCTATCACAGAAGAAATAATTGTGGAAATATGGTTTGTGACTGGCGGCTGCTTTTCTGTTTGTTTGTTAGCGCACATCTCCGAAACTATTGAACTCATTTTCATCAAGTTTTCACAGGTGAATAAAGTATAATTGGGAGTTAATAATAGGCTTTGTTTCATTAACATTCACGCGTATGAGTCGCGGGCACAGCTAGCCTAAAATATTATTGTTTAGCGTGTTACATAGAAAGTCGTCCCTCTTATGAATGTCTTTAGTCTATTTTGTAGTTCCAGTTAAACCGAAAAAAATAATTAAGTAGCCGTTATTGAAACATGAAAAGCGTAGTGTAATAATGACTTGCGATTACCGGTCCAATGGAGGAAAACGAGCTATAATGATTAGGTTTTATGAGACGTGTCCTTGGCGTACTAATGTATGTCTAATAACAGACTACCATAATTCAGGCAATCATCGAAGGACCCGTGCTACAATGGTTTACATTAAATTTGGACTGAAATTAATAGTACCAGTCCTGTATTATACACCGCTGCTAGGCACGGGCCTTCTCTACCACTGGAGGGTTTTAAGTCTTAGTCCATCACACTGGCCTTATGCGGTTTGGCAGACTGACTTATTGGGAATGTACCAATCATTCAAATGAGTGTGGTCTTTGTCCTATCAAAATTGTTGGGCTACAGGTTTCAAATAAAACTATGTTTGAGTAAGATTTCTTTATTTTATCAGTGGAGCAAAAGGAATACGTTACGTTACATTACAAATCACCGAGTGAACCAAATCAGACTACTGACAAAGTCAAGAACACTATTTCCTTTTTCTAAATATCAACGAACATAAAGGCCAGTAAGTATAAACATCAATACCTCTGTTCTACAATTTTTACTTTTTAACAAAAAAAAAAAAACATAGGTAAATAATTCATTCATTAGTTAGCTATATAACGCTCCAAATTGTTTGATAGCACATATTAAACGGTGGGACTAGTTAGAGAGTTACACTAAATAAGCGGACGGCAAGTCTCATTGTGCCAAGTCAACTCTAAGACGAGCCAACTTCCGGTTGTTGTTCTAGTTAGTTTCCTGGATCGCGTATAACTTACATGTTTCTAATATGTTCATATTAATTGGTCTTTAATATTAGGTATAGGTTTCTTAGAATCTAAATAAGAATGCATTTTTAATCTATATATATAAAAGTAAGTTAAAAACATAAATATTTTTTTATTTCCACAATTTGCCACAAGTTGTGTTAGTTACACCATTTATAACTCGAGAACGGCCGAACTGATTTAATATTCATTTATTTAAATTCTTTATTTTACATCAAAGCATAAAAGAAACATATAAATATACAATAGAGACTACACTTAAACAAGAAGTACAAATGGCGGTCTTATCGCAATCTGCGATTTCTTCCAGACAACCCTTTGATGGACTTGTTAACTAAGAAAAAGAGAGCGGGCGGTCATTATCAAGTACTGGTGGTAGGTCTCTCATTATGTAAGAGGCCGTCTGGGTGGGTACCACCGCAATGTCTATTTCTACCGCCAAGCAACAGTGTGCATGCACTGTTGTGTTTCGGTTTGAAGGACATTGTAGCCAGTATAACTACTGGACATAATGAGACTTAACATATTATGTCTCAGGATGACGAGCGCAGTGGAATGCCACACAGTACTTTGTAAGTCAAGGTGATGGATGGTGTTGCTACTGTTTATGGGTGGTCGTATCGCTTACCATCAGGCGAACGGCATGCTCGTCTCGTCATTCAATGCAATAAAAAGAAAAAGGGAATGGAAATCTGATGTACATAAATATTAAAAAATATAATATAGTACATATAGCATAAAAACAACTAATTCATATCAAATAAAAATAACTACATATTATATTATATACACTATACAGTTAAAATATGATAAATACATAAAATCCAGTAATTGACAGAAAAATAAAGGAGAAAAACAACATCACAGTGACAAGTAGTGATACGTAAATATACAATTTGTGAAGTACAATAGCTTTAAGAGATATGTCTCTATGATGTAACTAAAGGTTTTTAAATTAATATAAAATGAAAATATATTTTTTTTAATCCTCCTTACAATATTATTTATAATGTATTTAAAGCTGCCAAAGGAAACTCCATCTTCGCTGAAGCCTTTTAAAAATCGGAAGAGATTTTGCCCTTCTTACCGACACAGGTAACTCGTTCCACAAGCAGCCTGAACAGTAAAATACTTGTCGAGGAAATTAGTCGCATGCTTGGGAATCTCTAATTCCAGACTCTCTGATGATCGTAAACACCGATCATGGATGCTACTCAGGAAGTCGAAACGATTTTTTAAGTAAGAAGATGAAGAGGGAAGGAATAGAACACTATATAATAACAATAAAATCTGAGTATTCCGGCGAAGGCGTATGGGTATCCACTTGAGTTTAGTCCGAAAATCAGATATGTGGTCATATTTACGTAGTTCAAATATGAAACGAATGCAAAAATTCTGAAGACGCTCTAGTTTATCGAATTGGGCTTTGGAAAGATCGAGATAGCTGGCATCAGCATAGTCAGGGAGAGGAAAAAGAAGAGACTGCACAAGAACAATTTTGGTCTTTGGTAGCTGCTTCAGTTGCGCGCAGTCCCTGTGGCGGTCGCAAAGAGTATATTATAATGTCATATTACCTCCTTTTATTTCATGCCGTTGCGCTTAGTCGATACGCGATTAATTACAAATTAATTAGCATCTTATACAATGCCGCGATCTTGAAGAACAAGAAGATCAAGTATTTTCCATATGACATGGTGGAGAAACATTTAGCCAAATCAAAGTCTTTCGCGCCTTCGTAAACTTGGAAAAATCTTATGATCGCGTGCCGAGGAATAAGCTGTGGTCAACGTTGTCATTAACGTATGGGACTGAAGGCCGCCTGGTGAGGGCATTGAAGTCTTTATAATGAGAACTCCAAAGCCTGTATCAGGGTAAAGGGAGCAAGAATAGGGATTTGCAATACTGTGCTGTTCTTCTTCTTCTTCTTCTTTTAGGTTAATGGCTCCACCGTTACAGCGGTGATTTTGCCAATGTCTTCATGTAGATAGTGGTCCTCAAAAGTCAAAAAGCGTAACTTTAGATTGGATTGGACTATTTCCTATCAGGATCAAAAACAAGATCCGGCCTGAAGTGTCCCATGAAAAGTTAATACTCAGATTATGACAATTATTGATATATATCTTTTGAATTTATAAGTTGATAAATTAAGCAGAATAATTATAGCAAAAGCATAATATACTTTGATGTTACCGACGCTTATATATGGATGTGAATGCTGATTTGACAGAAGAAGCTCGAAAGTCGAGTGAATGCGGTGGAAATGCACCCCTTACAGAGTATGTTATGTGGAGTCCCTATTTCCTATCACATGGGGATAGTAAAACTTTATAAATTGAAGGATGATATGGCGACTAAATTTAGAAGAAGTATGCTGAGATAATTTGGGCACGTAGAGAGGATGGTTGAAAGACGAGTCACGAAAGGTATTTATCGAGCGAATGTGGATAGTACGAATGGAGAGGATGCCCATAACCAGCGAAAATGTATGAGGAGAATTATAAATGTGGAAGAGGTGTTTATCGTGGCATGTCGCACCCAATAGCATCTGCTTCTCTTTGTCTCTGTCTATAAATATAATATGACTTTTTCATTTTGATTTTCGGACATTTATGGAGCTTAACCAGTCAACGCCCGCGGTGGACACCGGTATCCGAGTATATAGGAAAACACGCTTATATCTATACATTAAATCTTAATAAAAAAAGGGAATTTAGTTCAGCTAATAAGTTAACTCGAAATTAATTGATTCTGATGCGATAGGAAGTTCGCCGGGCCAGCTAGTACAATACATATAGTTTCCGCCTCGCAAAACTTAAGTCGGCATATTCTTTTATCACATTCTTATTCTGGTCGGCTGCCTGATGTATAGATACACTCCAGCCAGAATAAATACTTAAAGGCAGGAACAAGATTCACCGAACTTGTTCCAAACAAATCACCATAAAGTAAACAAAATAAATAACCTAAGCAGTTTTTAATGATTGATATTAAAGATCTCCACGAGCTTGGAAACGTAAACAAGGAACTTTCATGGAATATTTATAACACACTTAACCCTTACTCTTCGGTTATAATTGCTCGTAATGCCGTAAAAATTACCCAATCCGAGGCGAAAATATATTTTGTAGACTACTTAAAGTTACGACTTTAAATATGCGCTAAATTAGTTTAATAAATCTCCTTATTATATCTTGCAAATATTCGGTAACGTAAAAGCGTTATTTTGTAGCGAAATCTTGCCGTCTATTCGTGCTTAATTAAAACGATTGAAATATTTCATAACGAAGTGAAAAACGCATTAAAAGTTTATCGGCGTGCCGGCGCCGGCGGGACCTCTGTTCTAACAAAACAATAACAATGTCACGGATTAAAATATTACGTGGCGACAAACTCTTTTGCCTACTTAATTACTGTCATAGACCGTGCCGCCGCTAATTTTGATTGGTGGTGAAGGCAATACGTTCTGCTTTAGACTAATTATTTTAAAAGCTACAAATATTATAACACACATACCTGTAACGTTAGTATATGGTCGTTCAGAAATGGACTAAAACAAAGCAAGGAAAATTAAGTATAACACACATGAACTAAAATCAGAGCTGGCAATACAAAATTCTGTGATGAAAGTCGTGGCCAGAGTTCAGGCTTACACATTGGCGTAGCGTGGTTGGGCCTTAGTTGCAACTTGCACTAAACTTTTACGAGGGCGGCAAAATGCGTAAAATAAATCCTTTTATTTTTTTACTTTTGACTCATGTACTAGTGCTTAAAGGAAGCACGCGTGATTTTTTTTTGTTCAAACTACCATTTCTTTTTTTTCGTCCTGCGATTTGGGGCGGCAAATATTGCTTCCGCCCAGGGCGGCACGAACCCACGATACGCCTTACAATAGAATTAAAACGATAGCAGAGTTCAGAGGTGAAGATTTAAATCCATCAAATACACACATTTACGCCCTTTATCCCCGAAGGGGTAGGCAGAGGCGCAACTAGTGCACCCACTTTTCACCGTGCGTATTCCGTCCCATGATGTGATAGGGGGCGAGCCTATCGCCATATCGGGCACAAATTCTAGACTCCGAGCTGATAGTGAATTTAAATCCCAATATCATTTTACCCGACCCGGGAAGCGAACCCGAGAGCTCAGCATTGCCATCATACCGTAGCAGTCCATAAAATCCATCAAATTAGTAGAAATAAATTAAAATGTTATGTCCTCAATAGTACGTAACGAACAATCGTTCCGCATACCAGATATCAGGTGCTTCATTAGGCACGAAGAGGTTTAATAGAACCAGCCAGCCATTCTACCTCTATAAGCAGCTGGAGCGCTATTTGATGTGTGCCTTCACGCTTTGAACATGTAAGTATGTATTGAAGATTTTCCTGAATGTTTTCAGTTATTTGTTCTCTATGTATTAGTAAATAAAGTAGAAGTTGAATTTAAATTGGTTAAGAAATTAATTAAGCCTTCGATTAGATTCTACTAACGAACACTAAACACAAACCCTTTTTTTTCAACTTATCCCTTCCTAGACGATTTCGGCCACGGTGGCCAATCTCGACGGAGATCAGCCAGTTGCGCAGGAGATATTATAGTGCACAAGTGTGTGCGCAATACACAAGTGCACCCACTATTCCTTCACTCTCATAGTCCGGTGAGACGGCAATCCGACATGACCGGAGAGAGATCAGGCGCAGGACCAACGGCTTTACGTGCTTTCCGAGGCACGGGGTTATCACACCGCCAACTTCCTGACTCCGAGCTGCAACTGAGTATTTTTTTAAGATGGAAAAACCCAGTCACAATGTTTTTGGCCCGACCCAGGATTCGAACCCAGGACCTCAGCGCGCAAATCGTACTCGTAACGCGTACGCAATACAACTACGCCTCCGAGGCAGTTTTTTCAATAAAATGGTGACGTTAAAGCAGGTCTAAAATAGGAAGAGATAACAATATTACTCACGTTGAACAAGAAGTACATTGCTATAAAAAAATCCCCAAACAAACAACGGCATTTTTGACTCAAGTTGTGATGTCATAAATTAATTTAACAACTTAGATTGAGGCTCCAGATTTTTTTTAATGGTATGAGATTTTCAATTTCGTTGTCTTCTGTGTGTGACATCCCCTTGTCTTATTTCGTTATTTTTATTGTCTCCCAACTTGAAATATATTCATATTTTCGTCTTTTCCAAATGGAAACTTCGTTATTACTGCTTTATTTCTGGTGTGAAAACAAAAGTTTTATTCTAATTTTAATTTTAGATTGATAAAGTCATGCCGCGGCAAAGATAAAAATATTTATAAGTACTGAACTGAATATTCTATTACCCCGAAAGTCTAAGAGGAGGAAATAGCTTTTACGTTTGTATTTTATTTATACTAAGGTTAAATGAATGCTTGAATTAATTGAAGATACGTAAAAATCATATATCATTATGTTTAGGTATATTCATCATCAGCCACATGACATCCACTGCTGAACATAGGCCTCTCCTAAAGATTTCCAGACGGATCTGTCAAAAGCGGCCCGCATCCAGCGTGTTCCTGCGACCTTTATCAAGTCGTCTGTCCGCCTTGCAGGTAGACGCCAGACGCTGCGCTTGCAAGTACGTGGCCTCCACTCGAGAACCTTTTTGCCCCATCTGCTGTCAGTTCTTTGAACTACGTGCCCTGCCCACTGCCACTTCAGCTTGCTAATTCGCTGGGCTATGTCAGTGACTTTCGTTCTTCTACGGATCTCCTCATTTTTGATTCGATAGCGTAGAGAAGTACCTAGCATAGCCCTCTGCATAGCTCGCTGAGTGACCGTGAGCCGTCTTAAGCGGCCCATAGTCAGAGGCCACGTCTCAGTGCCATATGTCACCACTGGTAACACATACTGATTGGAGACTTTTGTCTTTAGGCACTGAGGTATTTTGGACGAGAAGGCCTTGCTTAGTTTTCCAAACGCTGCCCAACCGAGCTGGATTCGACGATTGACCTCTTTCTCAAAGTTGTACTACTTGACCTAAATAGACGTAGTCGTCCACAACTTCGAGAGTTGAGCTCTCAACGGTAATCGGGGTAGGCACAACATGGACATTCGATAGGATCTTGGTCTTGTCCATGTTCATCTTGAGGCCTATTAGTTGAGAAACTCGGTTGAGGTCACCGAGCATTGTGCTAAGATCTTCCAGCGATTCTGCCAATATAACGATGTCACCGGCAAAACGAAGGTGAGTGATGTATTCGCCATTGATGTTGATACCGAGTCCTTTCCGATCCAAGAGCTTGTAGGTATCTTCCGACGCGGCAGTGAATAGTTTCGGAGAGATAACATCTCCCTGTCTCACGCCTCTGTGTAGTGGGATAGCCTTCGAGCTCTTTTCTTGTACTCGGACCGACGTGGTGGCGTTGTTATACAAGCACCTCAACACCTGGATATACCGATAATCGATGTGGCATCGCTGGAGAGACTGCAGCACAGACCAGGTCTCGATCGAATCGAAGGCTTTCTCATAGTCCACGAACGCTAAGCAAAGTGGCAAATTATACTCCTCAGTTTTTTGTATAATTTGCCGCAGCGTATGGATGTGGTCTATGGTACTATAACCTTTTCGGAATCCGGCTCGTTCGGGAGGCTGGAAGTCATCCAGCCCGCGCTCGAGACGATTCGTGATAACTCTTGAGAACAGCTTGTAGACATGGCTCAGGAGTGAGATGGGCCTGTAATTCTTTAATAAAGCGTTATCACCTTTTTTGAAGAACAGTACCACCACACTCCTGTTCCATGCCTCGGGCGTTATACCCTGGAGCAGAACGAAGTTGAATAGCTTCTGAAGGACTTTAAGTACCAGCACACCGCCCGTCTTCAGAAGCTCTGCAGTAATTCCGTCCTCGCCAGGCGCCTTGTTATTTCTGAGCTGTCCCAGAGCCATCCTAATCTCGCACAGACTGATAGGTCGTGATTAGGTATACTAATCATGACTAATAATCACAGCATAGAAAGAAAGAAAGAAAGATGATTTATTATTGGAACAACTTACACAATTAATAATAAAAATATAAAAGTAACAAAATTTATTAAAGCCATCAACGGGAACCCTCATTCAGCTTATTGCTGCAGTACAGTCTAAGCAATACCGCTGCGCTGATTTTCAATGGGGGACCCAAGGTGACATACGGCCATTAAGTCAGTGTGCCAAATAAAACAAAATACATGCTATGCATGCACACCTATAATGAAATCGTCAGCGTAACCTGCTCTTAAGGAAAGGAATGTGAATTGGGAAGGCGTTGGTTGGAACAATGTAAACTCACTAATCCCGTCGAACGCAAAGACAAAGCTGCTAATTCATATCTGTTTTCCGAAACTGACGATACCCGCTCATCCGGTCGACTTGCTTCATCCATAACACAACACTGTACCACGTATCATTTATATAATTATTGTAGGTCTACATCACTTCTTTGAGTATTTAACAACATACTCAAAGACGTCACTTACGTACATAATAAAATTCAGTTTTCAAAATAATAAACAACTATTGAAGTTATACTTCTTTTGGCGCGTTAGGAAAAAATGATGAGAGTAATTTTTTACGATGCGCGCGCACACCGTCACGAAAACCCGACACCCTGAAGTTAGCTATAGCCAACATTTTAGTTTTGAATTTTGAACGTAGAATAAGGCGAATGATATTGAAGTTATACTTCTTTTGGCGCGTTATTTAAAAAGATTTTTATCTTGTTACGCCAAAGAAGTATAACTTCTAACGCATGTACAGTCAGCAGCATAAATATCTGTACAAAATCAACATTTCAAATCGCCTTTATACGCGTTAAGTTAAACCTAAACCTTTTTTTCTTCGTTTGAAGTAAAGTAAATCTCTTTTATACTATTTTTGTGTGGAGAGAAAAAAGATTAGCAAGAACACAAATACTATGTAGGCAATTTGAAATTTTGAAGTTGTTCAGTTACTTATGCTGCTGACTGTACATACATAAGTACACACACACTTTTTTTTTGTATAACGCAATATTTTAAACAATTTTATAAAGCGCAGGGATATTTTTCCCTCGCCAAATTTTGGAACGTCATAAAATTATATACACTGAAGGATAATTATATAATATTAATTCTATAAATAAAACACCAATTTATTATCCAATCCCAAAACATTTCAATATTCACATTAATTGCAAACCATTAAACACAAAGTGCATGTTAGAAACAATCTTAAATATGATGAGCACAGATGCAGACATAGCTAACTAATTTCAGGTTACGGGAACTTGTAGTGAGTAAGACAAACGCAGAACTAACATTGGCCCGGCTTATGACGACATTGAGTTTGGGCCAACATTTACCCTCGGGCAAGTATGCTCCGCAAACTCCGCTGCCATCTCGCTAAACAGTCTAAGTAACAATATAGACGAATAAGTTGGTTAATGGTGCAATTGTTTGCACAATATGTTGAATTGTTTGATGAATATGCAGTGGAGTTAGGAATTTGATGCAGTCTGTTATTTTTACATTAAAAGTTGAGCCTTATAAGAACAGATGCATAATGTTCATGACTAAGCTGTTGGCTTCATGTTCCAAATTTTATGCTTATTATATTTGATAGGTTGTGTTCTTTGATAAATTATAAACCTAGATAGAGTGACGCGCTGCAATGAAACTAAAACAAACATGCCAACTTTTCTTAAGCTAGTATGCGTGACAGCTTTGTCATACGCTACCGCTGCATCATTCTGCGTATTCTTGTGTGCGCGCATAATGATACCAGTTATTACATGGTTTCTATTAAAATGGGGAGAAAATTATATCCATGAAAAACAACAAAAAATAATTCACTCGAACTCATTTAGTGGGCAAATGCTGGCCTCTATTTTTTTCGACGCGTTTGAAACGTTCAGTGTCTATCTAGGTATATAATTAATCAAAGGTGGTGTTTTGTTTTGATGCCGAACTAGGTCAAATATTTCACAATCAAGGATCCTAAACTCACCTTTAGTAGTTGGCCATAAAACGTAACTGATAGACAGTAAAATACTTATTAGACATAAATTAGTTTCCGTGCGGTGTGCGTACAATGTTAAAGTGTTACTTAGTTTCTAGAAAATGCAACTTTACCACACAAGATTCCTTGATGAAGAGCTTCACCGTGTAATAAGATTTAAAGTAAAGGCAGCGGTTGTCTTTATGAAAGGAAAATTTTTATTGTCTTAATGTAACTTGGATTTACGAGGGGAAAGGTTTGTATTGCGCGGCGAGTGGACGGCATTCCTGAGATCACCACAGACGTAGCTGGATTCTTTGAATTTTGGAAGTTATTAAGTTATTTTATGTCGATAATAAAATTGTTATTAATTAATATAATTATATTAAAGCATTGGTACATAATACGCCTAAACAACTATATCTAATTTTATGATCGTATTTTTTTTATTTACTAGTTTATTCGTATCCGAGCGTATCGCGTAACTTGTAACAGGATAGATTATTTGAGCAAGAATTCCGATAGCATGCACGTTGTATAATAACGGAGCCGCACGTGAACTCATATAGGTTACATTGTATAGGTGATCGACTCGGCCGCTCCATCACTTAGATAAAGGATCTATCAAGACACGGCGACCGGGAAGGCATGTCAATACTGCGCCGATACACGCGCGGTATCACTCCATAAACTGGTTTCCTCCGACGTTTGTGTCCGATTAATTGCATAGACATTCTCCGCGCGGCACACAGCTCCGGCATGTCAATGAAAGCAATTACTCACACAGTCCACGCACGCTCGTCTCCGCAGACCACCCAATATCAATAAGCGAATCGATTATCTAATAGATACTCTAAACACAACGTAAGTATCTCAATTTAGGTGTGTTATATCGCGCGCTTTGTTCAATCCACACTTGCATGGATGATGGATTGCTCGGCAATAGCCCCGTGGCAGCTCTAAAACTTCACTCTATTGACGGGGAAAAATCGACTGAAAGTACGTCTCCTGGCACTACACGTTTGCGGCTTAAGGTCCAACTTCCTTTGCATGAACGCAAACAATTTCTTTTACAAAGATGTAAACGCCAATCGATGTGTCAGTGGGCTGATAGGGAAACTTTTCATTTTGCCGATGTACTCGGCCCGAGTTGTTGGGTTGAAAAACAATTTTCTTGTTGTTTGAGAGCTCATTTTTAACGTTATTGAGTGGGAATTTTTCGACTTTATGTATATTATTGCGGAGGGTCTCATTGTTGTTTGATGGATGGATTATCGGGGAGTTTTCTTGCTGTATCAACAAGTACAAACGTGAAATGATGCGCAAGATAGAATAGACCAGTAAATTAAATACGCGACTTGAAATATGTAGCAATAGATAGATAATATAATTTCAAAATATAAAAACCGTCAGTGATAATTTAAATTATATTTTAATTTTTACACTATGAACAAAAAAAATTAACGTTTTATACAATTTACTTTATATTTTTAAATTAACTTGTCATGCAATATAGTTTTAACCTCCCCAATATTCCATTTTTGTTTAACAGACAACAAGAGTCAATTAATTGGATTTCTGCACAACTTGCCGTATTTTTGTACATGTCCAATTTTGAGCGTAACGGCCCTTGTTATTTTCTCTGCGATATGACGCGAAAAAATTGCAGAAATTGTACACTCGCTGTTTTAATAGGATCCCATATTTTATTATTTGTAGCAAAAAGCAATATGAAAAACCAATAGCCATGTAGGTGGGCGCGTTGAAAGATAGAAACTGATGGATGGCTAGTCGTGTTGATTTTCGAAAATATATCTCCATGTGTGTATTTTAAGGAAATAAATCAAATAAGGCATTTATTCAATAATAGCGTTAATATTGAATTTGTATCATACTCAGCTAAGTAAACAAGCAAGTGACCATGGTGAGTATGTACGCACATAAGACATAATGTCACATGGATTGTAGTGACGGGAAAGATTATAACTGAACAGGGTAGAGGTTGAACAGGGTTGTTTTGCTGGTGTTTATCTTTCTACCCGTATAAAAGGCACTAGTGAAGCAACCGCTTTACATCAGTTTTCTATTATATACTCTGGTATCACCTTGATCGTGCTGAAGCTAGAATAACGCTGCACTACCAAGTCTTAGACAAGCGATACTATTCGATATTCAATATAAGAAATTAAAACTTGTTCATGTGCTTCCAAATCACCCTCTCTTGCTTTCAGAGTACATAGTTTACGCAGAATAATTTCCCCCAGTAAGATGTTATTGACAAATCGCTGTCGCCTATGCGATGCACCAGGATCGCGGGCTCGCGAGAATTTTGAATTTAACCGTACTGCATGGTGTGCTCTATTTCTCTTTATAGACCTTTATGCATTTACGTAATATTTATGTAACATCCGTTAAATACAAGTTAAGCTTTTAATGTAAAATCAATTATTCAGGTATTTGGTTGAGCTTTATTGAAATTCGCAATTTGTTTTTTGTTATTACCCAATATTATTAGCATGGTGCGTTGTTTATTTTGTAGGTGGGTGTATAATAATTATTGGAAGTGATTTTTTCAGTTTTTCGTCACAATTAATTGACTGTAACACGCGAATTTTTTGTATCCTAATGTAGCTATTGAAAGTTAAAGAACATCTAATTGCGGTAAAAAACCCAACCCTAATTTAAGCAAGATTACATTACTTTGCCCGTACATAGAAATATTGCATGAATTTTCATCAAATTTCTTTACTTTCACTCCTTACACTCTTCGTCTCAATCCATAATGAACGTGTGAATTGTTTTATTTAATTTCATGTTACTAAAGTTTAATATACGTAGACAAAATGTCATCTATGAGCAAGTATAACATTAAAGCAACAAGCAATTAACAAAAAGCTTGCTCTAATAAATAACATAGGACAATCGAGCTACACCTCACCGAGAAGAAAAGAAAACACCTGTCCAAACAGAAATAGAAAAAGAGTGCAGTACATGAAAACGTATCGTTTGCCTTTGATCACCCCTTTTTCAATAATAGAGCTGTGGAGGTCGGGTCCCTTTGTACGAAATCTTGCCCGAGGCGACCCTACAGTGGCACAGTCATATGTCCATTTAATCTAAAATAAGAAATTAGAGCAGTGCATAGCACACGATAGACGACTCTCTTAAAAGTATAAACTAGGTCTAGTTTCATTAAAATGTGTTCGCATTCACATTACCGGTGGAACGGAATGTTTCTGCTTTTTTGAAAAGTATCGGTATGAATTTTAATTGTAATAAGTTGTACTGTGAAAAATGGTAAGTCCATTGCAATGTACATTTCCTAGTAAAGGACGCTATGTTGAATTATAAGTTTTCTCTGTGGCGTATTTTGTTTGCATAAATCTTTTCTTATAATAATATCGACAACAATATTTCTTAGAAATATGATTTAATTTATTTATGAAATGAAATGAAATGAAATGAAATGAAATAATTTATGAAATGAAATAAATAAATTGTTGTCTGTAAGAGATTGTCTCCAGTGATAAGACCGCCAATTGTATCACCGCTGCCTATAGGTATTATTTTCCTAATATTACTTATATCTACTATGATATAAGTAATATTCACTGGTGGTAGGACTCTCATATGTAAGAGTTCGTCTGGGTGGGTACCACCGCATTGTCTATTTCTACCGCCAAGCAGCAGTGTGCATGCACTGTTGTGTTTCGGTTTGAAGGACATTGAAGCCAGTGTAACCACAGGACATAATGAGACTTAACATCTTATGTCTCAGGATGACGAGCGCAGTGGAATCCCACGCAGTACTTTGTAACTCAAGGTGCTGGATGGTGTTGCTACTGTTTATGGGTGGTCGTATCGCTTACTATCAGGCGAACGGCATGCTCGTCTCGTCATTCAATGCCATAAAAAAAACATATTTGTCATTTCTGTTGGTGTACAATAAATATGTAAATAAAATAAATAAATAATAAGATTAGAATTCTACAGACTTATTTAGAAATGTATGAGAAAAATATTTTTTTCGGCTGATGGTAGGAGTACAACTGCCCAAGATTAGCAGTATCCAGAACTTTCGAAAGGTGAATGATAAGAGGCACACTCTTCCGTTTGTAGCCCTAAATCGTAGGATACTATCATTAATTTTCCCAAACTGTGGCACAATAGTGCATACTGTCACTAGTGATGGAAATGAAAAATCTTCGCTACTTGGTAGTAAGGCAGCAATCAAAACATTTTATTTACACGGTAATTTCTCATTTGTCTGTATTTAATCAAAGTTTTCACTTTCAACATACGCATACATCACCATAATTCAGTCGCGTTAATCATAAACAAGGGAGCGAAGGTTTGCGGTGGCGCCATGCGGGCTCAGAACATAGAGGCTCGCTCACATCTTTTTGTGGTATTCGGCAAGTTTAGATGAAAACCTTTGTATACAGGTTTGGTAGAAATGATTTCACCATGGAGCAAACGATATTTTTTGTTTGCTAGTTTCTGTGAAGATTTGTTGCGAGTTTTTCTAATATTTGTAATTGCACCCTTATGAGATTGTACTAGACAAATATAAAAATATGCATTACTTATTACTATATAATACAGTACTAAACAGACACATATAAATTACTCTTTAGTACTTATAATCAGCGGATGAAATGTACTTGAGGATTTAATACAATGTTAATCACTTTTGTTGTCTTGTTTTAAAAAGTTCGGAGCACTGGTTTGTATGTGTGCTAGAACCGTTAAGAGATACTATACGTTTATAAGTGCTAGAGTTAACTATGTTGATTTAAAAGTTGTTATCTACGAAACATACATGAAAATTATGTGACCCAAAGAGTAAAATGAATGTAATTTGTTTCAAATTTAAAATACTTTAACTGACGATAAATTTTACATCATTCAATGTGTTAAATGTATGAGGTCGTTCACAGCAAAAGCTAGTATGATATTTATATAGTTAGTTATATAGTTTTTATATAGTTAGTTATATAGTTTTTATAGAGTTAGTTATATAGTTTTTATATATAGTTGTGTCAATTTAAGCTTGCCGGTATGACAATTTATTGACACTTCACTTCATACTATGTGTAGTGAAGAGAACAAAAAATCGGTTGCCCGAAATAATCGATTCTTAAGTGATATCGATTTCTAGTTCAGAGAGTTTATAATCGATAGTCAAAAGGGTAATTTTTATATAAATCACAGTTTTTATGTAATTTTTTTTTTTTATTGTATTGAATGACGAGACGAGCATGCCGTTCGCCTGATGGTAAGCGATACGACCACCCATAAACAGTAGCAACACCATCCAGCACCTTGACTTACAAAGTACTGTGTGGCATTCCACTGCGCTCATCATCCTGAGACATAAGATGTTAAGTCTCACTATGTCCTGTAGTTACACTGGCTATAATTTCCTTCAAACCGAAACACAATAGTGCATGCACAATATATCCTTTTTTTTTTTTTTTTTTTTTTTGTCATGGGGAAAATCCTCATGGATCCCCGTCGTGCTCATGGCAAGTCGACAGGGTATGTCGGATTTTTACCGACTAAAAACCCCATGTTGGTCTCCAACAGCACTTTAGAAGGACTCCGGGACCTCGAACCGAACACGCCGAAGTCCTTCCAGTGCTACAGCATTTAAGCATGATTCGGGGGGACACCAGTGATCCCCCGGCAAAGCTCTTTGTAATAACAAAGACAACCCGAGACAATTAATATTATTGTCTCAGCGTCTTCGTCTCCGTCTCCGAGTGGGATCAATCCTTTCTCGATCCCGCTCTGCAGCCTCCTTCTTTACCATTACAGTTTCACAGAAAGAGGCTACAGCGTTCCAATTTCTCTCCCCAGCTAGCATCGCTCGTACGACTGCCGGCAAGGAGAGGTCCGCTCCGATTATATTAACCAGGGTGTGTCGCTCTTCTTCCCACGCATGGCATTCCGATAGTGTGTGTATTGCGGAATCTTGGCTACTGCAGTGATGGCAATTCGTCGTCGCCTCACGTCCTATCTTATTCAGATAATCACTGAAGCACCCATGCCCAGTAATTATCTGAGTAAGCCTATAGGTCAATCGCAAGTTTTTGCGCTTCATCCAAGCTTCGAAAACCGGCAGAATAGCTTCGACGACGCGTTTGTGTGCGTAAGGCTCCTCGCGGAGCCTTGACTGCCACGTCACGAGTGCGTTTTGACGTTCCTGTCGTCTAATAGCCACTTCGAAGCCCATGTCTCCACTACCTTCACCAATCTGGCGGAGCGTTCGGATTCGGTTATAAACCATTGTATCCATTTCCGCCAGAATGTCTAAAGGTGGAAAGCGCGCTAAGATTGTTGCCGCCTCAAATGATATTGATGCACAATATATCCTACTAATATTAGTAGGATATATTGTACTTTTATCTAATACATTGTACTAGACTGTTGTAAAAATGCTCTTGAAACATATTTTAATAAATATATGTACCTAAACAACAACTATTGACCTGCTTCAGTTGAAAACTTTATCGTGATACATCCTGCATATAATTTCCAAATTTCGATTTTTCTCAGTAATCGTTTATATTTCGTTTCCAAACGATTAAAAACTTTCCCACCGCTACGCCCGTGAACTGAAGAATACAACATTGTAAAGGCGTCGCGTTGATTTAAAAGTCAAGATTAAATTCTTTATTTCGATACATTTTTACAATATTATTTCAAGGTTAGCACATAAATATTATACTCATTGCTATAATTTATGGAGAACGTGGTTAATATTTGCAATTATATAGTTGATTTTTTAACTAGTCTTTCTTTTTTTAACATGTTTGCGTTACGCAATCGACGGAAACAACACGACCTTATGTTTTATACAGATGTGTTACTGGGTTTTCTCAGTGCAAGCATTTGCTAGAGCGCTTTGGGTTGTCGATACCATACCGGCTGCCTAGACAGCCGCGAACTGAACTCTTCCACCTACTACAAAGCCAAACAAATGTTGGGTATAACTCGCCCATACGTAGAATATCCACTACCTACAATGAAATCTGTGCCAAAGTGCCAAATATTGACATATTTTTTGATTCCCTAAATATTTTCAATAACAAATGTAGACGTTCCTTTAGATCAAAAGTTATAATATTAGACTATTTACCCGTACCTCCTGGGGTTAAGCTCGGGACCGCACCCCAATTTTGTGACGTGTCCGAGATTGCTAAATATCCCCCGCACAAACACAAATTACTGCAAAAATGCCTTCCTCAAAAGAGCCAGCTATCAGTTTAACAATATAATGTATGATATGGACTTAGATCTTTTTTGCACAAGTATTCCAAAACTTAAAAGAATCATGAGCGATGCATTCTTCCTCTGAGTTCGGTTCTATGTGTTGTTTAACTTAGATAAATATATTTTTAACGGTTTGCTTCTAGAACACTCTAGAAGCAAGATATTAAGAAATTGTATGTGTAGGTACGCACCTAACCTATAAGTGAAAACTTTTAACTGGCCTTTTGTCGCTATTATAATCTTATATACTATCATTTGTATTAGCTGTAAGTTTTCTACAACCAATAAAATAAAATACTATGATAAGATATTTAAGTAATGTTGTGTACATCTGTTATTGGACATGTATTAGTTTTAAGCCTAAGTAAAGTGTATTAGAGTATTAAATATACGTGTACTGTTGATGTACCTTTTTAAATAAATAAATAAATACTTTTTGGGTAGACGTTCTCACAAAGTTATCGCGTCGCGAAAAAATTGAATTGTCATACCGGCAAGCTTAAAGTTAGTATTATATTTTAGTTTCCTTTCAAATGGTGTAACTTGATAGAATTAAACCAGACTGCGAATAAAAAATAGAACATTGTGTAACATTTCTATAGAATATACTATTACGGTATTACTTCACAACGGTTAAAACAGAACATTCTGTAACATTTCTAAAGTATACCGGTACGTACCTGCAGCGTACGAGGTTGTGTGATAGTCAACGACTTGACAATCTATACATTACCTACCTTTGAGAAATAGCAAAAGTCCATAGGAAAATTAATACATAAAGTAAAGTAGCAAGTAAAAAAGGGTCGACTCTTACTCAATCCAAATAAAAACTAAAACGAACTAACCAATATGTCTCACAACAAAAGCTTACTTCAGACAACTTTAAGTGGCAAACTTGTGAATAAAAATGCGACTTAAACATCAACTTCTAGTTTTTATATCGAACCAATAATGTAGTTCTTTAAGAAAACATGTGTAAGAAAATTCAAATGTCGAATGTGTTGAAAAGTTTTTTTTTTTTCGAGAAACACCTGACTAAAGTACTGTGCATCTGTCAGTTGCTCAGGACACTTACACATAGTATTGCTTAGCAGCACGTTGCTACTGCGCCGTATCTAAAAGTGTGCCATAGGTATGGAGCACATATGATTCAAATTAATTTAACGATTTGCGTTAAGTTTCATGTTATTTTCTGTACCAAATAGTTCATTGCTCTACTCTGAATAATGATATACAGTTTTATATAGCACTAAAGATAACCTTAAGAATACATAATTCAGAATACGATTTGAACAAGTAGCGACGTTTGTGTGATAGCAATTTAAAATCATTCAAATTCGTGCAGAAGGAGCTAAACCAAACAAATGATATATCGTATTGGATCGTCTGAATCCACAAGACGTCGGATGTTGCCTATAAATATTGTACGAAAAAGTTAAATATTTAAACGCGTAGCGAATTCTGTTTCATATTCGCATTTGGCGATTGCACATGGTATCAAAAAGGAATAAATCAACAAGTTTGCCACAGACAGACGCAAAGCGCTGGATATTTCTGATATTAACTGAATGTAGCAATAAATTGACAAATATTTGCTTTTTTGTGGATGTTTTAAAATTGAAGTTTGCGGACGGAAATGCGGAAACTGTTCAGTAACTGCTGAAATGAAATAAAACTACAAAGATCGTGTTTACCATAACTTTTTATAAAAGTGTTGGAAATGTTACTCGCAACGGCGGAATTTTACATACTTTTAATTAGGTATTAGTTTAGATTACACTATTTACAAATGCGAGTGTCGGACAGTGTAGAATCCGCGCTTTTAGATATTAATCATAAATCCTGCTTTTCACATATTTATTTATTCCTTTTTGTAATTAATGCTCAATGCTATCCGGCTTTTCATTAACTAATATTGACAAGTAATGAAGGTACAAGCACTGTGACTAATTTCCAAGCGATATTATTACACAAATTGGAGTTACATCGCATTGCGGCACAATAGTAAAAATAAATGACGAATTATATTTTCGGCATATTTTTAGTTTTGTGAATTGCTGTGATCGCTTAATACGCGGTAGGCAGATAAGGGGTGATTTACTCAAGCATTTTCCTAAATATCATACAATTTCTATTACAAAAATAAATTATAGAGTCGATAATAATACATTATCTTAAGGGCGAGGTATGGATGTAATATGGCGAGTATTTTAGGTCTGCCTTTGTATTATGAAGCTCCACGATACTGACCTTGCAATAACAGAATCGGTGCGTTTTTATATTATTATTACTATCATAGTAGCTTTGAGTATTAAAATGTTTATTTATCCAAACGACTTAGTAGTAGTTCGGTAGCGCTCTAATGGAAACAGCCTAGACTAACTAAACGTTCTCAAGTCATTAGTCTCATTCCAGATTTTAGCCACTATACGTAATTGCACCTAATTCCAGATTTGGGTATGTCCTAATGTAATACCACTGCATGTTACGAGAAGTGCTATAGTTTTATATGACGTTTACAAAGAGTAATTAAAATGCTTTTAGCATATACGTATGTTTAAAGTCCAAGCATTATGCAACAAGTGCACAAGTTTCCACTCATATCGATAACAAACCTAAATTATGTCAACTTTTATTCGATTCTGATATTAAACTGGAGATAGGATTTAGTTAAATTTCACTTAAAAAAAAACAATAATAGCAAATACCAAATTGTTACTCTTCTTCGTCGTTTCCTTCATGACTGAAGGTCGTGCCCGCTTTGGTAAGCCTTGGTGGTGGCGCTGACAAGCTGCTTCCACTCCACCCTGTCTTGTGCCTGTCGCAGAGCATCCGTGACTGGGATCCCCATGACCTCTCTGATGGTGTCAGACCATCGGGTAGGTGCTCGGCCTCTAGGTCTTCTGCCATCTACACTACCCACCATAATTGTTAAGAAAATTATAAATGTGTACTTGATGGAAATGGCTTTCAAAAAGTACGTCACAAGATACTACCCGAACACTAAATTCCCAAGATGATTACTACCCTTGATAAATAAATTAACACTATTTGTTACTACACTATTCGATATTTTCAATTTTATAGATACACAGATACATTCCCTAAACTTATAACACCCCTCTTTTTTAATCGGGGGTTAAAAATAAAAGTTACAATGACAGTCACGAAATCTTTACGTAAAATGTTAAACGTGGTTCAATCATGGCCGTGATTCAGTTCTTGTAATGAAAAGATAAAAACCGCAATTTTATTTTTCATAAATAAAATATCTGCTATTTTTATTAATGCAAAGAAAATGACTAATTATTGTTTGCTTACACAATACATTTAAAATTTTATTGTGATAACTGTCAAGTTGCGAATTGCTGTTTTCTGGGAAAGAACTTCACTCGACTAACGTACTGCCGAAACTAATGAGGCGATAAACTCAAATCAGTTAAATATTCATTAAGGTCCCACACAAATCTCATCACGAATGAATTTAAATCTTAACGATATCACAAAGCCGATCCATCAAAGTACCTCGGACCGTATTAGAATTAGCTAGAATCCCAACAAAGGGTTTTAATTCAGTTATCTCATGCTTTGTTACCTCTATATTCTTTAGCTTTTGTACCACACCATTTACTTTTCATAAAACGATACCCTGATATTTATGTCGGATTGGCATAGCTAATTATGTAGAGTGGTATATGATTACATTACAGCCTTTGTAGGAGAGATAAAAAAGGTTGTACAATATGTAAGTAACTTTGGTCAGCATAGGTTCGATATCGAAAATTGGATGTGGAAACGAATATTTACAAATTGAATTAGAGTAAGTAATAAGTATAATATTATGATGCTATTTTCGTGTAACTCCAACTGTTGTGTCGGGACGATGTTGGTTCTCAGTTGTAACGTACAGGCAATATACAAAAAAATATTGTGAAAGATTTGTGCAATCAGATATTTCGAAGTTACTGGGGTTTAATGACTTAAACTAGTATGTACAGACAATACTGGTGGTAGCATATTCCTATCCGTAAAAACCGTGTAAAACTCGCCATATTAGCCCACGCAAGTGTGTCGCGTTCCGGTATCAGCCTCTGTATATCCGGTTTCAATCATTTCGGCCGGCGCGGCGTAAGTGCGTCGATTGAAGAGACATAATCATTCTTCGTTTATTTCGTTCAGCATATCTATCTAGAACTTATTGGTATACTGGTGGTAGGTCTCTCATAAGTAAGAGGCCGTCTGGGTGGGTACCATCGCAATGTCTATTTCTACCGCCAAGCATCAGTGTGCATGCATTATTGTGTTTCGGTTTGAAATACATTGTAGCCAATGAAACTACTGGACATAATGAGACTTAATGATTACTGATCTTATGTCTCAGAATGACGAGCGCAGTGGAATGCCACACAGTAATTTGTAACTCAAGATGCTGGATGGTGTTGCTACTGTTTAGTTTATGGGTGGTCGTATCGCTTACATCAGGCGAACGGCAAGGTCGTCTCGTCATTCAATCCAATAAAAAAAAGAACTCCACTTACCATCAGGTGCGTTGGGGTCGTTTTGCCTTACACGTATAAAAAAATGTCATGATTATAAAAATCAGTACCTATAAGGATTACTTTTATGAAAAAAAAAAATTAGATTTCGAATGAATGCAAGTGCAAAAAAAAATTGAAAATCTCAACGTCATTATTAATACCGTGTAAAAGTACTGCAGGCAAAGAATAAAAAGCCACTTCATTTTAATTTACAAAGAGGGATTATTTAATATTGTAAGCCAACATCCAAAGTGTTAAAGACTCGCGTTTTGTTTGGTTAAATATTAATCATAGGTACGCATTGATCAATTATTAATCAATGTAGGTACGAAGCACCGTAAACCCGAAACGTTGGTAATAAACGACAAAATCTTTTGCTATTGTATATTAATTATTATAGTAGTTAGCTGAATAAACGCAAATACTTTTAAGCACTCCTTACGTCAAGTTTAAATTAAGGGTTGGCTATGTCTGAAATTCGGCAGCATTTATAAAAGCAGCTAAAGACGGGAGCGGGCCGCCTGGAGGCACCCTACAGAGCAGATTTAATTAACAAGATATGGGTCTCTTTTAAAACAACTCTACCTACTTTTTGGAACATTGGAGATTAAAATTCAATGAGCCGACAAGATATTATATAAAATCTGAGACTGTAGTTTTACGTACACATAAAATTAATTAATTAATTTTTAAAATTAATCAGCCAGTCGTACGCGCCGATAAATTCCTTTTTCCCTTACAACGTCGATCGAGAATTCGAGATCCCGTTTTTGAACTTCATAATTCGATTAAATTTCTGATGTAAAATTGTTTTCATTATCCATTTTGTTTGGGACATTGTTTCCGCTCGTGAATCTCGTAAATTATGAACTGTATGTTCCCGTGCAAGCCCTCAGGCTTCGCTGTAGCTCTGTTAAAACGAATTGAAAACCGGTAATCGAATGCGCACAATGGGAGCAATGTCAATATTTTAAATTTAAATACTTTATTTGCTTTATATTTCATGTAACATCCATAACTGCTGATTTTAAATAACGAACTTGTTGGCTTTATGTGATGTTGTTTGCTCAGAATCACTGAACATGTCACATTTACGGACGGACGAGTCTTCCATTAGTTTTGAGTTGCAATGTACACAGACCGTTTGAGTAGCGATCACGGTAAATATGTGAATACCGATGAAATGAGGACATATTATACAGAGGTATGCAAATAAAGTTTTATTTTATACCTTCATTTTGAGAAAAAAAAATGTATACTGTCGCTTGTAAAGCGGTAAAATAGCTCGTAAAATTATATTAATCCCTCAACGCCCGCGGTGGACACCGGTGTCCATTTATATAAAGAAATTAGCTTATAGCTATATATAAGCTGACGTTGACGGATTAATAATATAATGTTGTGGCTCGAAAAGTGGTAGGTATACAAGTATAATTTGGAGCTAGAACTCTGTGTCGTAATTAGTCCAGTAAACTACCGTAACGAAAATGTATGTCGGTAGGTATAGGTAGAAAAATGTATTGCGTAGACAAGGGTGCTAACTTTGTTGTTACTTCAGGCCGAAACATCTTTCGCGTCATCTGACGACGTACTTCGGGGACAAAATTAAAAAAATCACAACACCTGCGACCTTTAATTAGAATTTTTCGAATTATACAACGCTGTGAACATTTTTCATGACATTGCTCGGGAATATTTTGTACGGTTTTTTTTCTAATAATGCAAAAGTTAAGAAACAAGCAAGCGGTAGGCAAACAAGAAGTAGATATGTTTTTAAATATAATTTCTTTACTAGTAACGTTTTACTTACCAGTATAAAAATATCGTGTACAGATTTGTAAATAGAAGGCCCTGACCTGCAACAAAAGAAAAATAATTAACACACCGAAATAAATTTATAGTATAATGCATGGAGGATAGATGTACAATGTAACACCACATAAAATGGGATTTGTGAAGTGTGTATAACACACACACACACACACACTCACGCCTTTTATATCTGAAGGGGTAGGCAGATGCGCAACTAGTGCACCCACTTTTTGCTGTGCGTATCCGTCCCATGGTGTGATATCGCCTGTGTGTGTTATCGCGAGGCTATCGCCATATCGGGCAAAATTCAAAAACTCCTGACTGATACTGAATGAAAAAATAAGTGTGTATAATCCCTTCCTAGCCGATTTCGGCCACGGCGGCCAATCTCAACGGAGATCAGCCAGGTGCGCAGGAGATATAGGGCACAAGTGTGTGCGCAATACACAAGTGCACTCACTATTCCTCCACTCTCATAGTCCGGTGAGACGGCAATCCGACATGACCGGAGAGAGATGAGGCGCAGGACCAACGGCTTTACGTGCTTTCCGAGGCACGGGGGTATCACACCGCCAACTTCCTGACTCCGAGCTGCGACTGAGTAATTTTTAAGATGGAAAAACCCAGTCACAATGTTTTTGGCCCGACCCAGGATTCGAACCCAGGACCTCAGCGCGCAAGTCGTACTCGTAACGCGTACGCAATACAAATACGCCACCGAGGCAGTCAAGCAGTTTTTTTTTTTTTAAGTGTGTATATAATCCTTTCGAATACTACATATCATAGGTTCGATGGCTGTTTGTTTAAAATCCTTCAAAATAGAGTAGTTTCCTATGTTTGATTTTGTGCATTATATCAAAGGTAACAGAAAATAATACGAAAAATAAATTCTTTCCTGGTGGTAGGACTCTCATTATGTAAGAGGCCGTCTGGGTGGGTACCACCGCAATGTCTATTTCTACCGCCAAGCAGCAGTGTGCATGCACTGTTGTGTTTCGGTTTGAAGAATATTGTAGCCAGTGTAACTACAGGACATAGCGAGACTTAAAATCTTGTGTCTTAGGATGACGAGCGCAGTGGAATGCCACACAGTACTTTGTAACTTAAGGTGCTGGATAGTGTTGCTACTGTTTATGGGTGGTCGTATCGCTTACCAGCAGGCGAACGGCATGCTCGTTTCGTCATTTAATGCCATTAAAAAAAAACTGGTAAAAAACAGTTATTTATATTTGAAATATTATTGTGAGCAAAAGTAGTGGCTTGGTGGGGATATCGCGCTATCTCTTTCACACGCAGGTAGCGTTATGGCCGGTGACACCCGGTGACGTCACAGTCTAATATTACTGTAATTTGACAACTACCCCTTCCACCAAATTTCATAGCATTATAACTTCCTTATTATTGCGTCAATTGTGAAAATTCTTTACCGTTACATCTAGGATGGCATACATTTTTGATAAATGTATTTAAAAAAGTAGTCAACTACCCTATTAGCAAAGTTTTTTTGTATAAAAAGTGAAATCGGCACTTCTAGGATTTATACAACTCCCACATGTTCCCTGCACTATGGTCGTAGACCACAATTTCAATCAAGACACCCTCGCACAAAACAAAGCAAAAAGACGCGGTAGTCGCAGCGGTTACTATTTTTCCTATTGCGGGAAACTTTTCATTTATGTTCGTGTTAAAGTCAACAGGTGGAGTTGGCGTGTGGCCAGGGATCCTCGACTTCGCTTATCTCCACTGAATATCATTTGAACATATTGCTTTTACGTACTTTCTGTGATTTAGATGGATCAACCTATTTGTTGTCTTTGACCTGAGTTGAGATATTGAGTGGGGTAACAAGTACATTAAAGTTAGTATAAAAATCTTACAATTACAATTTTCGTATGTATTAGTTGCGCATGATTATTTATGATTTTAATGATTGGAGTCTCAACTCTCACTGTCTCTGATCAATCTCTGACAATGCGCTACTGTCAATAAAGTTATATCGCACAACGAAAAACACTGCACATTTACGAATATAAAAATACTGCTATTACATACGGAGAACTGAAATATGAAAGTTAAAACCACATTTATTTCCGCCCACATTATATTGACAGAGGGTTCTCCCCAGAGTAAACACGATTTAAGTCCAAACAGACACTGAATTTATATTTTGGCAAATGGAATTAACTTACGTGTTTAGTTTTAGCTACAGTTAGGTTAGGACTTGCAAGTCTTTATTAATTTAATTAATGTAATGTAGGTTGTATAGCTTGCTACGGTTGAAACTACATCTTCGGTTGTAACAAAGTTTCAGTCCAGGTACGAGAACATTTCTACTTAAGCAAATCATTAAAATGTTTGTTTTCAGACATCTTGTTTATGCTATAGAGAAAGAGTAGCAGTAAATGAGCAGATGTCTTGAGCAGAATTGTCTAAGTTTAAAGATGTAGATAAATTCAATGGAGTCAAAAAAATACGGTAAAAGACTTGTTGACACATTAGCTAACACCACAGTACACGACACGCTCATGCGGCGACCATCTTGGTGCTCTGGTAGTCGGCAACATGTTTATTCAACCGCCATGATATAAAAATGATCCATGTATGGTATGGATGGTGGTATACCAAACAATTGACCTCAAATAACGACCTGACTCAAAATAATTATCAACAAAAAATAAATGTATGAAAAATGTCTTAGTTATTTTTTTATTATTATAACCAAAGAAGCATTTTTATAGCTGAGGATAAGTTTTGTGCTGAAATATTTCAATTCAGTGCTTTACTTCGATGTAGACATCGAATCTAATATAAGAATTGTGTGGGCGAGATTATCCAGATGTTTTATTTATTTTTAGTCAATAATGTTACTAGATTTTTCCACGAAATTTTCTTTAATTTCGAAAAATCTTTGTATATCTTAGAGCCTACAGTGGCTTACTTTTTCTTTAGAACGAATGAGTAAGGCAACAGTCTCAAACCAAACTAAGGTGAACAGCTTAGCTGTTGCTTTTCGTGCGAAAAGTTTTTTGTATTCTTTATTCTAGCACGGCTAAAAGACTTCGCAGAATCTGATATTTTCACCTAAGTGAAACAATATTGCCGTAATCCCAAACACCCCTTTTTCACCCATTCTCAATACACAAAGCCTTGCACACCCGATTGCCCCTCATCTTGGTGACAATATGGCAGCATGCGGCATTAAACACTTACCACTAGTTGACCACTTATATTACTCATTTATATTATAGGTAAAACTAATACGTGTATAACACGATAATAAACGGACAATGTTTACTTGATTTCACTAAAGATGATTAAAATGATATCAGTGGGTGAAGTGACCTCCATTACGCTTCATAATCTGGGGTGTGGTGGAGAGGGGATGAGTCAACAGGGGATCTGGATCCCTCACTTTATTAGCTTAGCGCATAAAAATTGATTTACACTATCCAATGAAATTTATTTTGCATTTGATGTAATGTATATAGACTGTGAACACACAAAATGTATAATTTTTATACAGGCCGGCAAACGACTATGAAGGTGACCGTATAAAAAAGTGATCTGTACAATTCTGAAACACAATTAGAAGAATTATAGATAAGCTGCCACTATGGTTGTAAAAGAAATAATTACGTAGGGAATAAAGCAAATCGTGGTCGACAAAAACATGATACACGAATTATAGCATTATAGCCATTGATGAATAAATCAATGATTATAGCATAGTAAAAGCTCATTTTAAAATCTGGGTTCACTGATTCAACAGAACACTAGTGCATTAACAGGTAGCATATAAATAAAATAAATCGTCCAAACCACAAATAGCCACCAAAAACGCGGGTCTTCGGTTAAATGGACACATTTACCCCTGATGCGCGAATTATACGACACCCACTGCAACAGACAGCGTCCGCAGCACTTGGGCTTGAAAAATGCCGCTCCTTTAACAAGTTTGAAAATAGACTATTAAAAAATGAGTAACGACTTAGCTCTTAAGCTTAGTTCGAATGATGAAAAAAAATATTAAAAAAAAATATTCTACACGCACGGGAAAAATTCAATTAAAACAGCAAATTAATTCTAAATTTTACTCACAAATCTCTACTTTTTTTTTAAATAAAAACCTTACACCTCTCTTCATGATCAAACAAAACATGCCGCAACTACTTAAGTCAACAATCACTTTTCTGGCCTTTTCCCCAAACACATGCAACAGTTAGTCAGGCCTATGGGTGGCTTAAGAACATGATAGTAACAACAGGTAGGCTGGCTGCAGGCCAAAAACTCTACGCCGCTACGTTTTATGCTACGAGACTACGATCGTAGCAGTTTCGCTACGGTGGACTAAAATGACTTTCACTTTAGACAGCTTGGGAGTGCTTTGTTAAATTTTTCTGCCTTTTTATTTCTACGTTTTCTTTTAAAGAACATATAGAGTGAAATTCTTATGTGAAAATATATTAAATATACAGCTGAAAAGATGATGTGCTTTAGTTTAAAACTTTCTTGCTACGATAAGTTTTTAAGTATTCCTAATTTGGGTTTTAATGCATAACAAAGTAAAATATATGGTCTTGATTGCTCGTGGGATTTAACTGTATTGTTTATCAACAGTATAATGAATTTGCATCGAATTACCGCTTCTTAGGATTTTCAACTTCATGACGTCTGAAAATGGAAAAATATTTGCATAAAATTAAATTCGTTCCGCCAGAAGAGTTGAATCTCATTTGTCATTCGCCTTTGCCCATTACGCTATAGAGCCTCTACATAAATAAATATCACGACCGCAAACGTCTTGAGACATTGTATTTTTCACTAGAGATAATCCAGCCAAATGTAAAATTTACAATTTATCCTAGCAGCCGTACGGGACGAATTACCCCATTCTCATTATATAGCATGTCGCCAAAGAGCGCAGTCGGGGGTTAAGCGCGCGTATCATACAGGCGTTTACAAATTTTATTACCCACCTCCTTTTGTTCTGGTTTACGGGCGTTGGGGATTCCGCGCGTCTCATTGTGCCCCAAACTACAGCGTGTTCACATGTTAGCGCGATTAGAGTTCAAAATACTATTGTTCGCATATTGTAAAATTAACATTGTAAAAACAATAGTATAAAATGTTTCTTGCATACAAATAAACTACCCTCAACGGTTATAAAAGCACGCTCCAAAAATTGTACTCAGCATTGTGAAAAGTTTCAGATAAAACATACGCATAAAAATAAGGGGTAAAAATGTGAATACTAGAATTTGATCATTATATTATTTAAACTTAAAGTATTGTTTAACTAGCTAAATATTTCATTTTAAAATACTTAGATATTAATCTCATTCGTAGAATGTGCTCCACTTAAACTTTAAGAACATTTATTAAATATAATTAAGTAAAGAGATTTTCTTATTTACATACAATAATGGTTTGTAGAGTCGTGTATAACTTTAGTATATGACTATGAATATGGAATGTAAGTAGTGTTATTAGTCTGGAGTTCAGGTCTTGTGGGACCGCTCCCTATCGCGGGCCATCATTATTTAATCTAAATTAAACTCGTTACGCTTTGCATAAAATATGACGTACATATTGTAATTCTACAATCACGTACTATTTTAATAAGAGATATAATATTAATATTTTATTTTTTAATATTGGCCGTTCACATAATTTTATTATTGACTAGACTTCTGCTCGCGGCTCCGTCCGCGTGAATGAGTTTTTCCGGGATAAAAGTCCCGCTTTATATTTTCCCGGGATAAAAAGTAGCTTATGTGTTAATCCAAGATATAATCTACCCGTGTGCCAAAATTTCATCGAAATCCGTTCAGTAGTTTTTGCGTGAAAGAGTAACAAACATCCATACATCCATACTTACAAACTTTCGCGTTTATAATAATAGTAGGATTATGTCAAATTAACTCCTTTCATTGCATACCGTTGCGCTTATAATTAATTATCATCTTTTTTGAGATTTCACCATTTTTTATTCAGTTTTCGACCGTGTTTGTATTTTAATTCGTTTCAATTAATTCTCTTCATACGATTATTTCTGAAATTCGTCAGCGAAAGTTATTTTAAGAGGTTGAGTTACAATTCTCAATTTCTTGGGATTAGCCGTATCGTTTAAACGACAATTTTCGTATACACAGAAAAGTATTTTGGATTGTGTGTTTGATTTACCAATGCTATTTACAATGCAATTATATCCAGAAAAACAAGAAGATTAAGTTTTTTCCATAAGGTACATGGCGGGGAACATTTGGCCAAATCAAATAAATGCGGTGGAAATGCACTCCTTACAGAGTATATTATGTGAAGTCACTATTTCTTATCGCATGGGATAGTATGATAAGAGAAAGTTATAAATTGAGGGATGATGTGGTGACTAAAATTAAAAGAAGTATGTTGAGATAATTTGGGCACGTAGAGAGGATGGTCGAGACGAGTCACAAAAGGTATTTATCGAGCGAATGTGGATGGTACGAATGGAGGGGATGGCCATAACCGGCGAAAATGTATGAGGAGAAATATGAATGTGGAAGAGGTGAAAGACATAGGTGTATCATTATCGTGGCATGTCGTGCTCAATAGTCTCTGCTTCTTTCTGTCTCTGTCTATGAATTTATATGACGTTTTCATTTTGTTTTATGTAAATTTGTTGAGCGTAATCCATTTCGATAATTCATTTAATGTTAATTAAAATCCAATAAGTTAACATAACAGTTATTGATTCTGAAGCGATACGAAGTTCGCCGGGACAGCTAGTAGTATTACAAATGCAAATGTTTGGGTATTTGTTAGAAGTAAACGCAGCGAGCGCCGAACGGATTTGGATGAAATTTGACACATTGATAGACCATGTCCTGGATTAACATATAGGTTAATTTTTATCCCGATATTCGCTCCTGCGGGAAATATTTTATTTTGTAAAGTTTTTAGATTACGCCGGCGTCGTTCAAGCGGCGGATTGGCATGTGGGCGAAGCCGTGAGTCACAACTAGACAAATTAAATACAACAGTTGAACAACAAAAAATAAAAATCTGATAGCGCATAAAATAATATGTTCTGTTATCAGTTAAAACATAAAAATTAACGCGCACATTCAAATAACAATAACCGTAGCAATACAAAAAACAACTACAAACACGACGGTAAGTTTTAATTGTGCGTCGTTTCGATAGCATTTTTAATGGGTTTTATTTTTAACTATTGCCTCTGTGTATTTATTGCGCGTTATAAATGAAGACAAATATGAACAGTAGTCGGCTTTGGCAATATCATCGCTATTCATATGATATATTATGTAACGTTATCCTGTGATTAAACGTTACATAAAACTAGATTCAAAATTCGTTAGAAGAAGATAAAACATACGGTAGCTAAAATAGGTTTATAAACTGTTTATGATTAACGCCTTAACTAACTAGCATCTTTATTTAGTTACTTATAAAATCTGATTATATAGCGAACGTTTGTTTATATCTAGATGTTTTACTAATCACTTATAAATCGCATAATATTTATTGACATAAAATTTGGTTTGGCGAAGTCCTAGATTAACACAAACGAGTGGACGATAGCCTAGTTGGGAATGGAACGGTCTGCCGAGACAATGTCCGGCGGTTCAAAACCCAAGGCACACACCTCTGATTTTTCGAAGTTATGTGTGTATTGTTTATCAATTATCGTTCGCTTTAACGGTGAAGGAAAACATCGTGAGGAAACCTACATACCTGAGAATTCTCGATAAGAATTTCGAGGGTATGTGAAGTCTGCCAATCCGCACTAGGCCAGCGTGGTGGACTAAGGCCTAACCCCTCTCAATAGTAGAGGAGGCCCGTGCTCAGCAGTGGGCAGTATTTAATACAGGGCTGGTATTATATTATATTATATATATTATTATAAATTATTGTATGCTTTACAAATCCACACTCAAACTTTTTTTATTCCATGATAACTCTGAAACTCTGGTGCAAACAAAAATAATACCGCTAAAATCTAATCCGCTTAAAAAAACACCATGTATAACAATACGTCGCTTATTTGACGGATTAGCGAAAATATAAATTCCACAGATGTCCCCACTCGTCGAATGAATTATGAACAAGCTTCGCATTACCCGATTCACAAGAATTTTGGATGCGAACACGTCTTTGTTGTGGAATTAAGACATACGTTACAAGATAGGTTTTTCTCGTGTCTTTAATTCGTATTACAATTCCTTGGAATGTAAATTATTAACGTCTGTTCACAAGGTTATCCTAAAATACTATTACACATTTATTAGGTTCGAAAGACTTTATAGAGAGGTTTGAGAGTATCGTAAAAGGGCAACTTCACAGGTAAATCCCTATTATTATATTATCATCATAGTATATATAAGATTCAGTATAAGTCAGTTTTTATTCGCCAGCGTTTCAAATACCATAAAATAATTGTTTTCGGGCAGTAAATTTGTGGAGTATGTTAACATGAGAATAAAACGAACTCATCATATGAAGTCAACATAAAAAGTCTGGAGTCTGGAAAAGTGTCATGGCAATAGGCCCATTTCCTGTTGCATGGGACCTAACGAAGCTGGCGAAATGTGGTCGCCTCACATTTCTGCCTACCCCTGAAATGGGAGAAAGGCGTGATGCTATGTATTTGTGTCTGTATACATTTTTTACATCGAATATCCGATCGCAAACCTCATACCAAACGAAGCAAATTGTTTAAAAGTCCAGAAACATATTAATCACTATTCGCAATTACACGTTACAAAGATACAATCAGCGGAGTAGAGTGGAAACAAAATGTTCCATTTCCAATAGAAATGAAGTACAAATAAGTAAGTACATCGGAAAGTTGTTCGCTTCCATCGTTTATCAGGAATCTCCAGCAAACTTTTTACGGTTTGATTTGTTACAACTCACAAACAAAGATAACCGGCGGCTGGATGTGACAGTTTCCAACTACACTTTGTAACCTTATCTCGTGTACTTTATGGAGAAAATAATGAATCCTTGTATAAACACTACTCCGAACATTAACTCGCCATTGCTTTAAGAGTGGAATGTTCTCTTTGTAAAACTCTGTGAGTGTGGAATTTGTCCTCGATATGGCGATGCCTATGCTCGCCCTCTATCACATCATGGGACGAAATACACTTGATAAAATGGATGCTCTGGTTGCATCTGTGTCTACCCCTTCGGGGATAAGGTGTGTTGTATATATGTGAGTGTATAATATTATATTTAGTTACCTAAATAAACAGTACACGATAGCCTAGTTGGGAATGGAATGGACTACTGAGACGAAGGTCCGCAAGTTCAAAACCCAACGCACCTCAGACTTTTAGAAATTACGTGTGTATTATTATTTATCAATTATGTATTATGAAAAAGAAACATCAACACCTAATGTCTGGCATACTAAATTACGTATTAGCATACTATATAATATTATAAATGAAGAAGGTACGTCCAATTTCGTGAAGTTTTTCCATTGAATGTTTATCTTTCATCGGTTACGGCTTCACGCTTTGCAAGTCTATCGCTTCGCTCCGTTTGAACTCCTTAATTATTTAGAAATGTTTAACAAGTTTTCGGATTACAGAATGAATTTTACTACACAAACATTAACCGATTTACATAAAAATTTAAATTTTGCGAACAAGGTAATAGGTTTAGACTGCCTCGGTGGCGTAGTTGTATTACGGTACGACTGCAAGGCTGAGGTCTCGGGTTCGATCCCCGGCTCGGGCAAAGTGATATTGGATTTTTCTATTCAGTATCAGCCCGGAGTCTGGAATTTGTGCCCGGTATGGCGATAGGCTCGCCCCCTATCACATCATGGGACGGAATACGCTTGGCGAAAAGTGGGTGCACTAGTTGCGCCTCTGCCTACCCCTTTGGGGATAAAAGGCGTGAGCATGCGCGCGTAATAGGTTTACCTATCGATATTTATTAATCTTAGGAGCTATAATTTAGAATAAAATCTCGGTTTTAAGCGACATTGTATTTGTTAGCGTTTTTTACATATATATTTGTATATTAGTAGGTATAGCGTGTGCTATAAAAATTTGCGACCAATTTAAGATCAATGTCTTAAATACCAAGAGGTATGGGTTCTAGGTTAGAAAAAAATATTAAATTTGTCCTGTTTCTAGTTATTTTGAAGGCCGACATTAATAATACATTTTTTTTTGTGTGCAAAATAACACGAAAATAATCTAACATTCATTAAACAGAGGTGCAACTAGTGCACCCACTTTTCGCCGTGTGTATTCCGTCTCAAGTTGTCATAGGGGCGAGCCTATCGCCACATCGGACAGAAATTCCAGACTCCGGGCTGATATGGAGTCGAAAAACCCATTATCGCTACCCGACCCGGTATGCAAACCCGAGACCTTAGAAGGGATGTTGTATTGCGCTCGGAAAACATCTACGCCATCGAGGCAGTCATTACTAAATATCTAGTCTGGTAATAAAGGATATCATATGTATACATAATAGACAATATACATCCCACAGTCAGAACATTATGAGTAACTCGTTAAGCTCATCGTGCTTTACACAGTGGTACATTATCTATAGGAATTAACAACGTAATGAATGTCTTTTTATTAATTAGGATTACAAGTTGTAAACACGATGTTGTATTTAAATATAAATGTTTTTAGACAAATATACGCAAAAGACGAGTGTATTCATCTATATATAATTTAAGGATTACATAAACTATAAAGGTTATCAAAATTTGGCTTTGATCCTTCCACAAGCGTAAGCGTACTAAAAGGAGTTGAAATTTTAAAGTTTCTGAATGTTAGTGAATAGGTTAGGAAAGTATAAGATTAATTGCTCGGTGATGTTTAAAGTCCGTATTGATTGTTGAGTTGAACACAATGCGCGCATGTTACTGACTACAGCAGGCACATTGATGGATGCTGCCTTCTTTGCTTTCGATTAAGACTTAATAACGATGAATTTACAATTCATGCCCTAGTCATTCATTCTTGACAAGTTTAATCTATATTACATACAGAGGAGCAACTAGTACACCATCATTTCATAGCTTTTTTTTGTGAAAACTTTTATTCGGGAAAATAAGTATTTTTCGTATGGAATTGCAAGAATAAAATAAGGAATACATACATATGCCAACGACTACTGGCCACTAAACATTTGGGCTTATACGAAATACTATAAATTTATAAATGTATCTCATTATAAAATTTAACTTAAGTCGCGCATTACCACGATAACACTACTGTGCGGACGCAAGTAAAATAACTTTATAATGACTCCGAACATTTCACCGTCCATTAAAGTATTCACTATTAACCTAAAGCTTAATTACTATAAAAAAAACACCGTCGGAGTACGGCAAGGATGATTTAAAGAGCGACAGAATAATACAAGATAAATACCTTCCAAAGCTTTGTATTTTATCAGCGAATCAAGACTACGCTTTTCCAATGAGAAAAGGGGTTTCAACAAAGCGACTTTTTTTAACGAGAAAACTCTCTTTAAATTAGAAGATAAGTAATACTGAGTAATATTGAGGTTATCCAATTCGTCGGACTGTCGAGTAATGTCGTTAGGGGTACAATAGACCCGCGGGCCCTCCGAAATGATCCGTGGCGAAAACTCAAAGAAATCAATTTAAAATACTAACTCTCGTTAAATCTTTTGAAGAATGGCACCGCGGTCATGTTACTAAAATAGGGAAGCGTAAATATTTTCTTACGATTCGTTTAGTATCGAGTACCTGTTTCAAATAAATTATTCTACTATTAAGACTTTTTTTATGTCTGTATAAATTATTTAAAATTTTAAGAATAAATATAATAAGAGTTAAATTAAATATTGATTGATATTGGATTTTTCCATTCAGTATCAGCCCGGAGTCTGGAATTTGTGCCCGATATGGCGATAGGTTCGCCACCTATCACATCATGGGACGGAATACGCACGACGAAAAGTGGGTGCACTAGTTGCGCCTCTGCCTACCCTTTCGGGGATAAAAGGCGTGAGTATGCGTATGCGTTAAATTAAATGCGAAATTAATGTGATTGACTATGTCTTTTTTATTCTAAAGTTGTCATAAGCTGTTAAAATAAGTTAACACATTAAGAATTTGTCAAATATGTAATTGAGAAATATCCCACTAACATTCCTAAAACGACATAACTAGGAAATCTGAAGAATAGAGGCGGATGCGCGCAATATTTTACTAAGTTGAAGCTCTATACGTAACAGGTGAATAAATAAAACATGACAGTATATCGATACCGAAGTGGAGTATTGATGACCGCTGATTCGATGCAGAGCTCGACGAATGTGTTTTCAAATTCGGTTTCATTTGCCTGTGTATAAAAAGAAACTGCCAATTCTATGTATAAAAGCGAATGCTGGGTACAAACTTTCCTTGTTAAGAAATGGTTTGGAGCAGGATTTATTTTTTAAAAAACACAATTTTATAACTGGCAACTTTAAAAACTATATTTTTTCAAAATTCGAATACGTTATTTTTTATCATTCAATTAACTGTAAATTAAATGGCTGTATGAAGTTTAATATTCAAATGAATCTTCAATTTCGTAGTAATTCAGCCACGTATTCAAATACTCTTCGGTGTATGTTATGTTGAATTATTAAATACATCTTTAGATAAATTATTATGAACCGACGGTATAATTATTACTTTATTCAAAGCAAATTTGTACGAACCTATTCCATAAAAATACTTTTTTCAACTATCACAATAAAAGGTCTAGGTACCTATATTAGGTTTCGGTCATAGTTTTGATGGCTTTTTCTGCCGAAACTGACACTTAACCGAAACCCCAATTTACCATCAAAGCTTAAACGAAGTGAAGACGAAACCGAAAGTTTAGTATGACACTAGACGCCGATGTTGAATTTTGAATTTCGAACTTTCTTGTAATATTAACGTTAATGTATTAATGACTCTGTTATTGTTTTAATTAAATCTACCAATTAATACAGTAGAGGATTCAATAGGATAATATTAACAATAAAATTTTCCTCTTAAAGTTCAAAGTCAACATAAAATGCGAATATAAGCTGGAACACAAATAATTGAGTTTTTATTTCAGTATAATATCATGAATTCTAAATAAATATTCAGATAATTTATAAATTTCAGTAGTTGCAGAGGTTTGTGAATAGGTAGGTAGGTTTTGCTCGCGTTCAAATACGTTCAGCGGTTTCTGCCCTTACTTCTAATAAAATCAAATAATACACACACACACACGCACAAACATACTCACGCCTTTTATCCCCGAAGGGGTAGGCAAAGACGCAACTAGTGCACCCACTTTTCACCGTGCGTATTCCGTCCCATGATGTGATAGGGGGCGAGCCTCTTGCCATATCGGCCACAAATTCCAGACTCCGGGCTGATACTGATTAGAAAAACCCAATATCACTTTGCCTGACCCGGGGATCGAACCCGAGATATTAGCATTGCAGTCGTACCGTAACACAACTACGCCACCAAGGCAGTCAAAACTCAGATAATTTAACATCTTAACACACTTTCGCACTTATGACGAAAATATGTGCAGTATTAAAAAACCACAATTATTCTAATGAAATCCCACACACAAATAAATCCATCGAAACATCCACCACACATGTCCATAATCTCCGAGTATCGTCGAAATTTTTCATCCCGAACATAAAAATAAACGTCAAATATCACACCGGAGGCACGGCTGGTACGTAAATAGCGTAATCCTTCCGCGTAAGAGGCCGTAAGCAGTGGCTTGATTCCGTCATCCCGCTGCCATAACAGCGGCCATTGTAAGCGGGCTTATTGTGCGAGGGGATTGGTTTCCCCACGAAGAAAGCGCTAGGGAATCGATTTAAAAATTTCCAAGAGCACGCCACAATAGCGCTTAATACGCGAATTCAACGTATCTTTTACATGGGATGATTTTAATTAGCATTGTATTCGGTATCGATAAAAAATACTGTTGCCGTTCTGGTTTATTGATTCAAGTATTGCGGATTATTGTTCTGTGTTGAAATATTATTTTATTTTATTAGAAATATGCATTCACTAAGTCCTTGGTCTCAGCATTATAATGAATCGTACAAATTGTGTTAAGTTTCCATTAATCACACTTTAAAATTATTTTTAACTGTTCATTTTGATTAAACCCACATTGGTACCGGCCTTCTCTATGATTGAGAGGAGTTAAGCTATCCCATCCCAGCCCATCAGGCCGGCGCAATTCTAATTAGTGTAGTTCACACCATTAATGAATCTTAAAATCCCAGGACCTTCTGGTGGTAAGCAGCATGTTCCACACTCCTACGCTGTCGCTGCTTATGGCAAAATATTATGATTTTTATTTTTAACAGACATCAAAAAGAAAGTTATTATTCAAACCCTATCGTTTACGTATTACTGCTACATAATAGTGTAGTTGAGTACTTTTTTTTAATACATTTAAAAAAATGTATACCATCCAAAAAATAATAATTTTCAAAATTGGGGCAATAATTAGTAAGTTATAAAGCTATGAAATTTGGTGGAAGGGGTTGTTGTAAAAAACAGTAATATTACGCTATGACGTCACCGAGAGTCGCCGGCCATAACGCTGCGTGCATGCGAAAGAGATACCGCGATATCCCCTCCACGTCCCCACCTTTGCTCACAACAATAGTTCAAATATGAACATCTGCTTTATTTTTCAACCAATTTTGATGCTGATTTCACAGAATAATTTCTTTTTCGTATTATTTTCTGTTACACATAAAATAAATTACAAAATCAAACTACCCTATTCACATAATAAATCCGACACCACGAAAATCAATATGCAAAATGGTAAAACTGTTTGGCGCAGTAATATCACCAGAAAAAATGGTCAGCCGCTCTGTATGCGAGCCAAGACACGGGGTCGTGCACTAAACTTTAGTGTTACTGTTAAGACAACATAAAGGCCGTTATAAAGCCGCCATATCCACACTTTCGTATTCATTGACCGTAAAAATATTTTCTATTTTGCGAGATTGAATTTTTGCTAACATTGTTTGTAGGCGTTCGCCGCCAGGTAGAGCGCGTATGAATTTTATTTTTATACGAGATACGCCACCGTTGTCTTCGTTACGGCTTTTTTCGTGATAGTTTGACACTGACATTGTTGTCCATCATTTGTAACTGATATACCGTGACGTAGATGAGAGGCGTGTTTTTACGAATGAAGAAAATATATTTGAACTGATTTTTTTTACAGCTTTGTAATATTTGGTAGCGATTGTTTAATGCTGACGGGAACAATAAATTAAATTAGCTCACTACGATATTGTAGTCACAAGACAATATAAGGATTAAAGTATAATTCTACAGACAAATGATAACATTTAATTAACATGCCTAATCAAAGAAATAAAATTTATCATTGAATTGCTGCCAGCAGAGATTAGAAATCCACTTTGAATTATTATTGTGGAAATAATCTACGGCGGTAAGAAACGATCCAGCTATTATAGATGTAATTGTAGTGGTACACAAAATGATTACTATTTTAAAAACAATCACATCAAAGAAGCGCTTAAAAGGAGATTGCTCTTGTAAAAATATCAAAAATCGGTTGAACCGATTCCAGCCTATGTAAACAATAGCTAACAAAGATCACAAAAAATACCGTACATCACGGGCAATATAGAAAAACCTTTTATCCAACAAAAGATAAACAAAGCTCTACAAAACTGTGACATGTAACTATTAAAGTGGACAACTACATTAGGTGACGCGACACATTTTTGCATGAACACATTCTGAACTCACTATTCCAGCTATTGTTTTACCACAACTACATTAAATTTAACTGTGTTTTGTGTTTGTGAAAACATTTCTATTTGTTAGAATCTGACGCGATTTTTTTATTAAAATAAGCTTAACAACTTAAACGTGAGTGTAACTAACATAAGAGCATGAATTAAGTAAATATTCCTGTATGAAATTATAACCTTAAATAAGGACGTTATTGTCCAGGATATAGAAACTAGCTGAGCTTGGATGTTTTGAGCAATTCTCAGGACACACCCTTTTATACTCAAGCTTTTAGTTATGTAGTATGTTTGTGGACGAAGTAGTCGCATGTGTATTTACTATTCCATACATATTGTCAGTTTTAATTTAACGACTAAGGCCTAAACCCTCTCAATAGTAGAGGAGGCCCGTGCTCAGCAGTGGGCAGTATATAATACAGGGCTGGTATGGTGGTATGGTGGAACGACTATTAAGTCGACGATATCCAAGGCGTCGTTCAAACGACAGGTCTGAGATTCAATCCCACAGCGAGACAAACATTTGTGCAACCCGCAAATATTTGTTATGGTTAGGCATTGCAACCGAAGTCCGGCATTGGTTCTGATACGCACACAACTGGCATGTGACATGTATTTAGTTTGCGGTATGAACGTATATATAACACCAGTACTGCTCGCGGCTCCGCAAGCGTGAAAAAGTTTTTCCGGGATAAAAATATTTTCCCTGAATAAAAAGTACTCAGGAGTAATCTTTCTATTAGTGAAAGAATTTTTAAAATCGGTTCAGCACGCATGCTCAAGCCTTTTATCCCCGAAGGGGTAGGCAGAGGCGCAACTAGTGCACGCACTTTTCGCCAAGCGTATTCCGTCCCATGATGTGATAAATTCCAGACTCCGGGCTTCAATCCAATATCACTTTGCCCGACCCGGGGATCGAACCCGAGACCTCAGCCTTGCAGTCGTACCGTAATACAACTACGCCACCGAGGCAGTCGGTTCAGCAGTTCCTGAGAATATCGTGGTCAACCAAACAAACAAACTCTTCAGCTTTATAATATTAGTATAGATAATGCAATGATTACTCAATTAGATCGTACAAGTTCTATAGAATACAACGTGTTCAGACATATGAAAGGTAATTTCGTAGCAAGCAAATGATCTATACCGACAGAGCTTTGCCAGTTGAGCCTTAATATTAGTCTCAAGACGGATTGAATGTGTTGCTGATATAAATCTCAACTAGAAGTGGGAAGTAGTCTTCAATAGATTATAGAGTTTAAGATAAAGAAAATAAAAATGTTGGTTGGAAATACGTTACAAAAAAATTTGAGCATTTGTTTTACACGGGGAAGTCTGTTTACGGATTTCTGCTGGACACATCGGTTTAAACCGTCCTATCGACTAAAACCCTGGCATTTTACTCTCTCTCCCTTACATCGAAGTTCGCGAGGTGCACATACATATTCTTCAATTAAATATATTAACTCAAACTACTTCAGTTGGCTTTAGTTCCGTGTCTGAATATATCATATACCCTTTGTGGATACGCCACATGAAGCGGAGATGCAGGTATCGTACTATACGCATTTGATCCGAGCTTGTTAGCGTAATCGCCTGCAGGTAATTTGATTAATTCGTGAATATCATGTTTAACAAAAACGTTTATGTTGCTATCAATATGTTGAACATCGGGATAAAGCCATATTGCGAATATTGTAGTAAATTTTCGCTTTAGTTTTCATGAGAACGTAATTAGCGACGACTTTTTGATCTCGTTATTTTCATTTTATATCCGTGCGCAATCGTCGTAATATATTACCCTTATAACATGAATCTAAAATATAAACTCCTACACACATACACACACACACGCCTTTTATCCCCGAAGGGGTAGGCAGAGGCGCAACTATTGGTATTGGTTGTGGGCTCCTTTTCCCGCACTTAGCCCGTAAAGTGTCAGGCCATTGTGCGTGACATATGCCAGCTATAGGTCAAGCTAGCCTAACTCCGACCATAAGCGCAGGTTCTTCCTGGTTTCTCCACAGGCTTCTCGGAGTGACCTCACTGAGTCGAGGATTTCTGCCCGTTGTGCAGCTACACCTTCGCATTCCAGGCTGACGTGAGCAGTTGTTTCATCGACCAACAGACATCCCCTACATAGGGGACTGTCAGTCATACCTAAAACATACAAATGTTTGTTTAGTGGGCAATGTCCAATAATGGTGCCTACAACTATGCGTAGGGATGCCCTGTCCAAAAATAGAAGGCGTTTAGTCAGACGTAGATCCGGATGTGGCACGGCTTCCCGGGACTGTCTACATGTACTGATATTTGCCCATTGATCCGCGTGTTGTTTTCGCGTTCTGTGACGCAGCGACGTTCTCAGCTGGTTAAAGGGCAGCGGCATTATTCGATTAGGACCCATTACTACCTGATTTGACCCTCTTTTAGCCAGCTCATCAGCTGCGTCGTTTCCTAGAGAGCCACTGTGCCCCTTTATCCACTGTAGGGTGACTGAATTTTTTCTTGCTATACCCTCCAGTGCCTGGTGGCACTCTAGTATGAGCCCTGGCTGGATAATCTTGCTGTCTAGGGCTCGTAATACCGCAGCGCTATCGGATACAATACGTATTTTATAGCCTGTAAGGCCTCGCTTTTCCACTGCTTTGACAGCCTCCGTAATGGCAACGCATTCGCATTGGTAGATGGAACTGTATTCGCCCAAGGCTATTGATATCTTGATGTTCAGTACTGGTGAAAACACTCCGCAGGCGGCGCAACTAATGCACCCACTTTTGCCGTGCGTATACCGTCCCATGATGTGATAGGGGGCGAGTCTATCGCCATATCGGGCACAAATTCCAGACTCCGGGCTGATACTGAATTTAAAAACCCAATATCAATTTGCCCGACCCGGGAATCGAACCCAAGACCTCAACATTGCAGTCATACCGTAATGCAATTACGCCACCGAGGCAGTCATATAAACTCATATTCTTATATAATACGTTTAACTCATATTTGGTAATCCAGTGTAGCCCTTAGTAACCAGAATCTCCGGTTCGATGGCGCCACAAAGATTTCCCAGAAACCATTTTAGATTTAGACTTTCGTTAGGTCCCGCGTTGAATTTCGGGGAAATATTGGAAACACATTTATTACTAGCCTCTGGTTCTCCGAATAGATTTGTACAAACATATTGTGTTATGAAGAGAATTGACTAGCTGAATATTTTTTAATGGATTTGTTTTTTGTATGCTAAAATATTTAAAAAATGTCCGGCATTAACAAAAAGGATTAAAACTTTGAAGAATTGATGTGGGATAGGAAAAGAATAGCAATCAACAATGGTCCAGGGCAACGAACTGAAATTATCTTAATAGCAATATGTATAAATATTCAATTTTTTTTTTATAATGGCATTTGTGTTCACATTTTGCCAATGTCAAGTTTGGTTTGTCTATTTTATTATCTGTAGTATGTCGAAGTAAAGCAGTGGCTACCTTACCAAGACTTTATCGAGGAGTTTTGGCGGCAACAAAAAAAACATTTGATTAGCACAATTATATCAATTCACTTCATTTCAGCTCTTTAATAGAACTATATTGGATAATATACCACCATAATTATACAATATAACACTAAGTATCACCAAAATAATGAATTAAAACAAGAGCACCTCATGACACTTCCAAGTTCCCGCCAAAACTAAAAAACTATTCAAATTACTTAAAAACGGAACTCAACAAAAATGAAGACTAGCTAGTAAAATGAAATGCACGAAAAGCTTAGTATAATACAGTGGAATTTATTCGTCGATATACCCTTGATTCCATAATGGAGATGCATGGACAGCCGTGACGTCATTGTCCCCGCTGCATTGTCACGTGGTACATGCTATATGCTTCCAATCCCCCATTGTCTGACCGATTGATTACAATTCCCATTCACCATGTACTGTATACTAATGGTTCAGACACGGCAACACGGTTGAATACTGAATGTTCGTAATTACATGCTTTGATCCGATTAATATCGGATATTACATATTGCATTGTCTTAAATGCCAAGATTAATGGCGTATGAAAGAATAAAATGTTTTATAAATTAAAACTAAACGTTAAGACGTATGTCGTATGAGTTTTTTTAGCTTATTTTGTTGTATACTCAAGCAGTCGGGTATGCTTTGATGTTTATTGATTTCTACGGCCCAAAAGCACCCAATACCAAAAGAATAATGGATGAGTTGACGAACTTGAGGAGTAGGGAAGGGGGCGTCATTTCAAATAAATATCGTTCTATATAGTTCAGTAGGTCTAGAATACATAGAGTGAAAAATGATTGGCAGGCAAGAAGTGTGCATGCACTGTTGTGTTTCGGTTTGAAGGACTTTGTAGCCAGTGTAACTACAGGACATAGTGGGACTTAACATCTTATGTCTCAGGATGACGAGCGCAGTGGAATGCCACACAGTACTTTGTAACTCAACGTGATGGATGGTGTTGCGACTGTTTATGGGTGGTCGTATCGTTTTCCATCAGGCGAACGGCATGTTCGTCCCGTCATTCAAGGCTATATAAAAAATAAACACTACGTAGTATAAAACAAAGTCACTTCCTGCTGTCTGTCTGTCCCTATGTATGCTTAGATCTTTAAAACTACGCAACGGATTTTGATGCGGGTTATTTTTAAATAGATATAGGGATTCAAGAGGAAGGTTTTTTCACAGCTGAAAGAGACCGTAGACCCGAGTATTTGTTTTACATTTCAACGTGGTATCTTTACGCGTTCCTGAGAAAAAAGGTCTTGACATACATAGAGACAGACGGACGGACGGACAACAAAGTAATCCTATAAGGGTTCCTATTGAGGTCCGGTATCCTAAAAATGACGCGACTACTGATTAACACATAAGCATAATATAACAAATATCACTTAACGTTATAAGTAGAGTTATAAACAAGAACGTAATCAATTTCTTATTTTGGACACAAAAATAAAAATTCTTAATCCAAAACAATTGCAATGCAATGCAATCAGCCCTGTATCATATACTGCCCACTGCTGAGCACGGGCCTCTTCTACTACTGAGAGGGGTTAGACCGTAGTCCACGACGCTGCCCTTGTGTGGGTTGGCAGACTTCACATACCCTCGAAATTCTTATGGAAAATTCTCAGGTATGTAGTTTTCCTCACGATGTTTTCCTTCACCGTTAAAGTGAACGATAATTGATAAACAATACACACGAAACTTCGAACACAATTACCCGAAAATATTTACAATGCACCTGATCCGAAGAGCCATCAATAAGAAACCAATGAACCAATAAATCGATCAACACTTCCGAACTTCATAACTCGCATTTACTTAATAACAGGCTTAATGTCACATTTTTTCCATTAGGCCGCGATCGTCTCGTCAGCGGGCCTGTAAATCGGCGACCTGTTGCCACGTATGCGAAGACCCGAGACCGTCATGCAAATTGCTCTTTAGTTTACTTTGAAGAAACAGTCCTTTGGCACGATCATCGCCTTATTTCTCTTGTTTAAACTCGAAGCTTTGTTCGCTAACGTTTCGCTTTGAATGTTTTTTCGGTGAATTCTCTGTTTTTCTTTACAATAAGCACTCTCGAATGTGAGCTGAGAGACATTTTAAAGCAAAGGGTTAAGCGATGTTTACAACTAGCGTGGAGCGACAATTTAGAGTATAAAAACGTGTCATTTTTTTTAATATATTTATTTAACAATTGATCAATATTTTTTCGGGAGGGAACTATCACCAGATTTCGAATTATCTGTTTATCATACTATACAAAATTATAAACTGCAATATGTCGCATGAGTTCGTAGAGTGTACTGGATTTTAACAGAAACCGGTTCACAATAATACTTGATTCATAAAAGAGCCTTAGAAAGGCCTTTACCAATATTTTGACAACACAAGCTTAGTCAAGACTATACAAAACACATAATAAGGTACATAAGCTTTTATTGATATTCATACAAGAACAATACACATTATGTTCAAAAGTAATTTTTTGGTAGGAAAACCTCAGTTTAATTGACAATAATTCACCAAAACACGCACAACTATTTTCACCGTTCACGATGCCTTTTTGGTCGACGGATTAAAATATCAACACACTCATTAGTATCATTTAATTTACTCTATTTATATTTTACCTGACTGTACTATTGGCACAAAATACATCATAAATGAATCCACATTTCATTTACAATACCATCCTAAAAAAAATGGAGGTGATTATATTGCAACACGGTATTACGTAAAGCCTGAACAGTACCTATCCGTAAAACTTTTGTACACTCATATTTTTCATCATTAAAAAGCGATATTGGCAATATTCCACTTTATTTATTTAACATTGACAATAGGAATAGAAATAAGAAATGGACCAAACACCGATCCGGTATTAAAGAACCATCATAGAAAGGGCGGCTATCGAATAATACTTATTATAGCTCACGAGTCACAATAGAACCGGCAGCGTTACACACCGTTATGTAACAATCGTGGATTCGCTCTAATGGTTGGAACATAAATGTATTTCACACGTGCTCGCACAGAGAGGTACTGTTATTGCTTATAGCACTATACGATTAGTCGTAATATATATATTAATTACTAGTTTTTGCTCGCGGTTCCACCCGCGTGATTTTTTTGTTTTTTTTTTTCCGGGTAAAAGTCTCACTTTATATTTTACCGGGTTAAAAAGTAGACTATGTTATACTATCCCTGGATAATGTAGCATTCTAATGATGAAAGATTTTTTAATCGGTCCAGTAGTTTTAAGTTTATCAATTACAAACAAACATACAAATAAACAAACAAAAAAACATTTTTTTCCTCTTTATAATATTAGTAGATAACTTTGGTTTTGAAATTTGCACTTCTTCATGCGTTATAAGGCTATATTTTTGTGCTACTTGGCGATAGAAGGGAAATCGGTTTTATATACCTAAACCCTTAAAACTTTTGTAGCTTGCGTACGATGTCGCGTAGTTTGAAATAATAATCATCTACATAATCACTATAAAACTTTTGTATAAGTAAAGTATTCATTTGCCATCTGCGTCATCAAAAGTTTATGTTAATGATAAATCAAATATCACAAACTAATATATATTTTTATTTATATAAAACCACTCTAATGTAAAAAATAAATTAATATACTTTGCTCATGGGTTATAAGGAAATTTAAATACTACCAATATTATATACACTGCCATTCGTGTGATTATATTTATGTGCAATGAATAAACCTTTGGAGTCGGTGCCTGATTTTTTGTACTAATTTGGCATGCGACTAGAATTATTTAATTCATTCTTTTGTAAAGTACATAGTTCATATTACAATTTAATGTGTCTAATTTAAGAGTATTTTTTAATAAACATATTTGTGTGAAGCGGCGATAGCCTAGTTGGTAGTGGAACGGACTGCCGAGACGAATGTCCGCAGGTTCAAAACCCAAGGGCACACACCTCTGACTTTTCTAAAAAGTTGTGTGTATATTCTTTGTAATTATCGCTCGCTTTAACGGTGAAGGAAAACATCGCGAGGAAACATGCATACCTGAGAAGTAAATACTCATACATCATATTTATTCATTTTTATAACACATACACACACGCCTTTTGTCCCCGAAGGGGTAGGCAGAGGCGCAACTAGTGCACCCATTTTTCACCGTGCGTATTCCGTCCCATGTGATAGGGGGCAGGCCTATCGCCATATCGGGCACTAATTCCAGACTCCGGGCGGATACTAAATTTAAAAACCCAATATCAATTTGCCCGACCCGGGAATCGAACCCAAGACTTCAGCAATGCATTCATACCGTAATACAACTACGCCACCGAGGCAGTCATTTTTATAAATATTACATAAACGGTGTGACACAAGGACTTTTACTTTATCTGAGCCAATTAAGCACGTAACTAGCGGAAATCACTTCATCATTCGCAAAGCGTGTACTAGTCACAAAGTATAAGGCAAATAACGAGCTCTATTATATCATACGCTCTTCTTCCAACCATTATTGAAATATCAACGGAATATGATTCGCATTTAAATTCGCAATCTTTCTTGGGTTTATTGAATATTGGAGTATGAAGTGTCTGCCTAGACTTGGCTTATTTCATATTTGAGCTGTGTGTCATTCGTAATTGTTTTTTATTCCATCTCCTTTATACTAATATAGTATAACGGTTGCTCTGAGTCAAGCAAATAAAGTATAGAACATGGCCAACCAACGTGTGACATTGGGTCCCTCGACGGTCGCCTGATTTATTCCGGCCTTATAGGACTTATCTATTATAATGTTTTATACATAAGTCTTTCTTCAAGACCAAATTAAATTAAATTAAAATTCGGTCAAATAAAAGAAAAAAAAAACTTGAGAGGTGCCAAGGGACACCCGGATGGAACGAAGTTCCTTTCGATTAATTAGTGAAGGAATTGTAATAAAATTTTATTTATATAACAGAGTGTGTATATATATAAATATATAAATATTTTCCTATTTCCGTTCCAATACATAAGTTTCTAGAGAAAAAAAACTTGATAGGTGTCAAGGGACACCCGGCACCCGGATGGAACGAAGTTCCTTTCGATTTAAAAAAAAAAAAAAAAAAAAATACTTTATTCATCACGTAGGCGAACATAGTTGCACTTATGATAAGTCAAGATACATTAAATTGATTATATTAATAATTATTATAAATACCAATGGTCACTTATATAACTACCGACATTTTTATTGGGAGTAAATCTATGATAAGAAATAAACAAAAACAAAAAAACAGCTCGGGCTGGCAGGAAAGGGGATATAAAAAGGACATCATTTTATTAAAATAATGGGAGGAACGCGTCGCGATCCTCACCGGTGAGGACACTACAGGCCCTAGCCTAGCTAACCTACCAGCCTTTCACTAGCTACCTAAGCGATGACGACCCGAAGAAGAAAGGCAGAAAGAAACTCCGGGCTTACTTTTTTTGTCATCAATTGTTCATTGTTTCTTTCTCTTTTTTTTTTTCAATTCTTTTGTGCTGTGTACAAAGTCAGATTAGTTATATAAGCTAATGCACGCACATCACCGTTGAAATAAAATAAAATCCAAATGAAGGGATTTAGGGAATACCTGGACAGGCATGTACAAATACGTAAAACTGGACATAACACAAAAAAATAATGAAATAACGGTGTACAATGTGCATTCGCCTACATTTACAAAATTATTTTTGTTGTATTGCTCTTCCTACTTTCTTAATAAAATGAAACTTATAAAGGCAAGCGCAACAAAATGATCGGTCGGTCGTCTTCCCTAAATTTAAATTATATGAATGAGGGAATATTTATAATTGTAGTAATTAGGTTATATACCTAATAGTCACAGTAGATTTAAAAGTTAAAATTATTGTAATGTCAATATTAAAGATAGATACAGATGAGACACTTTATGCAGTCAATCACTAGTAAGTGTTAACAGGGTTGGCCATGGTGTGCAGGACCACTTCTCCAAACCGTCTTATCATCGAGGTAATCCGCTACATTATAATACGCTCTAGACATTAACTCGCGCCTAACATAACACTTGAACTGGTGTCCGGGCAAATCGGCTACTTCGGAGGGAAGTTTATTGTAAAATTTAATGCTATTCGCTAAGTATGATTTACTCGTTTTACAGAGCCTAAAATTTGGAACAACTAGTTTATTCTTATTTCTAGTGTTCAGACAGTGCAAGTCACTGTTTTTAATAAAAGTACTAAGGTTTTTGCGGACATACATAATATTCCGGAAAATGTATTCGGCCGGCAAAGTCAGTATATTAGCCTCCTTAAACAGTTCCCTAAGGGAATCACGAGATCGAAGGTTGTAAATAGCACGAATCGCTCGTTTCTGTAAGACAAAAATGGTCTGCAGATCTGCGGCAGAACCCCACAGAAGAATGCAATATGACATAATGCTGTGGAAGTAAGCAAAATATACTAACCTTGCCGTAGCCACGTCAGTTAAATGTCTGATCTTTCTAATAGCGAAGATGGCAGAACTCAATTTACTCGAAATTTTCTGAATGTGGGGTCCCCATTGCAATTTATTATCTACTGAAACCCCGAGGAAAACCGTTGACGGAACTAATGCTAGTTTATTTCCATCTAAATCAATATTTGGTTCATTTTTATTACTCAGTAGCGAGAATCGGACACATTTAGTTTTTGCCGCATTTAATAGTAAATTGTTAGCTGAAAACCAGTTAGAAATCAAACTAAGTACTTTATTGGGCTCCACAAAATTTTGTTCCCTTCTATTTATCTTAAAAATTAACGAGGTGTCATCTGCGAATAATACTACATCTGCCATATTGTTAATCATATAAGGCAGGTCATTAATGTATACTAAAAATAAGAACGGACCCAAAATTGATCCTTGAGGAACCCCAATCCTAACTGCGGACCCTACAGAGGAGACATTATCAATAAATACTTTTTGTTTGCGGCCTGATAAATATGAGGATATTAATTTAAGCCCTATTCCCCTAATACCATAATGGTGTAGCTTTAGGATGAGGGTACTGTGATCGACGCAATCGAACGCCTTGGAAAGATCACAAAATACCCCTAAAGCATCCTGTGATCCCTCCCAGGCATCCAACACAGCTTTTACCAATGCACATCCAGCATCTTGCGTGGACCTACCCTTTGTAAAACCGAATTGCCTATCATGTAAGATCTCATTTTTATTAAAAAACACCAGCATTTGATTAAGCATTAATTTTTCGAATACTTTACTTAGGGCTGGTAAAATAGAAATAGGCCTATAGTTAGAGGGTGTGTTAGAGCAACCTGCTTCAAAAACTGGTATTACTTTACTAATCTTCATAAGATCAGGGAATACGCCGTCTCTTATACAGCAGTTAAAAATATCTGAAAGGATTGGGGCAATGCTTACTATTATTGACTGCAACGCTTTAACAGACAAACCCCAAAGATCTTCAGTGCTCTTCAAGTTTAAGCTCTTAAAAACTTTTATAATATCGTAATGAGTAACAGATTCAAACTTGAAATTTGGAATTGATAATTCTAGATTTTTTTTTAAGAACGACTCAGCTGCCCCTGGTGAGGATGGCAGACATTTTGTCGTCTCAAAAGGTATGTTAGAAAAAAATAATTCAAAATAATTAGCAATATTATTTTTATCTGAAACTAGTTCGTCATTAATGTTCAATACAATATTGTCTTTACACTTGGTTTTGCCAGTTTCAGTATTAATAATCTTCCATGTTGTTTTAATTTTATTATCGGAGGTTTTAATATTACTACTAATATAAGCAGCTTTAGCAAAGCTGCCAACACTTTTAAAAATTTTAGAGTAAGTTCTTACGTAATTGGTAAAATTGACATCAGGTGTATAGGACCTTCTGTCATATAATTCGTACAGAACATCTCTACTACGCCTAATACCTTTTGTTGCCCAAGAACTGAACGATATTTTATTTTTTAGAAGCACTGATTTTACACAACATGTTTTATTGAATACATTCGTAATACTATTTAATAATTTTTAATAAAATATTTAGATTTAAAATTTTATTTATATAACAGAGTGTGTATATATATAAATATATAAATATTTTCCTATTTCCGTTCCAATACATAAGTTTCTAGAGAAAAAAACAAATAAATACGTGTGGAACTCGGAGATTGCCGCGGTAAAGCTATTGCATAGCATTTTTATCACAAATTTTGATTGACTAAACACAAATTCGATCTTACGCTTACTACATAAAGTAGATATTTAAACGCGAGCAAAGCACGTTTAGTCTTGTTATTGATAAATGTCAGTAACCTAAGTAGAATAAATCAACAAAATTTGAAAAAAAAATGTTGCGTTCGATTCTTTTGTACTTGTGCCGTGCCAACGCTGGGGAAATAGCTTCTACGCAATGTATTTAAGGTTCATTTTAAATTAGTAAGAAATGGTTTTAATGACTTTAATAAATAAAATAAATACAAATATACTCGTTTCAAGAATTATAGCTTCTACGCATTGTATTTAAGGTTCATATTAGTAAGATAATAGAAAAAAGTGTCGTGACAACTTTCCGTCCAGCCCCCTTTCACAACGCGCAATAAGGAACTTCGTTCCAATAAGTATACATAAAACAAAATCTTACAGTATTTCCAAGAAATACTTTTGTACATCGAACCATATTCATACATAATTACTATCCATATACCTCTTTGCGTATATCACTGTATATTTAATGAGGATACATTATGCTCTTATGTTGACCTATTTTAGTCTTTAAAGCAGGTATACAAAGAATTTTGTGTCAAAATATTTTGTAACACATTTTTATATGAACAAGTAAACGTGGATTCTGTCTGGCCAGTATTTGGAATGAAAATATGAATAGAGCATTCTAAAAGTGTTGATTAAATCTGAGACCTCTATTATGTCTGACAGACACAGATTAATAAAACAGAGAACTAAAGTTACTGTAATAGTTCATATCTTAATACGTAACTGAAGTATTTCGATAGCGCATGACACAGGGTTCCAAGTTTAAATGACATCTAGTCGGCCCAGAACAGATATCAGAATAGCAACAAATATTCTAGTTCACTTTCATGATAGCATGGACGTTGCTCGCAATAGCTGGCAGCTGTTAGTTACAGAAGAGCGAGTGACGTGCTTTGCTGTAACCATACTGACATAGGCTTTAAAGCTTGCAACGGTAACCAAAGTTCATTTTGTATATTTCAATATAGAGCCGCTTGCTGTAACAGACGTGTGCAACAGGATTTTACACAAACATATATTTTCTAAATATTCTATAAAAAAATGTTATTATTCATAGCGACCGTTTTTATTAAGCGTCGTTTGAGCAAACGTTTAAATTTAGAAAAATCCTGTTAAGGCTAGCTTGATCCAAGTCTCTTATGAAAGTAATTTAATTATTTTTTCCTCTTATTTTAAGACCAAAGACCTGACAAAAAAGGACTTTAAAACAACATACCAATACTCTTAAAAACAATTGCCACGTAAAAGGGATTAACTGAAGTATTGTCAGTTAAATATTTATTGGTTGAACACCCGGATCCATCTCCCTGAACCCGCAACTTGTCAATAAAGGGTATTGGAAACATTGACACTGCTACCGCCTCCCAATATTTGTGTCAAAGAGCTATGAATATTACATAACTTTAGAAGGACTTTGTCATGTACCGCCTTGAGAATTGACAGCCAGTTTTTATTAATTCTGTGTATTGTTTTGACAATGTAGTTAGATTTCAAGTTGAATTTAATCGCTGATCCTGGGAAATGATGTCAACAAAAGGATGCCATTGAAAGGAATAATTGTTGAAGACGGTCTCCGAAGGACCTGTGGCCATCGCAACATCGGCCTATAATTACTGGACAAACACTGGTCAACTTTAAATACTATTAAGCGAATTAATGGCCACGGTGGTCACCAATTTTGTTTTAGTTAGAAGATACAATGAAGTTAACAGGACTAAAATGTTTATCGTGATAATAAAGGAAGTAATAACGGATACCTTTAGAATAATTATAAAATGTTCTAATACTACATAATATTGCTTGGACTGCCTCGGTGGCGTAGATGAATTACGGTACGACTGCAATGCTTGGGTTCGATCCCCGGGTCGGGCAAAGTGATATTGGATTTTTCTATTCAGTATCGGCCCGAAGTCTGGATTTTTTTCCGATATGGCGATAGGCTCGCCACCTATCACATCATGGGACGGAATACGCACGGCGAGAAGTGGGTGCATTAGATGCGCCTCTGCCTACCCCTTCGGGAATAAAAAGCGTGAGTGTGTGTGTGTACTACATAATATTCCAAACAAGTAACGGGCAAAAATAAACAACCTCTGTACTCCAAAAATTAATAAATACTTAAACATACATTAATCGCGGCAACCACATATAAAGTTACAGGCAATTTTGGAGGAAAGTACACTTACGCAAACTGCTAAAGATAAACTGCGGGGCTTTAATTAAAATATACTAATACTAAAACCGCAGCCGGTATCATAAACATATTTTAATTGTGTACCGAGCCAGTGGCATCTTTTACAAGCTCAGTTACGAACATAAACAAAACGAAAGTAAACAAAGCCCATCTAAGATATTAGCAATCCTTTTTAACTTACATCCGAGTCTGACAAATGAATATTTAGCTGAAGGGAGCAGGTGTCGGTTTATGAGACGCGGTCTCACTGCGCCGCATAAATCAAAATAGTACCTGGTGGCTGCCACTGCTGCTGGAAAGTCTCAGGACTTGGAAGTGCGGTATTTGTCTTGATGTACTTGTAAGTGCCACACTTGAGTAAAGTGTAATGTGAAGACTTCGCCACATATGTAACTTTTATTTTAAAAGCAAACCTCTTTACTTTGATTAATTATATACCTAGATAGAGTGACGCGCTGTAATGAAACTAAAACAAACAGGCCAACTTTTCTTAAGCTAGTATACGTGACAGCTGTGTGTCATGCGCTATCGCTGCATCATTCCGCGTATCCTTGTGTGCGCGCATAATGCTACCAGTTATTACATGGTTTCTATTAAAACTGGGAGAAAATTACATCCATGAAAAACAACAAAAAATAATTTACTCGAACTCATTTAGTGGGGAACTGTTCGGCTCTATTTTTTTCGACGCGTTTGAAACGTTCAATGTCTATTTAGGTATATAATTAATCAAAGCCTCTTTATAACATGGTGTTTATTTAACGAAATATGTTTCTTGGTATAGAAGTGTATAAATATTTTATAAATTAGATACTTGAATAATTTAATCATAGCTATAATCCCTAATTAGTCCGATATTATTAGAATGTACCAACAATAGAAACGTTAAGTATACTAAAATCACTTGCCTAATTGCGAAACTGGCAATCCCCCAAACTTTTTATCAGGCCCACGCCGTAAAACATTCATAAGGGCCATAATATCTAATCTGAAACTCACACATACAGGTATAAGTGTGAGTGTGTAAGTAAACTGATCTCGAGGAAGAGCCAGGTAGCAAAGCGTAGGACAAACCACTAAAAGAACACGTTACTTTCCGGAACACATCAAGACAGTTTAGGGATGGTTGACTTTGTTTTACGTATCGATAATTTTTTGATTGTGTTTGTTTGGCTGTTTTCTAAATTAGGTTAAAAGATTTTTAAGTAGTAGGCACTGTATACTGGTTTTCTGTAGCCTGAATGGGTTCACCAGGGTAGTCCCACAGAAAACTGACGAGGCGCAGCTTAGCAGTTACGTAGTGTACGACCAGTGAAATTACTGAAAGATCTATAATTTCCCTCTCGATATTAGCTGTCGTTTTATAAAAAGGTCGACAACGCACTAATTCTTCTGGCGACGTGGATGTTAACGTTGTTATGTATTTTGATCATTTATTATATGCTAACCTGACTTACTTGCTTTTCTACATTTTACTATAAAAAAAATAATCTAATATCTTTACTCTTTTATGTTTTTAATTAAAGAATAATAACATTATAAATAAAAAATGTAGTGTTCTTACAGTAGAACCGTGTTTAATTTTCAGCTCCTTTGAGAAACTAAAAACTTTTAAAATAATTAAAATGTACAAAGCCGTATAGGTTACTTTTATGCACTTTCAAAATATTTTATCGCATTACGGGCAGACTTTTTTAAACCGAACCGAAAAAACCAACCGAACATAAAAATTAACAAACAATTTTATTCTAATTACAGTCATTCTTAATTTGAATATGTCATATTTTATTAACAGCCTTTATCTACCGTTTGAAAAATCACAAAGAAAACGTAAAAAATCGTAATCGCGGCGGGGTCGCGTCACTAGTAGGGCGGGGCGGGGAACGGGCGGACGATTAGCCGTGGTGTTTCTCTGGCCGCCTTGGAAATAGAAAATAAAGGCGGTGTGACATGAGCATCAGCTTCGTTCACACTTGCTTCCCTCCGCTGCGAGCAAGTAAAGCTTTTTAATTTTAACATTTACTAAGTGCCGCTTTGTAATTTTTCTCAACGTAGTGAAAAAGATTTTCTTGAACGTTTTATGAAAATTGTAACAATAGAATATTTTTTTCAGGGGTCACGTATTTTTTGTAATATATTTTATTTATCGTTAGAAAGAATGGATTTTCGGAGTTATGCCAGAGGACAGTGTATCTACAAAGTACAAATATAGCACGCATAAAATGGTAGCCTACAGATCACAGTACACAGTGTGGTACATATAAAAATATTGTTGTAGAACCGAAAATTTGCGTTAATAAAATGAGCAAGTTTAAATTAAATTAATATGCTCTATACATGTTATAATAAAAACATCAAATATGGCATAATTTCATTATGTCTTTACTACATGAAATTATGAAGTCCCAGTCCGGTTATAGTACATAAATATTATGATAAAGGCATACCAATTCAGAAATATTTCTTACATCAATTAGCCACTATTTAGGCAAGCTACTGGCTCAAGTCAACGGTCAAATACGAACCAATACGTCTCGACGTCCATACAAGTTAAACGCATGGTCGTCCGCTCAAACGTGACCGCTTTACGTATTTATGCAAATGTGGATCCCTCCCCCACGACCACTACCCCCTAACACCTCACGTGGCTCCTAAGAATTCAACTAACGTCGCCGAGTTGGGAGACACTTATTGGCAGAAACAGAAGGCGGCTTAGCGAACGTTCCGATTTTGTTTCGGATTAATACCGTTTGGGACGATATGGATGAGAAATATACAGGTGTGAGGGAAATATTAAAATACTTAGTAAATATATGTCTATGGAAATCTGCCTCGGTGGCGTAGTTGTGTTACGGTACGACTGCAATGCTGAGGTCTCGGGTTTGATCCCCGGGTCGGGCAAATTGATATGGAATTATTCTATTCAGTATCAGCCCGGAATCTGGAATTTGCGCCCGATGTGGCGATGGGCTCGCCCATTATTACATCATGGGATGGAATAACGGCGAAACGTGGGTGCACTACTTGCGCCTCTGCCTACCCCTTCGGAGATAAAAGGCGTGAGTGTGTGTGGGAAATATATAAAAATATTCGTTAAATTTGTTGTATCAATGTTTAGTTACATAATTAATTTTTGTTTGTGCTACAATATTATTTTATATACAATAATAAAATTCTTTAGGCATTTAGGACAATTTGTATTATGATTTAGTTCTCATTAAACTAATAATTCACAAAGCGTTCACGTTCAAAACATTTGTTTGCGAATGAGCAACTAATTCCATCAATAACAATCGGGCAGTTTTCATTATAACCATTTTGTGGAAAGTAAAGCACTAAACCAAACACAATAGAGACAATACGTTCAATATTAAATAAAACCGACGCGGTAGGATTCACATCACGCTATTTGGCTTCTGTGTCACGTAGCACAGGTCTAATACCGCTAAAACGCAATAACTATAGCACTCCGCTTCGTCCTGCTACTACGAAAAAATGTTTTGAACTTACCTTCCTAAATATGGCATGGTTCGAAAATTATTGTATATCTTCAATTTGTCTTTGAAGAAAAACCTTGTGTTCTTTTATGAATGACTAGCTTTTGCGCGCGGCTCCGCCCGCGTGGAAAAGTTTTTCCGGGATAAAAAGCCTATAGCACTCAGGAGTAATGTAGCTTCCTATTAGTGAAAGAGTTTTCAAAATCGGTCCAGTAGTTCCTGAGATTAGCGCGTTCAAACAAACTCTTCAACTTTATAATATTAGTATAGATGAATCTATAACTTCGAAATTATTTTTACTATAGAATAGTAAAATATTTGCAATGTTACTTATGAAGTGTATCCTCATGGAAATATTTAAAATTGTCGTACCAAAATAAGTAACCTAAACTCCATGCGTCGGTCGCACAAATACCAAACCCTTTTAAAAAAGCATTATTTTTAGCAACGATAAATATTCCTAACCCCGAATGCCTAAACAATGGCATAATTTATAAGCCCCGAACGAGCAGATCTCGGCAGCACTCGGTAGTAATAATATTCATAGAGAAAAATCATAGTTTATGAGTTACAATCTTTTGCCATGAAAGCTCCTTACCAGACGCCGAGCGGAGAGACGTCGCATTAATATTACTTACACTACAAGTAAATTTCATTTCATAATATTGAATAAACGGGGCGTCGGGTTACTTTTAATAGTGAAGTTGGATTGTTTCGAGTCCAGTTTTACAGGCGAGCGAAGCGTTCCATTGAGCAGTATATTGTGATTTGTTTTTCTTGTTTTATGGGTGTAAGTCACTATTATTGAATGGGATATATAGGTATTATATTATGTGGTTAGTAATTTATATGTATCGGCCGAAACTGTAAGAGTTTTTGGCAGTAATTTTACTATTGAAAACGAAAAGCTTTGTAATGACGCGTGTTAAAGTTTTATGTTTGTTAAAGAATATTCTTTAATCAATTACTTGTGAAATGTTTTAGTTCCTAATTGGTTCGTATTTTATTTACGTTTACATACTTTTCTCTGGTTTCTTATAAATTGTCAGTCAATAAGCGATTTTTTTCAGTTAATTCTTTCAACCGGTAATTAATAAATTTTTATATACATAATAATTTAGGTATTGTAGATGTCATTTATATGAACTTTTATCTAATCCAGTGAGTGAACAATTTCATGTTTCTAATAATTAGAAGCCATTCATCACTATCATATAGAGAAAGCAGAGAAAGAGAGAAAGCTATTGTAGACATAAGAACATAATATTATGATGCTATGTTACATTGTTACACCGTTAGTAGTCCCTATGGAAATAGTAGCTACAGTAGAGATTATCAACGATATATATAAATTAGCAAGGTTATAGTAAACAATAACATAAATAACAGTGTAATGACGGAACTTGATAGTTTAATGGTACATTATTTACTCAAGTGTTGTTATAAATGCCGTAATTTATATCTACTTAATTCTTACTAATATGATAAATGAGAAAGTAACTCTGTCTGTCTGTCTGTCGCGCTTTCACGCCAAAACTACTGAACCGATTTAAATGAAATTTGGTACACAGATAGTCTAAAGCCCGAGAAAGGACATAGACTACTTTTATCCCGGAAAAACATAAACCGGGAATTTTATCCCGAAAAAACTCATTCACGCGGACGGAGTCGCGGGCAAAAGCTAGTAATGGATAAATTTAAAATGGAAATAAAGCTGGTGTTCTGAAGAAATTGTAATAAATGAATATAAAATTTTACGACTTGCAAACCGACTCCACGTCGAGTAAATTAAATTTTATCAACGTGCAAAGTTCTGTGCTATAAACTGAACGTCTTTCAAGTCGTAAATAACTCCAAAATAACCAACACTAATGATTTTCCAACCATATTTTAAATTTATCAAGTGCACATCGGAAAATTAAAAAGCATTACCATTATGGGAAAACATTAATCAAAATTAAAATTTCAGGAAGGTTAGCCATAATAAATCAGGCAACAAACGCTTCCTGTAAATCAATCATCGTAACCTAAATCGTTTGCCGACTTAACTCACATCTGGCAGCGTCTCGTCCGACTTGCCGTTGGACCCCACGTCACGGCATTTTGAAAAGGGAAAATCCCGCGAATTAGGATCGAGTGATTCGAAAAAGCATTAGGAGTTAGTAAATCAGCCAGTGGATGAACATCACCTGTTGGGCGGTAGAGCTGCGCTTCAAAGCATTTTTTTATTATCGCCAGTAGTGCTGCACCTTACAACCTTTTGCTACCTTCTTATTACGTGCGAAAACATTCATGCATAAAACGAATGAATCATTTAATTCTTTTGAAATAACTAATTATTACAAAGTTGTTGTTACAAACATTCACGTTTAATTGGTCTTTGATAGAGTAATTCCGATATCGGAAACATACAATTATTTTCATAATATCTTCTTAAATAATTGGCATAACACATTTCGAAAGTCTTAACGAGAATAATATTTTCGTATTTAATCCGAATACGAGCCAACACTAGCAAATACTGTGTGAATAAATCAATCATTCAATAAGTGTGCCCGCGGAGTATAGCGACGATTTGTCATGCGGCCGAGGGGACGCGGTGGCCGTTTTCACTCAACTAATGCCCTCGCTTTTGGTTTCATTGCTTTTTCGCGGAAAACTCACAGAGAGGGTGTATAAAGGATGTTTAATGGTAGGGGTCACGGGTTGAATGCTGTTTATGTTTAATTATCACTTTAAAGGACATTGCAATAAGAATTGCAAATGCTTTTAGCCATTCTACGGGCGAAATGAATAGTTGTTTAATGTAGTATCTTTCTATCTGAGGTAAAGATAATAAAGCTGCAATTTTGTTCTTAGTATTTCACTCTTATCCAATTACTTTAATGTCATCAGATGATACAATATTTTTTGTAGATAGACGTTATACGTTTTTACTCGAGATAAAACCCGCGCGTGTCGTTCCTGGAATTAGGTACCACTGTATTCTTTGGTAATAAAAATAGCCACTAAATGTTATTACGACTCGTGTGCGTATCAAATGTTATCCAAAACAATTCATTGGTTTATTCGTTACATTTAAGGAATTAGTAGCATTATCTCTCCCTTCCCGACTATTCATCCCACATGATGGTGGGGTCAGCCTTCTTCACCTTTCTCTTCCACTTCGCCCTATCGATGACGTCGTTATCGGAAACATTGCATGCTACCATGTCGCGTTGCAACACATTTGTCCATGTAGTTTTTGGTCTCCTCCTTGGTCTTTTTCCAGTACCTGCTTGCCAACGTAATCAGGTGGTTTTCTTTTGACACGTCTATACCACCTCAGCCTGTTTTCTTGCAGCTTGTCCGCGATATTTCGTACTCCGAGACTACCGCGCACATACTCGTTTCGGATCTTATCCATCTTTGTGATGCCACACATCCATCTCAACATCTTCATTTCAGCAACACTGATGGCATGAACATAGGGGCATGTTTTAGCATTATAACAAGATAAATATAATATTTACATGACTCATGCCAGTTGTTTTTCTTCACACTCAACTACGAAGTACCTATTTGTACCACGCATTGCAATGCCGGCGAATTACAAAAGTTATTCTAAATATATCAGGAAAATTACAAATTTCCAGCTATAAATAACAAAGTTGGCTGATGTCCACAATTAGTAAATCCAAGTTCACCCGGTTATCTCGATTCACTCACAAAACAAAGCCATTATAATCATATTATAATTAAATGCCTTAAAAGGCTCCACGAGATTTTTACCGTTTATTTTTTCAATACACAATCGAAATACATCTGAGGATTTCCCTTTGTCCCTTTCAAAGGACACTTTTGTTTCATAAACAAACTCCGATTATCCACAGATTTGTTACAAAAATGATAGGTAAATAACAATATTTTAGGCAAACATCTTATATATCCCTGAGCTAACATTGGGCGGCCCGCGGGTCCTCTTTTCTGAGTCGGGTCTTCCTCACAGTTCGTTACGTCGGCGGTAACCCATCTGTTATTTTTGCCCGTTACATATTTTAATGCCACCCGAAGGAGATCTTGCCCTCCCAACCGTTTCCAAACCATTGGACGAGGTAAATGAAACATTTAAATGCAATCTTCGCTGCTGATAGCGCTTTGCGTAAAGGTTTTTCAGTTTTGCCGTCGAGCGTCATAGCCGTCTTTATTTAATTACTTGTATAAAAGTTCACTAGCTTGCCATAAACATATTCAAGTACCATTACTACCTTGCTTTTGTACAGAATTTTTAATAGTAGCTTCTAGTCGCAGACTATGTTACCAAGAGTTCATGAAGAACAGTACAAAACACATCGTGAAATTTATAATGTTAATAAGTGCAATTTTACTGCCCTAATAATACCAAACATGAAATTACAAAGCTACAACCATTTCACTTCAAAGAACTAATTAATAATTGAATTCTCAATATAAATAAATCATGCCTAAAGACATTAATCAGCATCATTATACTAAGAGAACGTTTTCACCAACCTTATTTCTAAAATATAAACAAAAACTCATATCTAATTACTTATAAGTATTATTTTTATAAGTCCTGATAATTTATGCCCCAAACTCAGACAGCCGTATCCCTATTTTGCATATAATGCACAGATATGGTTATCACAGAAATACATGGATTATATAATTACATCAAATACAATATACATAATTGCCATAAACAAAAAAAAAACATAATTGATAAGTGGTTAGATACATATTTATAATACTGAAACATGCCTGGAGAATACACATAGCATCAAGTATTCTACAGTGATCTGCAAGGGAATATTACAATACTGAATATTCCATTTAAATAGCAGTACATTTGTATCAAAAGCTTTCCGAGTAGAGATCATAAGAAATGCATAAGGTCGTCCAAATACGGACAATCGCTGAGTAAACAACACAGGAATGACTACAATATATTTGAGTTCACTTAGTCCTCATTGATTTATACCCATACTAGACTTTTGCTCGCCGCTCCACCCGCGTGAATATTTCCGGGATAAAGGTCCCGCTTTATATTTCCCAGGATAAAAATTATAAGCCTATGTTACTGGCTGATAATATAGCTTTATATTGGTGAAAGTTTTTTTTAAATCGTTCCAGTAGTTTTTGAGTTTATTCGTTACAACACACAAAAAAATACAAATCTTTCCCGTTTATAATATTAGTATCGACTGATATAAAGAATACTGTGTAGGCTGTATGTAACCATGCCCGATAGTCTAGGTGCAAATGTAATGAATTGCCGCGACAAAGGTCCGCAGGTTCAAAGCTCAAGGCACACACTTATGGCTTTTCCAAGTTATGCGTGCATTGTTTATCAATCATCGTTCGCTTTAACGGTGAAGGAAAATATCATGAGGAAACCTATATACCTAGAAATTATCCATAAGAATTTGGTAGGTATGTGAAGTCTGCCAACCCGCAATAGGCCAGTGTGGTGAACTAAGACCTAAACCCTTTTAGTAGTAAAGGAGACCCATGCTCAGCAGCGGGCAGTATATAATACAGGGCTGGTTGTACTATTATTATGTAGAGAGTCTCTTGTACGTTAATCTATCTAAATATTCATTTATCTTTGCGAAAGTGTATAGAGCTTCGACTATTTCTTTTCGCTGGTCGTAGGATATATTATAAAGAAGAAAGATTTGATTGTTTGTTTGTAAAGGATAAACTCAAAAACTACTGGACCGATTTTGAAAATTCTTTCACTGATAGGAAGCTACATTACTCCTGAGTGCTATAGGCTACTTTTTATCCCGGAAAAACTTTTTCACGCGGGCGGAGCCGACAGCAAAGTCTAGTATTATATCTTGTATCGGCCCGGATAGCGACTACCGTACATACACACACATACACCTTTTATCCCCGAAGGGGTAGGCAGAGGCGCAACTAATGCACCCACTTTTCGCCGTGCGTATTCCGTCCCATGATGTGATAAGGGCCGAGCCTATCGCCATATTGGGTACAAATTCCAGACTCCGAGCAGATACTGAATTGAAAAAACCCAATATCACTTTGCCCAATGAACCCAAGACCTCAGCATTGCAGTCATACCATAATACAACTACGCCACCGAGGCAGTCTACTACCGTACATAAGGTGTTAAAACCCGCCATAGTGGCCCAATAAGTGTGCCAAGTTCTGGGATCAGCCTGGGTAGGTATATACGGTTCAAACAGGCCGGCATAATAGGGTAGTTTCCTATGTTTGATTTTGTAAATTATTTTATATGTAACAGAAAATAATACGAGAAAGACATTCTTCTGTGTAATCAGCATCAAAATGGTGGCATGGTTGAAAAATAAAGCAGTTATTCATATTTGAAATATTGTTGTGAGCAAGTGCGGACGTGGAGGGGATATCGCGTTATCTCTTTCGCACGGACGCAGCGTTATGGCCGGCGACTCTCGGTGACGTCACAGTGTAATATTACTGTTAATTGACAACTAACCCTTCCACCAAATCTCAAATACTATGCAATTCCAAATTAAAGGACATTGCAGCTAGTTTAAATACTAGGGGCGTTATTAACAAATGTAACTCAATTTAGCTGTGAAGTGCGATATCAGCTGAGACGCTGAGAATATGTGACGGATTTTGACAGCTAAGTTTTGTTTGTGTTACAGCGCTTACTCAGCTGAGAACAAGCTCTTAAATGACAGCTTAAGCTTGGTTTATTAAACATTTCAATACATTAAATGACTACTTGAGATTGTACTCAAATTGAGATTGATTTATAAATTATGGGACTTTGTATCTAAGGTCTCAATGACTATAGGCTATTGTAGTGCAGTCATACAGTATTTTTTATTTCTAAGTTCTGGATGGCATCACGTTGTATTGCTACAGCATACACACACACTCACGCCTTTTAACCTCGGGGTAGGCAGAGGGGTAACTAGTGCACCCACTGTTCACCGTGCGTATTCCGCCCATGGTGTGATAGGGGGCGAGCCTATCGCCATATCGGGCACAAATTCCAGACTCCGGGCTGATACTAAATAGAAAAATCCAATACTACTACTAGTATAAGAAAAAACAGAAAGAAAGAATATTCAAAGAAAAAGAACTTGTATTATTATTACCTACAGTTCGACGACGCGGCCTAAAAATGTCAAACAATTTCAAATTCCAATTATCTTACTAACCAAATTGTTATTGTGTTACAAATAATGAAAATAAGATACAGGAATCATTTTATGATGGTAGGAAAATCTGAATAAGTTTTATATTGTAGACTATCGGGCACTGCTAATTATAGAGGGAGTTTAGTAATGAGTATATTAAGACCAAGATAGATACAATAAACTTTAAAATAAACTATTTCCAAGACCTAACCTTAGCAACGTAATAATTTGTAGAATGTGCGCTACTAACGCCATCTACAAAATGAATGCTGAACTAATCGTGGCTTTATTCTGAACGGTTCTTTAAAACGGATTTCGCACCCCATTTTTTACGAAACTTCGCTATGTGAATATGGTTAATTGCAAATTAGCAATACAATTATAATATATCTATCTATTTAAATAATTATTATTAACAAATGTATGTATGTGTACCTAATATCAAGCTATACATAATCGCCTACGTGGAATCTTAAAACAATTTTACTGTATAACTAATTATCTAGATAAAAAAAATTATGCTCCAAAAATGACCATTTAACAAAAATTAAATATGTAATTTTAATTTCCTTCAATAAGAAAATAATCTGTGTTTTAAAAATAGTATTTTGTAGTATAAATTTTAATGTATTATAAATGGTTTCTGCGTATGTACGAGTTTTGTAAAATACCTACGAAACCGTAACGATTGTTATAACTCATGCCAAGTAATGTGTATAAATATTAAGTACTTTATAACCGACTTCAAAAAAGGAGGTTCTGTATTCAATTCGTATGTATGTATGTAAGTTTGTATGGCCCCCCCTTTTTTTAAAAAACTAATGATCCGGTTTGGATGAGGTTTTTGGTATTCAAATGTATATTTTTCAAGGAAGGTTTTAGTACATAATTTATTACGATCTGATGAAGATCTTCGGAGAAAGACAATGGAACTCTTCAATAACTAACAGCAGATGACCTGCGAATGCTGCAATCGTATATCGATGATTTATTGTTTACACCATTTCATAATTAACTAACAAAAAGGCAATAAATAAAAACTTTTTAACAAAAAGTAAAATTAGCGGAACCATCGTGAATTTCTAGTTTACGTCTTGAATTTTATCTATGAATTTGTAACTACGTATATATTTATTGTAGATACGTTTATATATTGTATATGTATGGTATATATATTTATTAATTTTGCATTATACTTATCATAGTATAAATCAATATTTATGTATGTATTTATAAGTATATAATATTTCGAAATAACTACCTCTGATGCACCTACCTTGTAAATCTCTGCACCACCCTAAGGTTGACTGGGAGAGAATGCCTACGGCATTAAGTCCGCCTTTATACATTTGTATATGAAGTGCTTAAATAAATAAATAAATAAATAAACAAATAAAACCAACCTCAAAATCACTACAAACCAAAAAATAATTTAACTTTATAGTCGCTTAGTAAATCTGTATATTTGGAATCGATGCCTAATTAAAATTGCCAGCTAAGCTAAGGAAATACACGAACAAATATACGAAAACAATGTTCAATTTAAATTAGGCACCGACACCACATATACGGATATACTAAGCGAATATAAAGTTAAATCATTTTTTTGGTTTGTAGTGGTCTTGACGTCGGTTTTATTTTTTAAATTACTCTAGAGGCAATCATCATGATAAACACAAGCACAGTAATAAAACGCTGTTTTATAAAACATGCAATAAAACCACAACATTTTGCTTCTAAGCTACACAAAGGGATACAATAACAAGTACAACAGAGGGTTGTCATTCTGTCTGTAACTCGTGGTTACAGAATTTAATTTTTAAACAGAGATCCTAATAACCTTTTCTTAAATATTTATTTACAAAAACGTTTCATGCTGACATTTTGAGAAGGGTTTTGTAATTCTAATTGTTGTCTTTGAGGACATTTAGTGTAATGAGGCGAACTGTTGCATTCTTTACTACTCTACAGGATAAAAACATGAAAGATACAAAAGGAATTCATTTACATTATACGAGTTTCACATAAGCAGGAATGGCAAATATTGCCGATAATGATAAAAATACTTGCTTTTATTGTGAATATCGTAAGATTATGTAAGATTATATGACATAGATAATATTAATTATACTTACTGAATTTTTTAGCACATAAATAATAAACCGTAAAACCAATTTTATTAATTTTAAAACAGCGCCATCCACCGCATTTTGACTGCACTACATGCACACCGGTACAGCTCCATCTACAATTGAATCAGTGGTAAAACTGTGACGCAACGTCAGCGCCACCAATATAAGCCGCACATTGAAGTAAACTAAAGTTGTGGAGCTTTTATGACAAAACTTTTCAGACAAACAGTTAATTGTTTGGACAGCGATGTGATAAATCAAATACACTCACAGTGTGCGTGAATTGTGCAGGAATGCTGCTTTACCTGTAAATAAAATAAAATGGTATAAATATATGATGATAATTTCAATGTTATTAATTCGGTCATAGGGTTCATACTTCATAAACGGATACCTACGATAAAATGGTATTGTCGATACACCCGTTGCACATTTGAAACATAATGGATTGATTTTAAATATCTGATTAAAACGGATTATAAGATATAATCTATGCAGGGTAATTTTTACATTGCATTACTAAATAAAACCACATACCCGTATTTACCTCTGCTAACATGTTGCCAAAAATCATCCATGAATAACAAATATTTTTGCCGAAACAACCTGTTGTAGTTTTCATTTTTTTTGATAATTTTGTAGTTTAGTGCGAATATGGTGTGTACGTACCTAAGTATATTTCTGACTGAAAGTGTAATGTTACTGCTGCGACGAATTCTCTTAGAGCAGTAGAGTCATTAGGGCGTGTAAACTTAAAGTTACTTTTTATTGATATTTATTTCGTTCGAAACGTACACTTTTTTATTTTAGGTACATCTATGGTTAAAATAACTTAATATAAAACTTCATTTTCAACGAGATAAGCATGTGGTTCAATTTATTAACGCAATGTCAAAATGACCCTATATATGAATACGTAAAGAAAAACTGAATACCCCTTTTAAAGCACATTGCGCGGAGCAGGGTGAGATTTGGCATAACTAAAGTTCATACATAGAAGTGCAGAAAAATTAAATGTATGTATAATGTGATTTACAAATATATTTAATTCGGCGGTCGAATTTCCACTGGATGACCACTTGTATAAATCAGTCAATTGATCACTTGAGATAGGCTTCATTACTTGTGTACATTTATCCATTAATACAGAGTAAGACATACAAATAAAACTAGTTTTCGGATTTTATCGCGGTTTTTAGTTTTATTTTGCTCCTGAGTGACGTTACAAACCTTTTGCAGCATTAGTGGTCACGGGGAGTATTGTGATAATGTATTTTAAACTTCCATATACCCAAATGAAAGCACTGCTATCTCTACAAATTAATCCATGCTGTATGGTTCCGGTCGGCATATTCTGTATTTAAAAATATGAATAATGTATACATGGGCGAGCTTCCTGTATAATCTACGCGTAACGATCGGAAGCGCAGCTCTACATGCAATTAATATTCAACTGAACACGCGTTCGTCCGGCGCCGTCAAACCCCTTACTAAAGCTACGGCCACACGGCCACGTAGAGTCGAGCAGTGACGGCCCGCTGTCAGTACAAGTGTTGGTTAAAGTGTATGTATTCACAGAATATATCTAGGGCCGTACCCATGAATCATGATGCCTTTCTAGAATCGTTAACGCTTATAGAAAACAAAAAAAATATGAGAATGACATATCCTATCGATAACATAACGTTGGAATCTCTCTTTGGCCTATCCACCACTGTACGTTTTAGCCGTCATTTTTTGCCTCGTACTACTAAACTATGGAACCAATTGCCGCCAGCAGCATTTCCGGACAGATAAGACCTGGCGACCTTCAAAAAAAGAGCGTATTCCCACCTAAAAGGCCGGCAACGCATCTCTGTGCCCCCTGGTATTGCAGATGTTCATGGGCGGCGGTGATCACTTACCATCAGGTGAACCGTATGCTCGTTTGCCCCCTATACCATAAAAAAAAAAAATGCTTACTACTTATAATAATATTTATAGGTATTGTAATCATAGTCGCGTTATAATATAATACTTTGCTGTCAGAGATATAAAAATATGCAAACGTTATTTTAAGTCAATGTGCTGGAGAACTCACTAACGAACACCAGAATTTCGGGAAAATTCTGGTAGTGAAATGAAATATTATATTTCCTAGTAGTTTGGACAGAAGTGTGTGGCCATACCTTTATAATAACACGACGCTTTTTACTTCAATGCATTTATATTATAATATTGTTTTTTGTGAAAGGGTTACGAATTTCAATGGATGAACATTTAAATATAGATCGATTAAATTTTACTAAGAGGTATGCTGTCGGCGATAGTCTAGTTGGGAATGGAACGGACTGTCGAGACGAATGTCTGCAGTCTCAAAACCCAAGGCACACACGTCTGAATTTTCAAGTTATACATGTACATTCTTTATGAATTATCGCTTGCTTTAACGGTGAAGGAAAACATCCTGAGGAAACTTCGAAAAGTCAGAGTTTAATTATCATAATAATTCGTAGAGCTGCATTATAATTTAACACATTCGCAAACCTTACCGATACACAAACAAATATTTTTGAGTTCAAATGTGAAATAATGAAGGGATTGTAGATTGTATAGGCACGTCGTACGTTCATCACACCAAATGTTGTCATTGTATATTCGCTAGACATTCGAAGCCAATCTTTTCTACGTTAATTCAGTGAAATATGCTCGCAGTACAAATAATATTCTTTGTAAAGTACGACATTTTAGTAACTTCTACACTTTACTGTCCATTTCAGACAATTATTTCTAGTAAATAAATGTATTTTTTAGGCTTAACTGGTGGTAGGTCTCTCATATGTAAGAGACCGTCTGGGTGGGTACCACCGCAATGTCTATTTCTACCGCCAAGCAGCAGTGTGCATGCACTGTTGTGTTTCGGTTTGAAGGACATTGTAGCCAGTGTAACTACTGGACATAATGAGACTTAACATCTTATGTCTCAGGATGACGAGCGCAGTGGAATGCCACACAGTACTTTGTAACTCAAGGTGCTGTATGGTGCTACTACTGTTTATGGGCGGTCGTATCGCTTACCATCAGGCGAACGGCATGCTCGTCTCGTCATTCTATGCCATAAAAAAAAAGGTATATCGTGTACATGATAATAGTAAATAAGAAAATGAGGCAAATATTGTTTCCATGAGAAAAAAGTTATTTTCGCTTTATGCACATATACTAATTACTCCATACGTTTTTTTCGATTACCCAAGATTTTAATCTGCCTGCGACATAATTGCTTTCATATGGTGATTCACGATATTCATAACTATAGGCTTTGTTTCTTTAAGAGTTAATATATTCAAGAGGTAATGCATTACGAACTATTTCATCAGTTTTGTTTCTATCTTTATATGTTACTAGCTTTTGCCGGCGTCAAAATGTTTATCCGGGATAAAAGTCCCGCTTTACATTTTCCCGAGATAAGAAGTCAATGTCACTCGCTGATAATGCCACCACCATTAGTATTATAGGATTTGTTCGTCATAGTTGCTAAATTCGAAGTAATTCATATAAGATGACAGAGGAGGTAATAATAGAAAAGGTCTAAAAAAATGTCTTTTTAGCTTTGATTAATTATATACCTAGATAGACACTGAACGTTTCAAACGCGTCGAAAAAAATAGAGGCAAACTGTTCCCCACTAATTGAGTTCGATTGAATTAATTTATGTTGTTTTTCATGGATATAATTTTCTACCCGTTTTAATAGAAACCATGTAATAACAGGTATCATTATGCGCGCACACAAGGATACGCAGAATGATGCAGCGATAGCGTATGACACAGCTGTGGCGCATACTAACTTAAGAAAAGATGGCCTGTTTGTTTTAGTTTCATTGCAGCGCGTCACTCTATCTAGGTAAATAATTGATCAAAGCTTTCTAGAATGTAAATTAAAAAAAAAAATTACACAAATTCTAATAATAAATAATATATAAAGTCACTCGTAAAACGTAATAAAACTTCTACAACGCTCCTGTTATCCAATCACATTTGTATTTGGGATTGTCTTAAGTATTTTTTTCGTTCATACATAAATAATGAGCTCAAATAAGATGTGCGTAGGTAGAGTTCTCTAAGCCTTTAACTTCTCTGAGAACATGTAGTTTAGTTATTCAAAAAGGTATTTCTTCTTGACTTGATGTAAAATTTCACTATGTTAACCACAAAATATTAAAAATGACCGAAACAACCGTAAATACATAACACTGACTTCGTACCAATTAAGGAACTGAACCTATACCAGTTCTCACGATATGTGCCGGTCGCTAAACTATGAGCCCTAAAATAACATTTTCGAATGCTCCAAAATGACCTGGCATCTGCGGAGTCATATTGGTATGACAAACAATTTGCAGCCAGCCGCTGTATCGGCTGTAGGCGCATGTTCACCAGGTCTACATACTGCTTATTTAATCGCTACCACCACTGGGGGGTGAGTGGAACGGTTATGTTGATTTCACCAGTCTTACGGCCAATGTCGACACTCGGGAGTATAGCATCATCCGAGCGAGCATTGGGCCGCGTCCCTAACCCTAAGAACATCCTACACCGACATACCAACCAAAACCCACGATGGCTTTCTTCGGCGCATACGACGTTTAGTTACTCCTGCTTATGTGGATCGTTTGGGATTAGTAGGTCTCTTAGCCTTTTATCTATTTGTAAATATATGTACGTATTTGTCACAAAATATTCTGTCATGTACAGTGTACACCTCAACTGCCCTTTCTTTTCCTTTCCCTGTCTTCATGCTACGGTTGTCTGTAAGAAATTGCCTCGAGTGATAAGACCGCCATTTGTTCTATATTTCTAAGTGCATATACTGTATTTTTTTATGTAGGTACACATACTTTTTTTTTTTTTTTTTTTTTTTTTTTTTTCGCGGAGAAAGTGACTTATTACTACCGCCCAGCCTTCAAGGGGGGGCGACTGAGCGGTTATGTTGGGTTCACCGTGCCTTACGTCCCGGCGTTGAGCCGCCCGGAGAGATGTAACCATCGGGCGACCGCCGGGCCGAGTCCCTAACCTATGTACAACGCACGGCATACCAACCAAAACTCCGCGGTGGCCATCTTCGGCGCATTAGGGACGGCTGCGGGCTTCCTCTGACGGGAGTGTCTAAGTTGTCGTCCGCAGCCGCCCCTGCGCGTTGCCGCCTAGTGCGGCCCGTCTCCTGTTGTGGGGGGGCTCAGGAGCCCCCACGCACCGAAGGACGCCCTCGGCGTCAATGGCAGCGTGAGGCCTACCAGCCACGCTGCCGTCCATCACAGGGATCGCTACAATGTGCTAATAGATCACAAAAATTAAAGACGGACAGCCCCCTGCCGCCCGCCTGCGACCCCCGGTGGCCCCTATTAGTCGCCTTTTACGACAGGCAGGGGATACCGTGGTGGAATTCTCCAAACGCCCCCAATCCACAGGGCGGAAGACGCCGGTCAGTCGTCCACCCGGCGCCTCCTACGTCTCGTCTGGCGGCGGGAGGGATCTCCACGCCTCCGATCCCTCTCGGCACTCTCCTTCCGCGAGAGGACCACCTCACAGAAGTGTGCCACCGCACGCCAGGACCTCCGGCTGTCGACCATGGAAGCGACCACGGCCGGCAGCGAGAGGTCTCCTCCGACGACTGCTCTGAGAGCGCTGCGCTCCTCATCCCAGGCTGGGCAAAACTCTAACGTATGCTGGGCCGTATCCAGCGGGCAGTTGTCACAGTGGTGACACACGGCCGACACCTCCTTCCGCACTACCCGCCACAAGAACTCACCGAAGCAGCCATGCCCGGTGAGCACCTGCGTCAGGCGAAACGTTGCCGCACCGTGGCGCCTGTCCAGCCATTCGGCAAAGACAGGACGCACTGCCGTGACGACCCTGAGCCCCGCTGACGGGGCCTCCAGCCTGAGACGCCACTCCTCCACGGCGGCTCGCCGTAGGGAGGCCCTCATGGCCTCCACCTCCTTCAGGGCCGGATGTTGCCCGCGACTGGACGCCTCCTCCCGCCAATGAAAGACATCGGAGAGGGATTTGGCGTCCAGATCCCAGGGCAGGAATCCGGCCAACAAACAAGCCGCCTCGAAAGAGACCGTGCGGTACGCCCTGATCGCCCGCTGCGCCAAAGCTCTCTGCGGAGTGCGCAGGAGGGCGACGCAGGGGCGGTTCAGGGAGTCAGCCCAAACGGGGCTGCCATAGAGGGCCATGGACCGCACGACTCCGTGATATAACCTCCGGCAAGGGATGCCAGGACCTTCCAGGTTGGGCAGCAGGCTGGAAAGAGCGCCCGCTGCCCGAGACAGTTTCGTCCCCAGTTTCTTGAAATGGGCGCGGAATTTCCATCGGCTATCTAAGACTAAGCCTAGATATTTCATATCTCTGCCGATGGGAATCCGCACCCCCTCAACCACGATGTGGGCACCGGCCGGTGGCCCTCTCCGAGGCCCGTGGAAACAAATGGCCTCGGTTTTCTCGAGGGCCACCTTTAAACCCAACCGTCGAATCCGACTTACTACTTGGCCGGTGCCCACCGCCGCCAAGTTGGCGGCGTCCCGGAACGTCCTGGCGGTCGCTGTGACCAATGTGTCGTCGGCGTAGCACGTCACGCCGACGTCCCAGAGATTTGCACCACGGAGCACCCAGTCGTACCCGATGTTCCACAGGAGAGGGCCCAAAACCGAGCCCTGTGGAACACCGCGCGACATCGCTCTTCGGTGCCACCCGCCGTCGGCGCCCGGATACACCACGTCCCTGTCAGACAGGTACGCGTGCACCAGACGCCGAAGATAGGGCGGCACCACGTGGTACCGCAGTGCCTCGTGAATGCAGGGCCAGGGCAGCGTGTTGAACGCGTTGGAGATGTCCAAGGACACCGCGACAACTACTCCGCCTCCGGCCACTGCATCCTCCGCCTGTGCCTTCACCCGCAGAATCGCGTGGACGGTGGAACGTCCCCTCCTGAAGCCAAATTGGCTGTCGGCCAAGTTCGGTCCGACCCTCTCGAGGTGCTCGACGAGGCGAGCATGGACGATACGCTCGAAGAGTTTGGCGACCTCGTCGAGCAACACGATGGGCCGGTAGGCCGACGGCGACTCTGCGGGTCGTCCTTCCTTCTTCAGCAGGACGAGCTTCCCGGTTTTCCAACGCGCCGGGAAGACGCCCTGCTCCAAACAGGCGGTGAATAAACTGCGGAGCCTCGGGCCCAGGTGCTCGAGGGCCAGCACCCAGGCTCTTCCTGGGATGCCGTCGAGCCCTGGGGCCGTTTTTTTGCTCCGCAGCCGAAGCACTACCACCCGCAATTCTGCGGGCGAAACCTCTGGGATATCCCTTGCCGGATTCTCAATCGACGATGACGCCACATCCGGTGGCGCCATCGGTGGAGGAGTGGTCTCCACGGTGGCCGGGAACAAGGCCGCGACGACGTTGGCCAGTAATTCTGGCCGGAGACTCTGCGACAGCGGGGGCGCCGCTGGACGAAGCTTATTCATTACCATACGATAGGGGCGCCCCCACGGGTCACTGTCGAGAGTCTCCAGGAACTCTTTGCGTGCCGCGACCTTGGCCCTGTGAACGGCCACCCGCAGCGCTCTCTTCGCCTCTTTGTAGAGGTCATAGAGCCGCCGCTCCTGGTCTGCGTGATCCCCACCTCGAAGCCTGCGACGACGATGTCTGGCGTATCGGCGGCGCGCAGCGACGCATGACGCGCGCAACTGCGCTAGCTCTGCCGACCACCAGTACACTTGTCGCCGCGGCGAGCGTCGGAGGGCTCGGGGCATGGCGGCGTCGCAAACGTCCGACATTGCCACCCCGAACCACTCCACCTCTTGTTCGACCCGTACCGGCCCGTCCGGCACGGGGAGCCACGACATCACCAGAGCGGCCAACTCTAGGGCCTCTTTATTGAGGCGACGAGTTACCCACCGCGGGCCGTCCTGATTCGGGGCACTCGGTTCACCACCGGGCTGGATACTCGGAGACGCGGAGACGTCGAACCTGATGTAACGGTGGTCCGACATCGTCTCGACGTCCGCGAGGACTCTCCAGCCCCGGACACGGTGCGCGACGGCGGGACTTGCAAACGACAGATCAACAATAGACCCGCCGTTGTGCCGCACGCACGTGTGCACCGATCCCCTGTTCAGGACGACCAGGCCGACAGAGATCGCCCAGTCCTCCAGGACCCTACCGCGACCGCTCGTCGCCGGCGAACCCCAAGCTACAGACTTGGCGTTGAAGTCACCGGCGACGACTGCCGGGTAAGGTTGGCCTTGTTCCACTAGGGCCCCCAGCCGAACGAGAAAAGATTCGAATTCGGCGAGGGGTCTGTTGGGAGAGAAGTATACTCCTACAACCCAAACGTCTCCCAACAGAGCCGCCACGCATCCCTGGTCCTTCGATATCTTTTCGAAGGGCGGGGAGCCAGCGGCACCCTGGGTGATTATGGCCACTGAACCGTCGGTGTCCCCAGCCCAGTTGTCACGGGGAGGGACAAAGTACGGCTCAGCGACCACGGCCACTTGCACCGACCACTGTGCCAGGCTTTGGGACAACAGGTCTTGGGCACTGGCGCAGTGGTTGATGTTCGCCTGGAGGAACTTTAGGTCCATTATTGGGCGATCTCTTCAACACCTTCCATCTCAGCCTCTTGCGGTGGGCTTGCTGTCTGCGGCTGGGTTGTGGCCACAGCAGCAGCAGCATTTCGTCGGGAGGGGCGACGACGGTTGCGGCGGGAGGAGGCGGGACACGCCTTCCCCCCGGCCTGGTGCCCGGCGGGCTTGCCGGAGGCCGCGCAGACCACGCAGTTCGGCGCAGCGCTGCACTCACGGGCCTTGTGGCCTGTCTGGCCGCAGCGGTAGCACAGCGCACTACGGTCCACTTCGCAGTCGCAGCGCTTCCGGACGTGCCCTGTCTCCAGGCACCGGTAGCAACGAAGGGGCCGCGCCTCGAGCACAGAAACTCGAGCCGCGACCCAGCCGATTAGTACACGGCCCGCCCCCCGCACTTTCTGGGCTGCCTTTATCGGCATCCGAACCCAAGCCGTGCTCACACCAGACCGGTCAGGACGGATTTGCCCTACCTTTACGGCCTCCAGCGCACACTCACCGGCCTTGGAGAGGGCCATTGCGACTGACTCAGGAGTGGCCGTGTAGTCCAGCTCCGTCAGCCGCAGTTCCGCATTTTTGATGGGCCGGGAGATCCGAACGTCCTCCGACCCATTGAAACACTCCCTCAGCCTTGCGGCGAGGGAGTCGGCCCTCTCATCCGAGTTGGCCCCGGGCACCTCGTACATTGGGGCACCCGTGGCTGCAAACTTCGGCCTCAGTCGTGTGATGTCAAGGCCGGCGAGGCTTACTTTATGCTGCGCCTCCGTCAAAACCTTGGCATATGTGAGTCCCTTCGTTACCGCCGCCGGCGTCAGGGATATCATGACGGCCGCGGACCGCGGTGGGCGGAGCTTGGGCTCGGCCCGGCGCGGTTGTTGCTGCTGACTTGCAGCCGGTGTCGCGTCGGCCCTGGGCTTCGTCTTCTTCTTGCCCACCACGACCGTCTATTCCCTGTCCAGGGACACTGGAGCCGGCGGTAGCGGGCGGGGCTTGCAGGGAGCTTGCTGCGCTGGGGGACTGGGTTTACTTTTCCCCCCCTTGCCTTTTGCCTTCAGATTGGGCGCCGGAGGAAGTGTGGGGGCCGGAACGACTCCCTTCTTCGCTTGCACCCCAGATGGTGCCGCCACGATGAATCGGGGTGGAGCACTGGAGGGACCGGCGATTGGGGTAAGGGTGGGAGGACTGGGTTGGGCTAATTCCTTGCTCTTACCTTTTCCCTTGCCCTTCCCTTTATCCGACAATTGGGGTTGACCCCGGACATAACCCCCCTGCACCGGAAGCTCCACTGTTTGGGCCCTGTTTTCATGGGCCAGAGGCGGTCTTTTGGCTGGTCCCATGAGCAGGGACTCCATCCTTGCCCGCACCCTTGCCTCTACCATTTCCAGCATGTCCTCGGTGGAGCTTTTGCTGGCGGCCGCCTCTAGGTCTTCGAGGCGGCGACGGAGGGAGGCATTCTCCTCTTGAAGCTGCTTAACTGCAGCCTCAAGGCGGGAGCTCTTTTCCCGCCACCTCTTCGCCTCGCCTTCAAAGCCGGTGACCGTGGTCTCTGCAGTCTTTGAGCGCGCCAGTGACCCGGCAGAGTGGAGCCGCTTCGGCACTAACTTCTCCGGCTTTTGGCGAGCCTCCGCACGCTTCGCGATGCGCTCCCTCTCCGCCTTCTTTGAGCTGCCCACCGAAGGCGGACCCGCTCTACCGCGAGCAACGGTCGCCCTTGTCTTCGATGCCGGCTCGTCCGTGTCGGTCGACAGGCTCCTCCAAAATCGCCCGCCTCTCACTGAAGAGCCACTATCGCTGGACTCTGAGTCCACGCACATGTCTTCAGTGAGCCTCACGCCCACATTCCGCCTTTCTTTTTCTCCGTCGTTGGGCTTGCGCCCTTCGAGCTCCGCCTCTCCAGCCGGAACTGGGGTAGGTAACCCCGTCAATGTAATTTTGTTTTTTTTTAAATTTGAGCTATTCATTTTGATTCCCACGAGTATGGGGGAAATAACAGTCCGCCCAGGCAGAGCCCCCTGTACCTGGGTAAGCCTAGCGTAACCCGCACAGAGTGTCGGCCGGTACTCTGGCGGGGGTCGCACTCGAGACCGAACTACCCATCGGCCATGCATCCCCTCGCGGTGCGCCGCCGCTTGGGATTCGGGGTAACTTTTTATAGAGGTTTTCTCCCTCGCAGTCCAGGCGGTTAAGCCAAGACCCTCGGCCCCAGGAGTCGCTGCGAAACATGACCACAGTGCCCCCTGAGATTCCGAGACTAACGGTGGCCAAGGCGAACTAGTTCTGCCCCGGCCTGTTCCGCGGCAGGGTGAGTGCACACGGAACCCGTCTACAAATTCCTCCACTGCACCCTCTGCTAGTCAGAGGGAACGCGGAAGAATCCTCTTTGCTGGTTTTGGTCCACGCCGTTTCCGGTACCCCCCAAATTTGAGGGGCGTTCCCCTATCCGCCACCCAGGGAGACGCGCCCGATGGAAGACCAGCAACTCCGCACGGGTAGGTACACATACTGAACTGCCTCGGTGGCGTAGTTGTATTACGGTACGACTGCAAGGCTGAGGTCTCGGGTTTGATCCCCGGGTCGGGCAAAGTGATATTGGACTTTTCTATTCAGTATCAGCCCGGAGTCTGGAATTTGTGCCCGGTATGGCGATAGGCTCGCCCCCTATCACATCATGGGACGGAATACGCTTGGCGAAAAGTGGGTGCACTAGTTGCGCCTCTGCCTACCCCTTCGGGGATAAAAGGTGTGAGTGAGTGTGAGGTACACATACAATAAAGTATTATAAATAAATAAAACCTGTATCCACCCACACAGTTCTGGTAGGGGCAGTATACAAGTACCTCCCCACTTCTTCGCGATTTTAAATAACGTTCTACATACACCAACTATTCTAAGAGAATGTCAATCGTACTTGTAACCGGTATGAAATACCTAACCTTACAATTGACCGTCCTAGCAATTTGTTAAAAAGACTAAATAATTTTGAAACTATTGTGGCCATTTTTACTGAAAAAAAATGGACACTTCTCATTTTCTTTCTTTGTTAATTCATCCACAAATGTAAAATAACCTCCTCCTTTTGGAAGTCGGTTAAAAACCACGCAGAATTTACTTGTGGTCATTTATTAAACTTGATATTATTTTGTACAATAGTCATCATAACACGTCTCTCAATGTGTAAGTCCGGAAGGCATAAAGAATAATGCGCCGTTTCTTCTATTCTGACGTCAAACACATTCTGGAAACTCATCAGTCCATTCACGTATTCTGATTCCGAGACAAATTCATGTCGCTGGCGGCACTAAAATAAGACATTTTTAAACTGCCTAGACAGAATGCGGATGGACGTTTCGTGTGTGAAGCAGTTATTCTAAGGTTTATCGACAAAGTTTTACTTAGACAATTCGCTAAAAATGTCCTGTACTTAAGTCCCGATATAATGAACCAATTTAGACGCATTAGAGAAGTTTTCCTGGAAATGAGATGCAATGAATGCGTTCGAAGTTTAAAACAGTGCAGTCTTGAAAATCAATGAAATTAAACGAAACAAAAAAATTATCGAACCTAAAAATTGTTAATATTATGTTTAAATTTCGTTCATGATATTAACTTTACCACCATTTTGGAAAGCAGTGTACACCAGAGAAGAACGGGCAAGAAACTAGTGTTGCTCTGTTCAAAATTAGTTCAAAGTAGGTATAAAGTGCATAAAACCAAAAATCATTTTCCATAAAGTGCACAACCCTCTCAGGAATCTTAAGAAAAAATGATCTAAAATTTTACCAATATAGTTGTTATTAATACTTAGATATTTGCAATCCACCTCATTTGATGTTGGTGACACAGTTATTAAGTATTCACTACATTAATGTTACAGGAAGAATAAAATTTCGGCTTTTCATAAAATGCTTAATTGTATCTCCGTGCGTTAGCAAATATTTGAATCAATGATAATCAAGTAAAAAACACCCCAATTACGATTCTCAATGCTCCAACCGTGGTAATGCACATCACATGTCGAAACCATTACGTCGGAGCCCTCTGAATAGGCCTCTAGATGGAGCGACGCACAAAGATATCTCGCGCGCTGGAAGCGTGGGCGTACTCGGGTGTCAATTTGTAAAGTCAGAAGTGAGTGCTTTTGGTTGTGAACTTACGGACATTCGTCTCGGCAGACTGTTTCATTCCCAACTAGGCCATACAAAGAATAGGCCGCATGTATTGTCAATTTATTATTATTATCTAACTAATATCATAAATGCGAAAGTTTGTGGAAATTGAAATTAAACTATTATAACGGATTTTATCGCGGTTTTTTATTTTATTTTCGCCCGACGTTTGTTTGTGGAAATGTTTGAATGTTTGTTAGAAGTAAACACAGAAACAATTAAACAGATTAAATTTTGCACACGGGTAGGTTATGTCCTGGATTAACACATAGGATACTTTTTATCCCGGTAATTTGCTCCCATGGGAAGTAATGAATATTTTTCATCTGATTCTTTAAGTAGATGGCGTCGTGCTGTGCTTTATGGACATTTATAGCGGGAAAGGCTTAACACGCGGGCGAAGCCGCGAGCAACATTAAGTACTCTCATAATAATTGCGAGATTGCGGTTCAAACCGCACTTAAAGAGTGGCAAGCCTTGGACAATGACTACAGTACTCTCAGAGTAATTATTGCAAGAGACATCAAGAAAGATGAGTACGGAGGATTGATTCTACGATCTCAATTAGGAGGCGTACGAGTAGGTTACCTGATTATAAGTTAAAAACGTAAACACGTTAATATCCGCAATACTAAAAGAATCATCAAACACTCGATCAAATCAGAAATGAAGAGATCCGTAGAAGAACGAAAGTCGCCGACATAGCCCAGCGGATTAGCAAGCTAAAGTGGCAGTGGGCAGGGCACATAGCTCGTAGAACTGACAATAGATGGGGTAGAAAAGTTCTCGAGTGGAGGCCACGTATTGGCAAGCGCAGCGTCCCAACGTCCTCCTACAAGGTGGACAGACGACCTTGTAAAGATCGCAGGAACCCGCTGGATGCAGGCCGCTTCTGACAGGTTGGTCTGGACATCTTTGGGGGAAGCCTATGTTCAGCAGTGGACTTCTAAAGGCTGAAGAAGAAGAAAGGAATCATCCACACGGCAATGTGTCCGTTCCAGCATCTCTACGTGAATGTAAATCACGATGAGCCCGCGGCATCGGACACGGCGTGGCGTCACAACGCAAATGGGGGACATCATAATAGGACGATATGCGCGATTTCAACGCTCAAGGTCTCTCACAATTGTTCCATTTTAACGCTAAGTATTATGAATAGGCCCCTGTCTCGAAGACATTATGCATTGTGATTCGACTTTTGTCGCAAATAGAAACACGGCGGACCTTGACTAATGGATTTACGTGGATACTTTGTCTTTTAGACAGGATGATGTTGATGATAGTGAGATTAATATTTAATGTGTATTTTGACCTTTGTCATCATGCGTTCTGTTGAAAATTAATTATCGTATCGCATTATTGATAAGATGTAATTGCGTAGACGATTGAGCATTGTGATTCCTGATTATAGCGAAATTATAAACTATATATATTACATAAGTTATACAATAGATCAAGTGCCAATTATTTTGCGCATTTTGACGATTTTGACGCGGTTTTTTTTTTTAGGTTATTTATAAACGAAACTCTACTAAATATACATTCTATAAATAATCCAGAGATAACAGAGGGAGGATAACTAAGAATAAAATTCCACGAAAACATAATCGCCGAAACATCCATTACTAAATCTAAAAGGTATTCATAAAAACCAAAAATAATAAAACATTTACTAAAAATAAAATCCTAGCCAATACCTACTATTAAAGCGAAATACTCAAGTGTTTTAACCATTTTTACTTACAGCTATCTTTTTGTTCTATCTTATACTTTGTAAGACTTGGAAAATATTTTCTTAGGGCAAGTTAAATATGTTATGTAAATTTTGAAAACCAAGTACTAAGCATATGGGTGGTTCAAACATAATCACAGCACGAAGTGTCCCTATTCCGTACGACACAAAACGTGGCACATAAATAATGCAAGTATACTCTGACGTCACCGGCAGCGAAACGTTTGTAAACGAGATCCCATTTGAATAGTTGTGCCGCTCAGTTCGGTGTGTGTGACGTTCTATTAAACCATGATGGATTAGAAGTGATGAAAAATGGCATCGCCCTTCAAGGGTTTGTTTATTCTTCTTGAAATTGAGGTAAACAGAATGGAGACAGATTGACGTGTTGTAGGTCGTTTGATGAGAAATAAAAACTACGATTCCGTAACAATGATTGTGTAATTTGTAGTCAGAATATTCAACGGTAGTTTTTATTAATACTTCATAAAATTTTAGTAGTTCATGAAGTTTATGTTGGAGCATATATCTGTTTATTATTCGAATGATTCTTGAACTACGAATAAACTTTTATATTTTATAAACAGCAGTCAGCGACGTATAGAATTCCATTAGTTTACATATCCCTCCTCGTGTAAAAATAAACATATTTAATTCCTCTCATAAAAGTCTTCCATGAAACAAGCGTACACAAGTTTCGATTCGACGCAAATAGTGCTATGAATATTCAGCCAAAAACTAGGTCACAAGTCTAATAATCACAAATTTTGAAACTATTAGCTAAGATAATAAAGGCGGCACGGCATGGCACAGGCAGCGTTCATAATATTTGTCACACATCACGCTCACAGTAAACACTAGGCGTGAGGCGGGAACCCTCTCGAACTAATATTAGTTTCGCGTTTCATTCACTCGGTTGTAAATTTTAGAAGTTTACTGTTTTGGCACTACACTTCACAAACTTACATATGCCGGTGCTGAAATTGTTACCATGCGATATGCGGCTCAATACGCGTAACAGAATAATGACATTAAATATTTTGTTGCATGCTGTAACGTATCTTTGTAAGTGCACACGAGCAATTTAATGCATGTTTATGCTCCGTTTGGTATTTGTTATGATATATTGGCCGATATACTTGAGGTTAAAATTTCTATTACAGCGCTAGATAACACGGTTTGGCGTATATCGCGATGCATCGTTTCACAAATGTAATGTTCTGCAAAATTACTCGCAATAAATAATACGCAAACTAAGACACTCGGAAAGACTAAAATATGTACATCCAATGAATTTCGTATTGTGTTTTAAAATGAATACTAAGTCTAGAGGACGTCTGCACCTCGTTTAAAACAGACAAAACTTCAACAATCGAACTGAGGACGAAGGAATTCTAAGAGGGAACAAATTCACAAGTCGTCCGTAAATTTTCTTTTTACGATGCGATGTTACGAAAGGACATATTAAATAAAGATTCAATATGTTGGGCCGAAGACTTGGAGGCCAAGCCGTGCGACACCATTAGGAAGTGGTGGCACGGAAAACCTACGGAATGCGATGCACCATTGTATAAAACTACGACTCGCTCTAGCCACTGAACTGCTAATAATTACAATATACTATCAACATCTGTTGCAATGATTTTTTTATTACAAGTCTCGTGACGATAATTGCGATTGTATTTGTAGTCTTCGTTGAATATTGCATTATATATTTATTGATTTTCCAATCAATAAAGTAATTACTTGTGAAAAAAGTGAGCGATGAATGGAAGTGTAAGAAACATTATTCATCAATGATAATTCTTGCTGTAATATTCTTACCAGGTAATATTATGTTTCTATAACAATTCTGCAATCAACATTATATAAGGGGCATTTCACGTGAAGCGGGCAGCGAAAAAAATGTCAGGTTCCGGATTTTGTTCATAATTGGGCCAATTAGACTTCTATGGGACCTAAATTAATGTACGTCATTATTTTTATTTTTTGTAGCCTAGTTACGAATTATTGCGGCTTCAAAGATTTGTTAAAATTTGAGTGACGGATTTTTCGTTAGATATTAATTTAATTTACCAAATGGATTAAACAATAAGTAAACATTGTTTATTAGAGAATATTAATTGTTTCTTTTTAGAAATTGATTGAAATTTTAACATTGGATTTTTTTTCGTATACTAAACCGGAAGTTAATATTAAAAAACAGTTTAAAAATATAAATATGCCTTTCTATGCCTGTTACTATTAACAATCAATTAATTTACACGCTCAAAATCGTGATATATGCATTAAAGGTAGGTGTTACTCGCGGCTCCACCCGCGTGAATAAGTTTTTCCGGGATAAAAAGTAGCTTGTAGCACTCAGGAGTGATGTAGTTTCCTATTAGTGAAAGAATTTTCAAAATCGGTCCAGTAGTTCCTGAGATTAGCGCGTTCAACGAAACAAACTCTTCAGCTTTATATTAGTAATAATAATAGATTAAATTGAGTAATAATTATAATCAACTCACTATAATCACACAATTTTCATTTCAAGAACTAGTAACATCCAGTTGATTGTAAGGATTAAGCACTGGCACGTCAATAACGTTGTCCACTAGAGTGGCCCGTTTGAACGCAGCATCGGCACGGATTCCAATGAAATGAAAGGATATGCGCTGTGAAAAAGCTTTCGACCTGAGTGAGGCGCTTCCAGGTGAAAATATCTTAGCCTGTAAATCTTTTACGCAGTCGCATCACAGTACGGATCAGGCATGAATATGAAAGCAATTTATTTTGAAATTAGCTTCTGCTACACCTGATAGTCTATACGTCATTGTCATCCTAATAGCTTATAGCATAATATAGATGTAATCTATATCAATAAGAGACATTCTTTACCTGTATTTTAAACAATAAAAGATTTTTCATTTGTGCCTCAAATCATTTAAAATTCACACAAAAAATGACAAAATTAATATTCGCTATGTAACGGAATGCGAGATTATACTCATACGACTTATTTTATTCGCAACAGAAATGCAACGTTTTTTACGTATCTAAATAAAAGAATAAAATTAAAAGCGGGGAAGGGTAGCGTCGGTGTTGATCCACAATTCACATAGCCGCAGGCTGTGGAGAAAACAGAGGGATGGTAAGGCACTCTGGCCGGCAAAGTTGATGCCTCGTTTGCGTTCATATGAATGTAGACTTCACGGCCAATTAAAACTGACAGTTTCCTATTTTATAAGTTTCAAAAATACATATAGTTTATGCGTTACTATTTCTACCGTTTTATTGATACGTATTATAAATGTGTTAAGATATATTATAGTTAAATGTTTTGCATTTTTTGGTACTAGTATTCAGTAGTACAGAAACATAGAAGTCTTCATGTTTGAATATCTCAGGTACGGAATAAAATGTAAAATAATAACTTGTTCGAAGTCGGGAATTGAATCTACTATTTATCGTGACGCTGTCTATCGTATGTAAGATAATATTTTATAATGCAATCTTTATTAAGACAGAATTATTTTCTGATAACATTTAGGTTATTACTTATTAAATTATTTTACTGCCATTTATACGTATAAAATCTTGGAATACTGTTTTAAAAGGGAAGAAACAATGTTACAATTGTACGTTCAAAGAAAATCGTATATCAGAAAGTAGGTCAAATAAAATAGGCATAATGTACACGAAATATACCGCTCGTTAAAAACAGATTGGAAATTGAAAGAACTTTCGTCCGCTAAAAAGTTTGTTCTGCTTTTTAAAATACAATAGAAAGAAAGTTATGTTGCTTAACAACTGAATAGAATTGGTTTCAAACGCCATGAATAATTTTGTGTTTTACTGTCCTTAATGTAAAGTTCTTGAGGAGTACCACCACCACCATACCAGCCCTGTATTATATACTGCCCACTGCTGAGCACGGCCTTCCTCTACAATTGAGAGGGTTAAGGCGATAATCCACCTTGAGGAGTAAGTATGGTAACTGAATTTTTTTTTCATGAGGTTTTTACCAGGTATCCTCAGATGACGGATCTAATGCAAATTATATTTGGATTCGCACTGTAAAGGACAATAAATAGTGTATTGCTAAATAGTAAAATATTATTTTACTATACTCTAGCTTTTGCTCGCAGCTCCGCCCGCGTGTGAAGTTTTCCCGGGATAAAATGTCACCTATATGTTAATTCAGGACATGATCTACCCGTGTACCAAATTTCATCGAAATCCGTTCAGTAATTTTGGAGATGTGCAGTTACAAACAAACAGAACAACAGACAGTTTTTTTTTTTACAAAACAAGCTGATTTGTGTTCCATTACTTTTCTTTATATATATATTAACAGAATCGCTTGAAACTAAGCAAGGTCTTCTCGTCCAAAATACCTCAGTGCCTGAAGACAAAAGTCTTCAATCAATGTGTGTTGTACCAGTGATGACATATGGCACTGAGACGTGGCCTCTGACTATGGGCCGCATAAGACGGCTCACGGTCACTCAGCGAGCTATAGAGAGGGCTATGCTAGGTGTTTCTCTACGCGATCGAATCAGAACTGAGGAGATCCGTAGAAGAACGAAAGTCACTGACATAGCCCAGCGAATTAGCAAGCTGAAGTAGCAGTGGGCAGGGCACGTAGTTCGAAGAACTGACCGCAGATGGTGCAAAAAAGTTCTCGAGTGGAGGCCACGTACTAGCAAGCGCAGCGTCAGCCGTCCACCTGCAAGGTGCACAGACGACTTGATAAAGGTCGCAGGAAAACGCTGGATGCGGGCCGTTTTTGACAGATCCATCTGGAAATCTTTAGGGCAGGCCTATGTTCAGCAGTGGACGTCATGTGGCTGATGATGATGGTGATGACTCTTCTTTATTCATCCCCTTTAATTTTTATCACATTTCTTTAAATTTACAGACACGCCGGTTCTACTGCTTTATTATAAGTTGCTGGGTGCAGATAATATGCAACTTGTAAATATACGGCAATTTCGTCAATCATTCTACAAATAAAATTAATTAAAATTCGTCGCAATAATAGATGATACCTATCCAGAACCATATAAGAGAACAGATAAATAAATAACGTCTATTTTAGGCACAACACGAAAATTATAATTCACTTTTAGTATTTGAAAAGGTCTAGCTTTGAATGAATCTAAACTAGTTTGGTATTAATCAGAAACTTTTAAATAAGATTTATATCTATTGCAGAGATGGTTAAATATCTGTTTTGGCGCAGGTATTAAATCTAAAAGATTGTTTGAACTAATAATTTTCCTTCAATAATTAAATCATCTTCTAACTTAATTCTCTGGAAATCTTTAGAAAAGGCCTATGATGGCAGTGAACCTCAAAAGGCTGAAGATGGTGAATTTTCATTTGATAATAGGTATACGGTGACTAGCAAAACAGTTCCCATATTTATATTTTTATGTACCACATAATTATTGTGAGTTACATTATAAAGATACCAATATGTTTAAAATCTTTTACACAAGGACCTCTTACAGGAAAGTAGTAACTAATTAAACAAAATAAATGTTTTGTGTTAATTTAGCCAATTAAACAGGCGATTGGGGCTTAACTAATCTACGCTAATAGTCAATCATCGACGTTCCCTTTTGTCAGAACAACGTTTAAAGATCTAACTAATTAGACACGACTGGCTTCAGGAGACTAGCAAGTTTTTGTTTCGTAATCGTCAAAATACGAATAAAATGAGTAAACAAACTTAATCAATTAATTCAAATAAATTCCACTTATTACTTTCGTTTACTAATAACAATTTCGACTAAATATGCTGCCAATCTCAACACGTGAACAACTAATATCCAAACATATTTTCATAGAAACATTTATTACTCGATTCATCAAAATAGGCATTTTGATGAGCGCCTTATGTTTGCTAGAAATTGTAACGTCAAACGTTTATATTGAGGAAACTATAAAAGTTGGATAATCGTAAAAGCAAAGTTGGGTGCGGGCCAACCGCTCGGCCGACAATGAAAAATAATTCGACATGCGCGATCTTCAATGGATCTAGTTCAAAAGTTTTTTTATTGCTCTTCTACAGGGTATTTATAGCTGCGGATACATCTGTCGGATAGCGTGGAGTACAGTTTCCTGTCATCTTAATATCGACATGTGTAATTGTCGATCTCTGTATTGCATACTAATTGTATAATTGTAGTTGACACGTGTATCCGATTTTCGCCCTTATGAATACAGGAATAAATTTTATTCAAAAGCTATTACACTGCTTGATAGTGCAAAGATGATGAAGATTTTTTAATACTGTAGGTACCTACATCAAAGATAAATTTACGTTTTTATTTTATTTGTACTAACAGCTGTGGCCGTCATTGAGTCTTCATTATTATTTAAACCAGTAGACATTTCGATATTCAATGTAAAAATACAACATATGCATAAAATCATAATGAAAATTGTACGAAGCTATCATAACTTCCAAGTCACATTCTGCGGATAAAGTTGCAAGTAAACGACAGTATATATACTTAGCTAACTACATAAGAAAGAAATGTCAACGCTACAATAGCAAATATTAATTAAAACTTTAGTCCCTAAAGACGTAACGATGGGTGATATTAACAGTTTCACAATGTCGGGGTAAAATGTGAATTTGTTAAAAGAGTTAATTAGAAATGGTTAACAATTAACAATTAAGACAAGTTTATAAGAGACCAACTGTGAGGTCGCCACTTTAATCTCGGCAAATGTTCTGCTAAATGGCTAAAGAAAACAATTAAGAAAATTGCTCGTAAACCGAAAATGTACTTTAAAACAAGATACCGAGAGATAGTAAGCTAGATATTGTAGATCTTTGTATAAAAATACTAATATCATTTTTATTAGGCGTAATATTATGATTTGTTCAATGCTTACGTTCAATCCAATTAAAATCATACATCATTATGACACGATAAGAACATGTCAGTCGGTTAACAGTGGTTCAGAAATGAAGACTATTAATTTAGCGTCACCAGCTCTGGCTAGATGGCATTCCTTTTTGGCTAATTGAAGCTGTAGGAAATGTGACATCTGTTAAGCCTAATGGACATTTCAAAACTAATATAGACACACAGTAAGGAGATACAGCAAGATAAGTTTGCAATATATTAATCCCAAATTAACTCGGTGACTGACTAGGCTGCCTCGGTGGCATAGTTGTATTACGGTACGACTGCAGTGCCGAAGTCTCGGGTTCGATCACCGGCCCGGGCAGTGATATTGGGTTTTTCTACTCAGTATCAGTCCGTAGCCTGGAATTTGTGCCCAATATGGCGATAGGCTCCAATCACATCCTGGGACTGAAAAGGCACGGCAAAAAGTGGGTGCACTAGTTGCGCCTCTGACTACCCCTTCGGGGATAAAAGGCGTGAGTGTGTGTGTAATCCCAGCTTAGTAAAATAATCCCACGTCTGGTACCCATTTGATTTGGACTTAAAACAGATCTGGAGTAAACGTGACCTCTATAAATGTAAATTTTGGGCTTCCTGTAACTTAATATTAGATTTACATTTTAATTTTAATAAAATGCCGCTTACAGAGCGCATCCAGTAATTAGTTGACATCTGAAGATATCTGAATACCAGACAAAATAGAGCCCGCGAGTTAGGGTTGCCACTTATCGTTGCAATTAAACTAAAAATTAATAGATTTGTAGAAAGGTAAGATATGATTACAAAATGAATTCAAATTAAACACTATTTGAACTTCGAAACATGTCGCCCCGCCTACAAATTGTTGCATTTCTTGTTCAGCATTAAAATTATATGATAAAAAAACCTGAAGAGACTATTTATGACTGCAAATTTTATATACTATCGCTGAATTTTCTCTTTAGGTGGATATAAAACGACATTCAATACTCTAATCTCATCCCACATACCTCATACTAATCATTTTATCACAATCAAGTGAACACAAACAACTGTTCAGCCGTTCAGGCGGGATCATTGACAGTCGAATTAACCGAGACACATTGATTCATTTCCGACATGACACTACATCCGACAACTTACCGTTGCTAAGTTGACATAATTGAACGCAAATTTTCCAAATGACAATTTGTTCAACCCCGTTGGCGGCTATAAAGTAATAGGAGTGGCATTTTGGAGGGTTTTATTTAAGCCTCCAGCAATCTCACTAAATATATTAAATATGCAATACATCATTAGAGCTGCAATTGGTTTTCTATGAGATAGTTGTACAACTGTTGTATTCTTGTCGAGCTGGCTGAGTTACATAACTCCACTGCCCACTGCCTTTCCCAACAATTATAATGGCAAACAATCCCATGCTTTTTTTTTTGACCTGACTATTCTGCCAGTAGCCTGACGAGGGTCGGCTTTTCTGGCCACACCGGACTAACAAAACTTATCCTAAAAAAAAAAAGTTTGTCCAACCTGTGAATGGTCTCAACATTTGCACAATTTAAAAAACACTACACCGAAAGGCAAACAGAACATAATTTATGAACAAAACCCCGTAAATGAAACCCAGGGCATAGATAGTATATTCGACCAAACTCGGGACCAAATGCTCAACCCTATCACTCAGTAAACTTAAATAATAAAAAAATAATTGGTTAAAAGCATAAAAACACATAACTAAAGCTCGAAGAAAAACAATAAAAGAAACGAAAAATACAGTAGTCTTATCGGCAGACAATTTCTAATATTTTATCACCATCCGATATCCGCAAACTACGAGAATTTCCTTCGAACAACCGTAGTATTTCATGGTAAATGTCGTTTAGAGAACCGAACTCTGGCGATGGTTTCCGCTTCGTTTGTAATTAGGAGTGTAGCGTGTTACTTGCAACCACAATGCAACTAGATTTCCTGCTAGCTTTCGACAGCAATTTTGGCCAAGCAAACAACATGTTTTAGTGTTTAAATTGTTAGTTGCGTTAGTAAATCAACTCATACGACATTTTTATAGAAGAATTTCGTGTTTCGGTATAATGGAGAAGTAAAATGAGATTGTCTCATTTTATATTTAGAGTATTTTCTGACTCCCTATAGTCGGACTTTAGGGCGGGGCTTCTTTATGAATTTTATCCAACAATATAATAATTATATCAATCTTAAATCCTTTTTGAAAAGAAATCGTTTATTAGTAACAACAATATTGTTTAATAAAGTAATGCCGAGATAACCCTGAAGTTACACAACACTGGAGACAGGGGCGCACAAAACCGAATGCCTTAATTTAATAAAAGTCAATTTGGGCCAATTTAATTCTACGTTCATGCAGCCGTTTTGAATGTTTTGACACAGTACATCATAACCTATTTCTGTCTTCTTCCCATTTATGCTCTTTTGTATATAGCCGTCTCATTTTGCAGTCGACGTTTGCACCACGTTAAGCGTACTATAGTGTGTTATTCTACATACTGAGCCGCCTGAACACAAGTTCTAGTTGACTGAATTTGTCTACAGACAATTAATTTGCTTAAATGAACGCAAAAAATATATTTTTATTCATTTTAAAACATATGAAGCGGAGTTATATGCGGCAATGTTGAGTTGAGCTTGACGAATGCCACGTAGGGCGCTTCAACGGCGAATAAAATAACTGAAGCATTCGTATGAGGCATATGAGTATTCATGTACTTTATGCAAGAACAAGGTCGCACAAATATTATTAAATACTAGACTCCTGCTCGCGTCTCCGCCCGCGTGATAAAGTTTTTCGGGGATAAAAATATTTTCCCGGGATAAAAAGTAGCCTATAGCACTTAGGAGTAATGTAGCTTCTCTATTAGTGACAGAATTTTCAAAATCGGTCTAGTGGTTTTTGAGTTTATCCATAACAAACAAACAGTCAAATCTTTCCTCTTTATTATTAGTATAGATTGAAGGAAATGTTAAACAAGATAAAGTAATAAACAAGTCTTAGAATGACCTGCCTGTCACTATCTATTTTGGTATTATGATGAATAGCGGATCACTTTCGTAAAAGGACATGTACACATTAATATCAGTAATATTAAGGTAAGAAGGAAATCTCACTCAGATAGTTGAACTACAAAAATACGTAATAAGCTGTTGCATGTTGATGATATTATACGCACAGAAAATGTATATATATGTAAGAGTTTTGACATGATATTCGTCTTGGGTGAACGATAGCCTAGTTGGCAATAGAACGATCTGCCGAGACAATGTCCGGAAGTTCAAAACCCAAGGAACACTTCTGACTTTTCGAAGTTACGTGTGTATTGTTTATCAATAATTATCGTTCGCTTTGACGGTGAAGGAAAACATCGTGACAAATCTCCATAAGAATTTCGATCTGCCAACCCGCACTAGGCCAGCGTGGTGGAGTAAGGCTTTACCCCCTCTTAGTAGTAGAGGAGGCCCATGTTCAGCAGTGGGCAGTATATAATACAGGGCTGATTGCATTCGTCCCGAGATCACAATTAAAATGATCATTTATTTGGTAAGTAATATCTAATATTTTTTTCATTTAGGTAATCTGTTTGCGTTAGCTGTCTCTCTCCCTGTCTTTGCCATCAGCCTGTACTAAGATAATATTTGGCATCTTTTCAAGTTTGAGAAATTGGTATTGTATTAGAGGAGTTTAAAACACTACTTAACGTAAAAAAAAGCGAAAGAAGCACAGCATTTGATTCATCCACACAATTGGCTACAATTTTAACAATGCCGCTGGGACATTTTAATTACGACAATGTAAAATAACCGACGATTATGAACGTAACCAACGTAGTATATCAACTCATTGTTTTGTGATTAATGGAACGTTATTTGTCGGCAGCAAGACATTTAAATAGCTACGGATGATTTATGTCACATGTCATTTTGAAGCTAATTATAAATGCTTTATTAAATTATATCAACTGGTGGTACATTTTTGTTTTCCATTTGGATAGTTTAGTTACGTAATTTACGAGTTATAAAGTGGTGATGGGATTTAAAAATAATAGGATTCGTACTACTTTAGGTACGTTTGGGTTTTAAGTGAATGTCGTGTAAGAAAACATTCGAACAACCTAATAATATTCACATAATTAATGTTATGGGTGTTTATTCTTAAAATCGAAACAAAATACCTAATTTGTTCCGTGTCTGTTTGATACACAAATGGTTTTCTCAAAACGTCTATCAGACTCATTAATATATTAAAAAACCCTAATACATCAGACTAGAGACATTTCGTCGAACCGTCATGTCACATCGGCATCGTCTTAAAACCTATCAAAACGAAAAAAAACCTTATTGAACTAAATATTCCCAAATTTATCACATTATATCTATAATTATTCCGCTCTATTATTTAATTAAAAAATTACACGAAATACGAGCTGCTACACTTGTAAAAATACGAATTCGTCATTTTATTCTTTGGACTTTTGCTATTATATTATTCAGACAGTACCCGGCTACATATTTTCACTGTTTAGTAATAATTAAACAATCACTTTCCAAATTAAACTGAGTTTGATTATTTAGCAACCTTATCATAAAGTAACGGAATCTAAAAAATGTATAACATTTTATGGGTTCGAATAAATTACTTCATTTCATTTCAACGATCAGTTTTAATTTACAGTTTGCTTTCAAACTCAGTTAAACCCTACTAGGATCAATACTACGTTTATTAAATAGTTGTAATTGAAATAATAAAATTTTAAAATAACAAGAAAAATATACACTACGAATTATGAAGTCCCATTAACAAGAAAGAAAGGTGAGGAGCCCCGCAGCTGATTGGCGATCTCATTAAAATCAGGAAGGCCCCGGCAACGTAAACCTCAGCGTTATGGCGCGTTCAAGTGTTTTTTTTTGTTTCTTTATTTTCTCCATTTGCAATATATACGAATACAGGTTAAATTCTCCCAATATTTTAATACAGCAAAGAGTTTTTGCGGGGTATAAATTGTAAGTGTTAATGGGTATGAAGTGAAGCAAAAATCATTACAAGTCGAAGTTAAAACCCATTAAATTTCAAAGTACGCAGTCGTTACTGTAATTCACAAGGAGACAAATACTTTATTTCTTAACAAATGAAACGGTTTTGAACTTGATAAATATATAAATAAGTCTCTGCCACTTGTAAAGGGCACACATCTTGACAGCTAATTTATATAAAACACGAAATCCTCTATACAAAACACGAAAATAAATAAGAAACAACACTAAGCTTTAGAGAATTCGTTAGAAATTTTCATAATTTTAAGGCTGCTGGTCAAAATAAAAATAAACGGTCGGAATAAATGAGAGCTCGTAGGTTTAGTCGAAATTCTCATATGTCTGACAATAATCTAGATTTAAAAAAATGTCTACTTGTTTTGATGAGTATTTTTATTCTGCAGAATGAAGAACGAGAGGAAATGTGTGGTGTGCTTTATAGATTTACTAGATGACGTTCCGGTAGTACATACAATTATTGTAATTTGAAAAATAAAATCATCTTTCATTAAAACAATGATCATCTATTTGCATAAAACTGAACAAAATCCAAAAATCTATAAAAAATAATAGTTAACATCCGCTCCCCATTTCTTTGATCTGTAGATAATTATTGATCTAATTATATGGATTTGTTTAGAGTTCTTTTATAAAAATATCTGAATCTTATAATCATCGTGTGGTCCGAGTAATATTATGTTTATATTATTTCGTAGCTTCTGCGATCCATCATTCAGCAGGTGTTTGCCAAAAAGTATTTAGAATACTGGGATTTTGTCTAACATAAAATCAATCATATTTTGATATAGTAGGAGACAACGTTGATAAGACATCGCTGACGATGTTGGCTTTTTATCTCATTGTCAGACAAAATACCTCTGCATTTAGTTTTCATATTTACTGGTGGTGGGTTGGTACCCACCCAGACGGACTCGCAATGTCTATTTCTACCGCTAAGCAGCAGTGTGCATGCACTGTTGTGTTTCGGTTTGAAGGACATTGTAGCCAGTGTAACTACTGGACATAATGAGACTTAACATCTGATGTCTCAGGATGACGAGCGCAGTGGAATGCCAAATAGTACTTTGTAACTGAAGGTGCTGAATGGTGTTGCTATTGTTTATGGGTGGTCGTATCGCTTACCATCAGACGAACGGCATGCTCGTCTCGTCATTGAATTCCAGAAAAAAAAAATACTTCTGCACATTTTTTGCGCTAATATCTCGTCACAATATTTGAGCGTTGAATGTGTACAACAACTTCTGATGAGTTTGGTAATTTCTTTCAAATTTATTTTTTTCTCAGGCAATCAAACACGAAAAAATTCCAGTCGTAACTTTTAACATGACAATAGACCATCGTGTTGGAACTCGTAATAAGAGTGTTTAAGTTAATTGGTCAAAATCGTCATTTCAGACCGGCCGGGAAGTGGGATTTAATAGACTTCGGAGCAACGACCTGGTGCAACTTTGTCTAAGAACTAGTGTTTTAGTTCGTACTGATGACTGTGGCCATAAAATATTTGTTTATCTCCGCTGCCATTTATGGAATTGATGTTCGTGAGTTGTGAAAGCTATGTTTTGCACATGTGTATTGTGCAACATCATAAAAATCGTTGTTGCTAGTACTAAAAATACACCGTATGTCGGTTGTGCTTCTTGAAGATTGAAATGTAATCCTGAAGTTTCTAAGCTTGGATAAGATTTCAATTTAAAGCAAGTAACTTCAGATCTACGTTACGTACATGCAAATTTTAAGGTCATTTTGTATATTTTTAACCCCCGACATAAAAAGCCTCTAAAAAGTAAAATAAAAAAGTGTCTGTCGTTTAAGTACCTAGTAATATTTTGACTTTTATACTTTATTTGCTTTTAGATCACTAGTAAACATAAAAAAAACTTAGGATCCCGATGGTTTTACAAAAAACTGTGTACACAATTCCAGCAGCGTATATAAAAAACCACGTAATAAAAATAATCACGACAACATGATAACATAATGATGGCCAATTAATATAGAGCCCGCGTTACTTGACCCCTCCAGCCGGCTGGGGCTCTGTCGTTTTCACTCTAAGTAATTCAGACAATTAGACGGGTGGATACGCCTTGCTCGCGCCACTGGGCACGCAGATTGCTTCCCCGATACTTATGAATCACCTGATACCAATTGTCTTTAAATTGGACGTACATTTTTATCCCATTACGCGAGTATTTATTGGGAAGCGCGGAGTAATTGGATTTAATCGATAATCGTATACAAATTTTTATCGAAATCAAAATTGAACGTTTTTATTTATGTTCGCCTGATGGTAAGCGATACGACCACCCATAAACAGTAGCAACACCAACCAGCACCTTGACTTACAAAGTATTATGTGGCATTCCACTGCGCTCGTCATCCTGAGACATAAGATGTTAAGTCTCATTATGTCCAGTAGTTACACTGGCTACAATGTCCTTCAAACTGAAACACAATAGTGCATGCACACTGCGGCTTGGCGGTAGAAATAGACATTGCGGCGGTACCCACCCAGACGGACTCTCACATATGAAAGACCTACCACCAGTAACCACGTGATTACAGGATTTTATTTTACTAAATTATTATAACAAATATCACAAAATCAAAAAAGTAAGTCTTGAGATATCAGTGACCATGATTTTCTAATTGGGGGACAATATCATAAAAAATAATAATGCTCGAATAAAAGCTACATACCTAATCCATAAAATCCGGAGTTTATATTCCATTGCATATTTAATGTACGTATGTATCATGTTTAGTGCTACAGTGTGAAGATTGTTCAAGCGTGTATAGCGAGATTACCAGCGAACCGAGGTAAAGTGGAGTAAGATTTTCTCGCATTTCAGCGTGTCTACGGTAGCAAGTACATCTGAGATTAACTCCGCTCGCGAACAAATTTAGTTTTATAGTTGCTTAAACATTTTTCTCATATTAAAGCTAAATATTGGTGATACAAAAATCTGAGCAAGTTATTTTAGTTGTTCTATTTTACAATAACTATGTTTAATTAATTTATTTTATTTCCAGCAAAAACATCCTATATTACAGATCCCACTTACAAATAATGTGCTCAATCACCATTAGATGTATTTGCATATAAAAGTAAATATTCTATAGCAATTAATAGATTTAGAGATGGTGATACTTAAGAATTTTATTTATAAATAAATAAAATAATAATATTATCCACTAATGCTATCATTATAAAGAAGTTTTGACTATAATAAATCTCGAAATATAGATTATTACCTGATTAAATTAAAATTTAAATAAGCCCCGACACAAAAAAAGTAAAATAATAAAAGTGTCTTTGTCGTTTAAGTACCTAGTAATATTTTGACCCAAGCGTTATCGCGTCGGGGGACCGCGAAAGAAGTATTTTCATCTCCCTGGTCCGGAGTTCGGTCCCCCGACGCGAGGACGTATGGGTCAAATTGGGTATGGGTATATGGATGTGAATATGGGTTATTTAAATTTTAATTAATTTTTTATTTCAAACTTTCTAAATTACTATATTCTCCAACATGGGTCCTTGATAATCAACCATCTAACACTTACTCATTGAGACCATTCTATAAGTTGCTAAAGAGTTGGGTATCCCGCTGACTACTTGATGCTGCTGCATCAGCTCAAGGTTAACATGTCCTAACAATATTGCCGAAGTCACAGTACCTACACCAAATTTAAAATAAATCGGACTTGTGAAAATTGGAAATAGCTGATAATCTTCAAATGCCTGAACAGATCTTCATAAATTATAGGTAAGAACCATGTCGTTCACATCAACTTTTAAACAAAAAAAACCGCGTCGAAATCGGTCCATTTGTTTGAGAGCTACGATGCCACAGACATACAGATACACAAATACACAGACACACGGATACACACCCTAAACTTATAACACCCCTCTTTTTCTGTCGGGGGTTAATAAAATAAAGTGTCAATATCACATAAAACCATCACTTTGCAACGAGCAAGACATCTTAAAACATGTATAAAATTTAGAGGACCTTATATTATGAATTTGAAATGGAAACACGATAATGCCATCAAGAAAAGACACATTTGCTATTCAAGACGTACATTTCACTGCTCGCAAATGAAACACTTAGCGACACTGAACTGACGAGTGACTGTTGAAATAAATAATGAAATGTTAATACAGTTTTTAACGTATATTTTAGCCTACATTTGTTTAATTTTTGTTCATTAATTCGTGCAAAAGTTTCTAATTTTATTTTATTCCATTCCCAAATGAAACAAATTACTATGTTAAGAGTCCCCTTTGATATTCTAAACTGTATACAAAACTATTTACAAGAACTGTTTTCGGTCTCTTTAGCCGAGAAAATCTCGAGACAGACTAAGATTATTTTTCATTCCTTGGCACACCTGGTGACCTAAGATTTTTTATTGGGGTGTCAATGATTTGTCCATTTGTCTTTAAAAACAGATTTTGTTTGCAATACGCTTTTTCTTTCGAATTGTTGTAGAACATCTCTACATTTTTTCCCATAGATATACAAACAATGCTTTAGACCAATAGATTATTGAAAAAATATACTATTACGATGTAAAAATTACATTGTATTTTACGCGTGTAGAGTATCATAAACGGACCAATCCAACAATACATTTCTATGAAAAAAATCCTTTAAAACGCGTTTGAACTGAGAAAAGTACGGATAAAGTGACTTCGGGGCGGATCACCGAACTATTCTCAAAGAAGTTACGTAGCTCCTATGAGACTGAACTAGTTCACACTTATAAATTTCGTTATTTATACCGATAAGTCATAATAAAGATATATCGCGTGTTCGAAACGTCCCAAAACTATCACACAGCTGCTCCAATTAATTTTGTCTACAGACGTTGGTTTTTTTTTCATGTTATAATTAGATGCGTACATAGACGTCTAAACGACCGTATATATTATATTCACGTTAATAAGATTTTCATGTCAGTTGTGCGATAAAATAAAATCGTAAATTCATTATCCGGGTCGTACTGCGCACTAATGTGTTAACTTTTCTTTCTGCAATACGTTTTCTTCGGTATTATGACTCAGAAAATATATAAGTAGTTATTGAATCAAAGAGGTCGTTGAAACACTGTGAAATGAGAGTCTGCTGGTTTGATTCTCATACCGAGGTAAATATTTTGTATAATCTACAAGTATTTAGTTACTCGTTTTGGTGTTACGAGCCGAAAGTTCCTCAAAATTTGTGTTGATCATTTCAACACTTGAATTATGTTACTATGTGTGCGCCTCTAGGTGTTCCGGATTTTATTTATGTGGTACGCAATGCATAGATGATTTGACCAGAGACTATATTGTAAGATTTTTTATTTCTGAACGAAGAAAAAGACGCACGTTAAATAAAATTATTCAACTCCTTACAATTTATGTGCGCGAGCTCAATATTGATCTTCATAGTATAGTAGAGCATTGTATGAAGAGGGATCAATATTTAATCGATTTTTATTAAAATGACTAAATACCAGATATGACAGACTTTAGATAATATTTTTGTAAACTTGAACTCTCTCAGTTGTAGAGGAGGCCCGTGCTCAGCAGTGAGCAGTATATAATACAGGGCTGGTATGGTATACCTGAGCTTAGTCGAAATAAACCGCGTTTTCAAAATCCACAAACATGATTCTTTCGTAATTCTTTTAATCTTAACACTTTGCAAATCATCTTTAATGATATTACGCCTTGCTATGAAGAGCTATAACCAAGGGGTTTTATACAGAAATAACATAAAACATTCCATTCGCGAAAAGTCAGCCAATAAAATTAATTTACCGCCCATTCGGTTCACACTAAAGGGGTTTCGTAAAGCATGCGTTCCGGCACACGGATTGTTTTTCTTAATGTCCCAAATTTTATATCGGCATTAATCTTGATAACGCGACCACTGCTAATTGCACAACTTTAGCTGTCAAACAGCTGTGAATTGTTAAGATTTCAGGGATATTCCTGTGACAGCGTCAATTATGTAATTAGTGGCGCGACAGTTGCGTGTCAGCTTACCGTGTATACACTTAAGGTTACTCAAACTTCCCTCCCTCGGGGGTAAATTGTAGGTTAATTGATGTAGAGCCAAATATTCCGAAAATATTTGGACAAGATTTTATAGTCTCCGGCTAGTCTACATCAACAGCAGAAAGAGACAAAGTCTCTCCGTAAACATTAATTTCTCGCGCTATTGTAATATACTATTACGTGCTTAAAGAATTTTCATTTATGTATGTACTTACTTTGAAATTTTTCCAGTGTTATTATTGCAAGTGCAAGTTTTTTAAAGTTAGGTCACAAAACAATATCAGGAGAATCGTATGGGACCTAATATAATACAGTTCACAGCTGTTTGACAGCTAAAATTATGCAATTAGCAGTGGTCGCGTTATCAAGATTAATGCCGATATAAAACTTGGAATATATGATTATACATATAATTATACGATTATATATCTAAATTACTAATGATATTTATAAGTAATACAACATATCAAGAGCCAAGTGCTAGTGACGCAAGATTAATTTCATTCATAAAGTTAAATAATGATGTGGGAATAACAACCATTTTCGTACCACATTGTCTGTTGTCCAACAGAGCGTCGTGGCATTTCTATTTTCTGTTAATTGCCCTATATCTTCTCAATGCTGCACCTGCTCGTAATTAATTGTAAAATAAAGCAAAAATCAAACCGCCTCGCTAGCAGTACATTCGCGTAGTATAACAACATAACGGAAAAAAGTCTAAAATACTTTTAGTCGGACGCTAAGATCAGAGATCGTTACCACACGTAGTTTTAAATCTTCAATAAAATTTCCCGGAAAACCACTCAAAATGTAATGGCACTACTACCACGCGGACCCACTAAAAACATAAATAGTGAAACAATGAAGAGAGTTGAACGTCGGTTATGTCAACAAAGCACGTTTTCAGATCTTTGATCGAATGCCAACAGCAAACCGCCCGGATGTCAGTCTTAATAGGTTACACATGATATAAAATCGGCTTGGTCGAGTTACTCGCACTAAAATTGAATTAAACGGGTAGTTCGAGGCCGATGTGCCAAGTCAAGTGGCTTTGAGACTCGAGTCAAGTCTGGAATCTGTGGAGTGTTTGGATAAACAGAGTGTCGAAATTCTGGGTAATCTCGGAGAACGCTGAAGTTTTTAGTTGAAGCTATAACTACATCACAATCTTCACTATAGTATGTGATGCTTTGTTATTCAGAAACCTATACAAAATAAAATTAACCTCAGGACAAACTTATTTTGGTTTGGAATTCAATGTGCATCAACCGAAAACTTGTGGCCATAAATAAATTATGTTTGACATAAAGAAGTATTTTTTTTGGCCTTGTGCTGTTTTTCAATTTAATTGGCTTATGCTATTTAATTTTACAGAATAACATAGCAAATATATAGATAAAAATACATAAACACTTATTCGCACAAAACTATGACAAAAAAAATACAAGCAAAAAAACAAATAATCAAGAATCAAACATCAGTACACATAATGAAAATAAGTATAAAAGATTTACGAACTGAAATTCTATTAACGTTCAGTTTATGAACCAACATCGCAGACATTATTTCTATTTCATTCTTAATTGTCACTCTGTAAATGTACAGTCAGCAGCATAAATATCTGTACAAAATCAAAATTTCAAATCGCCTATATACGCGTTAAGTTAAACTGAAACATTGTTTTTCTTCGTTTGAAGTAAAGTAAATCTTTTTTATTTCATTTTTGTGAAGTGAAAAAAAAGATTAGTAAGAGCACAAAAGTGTGTCGGCAATTTGAAGTTCTGAATTTGTTCATCTACTTATGCTGCTGACTGTACATTGAATATTAGGGAAATGCAGTAGATACACTTTGAATCACAGATGCCTGCAACTTACCTTTTATCATAAAAAGAAAATTCTGTTTGCAGGGTAATTTTAAGTATCCACCAGTATTTTAATTCACATTTTGAAATTATTCTCTATACTACCTAATAGATGTAATTAATACATTAAACTTAGCATTATAAATAACCACATTACATTAAATACTATCGACAGCTTTACTGTTAAACTTATTTATTTATACACTTTATATACAAGTATAAAGGCGTAATTAATGCCATAAGAATTCTTTCGTCGTTAACATTACAGTGGTACAGAGATAATCATGGCAGATGCATCAAAGGTAGGTTAAATAACGGTTTTCCAACTCCAAATCCTACTAATATTATAAAGGCGAACGTTTGTAAGTATGGATGTTTGTTACTCTTTCACGCAAAAACTATTGAACGGATTTCGATGAAATTTCGCACACGGGTAGATTATGTCCTGGATTAACACATAGGCTACTTTTTATCCCGGGAAAATACAAAGCGGGACTTTTATCCGGGAAACTCGTTCACGCGGGCGGAGCCCCGGGCAAAAACTAGTTAAACATACTTTAATAACATTTAAATAAAAAACAAAGAATATGTATAGAGAAAACCAGTAATTCTACCATAGAAAGTGAATTAAGATTAAGTAAATGTGTGCAGCGCATAAAAGGATGCAGTTAAAACTGTACTTAGTATCGGCAAGCGATTGAATCGGTGGTAATGTGTTAGAGTTCAGCAAATGCAAAAGCGTAGAAACTTACACTAAGTTCTTATTCTACCTACATACTTAAGAGAATGAAGTCGGTGAATTTCAATTAACAATATCGGAATATACTTATCTAATACTCAGATACTTTAAATAAAATAGGATTTTAATAAAATTATATTCATACACTAACATGAAGGATACAATATCTCGTTGATTAACATAATAAATATTGAAACTAGTACACATATTATGCAGCTTCTGATCACAGCTGTACTTTATTCAAGTTAATATCTGTGCCTGAGATAAAAAGTAGCATCCAATTAATAAAAAAGAAAAACATAATTGAAGCAGTAGTTGTATAGATCAGTGTTTTTATAAATTTTTAGCTTTTTGTATTATCAGTAGCTTTGATTAATTATATACCTAGATAGAGTGACGCGCTACAATGAAACTAAAACAACTTTAACTTTTCTTAAGCTAGTATGCGTGACAGCTGTGTCATACGCTATCGCTGCATCATTCTGCGTATCCTTGTGTGCGCGCATAATGATACCAGTTATTACCTGGTTTCTATTCAAACGGGGAGATAATTATATTCATGAAAAACAATAAAAAATAATTCACTGGAACTCATTTAGCGGGCAACAGTTGGCCTCTATTTTTTTCAACGCGTTTGAAACGTTCAGTGTCTATCTAGGTATATAATTAATCAAAGATCAGTAGGTACATCAGTTCCAGGGTACCTTGCATTACCAGGAAAACAGGTAACTATGTAGCTCTACAACACAGTCGAGTATGTTTAGTACGGTGTGTACGAGATCCGCATAGTGATAGCTCTTGCCATCTACATAATTACTATAATGTGTTTCAAATTCAATAATGGTTTGTGCGGGCTGATTCAATATGAATTTTAACATCAATAGCTTAGGTGTCAACCAGACCCCTGAAACACTACACTCATATGAATCTCACAGTCGTTAAAGTAGCTGAAGTAATGATCAGTACAATCCACCATGGAAGTGGTTTTCAAAAAAAAATTACAGCTGCGCTACACCTTAATCTATTAACGTTTCTTTCACATATTTATTTGCCTCAAGTTTAAATTTACTATCAAGTTTTTCTACTATAGGAATTCTTGTCAACTTTGTTTTGCCGATACGTTATTCTGCTCATTTGTGGGTAATAATTCACTAGTTGGTGCGATGAAGACAGGTCTCAAATGAGATTAAGGTTTATGTTAGTTTAATCCACGGCTTAAGACTGACAACGCTGTACAATATTTAACACGTGTGCTATTGTATATCGGAGCTACACTTTATGTAGGGTTTCACAAAAAATATAATTCGGTCCACTCTCGGTTATCACCTTAAAAAGAAGAATATTTACAGTTAGAAACAGAAGCCATTTTGATTTAAATAAAAACGATTTATTTCTGTTTTTACATTAACACATTTATCACTGGTTTTACATAAACACATTTAACAGAAATACTTTTACAAAGATATCAGCAACTAACCGACCAGCATGAAAGTCAATGATCAACTTACTGAACTGCTACTAAGACTCAGCACGAATGAGCAGAATGAGCCGGAATGAGCCACAATGAGAATGCACATCGATACGGCAGCCTTTTTATACACCCAACTGCCACTTCCACTTTTAGTTTGACATTTCGACTGGTTTTCATAACTTGTCAGTACGCTACAAATACCCTCACAAAACTTTTATCCTAACTCGGCCTCTCCTGACGGGAGTCCGTCCTCGGGCTCCATCTTCTAGCTCTGAAGATCAGTCTCCAGAATTGGCAATGAAGTCGCCGAAATTTCTTCACTCCCCACGACGCTGGATGGTGCAGCAGGCTCTTCACTCTGCGTTCCGGACGTGCTTGGTTGATGCTCGCAGACGCCACCAGGTGTTTAGTTTTCAGAAGACTGCGTCGCTAGGAGCGCCAGCCTCCTCAAGCTCATCATTTGCATCTGCGTACAAAAAGAACCAAAGCACAAAAACATATCCAAAAAGATAACAAAATAAAGTAAGACAGCTCGTATGACATGAGAAAAATTACTCAATAGTTCAACGTAATAAAATCTAAGCACAACGGATATAAAACATCTTGATATCTGTACCAACCACCTGAGGCAGGACCCGTCGGGGGAGTGCCTCTCACGACTCGTTAGAGGTCTACGTGTACTTACGTGAGACATAGCTTTGCGTGTGTGTATCGGTCCCACATAAAAACATGCTTCAACCCAACCTCTCAATATAAGACAAACGATGTTTGCCAAACAAACACGTCACACATCAGCGGCCTGTTCGTGACATGTACTACGGCGTATTACAATCTAAGCACAACGGATATAAAACATCTTGATATCTGTACCAACCACCTGATATCCGTGCCACTCTAAGCATAGTGGATCGTGTCGTTTCGTATTCGCGCAGCCTGCAGCGCCAAGAGCGCGCAGTTCAGCAGCGCCAAGAGCGCGCAGTTCAGCAGCGCCAGGAGCGCGCAGTTCAGCAGCGCCAGGAGCGCGCAGTTCAGCAGCGCCAAGAGCGCGCAGTTCAGCAGCGCCAAGAGCGCGCAGTTCAGCAGCGCCACGAGCGCGCAGTTCAGCAGCGCCAGGAGCGCGCAGTTCAGCAGCGCCAAGAGCGCGCAGTTCAGCAGCGCCAAGAGCGCGCAGTTCAGCAGCGCCAAGAGCGCGCAGTTCAGCAGCGCCAAGAGCGCGCAGTTCAGCAGCGCCAAGAGCGCGCAGTTCAGCAGCGCCAAGAGCGCGCAGTTTAGCAGCGCCAAGAGCGCGCAGTTTAGCAGCGCCAAGAGCGCGCAGTTCAGCAGCGCCAAGAGCGCGCAGTTCAGCAGTGCCAAGAGCGCGCAGTTCAGCAGCGCCAAGAGCGCGCAGTTCAGCAGCGCCAAGAGCGCGCAGTTCAGCAGCGCCAAGAGCGCGCAGTTCAGCAACGCACCGCATCGCCAAGAGCGCGCAGTTCTCCAGCGCAGCCAGAGGCACGCGTATCCGCACGCACAGGAGCGCGCACCCGCACGCCCTCGAGCGCGTATCCGCACAGCATGGACCGCGCGTCTCCGCTCAGCATGGAGTACGCTGCTCTGCACTGGGCACACACTACACAGATCTCTTGTTCCTGCAAGCAAAGAAAAACCAAAACAGAAACACACCGTTCGGCCTATTCTGACCTTTGATTAAGATTCGCATCAAACTTTGACTAGGAATTCAGTAGTTCATCTTAACATGAGGACAACCTCAAAATTATCGCTTGACTCGCTCTTAATCCAAAACTTTAAACAGTACAGTGTTGCGATCCGAAACCTTGACCAAGAAAGGCCAGCAGTCCTTCAGACCGAACACTGTGCACCTAGATCACTTTTTGGCAACCAAGGCCATGTACAGTCATTGTTTACTACAACAGATTTTTTTTTATCCAAGTCCTTAAATTTAGTGACGGCTCTGTACTAATCATAAACACGAATTGCTCATTAATCCATGTCTGCACATGCCCTGTTAAAGTTACCAAGAAATAAAAGAAACCAGAACCCTCAAGCAAGGGTTATGGGTCATACGATACCAGACTTCCTTTACCGCTGCAGTAAGCATCATATCTGTCGTCACAGATAGCCACACGTGATTCGCGATGCAGCAGTTAGCATCAACCGGTACTAGGCAATCATGTAGTCACCCTGCCCGGGACATCCACTATGACGCACCATACGGCAGCACATCTGCCGGAACGCTTGAGCACCAATAGGAACGTTTGCACACCAACAGGAACGTTTGAACACCAACAGGAGCGTTTGAGCACCGACAGGAACGTTTGAACACCAACAGGAACGTTTGAACACCAACAGTTTGATCTCGATACACCAACAGTTTGATCACGGTACACACGCAGATCCTTGTTCATTTGAAGCGGTATGCACATGACTTCAGAAATGAACATGCGATGGCTATGTTTCACACTTGTCCACTTTAATCCACGTTGTAGTCTAGTTCTTATTCCGATATTACTCAGCGCAATTTCTTTTTTCACGTAAATTGCGGGTAGTCAAATATCTCCATCGTACGATGTATTCCACATAGCGTACATATGTAGTGAGCACAATCTATTTCTGTGGGCATTGATTGTTTATCCCACTTCTGAAGTTAGAAACAGAAGCCATTTTGATTTAAATAAAAACGATTTATTTCTGTTTTTACATTAACACATTTATCACTGGTTTTACATAAACACATTTAACAGAAATACTTTTACAAAGATATCAGCAACTAACCGACCAGCATGAAAGTCAATGATCAACTTACTGAACTGCTACTAAGACTCAGCACGAATGAGCAGAATGAGCCGGAATGAGCCACAATGAGAATGCACATCGATACGGCAGCCTTTTTATACACCCAACTGCCACTTCCACTTTTAGTTTGACATTTCGACTGGTTTTCATAACTTGTCAGTACGCTACAAATACCCTCACAAAACTTTTATCCTAACTTTACCTAATTCTTCGTAGTTCTTTGTAAATACTTTAACAATATTTTTTTGTAAGCCATCCTTCTATGTTCAAAAAATATATTGCGACAAATTGGTCACGTTTATTTTGAAAAAGTCAACGAACGGCCGCCTCCATCATTATGAAGTACGATTAAAAAACGCTTATCCGTCGCAAATGGTATTACGGTCTTAGGATAATGACTGAACACAATTTCTCAATTCACAGGAAAATAGGCTAGAAAATTGTCCAATCTACATGCGACATTTAAAATAGAAAGTCATAATTGAACGGGATCAAATTTATAATATATTGCAACTTGTTTATACCTGAACAAAATTGTAGCACACGTGGCCCAATAAACTGCATGTAATATACGATAGCTAAACAACGCTATTACATTGTAATAGCGCAATTACTGCGATACGGCACTGCCTCTGCCTCACGCTTTACGCAGTACGTCGAGCCGTGAGGCAGTTACGCGAACACTACACTTCACACGCGACCTGGTTCGCTGCGAATTAAATTCCACGTTAATGTTGACTTCATGAGACTTGTTTAAGATTTATTTGTGGTTGTAGTGTAGGTATTAAGAATGTCTCTTAACGCGGCATTATTTCTTTAAACTTATAAATTAATTAAGTTTCCTATCCTTCCCTGCTCTATTATCGTTTACTGATCTTCTATATTTGAACATATTTTTAATTCATAATCTTACACCGGCCAGTCACAATATCACCACCAGCTATAACGATCTCATGTCCCATATTTAAAGTTTATTTAATATTTCTGACTAGCAGCATATGCCTTGTGAATTTCCAGTCACTAGGTTTGGTATGTCAGACAATCCCTTGTGTAAACCGGAATAATGTGTAAGTTTCGAAAATTTTATTCGCTCAGAATTGGATTTGTGCCCCATATAGCGATATGCTTATTCCTATTCGCATTATGAAACGAAAGCATTCGAAATCCACATAAAGACTCACATACGAATCCTAACATGTTCATATATGTTATACAAGTAATATCGAATGCACATCGAAATTATCCTGCTTTGAAAATGTTCCAAGCGATGCCAAGTCGTAAACATTCTAGTAAGTATGAGTACACAATAAATTGAAACATCGGTTGGGAAATTCTAACTATAAACTCTCAAGGCACGCATTAGGTGTTAATGTTTGCGATGTATGAGTAAATCGCGTCACAATTATAATTATTGTCACGAAAATATTTAAATACGATTTCATTTGGCACTGAGTGTACAGAACAGGTCCAATTATCCTCTTGCATACATTATTTTAAGGTCGGCAATGCGCTCACGATTGATTTGGTTTTGAAGGATTTTCATAACGGCTATCAAGCAAGCATGTACTTTAATGAATGTCGCTTGCCGTTATGAAAACACAGTAAAAATATTAAACACGAGGTTATTTTACCACTATTTTTGATTAATTATTTTTTTTCAACTGCTTCGGTGGCGTTGTTGTATTACGGGACGACTGCAATACTGAGGTCTCCGGTTCGATCCCCGGGTAACGGGTTGAGCAAAGTGATATTGGGTTTTTCTACTCACTATCAGCCCGGAGTCTGGAATTTGCACCCGATATGGCAATAGGCTCGCCCCCTACATCATGGGACGGAATATGCACGGCGAAAATTGGGTGCACTAGTTGCCCCTCTGCAAACCCTTCGGGTATAAAAATGGCATGAGTGTATATCCGATTTATTCAGATCATTATTCCAGCTCTACTAAAGTTATATTTATTTCAAAATAATTACAGAGCTCAAATACAACCCTCAAATAAATTGTACTTCATCATCAAGGTTGTCAACTGACATAGGATATTGTGAACGACGTGTGAGTGACATATAGGGGTATCGGACATCCACAATGCAAGATGCCCCAGACAGCAAAACCCACTAGATAACACACAGTAAATGAAAGATTACATTCAGTAAAATAACAGTGTCTAGACAGTTTATTCAAAAGACAATATAACACATATTACTCTGCGCATTCTCATATTCACAAAACATAGGTACAACTGTCAGTCGTTCAGCGTTAAAAATTTCATGATATGAGTGTGCTGCTGTAAAATTCAACAGTACCTTAAAATGTTTCCCATTCCCGCGAGCCGGGGCGTGTCCTCATGCTAAAACGAGTATCCATGACACAAAATAATACGAAAACCTGAATATTCGCGGAGTATTTCAACGAATTTCACACGGATTACTGTTCCCACCCATACGAGGAAATTTCAAGAAAATTGGGGTATTTATGTTATGTCGGATCCCGCATTCTTGTTGATACACATTATTTTCCCTTTATCCGGAAGGGCTGGACAGGAGGAAGCTTCAATTGAAATGTCACAGATATTGTGACTTTGGTCCTAGATATAAAAGTGGCCGATATCGTGTGAAGAGATATTACCTGGTAGGTAATTGGAGTTTCCTTGGCTTTGGAATCTTCAATTTACTTTAGGATCATTTTTAAATTACAATACATTATTTATTGAGCCATAGAAACGATACAAAAACATTCAGCGACAATTTACAAAATACATTAAACACCCTATTCAATTTACCCTTGGTAAGATGATGAAACGGACATCCAATAGCGATACAAAAAGGTAAAAAGAGCATCTATAGCGAGTTAGTAGAGAATAAAAAGACCCTTTTAAATCCGCAAAGAAATCTTACAAGCAACAAAAGCAACGTAGTTGCAGACTCCAAGAAATCTTGTGCAGTGGCTAAGGCTGGGAGTAATCCTCTTAACAGTAGAGTGAACTGGGTTGCTTACACTATGTGACTCACTTGAAACGGGCGTTGGGAATTAATAAGTAAAGAGATGGTTGCTCACTTTTATTTCTTAACGTCAAAATGTTGCCCGCCGTGAATGGAGAAACTATTGACGAAGTACGTTTGAAAGGGAAGTATTTTAAACTTAAATACGAATGCAGTTTTATTTAAATTTTATTCGCAAAGTTTCACGGAGTTAGCGACTGTCGCACGAAAGGTTAAAACTAGCAGACTTGATATAAAATCGACACTATAAAAAAATATTTAATTTAACATTCGCTAGCGCTATTTGCCGTGTTTATTAATCTCGCTGATTATAAACATTGATGTATGAAGTTTGAGAAACTTGCGAAAACTCGCAGCACATCCTATACAGACGTGTTCAAACTGTCTTGTATGCAATCCACTAAAGTCGTTCAAAACTAAGACCTGCCCATGAATCGGGCGGGCGCGCCAGGCATGTGTGAAGCTCGAGCAATATATTCCACGTCATGGCTTATTAATAACGTCTACAATACTATCCTAGCTATTACATTACATAATTTATTGCCGAAATACTGCCCTGGTAGCGTTTCCTCGCTTGGATTAAAGCCACTGGAACGCTAGATTGGAGTCGTAAGTAACTGGAGTGTTACTTTATTTTTTCATACGTCCCGGTTCGTAATACCAGTGTTGCATAAATATATCCTAGTTGCAACAGGAAAATGGCTCGCATTATGAGTAAATTTTTCTCCTCCAGCAGTCCTTATTCCTTTCTAATTTAGGGCAAGCTCAATACACTTTTGAGCATTCCAGAAAGTATCTTTGTTTAGTTTTTTATAAGTTGGGGAAAGTGATTTACCTGTGGACATTCGACGGCTTTTGTATTAAAATAAAGATTTATTTTTATTTTTTTATCCCATTGAATGACGAGATGAAGATGCCGTTCGCCTGATGGTAAGCGATACGACCACCCATAAACAGTAGCAACACCATCCAGCACCTTGACTTACAAAGTACTGTGTGGCATTCCACTGCGCTCGTCATCCTGACATTTTTTTTATGAAACTGAATGACGAGACGAGCATGCCGTTCGCCTGATGGTAAGCGATACGACCACCCATAAACAGTAGCAACACCATCCAGCACCTTGACTTACAAAGTACTGTGTGGCATTCCACTGCGCTCGTCATCCTGAGACATAAGATGTTAAGTGTCATTATGTCCAGTAGTTATACTGGCTACAATGTCCTTCAAAACCGAAACACAACAGTGCATTTGTGACAATATTTCTATTTATTAACCTTAAAGTAAATAATATTGGTTATTTAATCGAGATTCCATTCCACTGTCTGAAATGTCCCATAAAGGAGACAATAGCTGTGTTTGTGTTGTGGACAGAAGTGTGTGGCAGACAGGTCATCTAGAAACAAATCTACAACTCGGAATCAAGTTTAGTGCCGCACTAATAGCGCCGACTTGCAACGAACACTGGATTAATCTTTAAGAGTTTTTCACTGGCTGGGAGACAATATGATTCCGGAAATTCGATTCGGAATCTAATATTGGATCGTCGACTCGACTACGAAGTATCAAGATGTAGTTTGAAGTACGCCATTTCAAGCTAAATTCTGCTATAACTGAGTATATTCGAAGGTCGTAGGATTTATTCCCTGTAATGCGCAAGAGACTTCTATATAATGCGTCAACATCCTAAAAGGATACCACTACGTCCGCTCGGCGTCCTTCTATTGTCACTTTGTCAGTCAAATATAGTAAACAATGTATCTTTCGCAGGCAATTTGCCAACCATATTATGCCAGATCTTGCTCGCTACTGTACGCTAGTGATAGACTTTTCCTTGATTATAGGAAAATAAAACAGATTGTAGAATTACTATCCATGTGTAATTTTCAATTCCCCAGAACGTTTCTTAAAATACTAATAAAATAGGTCAAAATTAAAATAACAATACGTTATAGCATCACTAGTTATAATAATTATTAACAACAAGACATCTAAGTATCCGAGCGAATTAAATGTAAGATCTATTTAAATAATATATTTCTAAAACGTGAAGGTATATGAGAAATATTGTATTTTAAATTGTATAATCATACATCCGTTACAACTAAAGGAACAATAATATAATATTCATCAACTTATTTAAAGTTGGTTGTAAATATAAAAGTAATTACTGTGATCTATTTTCGAACAAAGTATGTAATCTTAGGTTATCCGATACTCGGCGCCGATCCGTTCCGAACAGTCGCTAATGCACGTTGATCATTATGCCTATTTTCCCTTACAATCGTTTACGAAACAAGATATTCGATTAACGAACAGATCAATTAAAATAAATACATAGAGCTCTTATTAAATGGTTATAGTAAATAACAAATTTATTATGTAAATATACAAGCTGAGTTGGTAACAAACTTAGCTGATTGCTCCGAAGTACGACCAAGGACTTTTAACCATCTAAGGTAGTGTGACCGAATTAAGCCCGGTTCCTAATATGGCCCACCATGCATGTTTTCGAACATTTTTTTGTGTTGTTATGCAAAAAGATACTACTACTTTTTGTTAATTCTTTTATTATTACATTTTATACATATTGTAATGATATGTTGCAATTTATATTAAGGATTTTTTTTATATTTCTTCATGAAATGTTTTAAAATTAAGCGGGCCTTTAATGTTTCCGTTACCTTATTTTTTTTTAAATACGTTGTTTTTTCTTTCTAAAGGTAATTCTAATTATTTCAATTATATTTCATAAAATATAGATGTCGCTAGTGATAATTAAAAATGAAAAACTCCGATCAAATTTATACGGTTTTAGATCATGATAGTTGAAAGGGATTTGCTCTTGCGTCACTCAGAAGATGTTTATAGTAAGTAAGAGAGCTACAGGTTAAGAAATAAAGTGATCAGCATAAAAACGTGCTTCCAAAAATAAAGTAAAATATATCATAACTGTTCACACTTCACACGTTGCGCGGTAAAATAAATTGTCGTACATAATAAAACTGAACACGTGCGTCGACTGGTATTGTGTTTAAATACGAATAGAAATAGAATTTGTTTCTATGTGGACCATTGTGGACGCTCAGTTGTCAGTTTTTGTGCATATTTTGTTTACATATTTCGATCGTAACGATATTTTTATAAGGCTGTTAGATAGTCACAGTTTTTATAAATATTATATTATACTCAATGTATTATGTAATATTGTACATTTTTGTAAGGAAACTTTTGTGGCTGCACTAACTATTAAGACTGTACTATGGTCAATGTTGTTTAAATCAAGAAACATCTAGGCTGGAACCTCTACCTCACAAAAGCTGACGGGCAGCTTTACTATAATATCGTCCTACTCAACCAACGGAAACCTACTAAAACTGACAACAATTAAAACCAAAATCTAGACAAGACCATTTTTAAAGAATTCTTCATCATAGCGCAGTAGAACAAACCCAGTATAATAATTTCGCGCACGCGCCAACAATACAGACTTCGAAAGTATGTCCGGAAAAGTTAAGCTACCGAAAGTTAAATGGAAAAGTTTGCTATTCAAATTGACAGTGTCGACAAGACCGAGGTTCCAACCCTCCAAATGAGGTTAATAAAATTGGTTTGCGAAAGTGTTATGTCTCGATTTCCGCCCTAATAAAATAACTTTATGTAGAACTTATTATAACTATCAATTGCCGAAGTTTCGGTATTTGTCTGGACATTCTCTCGGCAATAATTTTTGTGGTAACTGTTGGTTTGAAAATAGTTCAATGCCTTTATTATTCGCATCTATTATGACATTGGCAAATTATAATTGGTAATGTCATATTATCTTACTAATATTATAAATACGAATGTATTTCAAAATGTTTGAATATTTTTAAGAATTAAACCAAAAATCGTAGGTCTGATTTGGATGAAATTTGGAATACGGATATACCATGTACTGGATTAGCATAATATAGGCTACAATTTTATCCCAGCAATATGCTCCTACGGGTAATATTAGCATTTTTATGTGATTAATTTAAATAGATGGCTCTGGCGTCGTTGGGATACCGCTATGGATCGCTGCAGTGAGGTATTTGTAGCGGGAAATACTTTATACGCGGACCACACCTAGTTCATAATATATGAATCCCGGCAATAAAAACTTATTTAAACTATAAGAAATGTACGTTGATAAACAGATCCATTCAAACAAAAATATGCAATCTGAAAATGTATAAATAAATCGGTAGGATAGCAGAAACTTAAGAAGTCTGTCGGAGTAGGTAAGCGTTTGTTTGTTGTTGGGATATTTCCCGGTAACCAAGTAATAAAAAAGTCTTAATACTTGAGCCCGAATGGGAAAGTGAAAGTTAACCGGACTGAGCACAATCAAGACTATGAAAAATTAATCTTTTAATTAAAAATGAATTCTTAATGACTTACCTTGAAGTTAGTGCGCGATCAAAAATGTTTCTTATTACGAACATTGTTTTATGAATTTAATTACATTAATGCGGTGCGCTATGAAATTTATGTGAAATAGTTCGTTTAATTTACGAGTAATTATTTTACGTAATATAGTTATATTTCTTTATTTTGTCTGCCTCGGTGGCGTAGTTGTATTACAGTACGACTGCAAGGCTGAGGTCTCGGGTTGGATCCCCGGGTCGGGCAAAGTGATATTGGATTTTTCTATTCAGTATCAGCCCGGAGTCTGGAATTTGTGCCCGATATGGCGATAGGCTCGCCCCCTATCACATCATGGGACGGAATACGCTTGGCGAAAAGTGGGTGCACTAGTTGCGCCTCTGCCTACCCCTTCGGGGATAAGAGGCGTGAGCATGCGTTCTTTATTTTGTGTTCACAAAGGATCCGCAGTAGGTAGTTAAGTGCTTATTTACATAATATAATTTTATGTATCGCACTATTACTATATTATTTTATTTCGCAGATGTACATTCATACTCCATCTAAACATAATATTAAAACAAAACAAAAACACACTTTATGCCTTTTATACCCAAAGCGGTAGGCATAGGTGCAACTAGGGTAGGTACCCAAAGGTGCAGGTACCCAATTTCAGCATGTGTGTACCGTCCCATGATGGTGATAAGCCTATCGCCACATTGGGCCATTTATTCAGACTCCGTGCGAACATTAAGCAGAAAAACCAAAAATTTCCTTGCCCGTATTCGGATCCGGGACCCCTGAGCGGTGGTCGTACCGCGCACACAGAATACAGCTCCACTATCGAAACAACACATACTAAGGCGGCTTATTAAAATATTAAGAAACTAGCTTTTGCTCGCTGCTCCACCCGCGTGATTAGGTTTTTCCGGGATAAAGGTCCCGCTTTTTATATTTCAGGGATATAAGTAGCCTATGTGTTAATCCAGGGTATGATCTACCCGTGTGCCAAATTTCATCGAAATCCGTTCAGTAATTGTGGAGATGTGCAGTAACAAACAGAATAAAACCTTTTTAACAAAAAATAGCACCGACTTCAAAACCCACTATAAGGAAAGAAATAACTTGTGCTTTGCTTATGGGTTATAAGGAAATTTTAATAATACCAATATTATATACACTGCCATTCGTGTGATTATATTAATTCTTCCAATCACGACCATCATCAGTTTATCTCTTCTACAGATGGTACAAACGTTATTTGGCTGCACATCAACGAGACACGTGCATTGCATTTCGAGTAATGAGTAGAACAGTCGTACGAGCGTGAGCGGCGGTTTAAAAAACGCTGCGTTTTTTGCTAACCGATAAACACATGCTTATTATTAAAGTAAGCTAATTTGTAATGTCAAATATGATGTAAAAGGCTCGTAATTTTCCCTTAGAATAATAATTTTATTTAACACATAATTACCGTTAAAGGTTGGGTAACCCAATGCGTTAATGTGTTCCATAATATGATTCATATTGTAGGCACTAGACGCATAAATAAGGTATGTTAATAAAGCCGAGACAGACTGTATATCAGAACACTAGCTTTTGCCCGCGGGTCCGCCCGCGTGAATGGGTTTTTCCGGGGTAAAAGTCCCGCTTTGTATTTTCCCGGGATAAAAAGTAGGCCATGTGTTAATCCAGGACATGATCTACCCGTGTGCCAAATTTCATTGAAATCCGTTCAGTAGTATTTGCGTGAAAGAGTAACAGACATCCATACATTCTTACAAACTTTCGCGTTTATAATATTAGTAGGATTTCTAAATACGGCCCCATAAACACACATGACATCTATTCCTGTACGAGTTAATCCACTTTATTTTCTTTAGCAGCGTCGCGTCACAACATTCCGGCAAATTTAAGACGTCAGTACGCAATAGCTCCGATATCGTACATCATTTTGAACAATTACACGTGCAGAAATAGACCGTTGCACTTGCTTCCACCAAAAACAACTACGCTACGGGTGAATAATTGAATTGTACGCCTTTGTACAGCCGGTTTATTTGTAAACGCTAGAGGAAACTAACTCAACCCAATTTCGTATACGACTTCCTACAGTTAATTCAATTCTATGTGTGCACGAGCGTAAAAAATTCAAGATCAAAAGTATGTGCCAAAATGACGTACGCCTTCCGCTGTAAAAAAATTAAGAGTGTTAATAAATGAGCAGTTTTGATAATTCATATGTAGCATTGCGGATGGTCGTGAGTTCATATCCACAATAAATTTTCGGGTGCTGAATTTTTAACAGATTCAATTTTAGATTTTTGTGCGACAAGAATATATTAGTGTTTGTTGAAAATACTCGCGTCGACAGTTGCACAATAGTGAATGTTATAGACGCGTTAGCTACTCGTACTACCTATAGACAAAATACAGGGTATTTAAGCTAATAATATAATATATTGAAGCTAAGAAAACAAAAATTAAAAGAAAACATCTAATAAGAGTCCTCCTGTCGCCAGTGGCACGTGTATTGAAATAAGCCGCTGTATAACAAGTCTAATCACAACAAATAAAAGTGGACGACGATGTTTGCACCTAAATTACCGGCCGTCTCAAGTTCCCGGGAGCCACATAGAAGAAATCGTCGGAAAAACCTATCAAAACTTGAGAAAATTCAATAAGGGCACTTGGAAAGTTTGTTAAAGGAAGTAGCAGGAATATTTTTATGAAAAAAAAAAGAATCTCAATTCGTGTCGTCGGTAAAATAAAAATAACGTGCAACCCTCAGGCTTGGAGGGAAGAATCGAGTTTGTTTGTTAAGTTCGCCCATCAATGTGGCAGGGATGTTAAAATGGCAATTTATTTTACATCTGATACTGTATTTCCGAGTACAGCGCTACATTTTACAAGACTGGCCAGAGAATTTGTTCTTGGTTAACATTGGTTTTACGCCTATTCTGCTGAATCGTACGTAAAATAAGTGTTTTTCAAATTTGATAAAGCCACAAAGCGATAAAATTATAAACTCAAAAAAGTATAAAAATTAAGCCACTTATTATTAATCGAGAATATGTGAGTTTTGGCGGGAACTTGGAAGTGTCATGAGGTGCTCTTGTTTTAATTCATTATTTTGGTGATACTTAGTGTTATATTGCATAATTATGGTGGTATATTATTCAATATAGTTCTATTAAAGAGGTCAAATGAAGTGAATTGAAATAAACGTGCTAATCAAGCGTTTTTTTTGTTGCCGCCAAAACTCCTCGATAAAGTCTTGGTAAGGTAGCCACTGCTTTACTTCGACATACTACAGATAATGAAAAAAGACAACCCAAACTTGACATTGGCAAAATGTGAACACAAGTCAAGAAGCTTATACCCAAACTAAGCTTCTTGACACAAGTGCCATACAAAAAAAAAATCGAGAATAAGAACCTAATAATAACCCAATGTTGAAATTTAATACTCCCGGTGACCATAACCATTAGTTAATTATTCAAATATATAACACGACACACATTAACTGAGCAAATTTTGCCCGAACAAACACACACGTATAAACCCATAAAAATGAGGCAAAACAAACTAAAAACTCATCAAACAGCGTGGTAAACAAACGGACAGAGTTAACCGACAGTCTTTTAATGCTATTTTTAGAAGTTGATTTTCGAAGTTCATACTACAATTCGGAACGAGGATTGATGAAATTACATTCCGGATTCTTAAGCTAAATCTCAAGTACGTAAGTTGCGTTGGTGGTAAGTAATCAGTCCCACCTAGTACCTAAGTAGTTGATGCTAAATAGCCATGATGTCAAAGCAATTTGAATCAATGATGTCAATAATGTATGCAGAGCGCAAAGATTTATAACTAATTCAATATAAATTAAACTACTCTTACTACAAGCAAGTAAATATGTTATACAAATAAAATACAGATATATGAAGAAGTATATAGGTATAACGCTGGATGCAGGCCGCTTTCAACGGGTCTGTTTGGCAATTTTTAGGTGAGGCCTATGTTTAGCAGTAGACTTCATCGTATGCGCCGAAGAAGGCCACCGCGGGTTTTGGTTGGTATGCCGGTGTAGGGTGTACATAGTGTTAGGGACTCGGTCCAATGCTCGCTCGGATGATGCTATACTCCCGAGTGTCGACATTGGGCCGTAAGACTGTGTGAAACCAACATAACCGTTCCACTTACCCCCAGTGGTGGTAGCGATAACGCGTTTTTACCCCGCGAAAAAAAAAAAAAAAAAGACTTCATGTGGCTTGTCGTCTTTAATAATAATTTAAAATTAATTATAATTTGTCTAAAAGTTAGAATAAAGTTGTTTAATTTCATGTATAACGTATAATTATATCACACAAGTGTTTGTGGAAATTTTAGACTACATTAAAGTGAATAAGACATTGCAACAACTCTGACCTGGCAGTGCTGTCAACGGACGGATTTTGAAAAGTTTTTTTACTGGGGAGTATTGTATTTGATTATATTATTCAATAACTAATAAGCATTAGCCATAAGAAATAGAGATCAAGCTGTTACGGAGAATATAACCTCGTAACATACGTAAAAAATAACATTTCCGTACGTATTGTTCCCACTAGTGAAAATAAATATTCTTATTGAATAATTAAACTATTGTTACATGTGTGACCCGATGGTGTGTATGGTGTAGCAGAAGTGGGTGGAATAAAACTGTACACAGACTTTAAATTCATATATTGTATTCACTTACTTACTTGCTACTTAATACAAACCACAAAGTACTGGGTTCCGGCTAATAAATTAAGGTCGGAGAGCGGGACGTGAGCCTACTGGAGAGCTGTTCTTTTATCACTTTGTTACTCGTAATATATTCAAAAAAACACCAATTAAATTAAGATAAGGGCGCCACTGACAAATAGGGTGTCAGACCCAAAATAATAAATTTACATACTTTACTTGTCTAATTTCCCAAAAATAACATTGAGAGTGTGTCCTCGGTCCTCCAATACAGGGTCAGGAATCACAGAGGCTTCCACCAACTAGGGAAGATAGCCTCCTCTCTGGTGATGCAGGCAGTTTTGAGTCTACCCGCGACAGACGAAATGAGGAATGAAAATGTAAGAAAAACAAAAACAACCCCTGAGGAAAAACCCCCTAGAACAAGGACAGTGTTCCAGATTAGTACATAATACTTTAATATTAACAACAGTTATAGTTGTTGCGCTAAGCTAGTAATAAAAAAACATACCGGGAAGGAATAGACAACCCGCATGGTCGGCAGGCCGGCGAGTGTTCTTCTGTCAACTTCCGCGGAGGATTCCTGATATGTTCGCCCTATAACGAAAAACGTGAATGGATAAAAACGTGTTCTAACGGCACAAACCGGCGAATTGAAATGACAACCACTACTCACGTGTACTAGAACAAAACGCTCCTTGCCGTCATCGGGTCATCGACACGTATAGGACGGCAAAGCGGCTCCAGCTGATCACGGCGAACACTCCGCGGGGTCTTTAACCAAGCCTTCGTAATTTATCGGCACATATTAGCCGACATCGAAATTACGTGCTCACACACTTGGTGCTCCCGCGCAAGAGGTCGAGGGGAGGTCGTTCACCGGTAGGGTTGCAATCCGAACCAGAGATGAACAAAAAATTATATAACCGAAATTAGAATACGACCACTCACAATTCTCAAAATTACGCATCAAATAAAACGATTTTTATTACAAATACTGCACACGCAGACATAATTTTATTACGGGTGTAGCATTTATTATTGCATAAAAACAAAACGAGCGGTTAGAAAACTGGCAACACTACGCGCACTCGTCTAACACACGATTGGTAGGCCACGATACAAAAAACATACAGCCTTCAATCAGTTAATGTTTTACTAAAATAATTAGGGTATGGGGTTTGAAAATTTTTATGTTACACTATTAAAACATTAAAGTAACAAATAATTCTTACAAACATAAGCTTTTATCCAGTTGAAAGTTGATATTGCAGCTTAACTCCAGAAGATCTATATTCATCTATAGGTCCCTACACAAGCTTAAATTTTTTTTTTTTTTTTTCTCAGTCACCAACACACGTCCGTGCCACCGCCATGATGACCCGTAAGGCTGTCGCTAAGGATGTAGAAATTAAACTTAAGTTGGCACTGCAGGAGCTCAAATCATCTAAAGAGCTCTGCAACCAACTGTTGGCTGAACGGGAAGAGAGTGAAGAGGAAATTGCCAAGATAGTCCACAGAAATTCAGCACTGAAGAGTGAACTTGCTGAACTCCATGCATCATATTTGGATGTTGTTACCCAAAGAGATGACTTGCAGGAGATAGTTCACTCTTTCCAGGATTGCAGTAACACTCATGAACGGGCCCTGAGTCGCATTTCAGAACTAGAAATGAGCCTCTGTGACGCTCATAAATCAATACAACTATTAGAATCCAACAAGGATATATCTGACCACAATGCCACACAGAACCTGTATGATGAACTGCTATCCAATAACGGTAGCAGATATACTCTCGATAATCACACTGACATGTATTCAAAACCAAAACCGGTTCAATTCAGTAGCCACAAAAAGCTCAAAAAATATATAAAAATTAATAGGATTATAAAAAAAACCATGAAATGCATTAGGAACCAACATGCATCAAGTAAAATTAATACTTTGAAAAAAGAGCGTTCTCAGTTAATTAGAAAGACTAAATCATATTATAATCAGCTTGAAAATAACCAATATGTCTATGATAGGGACACTCAACAATTGGAATCTGAGATATTAAAACTCAAGCTAGACCTACAAAAAGTGACTAGCAACTATGAGGATTCTCAGAACCAAATCAGAGAACATATATTGGCTGCGAATGAACTAGTGAAAATGAGCAATTACAATATGGAAAGACTTGACTCATTAACAAATAATCATATTATGCATTGTAATTGTAATAATACATCACAGGATTTGTCCCCACAGCTAGCAGATACACCGGTTATAGGGGCACATCATATTTCAGACTTATCAAATAGTCACTGTGATCTTCCACCAAAGAATGTTTATAAAACTGTTATTTTATCGGATAGGTTAGGACAAGATTTTGGTTCAATGCTACATAATAGTATGAACAATCATAAAGTTATTAATAATTGCTATCCTGGAGCCAGTTACACTCAATTAGTAGATAATTTAAACCCGACCAATTTAGACCCATTGACAAAGGTTGTGCTGCTGTATGGAAATAGTTTAAATATAAACAAAAAGGAATTGATTCAATCTTTAGATAAGTTATTGACCATCCAACAGCAGTCTAAATGTAAGTTATTGTTATGTGCCTTGCCATATGGAAGTAACCTAACAGATACACAAAATAGGCACATATATGACCTTAACATGTATATACACAATTTGACATGTCGTCATAGTGACAATATTTTTTATTTTGACATTAATAAATTTATACAAAATTGTAAATTGACAAAAGATACTATGTATCTGCCAGTTAGATTTAAGAAGACAATAGCTACTTTGATAGCCTACAATATTAATATAAATATTAAGAATTGTAAATCTGGTATTAATATTAGTATTACTACTAATGCAGTTTTTGACACACCCAATAGTTTAAACTATTAGGTGAGACAACAGATAAGCAATTTGTTTTAACTTTAGCTCACCAAAATATACAGGGCTTATCTGGCAAACAACTAGAATTAGATTTATTTATAGAATATCATAACATTAATATTCTTTGTGTCACAGAGCATTGGCTACAGAATCATGAGATGATATTTAATAACAGCCATTACTCTGTAAAAAGTGCGTTCATAAGAAAGACAGCAATACATGGTGGTTCATTAATCTTTGTAAATAACAATATTAAATGTAAGGAACGTACAGATATTTTGGAACTATCTATTGAGCGCACTGCTGAACTATCCTGTGTTGAGCTTGAGCAACATAATATTATAATTTGTGTGTACCGCCCACCGTTGAGCAATCTTAATGTATTTGAAGGTGTTATGGAAGATGCTCTAAAACGTATAGGTTCTAGTAATAAGCATATAATAGTATGTGGTGACTTTAAATTTGAGTGATTTAACATCTGACCACTGTGGTCAAAAAGCAGTATTTTGTGTCTCAAAACAGACCAAACCATCTTTTTTTTTTTTTTTTTTTTTTTTTTTTTTTTTTTTCGCGGAGAAAGTGACTTATTACTACCGCCCAGCCTTCAAGGGGGGCGACTGAGCGGTTATGTTGGGTTCACCGTGCCTTACGACCCGGCGTTGAGCCGCCCGGAGAGATGTAACCATCGGGCGACCGCCGGGCCGAGTCCCTAGAACCATCTAATATTACAATTAAAAGCAGACTGTTTACTGCTAATCGCTTAGATAAGTTTAAAGAAAGTATCTTTTCTAAAGTTAACAAAATAGAGTCAGAGGGCCATCCAAATAGGCTTTATGGTGAGCTTTTTAACTTAATAAATATATAATTTAATAAGATATTTAAAACTAAATCAGTGAATAGGACAATAAAAACTAAGTTTTGTGATTGGGCTACTGTAGGTTTACATAGAAGTAGAGCTCGACTGTATGAGTTATATGGTATGAGGCGATATAAGCATGACCCGTCCTTTGTTACTTATGTTAAAAATTATTCTAAAGTATTCAAAAAGGCCTGTATTGCAGCAAAATCATTGTTCATAAGTAAAAAAATTGAAAAGTCATATAATAAGGTAAAAACAACTTGGGATATTATTAATTCCGAATCTGGACGGACTCAGCTACGCGATCATAATTTTGAACTGAATGTTGATAATAAAATCATCCGTGACAACGTTCACATAGCTGAATCTTTTAATAACTTTTTTGCTAGTATACCTATAACCACTACAAGTTCTTTGAATTCATGCCCATCTCAAGCTGAATTACTTTTAAAAAATAATATAAATGAGTGCTCGGTAACTTTTTGCTTTAAGCATATAAATCCTGGCCACATAGTAAATGTCTTTAAGTCGATTAACCAAAAAAAAACCTCTGATTTATGGGGAATTTCAGTCAGTTTATTTAGTAATATTATTCATATTATAGCTCCAAATCTAGCACTAATATTTAATAAATGCGTTGATGAGGGCAGTTTCCCAGACCTCATGAAATATAGTAAAATAATACCTTTGTTTAAAAGTGATAATAAAAGTGACCCAAGTAATTTTAGGCCTATTTCTATATTACCGGCACTGAGTAAAATATTTGAAAAAAATATACTAGAACAAATATTACAACATTTTAAAACAAATAAATTATTGCACAGTCAACAATTTGGATTTAGTAAAGGTCGATCAACTACTGATGCTGGTGTTGCTCTTATACAACACATTTTTGATGCCTGGGAAAATTCGCAAAACGCAATTGGTATTTTTTGTGATTTGTCTAAAGCTTTCGATTGCGTTGAACATGCCACTCTATTGTGCAAACTCCGCCATTATGGCATTAGAGATACCGCTCTGAATTTAATAGCATCCTACCTTAGTAATAGATCACAGTGCGTCGATGTTAATGGAGTCCAGTCTTCTGGCTCCCCAGTGCGTATGGGGGTTCCACAAGGCTCGATTCTAGGTCCTTTTTTGTTTTTGATTTATATTAACGACTTGCCTTTCTTCGTTAGAGGTATGTGTGATATTGTGCTATTTGCTGATGATACCTCCCTTATATTTAAGATAGACCGTAAAAAATCAAACTTTGACGACGTAAATAGCGCACTGTCGCAAATCTTAGATTGGTTTACTACCAATAATCTCTTACTGAATACAAAGAAAACCAAATGTATTCGTTTCACGTTGCCTAACGTCCAAAATCAACCGTTGGATTTATTTTTAAACAATGAACCTTTGAAACCAGTCGATTCCACAGTATTCTTGGGAATAACATTGGACCCCAAACTTCAATGGAACACTCAAATTTCTTGCTTGGCGGGGAAACTCAGCTCAGCCGCGTTTGCAATACGCAAAGTGAGACAATTGACCAATGTCAACACTGCTAGGCTTGTCTATTTTAGTTATTTTCATAGTGTTATGTCCTATGGAATTTTGCTTTGGGGCAGAGCCGCTGACATTGAAACAATTTTTATCCTACAAAAAAGAGCCATAAGAGCTATTTATAACTTAGGGGCACGAGTTTCTCTTAGGGAACGCTTTAAAGAAATAGGCATCTTGACAGTTGCATCACAATACATTTTAGCTAATATTATGTATGTAAAACAAAATATTGAATATTTTAGTAAAAATAGTGATCATCATAATATTAACACTAGAAATAAAGATAAATTAACAGTGCCAGGTCATCGATTGCACAGGGTACGCTGTTCGTTTGTGGGATTGGGTATACAAATTTATAATATAATACCACCAACTGTCTTAAATTTACCTTTGAACAAATTTAAGCAATTTATAAAAAACAAGTTATTAAAAAAAAGTTACTATACTGTTGACGCGTATTTTGATGACAAAAATCCATGGGAATAGTAACCCCCCCTCTCTCAGTAGTAGAGGAGGCCCGTGCTCAGCAGTGGGCAGTATATAATACAGGGCTGATTGCATTGATTGCACGCAAGGATAAGATCTATTGTATTTAGGATAAGTGATTTGTGAGAGATGGATATGTGCGACTTTCCCGGATAGTCCTAAGAGTATATTTTTTACATACTACGTTAGTCATTTGATATACTCCTTTGTTGCATCTAATTTTTCTTGGTTAGCCACAATCTGAGTAGTCTTGCTCGCTTTAACGTCTGTGCTTGCGGCGGCGTCGTGTGCCGGGTCGGTCACTTCCCTGCAACATGGTTGAGGAGGCCGATGGCTGGCACATGCGTCATATTCGTGAACGGGTGCTGCTTGCGTGGACTGGTCTGCTCTGTTTGATGGTTGACTCTATTGTTTACTTAATAAACATGTAGCTGGTTATTTGACTTAGGTACTCTCCGTTAATTTTCGCATTTCATATCCATCTTTGAAATTGAATATTTATTGTTACTAGCAATTTGTAAAATACATATATAAAAAAAAAAAAATATGAACATTAAAAGACCTACGCTGAGTTTCTTGGTGCTTCTTCTCAGGTCAGTGGGCTTTTCCGAAGCACTGGTAGAATCTTTTAGATGATAATAACATTGTAAAAAATGACGTGTAAAAGTGCCCTTAGGGGCCTAATTACTTAATAAATGATTTGATTTGATTTGATTTGATGATGTAAGTATATAGGTAGGTACTATTCTGTGTGGTAATAGTGAGTGTTTGCCGAGAGCAACCAAAATTTGTTATGAGATGTCATTCATCTTAAGACAGTAAATTTTTACAAGCCATTCGGCTTCGTATTCAATGTGATCTTACTGCAAACCCTAACAGGCCATTATAAAATAAATCTGGCATCAGCGCAATCAGAGCCCTTGGTTCGGTTGATGCCGGATTGATACGTATGATTCATGGTCAAGTAAGCGGCATAGAAAACTTGAATGTATTAATACTAGTAATCGATGATGCTGTTGTTTTTCAAAAATGCGATGCGATAGTTTTACACCAGGGTTTAACTAGTGAAAACGATACAGCTTCCAAAGAATTGGTAGAATGATTGCAGTATAGATCGGATGCAGTCGCTAAAATACGATACAATATTACTGCAGCAGTACTATCGCGGAGGCTAGAAGTGTTTGTCGTAGCCTCAAACATAGTAACGTCAACTACAGAATGTAATATTTTTTTTGTATTCCGAAAACAACATGATATTTCCTTATTTACTTTAGCAAAATACTTAGTAATTCAGCTGCCTGAATGCTTAAAATAGGCCACCAGCATATAAATATTAGTTTGGAAGCACGCGCGTCATAAATTAAACACTATTAAAAATGGCATTGCATGAGCAGCGACCGTCCTGTTTAAAATATACGTACCTAAGAGTATTCAAAGCATGGACGAGTCACTTAATTAATTTAAATGATATAAAGTTGTTTTATAAAGGAATCACAATTTGAAATATTGCTTATTAACATGCTAAAGCTTGGTTGCGAACCCAATTACAGAATAGTGTTATATTTCTTGTACAGCGTGAGGACTAATAAGTAACTCAATAATTCATTGAATATCACTAAAAATAAGCTATAAACTTATTTAAAATTTAATCTATTAATTTAAGTTTAATCATTTTTAAGTTTAACATTATTTTAATGATATATTAGTAATTTCAGATACATTATTTAATTTAGTTATATACAATTTGCATGCAGTCTTCACCTATAATTTCAATGGCACTTAGCTAGGCTGATCTATAATTTTATTGCTATGTATTGGTGTACATTGTGTTGGTGATGAATAAAAAAAATGCAATATTGATATCGAGATGTTGAAAATGAATAACGAAACAAGGAAAAATTGAGATGCATTAACGTGAATATTGTTTACATGATACTTTGCCAATTGGGCCGCGCTTGTATGACGCAAATACCAAATTCAATACGTAGTAGATACCGATCATACGTATCAGCTGTTATCAATAAATAGGTATATTTTTATGCCAAAATATACAATTTATAAAATATTTGAAAAATTGTAATGGGTCAGAAAATAAGTACTATTTATTATAAGCCCAATGAATATTGTAAAATGACTACAGTCGAAATAACAAACTAGATACAACACAATAACTTATCATGTTGTGAACCAAAACTTGTATTGTCCGCTGTAATTCTATTCGTGGGTGATTTCTGTAGAAAATTGTAAGTTTTCTTGAACATCACTGTTTGATGTATTATATTTTATGTCTTTATTTTGGTCCAATGTTTGACCAAACTGTAATTTTTTTATTGGAATTATTTGGTCTAATAAACAAATTATCACAAAGAAAATAAAGACACATTTTAAAAACGCGGACTAGACTACGGCAGTCATTACAATTCCGAAGGTCTATTATAATTAGCACATTATACAATGCTCCACTACAACTAATTATTTAAACATAAGTAGTTTTACTCACGCAATGACAGACAACACGAAAGAGGAATATTTCATGACAATGTTATCCGTACCTGGAATCAAAAGCCAACATTGTACTTTATATTCACAAAGATTATGTATAAAATTCGTATAGTTTTTAAAGTACTATTAGTCGTGAAGAGTGACTGGGTAGATGGGTTGAGGCTAAACTGTCTTATAATGAGATGTTTAAGATAAGTACATGGCTGATGCAGTTGAACATAATGAATACATAAACGATTTGAATGCTTTACGGCTGGCCCTGGGGCCATGTGATGGTAATATTTGATGTAACTACAAAAAGATGTTACGCTACACACAGCAAGGTTAAATTGATTATGAACGTAATTACATTAAGTAACATTATACATGACAAAAAAATCGTTTCTAAAAAATCTGGACAAGTGCGGGTTAGACTCGAGAACAGAGGGTTCCGCACAAACTTGTAGATAAGGTATCTAAGGATATTAGTTCAAAGGTTCGCCAAAATTAATTAATAAAGTAATATTATAACTACATAAAAAAAAATCGTTTCTAAAAAAATTGGACAAGTGCGGGTTGGACTCGCGAACCGAGGGTTCCGTACAAACTTGTAGATAAGGTATCTAAGAATAGAAGTTCAATAGTTCGCCAAAATTAATGAATAAACCAATCAAATTTAAAAAGTTTGTCATAGTAAATTCCCTTTTTTTTATTTTAGTACATATTTACGGTTTTCAGATTTAGATGTGCTGTAAGAGCTTGCTTCATGCCAAATTTCATGATTCTAAGTCAACGGGAAGTACCTTATAGGTTTTCATTCCGTTATGAAATTGCAAAATATGCGACATAAACGGACATATCTTTTGACAGCATTGACTTACAAGTTTGATTTTTTAAAAGCTGAAAGGAACAATAGATCTTACTATTTGGTTTAAATATCAACTTGATACCTCTCCGTGTTCCTGAGAAAAAGGGCCTTGACAGACAGGCGGACCGGCGCACAGACGGACAACAAAGTGTTCCTATAAGGCTACCGTTTTTCCTTTTAGGGTACGGAACCCTAATAACTATCATAATAAGTTTCATCAGTTCATTTATTACGGGCAAAATAATATAATATATAATAACATACATAATGCCATTCGTGATGTGACTACATAATTGCATGCAGACAATCGGGGCCAAGCTGTTTAGGACATGAAATATTATGCTGTACTATAAATGTGGTTGATCTTAATATTGTTAATCAACGCTCTTACAGTTTAACAAGTTATACACCATGGTGCCACCTTAGCGTTAAACAATTACTTATACTAATACAATGCACTATGGTAATCTAACGTACTTCACAAATGTCGATAGCAAAATATCACACAAAAAGATCAAAACCTGTGACACACATACGTCAAATGGAATTTTATAAATTGGCAACAACGCCAATAGGTTCCGCAGGAGTGAAATCTAGGCATGTATTTTCGGGAAACCAATTGTGATGAAAGCTTTTAATCTGTACTTGTTCATTTATCGGGCGAGAGAAAATTAGTGATGGGCCGAGTCAATATCGATTAACGAAAAACAACGCCACGGCCGATGGTTTGCGAACCTGACGCACGCTCGTCCCCAAGCGTCATTAATCAAATCACTGCTATGCGGTTTAATGGCAGACTAATTACAGTTTGCGCGCGAATCACCTACACACAGCGTCGCAGTAATTACTGCATTAACTCCACTGCGGAAACGCTTAATACGGGATAATGCTGATTACATATCGCAATGCAGGCGCTAACCAAAAGTTTGCCCAGTCTGCCCGTCAATCAAACATCCTAGGTTTACGCGGTACTATCATGTTAAACTGGACTTGTTTATGCGCACCACTCTTGTCGCGATTTCGGCAAACAATGCTGGAAAACAATTAATATTATAGTTTACAACAAACACCCGCTTTTACTGGTGGTAGGTATCTCATTATGTAAGAGGCCGTCTGGGTGGGTACCACCGCAATGTCTATTTCTACCGACAAGGAACAGTGCATGCACTGTTGTGTTTCGGTTTGAAGGACATTGTAGCCAGTATAACTACTGGACTGAGACTTAACATCTTATGTCTCAGGATGACGAGCGCAGTGGAATGCCACACAGTACTTTGTAAGTCAAGGTGCTGGATGGTGTTGCTACTGTTTATGGGTGGTCGTATCGCTTACCATCAGGCGAACGGCATGCTCGTCTCGTCATTCTATACTATAAAAAAAAATAAAAAAAACACATCGACTGGCTTCAATATATTATGTTAATTTATGAATGGGACGCAAATTGCGAATTTGTATGCCTTAAACATTTTTTAATGAAAATGTTATTATTGCAGACGCGAAAAGCTTCAAAAAGATTAATATAGGAAGTATTCATAATATTGTAATTGATTTACATACAAGATTTCAGCAACGATATTACATGTTCGTTCCAATAAACGCGATATTCCCTTCTTTGGCGGCCGCAAAATTAACGGTATTCTGTCTCCGCGCAGCCAAAGATCACACAAATTACCAAACGAAATACCTCATGCATTCAAATACCTTATACCACGTATAATATATACTACATCTAAAAATTCATTATAATGACGCATCCAACTAGATAAATGATTGCCATTATTGAATATGGACATGCATTTAATTAATTTTCTATAAAAGATGTAACGAATGCATAACCACTATGGCATGCCAATGTTAAGTCTAAGGTTACCTGCAATTTATGGAAGTAATGAATGCATTTTTTTATAATAGACTATTTATTTAACCGACTTCCAAAAAGGAGGAGGTTCTCAATTCGTGTGTTTGTATTTTTTTTATCATTGATATCAAGGACAGAATTTATGATATTTTACCTTAATGATTCCTTACGTTTACGCGAATGTTATGTAGGTATATTTTAGCTGTGAAAAAATTTAACTTGTAAGTCAACGCGATCAATAGATATGACCGTTTATGTCGCATATTTTCGTAAATTTTGCGATTTCGCGAGGGAGTCAAAACCTATAGGGTACTTCCCGTTTATCTAGAATCATGAAATTTGGCAAGAAGCAAGGTCTTACAGCACATGTAAAGGAAAAAATCTGAAAATGATAAATTTGTACTTTAATAACAAAAATAGCGAATTTACTATTTAAACAACAAAAACAAACCTTTTAAATTATATTAATTTATTAATTAATTTTGGCGAAATATTGATGTTTATTGTGTCCATTGTGATGGCGGCAACATTGAACCTATACTTGATACCTTACCTACAAGTTTGTACGGAACCTTCGGTACTCAAGTTCAACTCGTACTCTTCGTTCACTCGCCACATCACGATTATGACACATAATCTGTGTGCCGTGTGGTATTGCAGATGTTTATGGGCGGCGGTGATCACTTACCATCAGGTGAACCGTATGCTCGTTTGCCCCTATATCACAAAAAAAAATTGTCAAAAAAAAATGGTGATGCGATCGCCACCAAACTCGAAAGGATCACTGCTGCGCTGGGTTAATTTAAAAAAAAATATTAAAATAGTTCCAGTCGCTTTAGAGTCTATAGAGAACATACATACACACGTATAGATAGGCAGTTGTGACATCATGTGTCACCAAAGCCAAACATAGCGTGTACCTAGAAAATTCCGATACATAGCTAACTAAATGCACACAAAGCATTTTATGTGACCTACCTCGTTAGATTATGGTAGAAGCATCTATTGTGATGGTAACAATAAAGTAAAGAAGACAGCAATTAGCCCACGCTATTTGAGTTTATCGTGCGCACACCGAGCAATAATAATTAGACACGTATTTTGCACTACCAAGACAATGGCTTACACCGTATAAGTTTTTATTAAAAATGGCTTTCACGGTTCCGCCCTCGTGAAAAAGATTTTCCTGGATAAAAGTCCCGCTATATATTTTACCGGGATAAAACTAACCTATATGCTATTCTAGACTATAATCTATCTCTATACCAAATTTCATCCAGATCAATTCAGCTGTTCTGCCGTGATTGAGAAGCAATCATCCAAACTTTCCCAATTATAATATTAATTAGATCTAGTGAAATATGAAACAAATAATCCGTTTTAGCATTGACAAACAATACAAGCATTGTAGTATGTCTGTTGAAGGTTATCGGTTAGCCATAGCATTCGGTGGACATATTAGACTTACGATTTTACTCATGTCTCCAAATATGAATATTGAGACGCATAATTTTGTCAATCAAAATGTGTGATGTGTGATTACCATGAGGCGAACGCCCTGATCACACCATCATTGTATAATTTACAAAAATATTATTGAACAATCCAAAAAATAGTAAATATATACTACAAGCTCACTACAAGTAATTACTGCACAATCCAATATAATTAGCGCGAATCACTCACTATCTTTTAACACTCAACCACCTTAATTTTCGCTATCGCTTTGAGAGCGAAAAATACATTAATCTTCACTTGTTACATTAAACTTACTTTATTCGAGTTAAAATAAAAAATATATATTAATAGCTTGCGGTTCGTCACAGTTGCGGTACTCACGCAGGATAATTTAATGAACTCGCACCGGTCTGCGTCAAACACGTGGATTTTCATTAGCGTACGCTCTAACTACCGAACCAACCGGCTTATGCCCTGTTTTTTCAACTGTAGCTATCTTTTTGTGAGGCTCTTATTAAGCTGGACGCGCTCGCAGCACCTGGAGCACTCGAAGCTCTGCGAGCGCGTCCAGCTTAATAACACCGATGATTATCCTAACTACAGTTGAAAAAACCCGGTCTTAGTGTCCTAAAATATAGTTTAAGCCCAATGTTTATTTACTGGTTTATATTTTACTGAATGAAAATGACTAAATACTTTTTTTAATGCAAAGAAATGTTTGTTCTTTAAGATGCAAGATCACTATATTCACATTATCACTATTTATTTTACAGATTCTACAAAAGTTATCCTAATATAATACAACTAGCATTGCGCGCGGCTCCGCCCGCGTGGAAAAGTTTTTCCGGGATAAAAAGTACCCTATAGCACTCAGGAGTAATGTTAGCTTCCTATTAGTGAAAGAATTTTCAAAATCGGTCCAGGAGTTCCTGGGATTAGCGCGTTCAAACAAACTCTTCAGCTTTATAATCTTAGTATAGATTGGGCAATTTAATAAATAAATAAAGAGATGCGGAAGCAACGAAACATAAAAACATTTTTGTGGTAAAATATAGATGCCATAAAATGACCTGACTGCTTCGGTGGCGTGGTTGTGTTACGGTGCGACTGCAAGGCTGAGATCTCGGGTTCGATCCCCGGGTCGGGCAAAGTGATATTGGATTTTTCTATTCAGTATCAGCCCGGAGTCTGGAATTTGTGCCCGGTATGGCGATAGGCTCGCCCCCTATCACATTATGGGATTGAATACGCTTGGCGAAAAGTGGGTGCACTAGTTGCGCCTCTGCCTACCCCTTCGGGGATAAAAGGCGTGAGTATGCGTAAAATGACCTTATAGTGACAGCATTACAACATATACAAGTAACATAAAATCCATGACAAATATGATTTCGCGCCCGCGCCACCTCGAATAACATAATAATCAACACTCAACTAAACATAGTAATAAAATGTTAGGAAGTTGTTTGGGCGTAGTAACGTCGATTTTATCGTAATAAGATCCGGAACTAACGATAAAATCTTACAGGTAATATTGCAAATTAACTTGTCACCTGGGTAGAACATTTTGAAAGTAATGGATTACACGATATAATATTAGGGCAAAATTATTTTTAACTCTGTTTTTTAAATTATATATTATTTATCCTACTAATATTATAAACGCGAAAGTTTGTAAGTATGGATGTATGGATGTTTGTTACTCTTTCACGCAAAAACTACTGAACGGATTTCGATGAAATTTGGCACACGGGTAGATCATGTCCTGGATTAACACATAGGCTACTTTTTATCCCGGGAAATATAAAGTGGGACTTTTATCCCGGAAAATCTTTAAAAATCGGGCGGTGCCGCGGGCAAAAGCTAGTAATTAATAAAGTTGAGTAAAAAGTAAATAGATGTTTTACTGACACGAGTGTTTATTTCTAAATTAGTACCTATAAAAATAAAACACATAAAAATGACACCGCTACAACAAAGGTTACATTCTACATCAGTAAGTACAAGAATAGGGTAGATGACTACTTTTTTAAAAATACAATTATGCAATATGTATGCTTTCCAAAACCTAATGGAAAAAGAATTTTCAAAATTGGCGTAATAGTAAGTAAGTTATAGAGCTTTGAAATTAGGTGGAAGGGGTAGCTGTCAAAAAACAGCAATATCAGGCTGTGACGTCACCAAGTGCCGGCAGCCTTAACGCTGCGTGCGTGCGAAAGAGATAGCGCGATATCCCCGCCACGCTCCCACTTTTGCTCACAACAATATTTCATAAATGAATAACTGCTTTATTTTTTAATCGATTTTGATGCTGATTTCACAAAAGAATTTCTTTTTTCTATTATTTTCTGTTACACCTAAAATAATGTACAAAATCAAACATAGGAAACGACTCTATTGATTTTATCGCACTACTGATCCAACTTTATCAACCCACCGTATGGACTTCTCGTGAGTTCTACAAAATATATTACTTTAATTGGCTCGTTAGCGTTAGAACTTATAGCTCCAATGAACAGATAAAAGCCGTTTCATAGATAACCTTTACTTACTAGTTACTTTTACCTTACATGTTATTTTCCTACGATATTTATTTTAACGCCTTAAACGGAATAACTAAGGTTTCTTTTTTTATTATAGTTCTGACATTATCTTAAACTATACATTTTTATAAATAAAATAACGGATTTAATCAGTATGTCAACGTAATGTAAATTTTAATGTCTAAAGTAGGTATATTCAGGGATGGAAAACACAAAAATATATAAAAGCGTGCTAAAAATACAGTGAACCGAATATGACACCGAAAATAATAAAGTGAAGTGGGTAAGTAAAATGGGTAGATATTTCTTTTCATTGTAGTATTTCGTTCACTACATATAATATCGCACCTTTAGAACGAAAACGACATAATTCAAAAAACTCGATAATTGAGTTATCTTCATAAAATGACTTTAAACGAATTTCTCAATGCAACAATAGTTCAAACACAGCCATATTCAAGCGGGAAAAGGACCAAACTATTATATCGGGCCTTTTTTATTATATTTTTATAAAAAAGGGACCAGTTTTAAGTCATTTTATGACGATAACTCAATTTTTGGTTGTTTTGAATTTTTTCGTTTTCGTTCTAAAGGTGCGATATATGCATTAATGTTTATGAATCACACAAGTTAAAGGAAATAAACCTCTTACAATCTTTCAATGCACATTTCGCACGCGCGATAACCGCCGTCATATCGAAGAATATTTTATAACAATTTTAATCGGCGATTGTTCCGGCTCTTGACTACCACTTGCGTCAAACCATTGTTAGTTCCCTCGGACCAAGGAACTATTATTTACGAATAGTCGTACTACATTGCGCGCATTGTTCTCAGTCAGCGATACTCGGTCGGAAACAAGCGCTGTATGTATCAGGGTCAGCAGACAATCGTCACAGTGGACGGTTTCAGTGCGAAATGAAACTTCCCGCAATACTTAAGTGAAAAAAACCCTATAAGAATAGTTTGGTGTCAGATGCGACGACAGTTCGTGGTACAAGTCTGTTGGAAACTTGAGTTGGGAGCTTGAGACTCGTGAATGGTTTCCAAGTATTTTCTGTTATGTAATTCTACTGTCAGTTTTAATGTCTTTACTTGTGTAATTTGGCACTCTCGATGCACAGTTTACTACGTCGTATCCGTGTAATTCAAGCTATGTTTCGGACAAGAATATTTTCTTGGTTCATGCTTTCAGTAAATATTTTATTACGACTTGTCGTAAGGAAACATAAATTATCATGATTGATTGGCATTTACGCTATAAAAATAAATACTACGGCGCTCTAAATAGTATAAAATCCATTACAAAAAAAAACGGGCCGCATAGCAATGCGTAGATATGTTTGTTGGACGTGCATGATCGTTCACTAAGCGATCCCTTGGTTTGATTCCCTGCTTCACCGTGAGCATAATATTTCTTTAAGTTGAAAACGTAAGGAAATGCGAGTATGCTGAACTACTATGTTAAATTACGGCATAGTATATAGTGTACACTATACACTAAAGCCCGACTTAAATATGCAGTAATACGATTTCCTCGGTGGCGTTGTTGTATTACGGTACGCAATGCTGAGGTCTCGGGTTCGAGCCCCGGGTCGGGCATAGTGATTTTGGATTTTTCTATTCATTATCAGCCTGGAGTCTGGAATTTATGCTCGATTTGGCGATAGGCTCGCCCCCTATCACATCATGGGACGGAATACGCACGTTGAAAAGTGGGTGCATTAGTTGCTTCTTGCCTACCCCTTCAGGGATAAAAGGCGTGAGTGTGTATGTATGTAATACGATTTCAAGTATACTGGCAGCCTAAACACTTCATTAATATAGACGTCACTAATTGTTCTGTTTTAAGTCAGTAGTATTTTTTTCCATTTATTATAATATCTAAGTATAGATTCAATACCATGATCTCTTCAAAGAGGGGAATAGTTATTTCTGTACCTGCGTCACATTCCTTATATTACTATGGTAATATTATTATCTCAAATGTATTCACCTCATTGACTTGGCTATGCATTATAAATTACAGAAATCGAATGGAAATGCGCCAGCAAACGTCCGCGCATAACAAATGTATTAATGAATACATAAATTACTAAACGGAATAAGTGCATTCTCATTTGCCTTTAAAGTTAACACCGCAGACAATAATTCAATTTCGTAGAACCCGCATGGAGCAGCTCGGCGCGGCGCGGTGTGCACTCAACTGAAATATTTTATTAAAATTCCGCTTACGTGCTCCACATAAATAATAAACAAGTATCGTTGTACTGAAATCGTGGAAACGTGACATTGAAACAAAACTTGCTCCTTCGATACGTTCATGAATAACTGCACTCAGGCATATTGAATCTCGACGCGTGGCGTTAGAGCGCCATTTGGAAAGACATGCCCAAAAGCCGATATGGCGTTCCGTCAACGCAAACTTGGTGACGTGAGAAGCGTTAAATGTTACAGTTTATTGGAATGTGGGTCATGCCACTTTCAGGATTGGGTCTGATATCGTTTAAGGCGTTCGAGTGCGTTTGTTTTTATTTAAAACACCCGCGGCGACCCGTGGTCGTACCCAATGCGGTGTGAAGTGAGATTTATGGCCATTGTGAAACAGTTGCGTTTTGCAGACGGGCCTCTAGCACTCCATATGCATGAAGGCACTCGGGAGTCGTGGAGAATCTTAATTGTGCTCCATTGAGAGATTCCAGAGTGCGGCATCTTTATTTTTGAATAAAAGGAAACTTGTTGCTCGCGACACGTACTCGTGTGAAGGTGACCGCGATCCGAATCTTACTACACGGTGCACATTTAATAACAATGTCTCTTGGCATTGCTTTTATTCTATTTGCACTGGAGTACACAATCGAATTATGAATATTTCATCACAATGTGTACAAAAAAATCTTTCATTTTGTTGAGATGACACGTGTGACGCATCTCACGCATGTTGGTGAATATGTTGCGCAACATTTCGTTGTAATGACTCCTTAGGATGCAACTATAAGAGCAGATGTTAAAATATCAGTTAACGCTATATTAGGGAAATGCTTATCATCTAAAGTGCCAAAACATATATCTTCGCAATAAATTGAACAGTAGTTGAAATAAAATACTTTTTATCCGCTATAATGTAATAAATATTGCTGGTATCAATAAAGCTAAGACCATGACGATAGATGTGTGTCGTACAGAAACGCCGTTTATGACACTCAATAATCGTAAATAACTAGGAGTATTTCCGAAATGGGAGTCGTTATAACTCAATCGGACGTACATTGATTTTAACGTCTGGTAACATCATTATCTACCCGCTCTGTTTAGGCATCTCTCGAAAGGGCCCTAACTCTCGGCGCACCCTCTTCAGATCGTCGGTCAACCGAACAGAGGGTTACAAGTCACAGTTCCTCCGTGATCTCCACTTCAGAAGTCGTCAACCCCGACGGTTATCGGTGACAGCTGTGACAAGTTACAAAATCGATACCCCAGATTTCGGTATAAAAGCTATGAGCAGTCACAGATCATATCGACGTATTAGGTTTGAACTGTTCCTAGTGTGTGGAATTTATTATCTATTCAGCCTTAAGTCCCAGCCTAATTTCCGGCAGATATTTACCATTATCGTGCAGATTTATCATAAGGATATACCGCTTTAACATCATGCCTGATACCGTACCCAACGTTTCTGTTTCCAATCGTGACAATACGTTATCTATTTACGCCCCAAAACCGCTTCAATCCAGCGCTGTGGCCACCGGTTACATATTGCATGTTATCGGCCAAATCCATCAATATACCCTCAACGAGATTTGATGTTTCCCTGTTAATTTTGTCAGTTTCGCCGCGTGGGAATCCAAGTGACGTTTTCCTCATGCAGTCTTGCTCAATATATATCGTACAAGTCTATCAGACATATTCAACGTAATGTACAATTCTCAGGTGGGATTGTAAATAATACGACTCTCCGGGTTGAATGACTTTGAGGCCCGCCATCGTCATGACCTCTTCATCTTTGCAAATACAATACACCTATCGATACGTGCTATTTATGCAAGAAAAACTTGAAGAATTCGTAAAACACACCTTAAGCTTATGGGTGTATGAATGAATTTTAATTGAACGGCGTTGTATGCATAATTTAGCGCATTATGAGCATACATTCAATTAAGGGCCCTGTCTTCGAGGGCACTATGAATACATTAAGTGGCAGTTGATAGTACCGTTAAGTAGAAGTATAGTCAGCGTATTGCGAACAAATACTACTATTAAAATGTATTGCACATCATGTATTAAATTCGTGCTTCCTTGTGTTTTGCGCATGCAATATTTATGGACGTAGGTAAAAGATATTTAAATTCCTAAATTGGTCAAATATTCGCAAGCCATTCATTAAATTGTTCTGAGCCTTAAGACTCTGCAAAGGTAACAAGTCATTGGATGTTTTGTTGTTGATTCCTTAATGCCAATTACAAAACAGAGCAGGAAATAGATGGATACAATCCTGTGTGCTTACTTTTAAACATCGCAGAGCTTGACGGAAGGTTATATTAACATTCTTTGGAACAAAGGGACAACAATAACTTTAATTGCAATTATTTATCACACGACTATCCACCAGATAAATATAACAAAAATATAGCGTGTTTACGTAGACTCCCTATTATTCCTAAAATCAGATTTCTAATTGCGTTTTTTCCCTTCCCCAAACTATTTCCATAGAAATAAGGAACTATAACTTCTTTTAGATATTATCTGCCTGCTAAGTTTGTTCTTATCACTTGCACTTTTAACTTAGCAGAGAACATTTTCGACTCTTTTCATTCACAGTTAAATCCCGTGTTTCCTATAAAAAATGAGTTTTGACACTTAATTATAAAACTAACTAACTAACTATAAAATACGTGATTTACTTACGAGGAATGAGAAAATAAAAAAGGTTTAGGATCTAATATAGGATACTAACTTACTTTCTTACCGAGATAAAATACTAATAGCGAGATAATGGTAGCTTTCTAGTATTAAAAGAATTCACGGAATCGGAACCGTAGCTTCAGAGATTAGCGCGTTCAAACAAACTAAAACTTCAGCTTTGCAATATTAGTTTACGTTTATCACTTCTCTTCATTCATTTATATACTTTTTGCATAATTTATTTTAATAATAATTAATTTTTTAACATATATTTTAATCGTTGCACGTATTTTTTTATTTTTATTTTCTCTAAAAAATAATTGTATTCGTTTTGCTGTATGCGGTGTACAATAAATTGTTTCATTCATAATATGAAATTCAATTTTATGAACATAATCTGTACTAACTTATCATTATTATCAGGTGTATTTGAAAGCATTGTATACAAAATATTTAAGTTAATTATAACAAAATAGCACAAAAATGGTACAACGCACTGAACTGTAATCAATCTTTTGATAAATAAATAAAAATAATTCAACAAGGCGGCGGTATTGAATGCTAAGCCCGAAGGAATTTAATTAGAACAATCATTGATTCCATTAAGCTGTGTAAACAGTAGACGTAACTTGGCAGAAAGTTTCATTTATTGGGGTTTATTATTCGTTTAGAATTAAGACGGAGTATTATATTTCTTTGAAATAATTTCTAGGGCTTAGGACGTAGTTCGGTAATACCAGTAGGTAAATAAGATGGATTCTAGATATACATACGCACATTTAGATATTTAATATATATTGACATATAATACAGCACACAAATTTAAATAAAGCTTTCCAATATCTGAAATGTTATTTCACAGTGAAACAATGGGAACTAAGCCCAAAATCTATTATGGTGTTCAAAGATAATTTACTTATAATAAAGCGGTGCGTAATCAAGCCCAGCTCAGTTTGTCCCAACTGTCAACTTATCTGATGAGAAATTAATTACAGCGGCTATCAATCACGAAGCGACGACAAACTGTTTCAATGTATTCATCACGCGAACAACGATATTGTTGTCAATCTAATACAAGCGTATGAATTCAGATAATTATAATCAATCGTGTGTACCGATTTAGATAAGAGGTGTTTGGGATCTTTGTTTAGCTTTGAACCACCATAAGACTATCAATTCCTCCAGATTGTTTGTGCATGTATTCATTTTAATTATAGTTATGTGAGGAAAACATCGTAAGGAAAACTACATAGGTATCTAAGAATTCTTAAATATGAATTTCAAATGCCTCGCACTAGACCAACGTGATGACCTAAGGCTAAAATCTCATAGTAGTAGCGGAAGCCCGTACTCAGCAGTGGGCAGTTTACAATACAGGACTAATATTATTGTTACGTTACATATACTGTTTTAAATAGATCAACTGGCACGATATTGCATTAGATTCCTTCAATCGAAGCTTCAATCATATGAAATCCCCGAAGGACTCTGCAAATAGAACGCCTGCTTTGTGGATTGCGAACGAATCTAAGTCGTTAATATGGTGTACAGATAAAAGTAATAAAAATTCACTGTGCAACTTAAAAAGCCCGTGTTGCGCTATCCTTCTAGGAGTGGGATTAATACAGAATTCAAGAACGAACTAACAAAAATACACGATGATGACTTCACGACAAATGCCTTTCAATAACAAGGCGATACATTTAGAGCACAAATCACTCGCGGCCATTAAATCACATATAACAATTAATGACTCTATCAGCGGCTGTCAGCGCACTCAATAGCTATCAATTATTCGGCCAATATGTATGTCCCTAAACAATTGAACGGGATGATAATAAATAATTTATGTGCAGACCAATGTGAGCACATAACGATTTGATTGAAACAAATGGTGATCGATACCAAGACCAAAGATTGTTTATGAATATTGATGCAGTAAATAGGAGTATTTGCAAATGTGGAACAAGTGGTTTGAATCGATGTAGACGTTTGCGCATTTTACACAAAAACATTTAAGGGAATTTGTATAATAGGTATTTAGTCAATTATGAAACATAATTAAAAGCTAAATGCCTTTTGTTTACATCATAATATCAGGGTAAACCAGATAACAATTAGAATGTTTATACGAGCTTACTAGATAATCTGTGGGCATAAGGGACCTCCTGTCCCTTTCCCTAACACACCTAACGTGATCTAATGTGATAATACACAAATACATACATACACACACATACATACATACACACACACGCTCACGCACACACACTAGAGTTCCAATATTGTTAAAATGACTGTTCCTTTTTATTATATAGTTATTTCATATATATTTTTTTTACATTAGATTAATTTACTGTAACATAAAACGTTACTTGTCGCTCAGTAGGCCAACGCTATAAACTTTCCGCATAACATCTTAGGAAATAATTAGGAGAGGCTGAAAACCAGCGCTGCTCGGAACTACTGTCCCGGTCAGCACGAGCTGAGCCGCCTCCTTTTGCCTTTATTTTAGTTTAAGCTTAAGAGTATCTTTGTTATTATTAGTGTTATAAGGCAATAAACTGATTTTATTATTATTATTGTATCTTTCCTGTGGAATATCACGGCACGAAGGCCGGTCCTTTTGGAAGGCTTGCGTGGGGATACAGATCCAACACGTAGAGGCCCCTGAAAGATAGTTTAATATAGTTGGGATATGTACACCATGCAGGTACTATCTCTGTCTGCATTTATGGGAGAAATACAACCAAAGACAGCGCCCGCAAGGTGCAAGGACTATTGCGGAGAAGATGGGAATTATACCGGGTCTATGGATGGGATCTAGCTGGACTGGTTGCTGGGCTATTGATTGAGACAACGGGACGCCTGCCAAGTAAAATGTCTCAATCATTTGTATTCAAGGCAGACGGTGACTTGCCCCCCACTAGATGGGCATCCCAGAAGCGGCGCATGCCAAGGACGCAACATCGGTGTGGGTGGCTAAAGGGTGTCGAGAGGTGTGCACCGATTTCACCATCGCGGGTCGCTAACGCGTCCCGGAGCGGGTTTCCTCGCTATTACGCAGCTTGAGCACTTCCACCCTGGAGCTTCAGGTTTTAGCTCTTGCGATTTCCACCCCTAGCCGGCCAGTTAAGGCAAGCCAAGGGTCAGGGGGTCTCATTTAGCCCCCACGGAATCGGGGTCCGCGGTGTCGCCACTCACCGACGGCTCGCCACAAAGCCGCCCCTGCGGGTTTATTATTATTATTATTATTATTATAATTTGAGTGGTTTTCGTTATCAACAGAGATCAGCGAAGGGCATTACCCCACAGGACTACACGAACGTAGGATTAAATTGTGGGGTTCGTAGGTCACTTGATAAGAACTTGTACGACCTGTGTCATCAAGACGTGGGTTTCAATCACTCATCTCTCGGTGGTTCGAAAAACTTACTACAAATACACCCTTGCTGGGGCTTTTTGTTTTCATAAATAACGGTTTCTGACAGGTTGGTCTGGAAATCTTTGGGGGAGACCTATGTTCAGAAGTGGACTTCTAAAGGCTGAAGAAGAAATAACGGCACTTTTATAGCAATTGAGTGTCTTATGTGTCGCATTTCTGACATGGACCTGCGAGATGAATGAATTGAAATCACCAACTTTCCACGCATTTACGTATTTAGGTTGCACACATGATAGCCTGCTAACATGCCTATGTTATTATCGCAATGTCATGCGGGCGACCTTAGCATATTCGCCTTCACTATTAGAACGTACTGCATGAATTATAAACGTATGGAAATTTGGTTTGTTAATTAGTAAGGTTTTCAATGCAAAATTGGCAATTTCATAGACAATTTTGTAGGAATAAAATATTGCTTCTGGTTTAAATATAAAACCGATATTTATACTAAACAAAGCTTTATTGAATCATAACTATTACTTCGTATCATATAATATAATTAACTATAAAACATATAATATAAACAAAAGATTGTCACTCCTATTCCGTAGTCAATAAAGCTCAGACCATTCATAAGAGAATGATTCTGTACTGTTTCATAGATTGTTCTATTTGCCCGAGGCACTCAATTTGCGGGCATCAATAAAAACGTTTCACACAGCCGCTGTCACTTGTGTCCGTACGTCACCTGGGTCCCCCATCGAAAATCAGCGCTGCAGTATCAGTCAAGCTGATGCTGCAGCAAGAAGCTGAATGGGGGTTCCCGTTGTTGGCACAATGCGTGCATTTATTTTATATTTGTTTGTATTTAGTTTTTCTCCCTTTTTTTTTATAAAAGATACATGTACTGCTTGTGTAAATAATAAATATTTTTTCTTTCTTTCTTTCTTTCTTTCTTTCTTCTTTCACTTGTGCATGCGTTGAGCGTTCCAGATAGCTCATAATAAATTGACTTCAATAGACTGTAGTTAGGAAGAACGTTGTTGAACTCAACTAGCAACAACATAATAATTGGCTTCCTATTAAAGTGGCCATAGCGTCAGATGAAGTATAAGTAATTGAAAAAAACAAAGCATGACAAATTGTTCAGCTGCGTAATTTCGTTGTTTTATGTACATATTTTACTATTGAAGCTTTTTACATAACACCGTCTTAAAAAATTGCCGCAAAGGGTTTTTTAGTACATCAATGGCCGCAATGAAAAATATAGAACTCATATACTTCGCGCTTATACACGGCACCTAAGTATACAGTTTATTCTATTTTATGAATTATATAATATAAAAATATATTTAGATACTAAGAAGTTGTATTCAAATATGTTTGCCTAGCAACAGTAGCGTTCTTCAATGTACTAAACATAGGTATGAGTTAAAAATTAAAAGGCTGTATCATAAAACTACTGTTTATTAATCTGCTTACACGTTGGTTAGGACGAACCAAGGTCTGAGCTACACCGCAGGGAAATTTCTAGTTACTACTTCAGTATGCAAATATTTAATACGTTTTAAGCTGTACAATAACGTTCTTCCACACGTATTTCAATTTTACTATGAGAATACTATTCTGCCTCGGTGTTATTGTATTACGGTACGACTGCAGTGCTGGGGTCTCGGGTTCGATCCCCGGGTCAGGCAAAGTGATATTGGGTCTTTCTACTCAGTATCAGCCCAGAGTCTGTAAATGTGCCCGGTAAATGGCAATAGGCCTGTCCCCTATTACCTGGGACCTAACATAGCTGGCGAAATGTGGGTGTGATACATCTCTGCCTACCCCTGAAAAGGGAAAAGGTATGTATGTAGTAACTATTCTATAGTATACTATTCAATAGTTAAAATTACTAAAAGTTATGCCCATAAAATTTCGATCTATAATGTAGTAAAGTTGTCAATATTGTGGAAATTTTATCAAGCAATCTTAGAGATTTTAACCACCAAGCCATTTATAAAAAAGGTTTAAATAAAACTGACGATCATACAGATTTAATAAACATTGATCAAAGAACAAACAGCATCTATTATAGAACATTAGCTGAATGCCACCAACACACAAAGGGACCGATTAAGTCGTACCCAACAATCGACTGTTAGAACGTTAGACGATAGCATTATCGCTGTTATTGATTAACTTTAACACACAGTACAATAGCATAGCCGGTGACCACATGCTACGTTTATTGCAGTACAATTTCAGGATGCTAGTCTCAATTGGTTTATATTGGCTGTGACGCACCCAAGGAATACGGGAGGTTAGTGGGCATTGCTCCGTTATTACTGCCAGTTAACCAAACGATCCCAACACGGAGGATTGTTATGGCAGGCTGGTTGGTATAAACCAATACGGTTTCGTGAGATGTCATTCACAGAAGCTAAATTTGAAGTTCATTGATCAGGAAAGTTCGCTTTTCGACAAAAATGTATGCTATTATAGGGAATCGGTAAGTAATTAGATAGTTAAGTAGTTGACATCCAAATAATAAAATTAAAATTGATTTACTACATTTAATTCCTTGCTGATTCAACACACACTGTCGAGTAAACCAACGAACTCAAGTCGTTTTAAATTATAGACTACCAAAACACACGAGTACTCACCGCACATTTGACATTGGCAGAATTGTCGAAAACTTGCCATTCATAAAAAATATTGGTCGAACCCACACAAGACAGACATAAAGGTCTATGGATCTTTGAATTATATTTGTCCTGTCAGGCCGAAGGCAACGAAAATGACAAAGTTGGATATCCTAGATAATTGGATCTCCACAAACACAATGGGTTACATTGTGTTTCGACACCCTCACTAAATCCATTAACGCTAGCCACGTATATAACCTAGAAAAAATATTTACTAAACGATTTCACTTCATATTACAATACCCATTTTACAAGCGGTTTCATAACAAATCTTTTAATAACATAAACACAGTGGTTAATGGGGAATGTTTGAAAAATAAACAAGCATTAGCACCAATAATACTGAAAAGCTATAATGAATTTATAATAAACCAAAACTTACATTGTATGTGATTTATTCTTAGGAATGGTTTACATTGTATTAGTGTTTACGTAGTACTATAGAAACGATTTATTTCTTATTCTTGGATTGTTTTATTCTTGGTGCCGTAGCTACGTACTCATTTTCAAAACATAAGAGAAGAAAACTAAATGAATTGTGATAGTGAGCACTGCTCATGAAAATAGAAGAATTGTAGGCATAGGTCAAGTGTGCCCTGTGGTCCGGGGGCATCTAAAGAATTTCGCCACGGCATCCCCTGCCTGTCGTAAGAGTCGACTAAATGGGGTGGCGAGAGTCGCGGGGTGAGCAGTGGGGGTCTGCTTGCTCAACTACTTCAATGTAAGCGACTACGAGGTGGACGACAATGCGGGTGGTCGGTCTCCTGCAGTCGTAGACGCAAAAAGCGTGCTTTAGAGTTCGGAGGCTTCTCAGCCTCCTCGTTTAGAGAGGGGCCGCAATGCGGCATAGCGCAGGGGCGGTTCCGTGCAGCTATCTTCGTGCAACAAGATACCCCGGGACCGTCCCGTAGGCGCCGAAGAAGGCCACCGCGGGTTTTGGTTGGTATGCCGGTGTAGGGTGTACATAGTGTTAGGGACTCGGTCCAATGCTCGCTCGGATGATGCCATACTCCCGAATGTCGACATTGGGCCGTAAGACTGTGTGAAACCAACATAACCGTTCCACTCACCCCCCAGTGGTGGTAGCGATAACGCGTTTTTCCCCGCGATAAAAAAAAAAAAAAAAAAAAAAAGGCATAGGTCAAGTGCCAAGTCTTCATGAAATTAAAATGTATTTATTTGTTGGACCTCTTGCTTCTGTCAGCATGCGAACCGCTACAGCGCGACGTAGCTTGCACATTATAACAACGACCAAGCCGATCCATTCATGCTGTAAATAAATTTGAACCAGTTTCTTCACCACATATTTAGTATTAGCTGTTGCTCGCGGCTACGCCCCCGTGAAAAGCTTTTCCCGCTACAAAAGTCCCAAAAAATACAGTACGATGCCAGCGCCATCTACTTAAAGAATGAGATAAAAATATCCATTATTTCCCATGGGAGCAGATGACCGGGATTAAAAGTAGCCTATGTGTTAATCCAGGACATGATCTACCCGTGTGCCAAATGTCATACAAATCCGTTTAGTTGTTTGTTCGTGTACGTCTAACAAATATACAAACATCCAAACATTTTCACAAACTTTCGCATTTATAATATTAATAAGATAAGATGTGGTAGGTGGTAGGTCTCTCATTATGTAAGAGGCCGTCTGGGTGGGTACCACCGCAATGTCTATTTCTACCGCCAAGTAACAGTGTGCATGCACTGTTGTCTTTCGGTTTGAAGGACATTGTAGCCAGTATAACTACTGGACATAATGAGACTTAACATCTAATGTCTCAGGATGACGAGCGCAGTGGAATGCCACACAGTACTTTGTAAGTCAAGGTGCTGGATGGTGTTGCTACTGTTTATGGGTGGTCGTATCGCTTGCCATCAGGCGAACGGCATGCTCGTCTCATCATTCAATGTAATAAAAGAAAAAAATGTAGGTATGTACGTCATATGCGTGTAACATTAACTATAGAGTGCCTAATTTAAGGGCTACTTTATCAATATTTGTGATCCCTTGTTCAGTATAATCCAGGCCGTTATATTTAAATGGTGTACAACAAAAATAATGTACTAAAAAAACGTTATCGGTTCTACGGAAATTTCGAAAACTTTTTATTTGTGCGAGGCAGCTCGGATTTGGTTTTTCTATTCACGCATCTGATTGCGGTTAGGTAACGTTACCTACAAACCGCACAAAATATTCTCTGCTACGGGAAATCTACTGAACTAAGAATATTTTTTTAATATTGAAATTGTTTTTATTTTTATTCTGTAAGGTAGTTGTATTGTTAGCAACTGCTGCTGGACATCAAGTGGCGATGATATGATGATGAAATAGATTTTGTTAGTATAAGCCGGTCATGGGTAGTTTTGAAATCAAATATTTAATATCTAACTTTTATTATTAACAGAAATACTCAGTCTGAAGTACGAAACTCAGTCATAACTGTTACGTCAGCGCCAACTCATCTAAACCTGTTTAAGATACAAATAGCTCTGGGGTGTCTTCAGAAATAGTTTTCCAGTAATTGATTATTAAAAATATTTATAGGATTATGTAATTGATGCTATATTAACCGACACAGTACTGAAATATTTACTTAATCCACATACGAAGTACTTTGAAATTAATAAGAACTGTACAACTGTACAATCTTTTATCATTATTTATACAAGGCTTAGTAATATTATTACTGCCGGGATTTGCTGGATTTAATTACCTTAACTTTTTAAATTAATGGGTGATTGTTGCTATGACTTCATTATCGTTATTCCTAACAAATTGCTTAAAGGATAGTTAAAACCAAACTAAAACTAGTATGTATAAACTATCGAAATATTCCTATTTTCCTCGTTCATACACTCTAGAAATCACTTCACCGTAGGTTTTTGTCATTGTAACAACGTGAGAAGGATAAAACAAATGATAAAATACATATATTTTTGATACCACAACGCCCTTGAAAACCATAACGTGCAATAATATAGGTTCTCTGTTAATCTATAAAAAAAAATTTGGGATTGGAATAGGGGAGCTTATAATATTATGTTTCACGTATAAACATTGATTTGAAAAAGAAATACTATTAAATTAAAGAAGAAAAAGATCTTAAACAAATACTTTAAATTTTGTTTTAATTATGTAAAGTAAACTGCTCGTCGTCTAAATTGTAGAAATTTAATCGAACTATAAGGCCATTAGAATAAATAACATAAACTTTGCACATAAATAAAGTTTCTAGTCAGTTATTATTTAAAAGTTTAATGAAATCTGCGATACACAAAGTTTTACTGCGACGATACTTTAATCTCCATTTATCCGAAGTAAAGGAATAAAATAAACTCCAAATAAAAGCTAAATTTAGTTTTCGTTAAAAGCCATCGCAGAGTTTGCTACGAATTGGTTAGTTCGATTTCAGATAGATTTCAAAGAAATTCTGAACCCTGTACTGTGTTTCGCGCTGCGTTCATTCGAGTATTGTTCGATTAACAAGTGAAAAGGCGCAGTCGGTTTTTCCTCTTCGTTTTCTTCACGTCATTTTCTCTCCCAAAGACCAATTCAGTGTTTTTTTTATGAAAAAGTAAATATGCTTAATTTCATAATGTGTTAGTAAAATTAAACAGATGGCAGACCGTTAGAGAAGTGGAATGATAACTTGTAAGTGTGTTATTTGACAAAAATTAGTCCAGTGCAGATAGCAATGACATAACACTTTATTATTTAATGCAGTTGGTAACAAATCTAATAATATTATGCAATGTTCGGTATAACAAAATATCAATGACTGAAATGTAAAAAGATTGATTCATTGATAAGGAACTACACTATTACTACTTACTATATCTATACTAATATTATAAAGCTGAAGAGTTTGCGTTTGAACGCGGTAATCTCAAGAACTACTGAACCGATTTTGTAAATTCTTTCACTAATAGGAGGCTACATTACTCCAGTCCTGAGTGCTAAAGGCTACTTTTTATCCGGAGAAAATATTTTATCCCGGAAAAACTTTTTCACGCGGGCGGAGCCGCGAGCATCACCTAGTTTTATATATTCGTATTTCTTTAGGGGAGGCCTATGTTCAGCAGTGGGCATCACATGGCTGATGATGAAGACTAATAGTTAAGTAATAAAATCTATGAAAACTGTAACAGTTTTTTTTCCTCTTGACGACCGATATTTAAGTGATGAAGAAATACTAACAATACTATAATCATTTTAAGCCTAAAAATAGCGTGACAAACGTTCTTACCAACGTGAGCTCGTGGTAAACACATCAGCTGCTTGGGATTCCGTCCGCGTCGCCACCGGAGTGGGCGGTCGAGCAACAATAGTTGAAGGAATCGCTCCCCGGTTAACACTTATTGGTCCACATGTTTCAATTGATTCCTTGGCTGGCGCACTTACGATATTTCCTCGGACATTTTCTTCGGATACGCTGACTAGATCTTAGTTGCTACGATGTTCATTTTTTTTTCTAGCCACTTGTTAGGTAAGATGATACCCAAATGGTTGAGCAACATTCATTTATTTTCACCATGTTATATTTATCATTAATAAAACAGATCATAACCTAATAAGTAAAGATTGCTCGCTGTACTGCATTTTTATTAGAATTTATTTTCCCGTTCTATTAATTACTTAACTGGATTTGTACAAATAATTTAATTAAAACAAACTCTGCAAGTTCCAAAGACACCTCAACAGAAAGCAGACTTTGTTTAGATTACTCAGCCTCGGAGATCGATCGATTAATTTTAACAATGTATCGAAGTAAATTCCGGCCCGGGTCAACCGACTGGAATCGAGATAGGATTTAAATACTGACAGAATTGTTGCTAAGCAATATTGTTGAAGCCAATCATGAATTAATTATAATTATTAAATTTCATTCTACATACTAGATAATATGTCTGTTGTTTCCATAGAAATTATAAGTACTTATGAAACAGAAAACTATACAAGTTTGCTATGGTTAAAAATGTCAGGTAAAGGAACGAACATAACAGAAAGAGACTTCGATAAAATAAAACTAGTTGTATTTATGATAAAAGTCGTTAGTTTCAGCGACGTAGTCAAGTCGCGGAACCATTTTTATATAATATCATACGTGGTTCAAGGAAGTAGATTTCGAACTTAATATTGTGAGCTCATAAAGTTCCACTACGTGTGCCTTGAAAAGGCTCTCAATTTCTGTATAATAGTTTTTATTTAAAAAAATTGAGATACTTTCCTTTTCGAACATATTACTTAAGTAATTAAATAACAATAAAGGCAACAGGTACGGCTAGTTGTGATCCTGGAAATTGCCAATTTGATTCAAATGCAGAATTTTTAAAATAGAAAATTAATTTATTTTATCAACCCCATTGATGTATTAAAAAAATGTCGCAGCACTCAAACCTAAATCAGAAACACTTCTTCAAATGTCGGCGAATAAAATTACACCTATTAAATTGAACTGTGTATTGTACACATTTATTAATACATCAATGATCAACCCTAAATAATTAAAATCAGTCGTTTTTCCATCCATCGTAATAGCCGTGTTCAAATAAACAACAGCTTCAAGCCGAGTGATCTGTACGTTTCATTAATCTAGCGTGTAACTGGAAAGCTGCAGACGTAGTGCGGACGTACAAACACAATTGTGTGTATTTAAACAATATAGAGCAGTAGGTAAACCGGTGCAGTGAGTTTCGCCAACTTTGATTGCGATTCATTGTTGTCCCACGGTGTTCGGGTCAACATCCATGTCCGCTAGTGGGAATATTCTGACTTGGGATTTCGCTGTAATCCATGGTATGAGCGTTTATAATTATGCGCGAATGTTTTATGGAAAATTTTATGAAGCTCAAAAGGAAAAATAAATTAAATTGAAATTTAAATAATCCTCGACACAAAAAACCTCTAAACGACAAAGACACTTTTTTATTTTATCTACTTTTTAGAGGTTACTATAATCAAAACCAAGTCCCGAACCGCGACTTTCCCAAAAATAATAAAGAAGGACTTTAACTAATAATAGCCAATTATTTATAATTCACTGGAAATTTACAATGACAAACATCTTTCATTTATAATATAAAAATTGTAGGCATTAACAGATAGAGGCTCTTAGATTTTATAAAAATAATTTGATAAGTCCCAAAGGAGATACAATCAAAAATCGATCCCGAGTAAGGTTTCCAATTAAGAAACATCATTTACCGAGGAAACTTCCGCAACATCCCTATTAATATGGGAAAATTTATCACCAAACTAACGGACGTGGAATAAAAAATTGGAATATTCCAGAGTGAGTCTCGAGTTAATAGATACTGAATGTTCAATTGAAGCAATGAATCCGACCTCGGGAACTAGTATTATTACGCTATTAAAAGGACACATACCAGTCAGCTCAAGATGTACTGGTAATTTTCTAGATTGGAGACGACGTGCAATCATCTTTTGGTCGAGGATTTGATGCAGATGGTTAAGGATTGCATGAGCACGGAGCACCCACAACACACTTTGAATGTTTCAAAATATTTGAGACTTACCTGTTTCAAAAAATAGAAGTGTCTTTCTAAAATCGCTGAAGAGGATCAAAAAGGGTTTACCCCGGTGTAACAGTTGTATATTATATAAATATTATCTTCTTTGTTTAATGACAATGCATATGGACTGATCTCAAGGTTTTCTATACCAATTTTCCTGGCGTTGGATCCCGTGACAACGACCCCGCTGTAATGGAAAAGGATTGAATGTACACGTGTTGTTGGTTTTAGTTCCTATTGTTGAAATGGGATGAGAGCAGTACCAAGTGGTATCAGGAAATAAAATCTCAATGACAGATAAATTGCGAAATCCGTAGCGTGCAGTTGAACATGAACACAAACGTACCTATCGCGGATTTTAATACGGTTTTGATTTCTAACCATCAGTCTTGTTATACACATTTGATACCCTGAACACCTATCAATGGCAATAAATAAACTAAGCTTAAAAACCTATCACATCGTGAATGCCTAACCCAAACTCAATATCCTCAGATAGCCTAGAAACCTTAGATACAGCGTTTATCCTCCTACGTGAATAAGATAGGTATGACATTACTTAAAAGGAGTATTTTCCGACAATCCAGCCATCTGAAATATTTGGAAACCGCCTTTCTTAACATCGTTCGGTTCGATATAAGATAGTGGAGCAAAAATATTCTTTCATAAAGGTAACAAAGCACCTACATTCTTATCTTCGAAATTAAATAACGTTTTCATATCTCTTAACCGAAGGATTTCGGAACTACGGCTACATCTAATATAACTAATATTAAATTACTGTGTCATGTAACGTGCGTGTTTATTGTGTCTGCTATAGGAATAATATTGCGAATCGTTTACAAAAATATTCTTAGGATAGACGAATAGCTTATTTTAATCTTCAATGTACATTACTAATATTATTCATTTATCATAAAAAAATATCCAATAATATAAATAATGGTTCGTTTAATATTTGATAGAATCATACTCTCCTAAATGTAATGAAAAAGTTGGTCAGTACACCGAAAAAGAAGTAAAGGCTTTACACAAATAATAAAACCGCCTTTCTTAAAAGGTCGACTACGCCCCTACGATTCTTCTAATATTATGGGTATGTGCCATTCATGGACGATGGCGGTAGCGGTGGGAATAAGTTACCATCACGTGATCCACATGACGAGTAAAACCCTTGAATGGGACTTTTAAGATGATCCGTGATCATCACATTATGCTAATAGCACCATAACATTTCCTATCAACGTAGCTCATATTCGCTTTCGCATACTCATCAATCTTTTCAGCGCATTACGGGCCCATTATCGTTCGAAACAAAGAGACAAAAATACATGTAAAATTATATTTAATGGCGGGTTGGAATCATTTTTCATGCACGACGCCCGAATCTCGCATGATGTATGGCCGATGGCCGTCCTCTGACATCCGGCAAAAGGCACGTCTCCGACAACTCGAGAATTATTTCCGAGGGTCGCCCCCACTTTACGCACCGTTTACTGTTCTTCAATTATGTGATTTTCTTTAAGTGGTCAGAACCTTTTTCCCCTTTTCTGAGCATTAGACACATTGGGAATTTATTGGAAACTTGCAAAAAGTGAGTGGCGCGATCTGAAATGTCACTTCGAGTTAATGTTATACATTCCTTCAGTGTGCCACTCAGTACGTAACAGATGGTGGTTCACATAAAATTATTGACTCAATACTGCACTGGTGTGAAGGCTTGTGTGCCTTTGACATATTTTCAAAGCATCCATTTGTAGACAAACATGAGGGATCGTACAATCGTAGGTATTATCCAATACTTCTTAATGCATGGTACAACGAGAGTCGTTTGAAATGCCCAACCTCCGGTCGACATAATACACCATCAATTGGAAAATTATTATTTCCTCTGTACACTTGTATCTCCTCGTCTGGTGCATACAATGCTTTATTACGATCGTAACTACAGAATAATGGTAACGTATAACCATAACTAGTGGAATGTTAAATATTTGGAGTAATAATTATGTTGTAAATTGTTCGCAATGTGTTCAAACAAAAATGCATATTGAATAAATCAAATTTAAGTATGCAGAACATTGCTCGTTATATAGCTACAAAACTCGAATAACGACGTGTCACGTGACAAAATCGTAACGGCTGGATGCGCAGGATTGCGCGCATAGAATTGATCGTAAAGATTCGCCACACAGTACAGCATCAGTATAATTATCCAATAGTGACGGTAATTAACCAATCCTTCTGTGACGCACAGTAAGTGTGCGTGTGAGGCGTCTAATAACTTTTGCTGCAATCAGTCGCACAGCGCTGGCCTCGGCCTCTTCCAGCTCTTCTCTTCCGCATACGCCATCCGCAGCCCGGCTATGTATATGAATACCTATTCCTATTTACACATGATAAACTGCAAATAAATCACAATCAAGTCAGTGCGACCAAAACTCCGCGCGCTGCGTGACTGCTGCGATTACCGCAAATGAACTTTTAATGACGTTTCAGTCAAAAAGATTTACGTGAATTTCATTGTTACATCAAATCTTTTCAACCCGTATTACCCGTCACTCAGTAATAATTCAAGCGCGCATCTAAAAAATACACGGTCACGTAACGGAGATAAACCCGGTCCCTTTTATTACATCACATTTCAAAAGACACGTCAACTGTGTAAGCGTTTTATAAATGGTCACAAATTCAATTCTGGCGGGCTTATTGCGGTTTTAATATCAAAGATAGTTGCGAATGAGCCACAAAGGGAGATAATGAAAGGGACCCGTCGTTACTGTGCGGAACCCTAAACAGAGCAATGGGCCGCGATATGAAGAATGCTCAGTCCACACAAACTTTCCGTCGTAACAATCTACCCGCTAATGACTACGAACAGACCTTTTTGCGCTGAACTCGGCCATTCGTCTTGTAACCGTCGACGTGTGCAGACGATTCTACGCTGTCCGATGTCATAGTGTGAGATAAATGAATTCAGCGCCGCTATCAACTTGTATTTTAAAGAGTCATGAGTGAATTATTGGAAAAACTGGACAAATGCTAGTAAGTAGTATTTGTTTGAGAGTTGCATATCATTAAGTCATTGAAGCTGCAACAATCATGACAATTGATTGGAAATTAAGGTTCCATTTAAAGAAATTGACGGAAAATATTCTATGTTTCGTAAATTGTACCATAAGAATCCATTAAAAAAATATAATTATTTTTATATCGATGACAGGTCGCTTTTTAGCTTACACAAGAATTTTACATCTTACAAAAAATAATCTCTCTTTGTTTGCTATAAACAACTACGCCCATAATACCTCTAGAGTATTACTACTACACTACTATAAACTAGTACTATAGTACTTATAGTATAGTATTACTGGTGGTAGGTCTCTCATTATGTAAGAGGCCGTCTGGGTGGGTACCACCACAATGTCTATTTCTACCGCCAAGCAACAGTGTGCATGCACTGTTGTGTTTCGGTTTGAAGGACATTGTAGCCAGTATAACTACTGGACATAATGAGACTTAACATCTTATGTCTTAGGATGACGAGTGCAGTGGAATGACACCCAGTACTTTGTAAGTCAAGGTGCTGGATGGTGTTGCTACTGTTTATGGGTGGTCGTATCGCTTACCATCAGGCAAACGGCATGCTCGTCTCGTCATTCAATGCAATAAAAAAAAAAAAAAAAACTGTAAACTAATTTCTAATAACTGAACACAGCAGATAAAACTTAAAGCCTACACAAACTTCATTACAAATGTTCTTACTTCTTACATAATACTAACATACAGAACCTTAAAAAAATTAAATACCCTCTCGAAAAACACGTGAAATAAGAATTAAACACAAACACGATAAAGCTATTAGGTAAATAACCCGGGGGTGGATTGCGGCGAGACGCGACCACAAAGTTTTGCGTAAATAAATGCCATACGAAACATCGGCAAATATGAAAAGTGAATACCTTTGCTTGTGTACACGGCTTTAACAACGGTAGCTGTTGATGCTATCCTTTTATATTTTAAAAGGATTTTTATTTTCAAAAAAACAGAGCAATCCTTGAGCTTCATGAATGTTCTATGGAAATTTTACCTATTTGGAACAGGATAAGTAGGAAAAACATTAAATTAATCAATATTGTAGTCATTAATTAAATAGATCTCCGTGGATGTATAATACAATAAGCTACGAATTTAATAATATTTTATTTATTAACTCCATTTTCGAACAAATACCGAACTTAAACCAACTTGAAAGTAACATTTCTTATTTCTTCTAACGTCTGAATCATGTTTCCTGTACTGTCACAGAAAATCAACTTATTGACCTTTCGATTACGGTCCTATTTAGAAGTACTCCTCCCGTTTTCCTCCACAATCAAAAATTTAAATGAGTTTCCCCATTCCGCGGATGGATCGTATTTTTTCCTCCTAATGCCATTTTGGGATGGTTTTACTCTTAAATGAATATTCATTCGATGCGAAATCGTTTAAGAGATAATAGATTGAGGTTCATATTAAGTTCACAATGAATTATGGATCTTCGTTTTGTATGCGAGAATTCCGTCGTACCGCGTAAAGTATAATTAATCAAACCACTCTGTTTTATTGTGACTATAAAATAGTTATTGTTCACACCTGGACTCGTTCTAATTACCTGTAAACAAAATAAAACTTTATTAACATTTGTTTTAAAGTTGTTTTTGTTGTATGATGAAATGATACTCATTAATATTTTTCTTAGAGGTTACTATACACATAATTACTATTCAGCTATTACACATTATATTAGGTAAGATATTATGTATGTTTAAGACAAACAATGAGGCACTATATAAATATTAATATGGCGCTAAAAGTATAATTGTGAGAAATGATAATTATCGTCATAGGCACTCCATGTTTAATGATAGTTTATCTTTACGTATTTATGTTTTTGTACCTTAAATCGTGGAAAAAGATTGTATTTCTTCAATTAAATTAACATTCACATCATTAATCACTGTCTACATTGAAAAATCATTTCGATCATCACAAAAATAACGCCCACATTGAAAATATACAATAAAAACTCGCCTATCCGAATTCTAACATAATTTCCCAAGAGAACAGAGAAAAATGTAGCTTATTACCTCACGAAGAGAGCGTAACTACTGCCGAAACTAACTTGCCATTGTTGAAAGTTACAGTTTTCAATCTTGAACAAGTTAGTTCATAATTCAGACTCCTGGGACGAAACTGGAGCTTCAACTTTTACCTCTGGGAATTTGGTAACACAACATGTATGATATTATGCTTGTGCAAACAGCGGAATGACCGTAGGGAAGTCGTAGTCAAGGATGGCGCCCGATCACGCGATCCTCTACGAGTTACATGCTCACGTGCCAAAATAACAATCCTAGCTGGGAAATATTATATCAATATAATATGTATCTTCTATTACATTTTGTATACGGTTTCGAACAAGCCGGCATAATAGGGTAGTTTCCTATGTTTGATTTTGTAAATTATTTTATATGTAACAGAAAATAATACGAAAAAGAAATTCTTCTGTGAAATCATCATCAAAATTGGCGGAAAAATAAAGCAGTTATTCATATTTGAAATATTGTTGTGAGCAAAAGTGGGGACGTAGAGGGCATATCGCGCTCTCTTTCGCACGCACGCAGCGTTATGGCCGGCGAATATCAGTGACGTCACAGTGTAATATTACTGTAATTTGACAACTACCCCTTCCACCAAATTTCAAAGGTTTATAACTTACTAAATATTGCCCCAAGTTAGAAAAATATTTTTCTGTTAGATTTTGGATGGCATATTTTTTTGTCATCTACCTTATTGTATCGACAGTTGAGGGATAATCATCTCTCGTCAATCGATTCTCTATCTCTGTCTACTAACTGTGAGACGTAGTGGAGTCAGCTTTTCGTAAAACAGCAATATACCTGCTCCGTTCACGACGGCAAAGTGAATGCGAGCGTCTATTCAGTTTTCTATGATTGTCTCAGTTTCGACTGCTTAAATTTGACGTTGCATCAGTCACTGACCGAGTCAGGTTTAACTAGAAGCATGTTTACAGTGTAACTGCAATGGCACACGATACACAGAATGTATTATTACTTTAGTTACGGCCCGTTCTGCCTCGCGCATTAACAGAGCAGGTTCGGAACGAGACTGGGGTTATAGACAAAAATTAGTTTACGATTGCGTCGTACCGAAATACATCTGTGCCTGCGTTAATTGAGAATCGATTTCTAGTTTTAAGTGGAATAGATACGGAATTCTAGGGGAATAGGATTTTTATGCACATAAATGAGACAAGCCTTTCGTCTGATTCATAGATAATCCTTCAATATAACGCACATACTAATATTTATGTACAAAGTACAACGAACAAAGTTTTATATGAGTCTTAGCCAATAGCCTCACATCTGCCGTACAGGGTTGGAAGTATAAGTCTTTGAATCGACATCAGATAAGTAGTGAGGCTCAACCCGTATTGGTTCGGCATGAGCCGGCTGAAATCTAGTTCAATATTACGTCTCTGCGGCGCCTTACTTTTGTACTCTTTACGACGAACTTTGCATATAATAAACGGGTTTGAAACATATAGCATCTTTCAATCCAGGCATTTAAGTTTGCAATACATATTAGTATTTATCTCTTAGTATATGTATACACATTTTTCCATTTAATAATAAATATGTTGCCTACTTGTACAAAAGTATTATTTAGTTAAATATTATAATTATTTTATAAGTATGTAACTCCACGAATCCAAGTCCGGCGGCGTAGACTACTTGATTGTTTATAAATATTGGACGTGCCTTTTTGAAGCTACATGTGCTACAAAGTCGGAACTGTGTGCTGTATGCTTTGTTTCGATCCTTGGTCCGATCATCGTTTGAGTTAGTGCATTTCGAAAAACCACGATTTCAATTATGAGCTTCAAGTTGAAAGTTCTCAAACCAAATAGTAACACTGTTGCCGAAATGTAATTGCATCCGTTATTAACCTTCTAAGATGTTAAAACGATTGATGATAATAATATTAATTTAATGATATATAGTTATTTAAAACATTTAAGTAGTTGATACTAATATAACTAAGTTATTAGTTTATATATACATAACAAAAAAATATATATTAAGAAGTATTTAGTAGAACAAAGTATTGTATTAGAAATTTTCTGTTAAAGTTATAAAACCGTTGAATCTCTCTGTAAATTAATTTAGTTATATCAGAATCCCCCATCAACGTCAGTGTCCTCGCTATAGGCCCCTTTTCGTTTTGATGAGTGACGTTTTAATTACTTGTTATTTTGCATTTCAAGAATATTGTTTTAAATAGAAATTAATTTCAAACTTAACTTATCAGTGATGAATAGATTTGGGATAGATGTGTCATTGACCTGGAGTGGTGCCTTTGACTAAATGACTTTATTTGTTAGTCTTCATTTTAATTATCTGATTAATTTATTAATTATTAAATGCCCATGTTTATTAAGTATTAAGCATTGATATGGTTTTTTATATATCAATGGTATTAGGTTAGTTTTTTAGCCTATTTTTTACTTTTATAAGAGTCCCAACTCAGAAGGGTATAATTTGAGTCTCACAAGTCTAATTACCCAACAGCATTTTCCTATACCCCAGTGTAAACAGTAGTAGGTGTCTCCAAAAGCTTCCCTACAACTACATAACCTCTATATCATGTTGTGCATCGTGCCAAGCGACGCGTGAAAAATCTTCGCTTAACCTATGGCCAGACAGCGCGTATAGTGTATAATAGGCGTGCATCTCCGCGTCAAATCCCCTAGCGGGCGCGTGTCGCCGGTTGATAAGCAACCGATGGCCTAGAACGACGCGTTGTAAGTGACAAGCGACGGCTGCTTGCCTCCTTGTACATTGAGATCATATTTCTATAAAAGTTAGAGTATATTCTAAATGGGGTGAATTAAATGACTCTACCAGTTACCAATAACTTACAGAAAATAACGTATGTAGTACTGCAAGGCGCAGTGTTACTTAGAGCATAGTCGAAGCGCGCCAAATTGAATCGCATTTAATTTGTATGCACAATATCCGCACTGTCGGAGCGCACTATCATCACTCTAACAATGTTCAGATACTGCAATCGAATTTAAGATTAGCCTAACTCCGACGTCAGTGTTGACGCATTTACCTAGAAATCTATTAAACAATTCGATCCGGTATTACGCAACAACGAATGTTTATACTGACAACATCCGTCTGATTTACATACTCAAAACATCGATTTCAATGCTCAATCAGTGTAAATGCTTAACACGAATCGATGGAGGCAATTAATACCAATATTGCATTGTTAAAGATTATTATAGTATGAATTGTTTATCAATTATCGTTCACTTTAACGGTGAAGGAAAACATCATGAGGAAACCTACATACCTGAGAATTCTCCATAAGAATCCCGAGGGTATGTGAAGTCTGCCAACCCGCAGGCCAGCGTGGTGGACTAAGGCCTAACCCCTCCCAGTAGTAGAGGAGGCCTGTGCTCAGCAGTGGGCAGTATATAATACAGGGCTGATTGCAAAGATTATTATTATGCTTTCATGTAAAATTGTCGTGAATAAATAATTGACTATATGAAATAGATAATTGACTTTTTTAAAAGTATTAAAAGTGATATTGAAACGCTCTACTCATAGTTACTAAATCCGGTATATAAAAATTCGACGGTTAGAAAAGAAAAATGATATTATAACAAGTATAAGTAGACAGTCAATGCAAGGTTAGTTGAACAAGTAATTGTAGTATTATGTACACTTGATAACAATAGAATGCAACTAATCTATAACTAATATAGTACAACGAACCTGCACAAGGTTTTTCTTCTGTTATGCAGATGACAACGATATAAGTTCAAACAAACAGCTATCATCCGACTCTCCTTGAACGAACTAGGTTTCACGAAGTCATTTCATTCATTCACTATTGCAGTAGACTTTGACAATAGAATTAAGTATACATTATAATCAAATTCCGTTATCGGTTGAATTTGACTCTATATCTGAATACTTTCGTTTTTATGGAACAGGTAAATATACATTAGAGCTTCCATGAGTATCTTAGAGGAAGTTATACCTCATACTAGCTATGTTTAGACATCCAACGCGCTTTATTGCTTCTGTATGAAAACCCGCTGAATCCAGTGACGCAGACCGTTGTCATCTGCAACGCTACGCGATGATAGCAACACCCTGTTAACTGACCACAGACTGACGACAGTTACGGCTGTGCCGGCTGCCCCGCTTCTATTACATTCGATACGCTAGCATTTTAAGCCTTGGCACTAAGGTTTAGCTTTCTTATGTGCTACCGGTTAGGGTATATATTTGTTTACTTTTATATCAGGTTTAGATAATTTACTCAAATAGCTATAGTTATATTTTCAATGACAATTTCTACATCATAATTATTTTTTTCCCTGGAATGGCATCAAATTATAAGCCAAAGTATTCTATCAAAATGTGCTGAACTGAATGTATTGTTTGTATAATAAACACCTTTAAAGTTAATTAATCATTGGCGCAGCGGCAAATAATCCTAGAGCGTCTACGATTTATTTATGCTGAATTCTGATACAGTATTCATAAACCTTGTAACTTGAAGACGCTAGTTTATGCCACGTAGTCCCGGCATGATAACTTTTATCATGTACCTATAACCCTCCTACTCCTACAGGACCCTTCCTAACCTTAAGTACATAGCAAAATATGACAACCACCAATATTTAACTTCTATTCAGATATCGAGAACCGAATCATGAGTAACGTCTACCTTATCTTCCGAATGTTTACTCAGACAATAGAGCGCGGTATAACGAAAATTTTCAATTAAACAAAACAAAACGTCGACGCCTTGGAAGGTATTGTATGGCACGCGACAGTTGGCAGCGGCGGGGAACGTCGGGGAATGGCATAGAACAGCGAGGCGTGCGGACGTCCGGCGCTGACTGGAGCCGCGCGGCGGGAATGGCGCGGAGTTCGTTCGCGCCATTACGCGTGGAACGAAGATTACGCGATACCGTGGGGGTGAAGAATGTCTTCCAGTATCACAGATTAGCGCAACACATGCTGGGGATTTTTTACGTCAATCGGGCCGAGTTACGATTTTATAGTGGTTTAATTAGTCCTATTTTACTCTTTTTCATTCCTTTGATATGAACAGTTTAGGGTAAGGTAGGAGTAGGAGGTAAGGTAACAGAAACTTCATGGTTCTTTACAAGGTCGGATCATGTGATACAATTATCTTACAGACAACCGAATGCAGTTACAAATAGCTACGCCGAGATTTTCTACGATCACGTGTCATGAAACATTACATCCACAATTCTTTCAGCATTATGAGTGGTGGACAGTTATCAGCTGAACATCTCACATGCTTTATACTGCAAAACAAAACTATCAACAAACAGCCCAATGGTTTACATTTAACCCCTTTACATTACATACTCCATTTAAATAACGGCATTCAAATAAAATATTCAGTACACCAAACACATCCGTATCTTCATGAATACTCCATACAATCACAATCATAAACGTGACATCTGAAGCGACAAACAAATGTACAATACGATACAAATCTCGCGTCAGTCACCCGGCAAACATACACTAGAATCTCCCCTCGTTTCCTGCATCGTAAGTAACGCACGTCCCGAGTAAGTTTACCGCGTTATGTTTTCCGCCCCATTAGCAACACCAGAACTCTTATTCACATGGCAATTAGGTAAGAAATTGCACGACAAGAGCCCAGATGAACTGTGACACTAGATCACCGTCAATCTACCGGGAGAGTACGTTATTTCGGTCTGCACGGCATACACAAGCGGTCTTTGAAATTTTAATCGTTACATTCACTCTGCCCTGATGGCACACTAGAGGGCGCTTGCTGCGTTCATCGCGGAACTAAAATGAGACAAATAAAAAATATCTAGGGTTTATAAATATATATGTAGTTATGAGGCCGTTTTTATAACTGATCCCCATTCCCCATGTTTTTTAAGACATATAAATCATATTACTTTTTACAAAAAAAAGCTTTAATCTAAACTTGTTGTTCTTGTCGGAATAAATTATAATTAGGTAGTTAGTACTAGGAACACCCATTTTTCCCTTTGATTAATTATATACCTAGATAGAGTGACGCGCTGCAATGAAACTAAAACAAACAGGCCAACTTTTCTTAAGCTAGTATGCATGACAGCTGTGTCATACGCTATCGCTGCATCATTCTGTGTATCCTTGTGTGCGCGCATAATGATACCAGTTATTACATGGTTTCTATTAAAACGGGGAGAAAATTATATCTATGAAAAACAACAAAAATAATTCACTCCAACTTATTTAGTGGGGAACAGTTCGCGTCTATTTTTTTCGACGCGTTTGAAACGTTCAGTGTCTATCTGGGTATATAATTAATCAAAGATTTTTCCTTTGCGATAACTCAGGTGTATTTTTCACACAACATTTCTAAACCGTAAATCAAATTAAAAACATCACGGTTACAACTTACAGTCCAAGTATCGCCAAACCAATGCGGTGATATTGTATAATTACCATTGTGATAACCGGACAGCAATTACGAAACTATCTGAGATTTTGCATCCCTCTGATTGATACTGCGTTTAGCAAATTCTCGCTTTGACCTTGTACTAAGCAGCTTAGGGCCGCCTTAAGTGGTAAGCCAGTGAGGCCGACACCGCCCACTTAACGCATGTGTTTGTCGAATTCGAACGCAAATTCCATAATCTACGTAGAATGTATACATGGATAATATGTACACAGTCACTTAGAATGTATACGTGAACAGGTATAGACATGTCCGATTTTGTTAGGTATAGGTTTGTTATAGACACATTATTCGTGTCAATTTATGTTTAACATACATTACTTATGTGATACTGATATATTGACCACTATGTATATTTTGTATGACCTACGTATATAAGCATTATAAGCAATGTTAATTCTAATTATTTTAGGGAATTTTAAAAAATGATATTCTATCTCCTAAGACTAGAGAGACTAGAAAGTATATTTGCTATTGCATTTCTTGTGGGGAATGATATCTCAAACGGGCACCGAACTACACTTTCCTATTATTTTGTTATTTTATATATTTTTTAAAATCATAAAACAATTTAATTTTAGCATCAACTTAACTGCTTCCTCCTATCAAATTATTTTATAAGGCGAATAGCTAGTTAATAGAAATCCAATCAACAATCAATTAACATTTACCAATATAATAATGCTCCATAAAAATGTATTGGCTGTTATTAAACGCATATTATAAAATTATAGGTATTCCGTTAAAAACGAATGAGTTTTAGCAGAAATAAAGAACAAGATAGTTGGATGTACGTCGGGGACTTAGAGCTGTATTGGTGACGCAGCTGCTATACGCCTATAGGGGCATGGATGCGATACTATTAGTCTGGCTCGCCACTGGACCAAATTATTATGGATAATCAAAGCGTAGGTATGGCTGACGGCGACATTTAAAAAGATGTTTGATGAATGATTTTCACCGGTGGCAGTCACCTCCTTTCTTATCAACCAGCCAGCATTAAACCTAATAAAACTCCAAATTATGTATTATAGTACCAGCACCGCCCTTTTGACGTTTATCCGCTCTTCAAGTTTCATAACTACGTTGAAGGAGCTAATTGCTGAACATTATTTTCAATAGTGACGTTAGTTAAATTCAATGGGATGTATTATTTTACGACTAATCGCGACATTTGTTTTTCGAAATTCAAAATTAAAAATAATGAAATCTAATACGATCTTCACTGATAGGATCGCTGGCTAGTATATTTTTTTTCGATAATGAATTGAGACTTCACCGCACTAATCTGTCAAAACGGCCATCATAGCGTGCCGGTACTATAATTATATTACATACTAGACTAAACACTACATAATTATAATAATTTTTATTATAATTAACCCTTGAATCATAATAAAATTAAATTCCAGGCACTTCATTAAGAAATAACAAATTTTGACAGCCTTTGATCTGAAGTATCGCACTGTTAATGGAAACAAAAATAATAAAACAACGGTATTTCAAGTGACTTAACTTTAATTAACATTCAGCCCGACAACTAGGACCACTTTTATATTCATAAATAAATCCACTTTACCTGGATATTTGTCTCAGGAAAATTGTTATACTTTAAAATTTAATTAACGTTAAGATAAGTAGGCAGGGTACGCTGGGTTATTACGCTTTATTAATTATCTACTACCTCTGACATAACTACAGATTAAACCGAGTTTTAAGTTAAGCGCATTATTTTATAAACAGGATGTGTTCACATCACACGTATGTTTTAGTTAAGTTTCGCACAGATTTCAGACTTTATTTGTATTGTCAAGGATTCATATATGTAGTTTTGAGTTGTTATTACAATTTCATGGATTACGAATACTTAAAAAATCTATTAAAAAAACATATTTTTTGTGATTATAGAAAGATTGTACAAAATTATTAACATAATTTTTACTATTAGTGTGTAGAAACACACACTTCCGCAGCTATGTAAGTGCACGTCTGTAGTTGTGCGAGAACGCTGTGTCACACCATGCCTCCCATATATGAGCGATGTACGCCTTTGTTTATTCAGTACGTCTGACAAATTATTACTGTCACCATCTAAAAAACAAAATAATTAAAAATTATATTCCAACAACCTAAAAAAGTAATATAATTTAACAAACATACACATAGGTGAATTTATCAAGGATCAGTCAACAAATACACCTCACATATTTTGTAAGTGGACGGCAAAGAACGTGACACAGAAAGTTTATGGCCCCCACAAAACACATAACAGCTGACGTTAAACGACGTTTTATCATTTACAAAAAATATCACACACGAGGGCAGGCAGTGACCGCTTGATACGAACACGCGGTTAAAAGATTGCTAATAGTTGTCTAAGAACCGATTTTACAGTCGTCAGATAAGTTATTAGTAAGAATAGAATAAGTACTTTAATTTTATATTTTTATAAATTGGTAAGGTTATAATTAGATTAATGGATAAATATTATCAGTTAATTAATGAAATCCCTGATCCACGCTCATGGCTTTTTATTAAGTAATAATAACTTAATTTAAAAGAAACTAATACCAGATTATTACTAGAATATCACTAACATTAACCAATCGGCAAACATTTTCTACATTGGATATATAAAAAATGTATCACCAAATTAATGTGTAACTTTTTCTATCATGCCCACTCTATCAAGTAATGTATCAGTGCCTCTGAGCTCCGTCTGGCTGCTGAAATAATCCGCAAATAAAATATCCGGCGACCTTAAATTCTTCACCTTTCTAACAACTATGTAAGGGAACAAATAAGTTATTTATTCGGAATGTCACTATTAAGTTATGTTCAATAAGCATCAAATGTCCATAATTTTGCACACAAACAGAATCACATATCAACAGAGATTGATAAAAGCGTCAAACAACTAAAATGTGTAGTACACCTGTGCCTTTATTACTAACACTGCCACGTGTAGTGCCCGCTTTAAAATTCAAATCTTATTTACATTCACCCCTAGCGTGGTCTACGAAAATGGGTCTTAACTAACATTGAAAACACTCCACTAAGGGGCTATTTTCGTCACTCCTCAGAGACTTTTAAAATAGAATTCTCGAGGCCCAATATAAAATTTCCATAAACAGCATAAACTTTAAGTTTTCAATATTCTGCCTCGACTGCCTCGGTGGCGTAGTTGTATTACGGTACGACTGCAATGCTGAGGTCTCGGGTTCGATCCCCGGGTCGGGCAAAGTGATACTGGGTTTTTTATTCAGTATCAGCCCGGAGTCTGGAATTTGTGCCCGATATGGCGATAGGCTCGCCCCCTATCACTTCATGGGACGGAATAAAAATGGCGAAAAGTGGGTGCATTAGTTGCGCCTCAGCCTACCCCTTCGGGGATAAAAGGCGTGAGTATGCGTATGCGTATTTCAATATTCTAAAGCCGTTAATGTCTAGCTTGTAACTTGACTCTACCATTCACTGGTAAAGTCAAACTGTGGACTTTTTGTCTTCATACACGGGTCACTTCGACCGAGGTGATACCCTTGTGACACAAAAATCCTTTAAAATAAACAGCTGGCACATTTTCCAAATTTGTTATAAGAAAAAAACTAGCAACTCAGGTAATGTTTTACGTCCCACTACATCCTAAAAAGTATTAAAGGATCACGCAAACACCGGTGTCACGGCAGAAATCCAGCCCACGATGAGATTTCAGACCTAAAGTTACGACATACGAGTACTGTTTGTATTACATGAAATAACAGTCTACGAACATGTTTTATAACGGGAGTTATTTTTGTATCTCGTTTGTTATTTATATAAGCTCCTCTGAATGTGATAATCCGTATGAAATTATTATTCGTATTGTAATTCAATCTACTGCCTGACTGGCGTAGTTGCATTACAGTATGTTTGCAGTGCTGAGTTCTCGAGTTCGATCCCCGGATTAGGCAGTGATATTGGGTTTTTCTACTCAGTATCAGCCCGGAGTCTGCAAATTGTGCCCGATATGGCGATAGGCTCGCCCCCTATCACTTCATGGGACGGAATATGTACGGTGAAAAGTAAGAGCACTAGATACGCCTCTGCCTATCTGTTCGGGGAAAGAAGGCGTGAGTGTATGTATGTATGTATATGTCATTTAATTCAGAATTAACAAAAATATTAAAAGCATAAAGTAAACAAGCACCTAATCAAAAACTTTTTTATTTGCAATACTGTTATTGACATATTCACAGTGTAAGTTATGCATGGCCCATTTCACGTCGAGTCATACAACGTCATGTGTAATTCAGTTGACAGTTTCGTTTGGATGCCGATTCGGCTGTCATAAATCATTAATACTGAATGGGGCCCATGGTGCCTCTCAATTGGACAATACACGGTAAGCCAAACGGGCGTCGGTGATCTCTCAAAATTGAAACATGCTACTGGCGTACTGTTAACATTACCTGTGTGCTTCTGCAGTGGGTTCAAAATCCCCTTAGGCGTCGCGCAGACGGTATCAATTTATTCGGCAAATTATTCGGCAACTTCAACAACTGTTACTTTCATAATTGTGTTGGCACTGTTTGTCATCAAGCTGATAGTATCCGCGCAAAGCCATTCATAATTATATACTATATACTCAAACATAATCTTGCATGGAAATTGTTAAAAAAATAACACCTACGCACTAGGATTTTATATTTATTATATGCAGATTTAAACATCAACAAAATAAAAACATAATTGTGTACATATAGAAAAGGAATTAAATAAAAATTATTACCTCATTTTCTATCTTATCCTTAAAATTTTATTCGTAATCTTCTGATTCTTATATCTCGACCAAAATATACCATAAGAAACTTGGTAATACATATTTTATGTAATAATTTACAGGCATAATACCGTGTAAACCCCTCTTTGCCATAAAATAACTATACTAACACTTAACTGTAGAATTCAGGACACATCACCAAAGCTACCATTACATTTCCGCTAAAATTTAAGGGGATCCGCTACCTCTTGGTAGATCGCACTCAAGGCACGTTCTCAACTAAGCCCCTCACAGGTGGTCGTAAATCCGTTTTGTAGTTGGTAAACAATCTCATACAAACATAAATCAGTCTAAAACCAATGCAGCGATTGGAAACGGGTCGCGCCCCAATTCAAAGGTCTTGCTTATGCACTACCCAGTACTCACACACCGCGGTCATTTGTTGTAAAAATATTATTTAAATCTGTCGGACATAGTTTTTAAAACCCGTAAATAGAAAAGTGTTATAAGTTTCGAGTGTTCGTATGGGGCATCGTAGCTCCTAAAAAGCATTTTTTTATACGCATACTCACGCCTTTTATCCCGGGAGGGGTAGGCAGAGGCGCAACTAGTGCACCCGCTTTTCACCGTGCATATTCCGTCCCATGATGTGATAGGGGGCGAGCCTAACGCCATATCGGGCACGAATTCCTGACTCCGAGCTGATACTGATTAGAAAAATCCAATATCACTTTGCCCGACCCGGGGATCGAACCCGAGACCTCAGCATTGCAGTCGTACCGTAATACAACTACGCCCCCGAGGCGGGTATGTTTTTTATAATAGTCATTTACAACATGTCGCTATTATCTATGGATGTAATTACCTGTTTTTATAATATTAAGATAAAACTTTTCTTATACTAATAAAATATCTACGTATTTATAGAATTTTAAATAAAACTCGGCATGACCTAATATACAAGTTTGTATATTAGAGTCAAAACGCCTCCGAAGACCATAGCTATTCATAAAAATGATGTCGACGAACAAATCGTCTGTACCGTAGAGATGGTGTTCAACCAGTTGACCTTGAAGCCAGTCTTGTATTTACGAATATCCCCTTTGTTTCCATACGCTTCACTCACATACCAGTAATTTTAGAGATAAGATTTAACGGCTGAAGTTTTTTATTTTACATCGTGGGATAAAATGTAAATGAAATAAAAAATTATAAATGAATCATTGTTTTTTATTTTCCTATTTTCCACCACATCATAGATATGTTAACAGGTTATATTTATAAAGTTCTTTGCAGATACTTTTGCACAATTCCATAATTCATCAAAACATGAGTAATATAAAATCAATATTGCATTGGCTGAATCATCACTACATAGTATAAAACAAACTCGCATTTTTTTAATAGATAGAGTGATTCAAGAAGAAGGTTTGTATGTACTTTTATCCCGGAAAAACTAAATAATGCGGGAAAAAGCTATGATTAATAAAATATACTACACAGCTCCACGGGCATATTTATCATTCGTATTTCTTCAAAGATGGGCGAAATAGCAAGTTGGGGCGAGCCGAGTTGGACACGTACTTCAAAGTTTGATCCCTATTGAGAGAATAGGGGAGAAGAAAAATTACGTCTTTGCCTTACAATAGGACATCACAGACAATATTAAATGGTCTGCACATATTCGACAATCTCAGGTTACTTTAAAATAATTGTCATCTTAGTCCCACTAATATTACAAATTACAATATTTTACACACAGCTATATAATACCAATAATTCAATTAGCAAACAATATTGAATATACAAGTTTACAATATTATTATTATTATTATTATTATTTTTTTTTTTTCCCTTTTTAAACCTAATCAAAGAGGCCGCCCCGGACCATACCTGGTGCAAAAGTGCCCATGACGCTTGCAACATTACCACGCTGTATAGCGAGGGATATGTGTTGCACCAGATAAGATTCAGAACGACAATCCTCGCCGTTTTTTCTTAAGCGTTGCCCCAGTTCCCGTACAAACTCCTTAGCCTCCGCACACCACACCCCACTAACCTCTACCGCGAATGGAATGAAAAAATATGTCCGTTCGAGTGTGGAATATTTCGAGTGTTTTTGACCTGCCGCCCATTCGGCAGCCGAACCGGCTTTATGCGTAGTGCGTGCCAAGTGAGAAGCGGCGTATGTACTAACACACGTCGCGTCCCACAAAAGACAACGACCTTTACGCCATGGAATTAGAGTCAGCCCATCCGGCCGTTTCCCGTCGGAGCGGCTCAAACCAGGCGGTTCCAAAATGCAAGGTAAGCCGGCAGACACCAAGGCACGACGAATGATGTCATTGAGCATGTGGTGCCGAGGAAATCGACCAGCTGATCTACTGCAGCTCAAACCGTGATGGCCAATGGCGTCAACCTGCGCCCCACATGCACACTCGTGCGGATCGCAAATGTTACAGCCAAGCCTAAGCGCGACGGCCACTCTCAGCGAACCATCATCCAGGAGAGTCCCCAAATGAGGTGAGGGAACTGCATGAAGCCCGGCTCCCGACTCCAAACTAGAAACCGACTTGAGTCGAGCAACGTCGGCTCCCATCGCTGTTTCAAGTAACTCAGCGACTCTTGCATTGCACACCTGCTCGTCCCACTGACGCTGCATACTTGGGTTTCGAGGCTGATTGGCAGTAGGACACATCGACGACCAGGCGCTTAAAGCCTCCGCAGCAAAAGGGATGAGGATACTGTCACCCTGTACATGGAATATGTTAGTGATCAGTCCCAAAACCCCGTGCACGGATGCCAAAAAGGCCGATACCCCGGTATCTCTCACACGCCTAACACCTAATCCCCCATGCCTAACAGGTAAAGATGCTTGTAGCCAATGCTTATCATCGAGGCGTATATTCAAAATATTTTCTAGAGCTTCCCTGATTTCACTATCCAGAAGATCAACCTCTTCGGGAAAAAACCAAGTTGGACTTGTTCTCATTAAGTACACCAATTTTGGGACAGAGAGGCAGCTACGATAGAGGGCAAAAGCCACGTGAGCGGATAAATGCGGGAGAAGCTGTCGGGCTGAAGCGAGCATTTCTCTTTTAGTGCGTAGGGAAACGGACACGCCTTCCTGAAAGATTGGGGCGCCTAAAAGCTCAAAAGTCTGCCTGTCCAGGACTCTTATATCGGGTAGTATTTTCTTAATGTCTTCAACGCGTCCACTATCAACGGCACCACAAGGATATAACTCACATTTCGCGCTATTTATTAAGAGTCCGATATCTCTCAACCTAGGAATCAAGACCTCCAAATCTTTGATAACAACGTTAGGGTCTCCGCCAATTGTCCCATCGTCGAGGTACCAGACATTAAGTGGAGCCCCCAAAGCGCCTATTATTGTGTTGATTGCCAGGCTGAAAAGTAAAGGACCAAGCGGATCACCCTGTTGTGCACCTACTTGCGAAATAATCCTGTCTCCGTTGTAGTATAAGTTGCTGGGAGAAGCGTAGCACTGGTCTAGGAATGGGCTTAAAAAGGGAATTTTATCCCTTGCCTCAATCAACATCGCGTCCCTCTCAACAGTGTTAAAGGCATTTTTAATGTCAAGCTTTAAAATAATGTTACCATCCCGCTGCGGATCCATAGCGAAAATACGAGTAGCGTGTATGGCCGCTTCGCACCCCAGCGGCGTGCCAAACCCTAACTGATGCGGCTGCAGTAACTTAGCCACCTTGTCGCGGGCTGCATGACAACCCAGCTTTGCCACAAGACGGCGAATTACGCTGCCTACAGCAATAGGCCGTATCCCACCGTCTTTTTTAATGAGTGCACAGAGCGATGCCCCGTATAAAAAGGGGCATACAATACTACTTAATTTACCCTCTAGGAGAAAATTGCACAGATTCGTCAGAGAATCCAACAGTCTTGGTCCATTGTCTCCCGCAGAGATTCCCAACAGCTCCTTTAAATGCAGCGGTCGCAAACCATCCAATCCCGCCGCCGAGCCACAGTGAAAAGAAGTAACAGCATTCATCACGTCTTTAGAAGTGAATTTTAACACCGCTATGTCTCTACACGTGGCAGGTGTAAAGGAGATGGGGCGAAGAGGATCCGGATGCTTGGCCCGCATACTATCGAGCGTGCTAGAGTTTGAGGGCGCCAGTGTACAATCTGAAGTTAGAAGCCTTACTGCCCCTCTTAAGTCCCCGTCGAAAACTTTGGTTTCGATCATTTTGTATATAGACGGGGATCTATGTGACCTTACGCCGGGTAACTTATTGTCGAAAGTGCCCTCAATGTTTTTCTTCACTTTACTGGTAAGTGATTCCGTAACCCCGTTATCCTCAGGAACTTTGAGAGCGAAATATGCAAAAGAAAGTAGTGCATACCAATCATCGGGACTGTTACTTTGAAGGCACTTTTCGATGATAGTAGATAATTTCCCGGCAGCCAGATTCCTGGCCCCTTTTGGAATATGCTTTAAAATGCGCACATTGGCCCTATAGCTTCCCAATCGCTCTAAAAGACTGGGATTTGGCAAAACCACAAGTGGCACGTCCACAGCCACTGACCCTTGTGACGATGGCGAGGATGACGGGGGTTGTGGTAAAGCGGATACGACTGCCGATTTATGTTTGCGGGTAATATGTACCGATAAACCACGCTTTGTAAAACGACGCAGACTGTCCGTGGGGCAATGTGGACATAAATGGTTGGAGTCTGAATAAACCTCCATAACAAAATTGGTAAACTATGTAAATAATTAAAAAGTATTTAAATAACATAACTAAATTTAAAATAAGCAACATTACAAAATGAGCTGTTTGCTTGCATAAAAGTAAAAAAATTAAATAAATTTATAATTAAATAAAAAAAAAAATCAAAATGAAATAGTCAATTGGTACAGTAACAAACAAAGGTCAAAAATTCATAAAAATGTCAAAAAATTACACAAAAAAAACAAAAAAAATCTCCAAGTCAAAAATCAAATGCAAATTGTAATCAAATCAATTACAAATGGTGTTCTTTGTGGAGATTTAATTTGAATATCTGGAAGATGTAAACGCTTCAAATCCTCAAGGGATTAAAGTGTTATAGAGTACTTTTTATCCCGGGAACGGATTTATATACAGGTGAAATTGCCAGCAGAAATCGGTATAGAATAAAGAATAGGTATTGTGTGCTGTAGGAAAATGACACAGTTAAATGACAGTAGAGATCTAAACACAGATTAGATGTGTCATTCAAACCAGCACAAAATTATTTACCACAATATTATGATTCCATGTTGTGACTCTATAGAACACAGCGAACTTTATGAAAGAACAAAGGTAATCTGAAAATGACTATTCCTCTCAAAACTGAATTAAATATAGTTAATTAATCATTTATATAGCGATAAAATGCACTTATGATTACAATATAATGAAGTATTTTAATAGTTATTATGGCAAGTTGCTCATAAATTAAACATGACAAGTCCGAAAACAAGTTTCTTTCCATCGCATCGTGAAGACCGATGCCACTGGATAGGCGACGTTACACAAGTTTTGTTTTTAGTTGTAACAAACAAGTTTAAAATAACATAAATCGATAAAAATACACACACTCACGCCTTTTATCCCCGAAGGGGTAGGCAGAGGCGCAACTAATGCACCCACTTTTCGCCATGCGCATTCCGTCCATGGTGTGATAGGGGGCGAGCCTATTGCCATATCGCGCACAAATTCTAGACTCCGGGCTGATACTGAATATTTAGAGAAATCCAATATCACTTTGCCTGACCCGAGACCTCAGCATTGCAATCGTACTGTAATACAACCACGCCACCGAGACAGTCCGAATAAGTCGATAAAAATATCGTAAAATAAGTTATATGTTAGTAATTAGGGTACCATAGCATAATAGACTCCAAGGTCTTTATTGTCCAAACATTAATCAATTTTAATGTAAATAATAATACCAGCCCTGTATTATATACTGCCCACTGCTGAACACGGGCGTCCTCTACAACTGAGAGGCTTTAGGCCTTAGTCCACCACGCTGGCCTAGTGCGTGCTGGCACACTTCACATACCTTCGAAATTCTTATAGAGAACTTCCTAGGTATGCAGGTTTTCTCACGATATTTTCCTTCACAGTGAAAACAAACGATAATTCATAAAGAATACATACATAACTTTAGAAAAGTCAGGGTTTTGAACATGCAGAGATTCGTATCGGCAGTCCAATCCACTTTCGACTAGGCTATCGCCGCGCCATATCAATTTTAATGTATAATTATTAATTAATGTTTGTAATACGACATAATAATATATTATTTAATACCAGCCCTGTATTAAATACTGCCCACTGCTGAGCACGGGCCTCCTCTACTACTGAGAGGGATTAGGCCTAGTGCGGGTTGGCAGGCTTCACATACCCTCGAAGCTCTTATGGAGCATTTTCAGGTATGCAGGTTTCACTGTTAAAGCGGACGATAATTGATAAACAATACACACGTAACTTCAAAAAGTCATAGGTGTATGCCTTAGGTTTTGAACCTACGGAATACGGTAATACGACATACTGTACCTAAAATAACACTTACATAATTATCAAACCTCAAGCACCTTAATATTTTAGTTACCGTTTGAAATCGTAGAGCCAAGATAAGGACATATTTGTTGACAGCTAAGCCGGCTCGATTGAGGTAGCACCATTGTCTCACAGACAAGCGAGGTGAAGTGACAGCTTTTTTCTTTTTTATTGCATTTCTTCCCCCTGTCTTCTTAATCCCCGATCCTTTCCTTTATATCGGTACCACATATGATGATTATTCAGTTCATCTCAGGTGTTTATGGGCGATGTAGATTACTGAATATCAAGTGACCTACTTGCCCATTTGCCGGCGTATACTATTCCAATTCATACAACTGTTCAGAAAGACCTCAATTAAAATTGTTTGTTCTGAAAAAACTAACAGCCATGGAACCATACATTTAGGCTTGATGATTTTTTTTTAATTAATGATACTACAAAAACAAATAATATAATCTTCTCCTTTTGGAAGTCGGTTAAAAATTAGAATTCATAATGTGAGATTCTGTCTAGACAAGTATTGTTATTGAATTGAAATTACCAGTGATCGTAAATCGTAGCCAAGTTTTTAGGACAACGAAGTATACAAGTTTAGTTGAAATGAAAATTTAATAGGCTTTCACAGCGAAAATGTAATACATGTAAGACGCATAACAAACGATTGTAATTATTTTATAAATTTTCATCTAGAAGCAATTATAATTTGGTTGATAGAATATTACTGAATAAAAGGTAAATTATCAACTTCATTTTGTTTTTTGCGCGCAAAGTAGGAGGAAAATGTACATTTAAGGCTTAACATGCATTGAGCTTGATGGATTTACGACACAAAGCTCTTTAATACGAAGGATAGCCTGTGCTCGATAATTTTATGCAGGCTGGTATCGAAACTTTACATCGCACAAAACCTACATACATCGGTGCTAGTGGACTAGTTTCCATATATTTTCCACGTATCACTATATCGAAGTCTAAGTATTATTCAATCTAAATAATTCTAAGTACGCATTGCATACCCACTCCACGTGCATATTGTCTCAACAAAACGTTATATACGTATTACAAAACTGAAGAAACAGGTAATCCGTTGACCTAAAACTGTCACGTGCGCTACGCATATTGTGAACTTGGATTAGTTTCTATTCCTAAGCTGTCACCACGCCGCTACGGCTTAATATAGCTTGTCAGCAACTCGCGTTCTCGGTTAATGTCACGACGTATCGCTACTAATAATACTTAAGCCATAATCTATCAAGTGACGCGGATCCTTTGAAGCTATGCTTAAGCACCGCGCACACACTGTCAACTTGCTGTCGAGAAAGACTACTAAATTGATAATTGTTCGTACAACGGATACAACTTTAACTGTACTATTAAACTATCAGTTGTGTCAGCAACTTCAACATCTGCCACTTTTATATTAGAGTATTGTTTCTCTGGAACAAGTTGACAGTGTTTGCCACGCTTATAAACAACACGGTTACGGTAACCGCACCAATGAATTACTACGCGCGTACTGTTCATTGTTTTATTAAGGTAGACTGATGTCAGCACTCACCATCAGTCAAACCATCAATCCAGCCTATCTCGGCTGTAAAACTTATTGGCGAGTGCTGCTAATAATTAATGAGTGACAATAAAGATTCTGGCACAGATAGAACTTGGTATCGAAAGAACTCTTCGTTGGATATTTTTGGGTCTGCGTTTATTATCGATTTGATACCATTACAACTAGCATAATTCGAATTCTGAACAACTTAAACTACATTAAACGGACCTTTAAGGTTAATTGTAAATCAACAAAAAGTATACAAGTGTAATGACTAGTCATTAGTATTTCTGACGCAGATATCCGAATGACAGGGAGGTCACGAGTAAGACTTAAAATATTGAGTTTGAAGAGCCTTGACCAAACTGAGTGAGGTTAAACTGAGCCTAGATCAGGCACGATCTCTCGTTAAATTAAATAAACTACGTATCTAATAGTATGTGACTGTTGAAATCAGTATTTTAACCTTCCTCTGCAAGCCATCTTATGAGGAAATCGTATCTCATGATTGACTTCGAAAACAATTCGGTTTATATTTCTATTAATTTGTCGTTCTTATGTTGTATAGTGTAAATTAGGAATATAATACATGATTTATTTTATTATTTTTTAATATTAGCGATCGACGCGCAATGCATAGGTACAGTCACCCTCATAAGTAGCTGAACAAATTCAAAACTTCAAATCGCCTATACATTTTTTTGTTCTAATGATATTTTTTTTTCGTAAAAATATAATAATAGTGATTTACACAGAGAAAAAAAATTGTTTCAATCAATCTCAACGCGTATAAGCGATTTAAAGTTTTGAATTTGTTAGCTACTTTTGTGGCTGGCTGTACATGCTTTGAGAAAAAACAACTTATTCGCAATCGAAATAAGTATTGCGCCATTTACCTACCTACTCCGTTTTTTTGTGTTTTGTTGGACAGCTGCCCAACTTCCATTCCATAGATGTCAAAGAGAAAATTTTCTACCAAGTGTAGTATTATTACAAGCTCAAAAAAATATACGTAAGTTATTTACTATTGAGTTGGACCTACTCAGTAGGTAATAATGTAGAATTGCAGGTGGCATTTTAGCATGATTCAAAGAAAACTGTTCTCTCGTATCATAAAGACAGAAGACAGCACAAAAACAAAATCGTTAGCTAACTTTAAAGTAGATACATTTTTGGACAAAAACTCTTCGTTGTTTCTTACAGGTATCTCTTCTCATCTGCAGGTAATAAAACGTCTCGTGTAAAATTCAACTATAAATGAAGTTATAAAATGGACTGTTTTAACTAGGTTTTTTCGTGCTTACTTTAATTATACGGGTGCAACAAAAATAAAAAGAGGGAACGTATTACAAAATCCAAATTAATTATAGAAAATTATATATGGTACCTTTAGGTATGCGGATATGCTGAACACCAGCAAAAAAAATTACAAACGAAAAATACAACCAGCATTCATAATATTATTATTCCACGTCCTTGAAGCACTACATCCCGCCTCTAACGCAATAAAAACAAGAAGCAACAAATGCGCGGGTAGTTCAATCATTTAAAACAAAACCAACGCACTTTATCAGCCAGCAAGCAAACAATGAATGTCAATCAATGTCATGAAAAAAAAACAAATGTCTAAATACATTACAATATGATTATAAGACACTCAATGTGTGTAGTAAATTAATACATTCTGAATATTTTTAACAATTCAAACTTATTAATAGCTTGTCTGAACATCGAAACTTACGCGCCTGCACCACCGTATCGGTGCGTTCCAAGCGCGTTCACCTGCGAACCAGGTGAAGGTCACGCGTCTCATGAACCAAAGGCGCCCGAACGCAAATGTCAAGTAAATATTGTAGGTATTCCCGCCAAGACGGCCATCTTGAATTTGGGCACAACCGGTTTCGAATTTAGAATTAAAAGTAGCCAATGGACAGCATAAAAATGTTAACGCAAGTTGCATTATGCGTTTGCCGCGCTCAAAAAGATTATTCAAATTAAAAACATTAATATTTTTGACGTCATAACTATACCTATTAAACATTGCATTTGATTTCCTAGTTGATCCTCCTTGGTAATTTGTATTGTTTGACAGTAACCTCTAACATCGGAATGCTAAATTAAGTAACAAAGTTTTTTTGTTCACTGCCCGTTTGTAATTCCTGTTTACTATGCATACATTATTCAAATCATTATATTGATAATTCACATATGTATATAATTTATGTACAGTTTAATGGCGGATTTGTGTATTTATGGATGTCGAACTGACGTTATTTGTTTAGGTAGGCACGTCATGCATGTGAATTTATGCAACAAATAGACATCGGATATTTAAATATTATGAACAGAGGTGGATCGAGGGCAAAAAACAAAGCAAAAAGATCTACAGACAACACGTACACATGTCTTATATGTTACATAGATCATTGATCAATTATAATATAGCAGAATTACCACTCACTTATCCCTAAATAAGAAACTATAAATCTATGTACTCCAGTGTATGGATAACGGAATAGTTATGTCATTAATAAAAATTTTAGTTCTAAGTATAAAGGCACGGTAACAGCAATGTTTTTGCCAATCTAAAGGAACTTTTAAACTAAATCTAATAAATTGAACGGTATATATCGCACCTTTAGAACTAAAACGACACAATACAAAAAAATCAAAAATTGAGTTATCTTCATAAAATGACTTAAAACGAAGTTCTCAATACAACCATAATTCAAACACATATATCGGGCCTTTTTTATTATATTTTTACAAAAAACGGACCAGTTTTAAGTCATTTTATAACGATAACTCAGTTTTCGATTGTTTTGAATTGTGTCGTTTTCGTTCTAAAGGTGGTGTTAGCCATGTTCTCAAAATTTACAGACTGCTTTTCTAATACAAATAATAAAATGTATTGAATGTATGCCTACGAATTTCACTATAAATCCATTATAATTCCAATGATTTATGGCCCACTAGTAACTAAAGCGATTGATCACGTGGTCTAAACACATGCTGTGTATTCAGTAGCGATGATAAAAATAAATAAGAAGTTGTTACTCATTCAATATAGACGGTAACCTGTAGGTCGAAAATATTTTAGCAAATTATACTCGTAATCCGATAAAGTGGTACACACAACAAATAACATGTTATGACTCGATAAAATATACCTTGTATTTGGGAAGATATGGAATAAAAACAAAAATACTATTCGTACATGTATGAACTAAGGTGAATAAATAGCCCAACGATCATTATACATGTTGAATCTGAAAATTATTTTACCCAGAATGCACGGCTTTCAAGTCTTCTTACACCAGCAGGGTGTTAAAAGTGTAACTTGGCTCCACTGGGGTAATACGATACACAGAAAACCGTCTTCCGGTTATTAAAAATTATCTTAGCTCTAAATCTAGAAATGTATAGAAGTCGCAGTTCTAAATAGTGTTACTAACCATCAGATCTCCCAAATACGTGTCCCGAGATTCTACTATAAAAATGCAGGTATTGAAACCATGATAATAATTTTTTTTTATTGCATTGAATGCCGAGACGAGCATGCCGTTCGCCTGATGATAAGCGATACGACCACCCATAAACAGTAGCAACACCATCCAGCACCTTGAGTTACAAAGTACTGTGTGGCATTCCACTGCGCTCGACATCCTGAGACATAAGATGTTAAGTCTCACTATGTTCTGTAGTTACACTGGCTACAATGTCCTTCAAACCGAAACACAACAGTGCATGCACACTGTTGCTTGGTGGTAGAAATAGACATTGCGGTGGTACCCACCCAGACGGCCTCTTACATAATGAGAGACCTACCACCAGTATCGAAACCATGATAATAATAATATATAACCGGCTATTCGCCGGCTGCGTCATAAAGATCTATGGAATGTGGATACATTTCGATGTTTTGAACGTGCAGGACATCTAAACCTTAACAACCTTACCTATACACATTTTAATTAGTTATACAAGTTAGCAGGGTTTTGTTTCTTCGTCTGTGATTCGGTAAGTATTATTTGGATGACTTAAGTAAATAGTATAATTATTTAATGGTAAGTAAATACTGATTTTTAACATTAATTAATAAGATACCATAATATCCACATGCATCTATGAAGTAACGCGTCAAATATCGATTAAATTTTTTACAATAAAACACTGTTATGTTTTTTAAATTTTTTGTATTTTTTGTAAGCAATTAAATTTTTTAGTGGATCCATTTCATGTTGTTGGCCAGTATTATGCAAAATTAAAGTTGAGTGACAGTCCTGACTTGAGTTACTGATTGCTGTAATCAATCAACCGCTCAAGATCACCTAAGCTTTGGCCACACACAGGCTAAGTGATGACGGACTGTGCACTGACGTTTTACATGCATGGTGACTGACAGCTGACAGATAAATGAAACTTCGATGAAGTTCGTGTGAACGCGTTTATAAAATGTATTCACCGATCTTTTATGCCTGATAATGTAAGGTCCCACCACGGTCCGTATCAGGTTGTGTATTAGAGATATATGTACCTAAGTACTCTTTAATGTACTCAGCTAGGCAAGATAACACTCCTTTAAGCTATTCCTTTCCAATGAGATTTACCAATGTATCATCTAAAATTTAAGTTTAAAATAAAGAAATTAATTTCAGTGGTTATTTTGTTGTTCAAGATTTTGACTTGTACTATAGTGTAATATTATGCACGTAATGCTTCTTGTACGTATTGCACCGCTATGTTACCTTACTTATGTGGCAGTGTAAACACAATAAAACTACAGCTCTATCACAAGATTGTACCATTTCATATACTGCCATACACGTGCCTGATAATTGTGTTTGGTGTTTTCATAGGCCTATTGCCTATGAAAACAAAACCTAAGCAAAACGAATCTACAATTAATTATGTATATGGATAAACTATGATAATGTCGACCTGTAAGTATTTTGGTGATAAACTTGACCTCACAAAATACAATAATCTTAATGCAGAAATCGTAGCTTTTAATTTTTTTAATTGGTGCAAATCCAGTGAAGCAAATAGTAACCTAGTATGTCGGTCATATAAACATTGTTATCGTAAATCGTTTCGCTTGCACTCATTTTTCATCCTAATGCCATTAAAAGCCAAGCCATTACTGATTCATGGAAAGGAAGTTCTAATAGTACAGCAATTTCAACATTATGTATATTTACGAAGCAGTTTTATCGTCGTCTCAAGATAAAAATGAACATTTCCATTCAAAAAAGAATGCGAATACTGAAAACCGGTTTAAAGCCGATCCAGCGCGCTATTTTGAGTGGTAAATCTTTGCACCCTCTCAAACTGAACAAAGGTACCAATTAGGCCGTCATAATAACCACCACCTTTGTAATTAATACTGCAGAAATGAAAACTGCAATAACCGAACGACGCAGTACACTTACAGACTAACAAAAAGTATACAATCGAAGCTTTGTGCTTCATCGAACATTAATTAAGAAGAAAAGAATATAATATAAAAAAGGTCCTATAGGTCGAAACGAAAAATAGGCTTTAAAATCGAAGCAGTTGAAGTTAAAATCGGGAAAACAAATGTCCGGAACAATATTGGACAAGCACCGATTGTTTATTTGGAAAAGGTTGGCATCTAGCGACTTTAGAAAACGTTGGATCAATAGGAGATTTCGTAATATATGTTTGCCAGTAAAATAAGTATGACAACCGTTTGCCGAGGAGGATTGCGAAATGTTTTACAAATTTGAGATTTACTTTATGCACATATACAAAACACTAACGGAGTTTTCCAATTCTACGTAAAGTATATTTTTACTTGAAAGAATACGGGAGCCATACTAAAAAAGGTGTTTTAATTGAAAAGCGTACATAATATATAGTATAAATGTTAGTTTGATAGCTCGTAGTAGAGGACAGCGCGCCGAGTTACTAACGAGGGGAAAAGTGCCTATTTCCGAGGCGTAATGACGTCGTGACAGCCCTCGTAGCCCACCCAAACACCCAACGAGCCTGAATAGAATTCTAGATAATATTTAGACAACCTCTACTTACAACTCTTTGGGGTAAACTGACATTTTGCATGAAATAGGTTAGTCTGGGGCAACACTTTTCCTTTACGCTAATAAGGTCAATATTTTCATTCCAGTACACTGCGAGCCGACCCAGATAACCAATCCGTCTATTGTACAGTTTAAATCTATCACAAATTCATTTAGTTGATTTATATTGAGTATATACTCCTAAATAGTCTAAGGTTAGCGGGATACATTCTGGCAATGATCCGCCTTGCGGCAGCCGACCCGCTTTGATTTAATAAGGATAGCATCGCTCATAAACTCTTGCGGAATATTTTCTTGAACTAGATATTTTAGAGCGCTTTTAGCTATTGAAAGCGGTATGAATTTCGAAGTTTAGTGCAGAATTTTCGGAAACGTATGGAAGGCCTGTGGAGGGTTAATACGATCAAATTGTGGCTTCATATCTTTAAATTATTTGAGATTATTTGGCAAATTAATGTTTATGGGTTACCATTTGTCAATCACGTTTAATAACAGAGTTTTTTTGTTAATTTGCGCTTAATAACATAATTAGACATTGGCAAGCAAAAAAAATTATATTCTCAAGATATTTAGTCTGCAATAATACGACTCAATATAAAAATTACAAAAAAACCTTTAATATAAAATCACTACCACAATAGACAGTATCGTCCCGCGGAGCGCTAACTTCACCGGAATGTTTTGAGAATTCCAAGGTCCTTGACCTGTAAACTTTCTCTAACTTGGCCGACTACACGAGGGCCGGGAGCAATAAATTTGTAAAAACTTTTTGAGCCACCACTCAAATTACTTTTAAAAGTAGAGATAGGTCGGGAATGTTGGCTCAAGAGCCGTTATATTACATACTAATAAAAAAGAAATTCTTTATCATCAATTACTGCTATAAATTAATAAAGCAATATTCCAGCATAAATTTGGTATAAAGTCAAATTGAAATTAACGAATGAATGCTGAACATTTAAGTATTTCAGCTACCAAGCACCTAATAAATAACTTTCCAGCAAACTGCATTGAATTCACAAATTGCGAGAATGTAGCGAAAGCATTTAAACACTTCAGATAAAACTGAATCGGCTATAAATTTCGCAAAGACCAAGCTGATTATTATTAACAAACTTAATGGAATTTATGCAGAATACACAATGAAACCAAAACAAATATAACAAAAAATAACTGTTTATACTTTGAATTTTTAATACACACAAAAGAGATACTATATCGAAGGATAGGTCGTGAAATAGATTTCTAGTTACAATGAATAAAGAAAGTAGATTTTTGCGACTAACCTAAAAGGATATCTTAAGTACAGAATCCCGCAAACATTATCGTGAAGGCTCAGACCCTTCCCTTAAGGTGAGCACTTTTATATGCCCATCAAACGTTACGGGTACAATAAAACACGATTGTTTTCCATTAACATCGGGGTCCACCGGCCCTGGCCCAAAACGGACATACCATTTATTTTGGAAGTATCAGTAAAGTTATTAAATAATCTTCAACCACATTCAGTCATTGAATATCAGCGGTTTTGTAATTCAACATGCATGTATAAATTATAGTTCTTGGTATATGTATAATGAGATATATATGGATGGAGGGACAGAAACAGTCTATCAAATTCATAAAAAACACTTAAACGTAACATCTGTAAAGGAAACTTTTTAAAGTATCTTTTTTTTTATTGCATTGAATGATGAGACTAGCATGCCGTTCGCCTGATGGTAAGCAATACGACCGCCCATAAACAGTAGCAACACATGAGTTACAAAGTACTGTGTGGCATTCCACTGCGCTCGTCATCCTGAGACATAAGATGGTAAGTCTCATTATGTCCAGTAGTTACACTGGTTACAATGTCCTTCAAACCGAAACACAACAGTGCATGCACACTGCTGCTTGGTGGTAGAAATAGACATTGCGGTGGTACCCACCCAGATGGACTCTTACATATGAGAGACCTACCACCAGTGTCTATTTAGATTCAACTTTACCGCTTGCTGTTAAATACTACTCGTCACAGAAATCAATACGCCGACCAAAGACGTCACACTCTAATCTATGCTATCAACTAAATATTCATAAAATGCTTAAAGTAAGAGAACTATGTACGTTAGCTGTTTAATGGTGTGAAATATGCCTATTATCTTTTAAAAGCCGAACAGAAGAAAAGCCTTATTTGAAAACTATTTCTAAAAACGAATATATACGTGACTAGGCCTTATTTTAAAATCATTAGATCCATTACAAAGATATTTATATATATTAAACTGACGGGTAATAAAAATAAATCGAAATAAAACAGACGTTTTTACAGTTTTCCATTCAGTCAGGTCATAATTTATTTTATAGATAAGTTTTATCCGACGCGGCGACGGAAAAATCAACCCTTAACAGTGCAACGAAATGTACATTCATTGTTTCTCTAGAAATTCTGAAAAAGCGTATAAAATCAGATGAATGACAAATCGCGCTACCAACAATGAACTGCGAAAAGATATGATTTGTTTAAATTAAAAGAAAACTGTCCGTACAAATGCACATGCTAAGCCGCTACAACTACTTGCGGGCGAAATGAAAATGTATATACTCGAATGTAAACTTTGAAGCACAGGCTAATTTGAAATATGGTATACCTAATTTTTATATTATAACAAATATTCATTGTGAAAGTTGTATCGGAAGTTTATGCTTTTTAAGTATTACGTTGTGATTATCAGCAGAAGGGCGAGATTCATGCATGATGTTTACGGATTCTGCATCATAACTGCTGTTTTTAATTCGCATTGAACAATGACTTTTTCGAGTGATACTGCAAATGTTTTTAATAACTAGCTATTATCATCGATTTGTGTAGGTAAATTGAATAAAAGCGAACCTAAATTCCTCTTTGTATTATTTTACATTAGTTCGACGCAAGCAATAAAATAATCGAATTGGTTTTCTGACAACTACACATCTTATCAATAATGTATGTACCCACTCTAATGCACATTGATTTATATCAAATTTATAAAAAAATCTATTGCACGATACCAACCAATGCAGACCACTGGGAATGAATGGTACACGATTTTAGTCACGAACAAATCAGTTCGTGGCAATAAAATATACTTAGTGTCGTTCAGAAGTTTTCCATAATCGTTTTTACATATTCATCGCGATGTCAGGGTGCGTTTGAGTCGCGTCGTCTGTACGAATTTGAATAACAAATGGCTGGCATCTGCATGTTTCTAGACGGGATTTGCACAGCTCCCTTCAAATCCTGTTTCAAACAATACAATACTGTCCCTTATGAGCCTTGATGGCTGTCACTCGTGTTCATTTCATTAAATGTAAAGATCCGTAATATACAGTATACTAGCTGGGTGGTATACCATTGGATTATAAAGATGTATATGTAATCATCTAAATAATTATTTTCTTTCCATCATTTCAAGACAACAGATCACATGGAAATATTTAAATTACATGTTCATTTAAAGGTAAAAATAATTTAAGATCTAGTCAAACAGAACAGAGGTCATCGGTCTGCACAAATATACCCAGACCTTACGTCACCGGTCGCCAGACAAACACCGCTTGAATAACAATGATGGAGTCCACTACCAAGAACGATAATTAAATTTTCCACACGCACGACTCGATAACTTAAAACTGACTCGGAAAGTTCTTGACTACTTTACTACACAAAAGGTACGCAGGAAATATTCTACAGTCCGAATCTCACATCAATAATATTTCAAGCAAGGGGTAGTAGGTACCTACAGGGTCGGCGAGCCTCAAGGGGCCAATTAATTTCCAGCTCATTTTAGCATTCAGTACCATCCGGAATTCGAGGTATTCCTCTGGAACAATGCACAATAAGCAATCTGCTTTTAGTATCCTATCCTATGATTTTCAGTTTAAAGTACGGTTTCGTTATACCGAGACTTGTCTTTCGTGCCTTCATCATATTTTTTAGTGCGGTTTAAGGTGCAAGAGTTGTGTTGCAAGAAGCTTATTCCGACATTTCGCAAAGATGCCAGTGATGAGGAGTCAAATTGCTCAGTTCTTTGCCGCTATTACAAAAGTGTCTTCCGAATCCATTTTGTCTTACTTTGTTTTAATAAGCAACGGGCACTTGAACAACCTTTAAAATACATCAAAGACGAATGAATCATAAATAAGTAGCAATACAAATGAGGTCAGCATCTTGAGACTGTCTGAAATTCTATAAAAAATAATGAACACCGAGCCAACAAAACATCTCGTCAACTGAGAGAAAAATCCGATACTTAAAGATGTCTTTTGAGCACCGCAGGTTTTTAGCCGCGTTATCCACGTGGAGTTTAGTGACGTCACAATGGCTCCGAGCGCTCGTCCTGAAAAACGTTAATTGCACCGACAGCCACCGGGGCACTCGCCATATTGTGCGATCTACTGTCTGCCAAAACCTGCATCAAAATTGTTATTATCTTCAAATCTTGGTAACGGGACTTAAAATATAGCTCATTATTGTATTATGGGATTAGGTAACTAAAGCCTATTTCATTTATATTCTATTTATATGCATTAGGCAATATTGTGAAAATATATCATTGCAAGAGATATTTCACTAGCATTGCATCCTGAATATCAGAAATGATAATATGCTTTTGTTTGGTTCTATAATAATTAAATCTGAAACATAGTTTGCAGACCATGCAATAAGTGAAATAATTGCAAAATAAATTCTCGCCAGCACAAGTGAAACACTCATTAGTTAAGTACTTTACAAAGACCAAGCCAGTTAATATCCCGACAAGGCTCCCGCTACCATCAACAAATAAGTAACATATAAACCGATCGGAAAACGCAAAGAAATCCCAAAGAGAAACCACAAATGAAATTGAACTTTAACAATACTCTACAAGATTCAATATTATTCAACTTCTTAACCAATAAAGGGAACGAACGACGCAACAGATCCCCACGAATATGTTCGCAGGCTCACTCAGAGTTACTAACACTCGCAATTCATTTTGTGAACTGAATATATTATAGTCTGATAAAAGATAAAGTACTTTTCTACCTTGACTTAAGGGTCAATGTCGCAAGGGGCCGCAACAGGGCAAATACGCGTGAATTTTCTCGCACGTGGAAGCGCTATTTTCACCTCTACGCCTCACAACGAAAGTGCAGAATCCGGTGCACGACTGAAATATTTTCACCGATACCAAATCGTGATCATATGGCGAAGCAGACGATAAATACATACCACTGTATTGAAATCTTACACTGTCATAAAACGTCGTAAATTGTCCCAAAGAACATAAGTAGTATTATGTTAAACTTTTATCACTTCCGGGAAGTATTTGAATATGAGTTACTTCAACACGAACCCCGGAAGAATGTAAATGATCCTAAATAAAGGCTGGGCAGAAAAAGTTTTGGGCGCTGGGCAGGAAAACTTGTTAAATATGTGAAGAAGTCAATACCTAACGATTGTCAAAAAGTTTTTAGCTATGAGCTGATGTAATAAAGATAAAAGAACTCTTTGGGTGACCAGCAATACGTGTTTTATGAACCCATAACCATTACGGCAAAATTGATTTCAATTTTATGGTTTCTACTTTCCTGAATCCAATCATTGTTATCGCTTTTGTATGCTGTTATATAATGAGTGTGTACGCAATTTAGATTGTGGCCTAAATATCTCCTACTTAATTATTGGAAGACGATCCTGCGCTCTCAAACTTAAATATAATAAAGGCTTACTGTCTACATATATGTCTACAGCAGGAGTGTGCTGGCTCGACCATGGTGAAAACGACCATGAGTTGACGCCATGAACTGAACTAAATAAAAAACTAAATGTAACTTTTTTGTATTATATACTGTACCCATCCTACACCTTTGAACTGGTTTTAAAAGGAGCAACACTAGAGTTTCTTGCCACTTCCTGTCTGGTGACAACTGCTTTCCGAACTGGTGGTAGAGTAAAACTTTGACTAAATCTAAATAATATTTACCATTTTACAGATTCAATAATTATTTCATTTCATGTTGTAGAGTTTCGTATGGTGAGTAATATTTTGCCGACCTAAACATCCACTCACCTTTCCTAATCTCTATTCGGTATGCCTTTACTTTATGGCCAGCAACGCATTCACGCCTTTTCTTATATTGTGTGTTTACAGGCAGCCGACATCACAAGTAACATCAGGTCAAAAACACGTTTCTCGCCTATGCCACCGTTTGTCGCCTATTATAAAAAAATACGTTATAACAAAATATGATCGTAACTTACGTTTTCGGTCTTTTTATCAAAGCAATAAAATTTGCCTACAGCTATCAGTACTCTAGATAAAAAGAGGTCCGACAGAATAGAGTTTAAAATATTTTATAGCCTTTTTATTGACCTTGATGGCGGACGTTATGCTAAATAAAATGAAAAATTCAAGTGTACGGGTAATATTATTCCAGAGGCATATGGTAAAGAGCAGCTGTTGTAATTTTCAAACAAATCAACGAATGTATTCAGCTACATTATTAGAACCGGTTTTTTATGATTTGTATGAGATGAAATCCTGAAGTAATGTGAGTGTGCGTCGAATACCTACTTTTGATAGGATGTAGATAAATTGTTATAATTAAAAAAACAAGATTGTCAAGGAATACTATTTCTCTCTTTGGTCATTATACTTGGACTACATCCAGCGCGATCATTTGCTGTTCCAGGATAAAACAATAACTAATACACGATTTTTATGAACGTGATTGCTACATAGCTCTTGTATCGAGTGACAATACAAAATATTGGTATAAACTAAATACTTTCTTCAAATCGAAACCAATGCAGTAAACACTATCGTATAATAAATACAGCTAATCCAAAACAAGACAATGCATATGTAACGTAACAGATGTAATATCAATCTTGGTGTAACATGTTCACACAGGCTGTCGCTTAGCTGGCGCGCTCCAGCTTACTCATGGAATCATGCCAGACGGCTGATACCAAATCTCTTACAACCTAACCACATTAGATACCCTTTGATCACAAAAACGGTGATTCTGATCGATGTAAACAGTCTACTATATGTATCTAAAATTTAAATACATACAGTCATAGCTTTACGCCTTTTTTTAAAATTCAGGGGTAGGCAGAGATGTATTACGCGCATCGTTCGACGTATTTCATATTAACGTTGCTAAAAACACATTATCCATTATATATTTGATCGTTTAAATCGATTTAAGCTGATACGAATAATTAAGAACATAAAAAACACTTGATATAACAGCCTAGATTACTTTGCGTTCTACTTCAGTAAAATACCTGAAAATATTTTGCTACACGAATATAAAACGCGATATTTTCACTACAATGTGTTAGTACTGCATTAACCTATTTAAAATCTAGTTTAGCGTGCAAAGTTGAACAGAAAACGTATAATGAACCACTATAATTTTTAACCAATAAAGGCATAGGCACACAGGCGATATTGTATAATTATTACAAAAATACTTTATTTTTATTTGACTAAATATCCGTTTCGTAACTCTAACAATTCAGCATTAAATTACTTTTGGGTAAAAAAGTTTGTTAAGAAATCTCTAGATCCAATTTTATTCGCCATTTCACAATCAAATCAAGCTAGAGTAACCCATAAATGGCTCGCTTCGCACAATGCATCAGTCATCATATACAGTAACAATAAAAAGCCTACTTCACCGACAATAACATATGCGGTAGAACTATTGAATATGCGACAATATCGATTCATCATAAGAGCCGTGCAGTTGCATCCGACCCACTCCTGCCTATCCACGTTCCGTATCATTCACACAAGTCAATACAGTCGGGGACACTGTGAACATTCTGTTGATAAACTATACACGCTGCTTTGAATGCTGATCAAACTTCTCTTATTATGTGGAATAGGTTTTTCTTATGCCATTACAATAATTGCATAATTATATCTATGTTATTTTAAGTTTGGATTGATTCACGCTCATCGCCAAAAAGTATTTGGCGACCCAAAAGGCATTCTGCGATAAATATTCTTGAGATTGCTGTACCAGACTCATTAATATTAATGGTGACACTGACCAGTAAATAATAATATTATATACCTCTACTAGCTGTTTCCCGCGGCTCCGTCCGCGTGAATGAGTTTTCCCGGTATAAAAGTCGCGCTTTATATTTTCCCGGGATAAAAAGTATACATAATCTACCCGTGTGCCAAATTTCATCGAAATCGAAAAGTTATTAAATTACTAAAATGGCTATTAAAAAATAGGGGTTTATCGCAGAAGGTTGAAAATTTAGGGTTGTATGTATTTTTTAATGCCCTATTATAGAAAAATAAAAACAAAAAATTTTGTCCAAAAATTTAAAAAAGTATGTTAAGGGTGAACAACTCTTATCACTTAGGGGGATGAAAAATAGATAACAACCTATTCTCAGACCTACCAAGTGTGAATATAAAATTTCACCAAAATCGGTTCAGCCGTTTCGGAGGAGTACGGGAACGAACATTGTGACACGAGAATTTTATATATAAGATTTTCTGGCGTGCGTCAATAATTCGAAAGTTAATGTCACGTAAAACTAAAGGGTAACTTGCAATGCAGTATTTCTCTAAACTGCATAATGAAGATGAGCATAGATACAATATTTTGTTATGTTAATTTAATGAAAATCATGAAATAAAAACTAAATTGTAAACATGCCTTAAACCCAAAATTTTCCTTTAAATATCTCTCTTTTTACTTCAGTATAAGGAATCTTTTATACAAGACTGTATTTATCATTCGAGGTTGCGCTTAAAACATATTCATGGCGCTTGAAAATTCTCAAGACAAAACATGATTCATTTGACGTATAGGTATTTCACAAGTGATGACGCACAAAATGTATTTAGGTATTTATAAAACCGTCATTGTTTAAATAAATGGAGAGGAAAGGAGCTTTTAAAAATACCAAATGTTAAGTGCGCGTGCGCAGCGTATTGAGCAGTTAGAAGGTGTGACGTTAATAACATAATTTAAAACTGCATCATGTGATCGGCCTCTACCGTAGAGCAGAAATGCCATGGATTAAATGTGTCCACATTCATTGCCAGTCTACGCTTTTAATTAGTTATTTCGAATTGGTTTCGAACGAAACTATCACTGTTTTTACCCGTTACTCTGAAATTTTTAACTCCGGCCAAACATGACCCAAAAGCATCGAGTACCGAGCGAAGTACTTAGTGTCATGCACGTCTATTTATTAAGCCCCGACAAAAAAGCGGGATGTTATATGTTTAGGGTGTGTATCTGTTTGTCTGTATGTCTGTCTGTGGCATCGTAGCTCTCAAACGAATGGACCAATCTTGACGCGTTTGAAGTTGATGAAGATGATGAAGTTCTGTTCAGGCGTTTGAAGATTATCAGCTCATTTCCAATTTAAAAAACCCCATGGAATTTAAATTTGGTATACTGTGGCTTCGGCAATATTTTTAAACACGAGCTGATGCCGCAACATCAATTAGTCTGCGGGATACCCAACTCCTCATAGCATAGATACAATAAATACTAATCTGATATCATTCACGTACTATGAAAGCCCTGAGTGCAACAATATACTTCGAAACTCTATATTATTTAATCACTTTCCACATACCCCTTTGTGGAGCAAGGACGGTCGTTGTGAATGCAGTGAATGCACCAGAGCGGGTTAGTGGATGGCTCAATGTAACATTGGAATACATAAAAGGTGTCCCGAGGGTGTCGCCAACTGTACAGACTGTCTGCTACAATGACGTTTTGTACCTGCTTACATGTTTTACACTAATGTTAGTGCAGAGTGTTGGTTTAATTTTTTGGATTTATTTATGCATCATGCAATCATCCTTCGTTACATTGCATAGTATAAAACAAAGTCACCCGTCGCCTCTGTACGCGATAAACCCAAAAACTACCTAACAGTTTCTTTAAAATTTGGTATGGAGATACTTTGAGATTCTGGGAAGGTTTAAGGCTACTTTTTAACCCCCGACAGAAAAAGAGGGGTGTTATAAGTTTAGGGTGTGTATCTGTATGTCTGTCTGTGACATCGTAGCTCTCAAACGAATGGACTAATTTAGACGCGGTTTTTTTTGTTTGAAAGTTGATGTGATCGAGATGGTGCTTAGCTATAATTTATGAAGATCTGTTCAGGCATTTGAAGAGTATCAGCTCATTTCCAGCTTAAACAGTCCGATTGATTATAAATTTAGTGTACTAGGACTTCAGCAATATTTTTAAACATGAGCTGATGCTGCAGCATCAAGTAGTCTGCGGGATACCGATACCTAACTCCTTAGCAACTTATAGCAGATATAGCGTGTTTGGGCTCATAAGGATGGTCTCAACGAGCAGTGTTAGATAGTTGATTATCAAGGTCCCATGATGAAGAATAACGAAATATAAAAAGTTAGAGATTAAAATTTAAATAATCCCCCACTCAAAAAATCCCTAAAAAGTAAAATAAAAGCAATGAGAGGTGTCAAGGGACACCCGGATGGAACGAAGTTCCTTTCGATTAATTAGTGAAGGAATTGTAATAAAATTTTATTTATATAACAGAGTGTGTATATATATAAATATATAAATATTTTCCTATTTCCGTTCCAATACATAAGTTTCTAGAGAAAAAAACAAATAAATACGTGTGGCACTCGGAGACTACCGCGGTAAAGCTATTGCATAGCATTTTTATCACAAATTTTGATTGATTAAACACAAATTCGATCTTACGCTTACCACTTAGATTTTTAAACGCGAGCAAAGCACGTTTAGTCTTGTTATTGATAAATGTCAGTAAGTAGTAGTAAAGTAGAATAAATCATCAAAATTTAAAAAAAGAATGTTACGTTCAATTCTTTTGTACTCGTGCCGTGCCAACGCTGGGGAAATAGCTTCTACGCAATGTATTTAAGGTTCATATTAGATTAGTAAGAAATGGTTTTAATGAATCTAATAAATAAAATAAATAAAAATATACTCGTCTCAAGAATTATAGCTTCTACGCATTGTATTTAAGGTTCATATTAGTAAGATAATAGAAAAAAGTGTCGTGACAACTTTCCGTCCAGTCCCCTTTCACAACGCGCGATAAGGAACTTCGTTCCAATAAAAGTGTCTTTGTCGTTTAAGTACCTAGTAATATTTTTACCCAAGTGTCGTCGCGTCGGGGGACCGCTAAAGAAGTATTTTCATCTCCCTGGTCCGGAGTTCGGTCTCCCGACGTGAGGACGCTTGGGTCAAAATATTACTAGGTACTTAAACGACGACTTTTTGTGTCGGGGGTTATTTAAATTTTAATTTCATTTTTATTATCTCGGGATTCTATAAGGGTACTTTTATCCCAGAAAAAGTCTTTCACGCGAGCGAAGTCGCGAAAAAAATAGTGCAATTATAATTGTAATATGACGCTAAGATTAAAATGAATATCCTTACATATTATAAAACAATAAATTATATAAAATAGTAACGTTCAGATATTTACCCTAATGGTAAAGTATGGCTTTATTCTAACGATTTTTCCAATAATTAAATATTGCTACGTAATATTGGTATAACATCTCAAATAAACATCGCGGCTTGAAGTGCGCAGTTCATGTTGTAATGAAACGCGATCTGAGACAAGTAGAGCGCCGATGTTCCCACAATTCGAAACTTGACGCATGAATATTATACAAATCATCTTACTTTATAAAACAAATAATTATATTACATATAATTAAATCTCCGACGCGTGTTGTATATAAAGTAATACATCACAAATACATTTAACAGTCCTACTTAATATTATAAACGCGAAAGTTTGTGAGTATGGATGTATGGATGTCTGGATGTATGGATGTTTGTTACTATTTCACGCAAAAACTACTGAACGGATTTCGATGAAATTTGGCACACGGGTAGATTATGTCCTGGATTAACACATAGGCTACTTTTTATCCCGGGAAAACTCATTCACGCGGGCGGAGCCGCGGGCAAAAGCTCCTATAATATATAATCTTTGAACTCTTTGTCTGGCCATAATTAGAAATTTAACACAAACATTATTTATTTCTAATTATTCCTACGTAACACGCGTAAAATTGTAGACTAGTACCGTGAGCACTAATTAGATGAATATGTTCTTAAAGCCAATTATCCAAACTTATAAGTATTCTCTTTTGCTAGTCAAGTTTCCGTGTATATTTTTCTAGGTCAGGCTCGTACGGGGACAAGACACGTAAGATTTTCAACGGTCTTTACTTGTCGCAATTTATTCAACAATTTGTATCCATTAACAGAACGAATATTCAATAGGTGCTGGTAACCAGGATTTAAAGTCCTGGATCCCACTGGGAACGGGACGCCGTCCTTATTTTGATGGCACATTCCGGGAACGAATTCTCAAAAATGTAAAGCGATGCAATTGGCAGAGCAACAGGGACATATTACAAGTACCACTCAGGATTCGATCGTTTAATTAAATGTCATGTAAACGGATATCCCAATACTGGCATAAATTATATGTATGTAGATAGATGGGTACTAATGACCTGACAATTGAACGTCGTGTACTAGTAGTAGTAGTGTAGTGCTAGTTTTGATAGTCATAATTATTACATTGTATTGACAGGATAACCTAACTCCACAAACTCATCTATGCTAATTAATATTACAACGTCCATTCATACGTATTCAGTCTTCCTCTATCCTAGTCTATCTTTAAATTCGTTTCCAATCACGTACAATTGTGCATCGTTTTTGGTATTGTTACGTAACCGACTTCCACCTGGTCGAACCGCAGCAAATGCGAGTAAATTGCTCGTATGAACCCTGAAGCAAATGTAAATTGTAGTGTCTGAAACGCTGTGCTTTGCAGCGTAAATAAACAATTAATGACTGTAAATGACACGAGGTAAGTGATTTCGTATGTATTTATAACATTTTCACGACTGACCTACCGATAGAGACAACTGGTGGTACACTGGTGGTAGGTCTCTCATTATGTAAGAGGCCGTCTGGGTGGGTACCACCGCAATGTCTATTTCTACCGCCAAGCAACAGTGTGCATGCACTGTTGTGTTTCGGTTTGAAGGACATTGTAGCCAGTATAACTACTGGACATAATGAGACTTAACATCTTATGTCTCAGGGTGACGAGCGCAGTGGAATGCCACACAGTACTTTGTTAGTCAAGGTGCTGGATGGTGTTGCTACTGTTTATGGGTGGTCGTATCGCTTACCATCAGGCGAACGGCATGCTCGTCTCGTCATTAAATGCAATAAAAAAAAAAAAAAAAAAAAAAAAAAAAAAAAAAAAACTTAACATTAATTTGTGGACTCGTTGAGAAGAAAATAGCAAGAGAGTTAAAGTAAATAATTTAAAAAATTCAAACTATAATTCCGATTGGAATGATATTGTCTATATTATTGTTTAAGTTCTGCACTAAAAAGAAATTAAAAAATAATGAATTCATAAAATATTTTTATATTAAATTTCTGTCAGTGTTAATATGGGTTCAGTTTCAGTATTTTCTGAAAAAAAATATGTTAGGTAATTTTATAAATTTATAGGTACCACTTAACACTTAGGCAAATTTTAACCTTAATGAACTGCCATAAAGCTCTCTTTAATACACCTACGTGCTTTAAGTGTTCAGTTACGCGGGGGCGAGCACGCAAAAGTGTTACTTCTTGTTACTTTTGAACTCTTTCACGTAGCGGCGCGGGCGAAGCTATATCAATTCTTACCTAATAAAGTATTAATAGACGGTTAAACATATTAAATCATATGCCAGCGATAATTGCAAACGTTTTTTGCCGAGACTTGTTTGCCTTTGCTTAACCCACTAACCGTGGCATGATGTTGTCGTGAGAGAACGCGGAATGATATCATCGTTGCTACTCCACGGCTAACCATCACATCATCATCTATTATTTACACACTATTCCGCAATACGTTAGTATATTAATTATTAGTTAGAAGTCTGGTTCATTCGACATTGTATAGCTACTGATCTAAAAAGCCACAAAAGATCTACTTCAGGCAACAGCTGTCTCGTATTTTTTAACAATAATTGGGAAATGAAGCCGATGAAATTTAACATTCTTGATAATAAATTATTCATCATTCATATCGGTTAACAATGCGTAAAAAAGAAGTACAAATTGTATTCATGTATATTCTGGTAGCTAGATTGTGGGGCATGGTAACGTAACAAATCGTGCCGGTCCCACGACCGCTGACTCGCCCGCATTCAGTTTCATTAACAAGGCTAACCATTGTTTATGATTCACAATCCATACACTCAACTCTCTTTGTGCGTTCATACTTAATGTTTTAAACCTTTTTGGGATGTGGCCACCGATAAACAATCAAATGTGGGCCAGCCACGAATAAAATCTTTTATTTTCCAACAAACGTTTTTATTAATCATACCAGTTTGACTCCGTCGTGCCGGTACACCATCAAAGAAGATATTTCAATCCCTGAGGCGTTCCTCTCATTTCCCGGCATTATTACAAGAAAAAACAGATGCTTTAAAGCGATGGTATCCTTCGAGATCCCGTTCAACTTATTACTAATTTGAATGAGGGAAATTTAAAATTTATTTTGGCACATTACAATGATGTATGAGCTAACACGGCCATCGATAAAGCGATAAATTTGTCAACAGATATCATTGACACGCTGACAGCTGCCACACGGACGATAAATAATTCAGAACACCTTTTGCTGCTATCAATGATAAGGTGAGACCAGAATAGATGAGAGATGAAGATTACAGATAAATACATATTTATTTGCAGTCGTATAGCCCGTGTGAACTTTGTATTTTATCTTTCTGAGCCACGGTCCTGCAAGATTTTTTTATAGAACAGATAAGCCTACTCGCCTTCTAAACTACCATGGTCTAATAGAAGACCTTCGTAAAGTAACGAAGAATTCACTGTGACGTACTGTTAGATGAATTACCAAAACACAATAAAGTCTCTTTTTCCCATCCACATTCCAGTTCATTCTGGCATCTAGTTGCTTATTTATGGTCCTTCTATAAACCAATATCCTGTTAGACTTGGTATTAGTCATAGTGCGTAGTGCACTCACAAGTCGTCCATAATATTATGATAGGAACGAAGCTTTACATTATCTTTTTTTTTTTTTTTTTTTTTTTTTTTATCCGGGCACGGCAAAGTGACTGCACCTCGCCTGATGGTAAGCGCGATGCCGTCCAGAAAGAGTATCGAATGGCAGTCGATGGTTATCTAATGCCACTCGACACAATCATGCCGGCCTACTAAGCTGCTTCTTCACGTTACGGCGGAAGGACCCAGGATTATAGGAAGGAGGGAACACGTGCGCCGGCAAACTATTCCAAAGCCTGATGGTGCGGCAAAGAAAAGATTTAGCGAACCTATTGGTTCGGGCCGAGATGGTTTTCACCATCAAGCTGTGGCTTCGCATGCCAGCACGCGTGGTTCTGCTGAGGAAAGGAGAGGAAGGGATCAGATTAAACAATTCCTCAGAGCATTCACCATGATACAGACGGTAGAACACGCTTAGAGAAGCGACATCTCTCCGCAACTGTAGCGACTCCAAGTTGCTCGTCACGTCTGCATCATTCACAATGCGGATGGCCCGCCGCTGTAATCCATCCAAGGCATCGAGCAAGTATTGGGCGGAACCGTCCCAGAGGTGCGAACAGTATTCCATACCCGGCCGTACCTGTGCTTTATACAAGCGGTAGATTTGACCGGGCGTGAAGAACCGACGCACCTTGTTCAGGATTCCAACCCTGCGTGATGTGGCAGATATTACGCCTTCGATGTGATTCCTTGGATTCAGATCACAGCGGATATCCATACCAAGGATACTCAGGTCATTCCGCAATGAGAGTGGAACACCCTGAAGATTGGGGAGAGGAGAAAACGGGGATCTTTTGCACGTGAACGCACACACCTGCGTTTTCTTGGCATTGAACTCAACCAGGTTCATGGAACCCCATGTAGAAATAAGGTCCAGAGTCCGGTTGAGCCCAATGACAAGATCATTGCGCCTCCTCACAGTGTCCACCCGCAAACCAGGGGGCTCATAGCAGTATCGCCCATGAACCGTGCTGTCGTCTGCATAACAATGAATGTTGCCAAGCGATAACATGTCATTGATATGCAGAAGAAACAAGGTGGGCGACAGCACCGAGCCCTGTGGAACACCGGCATTTACTGTCATGAGCTTCGAAGCGTGCCCATCAACGACGACACGCATTCTACGCCCATGCAGAAAGCCAGAAATCCACGCACACAAGTTGTCGGGCAAACCGTATGCCTGAAGCTTGGAAAGGAGACCACGGTGCCAGACCCTATCAAAAGCCTTAGCTATGTCGAGGCTCACAGCTAGAGCCTCGCCATGCCTGTCAATCGCCTCCCCCCAGCGATGCATGACGTACGCTAGAAGGTCACCCGTTGATCGGTTCCGACGAAATCCGTATTGTCTGTCACCGATCAACGAGTGATCCTCCAGGTAGCGGGTCAATTGCGTGTTTATTACCCGCTCCATGACTTTGCATATCACTGAGGTTATAGCGATTGGGCGGTAATTGGTAGGGTCTGACCGATCACCTTTTTTGGGGATCGGTTGCACATTGGCCTCCCTCCAAGATTCCGGCACAATACCTGAGAGGTAGGACGCACGGTAGAGGCGTGTCAGTGCAGGAGACAACTCCGCTGCACAACCTCTCAATATCACCGCCGGTATACCGTCAGGACCACTGGCTTTCCGAACATCGAGAGACCGCAGCTCCCGCCGCACGTCACACTGCCTGATGCGAATATCAGGCATTGTGAATCCACAATCAGGCAGCGCCGGCAGCGGCTGAGAACCACAGTCTTCGAGCTGGGAGTTAGCCGCAAAGAGATTAGCCAGTAGAGTGGCTTTCTCCTGCGGCTTGTGGGCCAGCGATCCATCTGGACACCTCAGCGGTGGCAGTGATGGGCGGCAGAAGTTAGACTGGACGGCCTTGGCCAGACTCCAATAAGCACGGCTGCTCGTCGGATGGCTGGCCAATGCACGCCCAATCCCACATATGCGCTGGGCATCCGATCTAACGTAGGCCTTCTTGCAGGCCTTGGCGGCACGGTTATAAGCTGCTTTGAGGGAATCTATATTGGGATCCTTCATTGCGCGACCCCTGATCCAAGCGCGATACGCCGCCTGTTTTTCACCAACAGCATCGGCGCATGAGCGATTAAACCAGGAGCGTCCACGGCCCTTACTAGCGACCTCAGAGGAAGGAATGTAATATTCCATTCCTAACCTGATCTCGCCAGCAATAGCTATTTTTTATAATCATATCTATTTTTGGTAACAAACCAATCGCGAGTAAATTATATTTTTCTAACTAAAAGACTAACAACTCAATCGAATTATCGGACGAAGAACGCAGCTCGGCAGCTACGGTAATAAGCTGTCATTAAACCAATGCAATATTGAACAGAACTCTGTAGTGAATGCATAGATATACAATCTTTTTTTTAATCATGGACTAAATGTAATCGATTGCTGGAAACACTGACCTCTATTATACTAGTACGCTGGACTGGACATTTGAATCGTCAAATTGTGCCTATTTGATTTTCGCCATATTGGCGGTGATAGCAGTAGCGAGCGTCCATGGAACTAACGATAGAGTTGGGACATGGAACAGCTGATATATCGATAATGATACGAAACAGTCGATGGTTTATAAATTTTAAAAATAACTAGAAATTCGTTAATATTAATAATTGAAAATACAATTCAAGCATTTTATCGGAACAATGATTATAACGGCAATTGGATGTACGACAGACAAATCTGTCGTTACTTATTTATTGTAGGAATAATAGCGGTTTAACCCACGTTACCACGGAATAAAAGTAGTCATGTCTTATTCAAAGTTATAAGCTATAATATGAAAAAAGGAGTGTCTTATTTCAGTTTGTAAGTTACCACCACACCAAATTCAAATTCGTTCAGCAATTAGAACGGGAAGCGGTAAAAACAAATATACGTACGAACACATTGTATTAATGGAAGGGATAAGAAAAAAAAGACAGTTTGACGGTTGACCAAGTTACATTTTATTACGTCACTGACGTGCCCAAATTATATTCCGCGACAAATAATTTCGTATATTACACCTGTAATATTAAGGGAGTTATTTTTTGTTGCTGCATATAGACGAATGTCTATATATTTCGTAATAAATTGTTTTAATTATATATGCAGGTGACTATTGATGTATGGAGAAAATAAAATTAAAAACCGCGATAAAAATCGTTATAATAGTTTAATTCCAATGTCTAACATTCGCGTAAACGTAAGGAATCATTATGAAACACTAATCTTCAATCTTTTCACATGTTGAGTTAAAGTTTTGACACGAGTCTGAGAACTTCTTAAAGCTTTTTGTATTCTTTGCATAACCATTTTAGATGACCTAGGAGTGGGTCGTATCGGTGATCATGATTGATATTTTCACAGATTTCGGTGTAAGACCTCTTCCTTTTCAGGGTTTCATTTAGTTTCTTGTTGTAACTTGTGTTGGGTTCTGTGAAGAATATAAGAAAATATTCAATTTGATTTCGATAAGAAACAAAATGTATGTCCACAGTTTCACATTAAATGAAGCAACAGTCAACTGTAAGACAGAAGAAAAAAAATCTAGTTGAGACAGTAATAATAAAAAAAAAACATAAAAACAAATTACATGAAAAATAAATAAATTGAAGATGTTGATGCCTCAAAACGGTTACCAAATAAACTTTACTTGCTAAAGGTGTAAATAAAATATAATGTGGAACAATTATAAACCAGATTAATCAATAACATGTCAGTTACAAAATAATAATGAACCTTATAAATAGAATAGAGTGAAAAATGTAAAAAACGGTAATTTTATTTTTGTAAATAGGTGCATTTACTTTATGTATAAATGAAACACCTTAAACTACCTTTAAAATAATCTGAAAACCTATAAGTCTTATTTATTTATAATTTCAACTGCCTTTTTTCACAAATATATTTGTCACTTTACCTTACATTGTTTCTAAATTCATGCCGTCAACTCGGTTTTCTACGCATCCATAATTCATTAAATCAGCTTCTCCCTCTCTATTTTCCATATGGCATAATACCTAAATCTGCAATAAAAACATCACCTTTGCAAAACATGTTACAATATACTATATGTACAAAATGCGCAATACAATAATATAAATTATTATACCCACCAGAAAATATTGTGGGCACACTGTCCTTTTTTTACTGGGTTCATGAAACATGTCTTATAAAACAATCTTCCGTAAAATGTTTAAAACATAGATGACTATTGATATTCGGAAATCAATTTCCAAATTTCATGTTTCTAAGCCATAGTTTTTGTGTAGTTGAGTCAGTTGGAAATCTGTAACAATAAGTACAACATTTATAATGACATTTTTTTGATTTTAAATTGATCTTGCCTCTCCTGGAGTAGACAGACTACATTCTTTATGGAACAATACATTCCTAACCTTATTTTATTATCAATCCTAATTAATGATTTTATAAAGGCACAGTATAAAAGTATAAATGCTAATAGAGCCAAAGTCAACTCTAAAAAATTATCGATATGCATTGTCGATATGAAACTTGGACAACCCTATCAAGATATACGTGCTTTATAAATTAGCTATTTGAGAACAAATAATCGTATAAATACGTTTAATTTGAGTTATTATTTACTTTTAAATGATAATTTGATCTTTACAGTAACTAAATTTAATATAAATAGCTAAAAGATGATGTAAATGTACTTACTTGTGAAATTTTACTCCACTACCTGTTTGGTAACGGGTTTTACAATAGACACAAACTCTCATGGTGGATTACTAAAAACCACACACAAATAACACTTTAAAAACACGTTTCACTGTAATATTTCGTTAAAATGCACTGACAAAACAGAGACATTCAAAACAATACGACGGCCATATGCATTATATGTCAAATTTAGTTCCGTAGACGCTCGAGAGGGGCGTTTCAAATCGGCACAAAATTTAGCTGTCATTTTGTATGGTAAATCCTGTCCAGCGTACTAGTATAATAGAGGTCAGTGGCTGGAAAAGATCCAAATTTTTTCTCGCTACACGCTTGCGACTGGCACAAGCTATCATTGAATGATATTTGATTCCCGTTGAAAATTTATTCTAATTTTAGGATTTAACATTCCCTGTTTCCGGAACATAATAAAGTGTTGTCACGATTAAAAATAACAACTTTATTAATAACCTTCTTACAAACGACGAATGAATAGTTTGAGCGTGTTTAGACGTTTCTGGAGAAATACTTGTTTATTAGTGATATGCTAGGATGTTTCTTTTACTTTTATTTCCGATTTCTTATAGCGACCGGTTTTAAATTATCTAACGAATTCAGCAAAGACGATAATCTAGTTTGTGACACATAATGCAAACCGGTCAAAGAAACTGTACTCGTAAATAATTAATCTTTGAGCATCGGTACCTATGAAAACTTCATATTATACTATTTTATACTGATACTAGCTTATGCCCGCGGCTCCGCCCGCGTGAATAATTTGCCGGCATAAAAGTACCGCTTTATATTTTCCCGGGATAAAAAGTAGCCTATGTGTTAATCTAGGACATGATCTACCCGTGTGCCAAATTTCATCGAAATCCGTTCAGTAGTTTTTGCGTGAAAGAGTAACAAACATACATCCATACATATATTCATACAAACTTTCGCGTTTATAATATTAGTAAGATAGTAGGATGTTTGCAAACAAATTAATTTGAATAGAATAAATGTCAGTTTGGATACTTTAAGTGACGATATGTTTCATACCAAGTTGCAATAGTTTGGATAAAACAGGATTTAATATCCAAGTTGGAAAACATAAACTTGTTATATAGTCATTTTGTAATTACCTGCCAGTTTTATAGTCCTTATATTAGGACGTTGATCAACCATGATTCCACAGTCTATATTATTACATTCTAAACATAAGACACTATGTATGTTTTTAATTGAGCAATCATTGGCTGGCGTCTATAACGCCAGAGCTTCGAGTGCTCCAGGTGCTGCGAGCGCGTCCAGCTTAATAAGACCCTGATAAAAAGATAACTACAGTTGAAAAAACCCGGTCTTAATCAGGCGTCCAGACGTTCTGGTAATATGTCTATTGTAAGGCAGAATACAAGTAGCGGCGGTTACCTACTGACCGTTCACACTAATCTGTAGACGGTAAGTGAAGGTCAAACTCGCGGAGCGTCACGTGGAACCAATTTTAGGACGTTAACCGACACGCTTCTCGATTTACAAACGTACTATTAGCCATAACTTCATATTTCCTTGATCGTTTGAATTAAAGAATTAAATATAGAAATTCTTAGATTTGCACGTCATTATTAAATTAGTTATTGCTCGCAGTTTCGCCTGCGTAGAATTCACCTTTCCTGTTTAAACTTACTCCGTACAAAATTTCATGAAAATTGGGTTAGTGGATTAACCGTGGAAGTGTACCATACAAACAGATTTACTTTTCATCCATAATATTGGTACAGGTTAGTGGTTTACGTCAACTACTTCAATTCTTTCAGACTGTATTATTTCACGTCAGGGTCGATTATTCGACGCCTTCCCGTAAAATAGTTCACGAAACAATTCAAATAAACGCCTTGAACAGCGTCCTAAACCGAAACTCACGAACTTTTTCATACGAACTATTTATACCAGAGTAGTTAATAGAAAATCTAATAAGCACGTCATATCACATTTACTAGAAGGTTCTACAATTATATTACAGAATGAAACTGAAATTATACCATTGATCATATTCATTCTGACTTCGTGATGATCTTCATAATACAAAGTGGTTATATCGACTTTTAAAGTTTAATATAATTACACACAAAAAAAAAACGAAATATAATTTTCTCGCAAGTGCAAGATCTGTACTTGTAAAAGAATCATTGTTGGTATTGAAATAAGGTGCACAATACAATGTCTATCAAAACAAAATGGCAGACCAATCAGCAAATATTTTATTTAGTGAATAATTTAGAACTCTGATTAATTACTTAAATTGACTTTCATATGTCGTAAACGGTTTAAATAAAAAGTTGTATCGTCAGTGAATTTTTAAATGGGTAAGTATTTTTATACTGATTACTGATTTTAGATTTGATTAGCTTATTTTAATAATCCTGCTCATCTTCACTCTCTTATTGGTTTAATATATTCAAAATTTAATGTAAAAATACATAATACATCCTTTCTGCTACATAGGTTTTAAACTTTACTCGCCATAATATATTATTAATGAATTACGTCACAATTTAAAATATTTAAATATCTGGTACCCAACAGGATCCTTGACGACTATTCGGTGCTGCGAGCTGCCGCCAGCGCACACTTATGTCGAAGGTTACAAGGTCACGAGGTCAAAGCTCCGAACGGCCTTCATAGTTTCAGGTGCGAACAAACGAGTTTTTAACAAACTTTTGCGACATTAAATGAGTCAATATGTATACGCCCAGTTTTATTTAACAAGTCTTCTGAATAATACCTGCAGCAACATACTGATTCTTTCTAGAATTTATTGAATTACCTACTAGCTGTTGCCCGCAGCTCCGCCGGCGTGAATGAGTTTTCCCGGGATAAAAGTCCCGCTTTATATTTTCCCACGATAAAAAGTAGCCTAAGTTACTCCTTATTACATCAGCTACCTGCCAATAAAAGTCCCGTCAAAATCGGTCCAGCCATTTCAGAGATTAGCCGGAACAAACAGAGACAGACAAAAATTGAAAAAAAAATATATTTTGGTGTATGTACCGTATATACATGTAGTAAAAACCGGTTATTTCAATATTACAAACAGACACTCCAATTTTATTTATATGTATGTATAGATTGAGTAAGAATTCATCAGGGGACAAAATATTTTTGAACATGTTATATTATGTGAAAAGTTTGGCATTGCCGTTCGATGCTTGAACATTTTTTATATAATATTGTATTTTTTATATCGCATTCAATAAATATCCTACTATTAAAAACAGTAGAAAACATTATTGGGGTAATTGTAAAATATGGAATGCCGTATCATAGAAATATTTAATAGAAAATGTTTACGCCAAACTATTTTAATACTGACAGATTTTCGTCTATCTTTTAAACAGCAGTTCTCGTCTAAAATACTTCAATACACTTATATATCACTCTCTAATGAATACAAATAAATCATGTTTCAAGCTCTATTTTTCTAATATTAAGGTGTGTCTGGATGCCAAGTTAACACAATATTATGGAATCAATGATATGAAATAAAATGCACCACTAATTTAAGAAGAGACTGCATACACGTAAAGTTAATCAACTATTACACTTATAGTATGCATTTTCAATACAGTTATTGCTGAGTCACATACGCATGGAAATTGCCCGCCGTCGAACGGGACTTGTAACCACGGCTCCATAAAATAGCTATTTGTCACTAGGCTTATTGCCTTCTTATTGGCATGTGGTTCAGGTAAGGGGAAATATTGCAAAAGTTACCGAGTTTTAAATTGCCGGTTGATGTACTCTTTATATGTTTGTTAACTGCTTTTGTGTAATATGTTTGTGAATGTTGTAAAAAACGTGTCGTTTTCGCTCTATGCCTACTAATTCTATATTTATTCTCGATTTTAATTAAATATTATTAAGATTTATTCTGTAAGACTTATTAAGATTCGAATAGACACATTCCTTTAACTTAACTCTAGAATTTTTTAATATAAATAAATAATTCTATAATAAGTTTACTCTCCCAAAATGACACATTCTAGAGAGATACATATGTATTAGTATTCTTCTGACTTATAATTGATAGATGTAATAAATAGAAGAGGGCTGTATCTACATTCTACATATATATTATACCGCGGCGACGTTGACTGTCGGGCTTTGACTATATCAAGTCGTCCTCTGCTATACCAGAAATCCATTAAATTTTAAACTATGAATCAAACTAATGTTATCTCCAGTATATAGAATATCAGCATTAGATTTCCAACTAAAACATCTAATAAAATGCTTCCTATATCAGAGCTCTCAGTGACATTATCACTGAGTTTTGAAGTTCAATAAGTTGATAGACTATACCGTTTTTGTCGCAGATCACGTGCAAATGAAATATTCATTTCATAAGCACAACTCAGTGCTAAGCACCATCTAACTAGACGTGAACCATCGAAGTATCAGTTTAGTAGTTGGCAACTAATTTACGTGAGCCTCCAGGACGAGTGGCGCGGCAACTTGTGATCGCTACTTATTCCCCCAATTACAACTTCCACCGCATTACATTTACACCTTCATTATTAATGTAGCGTTTTAACGTCGTTCATTAAGCCTCGAGTGTGGAGGGTAATAATTTAATCTTGCACTGGAAATTTTCTTTTGTTATAGGAATGGTTTGTGTTTAATTGGTTCTTTTGTTATCTTCTTTTGAAATGAGGTCGTATGAATATTTCTAGTAGTTTATTGTAATTCTATACCATTATGTGGGTAGTAAGACGACGTGAAGCTACGCGTTTTGACGAAATGGAAGTTGTCCCATAACTTTCTTCCGATAAGACTAGTAATAAAACGAGTATATTCATCGAGTAATAAAAAATGTTAAGATTATTTTAGATAAATCCGATATATCTAATGAATGTATTGAAGTTTTTCCGTTTTATGCTAATATTATGTTTTGCAGTATAATATCGAATGTAGGTCAATTTTAATGCATTTATATATCGGAGCTGGATGAGTTGAAGAGATTTAACCTGAATACACCCGCCACTAAAATCAATGAGTTAATTTGCCCCAACGAATAACTGGAACTGGTGAATCGGAATTAAAAATGCTCTACCCAAAGTCAAAACAGGAGTCTAACCGCAAATGAAATTAAATAATGCCGAAACAAACAAGGTTATAACACAACCAGTAAATCCTGTTAGGGACATAGAGAAAGCAAATATTGATCTTATTACAGAAGAGGATTATGTTTAAGAGCTCGCTATGATATTAGTACAGACTACAGAGATAACCTTAACAATCCGCTGATCCTATGTACATACAACCGAGACTTAATACACAATCAAATTTCAAGCAACCCTTCGGTAAATTCCTTTATTGACTTGGTTGGATGGGCGGTGAAAGATATAGTAGAATAATGACTGCTTGATTGATTTGTATTTATTCGTAGCTTTGGCCTCTGACGCGTGTCATGAGTTCGACTATTCTCCAATATAACAAGAATATTTTTGTCCTTGAACGCTTGTAAAATTGTTTCGAATACATCAGTTTATGAGTCAGTCATTTGTTTTTTCCATGGTCATTCTTCTTTTATGTTGATGTTAAATAAAAAATATGATATCGTACAATATATTTATAAATCAAAAAGCATCAAAATAATATTTTATTTGATCACGGATCCTCCAAGTGACATAAAAACTTATTATAAACCATGCAGTGAAATAATAAAAGTAAAAATATTCAGAATGTGTGAATGCTAAGTAGCTTTTATGTCTATAAGAAGTTGGTTAGTAAATAGAAAAGTTTGAAAGCTTACTGAGCTTGCATTTCAACCTCCTCGGTCGACATATTGAAGCGGGCAGTTCTTTTAGGTCGGCGCACCAGCGTCGGTCCGGCAAAATTCTAATGTGTACAGGGATTTATGGCTGACTCGCACCGTATACTACAAATACCAACTTAAGAGGCCCGGATAGCATTCAGGCATTGTACTGATAATAGGCTAAAAGCATCAAACTATACTCCACTATATCCAACCTATAAACTATTTCCATTCTGTTAACGTTACATAAAGGAAGCCATGCCCTACATTTGCCACCATCTCCCATTCACTGTGGCGGGGTGATGCATAATTAAACCGGCTTAATTGATCTAAAAACTTTGAAGCTGTGAAATTACCGAAAAATCTTATCAACCGAAACGTACTACGTAGAATTTTCCAATTCAAATGCTATTCAGGTATTCAATGGATGACATCTCAAGGGCGCGGGTTTGATAAATTTTAAAGTGCAGTTTCTTATCATATCTGAGGCACTGTGCACAAAGATTCGTCGTATTCTCAACACACCTACAAAGGCGTTTCAAAATGTCTAGCCCAGGGGGATTGTCTCTCGCTCGTGCTAACAAAACCTTATTTCAGTGCCTATGCTCCGCGAATAAATGCGATCTGAATATATTATCGAGCGCATTACGTACGATTCGCTTGAGGCGCGTATCCACTCGAGGCTGCAGAATTCAGCTGCACACTTTTCCAACTTCATCCACGCGTGGTACAAAGACATCTCTTTTATAGCGTATTTGCTATTATCAGAATACGACTTGTCTGAAGTATGAAATGTACTTATCTCGCAAACGGGTGGTTGGACGCGAAATAAACTTATCTGTGGCTGGCTTCAGTCCATGATTCTGTAAGCGTACACACCCAGTTGCGTGGAAATCTTCAACAAAACCCAATTAAGTTGACTGCCTAGCCTACGATGAAGTGACGTTATATGACATTCATCTTTCGATTACAGTAAATCGATATTTGAGACGTATCGCATATCTTGTCTTCTTTGAAATTCCCCTCAAAAATCCACGCATTTTTTTTTATTGCATTGAATGACGAGACGATCATGCCGTTCGCCTGGTGGTAAGCGATACGACCACCCATAAACAGTAGCAACACCATCCAGCACCTTAAGTTACAAAGTACTGTGTGGCATTCCACTGCGCTCGTCATCCTGAGACATAAGATGTTAAGTCTCATTATGTCCAGTAGTTACACTGGCTACAATGTCCTTCAAAACGAAACACAAAAGTGCATGTACACTGCTGCTTGGCGGTAGCAATAGACATTGCGGTGGTGCCCACCCAGACGGACTCTTACATATGAGAGACCTACCACCAGTAGGTATTCTTTGGTATGATTCGCAAGTGAAAAGCCTGTAATACTTGTCTTCCGTATTTCTTTGAATACTATTTGTTCTAAAACCACGAGTCAAACATAAAATCCGCTGATAGTCTTACAATAAGGTTTTCGGTCACGAAACGCAGTCTTAGCGGGTAGGTGTGGACTGTCGTCGAATGTCAAAACACCAAGAGCTAAGAGTACTACGCTTAGTTAAGTTCAATTGGGTAGCGCCAACAAGACGGGGTGGGTCGAGCAGTAATTAATTATCGCTGTCGTTGACAAGCGAAGGTTGTGAAGTACCTATCGTTTCGTAAATAAACTATACTTACAAGCTATACCTTTGATCTTGCTAAGGACAATATAGTTTATACCATCGTTATACAAGATGAATCTTTTGTTGAATATCGCGTAGGTCGTGTCGTGCGTTGTATTGTATTATTACTAAGTCGGTTTCGTCTACGTCGGCGTGAAACGCAACGTGATGTCTTTATAAAAATACATGTTATTCGTTCAGAGTTATTAGCGATTGTATTGTTTGAAATGCACTATTTAGATTCTAATCATCTTTATGAATAAAGGAGAACACTTATTAAATAAAAATGATATTCATTTATATCCTATAATTAGTGTATATTATAAAATTATTGTTAATAATTACCCAATTTACGATCACATGTACCACTTGAAATGAATGAAAATGTATGACTTGAAATCGTTCGTGCAAAACTAACTCATCCGAAATATATCTCTGTAAGTATTACCCTCTATAACTCGTACCAGTTTCGTCGCCATACTTACTCGGAAATATTTCCCGTAATGAACTTTCAATAAATATATCCTAGGTCAAAGCTTTTAATGCGCCGTCCATTATCAATGAAACCAAATGGGTATCGATGAAAGCTCCAAAATGTATCAAAATTATCCCTCGTGCATTAAGTCTAATTAATCTCATTTGTATACATTCACTATAACAGTAAAGTGGGTGTGTTGCCTATTTTAAGGAAGTAAATGGGGAGTAGCATATACCAGATTTTTTTTTACACACGAGTCTGAAGCAGTTACTTTATAGTGATTTTCTATATAAAAAAGATTCCGGCTCAGTGGAGTCGGTCCAAAAATTCAAGAAAAGTACGTAATCGATCAATCTGATTGTAACATGGATCCATCAATGGCAAATCAGCATGCGCGTGCGACAAGCGCTAACAATTTTCGTACAACTACAAATGCGTCGTGACGCTACACACGCTTGAGAAAAATTTACTCCCTTCCACATTTTTTTAATAACACAGGTTTGTGCAAACTCACAGGATCCTTTCAACCGCTTACCGGTACCTTCGCCGCCTTACTAAAGAAACATCGCTAATATTATAACACTACCTCGACGATTCTAACAAAAAAATTTTACAACTTGCGAAATACGTAAAGCAAAAAAGAGTCCGTTTGTTCAGGTATCTTTATATTTATACCAACATAATATTTCGTACCTGTAGCTTGATAGTTGTGGAAACAAAATGGATCCTGGTTGATGTAAACAAAACCTTTACCTACCTAAAAACATTAACAAGGTACTTGTTAACGTAAATACGCTTCTCAAAGACAACTGCCTCATGACAGTCTATTATACAAGTTTGCATATGTAATAGTTCTATAGCGCATGGTTTATAGTCGTGACGATACAAAAGGTCGTAGGAACTCGTTTATCAATAACAAAATAAGAATATTATACAACATACGACATTTGCGTTTAAAATTGGTATTTTTAAGGGGCTGAACCCCTAGTTATAAATATCACTTTCAGCTTTCTTAGCATGGAATGGGGATAAAATACCAAACTCTACAGAATAACAACGCAGGCGCAGTTTTTGTGTTAACGATGGGTGTCTACCTGCTAAAACACGCGCCATGCAAGCTATCCACAAAAAACACATTTTATGTTTAGAACAAGTTTATACGACTTTTTCATTTCTTTTTTTATAAGATCTTTGAATACATCGATATTCGAATGTCTGGAGTGAGACGTCTGCGCAATTAGTTTATTATGGTTGTTAATACAAGAATCGTCTGCGGCCGATGACATCACAAATAAATCTGTTCGCATGTTTCTCAGAGGAATTGTATGGCGGGAGTCGCCCGGATCCGGTTGTTAAGCTCTATAGAATCTACTATTTTTATTACACTCGATGTTGGCATAAAAACTATTTTTGATCATTACAAGTATTCGGCTGATGGTACAGTGTTTCTGATGTTGACGTTATACCTATCAATATTCGCATATGAATTGCATTTGGGGCCTAGTTTAAATCCAATGCAATCGTGCGGTTTAGCTCCTTGTACCTTATACCGTGTATGTGATATAAATAATATCCAATATGTAGTATTAGTCTTCGTTGTAAGTTACGAATAGTTACTCATAATATAATAAATTGATTTTAATCGTACAAACATTTTATAATATAATTACTCGTACTATCTTTATACAAAATGTCTTCAGAATATATATTTTGGGTTTAAATTTAATATTTTATCTTTTCATTGTCACACATTTACATTTGTTTTATGTTTCATATGAATACCATAGTATTCATTATTTTTTTAAAAATCTTGTTTACTGAATAATATATAATGTCGTTCTCCCTTCTTCAAAATGCGTTAGAATATCTGTCTCCTTATATTTCTCTCTTCTCTTTTTCTGTCGGTCTCTCTTCATCTTTTATCTCTCTCTCTATCTATCTTATCTCACTCTCTTTCTTTACTCTATATTTTACGAACAGAACTTACGCTCTAAAGTCTAAATCATTTTAATTATTACATATTAAATGGTTAAAAACTTGGAGCATTTAGCGTTAAAAACAGTAACACTAAAACAGTACCTACATTTCCTTCGGTTGACCGGTCGTTACTCCAATAAAATCATCCATGGATTTATCTGTAACGGATGATTCCATTTTATGAACTCAGTCCAGTTTCAACAAGTGTCAGGATTATATTTGGGTTGTGATCAAAAAATGTGAGGAGAAACTGGGGACATCTGGCAAATTGATATTTATTCTATAACTTATAGGCTCGTAGATTATTATGTACGGATTTTGATAGCTTTTATGATACGAGTATGAAATGTCGAGAATATATAAATGTGCCATCTTTTACATTTGATATATAATTTTAGAGACAATCCTTTCTTTTCAAAAAATAAAACGAAATTGCAAACTATATTCTAACCTGTTTATTATTCTAGTATTTCCTCAAACTTCTGGATTCACTTTAAACTTCATCCCACATTTTTCTGTCTTTGCCAACAACGCGTATGTTTCACTTAAAACTTTCGGTACTGGTAAGTAGGACACGTATGCAAACTTCTACATATCATCACAATGCATAATGGCATGACGTTTCATTTGGAATGAAACTCTTTAAGATGTTAACACAAGTTTTTGTTGGCTTCGGCAACTTGCCCGCAGTTTGACGTTAGACTTCAGATGCAAGCTGCACAGCACTTAGCAAGTTGTATGTTTAATAACAACATTTCTAAAGATTAATTAGAAATGTTCAAACAGATATTTTGCACGTCGGTAGAATCGTCCTGGAATATATTTTACTAGTATCGCTCGCGGCTCGGCCCACGTTAAAAAGTTTTTCCGGGATAAAAATATTTTCCCGAGATAAAAAAGTACCCTATAGCACTCAGGAGTAATGTAGCTTCCTATTAGTGAAAGAATTTTCAAAATCGGTCTAGTAGTTCCTGAGATTAGCGCGTTCAAACAAACAAACTCTTCAGCTTTATATATTAGTAAAGATAGATGAATGGCAGAATATGCGCAAAGCCATATTAAAAAGATTTGGCTGGTTCTGCTCAATTATTGTAAACATTGTTCTAATCTGAGCTTATGATACATTCATAATGACTGAAAAGACCGCACTAACAACGATTTCTAGATACACTCATTGTGTTATGCAGCAGACTGACGCTTTCAGACATTTCTACAGTTTTCTGCCGTTATAGATCCTCATAATTTTATTAATAACTCATCTTTTCAAAACAAATACATTTTAAATGAAACACTTTCAATTTAGTTTGTAAATAAATAAGTGGGGGCCCGTGCTCAGCAGTGGGCAGTATATAATACAGGGCTGGTGTGGTTGTAAATAAAAATCGCGTAATTTCTACCACAATGTACATTATAAATTTATTTAATTTTGGGATTAATGGGTCTATTAATTCCCATTATGAGTGGAAAAACGCCTCGGCGGAGTGGCTAGGAGAGTCTGACGCAATGAAATTACCATAACTACGGTATTACCACCTCGAGAAGACACGTTTATTACAACCGGTGTATATTAAAGCTCGGACCGAGATTCAACAAGAAAGTTATTTAAATCTTTAAAGTATTTGTGGAGGTTTATTTTTCTAAATTTAAGAGTAAATAATGAAAGATTTATCGTGTATATAACAGAATAATGTATATGGAAACATTTATCGTGTGTATAACAACGTAAATTACAGATTTATAAAAGCATAAGATGCATTAATCAATGGAAATTATGTATCAATGTAATAAACTAAAGTGTAAATGTAATCATTAAATGGAGTTAAGACTTAAGTTATATTGATTATTAACTTAAAGAAAAGACGACAGCAGGCAGGATGTAGGATAGACTTCAGGTTAATCATTATTTCGATTTAAAAAATATCTCATTAAATTAGTACTGACAGTGAAGGTCTATGACACTTTTTCACTCATTTCGTGTACTTGAATCGCTACTCTCAGGGAGAGGAGTTCATGATTTAAAGTCTCCCATAGATCACGAGCATAAGTATGACGAGAAAGATAACTACACGGGCAGTTGGAACTGTGAACTACAAAAAATTGGAGCTGAGCTGTAGACTAATCCAGTAGTCTTCTTCTTCTTCTTTTAGGTTAATGGCTCAACCGTTACCGCGGTGATTTTGCCAATGTCTTCATGTAGATAATCCAGTAGTCATTTTTGTCTGCAACAGGAATGAGCCGGCTCGACCGGGGTAGTACCATTGTCTCACAGAAAACTAAAGTGATGTTTATTGCTGTGTTTTGTATGGTGCTTCGTCGACTTATACAATAAAACATCATCTATAATATAGCCAATATAAATGTCATCAACGCTCAAGAACCTATATAGCAAACGCAAAGCAAAACTTTTTATTAAAAGGCAAACATAAATTGTAAGGTATGCGAACATGAGTTCCTCCTATGGAGGATTCTGCCTGTCAAACCGGTTTCGAGTAATGTTTTTCATTTGACAAAGGTCGCGTTCGGTTGTGCAATAAATTAGACAAAGTAGGTAAACGATTGTTCGATGTTCACGGTATTCATGTTAACTGTCGAATAATAAATATTTTGAAATTTATAGTAGGCCTTCCATTACAGATTACATATTTTACAGAATTAATACTTTCCGTATTAATTATTTTGAACGCGAATGAAACAGATGTAAAAAAAATACGTGTGGCACTCGGAGACTGCCGCGGTAAAGCTATTGCATAGTATTTTTTATCACAAATTTGGATTGACTAAACACAAATTCGATCTTACGCTTACCACATAAAGTAGATTTTTAAACGCGAGCAACGCACGTTTAGTCTTGTTATTGATAAATGTCAGAAATGCAATGGTCATCACAACCAAAGTAGAATAAATCAAAATTTGAAAAAAGAATGTTACGTTCGATTCTTTTGTACTCGTGCCGTGCCAACGCTGGGGAAATAGCTTCTACGCAATGTATTTAAGGTTCATATTAGATTAGTAAGAAATGGTTTTAATGACTTTAATAAATAAAATAAATAAAAATATACTCGTTTCAAGAATGATAGCTTCTACGCATAGTATTTAAGGTTCATATTAGTAAGATAAAAAAGATGTCAGGTTATTTTCGTTGCGGAATTTCTGGATTCGGTCTCCACGCTCAAGGCCCGCGATAGAAGCTATGCAATAGCTTAAAACATAATACGTAGAATTTAAGCTTTTAACACACACGAATGTTCTACGAACTCGATCCGCGTTGACCAGACATATATCAAAGGTACATAGAAGTTATTTAGATAATTTGAATTTATTTTTTTCCATATTTTGTCTTCCTAGAATTGCAGGTTAGAATGATTCTTTATAAAAAAATATATATTTTTAATTAACAAAATAAAAAGGTCCTTTTTTCAATGCAGGCACGGACTATTTTCAATTATTTGGCATTACAGCTTTTACTCAGCCAATGTTCAATCAATGTTTAAAAAAATTATAAATAATTAAAGGTTTAATCATTTTGATAACGCCGTTCACTTTGATTCTCCTGACGTTACTTAAAGTACAATAACATTTTTATCATTTTTGATTAACATCAATTCTATATCTCCGTTGTTTATTATTTTTTAGGTGACTGTTGTGTTGTTTTTCAATATTTTAATGTTTACAAGTTAGTTTTTATTTTTCAATAACTTGTGTTCACTTACCAAAACTTCCTTTAATATACCTATTACTATACTATAGTGTGACGAACATGTTTGCCAAACTTCGCAATCGCACTGTAAAACACGTTAACAATGAAGACATTGCACCATGACTACATGGAGAAACGGAAAACTAACAAAATCTATTTGAGTATATTTGGCAAGCAGACTTTATGCAAATATAAGAACACTGTAGGTAAATATTAGCATTGATTACGTACACGAAGTTCGTTTAACTCATCAAGGATAGCCAGGTCCTCGCACACGTGTGCTAATCAAATAACTATCTGCCATTAGATGTGAAAATCAACCGATATTTCCCACATTGCTACTCAGAGGCATATTATTATGAAATAGATATAAGTCTTTCACGTTGAACCATTTCGGGTAAATAACGAGACTACTGGACAAGTTTGATGTTTTCAAATCCCTTTCTGTGCATTTGTTATTGGAACGAAACTTGTTTAAGTGAAATTCAGTAAATACAAAATTATATAATATTTGCTCAAAGGATATTTGGGGAAGTCATCAAATGCTTAGAGTGTATTGGGGCTGTTTATATTTTTTAAATATAGAACTTGCTTCGTATTACACCTATTGGACGCCGATTCAATAAGGTTTACCCTAAGAACCACCGCAATGTCTATTTCTACCGCCAAGCAACAGTGTGCATGCACTGTTGTGTTTCGGTTTGAAGGACATTGTAGCCTGTATAACTACTGGACATAATGAGACTTAACATCTTATGTCTCAGGATGACGAGCGCAGTGGAATGCCACACAGTACTTTGTAAGTCAAGGTGCTGGATGGTGTTGCTACTGTTTATGGGTGGTCGTATCGCTTACCATCAGGCGAACGGCATGCTCGTCTCGTCATTCAATGCAATAAAAAAAAAAAGAGCATACTTTTTGGCGGGAAAATCATATAAGATTCATATATGCCGCCAAATAATTTAAAGTTCATTCCCACTTATAAATACCCAGAGTTAATTCTTAAAATTACGGAATAGGTGTATTAAGATCGTAAAGGAAGATACAAGTAGGTAGAGAGGTTAATTAATTAAGTCTGGCGTTGTCCAACATCGAGCCAAGAGTTAATGCATCTACGAACTTTGTATGACATTTTGATGACACGCTTGAGCAGATTATATTCACGATCAAGTTGGCCCCTTTAACTAAACCACGTGTTGTTGTCGCACTTAAAACCGGTTTGGTAATCAACGCTTGAAATAAGTGGCTGGATTTTGAATCTTCTCATATTTTTTTTTTTTATAAATAAAGTAATCATGATTTAGAAGTAGGCAAATATTGAGGTTTTTATCATACCGTCACGGTGATTGTTTTTAATGATTTATCTGTTCTCATCAATAATCCTATCCAGATTAGATTACCCTTATCAAATAAAGCTTTGTGGAGCTAAAAAAACAGTTAACGCGTTGTAGTTACATTAAAAGTACCTAAAAAACCATAATATTACAAAACCTTATTATGTTTTACGTTATTTTTTTTATTGCATTTAATGACGAGAAGAGCATGACGTTCACCTGATGGTTAGCGATACGACCACCCATAAACAGTAGCAACACCATCCAGCACCTTGAGATACAAACTACTGTGTGGCATTCCACTGCGCTCGTCATCCTGTGACACAGTCTAATTATGTCCAGTACTTACACTGGCTACAATGTTCTTCAAACAGAAACACAACGGTGCATGCACCCTGCTACTTGGCGGTAGAAATAGACATTGCCACCCACCCAGACGGACTCTTACATATGAGAGACAGCTACCACCAGTCAAAAACATTATACAAATCTTTTATTTTCTGCCAACAATGGCTGTCAGTCTCAGATAGATTTTAGTTGCCTGCGAGACGGGCGCTCGGGGCGCTTAACTTAGAATAAAAGTGGAAGCAACTAGCTTAAGGACGCTTCAAAGCCGTAGCGTTTTGGATAATTGCTCGGTTACGTAAGTTTATTTTCCAACTGTTGGAACTTATACATCAATTCCAATATTCGTGCGTGAATGAATTCACGGACTCCGTGCAACTTGTGAGAGTTCGCTGTTCGTGGTTCTAAAGATTTATGCTACTACAAAGTTCATTCATAAATACCTAAGTGAGATAAATAATGCTCAAATCCGTATGAACAATCCATAGCTGAATCTATTATAATGATGATGCTCTCATAAAGCACTTGTGAGCGGGTTTATTCTTAAATACGAAAATTATTTTAATATTATTTTTATGATTCATAAAGTCGATTAAAATACGAATTGATGAATACAAAAATATCGATCTATTTATATAAGAAGGTATTTACAGGTGTGTAAGTTTATGGTACTCTACTAAGTAGTAATTTTTTTTTACAATAAGAATATACTATGAAAAGCCACCCTGAGATATTTAGTCTTCTAAATGTCATCTTATTAATAAAATGCGATAGTTTGTGAAAATGTTTGGATGTTTATTAGAAGTAAACGCACAAACTACTGAACGGATTTGGATGAACTTTGGCACACGGGTAGACCATGTCTTGGATTAACACATAGGCTACTTTTATCCCGGTAATTTGATCCCATGGGAAATAATTGATATTTTTTACCTGATTCTTTAAGTAGATGGCGCTGGCGTCGTACTGTGTTTTAGGGACTTTTATAGCGAGAAAGGCTTTTCACGCGGACGAAGCCACGAGCAACGCCTAGTGCAATATAAAAAATATAGTCTAAAGGCATTTAATAGTACTTTTTTCCGGTATTCTGTAGCCAGGTTATGAACAGTTTGAATGAGACGACTAGGGCAGGGTGGCACCACTGTCTCAAGTGGTGGCTGTGCTGCAACGTTCCGTATGGTCAGTGAGATTACCGCGAGTCACCCGCGGCTCCTGTATGTGGGTGTTTATGGATCATACAACATAATATATTACTGGGTATTTATATTTACTGATACCAGATCATAATAATATATAATAATACCAGCCCTGTATTATATACTGCCCACTGCTGAGCACGGGCCTCCTCTACTACCGAGAGGGGGAGATACCAGATCATGCTAATTATAAAATGTATGAATGTGGAATTGTATGTGAATTTATTATATGTAGAGATGTTTTCATTTTAAGCTTTTGTAGAGCTTTACCTGTTATTTATCTGTCTCCTGAGGTGTTTGATATAATAATGAGAATTTCCGAATGGTTGATATTATGATGCATTCATCCAACATAACATTTTTTTAACTTTGTTAACAATTTGAGTAAAGCATGATCATTCATATTCATCCAATATTCATATATTATGGTTTCGATGTGATCCTATATATCATCAGCTACATGACGTCCACTGTTAGATATAGGCTTCCCCTAAAGATTTCCAGACGGACCTGACAAAAGTGGTCTGCATCCAGCGTGTTCCTGCGACCTATTAAATAAATAAAAATACCTATTTAACCTTGAGCGTATTTTTTTATTAAGTACATCTAGGGTCTACCTATAATTATCCTTTAATTAGATAAGAATTCCTATCCTATCCTATTATTCCTATCTAATCCTATTATTGGATAAGAATATAAGTACTAATAAGTAGTATAGGTATTCCGATTTTTAAAACCAAAATAACTTGCACATCGCGTAACTCTCAAATTATCCAAATGTTTTGCAACGAGACTTGGGGTTTTAAACCTACACACCTTCGACCAGTGGGTGTAAGTACCTATCTTTAGTAATTATTTACGTAATCATATATATGTATACATATTAACTACGTAGGTATGTTCTTCACGAACACGCTTATAAAAAGAGATAATTTTGAAATGTAGAGCCAATTCAAAAGGAGCATACTGTGTACAATTATTTGTAATATTTTTTAGTGTACGACAAAAGAGCAAGTTCATAAGACTAATAAGTGATATTTATCGCTGATAAACTCTCCAGTTCTAGAAGCATCCATAGATGGCTCCAGAAATTTCTCTTACCATACCAAACTTACCAATATATATCATTGGTATAACGCAGCCGAGCTATCCAATATTCAACCACTGTAGATAAATAATGTTGCTATCTTCAATCCTTACTAATATTATTTAAAACGTGAAAGTAACTCTGTCTGTCTGTCTGTCGCGCTTTCACGCCAAAACTACTGAACCGATTTAAATGAAATTTGGTACACAGCTAGTCTAAAGCCTGAGAAAGGACATAGGCTACTTTTTATCCCGGGAAAATATAAAGCGGGTCTTTTACCCCGGAAAAACTTCCACGCGGACGGAGCCGCAAGCAAAGGCTAGTAGATTATAGTTAAAACTTAATTAATAATTCACGATAACCTTACAATAATATCTTAAATCATCAATAATATAGACAACGACCTATGCTAATGTCATTCATAAATAAAAAACATACCTACTTTTTATCTCGGGTTCGATACCACGCCAAGGCAAACACCTTGAATTTTCGAAGATACCTGGACAAGGAGGCTGTGGTAAAGGATAGCAGCGTGGAGAAAACTGTATATGACCTCAAAACTTCCTGAACCAAAAGTAGGTATGTAAATGAAAAATTCCGCAATAAGCTGTAAATAAAAAAATACAAAACACAGAAGCCCCTATATCGCATAGGAAGCCCGTACTCAATAATCATTTAATATTACCTAAAACTAACTAGTTTAGTTATCATAATTATTGTTGTTATGAATATCTCAACATCTCAAGATCGGAACGCAATTCCAAAGCCTAAGCGGCTCCATGCATTAAATTAAACTTTTTGAACAACCGAAGGTCATGAACACAACATGGATGCGGTAAAATCTTTGTTATTAGTAAAGCTGTCTCAACTTTAGTGCGAGTGAGACGCAAAGTTGCGGGATGCTCCTGTGATGACGTCATACACCAATAGACCGGTCTGACCTACCGACTGCACATTTTTCAAGTTATAAAAAACTGTTAAACCCCACACACGGAATGCATACAAAAAAACAATGCATTTTATGAGCCGGAGTTTTTTCACGCACCATGCACCTGCAGGCCTGCATCGTCGTATTTAAATGAAGTAAAAAAAGTCACAACTCCGTGATAATAAAGTTTTATCTCTGCATCTTGGTAATTTATTCGTAAGCTATTGAAGTATGCGAGCTTAACAGAAAAGCCCATTAGCTGCGACACCTTATTAACGGTAGGTACCTAAATATGTAGACTCACCTTCGTTTAAAGTCCTGTGCGCGCGCAGGTAAAACACCGAAATCCCACAGGTGAACGTTATTCTCAATTTTAAATTTAAAAAGAGTCCGGTTGCCGTCGCCGCGGTCGAACGCTCGTGCACTTCTTTTTAGCGATACACTAGCACCTTAGTAAAATCACTGTCACAGTTTGTTTATAAAATTATGAGCCACTTATTAATAATTGTGATGAACCGAACTGCGCATGCCCGTGCAACACGCGCCCCTTTCGAAAGGTTATGTTTTAAGTTGTAAACACTTCCTGCCGACTTCACTTTACCGGCACTTGCACCGCGCACTTGTTTCCGAGAAGAATCTTATAGGAAATATTTGTGCGAACTTTTTCCGAGCGCGCGAAACGTCGCACCACCGATATGCACTAGGTGAAGATGTTCCCACGATATTTTTTTGATTATCACTCACAGCACGGACACTGCAGAAACTATTTACCGGCTCAGCTTGTAGCAAATGAAGGCCGTATGCGTATAATAAATACTTTAAAACTCCGGAACCGGTAATAATCCGATTCCACACGTGAACGTGACACTGTCTAAACAAAATTCCAGCGAACACAAGACTCGGTACTCACTCACAGATGACGACACATTTCATGTTTATTGCGCCGTGAAGTTCGACAGACAAATTAAATGAATAGAAAAGAAAATAAACGAAGAATACTAAAGTTGCCGACTGCAAAGTCGAGCGTCCGACACTCCTGCTGAGCGCTGTACTAAACGCGAGAGGCCGCGCGACCCGCCCCGCCCCGCGGCCCGCGCGCACCGCTCCCGCGCCCTGCGACCCGCGCTTATACTCACTATGAAAATGAAGTAACGTTGAAAAAATCTCAAGTGCCCACAACTCGAAATACAGACAACTGTGGTTAAGCCCTCGCATAATGTGCAAGTTGCAAGTTTGTGGATTTGGTATACATTTTACGGTAGAGTCAAAAGCGTACGGAGTAGAGCGGCGCGGCGGTGGCGCGCGGCGGCGCGGGTCGGGGCCGGGCGGAAGGCATTCAATTAATCTGACAACACGTGCGTGATGCACCCTCCACAACTCCCAACTTATCTTCCGATTCATTAAACTCCTGCGACCGATTTCAACGCTTGACACACATAAACCCATAATTTACCAATATCATGAGAACGAAATAAGTCCGATGAGAATATACGTTAATAATTTAAATTTTGTTAGTACTTAGCTCAAATTTTCGGGAAATATAAAACGAAAATTTATACTATAAGCTTTTTAAATGTATTCTATGGTATGAAATTATGTTGCGGTTTTTAGTGGTAGTGACTTGTACAAATGTAATTATATCGCATAACAAAGCTTTATAACAAAAGCTCGCGAGTTTTGGCGGGAAACTTTACGATGCTTTGGCGTACCTTAAAGGTATTTACGTATCTATTTTAGATAGTGATAACTGATAAGTATTTATTTATATAAATGATTTAACTTTGTTTACAATTGAAGCTGTTATTATGAGATTTCCGATTAAGCGGAAGTTTTATAGTTGTGTATGATTTGAATGATAATAGATATTATTAAACTGTGCCATTGAAGAGGGAAACTGGGTAGGTACTGAAGCATGCTTTTGACGGATAATGAAACCGATCCTGCTAATTTTATTATATACCGGGTTTAGCTCGCGGATCCGCTTGAGTGACATTTTTCGCAATAATATAATAATAATATGTAACTTGTATGTTACTGCAGACTCGATGGCGTAGTTGTATTTCGATACGAGTACCGTGGTAGTCTCGGGTTCGGTCCCCGGATCGGGTAAATGATAGCCGTATCTGCTAGGTATCAGACCGGAGTCTAGAATCGTCCCTATCATAATATGGAACATCACACAGCTGGCGACATGTGGGTGTGATAACACTTCTTTGTACCCCTAAAAAAGAAAAAAGGCGTATAGCATAGCGTCTTGTGTGAACCGTTTACGAATCTTGCACTTAAATAAAAAGTTTATTTTTTATGCTTTCAACAATTAAATAATCCTCTTACACCTGTCCTGCCACTCCAATGAATAGTTGGCACAACACACTTTCTCAATTACTAATAGTTAGAAAAATCAATTCAAACCTGGGATCCGAAACGACGGCCTCCCGACCCACAGCCTCTATATGCTACCGTTAAGCCAAGAACCGAGGTCATTACATTACATTCTATAATTATATATTTATTTAAATTGAACTACCATAATCACAGCAAAAATGCATCTCTAGAAAATATAGTTACGCTACAGGAAAAATTAGCTAACACAATGAGCTTAAAAGTCTTAATAATCCTTCGGGGATAAAAGTCGGTACTGCGATAAAAAGAGTTTTCCAATATATTTCTCTGAACCGGGTATGTGTTGGAACGTTCAACCCCAAAGACTAACAAATATAGGAACAGTTTTGCATTATTATAATATCAGAAGTATTTTATTTTCCTTACTAGTCTGTTACAGTTAAAAAACCGCTGTATTCAACCGAAAGTCGGATTTTTTTTTCATACTAACATATTAAATAAAGTTAAGTATTTTAACATATTCATTATTACTTGGAATTTGAGTGTAATTCTATAACAATGACTAAGTATACAGCAAATCTATTACTTATATTATGTGCATAAATATATCATAGAAATAAATGAAATGCATCCATAGACACGCCTTTTACCACTAAAGTTTAGGTAGATGCAACTGCAGCATGCATTTTTCCGTGAACTTATTATTATATTATACGGCAAAAATTCTATCTCGGTCCACTTTTTCTATTCGACAAACGTATTTTTTTTGCATTGAATAACGACACGAGCATGCGCTTCGCCTGATGGTAAGCGATACGACCACCCATAAACAGTAGCAACACAATTCAGCACCTTGAGTTACAAAGTGCTGTGTGGCATTCCACTGCCCTCGTCATCCTGAGACATAAGATGTTAAATCTCATTATGTCCAGTAGTTACACTGGCTACAATGTCCTTCAAACCGAAAAACAACAGTGCATACACACTGCTCCTTGGCGGTAGAAATAGACATTGCGGTGGTACCCACCGAGACGGGCTCTTACATATGAGAGACCTACCACCAGAACCTACAACAATAATTCTACGACGCGATGAAATTCTCCAGAAATCCATAAAATAACCGATAATAGTCCAATTTAATCCTAATAGAAACAGCCTACACATAGGCTTAAGTTAAAGTCCAACATTTCACTAAGTTAATGCTTAATAGTCGAAATAACCTCTAACAATAAATGCTATCTACATAAACTTCTCAATTTTCAAAGGGTCCAGTTCAACACAACGGATAATTGATGACAACCCTGCCATTACTTCGGTCACAAATTACATATTAGAAATAGCATCGTTTTGTGACGTGGGTTTGTTTATTACGACCCCTTTAGTGTCCACCAGTGTCCAGGGTTCACGGAACAAATTAATATTATGGACCGAATACAAATAAAACAATGATATAAACGAGATGGAAATGGAAACGTTAAATGGGAAATTTATCTTAATATTGTAATAAAGATATGAAATTGAGATGCCACATATACAATATTTTTTTGTTGGACATTTTAACTTGCAGAAATCTTTTGGCTGATACTTTGACGATCGAATGAGAAATATATTTTCGAACCGAAGAACTCATCAAAATAGTGCCCGCCTTCGAAATCAAACCTACGATTTTACAGGTTACGGTTGTTTACACACTACATAACACTATTGGAGGTAGGATACTCGTATCCGCTCTGATAGCGACCACTATATATTTGCTATAGTGGTCCACGTATGTCACGTTCCGGCATCGACCTGTATAATATTAAAGCCGGCATAATTGTGTCATCTGGTGAGGAATAATCATCTCTCGTTAAGTCGATAATCACTACACACCACGCAATCCATTAATAAAATACACAAATTTAAAATTTCTAAATCCCTTGCATAAGTATGAATATAAAGCCATATTAACAGAATATCATTTGAAATCCGCGACCTGCTCATTAGATGCAGCGGTTCTCGCTTTCGTCACATAAAACCTTGCCCGAGTGTGAGTTATATGATATTTAAATCCCAAATTGGCACTTCCAAACGCAATAAATTTGTCAGACGTCTAATGTTACGGCAGTTTTCTCGCACATTTTCGGTTATTTAAAACGTACCCTCTCTTTTGACGAGTTATATGCTATAAATAAATACGTAATAACGAATGTAATATGTAAGGTATCCGCGGTATTTTAAATATCCAGTAGGTAAGACAAGTTTTTTGGATTACCCCTGGCTGAAAAAACTAAGGAGATCCTAATTAATAACAAAACATTTTATCATACATTAAGGTCCTATGGCCCCTGGATCGGGTGGACGGTTACCACAGTAACTCTCCATTTCGATCGGTCTTTAACAATTATATTAATGAAATATCGTAGTCAACATCGATTGACAATATTCAGTAGGTTATTGATTATTCTGTCAAGTTCATAACGTTAATATCTGCTCAGCGATGTGCCTCCAAGTTGAACGAGAACTTCAAGCGCGTATGGGCGTCAAACTCTTGAACAATGTGATCGCACGCCCGCGCCGCCGCCGCCACTGGTACCTATAAATTATTTTGGTGAAGTAGTTTAAGTTTAAGCCCGACTACACATCGATAAATAACCGCCCGTCAACACGTTTTATGTAATCTGTAAGTTCAATCATTAATGGTATTTTAAACCGCAGTTTATATTTTTGACTATCTTGTTTTTGAAAGAAATTACTTACTATCGTAATTAATTTAATATTCTGATATCATGTCTACAAGTGTAGGTTTTTCACTACTTTGTAGACCATATTAATCCAGCCAATACGTAAAATAAAAAAAAATCGTTTGAGTGCACGCGCCGTTGTTGTCAATATCAGTTCGTCGGTCCATCGGGAACGTTATTGCCCAAATTAAAGAGACGGTGCAGTGGAATGCAGCCGTGCGCAGCGCCGCGAAGCCTATGCAAGTGAAATCAGGGCGGGATATTCATTACGCGATATTTTCTCCCCCAAGAGAAAATCGCAATGAAGCGTATATAGAGGGAAAAAACGGCGAACTTCGTTTCACAAACAAAGCGCTCGCCTGAAAGGGGCCTGTGAAAAAACATTTTCATTGTGTCTGCGAGTCGCTCGATTTTTAATCTACCCCCGCGTCCCTCTGTAAGTTTATTGTGAGCTTTGAGAATCAGTTGACGTCTGTGAGTGAATCCAACGTTTGTCGTAGACTGCAGCGGCGCACCGTGCAACTGTCTGTTTGCACTTTCCTTTTTATTATTCCACAACTTCAAGCAAACTTGATATTCCAAATGTTACAGAACAATTCTTTTATTTATTTTTTATACTTTAATTTTCTACATAAAATGTTTTCAGTAAAAATGTGCTGTATAATAAATCTGTTCTATTCATCATTCCATATTTTGTGTTTTGGTAAAGAGAAATATATTTCAGTGCAACATAAAAAAAATGTTATTTGTCGTCAATAAAAATAGGATTTAACCTCAATTCCGAATTGAAAACTGCCAAAAAACAACGCTAAACCAATCAATTTGAATAAGCCATGTATATCCATTTCCTTAGCCGTTACATTTGGACGAATTCTTATGATTGCCATTTTACGTAGACCCATTCACAACTACACCAATATTCAAACGGAGCCCTTGTGCCTAGAGTTCGGAGGCGGTGAGGTAGTTCATTTATTTTGGTCAGTTGCATGTGTGAAAGAGATCCATATGATTTTGTGCGATGTTTTATTCATATCGCGGAAGACAACGATGTTGTGACGAGAACACGGTTTGGGATAGTGAATAGTGATGCATAGATCACCATTATTCATCGTGGTGTTGAATTGTTTGTACGAAAAGCAAATATTTTATATCGTAAACTTTATTACAAAGCAGGTATAATACACGATACGGTTTGCGACATTTTAACAGTTCTTGTGGGACTGTCGTGTCGCTTCGAAATAAAATGTTAAGTGGTTACCGGAGCCGTAAACAACATTGTAACAACCAGTAACTTACTTTGAAATGTATATAGCCGTATTCATAGATAAAGAGGCGGACAGACAGCCAAAAATTAAACCGAAATTCGTACGAAATTCTACGCTAAATGTGTCGCAGACATAAAAAGCAACATTCAAAAATGTCACCTTCTTTCCTGCACTTATTCCTTTCATGGCGCCGGGTTCAAAGAATAATTATAGAGCTATGGCGTTTTTATTTTTAATTTATTCTCATATTAAAAGGCTGCATAGCCTTATGAATATATAAATGGTACCTACGAGAAAACACATAAAGTTTTATTTATTGCAGTGGATTCGCGTTGTAACTTCATCCTTTTATATGATAAGGAGTTCATGAAAGTGGAGTTTGCAACGTAATTTATTGTCGAGTGCTGCGTTACATTTTCTTGAAGGTGAACAGTGAATGTGATTTAACTAATTATGTTTATTCGTATTTAAACAGAACAAACGACTTAACGACTGCCTCGGTGGCGTAGTTGTATTACGGTACGCCTGCAATGCTGAGGTTTTGGGTTCGGTCCCCGGGTCGGGCAAAGTGATATTGGATTTTTCTATTCAGTATCAGCCCGGAGTCTGGAATTTGTGCCCGATATGGCGATAGGCTCGCCCCCTATTACATCATGGGACGGAATACGCACGGCGAAAAGTGGGTGCACTAGTTGCGCCACTGCCTACCCCTACAGGGATAAAAGGCGTGAGTATGCGTCTGCATGCAAACGACTTAACAAATATTACTAGAGTAGTAAGGGATTCACCGATACTGGAGCAGGTTCGAGGGCCGGCCCGCGGCGCTCCGGCGGCTGATGGCCGACGTTTTCGATTGCTCCAGATTCGGCCCGCGGAACCCGCGAATAAATCCGCGGATTACTTTAATACCTACCGCGAATTAATTTGATACCTACCGCGGATTAATTTGATACCTACCGCGGATTAATTTGATACCTACCGCGGATTAACTTGATACCTACCGCGGATTAACTTGATACCTACCGCGGATTAATTTGATATCGACCGCGGATTACTTTGATAACACCCGCGAATAAAAATTATATCGTCCGCGGAATCCGTTTCATATCACCCGCGAGGTAGGTATGAACCACGAATTTGTTCATGGTCTACGGTTCCCTTAAGCTTGTACCTTTTCCCTGTTCGTTGTGCTTTTAACTTTCTACTTTCTATCGGCGATCCTTTTTTTTATTTGAAGGATGCAAAGGTCTTTGTCGCGTATTTCTATTAACTCGTGTTTCTACGCAAAAGCCGTTTAAAATTACTTAATAGTTACCCTTTACGCATTACGAGCATTGTTTATGATAGATAAAGCAACATTTTCCCTGTTTCGTTGTGTTATTGACTTTCTACTTTCTATCGGCGACCCTTTTTTATTTGAAGGATGCAAAGGTCTTTGTCTCGTATTTCTATTAACTCGTGTTTCTACTTAAAAGCCGTTTAAAATTACTTAATAGTCACCCTTTACGCATTACGGGCATTGTTTATGATAGATAAAGCAATCGTTACAATACACCATACCTTTCTCAAATTCTAGGTAAAACCCTTTGGGTCTTCTCATTGTCATAATAATTACGGTTCCCATTATTCACATTACCTGATATTACGTATTCAACGGAACATTTAAGGTGAAAGTCGAAACATGTTGGATCTTGTCTGCAAGGAAACAATACTCCCTCTCCATATAAAAGACCGACGCAAAATCACATGGTATCGTATTCCACTCTGTGCTCTGCTCGAAGTGTGATCTCCAGTTGTTTGTAACAGTGAAGTGATAGTAAAATTGTGAAATAGTTAAATAGTGAAAGTGTTATAAAAATGAATGTAAGTACCTTTATATACTTTGATCTAAAAGTGTTGTAACCAGATGTTTCATTAATTGTTTATGCCATGTGTTGTCCACCAGGTTAATACATTTTAGCTATCTTTGATGTCTTATTAATTTATCATTGTTACTAATGTGTACATGTATACTTCGCATACCTATAAGTATTTATCATACAGTACTTACTTAACCGATAATTAAAACAGTTTCATTTCATTTTGTTACAGTTTTCTGAAAATACTTTCAAAAACTACTATTATGCTGAAGAAATCGACGAACCTAGTGATGAAGAAGGTACACTCGCCTTTAAAGTCAAAAAAGCGATATTAGCAAATAAAAGACCGATCGAATGCAACAGCATTGATGAGTTCTTCGAAAAACCAAAAAAGAAGAAGACAACAACAAGAAAGTCATCCAGTGTTGGTCGATCGACGAGCGGTGGTGTTTCATACATCCGATCAAACAGCGATGACAACAGTTCTGCATCACATCTCATAAAAATTGAGGTGTATGAAGTGAATAAAATAAAAAACATCGCACCGACGGAACATTGGAAACACGCTGATGTGCGAGTTAAATATTACGCGGAAAACGACAGTGATAAGAACTTGCAAAGTGTCAAGGACACTATATACAATATAACCAAACAGTTGGCTAGTAAGGACGATTGTGTGAAATATTTTATAGACACAGACAAATGAACAAAAGTGCCAGTGCGTGTCAATGTTTTAATATCATAACTTTAATCATATGCTTTGTACTACTATTATTGAAATAAGAAACTATTATTGTATTAACTGTACTTAAGAATCTACCTGTTTAAATTTAACTTACATTGTATTGTATTTAAACTTTGTACTCTTTTAAGTTACATACTTAATAGATTAATTTGTTTTTGATTCTAGAACTCTTTGTGAATTGTGTTATTGCTAAGTATTATTGTAAATAGTTATAAGTCTTTTTAGTGTTTTTTCATGCTCATGCTTACGATTGTAAAGTTATTGGGAACATTCATAAATTGTTTGGAAAAAAGTGGATAGCTTAGAATGTAATTACATTGTTTTGGGTAGTATATAAGCGTTGAAATAACTTTTAAAAATACTGAGACATTCCTTACCATGGATACAAGCTGTGATTTATACAACATGGAACTCGTCGCACTTCTCGAAAACATCGAATCAATGGATCTGATGTCATCGCAATACGACAAAGAACTGTACGAGCTCTGTGATAAAATGGAACAAAGACAAGTTGAAACGTGAGTAAAACATTTTTTATTATTTTAAGACTAGTTGCAACATGTTTTGGGAATCCATGAAGAGGGGATACACTTAAAGTATTTATAATGGTTCGAACATCTTGCACAATCATTCAACTTGTTTCTTCCGTTTATATTTTTAACATTGAAGTGCAACCAAAATGTACCACTCACTTGATATTTCTAGTTTATCTCAGAGTGAGATTGCAAGTTTCGATAAAAAGATAATTTTACATAAATATCATCGTTTCATACGGTTTTGGTATATATTAAATGTTTTGCCAGAATCAATGTTGGGAGATCCTGATATTTCTCCTTATTATACACCATGTAGTGGACATAAAATCTCAAAACAAACTCATTCCGATGAGGATGATATTGATGGTGTATTATCAATGAAAGCATATTGTTTGCAGTGTAAATAACAAATAATGTTAGTATCTATTTAAATAATAGAAACATAGTAGCATATTTATTTCGTGAGATAACATTTTTTTAACAGTTTTCTTATCCATCAGATCTATGCAGAATGGAGAAGGCAGCAGGAAAAGATTAGCGCCAACTGAATTGTTTGAAGAGGATCCATTAAAGAGAAGAAAAAATATTCATCTTGAAGCTCCTTCGACATCTACATCGTCGCTGGATAACATTTTAAATGTAAGTACAGAACAGCATAATGATAAAATTGAATGTCCTGAGTGTCACATATATGTATCAAAAAAATATATGACCAGTCACTATAAGAGCAATAAACATAAAAATAATTTAATTAGAAGAGATAATAATCTACCTAATGTTCAATTCATTGATAGTGCTTTCGGTAATAGAATTATTACATATCGAGTGAAATCTAGTTTAGTTTCTGATACACAGCTTGAATCACCTGAATTATTTTTACAAAATATTAAAAAAATAATTTATACATTACTAGAACGATCTATCTTAGAATATTCTGTTGTAAAAGTTAATTTTATTCTCAATGCGGATTTCACACAAGAAACAAAAAATCTACACAATGTTTTTGATTTTCAAATTTCAAACTATCTTGTTTGTCAAGGTGATGACAAAGATATTATTTTCTCATCTATAATTACCGAAATAACAAACAAAATGACCAATTTCCAAAAAAAAGGTAGTGGATGGAGTTTAGTTAAAATAAATCACTTGGATATGAATGTCAACAAATTTAACCCATTGCGTGGATCTTCATACATAGACCTACCGTTAGATATAAAACATAAGAAAGCTGTAATCAATGTTCAAAATAACGATCACGAATGCTTTCGTTGGGCAGTTTTGTCAGGATTATTTCCAGCTACTCATAGTTCCAATAGGGTATCATCTTATATAATACACAAAAACAAACTAAAATTTGATAACCTATCGTTTCCTATAAAAATTAATGACATCCATAAGTTTGAAAAATTAAATAGTATAAGTATTAATGTTTTTGGATTACAATATGATTCAATAAGCAAATCAAATAAAGTTGTGGGTCCATTACACTTTACGAAACACCGTAAAAATACTCACTTAAACTTATTATATATATCTCAAGGTTCTAAAGGTCATTTCTGTTGTATTAAAAACCTCTCGAGATTATTATCTAAACAGTTATCGACTTCTGAACATGCAGTTCATATTTGTGATGGGTGTTTATTAAATTTCACGTCATTAGATAATTTAAAACGACACCAAGAAAATGACTGTTTCAATGTGTGTACAAATTTACCATCGGAAAACGATAGAAAAAGAAACTGGTTTAATGAATTAATACCATCAAACCACATTTCATTTAACAACTATGAACGTAAATTAAGAGTTCCATTCGTTGTGTATGCTGACTTTGAAGCATTTTTAAAACCAATAGAGAGTTGTTCTAACAATCCAAATCAATCATCAACTGTTAATATCCAAAAACATGAAACGTATAGTTTTGGGTATTATGTTAAATGTTCTTATGCTGATAATCTTTCAGTATATAGGTCTTATACAGGGCAAGATTGTGCGCTAAAATTTATGCAATTCATTTACGCAGATTTAGAAAATATTTGTAAAAAGAATTCTTTTGTCAAATCACCATTACCGTTAACTGAAGAAAATAAAATAAATATCAATCAAAGTGAGTCTTGTTACATTTGTGCTACTAAATTAAACGTGGATAGAACAATATCAAATAATTGGCATACTGGTGCATATGAAGGTGTAGCTCATAGAGTATGCTCTCAGAAATACAAAGCTCCTAATTTTGTGCCAGTGTTTTTACATAATTTAAGTAATTATGACGCTCATTTCATAGTGCATGGTCTTGATTTCGAGAAAGGTGACATTGAACTTATTCCTGAGAACAAGGAAAAATATATTTCTTTTTCTAAAGTTTTACAAATCAATAACAGAGTTATAAAATTACGATTTCTTGATTCTTTTAAATTTATGTCAAGTAGCCTTAACAAATTAGCTCAGAACTTATTACTTGAACAATTTCGTGAACTCAAATTAAAATATCCATGTGAAGAAGATTTTAAACGTTTAATAAGAAAAGGTGTTTATCCATACGAATACATGACGACATTTGATTCTTTAAAAATAACTTCTCTTCCCACTCGCGATCAATTTTATAGTTCTTTAAATGATAGTCACATTACAGAAAGTGAATACCATCATGCTCAAGACGTGTGGAATCATTTTAATTGTAAAAACATGGGTGAATATTCAGACCTGTATTTAAAAACAGATGTATTGTTGTTAGCAGATATATTTGAAAACTTTAGGGATGTCTGTCTTAAAACATACGGTTTAGATCCTGCCCACTATTATACAGCACCTGGTTTAAGTTGGGATGCTATGTTAAATTTTACCAAAATAAATTTGGAACTTTTAACAGATATCGACAAGGTTACGTTTATAGCGAATAATATTCGGGGGGGTATATCACAATGCAGCAATAGACATGCAGTGGCAAATAACATGTTTATGTCGGAATACGATTCAGATAAACCATCTTCATTTTTGATGTACTTAGACGCAAATAACCTTTATGGTTGGGCTATGTCCCAATGTCTCCCAACAGCCAAATTTGAATGGGTCGATATAAATACAGATTTTAATATAGCCGATGATGCCAAACATGGTTTAATATTGGAAGTAGATTTAGAATATTCAAAAAATTTACATGATTTTCATTCAGATTTTCCATTTTGTCCAGAAAACGTATGTTTAGGAAACAGCAAAGACAGGAAACTGATCCCAAATTTAAAAAATAAAAAAAATTACGTCATTCATTATAGAAACCTTAAGCAATGTTTAAAAAATGGTCTCCGATTGGTTAAAGTACATAGAATTTTAAAATTTGAACAATCCGCGTGGTTGAAAAGTTACATAGACTTGAATACTCATATGCGTTCATTAGCCACTTCAGATTTTGAGAAAGATTTTTTTAAACTTATGAATAATTCTGTTTTTGGTAAAACAATGGAAAATGTAAGAAAACGAGTTAATGTCAAATTAATTAATCATTGGTTAAATCGTGGCAAAACTCAAGGTGCTCAATCTTTGATAGCAAGACCAGAATTCCATAGTTTATCTATATTCTCAGAGAGCTTAGTTGCAATACAATTAAATAAAACTAACGTTTTATATAATAAACCAATTTACCTCGGTTTTTGTATTTTAGATATATCTAAAACATTACTATACGATTTCCATTACGATTATATGAAAATAAAATATCAAGATAATATTAAGTTACTATATACTGATACCGATAGCTTAATATATCAAATATTTACGCAAAATTATTATGCTGATATAAAACTTGATTTAGTCAACTACTTTGATACGTCCGACTATCCACCAAATAATCAATATGGTTTACCATTATTGAATAAAAAACGGTTAGGTTTTTTTAAAGACGAAAATAACGGTAAAATTCTTAAAGAGTTTGTAGGTCTTCGCTCTAAAATGTATGCAATGGATGTGCAGAATAAATGTATATGTAAAGCAAAAGGGATTAACAAAAGTGTAACAAAAAAATTTTGTCTTACCGATTATAAATCATGTTTATATGAAAAGAAAACGCAATACAGCGAAATGATAAGATTTAAATCAATTAAACATGCTATATATACACAAAAAATTAATAAAATATCTTTATCACACAATGACACTAAACGTTATTTAATAGAAAATTCAACAGATACTCTTGCATGGGGTCATTATAAAATAAAGGACATTTGATTTTATCAACGATTTCTGTACAACGAAAATATGTATGTTAATGTGTGTGTGTGTTTTAATTGTGGTTTTTAATAACTTAAAGTTCTGTCTTTATTATGTATTATCTTTTTTCTTTATTTTTTTACTATGACAACTGTTTTGTACAATATCATGAAAAATTAGATGTAAATTTTAATGTATGTAGTTAGTTATTTGTTATATCTGATTTAACTTTATTTTATAATAATTTTCTTACTGTAATATTTTTCAAAACAGCTATGAACTGTATGTGATCATTTTTCAAAGTATTTGTGTATGTAATCTTTGTATATAAAACAAAATCAAATATAATACATTCAATCGTAACTTCTAGTTTTATTCATTCCGAAACGCTTTTCGAGTTCACACGTGCATTTAAAAATGTTTCATTTTTATCATCCTTTTACTGCCATAGTTGCAGGTCCAAGTGGATGTGGAAAGTCTAATTTTGTAACAAACTTTATTAAACATATTAATGAGGTGTGCAACACAAATTTTCATCAAATTACTTGGTGTTTTGATGAAATGCAGCCCTTATATAATTTACCAAATGTAAACTATTATCAGGGTATACCAGATTTGAATATGTTTGATGGAAAGGAAGCTAACCTTATTATTATCGATGATCTCATGAGGGAATCTGATGGTCGCATTGTTGACATATTTACCAAAGGTAGTCATCATAGGAACTTGAGTGTATTTTACATTACTCAAAATTTATTTCATCAAGGTAAAGGACAAAGAGACATTTCTTTGAATTCAAACTACATAATTTATTTTAAAAACCCACGTGATAAAACTCAAATACGTTACTTAGCACGACAAGTATCACCAGAAAATAGCAAATTCATAGAAGATGCTTACAGAGATGCTACAAAAGAAGCACATGGCTATTTGATGATAGATCTAAAACAAGACACTTTTGACATGTGTCGAATTAAATCAAAGATATTTCCATCTGATGGTCATTCTACAGTGTACATTCCCACAAAAGAGTTTAAATATGTCAAGAACCAACCAATACCCGTCATTTACAAATGATGGATCGACGCTTAAAGACGCATGAACACTTATTAAATGCTCTTTATAAACTTAAACCAAAACATCAACAAGCTCTTTTAAAAGTCTGTAACGAAAACGAAATTAATTTTGTATGTGAATGTATTCATAACGTTTTACAAGGAAATATAAAACTTGAAGAAAAATCAAAGAGTAAACTAAAAAAGTATAAAAATCTACTACGAAAATTGGTACGTAAAAGTACAAATAAAATAAGAAAGAATATTATAGTTCAAAAAGGTGGTGCATTTCTTCCGATTATATTGGGTTCTATTTTGAGTGGATTGATAAGTGGACTAGTTTAAAAATGGAACACGCCAAAAAAATGCTGTTAGTTGATCCAAGCTTAATAGATAAGTTAAATCAAAAAAGAAATGAAAATCCTACCTCTCGTTTAGATAGTGAAATGGAAAAAATACTCGACAGTAATATGGATGATCGAAAAAAGTGTAAATTATACTTACAAATTTTACAAAGATATCTTCACTTTATGGAAGAAGATCGTCGTCCCATTGAACTCCCTATAATAACTTCAAATGACGATAACATTAAACCCACATCTGAAAGCTGGAAATTTTTTAATATAAATAATGATATCAAGAATAAAGATGTAGTTGTCAGTCAGACACTGAGTGATGAAGAGAAGCAACAAGAAAGTTTTACACTCGAAAAAAAACCTTCCTACTCAACAAAACAAATTTTAAATTTAATACCAAAAACATATGTAAAAAAAGGTGAGTTGTTATTGAATTCGGTGTCACTAAATAAAAACAAAATTTATTGGAATGATGCTGGCACAGTGATTGTAGATAATGAAGCGATTCCTAACAGTAACATTATCGATTTAGTAAGCGATACACTGCGACCATTAAAAAACAACGACCCACCTGGTTGGGAAAAATTTGCTAAAGCGTTAAAGGATTTAAAAGTACCTTTAACATATATTGGCAATCCAAAAAGACGTGAGTACATAGCTCGACTTCAAAACGCCATCGAAGAACAACCGCCACAAAACACAGAGGTATATTTGACGCCAACGAGCGAAGATAAACACGCAAATAAAATTAAGAAAAAGATTGATTGGGAAAAATGGACCCCTTATTAGAAATAGATCAAATTTATTATGATGTATCACACCCAGCTGGATATAGCAATATCGACAAATTATCAAAAGCTATGAAAGGTAAAATGAAAAAGGAAGAAGTTAAAAACTGGTTGCAATCCCAATCTACGTATACACTCCACAAACCAGTACATAGAAAATTCCCTCGGAACAAATACGTTCTCTCTAATCTCAATGAACTTTGGCAAGCTGACTTAAGCGACATGCGGACTTATTCTAAAGATAATAAAGGTTTCAACTACATTCTTTGTGCTATTGATGTTTTTAGTAAATATGCATATGCTAGACCCTTGAAAAAGAAAAATTCAGAAACCGTAAAAAAGTGTTTCGACAGTATATTTAATGAAGCTAATACTACACCCACTCACATTCAATCTGATAAAGGCACTGAATTTGTATCGAAAGATGTTCAAAGATACTTTAAAACAAAAAACATAAATTACTATACGACAAATAATCCAGACATCAAAGCAAGCATTGTAGAAAGATTTCAAAGAACGCTAAAAATGAAGATGTGGCGCTATTTTACACACAAGAATACACATAAATATATTGATATTTTGCAGAATTTGATACACTCTTACAATCATAGTTTCCATTCTAGTATTAAAATGTGTCCTTCAGATGTTAATTCTAATAATATAATGACAGTTTGGAGTAATTTATATGAAAAATCTGAAAAATCATCAAAAACTATACTACCTATGTTTCATGTCGGTGACCATGTCAGAATAACTAAATATAAACATGTATTCCAAAAAGGTTATGAATCTAATTGGAGCGATGAAATATTTGTGATTTCTTCTATAATAGAACGTACTCCGTGGCCCGTTTATACCATAAAAGATTTAGATGGTGAGGAGATAGTAGGAACGTTTTATGAACGAGAATTACAAAAGGTCATTTATGACCCCACCATTGAACACAAGATTGATAAAATAATTCGCTCTCGTTACTCTGGCAGCAGACAACAAGTGTTAGTTAAGTGGAAAGGTTATCCAAACAAATTTAATAGTTGGATTTTAGCTTCCAGTTTAAAAAAAATATGATTAAAGATTTTTATTTAACTTTACTTAGCAATAGTTCAATGGAATATTTTCCTGAGAACAAAACATCAATTTTTTCAACAAAATTACCCAAACCCATAATATTGGAAGGAGAATGGTGTGTAGGAATCGTTGAATTCCAATATCCATGCACCATGTTTACTGTTCAAGATCATGAGAATGTTATTTACATAACAAAAATCATGAAAATGCCCAATGAAGACAAACTATCTACAGTTTATTATAAGACCCACATACCTGCCACAAACTATGATAATATTAACCATATTTTATCAGCATTAAATAATATAAGAGAAAAAATCAAATTCCGCTACGATAATATATCTAAATTCGTTTCTGTTTCTGTGTTAGACGAATCAATAAAATCTGTAACATTATCTCCTAAACTAGGCTTACAGTTGGGATTTGAACCGAACAGAAACCTTGTTGAAAAGAATTTAGCTAAATGTCCAGCTAATTTACATTTAGGGTTACCATCTCAACTATTCGTTTACTGTGATATAGTTGAACCTCAAATTGTAGGTGATGTAATGACACCTCTTCTGAGAGTAATACCATTAGATCCTTCAAAATACATCTATGGTGCCAATAAAATGCATGTATTTTCACCTCCTCATTACTTATCGGTAATGCGAAGAGAATTCGATACCATTGAAATAGATATAAGGTCAAGCACCGGACAAAAGATACCATTTCAATTTGGAACGGTGTGTGTTAAACTACATTTTAAAAAATTATAATGCATTTTGAACGCTCCAACATGATATGTCCTTATCAACGCTATTATTCTCATCAGGCTGGTTCAGGTATAGGGGTGGTATATAAAGGGGCGCCTTATCAAAAAGGACATGGAATTGGTAGTTTTCTTGGGGGATTGTTTAGGTCAGTTTTACCATTATTATCTAGCGGTGTTCGAGCTGTTGGTAAAGAGGCATTGAGCGCTGGTGTTGGTCTATTGACAGATATGGTTAGTGCGCGACCAATGGAAGATTCAATAAAAGCACGTCTTAAAGAAGTTGGTTCCAACTTGAAACGCAAGGCTGATGAAAAAATAGATAAAATCAATATGTCTGGATCCGGATATATAACAAAACGAAAACGTCTACCTGGAGTCAGTCCGTCGTTGACCGCGAAAGTGAAAGCTCTAAAAAAATCAAAAATTACTCAAAAACAAATCAAGGACATATTTTCTAACAATTAATCAAAATGTCTTTTTTACATAGTCATTCCTGTGAATGTATAAAGTCCGAATTGGATTTGTTTGCATTGCCATCAACTCAAACTAGCATTGAAAGTGGAATTTGGATCCATTATAAACCAATTTCATCTCTTGCCGATGATGGTCCTATAGAATTTCAAATTCCTGGAGCAGGAGATGACTACATAGATTTATCTCATACGTTACTTCACTTGAAAGCGAAAATAGTAAATCAAGATAACACCAAACTAACCGCATCTACAGTCGTTGCTCCGGTGAATAATTGGTTGCACTCACTCTTCAGTCAACTTGATGTCTACTTAAATCAAAAACTTGTATCACCACCCAATAACACATATGCTTATCGTGCGTATATAGAAAACTTATTGAACTATGCTCCTGCAGCAAAAAAATCTCACCTCACCTGTGGTTTATGGTATGAAGATACAGCTGGAAAAATGGATTCCACCGATGATACTAATAAAGGATTTACTAAGAGGCAAGAATTATCTAGTGAAAGTAAAGAAATGGAAATGATTGGTCACTTACATGGTGATTTATTCAATCAAGAAAAATTTTTAATCAATGGTGTTGATATATGTGTTAAGTTAATTCGTTCTAGAGAAAATTTCAATCTCATGGCCTCTACAGGTGACCTTAAATTAAAGGTATCTATTACGGATGCATCTTTGATTATTCGTAGAGCACGAATCAATCCCAGCGTGTTACTTGCTCATCAAAAGGTCTTAGCTTCTACCACAGCTAAATACCCCATTACTCGAGCTGAAGTTAAAGTTTTAACAATACCATCAGGTGTTCAAGGAAAAACTCTAGATAACATTTTCTTAGGACAATTACCTAAAAGGTGTATAGTGGGATTTGTAAATAACGCTGCTTTCAATGGAAACCTCACTAAGAACCCATTTAACTTTCAAAATTACGACATCAATACTTTTAGTTTATATATAGACGGTCAACAAATACCATCAAAGGCTTTACAACCCTCATTTGAGAACAAAATTTTTACTTCAGTATATCATACATTGTTTTCTGGAACAGGTATACACTTTCTCAATGAAGGTAATGGGATATCCCGAGAACAATACGCTGAAGGGTATTGTATGTTAGCGTTTGATTTGACACCTGATTTATCAGCAAACTCTGCAAGTCATTGGAATCTTGTAAAGCATGGTAGTGTGAGATTAGAAGTGCGTTTTGAAACAGCTTTATCACAAACTATTAATTGCATTGTTTATGCGGAGTTTGATAATGTTATTGAAATAGATAAAAACCGCAATATTTCAGTAGATTATAGTAGTTAAGAACACAAAATTAACTGTTTAAGATTAGATTAAGCGTGAATAATGTAATTCAGATTTGTTGTTAGATTTAAGTTACCAATAAAACGAATTCATAAAATATTAAGTTCTTTGTTTAACTATAATCCTTGCAACCCCACAACAAGAGTCATCTTGGCTGATAAGTACCATAATAGTGTCTTGTTAACCTTATATGAGACATTACCATTTTATCATTCGACCTGATAAGATTCTGCAGCGATACGGTGAATAAAAATGAATACAATAGAAATACAGAATTACTTAAAGAAAATTGATCCAAGTATTGAATATAATGTATATGCAGCCAATCGTCTACCAATATATGTGGTAACTCCTACATACGTAGTTAGCAACTTAGACTCTGATAACAAACCAGGTTCTCACTGGGTCGCCATACACATAGATAAGAATGGTTTTGGACAGTACTTTGATTCATACGGTCGACCACCTCAAGGATACCACCGAATGTTTTTAGCGCGAAATTCTAGAATGTGGAATTACAATACAAGTCGAATTCAAAATGACTTTACTATAGTTTGTGGAGAGTACTGTTTAATGTATCTGTATTATAAATACTATGGTAAGAGTCTCAAAGATTTTCAAGTATTATTTAGTGATAATACAATATGCAATGATGTGTTTTTAAATGGTTTATTTAAATCATGTTTTGAGGTGAATAAATGAAATATGAAAATGAATGAATGATTTTTCTTTATTGAAGATTAATAACCCCATACAATACTTATAATTCTTCCAAACAATTTATGAATGTTCCCAATAACTTTACAATCGTAAGCATGAGCATGAAAAAACACTAAAAAGACTTATAACTATTTACAATAATACTTAGCAATAACACAATTCACAAAGAGTTCTAGAATCAAAAACAAATTAATCTATTAAGTATGTAACTTAAAAGAGTACAAAGTTTAAATACAATACAATGTAAGTTAAATTTAAACAGGTAGATTCTTAAGTACAGTTAATACAATAATAGTTTCTTATTTCAATAATAGTAGTACAAAGCATATGATTAAAGTTATGATATTAAAACATTGACACGCACTGGCACTTTTGTTCATTTGTCTGTGTCTATAAAATATTTCACACAATCGTCCTTACTAGCCAACTGTTTGGTTATATTGTATATAGTGTCCTTGACACTTTGCAAGTTCTTATCACTGTCGTTTTCCGCGTAATATTTAACTCGCACATCAGCGTGTTTCCAATGTTCCGTCGGTGCGATGTTTTTTATTTTATTCACTTCATACACCTCAATTTTTATGAGATGTGATGCAGAACTGTTGTCATCGCTGTTTGATCGGATGTATGAAACACCACCGCTCGTCGATCGACCAACACTGGATGACTTTCTTGTTGTTGTCTTCTTCTTTTTTGGTTTTTCGAAGAACTCATCAATGCTGTTGCATTCGATCGGTCTTTTATTTGCTAATATCGCTTTTTTGACTTTAAAGGCGAGTGTACCTTCTTCATCACTAGGTTCGTCGATTTCTTCAGCATAATAGTAGTTTTTGAAAGTATTTTCAGAAAACTGTAACAAAATGAAATGAAACTGTTTTAATTATCGGTTAAGTAAGTACTGTATGATAAATACTTATAGGTATGCGAAGTATACATGTACACATTAGTAACAATGATAAATTAATAAGACATCAAAGATAGCTAAAATGTATTAACCTGGTGGACAACACATGGCATAAACAATTAATGAAACATCTGGTTACAACACTTTTAGATCAAAGTATATAAAGGTACTTACATTCATTTTTATAACACTTTCACTATTTAACTATTTCACAATTTTACTATCACTTCACTGTTACAAACAACTGGAGATCACACTTCGAGCAGAGCACAGAGTGGAATACGATACCATGTGATTTTGCGTCGGTCTTTTATATGGAGAGGGAGTATTGTTTCCTTGCAGACAAGATCCAACATGTTTCGACTTTCACCTTAAATGTTCCGTTGAATACGTAATATCAGGTAATGTGAATAATGGGAACCGTAATTATTATGACAATGAGAAGACCCAAAGGGTTTTACCTAGAATTTGAGAAAGGTATGGTGTATTGTAACGATTGCTTTATCTATCATAAACAATGCCCGTAATGCGTAAAGGGTGACTATTAAGTAATTTTAAACGGCTTTTAAGTAGAAACACGAGTTAATAGAAATACGAGACAAAGACCTTTGCATCCTTCAAATAAAAAAGGGTCGCCGATAGAAAGTAGAAAGTCAATAACACAACGAAACAGGGAAAATGTTGCTTTATCTATCATAAACAATGCTCGTAATGCGTAAAGGGTAACTATTAAGTAATTTTAAACGGCTTTTGCGTAGAAACACGAGTTAATAGAAATACGCGACAAAGACCTTTGCATCCTTCAAATAAAAAAAAGGATCGCCGATAGAAAGTAGAAAGTTAAAAGCACAACGAACAGGGAAAAGGTACAAGCTTAAGGGAACCGTAGACCATGAACAAATTCGTGGTTCATACCTACCTCGCGGGTGATATGAAACGGATTCCGCGGACGATATAATTTTTATTCGCGGGTGTTATCAAAGTAATCCGCGGTCGATATCAAATTAATCCGCGGTAGGTATCAAGTTAATCCGCGGTAGGTATCAAGTTAATCCGCGGTAGGTATCAAATTAATCCGCGGTAGGTATCAAATTAATCCGCGGTAGGTATCAAATTAATTCGCGGTAGGTATTAAAGTAATCCGCGGATTTATTCGCGGGTTCCGCGGGCCGAATCTGGAGCAATCGAAAACGTCGGCCATCAGCCGCCGGAGCGCCGCGGGCCGGCCCTCGAACCTGCTCCAGTATCGGTGGATCCCTTACTACTTACTAGGTTGTTTTAATTACACATTTAATGAAAAGTAATGTCACCGTTTTATTTTAAAATGAACATTATCGAATTGATTTAAAATTTTGATTAATATGAAATACAGAGATACACTATAATATATTATTATAATAAGTAGTAAAACAATTGGTTCATTAATTGCAAATGGTAGAACCGCATTATAGGCAATGTTTAAAGTGAATAGACCGGCTCGACCGAGATCATACCGGCACCTTAAAAATTCTACGTATAAGCGTGTCCTTTTTATTGCGATGGGTAGGATCAGTAAAAATATTGAAAAATAAAATAACGTTCAAGATTCCTTTTCATGAAGGTCGAGAATTCTCTGGCATTTGTGTGTTCTTGGGTATTGGTTCTACTTACCATAAACTGATTTATAGGTTCTGTCATTAACCCATAGAAACTTTTTGCAGTGTTGTGTGATATTATAAAAGCGAAAATTTATAAAGATATTTGAATGTTTGTTACATGTAAACGCTGAACGGATTTGAATGAAATTTAGTGAATTGGCAGACTAAATCCTGGATTGTAATAACTAGCCTTCCGCTCTGGTTTCGCACGGGTAGCACTAATTATATTATCTATACTAATATTATAAAGCTGAAGTGTTTGTTTGTTTGTTCTTACGCGCTAATCTCAGAAACTACTGGACTGATTTTGAAAATTCTTTCACTAATAGGAAGCTACATTACTCCTGAGTGCTATAGGCTACTTTTTATCTCGGAAAAACTTTTCCACGCGGGTGGAGCAATGCTAGTCTATAATAAGTATCGATATAAAGAGACAAAAGTTCTCTTTATATCGATACTTATTATAGATTACTTATTATAACTTATATTATTATTCTGTTGCTTCCAAACCTCACAGGATCACCCGCTGGGCTAAACTGAAGATTACTTAAAAAAATATAAAAATCGCTCCGTCTCCAGTCTATAGGGAACATACGTCCAGACACTTATTGTTCTATATATAGATAGGTATAGGCTACTTGGTTTTCCCAAGAAATACTTACATAAATGGACTTTTACTAACCGATTTCAAAAAAGAAGGTTCTGTATTCGACCCGTATGTATGTATGTATGTAAGTTAGTATGACCGCGATTTTCTCAAAAGCTACTAATCCGAACATTCAAATAAAACTATTTTGCGGATTTTATCGCGGTAGAGACTGTAGATATGAAAAGTATTCATAAAGTTCGTTAAAACCTAATTCCGCTGTCATACCTTGATCCGACCTGTGTAACCTTCAACCTCGTACTAAAAAGTCTCTTTCGGTACCTAAAACACGTACCTATTCAAATTAAACACTATAAGCGTTTTAAGAAATAAGTTTCTCTGAGTACTTTTCGTAGTCTGGAATTATGAATAAAACATGGTGCCGATGTTGGGACGGGCTATCTGTCTTGCGTTGTGAGACGGCATCTATCTATTTTGCCGGCTATTGTGCTCACTTCCTACGTCTGCTCCCTTGACGGACATTTTAAACATTGGAAGTATTTTCACTATCTCGTATTGTAAATTTGTTAGTTGTTTGCTTTTCTGTTTAGTGAGAATTCGATTGCATTAACGTTTTTGAAAAGGTTACTCTATTTGCAGTTGTCTGTTTTTTCTCTCTGGGTTTTGACATCGGATAGGAAGAAACCAAGCTAGCGGTGCAGGCGTGAAATGTAGGACACTAAGACGTAAGACGGTAGTATTCATTATTGAAGACGATCCCTTCAACTCACCATTCGGTGATCATCGACCACTTCACTGAGAATCAACCCCATGCCAGGATCCACTAGAAACTCTTTATTTATTATTGATGCACACAATACTTTAAACTCAATCTAAGAACGTCACAACACTTATATAGCGCTATCGTAGTGCCCGCTTAGTGGTTAACTTAACAAAAAAACTAGTGTGGTCACACCCTGGTAGCGAGCTGAACATTAAAACTTCGAAGTACCCAAAATTGTCAAACGAATACTCAACAAAAAAGCAATAAAAATGGGAACAGCCTCTTTATATAAATACGCGAAAAGCCTGCGGTAACAGTTAGTTAACAATAATTTACACTCAACACAAACAGTGAAATTTGTTGACAAATAAAGTGAAAAATTGAGCGTCTACGGTAAATAGCGAGCAGGAAGCGTGACCCGCGTGGACGGTGCAACCGCACAACCATTACAAATAAAATTACGCTGAACGCGGCCCCAGCACACCCGGGAATTGATTCACTCACATTTAAACAAAATAGATTTAAATGTTTCACAAATTGAAATACCGGCTGATCGCGTACATCCTACTAATATTATAAACGCGAAAGTTTGTAAGTATAGATGTATGGATGTTTGTTACTCCTTCACACAAAAGCTACTGAACGGATTTCAATGAAATTTGGCACACGGGTAGATCATGTCCTGGATTAATACATAGGCTAATTTTTATTCCGGGAAAATATAAAGCGAGTCTTTTATTCCAGGAAAACTTATTGACGCGGGCGGAGCCACGGGCAATAGCTAGTATTGTATATTTGTTAAAGCGGCGATAGCCTAATTGGGAGTGGAACGGACTGCCGAGACGAACGTCCGCAGGTTCAAAACCCAATGGCACACAACTCTGACTTTTCTAAAAAGTTATGTGTGTATTCTTTGTGAATTATCGCTCGTTTTAACGGTGAAGGAAAACATCGTGAGGAAACCTGCATACCTGAGAAGTTCTCTGAATTTCGAAGGTATGTGAAGTCCGCCAACCCGCACTAGGCCAGCGTGGTGGACTAAGGCCTTTAACCCTCTCAGTTATAGAGGAGGCACGTGCTCAGCAGTGGGCAGTATATAATACAAAGCTGGTATGGTGGTATATCGAACAAAAATACCTATCTACTAGATAATAGCGATTAAAGAATGTAATGTTAAAAAATGTAAGTTTTTACTTTGGAAATTAGTTTTTACCTCCAGGAACTATGCTATGCATGCTATAAAAATATTGTTTTCAATTGCAATTTAAGTATTCCCGCGTTAATATTATACAAAACTTAACGTAACAAAGTCAGAGTGTGATACACCTCTCCCGACCCGAAAGGAAAAAAAACGTTATGCTATATAATATTTATATTTTAATTCATTTTATGCACATTTTTTTTATTTATCTATATTTATATCATTATAAATATAATATAATTTGTATATATTTATGTATTTTATAATTATGAATTATTATGTAAGTTTCTTGGTAAATATAAGTACACCCACACTCCAAATTCTCCGTAGAAGTGATTTCATCCTATGGTTGTCTGGAAGAGATCGCTCTTAGCGATAATACCGTCTATTGTTACACTAGCTATATCTAGCTAATAAGTATGCTGATTTTTTTGTATGTTAGTGGTGTAAAATAACGTGTTGTCTATCTATCTATATATGAATATCTGTAAGCAAATTATTTAGGACCCAGGTACGGCAGAATTCAGGACGCCTCGAATCTACAAGTTTACTCACCCCGAAGTGGGGCAGCATAACATGCAAGTAACTAAAACAATTTGGGGTAGTTTTAAATCTCTAGACGATCCAGTTCTAGAGAAATCGTATTAGAAAAATCGAAAGTTATGTACAACCTGAGTATCGAAGGGACGACTTCCGACTTCCAGGTCTACAACTCATATAAGCTGCAACGAAACCAAGGCGGTGACTTGACCATAAATCTATAGTATAAACCTCAATTATATAGATCCATTCCGTAATAGAATGACTGTATACATAATATAGTTGACTAATCGAACAGCTTCCTGATCCATACCAAAATGTTACTAAAACATTACCAGAACAGCAGTACCAGAATAGAACTGATACGCTTACAATCACGCGATAAGACACGAGGAATAAACTAAAAGGAAACAACACAGCTCCCGATTAACCATTAATACCGATGTTTAATGAAATTATTTCTCCTTCAACGATTAGCATACTAATTTATTTTGCTTAGTCAAAAACGAACAGATGGGGCTATCAGACAAATACAGAGCTATAACTTTAATTAAACATGAAAGAAGGAATATTACCTTTACTTAGGAAGAAAATTTATGTTCACAAAACAATATTCATAAACGTAGCTAATTAGCTATATGCATTGACGTACGTAACGGATTTACTTAAATGGTCTGTATCTACCAAATGTTACCTAATGACACTTGGATCTATCTATACAGTTTTTATTTCAGTAACAAGCAAGTTTATTCGTATGATAAGTGATCCCCACCGCCCATAAACATACTCGTAGAAGACTCATGGTTGCCTGGATGCGCTACCGGCCATAAAAGTAAGGAATAGACATTAGGACCGGTGGAGGATGTTCTTGCGTCCGTATATCTGCAACACACATTGCAAATAGCAATAGCAAGTGACGCTGGTTTGGTTTAAAAAATATGTCTATAGGGCGTATTATCACTTTCAAGTATTTGATGTAACTATAACCACATTTAAAATTCTCTATATGCTACGGTGGTCTACAATACTGAAAATGCAACATAATATTAAATATATAACACAATTCAGCCATTTAACACTTTACACTGATAATTTAAACGAATAAAATGAGTTGATGCCATTTAACAGCTCAATGCAACATTAATTTATACTATACATTTTCCGGGATAAATCCCCGGTTTATATTTTTCCGGGATAAAAAGTATCCTTTCCAGGACTTCATATTATTTCTATACCAAATTTCATCGAAATCGGTTCAGTGGTTTGGCCGTGACGGCTCCGCATGTGTGAAACAATTTTCCGGGATAAAAGTCCCGCTTTGCATTTTTCTGGCATAAAAAGTATCCTAAATCCTTCCCTGGGTCTCAAACTATCTCCATACCAAATTTCATCAAAATTCGTTCCGTATTTTTTGAGTTTATCGCCTTCAGTCACACACAGACAAACGCGGCTGGGGGACTTTATTTTATAATTGGTGATGCTCGCGGCTCCGCCCGCGTGTATAAGTTTTTCCGGGATAAAAATATTTTCAGGCCATAGCACTCAGGAGTAATGCAGCTTCCTATTAGTGAAAGAATTTTCAAAATCGGTTCAGAAGTTCCTGAGATTAGCGCGTTCAACCAAACAAACAAACTCTTCAGCTTTATAATATTAGTAGTATAGATATGTAATGAAGGACGCTCAATTAAGGTGGCCTTTTACTCATCGATAAAATGTTGAATCTTGGGCCAATTAAACTTATTGAGGCTTTTCATTTTCCTTTTTTCAGCAGGCGGCAAAATATTTGTTAACACTTTTATTTCTAAGTATTGATTAATATTTATTGGAGTCGGGAGAGGCAATTCGCACGGGACAGGGTAATTTACGACGCCGCCGGACGCCCCGACAATACCTTATTTACGATTAAATAAAATACGATCATTGGATTATTGATGAAAACTTGGACTAGAAAACAATTTTTCTTTTCCACATATCCATTATGTTATTATTATTGCTTTATAAACAATAGGGTAGTTGTTTACTTTTTTTAAATAAATGAGTCACACATGTATGATATATGCCATCCAAGACCTAACGGAAAAATAATTTTCAAAATTGGCGATTTAATAATAAGTAAGTTATAAAGCTTTGAAATTTGGTAGAAGGGGTAATTGTCAATTAACAGTAATATGAAGCTGTGACGTCACAGCGTGTCACCGGCCATATCGCTTCGTGCGTGCGAAAGAGATAGCGCGATATCCCCACCACGCCCCCACTTTTGCTCACGACATTATTTCAAATGTGAATAGCTGCTTTATTTTTCAACCAATTTTAATGGTAATTTCACAGAAAAACGTCTTTTTCTTATTATTATCTGTTACATATAAAATAATGTACAAAACAGAACATAGGAAACTACCCTATTAACCTAATAAACAGTGTTGAGAGTTTACGTAATACACAGTGTGAAAGTTTACGAACTGAATTGAGCGACAGTGCACGCAATAATCTCTATTATATAGTTCATGTAATAAGCAGTGTTGAAGATTCACGTAATAGTGTCAAGAATTCACGTAAGAACCAGTAAAAAAGTTAATTTAATGAACAGTCTAAGAGTTCATGTTATGGACAGTATAAGAGTTCACCTAATGAATAGTGTAAGTTCGGATAGTAACGTGTGATAAAATGTGGCCATATTCAGGTATATAAAGTTTATCATTGTAATAGAGGGTGATAGTGTGCGTGTCGCAGACCGCAGCGGCCGAAATAGGTATACGTGGGCATACATAATAAAAGACTGCCTCAGTATCAGCCCGGAGTCTGGAATTTGAGCCCGATATGGCGATAGGCTCGCCACCTATCACATCATGGGACGGAATAACGGCGAAAAGTGGGTGCGCTAGTTGCGCTTCTGCCTAACCCTTCGGAGATAATAGTGTATATCTCGGTAGCGTACTCCAATTGGAAATAATGAAATTTTTTGTCAGATTTTTCAATAGATGGCACTGGCATCGTACAGTGTTTTATGGAATTTTGTAGCGGGAAAGGCTTTTCAGGCGGGCGAAACCGCGAGCAACACCCGGTTTCGAATAATGAAGTAAACAACGATTTCGTACTTCTTAAGGTTTAGCCAGCGCTGCAGCGTGTGCCATATAGATAGGCGGCTGAAAATATTTGTTTCTGACGACTTTGTTACGATAGATTGATTTTTTCGATTCTACAAAACAAAACATTTAAACACACAGATACACACACACACATACACAAACACACATATATAATACAAGTGTACTTAGTTAATAAGCTTAAATCTATTTATTTATAGCGATGGTTTTGGGATGTGTATCGGACTTGTCGCCGAATTTAAAAATATAATATATTTTGTTAATTCTTATTGGTCACTGCGATACAGGCTTAGAGCCTAGTGCAGCGGCCGCCGTGAATTACTGTAATAAATAATTGTAAATGTAATAAACAAATAAAAATAAATAAATAAATAAATACAAAAGTTGATTAGAATAAAGCATTAAATATATTATATAGACATCTTTCGGAAAAATTATTTAAATGATAGTAAAAACCGTATCAAAATCCTTACCGTGGTTTAAAAACGGTTAGCGGAGGAACAGACAGACGCAGATCGCGACTTTAATTTATACTATTTATAGATTACGTTATGAGAGATTTGAGGGTTCTAATATATTTTTATTTGATTGAAGTGAGTCTATGACCCCTCTCAGTAATGGAGGAGGCCCGTGCTCAGCAGTGGGCAGTGTATAATATAGGGCTAATTGCATTGCATTGAGTTTATGACCTTTGTGACTTCTCATTCTATCGGTTGCTGATATTATGTCTTGCACAGAACAAAGACAACCTACAGCGTACTAATATTATAAATGTAATTTTTTTTTATTTTTGTTATAGCATTGAATGACGAGACGAGCATGCCGTTCGCCTGATGGTAAGCAATACGACCACCCATAAACAATAGCAACACCATCCAGCACTTTGACTTACAAAGTACTATGTGGCATTCCAATGCACTCGTCATCCTGAGACATAAGATGTTAAGTTTCATTATGTCCAGTGGTTATACTGGCTACAATGTCCTTCAAACCGAAACACAACAGTGCATGCACACTGTTGCTTGGTGGTAGAAATAGACATTGCGGTGGTACCCACCCAGACGGCCTCTTACATAATGAGAGACCTACCACCAGTAAATGTGTGAATATTACAAAATCACCCAAAAATCGCCGAATGCTTTCGGTTGAAGTTTGACACACAAATAAGCTTAATAATACAACCTCATTTTTATTGTAGAAAATGGCACGAAGCGACTATATAGCCTAAGCCACAAACTAATAGTAATAGTGTAGTAATAATAATAATATTAGTGTTAAACTAACTACACGCTAAGAATGGTCAGTACTTTAATTTCCTAGCAGATACAATGAGTGGTCCGACGAGCGGTATCTGGCCGAATATGGATCGCGGTGGCGGCCTTTTAATGGCTCATTGAAAAATTCATAATTTAATGGGCGTTAATGGTAATGGTTTAAAGTGTTATCTCTTTTATGAAATAAAACTGAGGCATGGGCGTATATAAGGGGGTTTTGAGGGTCCGGACTTAGCCATCAACAAAAATAATCCGGGCCACAAATATGAACACATTATAATGCCTATGTGCACATCTAACATACAAACATGAAAACATAACGTTTTGGTGACGCTGGGGGGGTGTATACGTGACTTTTATTGTAGCCAGCGTAACTATTGGACATAGTGAGACTTAACATCTTATGTCTCAGGATGACAAGCGCAGTGGAATGCGACACAGTACTTTGTAAGTCAAGGTGCTGGATGGTGTTGCTACTGTTTATGGGTGGTCGTATCGCTTACCATCAGGCGAAGGGCATGCTCGTCTCGTCATTCAATACCATAAAAAAAAGCTGATTTGTTGCAAGATGGTTTTTTGTGTCATGAGGCGGCAAAATTTGGATCCGCTCCAGGCGGCAAGAGCCCACGCTTTGATATTTTGGTATCCTCGGACCCCCCCTATGTGAAAGCTATAGCTTCGCCCGTGCACTGAGTAATGTCCTACTGTTATATATTATATTATATAATATTATAAACGCGAAAGTTTGTAAGTATGGATGTCTGGATGTATGGATGCTTGTTACTCTTTCACGCAAAAATTACTGAACGGATTTCAATTAAATTTGGCTCACGGGTTGATTATGTCCTGGATTAACAGATAGGCTACTTTTTATCCCGGGAAAATATAAAGCGGAACTTTTATCCCGGGAAAACTCCTTCACGCGGGCGGAGCCGCTGGCAAAAGCTCGTTATGTATAACGCAAACGAAACTTCAGACGGCATTTTCATTGAATACGTAGCTAATAAAATATAATTTTACTCTAATAGCTTTTCTGACAAAAAAATCATTATATCCCATTGTAGTACACTACCAAGATAAAAAGTAGCCTATGTTTTATCCAGGACATGATCTACCTATTTGCCAAATATGATCCAAATCCGATCAGTAGTTTCTGCGATAGCCTCTAACAAACATACAAACATTTTCAAAAACTTAAAGTTGGTATTACCTCGGTGGCGTAGTTATATTACGGTACGACTGCAACGCTGAGATCTCGGGTTCGATCCCTGGGTCGGGCAAAGTGATATTGGATTTTTATATTCAGTATCAACCCGGAGTCTGGAATTTGTGCCCGATATGGCGATAGGCTCGGTCCCTATCAAATCATGGGACGGAATACGCATGGCGAAAAATAGTTTCATTAGTTGCGCCTCTGCCTACCCCTTCGGAGATAAAAGGCGTGAGTGTGTATGTACGTATGTTATCATTATATAAATAGTTACTGATACCCGCAGATATAAGCCACGTACACAAATGGCACAATTTATCTAACGCTCGACAAAATACTCTCAATAGTGCTTTATCCGTGTCCATCACAACAGAAAAAAGAAAAAAAAAACATGTTTTCATTTCAATTGGACACATTCGCGTATAAAAATACGGCGTTATAAAAATCGAAACAGCCTTCATGTCAGTAGTAAATTACCGTCCCATGTGAATAGTTCGTTCTTTATCTTTTTTCTTATTGACATGTTTGGACTTACTTTATGGGATTATTTTGAATGTATTGTGCGAATGTTTTGACTGTTTTTCAGGGATTGATTTGATATATAGGATATCCGGTATTGTTATTTTTTATATACAATATTTTAAAGAAGTTGCAGCTAATATTTAAATAGTTTAAAGATATGTTATGATATAAACTATGGCAAATAATAATTTGTAGATTTTAACAAAACTAACCGCAGTTGTGGTTATAAACGATCAAGATTCAAGTCTAATCAAGCTGAATTGAACCACAGAATATGATTTCTAATCAATATTATTTTTTAAATATTGTCAACAATATGGTATAAAAACTAATGAAATAATAATTGACTCTAATATACCACAGTATCTATTAAGTGAAATTTTCTTTGTGGCGTGATATTTTAAGTCGGTACGCAGCACTACGACCTCGAACTAAATACGTAATTCTAGGCTTTCTTTTCTATTTCACCTGAAAATAATTGTGGCTCTTAACAACGCGCCGTGATTGAGGGCAAAATTGAAGAAGAACGGCCGGCCAGGTAATTGTACCGGAAAGCGGAAGAAAGATGTCTTCTGCCCCGCTGCACTGGAGAGGTTGACGTCTCTATACCGGAATAACGCGCTCATCTGATTTTACCGGCAAATAGCGCACAGGATTTAGAAAAGCTTTTTTATAGCATTGAATGACGAGACGAGCATGCCGTTCGCCTGATGATAAGCGATACAACCACCCATAAACAGTAGCAACACCATCCAGCATCTTGATTTACAAAGTACTGTGTGGCACTCCACTGCGCTCGTCATCCTGATACATAAGATGTTAAGTCTCATTATGTCCAGTAGTTACACTGGCTACAATGTCCTTCAAACCGAAACACAACAGTGCATGCATACTACTACTTGACGGTAGCAATAGACATTCCGGTGGTACCTACCCAGACGGACTCTTACATATGAAAGACCTACCACCAGTAACGTAATATTGAATTGTAAAACTAATCCCTACCTGACGATAAGCGACACGACGATAAAAAGTCTAGTAAAACCATTGATGTATTAAAAAAGCCGTAAAACGACAAAAAAAATTAAAAATGTCTGTAGTTCTATAAGTGATTGGTTTTAAATAGTAATAATAACAATAATTATGCTGTTAAATTGTTTTGACTTATACATATACATACACACTCACGCCTTTTATCCCCGAAGGGGTAGGCAGAGGCGCAACTAGTGCACAAACTTTTCGCCGTGTATTCCGTCCCATGATGTGATAGGGGGCGATTTGTCAAGATCAAGTTACATAATTATTGTATTATCTACACAAGTAAATTTCGCGACAAGCTTTTATCTCTACATAGTATTAAACAAAGTTTGATTCAAATTAAAGTTCACTTTTTCCTTTTTAGAGCATTTAAATAAAAGCTTATTTTTAGATACTTTTTACTTTTTAGTTATTTTTCGACTTATTCTTAGCAAGCCCTATCATTTGATACCCATATTAGGCGCAAATTATACAGAAACGGCGTAAGGTGAAGGCGCGGCGCAGGCGCAGAGCAGGCGACGAAAGACGGAACAAGTGACGAAACGACGTGCCTGCGCTACGCCGCTTGAGTATAATTCACAAAGTGTCGCCTACCTACATTTTGTATTGAAACGTTTTGAAGCGGCATGACGCCTGCGCCGCGCCTTGACCTTACACCGTTTCTGTATAATTCACGCCTTATAGGAATGCATAAAAAATAACTAGTCCGCTATCTTGGGTCGTCCGCCATATTGGATTTAGAGAGAAGTCGTTTTATTTTTTGTATTCTTCTCAGCAAACCCTTTCATTTGATACTCATATTATGGACGTGCACAAAAAATAACTAGTCCATCATCTTGGCCCGTCCGCCATATTGGATTCAGAATGACGTCACTTAGCTAACAATTCATTGTCACCTAAACTAAACGTGTATACAAAATTTCAACATAACCGGGTAAGGGTAACTGCTTCAAAATTGACTTGTAAGATTCCATCCGAACAAACATACATACCTAAATTGCAAGTTAAATAAAAGCTTGTAAAAGATAGACCTAACGTCAACACAACCAAACCAAGCGGCATTTGATAGACTTTTTCATCATTTTCATTATTTTAACACAGTCCAGAACCCACCCGGATTTTTCGTAGATATTTAGTCAAGCCAATCGTTAAAATCCAAAAAGTTGGACACAGTGCTATTAAAAGAAATTGCTTTCTACGTTGTATCACTTGGGATCCATTAAATCTATTCACTGAACTCGAAATTATCGATGAACATTTTTTTCATTGCCCTTTTAAAGAAACGTCAAGTGTAGTGAGAGAAATCTGACGAAATAGGTCGCGAAAACAGTTATAAGACAATATTTACGAAAGATTGAATTGAGTATAAACTTGTGTACCTACTCCATCATCATAAGCCATATGATGTCCACTGCTGAACATAGGCCTACCTACTTACTTCATTTTAAAATCATTTCAACCCACGATAACATGTGTTTATAAAAATTCCAACCAAATATGATCTCGACGCCTATCACACCATGGGACGGAATACGCACGGCGAAAAGTGGGTCCACTAGTTGCGCCTCTGCCTACCCCTTCGGGAATAAAAGGCATGAGTATGTGTATGCGTAAATATGATATTTTGCAAAGTAACACTACTCCATTCCCATTACGGGTTCCTTTGTGCCTTAAAAGAAGGCAGCTTTAGCAACAGAATCACACCGTGCTGATAAAAATTCTAATTACAAATTCATTCAAATTAACCTATGATCAAAATCTAATCAAGAATAGTTATTAACCACAATATCCCTCCAGTCTGATCGATTGGTCATTAATGTTATTCCAGATGTCAAAAAACCATTCTAATTACCAAACAAAACCATGAATTTAACATGACATCAATGCGGGTGGCGGTCAACGATTAAGCGATTAAACGAAGATAGATTCACAGTTTGCTTTAAGCAACTACATTCCTTCAGAAACTGAAGGCTGTTAACGTGAATACCTAATGACTAACGATGGTTGAAACTCCTAAGGTATCGCAATTATATAAAGTTTCCACCGGACGAACTTGCTCACAATTCTCCAAAGCTAATTGATCGGATCTATTATTCAATGTTCAAACTTCTGGAGGTGTTCTGTTTTGCGCTGTCGCTCGATGAATGATCAATCAATTTGTAGAAATCTGGTCAGTTTGTTTATTAAATTATGATTGTGCTTATTTTTCTCAATAAAACTTGCATTACATATTTATTTGCGAAGTAAGTACAAAAGTGTGCAATGCGTATTGTTACATATTAAATCAAGATTCTAGATATCATAGTGTGCTCAATTTATTTCTAAACAACTACTTGGTACTTTTAACTTTAACGGCTTCAAAAAGTACTTAAAGTGGAGAAAATGATGGAAGACCTATATAATTATAATATTGTAGATATAACATAATGAATTCATCAAATCAATAAAAGGTAATTCATTTGAGATCTCGAACCAACATAATGTTCATTCATATCGGAAGCTTTCGAAATCCAAATAAACCATATGTCCATTTCGTAGTAGCTTACTATAAACGAGAAACGTCGGCGCTGCTACAGAGTTATGTAAGACAAAATGTACTGATTTTTAGGTCTATAATAGTTGTAACGAATATAAGCATTTTCTGTAAACGATGATATACGAATTCACTATGGTAAACTTCAGTAGTATGCTAATTTTAAACATTGATTATTTTAATTAGATGCAAGGTGTAAAATCCGACATAGTGGTCTACGAGAGTATATCGCGATCAGGGTTCAACCTGTGTAGGCATATCCGGAGTCAAGCAGGCCGGCATAATTGTATTGACTGGCGAGCGATAGTGATCTTTCGTCAGTCGACACTCTATCCGGATATTATAAACGCGAAAGTTTGTAAGTATGGATATCTGGATGTACGAATGTTTGTTACTCTTTCACGCAAAATTCACGGAACGGATTTCGATGAAATTTGGCACACGGATAGATTATGTCCTGGATTAACACATACCCGGATAACACGAGATAAAAAGCAGCCTACTTTTTATTGCGGGAAAATATAAAGCGGGACTTTTATCCCGGGAAAACTCATTCACGCGGGCGGAGCCGCGGGCAAAAGCTCGTGTCATATAGTAGGTACTATTCTGCCATGATCTACTTTTCCAAATCCATGCTTTAGATATTATTATGTCAGAGGTGCAGAAATAGGAGATGGTATTTTTATACACTTGGGGAATTACTACATTGATATCCTACAATGAGTTATGGAATTGATACGGGATTTGTGATTTTTCAATATTCAGAGTTAATATAAATAATGGAACAATTAATCATCAATACAACTACAGCTTAAACCAAATTTAAAAAATACATATTTATACAACTTTATAACTCTGTCGCCAACAGCACCACATAGGTATTAATAACGAACGTAAATCATAAACGCAAAACACAAGATAGCAGCGTGCTCGGTATCCTATTTAGTATTTGCAATGCAGTGTAGTTATGCACAGTTGTTCACGATCAACTATGTTCAATAATGAACATCCGATGCGGAGTTTATCCGGCGCGGTCGGCGGCGCGTCCGGCTTCAACTAGGTTTCTGTTTAAAAAAATATTTTCCATTAGCACCGACCGGCTTTTACCCATGGACGGCAAAATGAGAGGCTTTCATGTCCATTAGGATTATCTATTGTGTAGAATTATTTACGCGCATTCAAGTCCCTGTGCAAATAGTAGTAAGCCAATTTTTCATATTTTTAGGGTTCCGGACCTCAAAAGGAAAAGGAACCCTTATAGGATCACTTTGTTGTCCGTCTGTCTGTCTGTTTGTCAAGACCCTTTTTCTCAGGAACGCGTAGAGATATTAACTTGAAATTTATATCAAACTAGCTTTTGCCTGCGGCTTCGCCCGCATTTAAGACTGTTTCCTGTTACAGTATCTGTTATAATTTAAGTACCAGGCGACAATAAACTGATACAGATCGAGAAGTCTTGCAATATGGTCGGTCAGCGACACTGGTTCAAAACGCCTTTCCATCCAGTATAAGTACATCCCCGACTTTGGTCAGAAAGGCACTCGCAGTCACAATTGAACATATAAATTATTTCTCTACTATATTATACATGTACTAGCTTTTGCCCGCGGCTCCGCCCGCGTGAATGAGTTTTCCCGGTATAAAAGTCCCGCTTTATATTTTCCCGGTATAAAAAGTATACATAATCTACCCGTGTGCCAAATTTCATCGAAATCGAAAAGTTATTAAATTACTAAAATGGCTATTAAAAATAGGGGTTGATCGCAGAGGGTTGAAAATTTAGGGTTGTATGTATTTTTTAATGCCCTATTATAGAAAAATAAAAACAAAAAATTTTGTCCAAAATTAAAAAAAAAATGTTAAGGGTGAACAACCCTTATCACTTAGGGGGATGAAAAATAGATAACAACCTATTCTCAGACCTACCAAGTGTGAATATAAAATTTCACCAAAATCGGTTCAGCCGTTTCGGAGGAGTACGGGAGCGAACATTGTGACACGAGAATTTTATAAATAAGATTATACATATAAACCTTCCTCTTGAATAATTCTACATATTAAAAAAAACCGCATCAAAATCCGCTGCGTAGTATTAAAGATCGAAGCATACATAGTAGAAACATACGGACAGACAGCGGGAACCGACTTGGTTTTATACTATGTTAAGATACTCGGGTCTACGATCTCTTTCAGCTGTGAAAAAATCAAACTTGTAAGTCATCGCGATCAAAAGATATGACTCGGGAATCAACGGTAATCAAAACCTATAGGGTACTTCCCGTTGACCTAGAACCATGAAACTTGGCAAGAAGCAAGATCTTATAACACATGTAAAGGGAAAAATCTGAAAACCTCAAATATGTACTTCAATAAAAAAAAAGCGAATTTACAATCTTTTTCAATTTGATTAATATATTAATTAATTTTAGCGAACTATTGAACTTATATACTTAGATACCTTATCTACAAGTTTGTTCGGAACCCTCGGTACGCGAGACCAACTCGCACTTGTCCGATTTTTGTTTATTTCATTTTGCGTGTCGTTGAAAGTAAGAGATAGAAAAGTAAGTAAGATACATGAATTCATTTTAAATTGGACTGAGTGCAGAATACTAACTTATACACCAACGATATTAAAAAAATATGGATTTGCCATACCCTAACAAATGAAACCTAAAAATTTATCCGCAAATAGACATACACATTCTTGCCATTCACGTGTGGTTGAAGACATTACGTATACTTTTATTAGTTTACAGCTTATATTACGCATACGCATACTCACGCCTTTTATCCCCGAAGGGGTAGGCAGAGGCGCAACTAGTGCACCCACTTCTCGCCGTGCTTATTCCGTCCCATGATGTAATAGGCGGCGAGCCTATCACATCATATAGCTTTTATTAGTCATATATTCGTAGTAATATATTCGTAGTTAATGTAAAGTTCCCAATTAAGACTATTTCGAGACTTCAGATTGTGTGTGCTACTGGCAAATCTAAACTTATTGGGTGATTCCATTTTATAGGGCTGTTGTTTTATAGTTCAAAAATAAACAAGAGTACCCATTTTTCGCCCCCCAGAATTCCTTCATGACTAGATTTAGCCAGGTTTAAGTTAAGTTCATTGTCTTAAAAATGTTTCATGATATAGATGTAATAAAAAAAGAAACAATTTTATAAATTACTAGCTTTTTCCCGCGGCTTCGCCCGCAAAAAAGAGTTTTTCCTGAATAAAAGTCTCGCTATACATTTTCCCGGGATAAAAAGTAGCCTAAATCCTTCCTTCGAACTATCTCCATACCAAATTTCGTCGAAATCCGTTGGGTTCTTTTTGAGTTTATCGCGTACAACCCTGTTTACCCCCCTAGGGATTAAATTTCGCAAAATCCGTCTTAGTGAGCACCTACGTTCTAAAAGGAACCACCATGCAAAATTTGAGACTCCTAGCACTTGTAGTTTCTGAGATTACGTGATGAATAAGTGCTTTCGCTTTTATATAAATAGATTCTTTCTTTAAATATTTTTCAATAATGTATACACAAAACTATCCGCAACTCTCCAAAGGAATAAAGAATGTAAATATATAGCCGCGGCACGTATCCGAAAGGGGCAAAGTCGGGCGAAGGTAACCGCGGGTAAGACAGGCTTATAATTCCATTTGTATCACCCGACTCCACTGCATTAAGTTAAATTGAAACGCTGTCTTCTTGTTTTGTAAACTTTTATCGTTCGTTTATAATATAATGACATAGTTTTGATATCACGAAAATTTCTAACTTTGGCCCACTGTTTACATCATGAATCAACATATAATTATTATTATTTTTTATTTATTGCGTTGAATGACAAGACAAGCATGCCGTTCGCCTGATGGTAAGCGAAACGACCACCCATAAACAGTAGCAACACCATCGAGCACCTTGACTTACAAAATACTGTTTGGCATTCCACTGCGCTCGTCATCCTGAGAGATAAGATGTTTAGACTCATTATGGCCAGTAGTTACACTGGCTACAATGTCCTTCAAACCGAAACACAACAGTGCATGCACACTGCTGCTTGGCGGTAGAAATAGACATTGCGGTGGTACCCACCCAGACGGACTCTTACATATGAGAGACCTACCACCAGTAAATTAGCTTTACCCACTAATTTTTATCGTACAGCCCGTTATTTTTACGTTCAAAAGTGATATAATGAAATGATGTATTTCTTGCCCCTGAAACTGAAAGCCTATGCGATCGTACTGTGATGAAGTCCATATAAGAATAAACACTAGGGTTAAATCAATGTTGTCTAGTTGCCGAGATTTGATGCCGCATTTTCGGCGTCAAATCGGGTAAACTTTGATTATTCCCGCTTCTGAGCGTATAGCGAACTGCATTGATGACGTCGCTATTCAAATTTCAATACCATTTTACAGCTTTTTGGACCTCAATAATTATAAAGATATCGCCAATAAACACCATACAACCAAAGTAACAAATATAATGAGACGCAACAGCCGATTCTCCGTGGTACTCCCTCGGTCGAGCCGGGCTATTTTTAAAGTAGACCAATACGTCAATACAGTTGCTCTACCACTTTAAAAACTGAATCATAGATTCATTTATAACACATCCACAACAAGTCTCTATAATAATATCGATAATATAATAAAGCAGTAGATCCCTGTGTGTCTGTACATTGGGGGTGACTAAAGAAGAGTAATGGAAAACAAATCAGTGATTTTTATAATTATTTTCTGTCTGTCTGTTTTTCTGTTTGTTTGATACTACACATCTCCGAAACTATTAAACGGATTTCGATGAAATTTGGTATAGAGATAGGTTAAGATCCTGGGAAGGACATACGCATACTTTTGATCCCGGGAAAATATAACGTTTACCCCGGGAAAGGTTTTTCACGTGGACGGAGCCGCGAACAAATGCTAGTACGTAAGTAAATACTAACAATAATCCTACATTCTAAATTTAACCAACCTCTTTGTTGAACTAAATGTGTGTGTACTAAATGATCCAAAATATTTAGTGATGAAACGCGCGTTATAAAAACCTAATTCCATAGGCCATTTAATGGCTTGATTAAGTGCATAAACAAACCATTGGCAGCGGGCACCGGCAGACACCGCGCAAATATTCTGTTACATTTAATTTCATCTCATCACTGATATATAAATCACACTGGCATTCTAATGAAAAACATTGCATGCATACATTTAATTGTATTTTAGAATAATATAATGAATATTGTGTGTGCGAGACCTAAGATTAGAAAAAATAAGAAATAATCGACAACCTAGTTGGGAATAAAACTTGTGTAATGTGTCTTGAAAGTAGACCAATTAAAATAAATATAAACGCAACGCTCACGGATTACAATTTTTTTATTGGTTTATTTAAGAGATCAATCTGAAGATATATACCAGGATTGCTTAGAAATTTCGTTAGTTAATTGTTAATCCTGTTTTATAGATGGATGAGTAGACCGACTTCGTAACTCAGGTACTTACTAAAGCGCAGGCTGCGGTGAGTGCGGGCAGGCAATGTCAGATGTGGTCACTACTAAGATTGCTGACCGTGGTTAAACCTATTGTATACTGTCAATGGGGAAATATCTACGCAAATATATTTAATAGTACGATCAATTATAGCGTCAAAGTATAGACGACATTAACAAAGGAAATTTAGGAACACGTTTAGGAACCAAAAATCGCGCCATCTAGCGGAATTTCCTTGGGCTTACAAAATACCTTGTGTCGTCAATTTTCTATATACCTTTATTAATTCGAAAAAAAGCTTTGTTCCCCATTCAGCATATTGTGCGCACAGCGTGTGAGAAGTGGCATTATTTAAGTTCAGATAGAGAAGTAGTGAAGAAAAATAAAATTTGTGAATTGCGGTCGAATTTGGACCAGTGGGCATCCCGTAGTATTAATAATCCTACTAATATTATAAACGCGAAAGTTTGTAAGTATGGATGTATGGATGTTTGTTACTCTTTCACGCAAATACTACTGAACGGATTTCGATGAAATTTGGCACACGGGTAGATTATGTCCCAGATTACACATAAGCTACTTTTTATCCTGGGAAAATATAAAGCGGGACTTTTATCCCGGGAAAACTCATTCACGCGGGCGGAGCCGCGGGCAAAAGCTCGTTACTATATAAATTATTATGATCTCCATTTATTACTATATAAATGATACAACTTACACATTTTTCGCGTGTTTAAGAGTATAGGTTGCTTAGAAAATATTTATTTATGTATAAACTCTTTATTGTACATCTAAGGCAAAGTGGAACTAACAAATATATAATATAAACTAGGCTAAACAATAAGAAGTACAAATGGCGGTCATATCGCAATTGGCGATTTCATCCAGACAACCTTTGGATGGACTTAGTTTAGTAGGAAAAATGAGCGGGCGGTCATCTATAGGTAATAAGAGGGGTTAGAAAACAGATATACATAAATATTATATCTATAATATAATAAAAACTACGTTTTCTATACCTAATATTAAAGTAAATACATATAATAATACATAAACTACAATACAACATATACATAATCTCCAGTAATAAATAGGAAAAGAGGAGAAATAGAATATCACAGTGACAAGTAGTGTTGCTTAACAAGCCTTTTGAAAATGGGGAGAGATTTAGCCCTTCTTATCGACACATGTAACTCGTTCCACAAGCGTGCAGCCTGTACGGTAAATGATTTATCAACGAAATAAGTGGCATGCTTAGGAATTTCTAATTCCAGAGTATCTGATGATCTTAAGCATCGGGCATGGGTGCTACTCAAGAAGTGGAAACGGTTTTTAAGATAGGAAGGTGAAGAAGGAAGGAACAGAACACTATATAACAAAGATAAAATACGAGTATTCCGACGAAGGCGTATAGGCAACCATTTGAGTTTAGTCCGAAATTCTTAAAATTATAATCAATGCAGAAAAACTTTTTATTTCGTCATTACAAACAAAAAACTCAACAGACCTAATTACATAATGGTTCTCAATATAAAGGCCTATGATATTACCTTTTGAATATAGGAAAATATACCCAATTGTATTACTGGAGACCTAGACCTAAATTCGGTTACGGGTTTCAAATAAATTAAGTTTGAGTAAGATTTCTATAAATTTATTAGTGGAGCAAAAGCAGTACATTCGTTACATCGTATTTCACAATGAGAACAAAAACCGAGTCTACTGACAGCATCAAAAATACTTCTTCTTTTTTAAATTTAACCGAACACAAAAGCCAATACAAACATTAAAACGTGTATTAGATACTATTTATTTTTCTTGTAGTTTTCACAATTATTATGTAACTTATTAATATCTTCATTTATTATTATATAAATGATACAATTTACACAATTTTCGCGTGTTTAAGAGTATAGTTTACTTAGAAATTATAATCATCAATTCAGAAAAGCTTTTCATTTCGTCATTACAAACACAAAATTCAACTGACCTAATTACATAACGGTTCTCAATATAAAGGTCTATGATATTACCTTTTGAATATAGGAACATATACCCAATTGTATTACTGGAGACCTAGACGCGCTAATTATGATTGATTGATATTGAGCTCATACCTGAGTCTCTTGTTTATTATGAAGATAAAAGGTTATATAGAAATAATTTGTGCTTAGTTGATATACATTTATATACAAGGACTAGCTTTTGCTCGCGGCTCCGCCCGCGTGAAAAAGGTTTTCCGGGATAAAAGTTCCGCTTTCTATTTTCCGGGGATAAAAAGCAGCCTACGTGGATCAATCCAGGACATGATCTACCCGTATGCCAAATCTCCTCGAAATCCGTTTAGTAATTAGGAGATGTGTAGTAACAAACAAAAAAATCGCTTATATGTGTTCCATTACTCTTGTTTAGTCACCCCCTTTCCTTTTTATCACATTTCTTTAAATGTACAGACACACCGGCTCTACTGCTTTATTATATAAATAGATAAAGAATATAATCTTGACTCTTATATCAACGCGACGCTTTTACAATGTTGTATTTTGTACTATTGTATTGTTTATCAATTATCGTTCGCTTTAACGGTGAAGGAAAACATCGTGAGGTAACCTACATACCTGAGAATTTTCCATTAGAATTTCGAGGGTATGTGAAGTCTGCCAACCCGCACTAGGCCAGCGTGGTGGACTAAGGCCTAAACCCTCTCAGTAGTAGAGGAGGCCCGTGTTCAGCAGTGGGCAGTATATGATACAGGGCTGATTGCATTGCATTTTGTACTGTTGGGTAAGTTTTAGATTGCTTGGTAGCCAAACGTAAAATATTTCTTAAAAAGACAACGGGTTGCACTCCGCGAGTGCCGGCAGAAGTGAATACTTGCACATTAACGTTGTTCATTTTTTAATATATTGGAATGGTCAGGGAATAATTTCGCACGAATTGATTTATTTATCAGTATAAAAGTACTAGCATAAATACAATATTTATTTATTGCGCTATCGTACACAAAAACGACAATTTCACTATTTCTTTATAAATCAAAATTTTGTACTCGTGCCGTGCCAACGCTGGGAAAATAAATAAAAATGTAGTTGTTTAAGAATGATAGCTTCTACGCATTGTATTTAAGATTCATATTAGTAAGGGGTGGTTTTAATGGAGCAAATAAATAAAAATGTAAACGTTTAAGAATTATAGCTTCCACGCATTGTATTTAAGGTTCATATTAGTAAGGGATGGTAAAACCTCCTACGCATTTTCGGTCACCAGATCCTGACGCGAGTTTAACATTTAATAGGGAACGTGCACGTAGTAAGTAAGCACTGACATCCAGTGGCGCAATCGATACTTGGCACTGGCACTTGACGACTCATTTTCAGCCCATCGATACTTGGCATTGACGTACAATATTCATTAAAAGGATGAATAATAACATTCAATCTGTTGATAATGTATCGCAATGTATAAGGATGCTCCAAAACATAAAAATAAACAAATCAAATGGTGTGAAATTATATAATGTTCCCAAGAATAGTACCTAAGTACTTACATTCCATGGTTATGTTAAAATCGGTTAAGTCAAAAATAATAAAAGCTGTATAAAACATACATAATTATGAGTTCCAAAAGCATTTAGAAATGTTTCGTTACGTAATTTATAAAAATAAATATGTTTTGAAGGTAATATTCAATACAAAAAAATCTGTAATTAAGGGAACATAACCTCCTAATTTTGCTTAAATAACTAATCTAAAAACCATCTAAAAAAGCATATTCTGGAGGTTTATGCAAAAGTTGAAGTAGATTGGACCAAGGAATCACGTTGTCCCATACAAACTTTGCCCCACTTTTTCATCCCCTTAGGGGTAGAATTTCGAAAATTACTTTCTTATCGGACGCCTACGTCATACAAAGAATACACCCTCCAAGTTTCAGGTCTCTACGATCAGCGGTTTAGGCTGTGTGTTGATCCATCAGTCAGTCATTCAGGACAAAGCCTTTTATATGTATAGATAGATGAGTAATAAGACATGTTTGATTATGTAGATTTAAATAGTTTATTTGTAGTTAAATTCGGACGTGTATATAAAAGTATTTCTACGACCCTAGAACTAAATAGAAGTGGGAGTAAAATATATAGTAACTAAACATCTCCGGTTAGATATAGATCATCGTATAGGTTCTTGGCGTAATTTCAGCATCTAGATCACAGAATAAAGGAGGACGCTACAGGACAGTTTTCTCATAGAACTTAACCGGTTCAAAACAAATTGAGCTACAAAAAAATTTTTTTTTTTTACAACTCAAATATGGACATTTTAAAATCTGGCGATTAGTAAATTTTACAGGGGCCCCCTGAGGGCTTGGGCCCAATTCATTTTGCTCGTCATGCCATCCTAATATAACTTTGATTCGAATCTAGAACATAACTAACCAACCACTACCAAGGAGAGCATTATATATACAACGATAATAGAACTATTATAAAATCATGTTCTCATACAAATTGATCTGTACAATATTCATGTACCGTATTGATCGACAAGTGGTGTCGCCGGTGCCTACGGAGTATTTGTTGTTTGGAATGAGATGACATCACAAAGCACGCTTGTGCTACCAATTTCACGAGTAATATCACCGAATAATGCTCGAGATGTGAAGAGACCCTCCTCAATATCTATAGGTACATATTGTTAACGAAGTAGGCTATGTTCCCGTCTCGGGTAAAATATGGTTATAAACTGTGCCTACCCTTTTTCTTATTTCAGATTGCGCGGTTCTTTGGTTTTTATTGGGACTGTCTAGGTTTTAAAATACTGATCTGTGTCTTTGTTTAATACCCTATTACATACTAACATTTTCTAAACCCACCAATTGCATTGAATTAGTAAAGTGAACTAGTGGCGTAGTTGTATTACGGTACGACTGCAATTCTGAGGTCTCGGGTTCGATCCCCAAGTCGGGCAAACTGATATTGGGTTTTTCTATTCAATATCAGCCCGGAGTCTGGAATTTGTACCCGATATGGCGATAAGCTATCCTATCACATCATGGGACGGCATACGCATGGCGAAAAGTGGGTGCATTAGTTGTGCCTCTGCCTACCCCTTCGGGGATAAAAGGCGTGAGTGTGTATGTATGTAGTAAAGTGAAATAAAGCCTAAATCCTATTAAATGAGGTCCTATACCTGTTCTTTTTCATATAAAGCTATTGTAATTAACTACCATCGACATCAACAATACTATTTGCTACATTCATTTATTAAAGTCGATAAACATGAAGTTACAGGAGCAGCGCATAATTATAATCGGTCGATGGGAAAACTTTATGAAAAATGTAATAAAACTTTTAATTAGAATTTGTATATTTTTTTCCAATCACAATGTTCGATATTTGATCCGGACAAGGTTTGTGGACGGAAAACCTTCCGCTTTAACTTGAACTGTTGAATATTTACCACTTTTATAACATTTAATGACTCAACGGTTTAAGTAATGGGTTTAGCTATTGCCAAATGGAAATCTTAAAGATATGTAGTGATAAAACAATGATGAATTTTATTTTTATTACTTATTTTGATTTTACTAGACTTTTATTAAAAAATAATAATCTTCATTAGCTGAACTTTTATAAAACGTTTATAAATTAACATTATTGGCAAAACGCATTAAAAATCAATGAAAAATCTTACCCAGATTTTTCTAACCAGCCAGTAACACGAAAATAAGCAATTACCTAAGAATACTAATCAAACAAATGTACCAAGAGTAAATCACAATTAGATGTGATCAGGCGGCAGTAAATATTTAAAACTTAATGGCCGCCGTTGTCCCATTTGTTTTGGCTGGGATCTTTATAAAGAATTCATGGGACAAAGCCAACTGAGCCCGGACACACGATTCTCTTGCACGAAGAAAAAGTAATTATTTAACTCAGATTTGTTTTGAAATTTTGGTGGCTTATTAGGAGTCTTTGGATGTGATTTTGGACATTGTTTGGGTTTCCATTTATAATAATTAGATTATTATTATTCACATGGAGGTAAGAATAAGTACTTATGTGAGAAGTAGTTTTTAGTGTGAATATAAAATGAATGAACTTCAACATAAGTTATGACATTCAATATCTAGAATCTCAACTATTGGTGCCTTGTAGAGACTAACTACAGGATAATTGCCTAAGTCTAAGATTTTTTTTTATTATAACTTTTTTTCGTTAAAATGTAATTATGGGTTAATTGCGTAGCAAATATGCTAGATAATCGATATCAATATCGACACTTTATGAGACTTATTAACAACTAATGCCAAGACTTCTAAACTATGTATCCCTCTATACCAAAAAAACGTTAGGTTACACTGTAAACAATTGAAACGCTATCAAATGGAGCTAATATTCACTTATAATACCACAAGAGCTTCAAAATTATCGGGTATTTTCCGATAGGTTCGTTGCAAACAAATGAAGGAGTTTTCAGGTTAAAAAATCACGAGCGCGAAGCGCGAGTGATTTTTCCTGAAAAACTTGACGACTTTATTTGTTTGCAGGGAACCTTGAGGGAAATGCCAGATAATTTTGAAGCTCGTGTGGTATTCGGGGGATTATTTTTCCGTCCCAAATGTCGGCCAATAGAATTGCACCATGAGATGAAATGAACAGTCAACAAATAAGAATTTCATAATATATAGTAACTACCAGAGAAAATATTCAAAAAATTATCAGTATAATACCATGTAGGTTGTACCACGTGACGTCGAATGTTGCAATTCTATTGGTCGATATTTGGGTCGGAAAAATAATCACATATAATACCACAAGAGCTTCAAAATTATCGGGTATTTTCCGATAGGTTCGTTGCAAACAAATGAAGGAGTTTTCAGGTTAAAAAATCACGAGCGCGAAGCGCGAGTGATTTTTCCTGAAAAACTTGACGACTTCATTTGTTTGCTGGGAACCTTGAGGGAAATGCCAGATAATTTTGAAGCTCGTGTGGTATTCGGGGGATTATTTTTCCGTCCCAAATGTCGGCCAATAGAATTGCACCATGAGATGAAATGAACAGTCAACAAATAAGAATTTCATAATATATAGTAACGACCAGAGAAAATATTCAAAAAAAATTGTTTCTTATTATATAGTAACGACCAGAGAAAATATTCAAAAAAAATTGTCAGTATAATACCATGTAGGTTGTACCACGTGACGTCGAATGGTGCAATTCTATTGGTCGATATTTGGGTCGGAAAAATAATCCAATGTATTTACAAGGTTCAACGTAAATTATTTAAAGTCAGACAATGTCTATTTTTAAGAGTCAGTGGGCGAATGAAACGGTTCGTAGAGGTGTCGAGGGTCTGATTCCATGTCCCTTAGCTAGAATGGTCATGCAGCCATTGAAACGGTCGTCAGAAGTTCGTTCGTTATTCAGTACGGTTCGCGCGTTGGGCCAACCTTTCCCAGTGGTTGGTCGTTTACCCTAAGAATTTTCCTTCAATAGTCAAAAGAGAAGTATATTTCTAAAGTATTTTTTTGAAATCAAACAGTAGTTCCATAAATTGGTGCGTACAAACATAAAAAGCAAACCATATCTCCTGAAGATTTAGTACTTGATTATTTTAAATTTCAGGGCCTGATTTTTTTTTATAGCATAGAATGACGAGACGAACATGCCGTTCGCCTGATGGTAAGCGATACGACCACCCATAAACAGTAGCAACACCATCCAGCATCTTGACTTACAAAGTACTGTGTGGCATTCCACTGCGCTCGTCATCCTGAGACATAAGATGTTAAGCCTCATTATGTCCAGTAGTTATACTGGCTACAATGTCCTTCAACCCGAAACACAACAGTGCATGCACACTGTTGCTTGGCGGTAGAAATAGATATTGCGGTGGTACCCACTCAGACGGCCTCTTACATAATGAGAGACCTACCACCAGAATTATGCATAATATGATTGAATACAAAACTGGGTCACATAAATGGACTAGTAAACCACAATTCAGTTATCCAAATAGTAAGTAGTGTACACTATTATATTGTTGTACACAAATGCATATAATTAAACTAAAAAATACAGCTAGAGCACAAACGTCTGTATACCCCTGAATAAGCAAGCATACCTAGCGGCTATACTCCGATAACAATGCACTATTGTGTATGCAGCCTATTGTGAATTTGACCGAATATCAATGTCAAAGAATAGTAAAGTAAGACGAGCTGTGAGCAGAGTTTTGGCGGGAACTTGGAAGTGTCATGAGGTGCTCTTGTTTTAATTCATTATTTTGGTGATACTTAGTGTTGTATTGCATAATTATGGTGGTATATTATCCAATATAGTTCTATTAAAGGGCTCAAATGAAGTGAATTGAAATAACTGTGCTAGTCAAGTGTTTGTTTTGTTGCCGCCAAAACTCCTCGATAAAGTCTTGGTAAGGTAGCCACTGCTTTACTTCGACATAGTACTACTACTACTGCGGATAACAAAGAAACAATATTATATATGTAACTTCCAAAAACTTTGACACTGGCAGATGCGCAAACCGCGCCTTGCCAAAAAGAAAAAAAAAAAAAAAAAGAGAGCTGTGAGCAAGCCGCTGTCAGCACACAAATAGGATTGTAAATAAATATTAATTAATGAAAGATTAATTTGTCTTTAAGTTTGGAAACGGTAACGTTTTTGTTGAGTGTAAATGATAAATCGACAGTCCCACTTATTTCTTTTTATTTTTGTTCATCGTATTTTTTTACACACATCTCCGGCACTAGAGTGTTACTCTCAAAACTGCGTGGGTATTAAATTAGTGTTCAAATTGAACTATCATATTTGAAATATTTTTTATTAAATAGTGTTTCTTTTATAAACGAGAATACCAAACGAAACAACGTTAAAGTCAGATGTAAATAAGTCTATAATTCTTAGAATTTTCATTTTAACATTTCTACGCTACCAACGTACCATATAAGATATTACACCGAGAGTCTCGAATGTAACGATGAAATTTTTTCCCCCATTAAGTTCATGCGTTTCCTTACGAGATTACCTCCGAATTGTATTTGCATATGTGAGCGACGTGATTTAGGTGGGGTGTCAGCTTTGATAAAATTAACTTCGAGTGTAATACTTAGGATAATTTCAACCATTTCTTATTCAAATCCTGTACTTTCTTCCTTTCGTTTTTCTTATTGAAACTTGAATTGAATACCTTTAACATTGTTTTAAGAGAATGTATGAATAACAAAGTTAATACAGCAAAAGTTTCGTAATGAAATGGAAAACCGTTTTAGGTATCTAAGGCTTCTGAATCTAAATTCATAAAGCAGATTATCATTCGCTAGTTCCTGATCGTAAAAATATTTTTACGGATATAAAAATGTTGCGCGGTATTATTTTATTTTAATCCACACATAGAAAAAGTCACTATGCCTAATTTATAGTTAATGATGAGTGCGACATTATTTACATAGTCATTTAATTATAAGATATCACAAAAACAATATTATTTATACCTAGCGATTCTATAAAACAAAATATTTTCCAGATTAAAATGATATAATTAAATAATTTATTTGCACTGTATCTGATATCTATACCTAATGGCCTACTTTAGAATATTTTATTTATTTGGTTATAAACAAAAAAAGCGATCGATTTCTACAAGACTTTCATTGGTAAAAATAATTTAGCCTTCGTAAATGGTGACTAAGGCCTTTTCATCATCATCAGCCACATGATATCCACTGCTGAGCATAGACCTCCCCTAAAGATTTTCAGACGGACGTGTCAAAAGCGGCCGGCATCTGCTTAGGCATTTTAGCTTCTCCTTATTGCTTCTTCTTGTCTATACTTAATATATAAAATCGTTGATTTGTCTTTCTTTCACCCAGATCGTAAAATATACGTACTTACCTTGATACTATACCTACTTACTATAAGTTAAAATAGCGCAGACATCAATATAATTAGAACAAATTAATTACAGTAGACCTGAGTTAATCTGGCTCCTGGCTAATCCTAGACCCCTTATAAGCCGACAAGCCTTATGCAGACACCTTCATCAATGCACAATTATGCAGAAGACATAGGTACAACCTAACTTATTTATAAGTACGTAATTGGCCGGATTACAAGGTACTCTCCTCTTCTAAAAAGTGCTGGATTACAGAGGGTCCGTGGCAGTACCCTGTAGTTCGACAAATTCAACAATCCGACACCGACTTGGAAATGTTTGTTTTTTTTTTTATTTATTTTTTTATTGCATTGAATGACGAGACGAGCATGCCGTTCGCCTGATGGTAAGCGATACGACCACCCATAAACAGTAGCAACACCATCCAGCACCTTGAGTTACAAAGTACTGTGTGACATTCCACTGCGCTCGTCATCCTGAGACATAAGATGTTAAGTCTCATTATGTCCAGTAGTTACACTGGCTACAATGTCCTTAAAACCGAAACACAGTAGTGCATGCACACTGCTGCTTGGCGGTAGAAATAGACATTGCGGTGGTACCCACCCAGACGGACTCTTACATATGAGAGATCTACCACCAGTAACTAGTAGTAGTCGGACTACCGCGGGTCTACTGTATTTGCATAACCTTAAACTACACTCAATTGACATTTCAAACACTCAGGGGACTAGTCCCTTAAAACCCAGACAGCAAAAACTATTCGCAACTCCTCAATTGTAATACAACTGTCAATTCGAAAAAAAGGCCAAGAATTGTAAAAATATTTGGCATGTAGACGCACAGATATAAAATCCACGTTACATACAGAGTTCTCTCGAGGTAATGCGCCTTACAACGGCCCTATGTATTCAGGTACAGGAGCCGGGAGCGGAATAACCTCTCGTGATTTCTCTGGAGATGCCTTGTGAATGGCGGTCGCTGGGCTACTGTGCCGACCTTCCAGCGCGACTGTATGGAGAGGGCTTCTTTGTATTCATATTGCAGTTTGAGCCCGCGTTGAGCACTCTAATAAAAATTAAATTAAAATTAAAATAACCCCCGACACAAAAATCTCTAAAAAGTAAAATAATAGAAGTGTCTGTTGTTTAAGTACCTAGTAATATTTTGAGCCAAGCGTCGTCGCGCCGGGGGCCGCTAAAGAAGTAATTTCTTCTCCCTCGTCCGGATTTCGGTCCCCCGACGTGAGGACGCTTGGCTCAAAATATTAATAGGTACTTAAACGAAAAAGACACATCTATTATTTTACTTTTTAGAGATATTTGTGTCGTGGGTTATTTTAATTTTAATTTAATTTCAAAGCTTTTAAATTACTTTATTCCCCATGATGTGGTCTTGATAATCAACTATCTAAAATCTACTCGATGAGACCATCCTTATGAGCCCAAACACGCTATATCTGCTGTAAGTTGCTGAGGAGTTGGGTATCTTGCAGACTACTTGATGCTGCAGCATCATCTCATGTTTAAAAATATTGCCGAAATCACAGTACACCAAATTTAAATTCAATCGGGCTTTTTAAAGTTGAAATGAGCTGATAATCTTCAAACGCCTGACAGATCTTCATAAATTATAGCTAAGAACCATCGCGATCATATCAGCTTTCAAACAAAAAAACCGCGTCAAGATTGGTCCATTCGTTTGAGAGCTACGATGCCACAGACAGACATACAGATACACACCCTACATTTATAACACCCCGCTTTTTTGTCGGGGGTTAAAAATATAATTAACTAGCTATTGCTTACGGCTCCGCCCGCGTGTATAAGTTTTTCCGGGTTAAAGTCCCGCTTTAAATTTTCCCGGGATAAAAAGTAGCATATGTCATTTCTCAGGCTCTAGACTAACTGTGTATCAAATTTCATTTAAATCGGTTCAGTAGTTTTGGCGTGAAGGCGCGTCAGACAGACAGAGTTACTTTCGCATTTATTATATTAGTAAGAATTATAATGTTTGTATTAAAAAATTCTTTAGAAAGAAAAGGGGATTAACTAAGGTTCCTAACTGGATATTTCCAAGAATAAATGAATGATGTGTGTTTGTGACAGGTCGTCACTCAGATTGGTATAAACATCTATCTAGCATGTAAGTCTTGGAATAACCAACCTTCTTATCTAGAGCTGCTATCGCCAATTTTCGAAATATTGCAGTGTCCTGTTCCATAATATTTACCTGTAAGAAAACTAGGTCCGATTTCTTTGCGAATCCCCATGTATTAAAGGAAGCTTTAACAGACAGTTAATTTTAGGCCAAATTTACAAAATTTCATTACGTTAATGAAATGAAATGCGTTTATCTGTGAACCAAAGGGAGGGTTCCATTCATTTTGCGAATCATTTGTTGAAAATACGCTTTTAATGTTTAAGTAAAATTAACGTTACCTTTTAGCTGCTTAAGTGTAGATTTTGCAGTACTTTAAGTAAAGGAGACCGGGGATAGTTGACCAAATTTCAGCTTGGACGCCTATATTTTTATTGTTTGAGTATATATAGACTGCCTCGGTGGCGTAGTTGTATTACGGTACGACTGCAATGCCGAGGTCTCGGGTTCGATCCCCGGGTCGGGCAAAGTGATATTGAGTTTTTCTATTCAGTATCAGCCCGGAGTCTGGAATTTGTGCCCGATATGGCGATAGGCTCGCCCCCTATCACATCATGGGACGGAATAACGGCGAAAAGTGGGTGCACTATTTGCGCCTCTGCCTACCCCTTCGGGGATTAAAGGCGTGAGTGTGTGTGTGTGTTAAAGTATATTATCTCAAAAAACCTATTGGTTCGATAGGTGCACGAATAAGCTTTCGAAAGAACTACCAAAAACTTCGCGATTGTTTATAACATAGTGTACAAAAGCCATTTTGTGGAACGAGAAAATCAAGTCAACCTACCCCATGCCTGGGGTTGGTGGACTATTCACTATTTTACTGGTGGTAGGTCTCTCATATGTAAGAGTCCGTCTAGGTGAGTACCACCGCAATGTCTATTTCTACCGCCAAGCAGCAGAGTGCATGCACTGTTGTGTTTCTGTTTGAAGGACATTGTAGCCAGTGTAACTACAGGACATAATGAGACTTAACATCTTATGTCTCAGGATGACGAGCGCAGTGGAATTCCACACAGTACTTTGTAACTCAGTACTGAGTGCTGGATGGTGTTGCTACTGTTTATGGGTGGTCGTATCGCTTACCATCAGGCGAACGGCATGCTCGTCTCGTCATTCCATACCATAAAAAAGGGGTAAATTGACCTACGAAGTAATTAGTATAAAATACGGCAATAAAATAAAAGAAAACACCACAAGTACTTATTTACTATTATCAATGTGCCTTATTGAGACAAAATAGCATGAACATTTACACAATAAAAATATAATTTGTCACTTTTTGTACGATATACGTTATTGGGGCGAAAACAAATATCCCACCACCAGCAGAGGGTTTACTGTTTGGATTAGTTATTATTTTGTAAATCCACATAGTTTAGAAATAACAAACATGATAAAATTGACAAAAAACTCACTTTATTCCATGTGAAGAATATTTAGATTACTACGTAGTACATTTTATAGGTAGTCAACTAGCCCCAATATAAAGTTTGTCTACCAGCCCCAAACAACTTTTTTAATTTTCAACCACATGTGAGTACCTCAAAACTGTGGCAAAATATTTAAAAAATACACTAAGCCAATCATCAATAACCAAACTCATACTTCAAATTGCTTGAAAGTACATAACATCGAGTATAAAGGCTTCAAAACAAACAATATTAAGAGGTAAATAATTACTCATAAGTATCATTTTTCGATGAACCGCTTTTTCTCCCGGATTACTTGCGCCCGCGATGCCGCGTATGCGGTGAAGATTCGGGAACATATAACGGTTTTCTTGTGTATATCAGGACGACGCAACACTTTCAAACAGCTCGAGTTTTCACTGTTATTCAACCTGCCTAGGGGCATAGGTCGCTAACCATCCCCGGTCTCCCTTAATATTTGTATCAACTAAAATTCTAAGATGGATTACCTAACAACTCTTGCTTACAAAGTTTAAAAGCGACATTATTTAATATTTTTCTAAAATTATTAAATGTTTCGGCTCGCCGCTAAATATTCAATGCATCAATATTTTAAAGTAGGTAATTGGCTCAGGTCCTACAGATTATTTAATGTAAGTCTTCGTTTTGCGTTATTATATTAAAATATAGATGTAAAATATGTAAAATATAGAAATATGTCTCATTACTTTCATTGTTTAAAAAGTTACAGTAAATTGAAATAGTCCATTATCTGTTTCCTTCATTAGACATATACCTGGATCTTGCACGGTATAGAATAGGGTTGAAATCAACGAAGTTTTTTTATTTTATTTCAGTTGAAGGACGAGACGAGCTTGCCGCTCGGCTATTCGTAAGCCATACGACCGCTGATAAACAGTCGCAACATCATACAGAACTTTGAATTACAAAGAACTGCGTGGAATTCCACTGCGCTCGTCACCCTGCTTTAATATTAAGACATAAGTTGTTAACTCTCAAAATGCCCAGTAATTACACTGGATACAATGTCCTTCAAATCGTAATAACAGTGTATTCAAACTGCTGCTTGAGGGTAGAAATAGACACTGCGATTGTTCTTACCAGGACGCCGACTCGTATACGAGAGAACTACCACCAGTTTGCCCGACCCTGGATTCGAACCCAAAAGCTTAGAGCAGTGGTCGTACCGCGCACGCACTACAACTACACCACCAAAGCTCTGTAAAATTTATTTCAAAATTATCCTGGATGCAGATACACTGATTAAAGATTCGTTATATATTTGCAAGCAGTAATTTACTGGATCATCGTACCGCCATATTACGTTATTTAGGCACTATCAAATATTCCAATATCTGACAGATGGAGTAGCAGATGTTTCTTTCACTTTGTCAGTCATTTACTACCGTGAAATCTGTTTTCCGTTGGTTAAGCTCAGATCATAGACTTCGGTCTGTGGCGGACGTGCTTTGAGCAGGAACTAATTGCAAGAGAGCCATACAACACGGAAATACGATGAATAGAAAGAATATAGGTACAAATCTGTGATAACAATAACAATAAAAAAATAATTAAAATTTAAATAACCCCGACAACAAAAAACCTCTAAGTAAAATAATAAAAGTATCTTTGTCGTTTAAGTACCTAGTAATATTTTGACGCAAGCGTCCTCACGTCAGGGGACCGCTAGAGAAGTATCTTCATTTCCCTGGCCCGGAGTTCGGACAGTTAAAAAAATAAGCAAGTAAAAAAGGCTCTTTACCATAATTTTATTTAATATAAGCGATTCACTTCATTTGATTTATTTAATTTCGCAGACACATCCAGAGCGTAGAGTCCTACGTCATGGGCCCCTGGATTAAAGCCAACGAAGATGTTAGCCGTAGTCCTGAATATCTAGACGGCGCCAGCGTTCAGTCCGCAATAATACCGAAATACGTGGATGTTGGTCGGATGCACCATGGCGGGTTGTGATTACAGCTAAGATGCGCACAAAGCCCCGCCCGATGTTGAGACAAATCTACTGACCGGGGCTCTGCGATTTGTTGGATTCCCTTTGTGCTGAATTATATTAAAGGGATACGTACGTCTTTTGCTATTCGCGTCAATATTTGGGTACATTTATACTAAATATAGTCGATGTTTTTATATGTTCTACTTTTTGCCTAGTTTAATCCTAAAGTTTAAACTTTTAAAGCAGAAACTAATATTTGTACGTAAAAAGCGTGTAAAAAACCCTGTGCCATTTTGAAATGTTAAAAATAATAGTTGAACAAAATATGCATTATATAACTTTATATACACATAAAAACGGTCGATGCATAAAAACAGAGATGCATGAGTCATGAATAACAAACTATCGCTCTAAGCATTCTCCCAAACGCAATTTTTTTAAAACGTACTCCAATTACACATCCTCATTACTCACAAAAAGTTCCATGTAAATTATTTCGTATTTGTACATTTAAATAGTTACACGGCGAGTCTGTCTGTGGATTTCGCGAAAGCCTATATTAATATTTTATTTCGAGCCAGCATAATTTTATTAGAGCGCGTTTTGTGCGCCGCTCTGAGTGCGGCTTACACGGGCTTGGATTAGCTTGCAATTAGAAACCTACTTTGCTGCGTTCTAAAGCTATTTTACTCGCTGTTAATACGTCGTTCATATATTTTCTCCCTTAATTACTTAATGTTTACATTTATAATTATGTCACTAGAATTTTATCATTAATTTTGTTGAGGTCTTGGATGTGTGACAAGAAAGTCTAATTAACGCGTCAGATTTATATATATAGTATTCGTTAGTATTTATTAGCATTTATAGTATTTGTGGTTACTAAATATAAAACACTTATTGTCGCCAACTGGAACTGATGACTTTCATACGGCGTCATAAAACGTCAGGCACTAACGTCATATCTCATTTGCGATGAACTTACGTTATTCCTGCAGGCATGAAAATTATTTGTTGCACCTGGGGACACTAACCCTCATGTACTACAGTACTGCTGACAGTACGTATAGCGACGGCTGCTTTCTTTAAAGTGAGGGCAAAATTATCTCGTAAAGTGTTTCGCTTCATTCAGTTGTGGGGATTTTGTTTCATTTCTACCTTTTATAATTTACCATAACAAATGCAAACTGCAAACGGTTAGTTATATTGATATGCTACAGGAGAGATTAGAAATATAAATTCTAATCAATTTGTTTGATTTTGTCGCATTATGCCTAATTCGAAATTTCGCATTAGGCATAATGCGACAAAATCAAATTTTATTTATATTATGTATTTTCATGTCATATATCGAGCAGATACTTAAACCGCATCGAGGCAATTTTTTGTTATCTAATCAATACCTTGAAAATCCTACTAATATTATAAACGCGAAAGTTTGTAAGTATGGATGTATGGATGTCTGGATGTATTGATGTTTGTTACTCTTTCACGCAAAAACTACTGAACGGATTTCGATAAAATTTGGCACACGGGTAGATTATGACCTGGATTAACACATAGGCAACTTTTTATCCCGGGAAAATATAAAGCGTCATTTTTATCCCGGGAAAACTCACTCACGCGGGTGGAGCCGCGGGCAAAAGCTCGTACATAATATTTAACAGTGACAATTAAAATTTATTTAACTAGATTTCCGAGGAAATATATTTTAACAATCCAACTTTCTAAAACATTAATTTCTATCTAAATAAATGCAAGTAAGTGATAGCGTGATAAGTGAAAAATGTGGATTGAAAGAAGATGTAGTGACTAAGATTGAGAAAGGAATGCTTCGGTGGTTTGGCCACATTGAAAGGATGGATGAAAGAAGAGGAACGAAAGAAATCTATGTCGCGAAAGTGAGTGGTAGTGTCGGACGAGGACGTCCTAGTCATGGACCAAATAGCTGACCTCCTAAGGAAAGGCTAAATAAGGAGTTCTAACTGACGAGCATGTATGAAGAGACTGATTACTGTAGAAGAAGCGAAAGAAGTATGCTTGGATCCTATCATTTGGCGCTCCATAGTCTCTGCCTACCCCAATAGGAGAAAGGCGTAAGTTTATGTATGTAAATAAATGCAATTTTCCGAAACAAAAAATCTTCAAAATCCGTGAAACATAAATCCGCAAGATACATTTTACTGTGAAAAATGTATTCGCGGCACGTTTCCGGGGTATAAGTCACACACGTCACATGACTGCACAAAGCTAGCTGAGAGGTGTAATTGGTAGCTAATCCTTGCTCTCGTCTCTTCACTCGTGTCAACGTATGCCGACACTATGTTATTGTGTGCCTACAATGTTTATCGTGCGGTGTAAGGTTTGGAATACACAGCGGAATTTGATATTATGAACTGGATAGAAAAAATGCGTTCCCAATTGGATTGCAAGGATAGATTTTTTTTTTGAGACCCCAACGATATTTGATTGGTAAGTGATCATCGGCACCCATAAACATTTAAATTCTATGTAGAAAATTGGTTGATCATATGCGAAATACTACAATTCTTGTTTCGTAATACTCTATGTAACAAAAACAATAGACGTGTTTCCGTTTCAAATGTAAAGGCGTGGTACTTAATATGAATTTTATTAACAATCGCGAAAGATTTTGGAAGTATATTAAATTCCCTTGATAAAATGTTAGTGACATCAATAGAAATAAATCTTATTGATGCGAAGTGATGTACGCTAGGAACTTTTCGTCTATATCCCAGACATATGTAATCTCCATAAATCTGCTTAGATTTCCTGATTCTTTCCACAGTTATATTTCATACGCGTACAGATAAGTAGGCTTTCGAGACATATATCATGTATTGTAATAAAATTAATTTCACTGTCGAAATATTTAGATTTACTACATACTGTTAAATTCAAAATCAATTACATTGGAAATATACACTGGATCCAGTTATTTCCTTATCTTAGACTGTCTCAAACTAAGCTAATGCATTTTTGAAGGCCACAAAAGCATTATTAAACTTCCAAGGACCCAATCCGCCCGTCCGGACCTAGTCCTAATTAACTGGTTCTAAATTGTTAGTCACGGATATGTGTTACTAAGGATGGTATTAATAAATCAATCTCAAGTTTTAGTTACATCTCAAGTAGACTTAATGTATTGAACTATCAATACTTGAGATGTAACTCAAACTTGAGATTGATTTATTAATACCGCCCTAAAACAGGTTTGTAGAAAAATCTTTAAACAAGCTAGCAATGCATATACTTACACAAACTAGGTGTCGTATGTGTAACTGCGTCAACAGTTCGCAGTACTCTATTTCATCTACCGATTTAGAACTGTTTCCAAATAATTGTTAGATTGCTCACATTGTTTACCTTTAACCATAGCGTATGCAAATATCCTAATTCCAAGACATGTGCAGCTCATGTTCTATTATAGTTTTCCAAATTAACTCCGACGTAACTAACTAAGCCATAGCGCTTGAACAAATCTCAAAAGTATTAACAGCTCTACTACACATTCTGTTAAAAAATAACTTTGGTTTCTTTATCATGGTTTCAAAAGATTCGAATATCAATATTTTTTCATCTAAGATTTTTTTGAATCCTAAGGTAATAGAGATACAGTATTGTGGCTAAAATATAGATACCTACTGTTTTTATAGATCCGAATGATATTGTACAATTCACAATCTGAGAACGCACAGATTAATCATCATCATCATCATCATCGTCAGCCTATATTTATTCCACTGCTGGAAATAGGCCTCCTCCAATCGCGCCATTTTACCCGGTCTTCGGCCTGTCGCATCCAGTTAATGCTAATTAATGCACAGATTAATGCTCAACTGAAATTATCCATGTTATTTGCTACACCTACAAGATAACAAATTTGGAAATTTATTTATTAGCGCCCACTTTCCCATAGTGTTTATTGACGCCAACTTTACCAACCAATCATAGTCATCAAGTACAACTTTCCTTATGAATTAACCATAGTGGACGTGGAGCGACTTGGTCGTAATATTCGACAAAGCTCCTTAAAATAAGAATAAAAAAAATTAAAAAGTGTCGGAGGAATAGTAATATGTTTTTGAGGCATACGTGATTCAGCTCTCCAGAAAACGCGTTTAATTTATTCACTCCAGGTATAGATCCCGTTTACTTGGAGGGCTTAGAGCGCGGCTAATCTACATCTAGCTCACATGTTATTTGTAGTGCTCGCTAGTTATACGTGTGGGATAAACATACGTAGGCGGTTGTATATCCCTTATATATAATATTTATTTTTATCATATTTGTGTATCCGAATGATTTAATAAATATAATTGTTTCATTAGCATAATGTAAGGTAGATAGTTGCATAAGCGTGCTAAAACAGTCCTATAAATATGACAACTGTCGCCTAATGGGTTGCGAGCGCCTTACAACGCTCACTCGAAAGTCTCGTTTGGCCAGAAAATCCGACTCGCGGGTGGATACTGGCCGATTAGCCAGGTAAAAAAAAAACCAGTGTGCTTTAGACCACATGACTGAAGTAAAACTTCTTTAGCTCCACCTATATGTATATATATATTTACATGTATATACATATCGTCGGGGATAGTGCAAAACCGCGTAACTAGCACTGGTAAATACCGCGTAAGTGACGAAAAAAGTATAATTGAAATTGATACTTATGACAGATCATACTTTTCCTTTTTTTCTTTCACTTACGCGGTATTTACCAATGCTAGTTACGCGGTATTGCACTATCCCCGTCGATATACACATTCTCGTACAACATATATACACTCGTAACTCTCTCTTTTTCTATCTTCACTAACTTATATCTCCTCCTCTACTTCCGTTCGCCTCGCGTGATCAGACTTTTCGTAACGCTCTCCTCACGCATTCACTAGCTTACTCCCAAAGTCAAGCGCGCGTAAAGAAGTTTTACTTCAAAAATGGAAGAGAACACTTGTACGGTAGCCGTCAGGTTGTCAAAAACTCCGTGCGCTCAGCATCAGAATCAGCATCCGAGACATAAGATGTTAAGTCTCAGAATGCCGAGTAATTACGCTGGCTAGAATGTCCTACAAACCGGCATACAACAGTGCATGCACACTACTGCTTAACGGTAGTAATAGACATCACAATGGTAAGAAGCTACCTGTGGGGAGAAATTCCCTACATTAAATAAAACGTTCATACACAATTGCAGAAAACATATTGACTAAAAGTATACCGTAAAAACGATAGTTATCAATTCACTTTGACAGTAAATTATGATTTTTTACATTTGTTTGTACGGGCCCGCGAGCTGTAGAACTATTCCCTAATCCCTATATACCTACTCAGACAGCCCTCGCATACGAGAGACCTACCACCAGTGAATTATTATATTATTGTATATACCTTCAGGTGCTTGTTGGCGATGGTGCTAAAATTTTATCGCGCCTCCATAAAACTGGTGCTCTGTCGCTAATTGCTGCAGTATATTACGTACAATAAGCAGCTGCGTCGTCACCGTGCTAACCAAACCCATATAACTTTAATGTCGACAAATCTTTAGATGTTCTTGCGAGTCCGAGAACCGAGTGTAAAGAAAATCGCCTTTTAAAATCGACTGTAATCACAAATTAAGATTCATGGTCATTATCGGCGTAGGGTACTCCTTTCATACTACTCTTGGCATGCCGTATTCTATATTCTTAATCTGTAGAATTCTACAAGAGATAGTTTCTGCGGTTTTCTGCCGCTGTCTCATATGTCCCAGGTACTTTGGCCGTCATCATTATGTGAGGTGGCCCACTCTTGTTTTTGTTGTTAAAATTAATTCGCAAAAACTACGATAAATTTCCAGTCGCTCCGTTAACAGCATACAAGAATAAAGGCTTAGAGAAGATAAAACCGTTAAAATACATAAAAGATTTATAAGAAGATGATGATAAGAAGAGCTATGAGCGATTAGTTTCTTATTGAATAGAAAAAGCTTTGTGGATGCTACAATTTTTTTAAGCTATTGCATAGCTTCTATCGCGGGCCTTGAGCGTGGAGACCGAATCCAGAAATTCCGTAACGAAAATAACCTGACATCTTTTTTATCTTACTAATATGAACCTTAAATACAATGCGTAGAAGCTATAATTCTTGAAACGAGTATATTTTTATTTATTTTATTTATTAAAGTCATTAAAAATATTTCTTACTAATCTAATATGAACCTTAAGTACATTGCGTAGAAGCTATTTCCCCAACGTTGGCACGGCACGAGTACAAAAGAATCGAACGTAACATTCTTTTTTCAAATTTTGATTTATTCTACTTTTGTTGTGATGACCATTGCATTTCTGACATTTATCTATAACATGACTAAACGTGCGTTGCTCGCGTTTAAAAATCTACTTTATGTGGTAAGCGTAAGATCGAATTTGTGTTTAGTCAATCAAAATTTGTGATGAAAATGCTATGCAATAGCTTTACCGCGGCAGTCTCCGAGTGCCACACGTATTGCATTTAAGGTTCATATTAGTAAGATAAAAAAGATGTGAGGTTATTTTCGTTACGGAATTTCTGGATTCGGTCTCCACGCTCAAGGCCAGCAATAGAAGCTGTGCAATAGCTTAAAAAATAAAGGATTATGTTTTATGTATGATCGTATTTTCATAAAATAATTGTGTAGGAACAATTTTGTTTTATGCACACTTAAAGGCATAAAAGATACCAAGTTTTTTGGGACAATAAAATTGAACAAGGTGGTTTTAATTATCAAATTAAAAAAATATGATTTGTTGGACTTATTACGTTATTAAAGCATAGTGGCGATTTGTCTTTGAATCAATCACTAATAGTATACTTATATCCGAGGCGGCTAGCGGCCGGCGGCATATATCATTATGGACCTCACTGGCTGCGTACAATTTGAGCAGTAAATTGATAGTAAAAGTACTGCATACCAAGTAAAATATCCATCGGTCCGAGATGTTTCATCTGTCAGTGGTCATCACAGTAATGCTGGCCCACCTAATTGTTTCAGCTTATGGAGTGTTTTATGAATGAATGTGATGCTTTGTAAACCCAGATAGGCTCCTGGATCAATTACAAGAAATGAAATACTTAGGGCCGATTTCACCACAAGCTGATAGTTTTCTAAGTTCCTGATAGCCTATTCGAAACTTATCGCCGTATAAACGACAACTTTTGGTTTCAAAGGTCTCGAATAGAATCTGGCAGAATGTCACTAGTAATATAGAGTCAGATTTATTTGTTAGATAGTTATTGGGATCTTTATCAGGAACCGGTGAAACAGGCCCTTAGTTTTGTATTTTTGGATACTGACAGTTGCTTCAACTAAATTAATTGAGCGAAATTCTGTTGACAGTTGCTTGCCGCCATTTTTTGTCGTACGTGCCACTCTGTCTCGCCATAGTGTTATAAGTTGATACCATCTACGCAGTGCGTATCACATCGATTAAATTGTTTTTTTTTTTCTTTAGATACGCCCTTTAAATATTTCAAAATTCATCAGAAACTGCTAGTTTGACATCAAAGATAAACCTCTAACTGCTATAAAGTTCTACTAGTGGTCTAAATATGGCCATCAATTAGAACATGACATTTGTGTCACTTACTTGTTACTTTGGTAAAGTAGTAAATAAGTAACAACGGGACAGATCTGTTTCTCACGACTTAAACGATAATGTTCAAGTGTTTTTGAAGTTTGCGAATTACATAAACTTGGTCGGCTTGTCGTTTTTGTTTTGAAAGTAATTAAAAGTTCGCTTCTGTTACGAAATAAGTTGATGGCTATCGCGGGGGCGATATATTTTATCATAATATCTCATTTTATAGTATATGGAATGTGTACAGACTGTGTGTATGGATTAATCTTTCCTATTCAAATGGTTGTTTACCATAAAATTTTGACTTATTTTCCAGGTTTGTCTTATGTATTCGCAAGAGGAGATCATTATTTAAAAGTATTTACATCAAGGCATTTTGTAGGGCCGAGATACCTAAGATCAGGCATCTTGATGACCATAAGTATGTTTATTCTGTCAATATAATAAATATGCACCCATTATGTAAGATATATTATGTATCCAGTTTTTTAATACTACAGTGTTTAAGGCCCTTGCCTGAGCGAACGGCCTTGAGTATTCGGTCCATACATATCGACGCACGATTTAGGGCGGGAATATGCTAAGATTTACTAATAATTTCTCGAAAAAATCACTAAAAAGTCTTTTTTAAATTTTGAAACTACCAAAATGTTCTTTATTAAATTGTCTATGGTTTGTTGCAAATTAAATTGACGTGTACTTTAGGAGGAGATGCACGAAAACAACAGTTTTAGTGGCATTTTCATAATGAAGTTAATGAAACAATATCCACATTATTAAAAAAAATGAATTTATCAAAGTAAAGATAACATATTGCAGAAATGTGATGTTTCCCTTTTTTTTCTATGTATAAATTTTAGAATAGATGCATCTAAACATACGGTTAATGCGTCGGTTTGCTGGGGGCACCGCTTTTAGGAGTAGTACTCGGTCGAGTTCACGCAATGTCTAAATATATTTTACTAGATACATTACATACATACCATCATACATTTTCATTCATCACCATAATCTAGGTAACTCTATTCCTAGCCGATTTTAGCCACGGCGGCCAATCTTAACAGAGATGTGCCAGGTACGCAGGAGATATTATTATAGTACACTTAAGTGTGCGAGCAATACACATAATAAATTAATTGCACTCGCTATTCCTTCACTCTCATAGTCCGGTGCGACGGCGATCTGACATGACCGTAGAGAGTTCAGGCGCAGGACCTACGGATTTACGTGCTTTCCGAGGCACGGGGGCAGCACACCGCCAACTTCCTGACTCCGAGCTGCGACAGAGTAATTTTTAAGATGGAAAAACCTAGTAACAATTTATTTTGGCCCGACCCGTGATTCGAACCTAGGACCTTAGCGCGCAAATCTTGCTCATAACGCGTACGCAATACATCTACGCCACCGAGACAGTCAATCTAGGTAATAGTATCAACTCGTCACCATAGTAAATCGCAACCAGAAAATAAGGCCAAAGAGCTAAGGACGACAATCATTGTGCCAGAAAATCGAATGCGCTGGAAAATGCCACTATTCATTACATTTTTCATCATGCGACGGACAATAGCTTCGTCGATCGCATGCGAACAGCAGTTGCATTATGCATTCATATAACAAAGAGTATTTCAATAATATTGTCAATATGTACCAAACTCCATACATGTATGTATGTACTCCGTGTTTATAGAAACAATTAAGATAATTATTTTCTTCTATTTATGTTCTGAGTGTCATGTGAAAAGCCCCTTCCAGAATACAAGCGCCACGATGTACTGTGTCGCGACATAAAGTAGCTTAAGGTTAATCCAAGACATTGACAATCTATATGACCTTTTTATTCCAATCTGTTTGTAGCTTTTCCAGAGTTTACATAATAAAAGTACTTTCAGCATATTAAAGCGATGAAACCTTACTCTAGTACTTTTAGGTTAGTTACCTCAAGTATGATCTTAAAACTATTATATGACAGCAACTAATGGCTACTATTGCTGAAATTGAAATAATGGTCACATAATGGACATTTTGCAAGTGCTACATTCGTTTTTTGTCCGTTTCGATCGGCGATGTTCGGGAGGAACTAATGTACTTTTTACGACCTGTTGTGTAATGTCACGATATGGAGCCAGCTGCACGATGCAGATATCAGATTGCATAAAAACCTACACGATTGATATTTTGCTAATGGACGGGCTTGTATCACTACTATTTAGACAAAATCTAGATTCATAGGCAATATACGTCGTATTTCATTCGTATGGGTGATCTTTAGAGGCTGCTCATTGGAGACTGAAAATTATTTATTTATAAAAAAATAATAATTAAAACTTATCTTGCGGTTGACTGCCTCGGTGGCGTAGTTGTATTACGGTACGACTGTAATGCTGAGGTCTCGGGTTCGATCCCCGGGTCGGGCAAAGTGATATTGGATTTTTCTATTCAGTATCAGCCCGGACTCTGGAATTTGTGCCTGATATGGCGATAGGCTCGCCCCCTATCACATCATGAGACGGAATACGCACGGCGAAACGTGAGTGCACTAGTTGCGCCTCTACCCCTTTGGGGATAAAAAAGGCAAGAGTATGTGTGTTATCTTGCGGGTCCACGAAAAGCCGGGAAATTCTAGTTGATAACAAATTACATTGAAATAGCTACACAGCACTATCGGATAACTTCCTCATTCACGTGACGAATTAACGCAGGCCCTAAAAAATATCACCCGTAATGAAGTGTCATGGGCACGTATTACAAAATAATATCTAAGATGAGAAGCTTTTCTGTCGGCCGCTGCGTCTGTGGCTTGTCAGGGGAGGGGTAATTGAAATCCGTCAGACTTACTCGTATGACAAACGACGGCTCGGACTGTGCCGCCCGGCTGCCAACGTATGGGACTGCGCGTCTTCTAAAAATGTCTACGGGACGCGCTTCTGTAGAATGAAATAGCGAATACCTTGCGTATAAAACTGTTGGAACAAGGGTTAGTGATGTATAACGAAATTAATATTGTCATCTTCACAAGCCTAGTTCAATACGTATCAATTAGATTTAGTGTATAAAAATGTCATGGGGTTTTACTAAAGGACACGTAAAAGCCTCACACTTAGAAGTAAAAATTCAGCAATATATATACTAAAACTCTTAATGTAAAACTCGTAAATGTAGGTATCAAATAAATATACTTAAAATACTCTTTGAAAACAAAGTTTAAAGTGACATTAAAGAATAATAGCTCATGGGTGCGGGGCGGCAGGCAGGGCAACAAATGTAAACACAATTCGCGCCATCCCCGGCGCGGGACGCGTCCCTGTCATTTGTCATCTGATACCACAGATGCTGCGTTCAAGTAACAACTTACCTTCTTATCGTTGTTAGAGAATTAATATTTGTTATTGTGTCACTTTATAAAGTAGCTGTATTTACTTAGCTAGTATTGAAACTAGACTGCCTCGGTGGCGTAGTTGTATAGTTGTATTGCGTACGCGTTACGAGTACGATTTGCGCGCTGAGGTCCTGGGTTCGAATCCTGGGTCGGGCCAAAAAACATTGTGACTGGGTTTTTTCATCTTAAAAATTACTCAATCGCAGCTCGGAGTCAGGAAGTTGGCGGTGTGATACCCCCGTGCCTCGGAAAGCACGTAAAGCCGTTGGTCCGGCGCCTGATCTCTCTCCGGTCATGTCGAATTGCCGTCTCACCGGACTATGAGAGTGAAGGAATAGCGAGTGCAGCTGTGTATTGCGCACACACTTGTGCACTATAATATCTCCTGCGTACCTGGCGGATCTCCGTTGAGATTGGCCGCCGTGGCCGAAATCGACTAGGAAGGGATTATTGAAACTAGGTGCGGAACTCGTAAAATTATACCACAATAAGTTGCTTAATTTGCCTAATAATATAACAACTTACTGTAGATTACAAATTATAAAAGATAAGCTTCACATTCAGAAATATTAATTGAATAAAAACGCAAGCAACAAATTACATTACGAGTTCAACCAAAATCCAAATAATTCATCCTTTTACTAAGTTGATAAAATATTAAAGCATAAATGAAATCCAAATTAGGTAATTATAATAATCTCGGTAACATTAGCCGTACAATGATCATTGTTTGAAGCAATGTTGTTAAATTCTCAAAGAAAACTTTTAATGGGCATGAAGTTACGGCGAATTGAATAGAACTCCGGTAATTGTTATATCAAACTGGATTCTGAGGTAATGGCATCATAAAATGTCACCCTAATATTATTTTGTGGATTTTTGTTTAAAACTTGAACAATTCGTAAGTGTGGTACGAATTCTTGTGAACTTATTGCATAACACTTAACGTCGAAATAGGTACCTCCGTAACGCTTATGTTTGCCGCCAAGGGGCATTATGGTCAGTGTGATTACTAAGCAATATGAAATTTCAAGGTCTGAGGATGACTAGCAATACAAACATCAGGTAGTGATTACTGTTTACTGGGGTTCCCACCTTATGCTTACTATCAGACGAGAGGCTTGATCGTCTCGACATTCAGTTCTTTTTTAGGGTTCCGTACCTCAAAAGGAAAAAAGATACCCTTGTAGGATCACTTAGTTATCCGTTCGTCTGTCTGTTTGTCAAGACCCGGTTTTTTTATATATTAACAGTTAATACTATAAACAAGTTTAGTACCAGAAATTCTTCAGAGTAAAATATTTTAATAGATTCGTTTTATATACTTCCATGTATGTACAAATCGAAATGAAAACTCAATTATTCATTTCGCCATTTCCATAAAACATCGCGATAGATAGACTAATTAATTTTAATTGCTGTCAAAACACTTCATCAAGTAACGCAGACGTCAGATTTACTAACGAATTGCCGTCTTGACGTGACGTAATAACAGCATTGTGGCTGTTTTTGCGCGAGACACACATAGGTCGCCGTGTCATGTGTCTGACACAGTGCTACATAACTCATTATAAATTCCATTTGGCAGTCTTCATAGAGTCGCACAGTGCATGCATCTGGAAAACAGATACTAGCAGGGGTATTAAGTGTCTGTGACACAGAATAAATAATGAAGACGGGGATTGGGTACGGTACAAAGCGCGAGCGCTCATATCGCAGGGCCCGCGAAGGCTTTAAGATTGTTGGAGGGAGTAAATAAGGCACCGCGGCGGCACTATTCATGTTAAGGGAAGTCTTTGAACTTTGAACAAGTGCTACTTCTTCTTTAAACACCTATGTATTATATAATTAACGCCTAATTATGATAAATTTTAAATCTGATAATCAAATCATAATCGAAACTTTGAAATTATGTGATTTTGTTTGGAAGATCTTTTAATTCTATTATCAGAATTATTTCACAAGATGACGATTTAAATAGTGTACTACAGTAAGGACTTTTAACTTAGATGAGCAGTAGAAGTAACTACGAAAGAAAAACCTACCCAACGTTGTAAATTATTTGAATCGGAAAACTGAACAATCTCTCTCACAATGACACGGCGTTATTTTGTTTTCAGACGAATCAAACTTATTTCGGTAACATTTTTACAGGTATTGTTTTTTTAGCATTTACTAAATCACTTTATTATGTCTATTAACTGATTAAAGGTACTTAATTAATTGCTTCGGTGGCGTAGTTGTATCACGATATGACCTTTTTTTAGGTATATATTTTATTAATTTATTGAATTGAATGACTAGACAGACAAGACAGTTGCAAAAGGATTGACAGATTTGTTTTTGTCTTACACAGAATAAGATGTGTGGCCAGCACAAGTGCGGCTCTCTGTACTTATCATGGATATGTTTCATCCATTCTTAGGTACGGCTTAATAATATGGGGTAATTCTTGTCACTTAATAAGAGCGTTTAGAGCACAAAAGAAATGTATCCGTTCAATATGCGGTGCACATCCGTTTGATAGCTGTGTTGCTTTATTTAAGCAATGTAAAATATTGCCACTACCTTCACTATATATATTTGAGATTTGTGTCTTTGTACATAGGAATACACAGTTGTTTGATATGCATAATGATCTTGTACGTAGGCCAAGTCGCAAACATTATAAATTATATGTTCCGAAACAGAGGATACAACTGTTTTCTAATAATGTATATTGTATGGCAATAAGAGCCTATAATAAATTACCAGACTACTTCAAAACTCTTAAATTTAATGTATTCAAATGTAAACTATTTAATTTCCTACTAGATAAGTGTTATTATTCTGTTAACGATTTCCTAAATGAAAACCTAAATTAAAATATTTGTACGCTGAAAACGGCAGAATACTATTGTGCTTATGAATAATATATTGTAACAACATTTTACAGTATTCTACAAACAAATAAATGATTTATTATTATTTATTATTATTATTATTAAGCATGCCGTTCGCTTGATGGTAAGCTATACGACCACCCATAAACAGTAGCAACACCATCCAGCACCTTGACTTGAAAGTACTGTGTGGCATTCGACTGCGCTCGGCATCCTGAGACATAAAATGTTAAGTCTCATTATGTCCTGTATTTACACTGGCTACAATGTCCTTCAAACCGAAACACAACAGTGCATGCACACTGCTGCTTGGCGGTAGAAATAGACATTGCGGTGGTACCCACCCAGACGGCCTCTTACATATGAGATTTACATTTAAAATTACCAGTAAAAGACTGCAATGCTCTGAGGTCTTGGGTTCGATTCCCAGGTCGAGCAAATTGATATTAGGTTTTTTAAATTGAGTATCAGCCCGGAGTCTGGAATTTGTGCTCGATATGGCGATAGGTTCGCCCCCTATCACATCATGGGACGGATTACGCACGGTGAAAAGTGGGTGCACTAGTTGCGCCTCTGCCTTCCCCTTTCGGGGATAAAGAGCGTGAATATGTTTGTATAAATAAAACCCTAAAAATTGTTGCTTCTTTGTCCGATTGTGATGAAACTTTGGTATGTTGTTCTGGGTACAACAATCCTGTAAGTTATTACTGTAGATCATGCGAGCGGAACCACAGACAACAGCTAGTTTATATAAAAACTAGCATTGTGCGCGGCTTCGCCCGCGTGGAAAAGTTTTTCCGGGATATAGCACTCAGGAGTAATGTAGCTTCCTATTAGTGAAAGAATTTTGAAAATCGGTCCATTAGTTCCTGAGATTAGCGCGTTCAAACAAACAAACTCTTTAGCTTTATATATTAGTATAGATTTAAATACTCTATCAATAATGTTTCTGTTTTAGTTACCTAGAATTTTAAATTAAGAAACATGTAAATCATTAGAGCGAATCTGTGGACCAAATTCTCCCAGTGTTCTCTAAAATTTAAATTAGTAGTGGCATCTTTATGATTAATGCTGATTTTAATATTTAAACAACGTTGATTCATTAGTCTCTTTCACCTTAATAATCCTTGTTACTTTACTTTACTTTACTAATATTATAAACGCGAAAGTTTGTAAGTATGGATGTCTGGATGTATGGATGTTTGTTACTCTTTCACGCAAAAACTTCTGAACGGATTTCGATGAAAATTGGCATACGGGTAGATTATGTCCTGGATTAACACATAGGCTACTTTTTATCCCGGGAAATATAAAGCGGGACTTTTATCCCGGGAAAACTCATTCACGGCAAAAACTAGTACTTAATAAAGAGAATAATAACGGAAAATATTTAGGAATTTGACTATGAACATAATATTGTTTGAGCAGTTATTAATATTTTGTCAGTGTGCCTTTTAAATAACAATGGTAATTTAAATATTTTTGGCAATCATATGTAAATAATATGTAATTACGTGAAAAAATATTTATTATGTAGATCGTAAAAAATAGAATACTTTTGCATTGAATAATCGCGCGTCATAATAATTCGGCCGTGCAAAACTTGCGGACACAGCGCGCCTCCGCAAGTGTAACGCTTCACGTCAAACACGATAAATAAGTTGCCAACTAATGGACAAATTACTTATCACCATGTTAAAATAACCCTGATGGGACCACAATAGGTACACATAAGGTAAAAAGCATGCTATTTTCCATTTCCAGACGAATTGACTCACAAAAAAAAATACTTTTATTACTAGTTTACACATCGGCCATTGGCGTTGTTAGAGTAACAAATTGCTATAAAAGCTAAATATTTTATTAATACCAAGGAAAAAAAAATGTAATAGATAGTGTGTTTTTTTCCATTTGGAGAGTTCCCAAAATTTCGTTGTTTTCTTTCGAAGAATAACAAAATACGATTGAAATTCTTTATTAGGTACTCCTCTTTAAAGTTATTTGATAAACTTATCAAAAAAATAATTTGTAATAATAAAGTGCAAACATAGATTTCTATGAATACGAAATTACAATTAACTAGGTGACTACCGCCATCTAGTGAGCAATTATAACAATTTTACGAACGACATTTTCATACTTCATAGTTCCTACACATTTGTACAGATGGCACTATTGTGAACATTTTACTAGAGCTTTTATATTAGAGCTTTTGGTAACTGAAGTTTTGTTAATTTAGTGGCTGATTAAAGAGTAATTTGGTACTTTTATTATGTACTTACATTTAATCAAAGGAAAGAAAAATTATGCGACAATTTTAACTTAGTTATAATATAATAATAATACCAACGGACCAATGTCTCCGCAGTTCATTCTATTCCCAACTAGGCTATCGTGCATTATATTATTATCTACACTTATTTACTAACATTAAATTTAATATACCTTACCTACAATTCATCAAAACTGAAGTAGCCACACCACACTTTGTTTAACTAGTAACCTAGTTTTCCTAAATTCAATGTAATTAAAAAAATACAGCAATACGAAACTAGAATTACAGCAAACCAAATAACATATAGTTTAGACTTTAGACTACCAAAATCCAATTTTAATAAATACAAGTTTTTACCGAAAGGCCGGCAACACGTCGTGACGCACAACCTTTAATACCCACCTATCCGGCTTAGCGCTAATATTTTATGAAACTTGTCCAAAGTCCGGCGCGGAGTTGCAGGTTGCGCTTGATTTCCTCGGGATAACAATGAGCTGCCCGACATTGACAGATCACGCAACCCACTGAAGCGAACCGCCAGTTTCAAACACCTCAACTCTTTGGAACTAGGTAACCATGTATTATAGCAGGTGCAACGCTATGAACTGCTGCCTTAATCTTTAAGTTTGTGTAACGGTTATTGCTTCGAAATTAACAGCGCAACGGGTGAATAGCCGGGTGTAAAACGACGTGGGTTCGATTCCAAAATTAAGTCAAATGTTAGCATTCATACATACATACACTCAAGAATTTTATCCCCGAAGGCAGAGGCGCAACTAATGCACCCAATTTTTGCCGTGCTAATGCGTCTCATGATGTGATAGGGGGAGAGCCTAGCCAAATGTTAGCGTGATCCCAAAATATTTATTTTTGGTCTCGTAGGATAGAGCCAAAGTCCCCAGTAGTTCCTGATACGCATTATTCAATTTTTATATTAGTTGGGGTAAGAACTATATGTCTGTTACTTTGGCTATACCGTGCCCGATCTATTGAATGGTGTGATGAATATGAAGCTACACTAGAAATCTCTTGGTTATTTATTTTCGTAATGAAACCCACCTTTCTCGACAAAGGCTGAGAGATAATAAGTTAAGCGTTCGGTACTATTATAGAATTTACTAGCAAAGTTAGGTACAATATAATTTTTGAGTATAAGGTAAAAACATAATATGACAAAGTCACTCGCAGATGATTAGTTAAATTCGTTTTCACCATCTTGTCTATAATGCAATATCACTTTAATATCTATTTTCTCTTACCTACTCTTTACTTGCGCCTCAATGTCATCCTTCACAGGTAACTTAATGCTTAGCATAATGTTCTACAGTTTTTGTAGTGATAAGTATAATCTGTCTTGGTGTCGGACACAGAGCTTCCGCGCTTTTAATGTATTATTTAAATGAGATGCTAAATTCATCACCGTGGATTTGCTCTCGGGTTTTTTGAATACTCATTTTGTTTTAGAGGTGTGCTTTACAAGGACTTATTACTAAAATTAGTTTCAGATTTTTTAGCTAGACTATGGTATTGTATGTATCATAATCATTTCTTGCTTATGATTTTCGTTTAAGGAAGTTCGCCGTCGACTGCTTTTTGCAGCGACGAAAATGCTGAAAACCACGATACAGTTGCGATGCTGTGGCCGGAAGTCCACCTTCACTTACCTCCGTGATTCTGTATCGCTATAATTCCTATATACAGACAGGGTTATTTGTAAAGCATTAATCTGATAACTATTAGAGGTTATAGAATAAAAGATGTTGCTTATAATGTTAGTAATATAGTCCTGCGATTTACAAATAACCCTGTATTACAGACGCGATGCAAGAGTGCAGCTATCACGACGCAAATTCGATACAGGAATCAATGTGAACGCCTCAGTTGCAAGTCATGTGTTTGTATCGATACAGTAGCCATCAATGATATTTTAATAAAAATGTGTAGATACGGCACCTATATTGTACTCGACTCTCAAAAAGCGATTCCGAAATGGGTGACAGCATTGCTAAAAAACGTTAGCTAAACGTGATAACAAAATCCGAATTCCAGAGACGAGGTTACAGCTTCGGATACCTATGCGATATTCAGTGATTCATATCGAGTACCTACATAATATTATGCCGTAGGGTCGGAGTTGCAATTTTAAAAAATCTTCATAATATTATTATGTCGGTCACATGACGTCGGAGACCAAGTGAACTGGGATAGATTAATTACGAGTAGACCTTGGTACTAAGCTGCCATAACGCCTAGCAGAAGGTAAGAGAAGCAAATAATATATAGCTTAATAAAAAATCGAAATATACTCCGTGGCATAACTATAATGGGTACGCAACATGACTGCCATGCTCAGTTTTTGTAATGAAATTAATTTATTTGAACAACTAGATTAGATTTTGTCAATGTGAACTCTACCGCTAGTTCGGAAAGCAGTTTCCACCAGGTATAAAGGTGAGGTAGTAAGGTATTTATTTAATACACAGTACCAAAAATAGATATTGGGTTCGATCCCCGGGTAGGACAAACTGAGATTGATACGTTTAGTATTAGTTAGACGTCTTAAATTGTTACAACACAATAGAGATACGTAATAGAGGGCAAGCTCAACCTATCTACTCGATAAGTGGCAATAGCCCGCCTTCGATTACATGGGATCTAACATAGCTAGCGATATGCGCATTAATACATCTCTTCCTACCCTTCTCTTCTTACTTACTTCTCATATGTAAGAGTCCGTCTGGGTGGGTACCACCGCAATGCCTATTTCTACCGCCACGCAGCAGTGTGCATGCACTATTGTGTTTCGGTTTGAAGGACTTTGTAGCCAGTGTAACTACTGGACATAGTGAGACTTAACATCTTATGTCTCAGGATGACGAGCGCAGTGGAATGCCACACAGTACTTTGTAACTCAAGGTGCTGGATGGTGTTGCTACTGTTTATGGGTGGTCGTATCGCTTACCATCAGGCGAACGGCATGCTCGTCTCGTCATTCAATGCCATAAAAAAAACCCTAGAAAAGGGAAAATGTATGTAGGTATTTCAAACTTCCAAGAGTAACACCGACTGGTGCTTTCCAATTTGTTGCATCGGCTCATCCGTACGTACAAATACAAATTGCGTTTTTATGTCCCCGCAGCGCGCGGCTCGGCGGTTACACACTAAATGGTCGACTCGATTGCTGCCGAGCCCCGACCGACTTCCGTGTTCCGAAGCAAGCCGTCTGCCGCGTCGCTCGGTTTTACTAATGGTTCGTCTTGTTAGCCTTGTTAGCGAGAAACACTGATGCAACTTCCTTAGAAAATTCCCCTTTTAGCTTTAAATCGCAATATTGAAATAGACGATTTAAATAGAATTTATAGCTACCGATTTGTAATAATTTAAATGGTTCAACGCTTGCTTTTACCGTTCATGGAGCGTAATAAAGGATTTTTGTTACTTGTATACATATAAAATGAGAAGAAGTCATAAAAACAATTAATAGTAAGTAGCTCATACTGTACATGATTCATTAAGAGTAACTAGAGAATACTAGTAGTTAGTTTGAAAGTTCGTTTGTGAAAAATACGCCCAGGTAAACTTATTGAAACAAACAAATATAGTTTTTCACGTACATTATTTTTACGTTGAAACAGTGCCGTAACTAGAGCGATGGGCCGCAGCACGGAACACAAACATAATGACTGAATTTATTCCTCTTTCCGCAGTTGTAATTTTAAGCACATTTTCAAGAGAGCAGAGCCGAGCCTTATCGATTTTTTAAATTTTACTTAGTCTTTATAAATCATGAAGCAGGTTTCAAACATTTGACATTCAATCTTCAAATTAGGGATACTTTCGGGATTTTGCCCCTCAATAACTACTCACGTACTCTATACATGTAGATACTTATAAGTCATACTACCATACCATACCAGCCCTGTATTATGTAATGCCCACTACTGAGCACGGGCCTCCTCTACTACTGAGAGGGGTGAGGCCTTAGTCCACCGCGCTGGCCTAGTGCGGATTGGCAGACTTCACATACCTTCGAAATTCAGAGAACTTCTCAGGTATGCAGGTTTCCTCACGATGTTTCCTTCACCGTTAAAGCGAGTGATAATTCACAAATAATACACACATAACATTTTTAGAAAAGTCAGAGGTGTATGCCCTTGGGTTCTGAACCTGCGGAGTGCGGACATTCGTCTCGGCAGTCCCTTCCACTCCCAACTAGGCAATCGCTTATAAGTCATATTATGCGCATTAAATTATCACTTTATACAGAGAACATATTTTGATACTTGAGCAATCTCTCGCGATATTGATTTAAAACTTTACTCTCTAAGCATCTAATATAATAGACAGAACACGACCTGAACTGACAAACTGGTGTACGGCTTATTGGTGCGGCGGAGGAACTTGTCAACTTTGTGTTCAAGCAGAGATGAACGTTACCATGATACCATGTTCGAACGTAAGAGAGCGAGAAAAAGTAATACAGCTATTTATATGATATTATAGTTATTGGTATACTGTCGAGCATAAACTGACTAATCTGTTGCCAGAGTTCTAGCAGGACTTTCCAGCAAATGTCAAATATATAACATAATTGGCATCGGCTGAAAATTAAATTGACGTAGTTGACATAGTATCGAGAATTCATGATATTGGCCGACGAGTCCTGAAACTTTCCCATAGGCGGATAATAGGCTTGCGGACGGGCCAAAGTTTATATACCGCGACACGGTCGCAACTTATCGTTTTGTTAACAAATTGCGTTTGTCCATTATTCAATCGTTTTAATTTTGAACACTTAATAAGCTTATTTTTGCCTTACCTTTCATATTTATGTTCGCGACCGACGTTTTGTTTGAGCAAAGTCTGTAAACTTGTGCGCTGTTTGATCAAGCAAAATTTCATCGTACAGAAAGCGTATTACATTGTGTAGAAATATGTTATTAGATCTTGAAACAACAGACTTAATTGGAATTTTAAACCGTATCACGTTTTGGCATACCCAGGCTTATTAGAATTTACATTTTAAGACTCTTAGAGATTTATTGACTCGTTTGGTCCCGTTTAATAGTAGATCGAACCACTTGGATCCACCTTCCTGTTCAGCAACGATCAAAAGTTGTGATTCCTAGCATCCTAGTGGTAGCATTTTGTATCCGCCCGGATAGTGACCACCATATTCAATGTGTCAAACCCGCCATAGTCACTCACGTAAGTGCGTCGCGTTCCGGGAACAGCCTGTGTACTGGTGGTAGGACTCTCATATGAAAAAAAAGAGCGTATTCCCACCTAAAAGGCCGGCAACGCATCTCTGTGCCCCCTGGTATTGCAGATGTTCATGGGCGGCGGTGATCACTTACCATCAGGTGAACTGTATGCTCGTTTACCCCCTATATCATAAAAAAAAATGTAGTGTAATGTAATAGTCCGTCTGGGTGGGTACTGCCGCAATGTGTATTTCTACCGCCAAGCAGGAGTGTGCACGCACTGTTGTATTTCGGTTTGAAGGAACTTGTAGCCAGTGTAACTACTGGACATAATGAGACTTAACATCTTATGCCGGTCTAATTTCATAAACTTTTTGTATGAAAACTATATAGTGTGGCATATCGTTTTGTAGCATTTAGTGGATACTTACCGGTTTATATATTTTCGTTATCCCCACTCTTAAATTTTTTCCAAATTTCCAACATTTACTCTGTTTCGCTGACGGTTGCAGTAAATGCAATAAAAAAAAAGTATATCCATTATCAAACAGGCCGGCATAATTGTATAGAGTGACGAGGAATTACCATCTCTCGTCATTCGACGCTCTATATGGACCCTATATGGTCCTCTATATGGTCTATTTGCCGGATCCGTATTGAAAAAAATCCTTAAGCAACGTTGCGAATTATGGGGATGTAAGAATTAAACCCTGCTACACTTTGTTACTATGTGCCTTATATCTGAATTTGAAGCTGGTAATACCAAGTCAACATATATTTTAACTTTAAGCCATAATAATAGTAGAAAAGTTACCACAGACGTGTATAAATTGCGCTCTCATTGTGCCCTATCGCAGCTGTAACAAGCTCCTTTCCTTTGATTTTTCTTCCTCATTAGAGCGCATAATCTCATTATAAAACTGGTTTCAGCTCCTTTCATCGGAATATCCAATAAATTAGATATAAATTATTTTACACTATTATTTTAAAACAGCATCTAAGAAGTAAGAACGGTAAGCGAACATGCTCTCAGGTTTCCTTGAGTGTATCTATGTCCGACCCATGATAATATGATTGATTCCTAACTTATCCACTTACGGCCATTTTCAATAAACGGTTCCAATCTAAACTTCGATCCGATCTAGACAATTAACGAAGGGTGCCTCGGTGGCGTAGTTGTATTACGGTACGACTGCAATGCTGAAGTCTCGGGTTCGAACCCGGCTCGGGCAAAGTGATATTGGGTTTTTCTATTCAGTATCAGCCCGGAGTCTGGAATTTGTGCCCGATATGGCAATAGGCTCGCCCCCTATCACACCAAGGGACGGAATACGCACGGATAAAGTGGGTGCACTAGTTGCGCCTCTGCCTACCCCTTCGGGGATAAAAGGCGCGAGTATGCGTAGACAATGAACCAATCGTAATTAGTAATTTGTAAGCAAATCAAAAGATTATTATTTACGTTTGGTTCATTTTTGCAATGGATCGAAAAACTGTTGGAATCGTATGATCGGTTAAGGCACATATAAAAATAGTGGTTTTTGAATTATAAGCGCCAGTTTCACAGGTATTAAGTAAATTTTGTTCTATAGTTATCGTATTAGACAGCTAATGTACATTAGGTAGTACTCATTTTAGATTTTAAGCATAGATTACAGTGTCACTTTTGTATTTAGTTGGCTTATACATTTATTTGACAGTCAGCATTTATCAGCAAGCGGTGAAATTAGCAATAAAAGTGCATAATAATAACATGTGGATGATACCATTAAATTGAATATAAGTAGATAGGTAAGTACTCGGCGGGTTCAAAACCTAAGTAAACTCCCCATAGACTGACGCGTTTGATAAAGGCGAGGCTGTCATTTAATATGTCAGAAAACTGACAACTTAATAAATAAACCTTTTGTTTAATCCTTAATTTAGTACGCGCTTGCAACTTCTAAATTCTGGTTTACTCAGTAATATAAATCAATAATAATTTGCGCAGTAAATCGTCTAGATATTACAAACCTAAACGCAAAGCGCGTTGAGAGGTACATCTGAAAGCTTAACTAAACCTTTACCTGTTTAATGATTCATAAGCGCTAATTGTTTCTACCAAAACTCAGCTCATCCCTAGTAAACCTTTTGGTAAAGCTAATGGCTGTCTATGTTGAACACAGGTAACTATAATACATTGATAAAATACTGATTCCAAAGTTACTTTTTAGTTGTTTTGGGTCTGTTTTATACCGGTAAATTGAGAAGTTATTTATGTTTCGTAATTAGCGTGTGTTTTATTCAATTACACACAACAAATAATATGGATTTTGTATATACTTTTACCCTACGACGTAGGTAACAAAATTGTTGTTTTTAACATAAAGCAAGCTTTAATGTTCTAGATAATCAATATCTTTACTTGCACACCATAATCAGAATACTTTAGCAGCGTTCCATTAAAATGGTACATAAATGTGTTGCAAGTAATAAAGTGGGTGGCGACTGATTCTATAAAATACAACATAAAACGTTTAGGCGAAGGCTTGCGCCGGTACGCGGTTTAAATTTCAAACACCTCGTAAAACGCGTGTATTTGAAACGTTTTAATATTGCTACAAATAAATCGGTGAACACTTTACTGTTGCGAAAATTTCGTTTTGTAACTTATAAAATTGTTATCGATGCCCAAAATTTTATTATAATATTGTACCTAACGAAAGGGACTATACAGGGAATATAATAATTAAACCAGCATGCGACCCAGTACTACCAAACATCATACTATTCCACTGCTCGCAAGTCTTACGCCCTCTAATATAACTGAAGCGGCTATATGATCCGGTCCGATAGTTGAGAATGGAACATACATAATGCTCAGACATACATACCTTTGCCGTTTATCTCCGATATTCCATCTTATTTTTAAAATCGATTCGTTTAGTAGCTATTTTTATAGTACTTGTCGCTTTTTGGTTTTCTAATACGATTTTCCTAGGACTGAATTCCACCGAAGAGATTGAAGTCAGGCCTGGGGCTGTCGAGGAAAGGAAGCCAAGTAATCTTTGGCATATTATGTCTGAAAAAGTATAGTACGAGGCATTGCAATAGGATAGTAGGTGAAAATAATGGTATTCCCTCGGGCAAGTAAATCAATTGAAGCTATAAACGGACTATGTAACATTTCTTTTAAATTATTTATTACTAGACTTCTGCTCGCGGCTCCGCCCGCGTTCATGAGTTTATCCCGGATAAAAGTCCCGCTTTATATTTCCTCGGGATAAAAAGTAGCCTATGTTACTCGCTGATAATGTAGCTTTGTATTGGTGAAAGAATTTTTCAAATCGATCCAGTAGTTTCGGAGCCTATTCAATGCAAACAAACAAACAATCAAATCTTTCCTCTTTATAATATTAGTATAGATAATAAGATTGAAAATGTGCACCTAATTTAAAAATGGATAAAATATATTTCATTTAACTTCAACATAAAAGTATAAAAATCTCATCTTTACATCGAAGTTTACTCCAAACGTCTCACCATTAACTTGTAAAGTAATACTCTAAAACTCCAATATGCTGTACAGCCAATCCGATCAGTTGATATTCCTTTCGTGTCTAGTGAATATGTTATGACAGCTAATTGAAGCTCAATCAGAATTCCATCACTTAAATAATAGTGTTGGGAATATATTCAATCAGCTTAAGGCGTTATCAGCATTTCATTTTAAATTTTGCATCGCCATTTTAATCATGAAACATTAATTAAATATAACGAATGCAAGAATAAACACGTTACGAAATATTAATAACTATTCCGGTTTCTACACGTTGTCTTAGGTTTTATTTTTTTATAATTGCAATGAATGACGAGACGAGCATGCCGTTCGCCTGATGGTAAGCGATACGACCACCCATAAGCAGTAGCAACACCATCCCGCACCTTTCGTTACAAATTACTGTGTGGCATTCCACTGCGCTCGTCATTCTGAGACGTAAGATGTTAAGTCTCATTATGTCCGGTAGTTACACTGGCTACAATGTCCTTCAAACCGAAACACAACAGTGCATGCGCAGTGCTGCTTGGCGGTAGAAATAGATATTGCGGTGGTATCCACCCAGACGGACTCTTACATATGAGAGACCTACCACCAGTAAACACTGGTGGTCACTATCCAGGCCGATACAAATATCCTACCACCAATTTTATTATCCGTAGTGTTGCTGCGCTATTGTACTTTACTAGATGTTTCATTATATAAGTCCGATAGGTAGTTACTACCAAAAATATCTAATGTTTATGAATCCTAAATAGATATAAAAGTCTCTTAACGTTTGCTCCATAATTAATTATTAATTTAATTAATTATGGAGTTAATTCATAGTGAAGTTAACTTTATTTGGTCAATTAAGTTTAATCAAGAATTTTACTATTTGAATACACACCGAATAGCATAAAAGATAACCACCATATGACGAACTATTAAGAATGAATCTATAAATTATTGTTCCATTAAAAAAACAACAATAAACTCAGATTATTGCATTTAAGAATATTCATGAAATATTGTAACTGAATTGTTGCTTGCCGGACTTCTACTATAAAAACATAAGTGCAAGATTCATTTGTCGTATTCAGTATCATAATTGCCTTTTATCGAACTTCTATAACTGCGCCCATACACGACCCAAAACTTGGTGCTGGTCTGGTCACTTCTGCATCCCTCAAGTAGTTACAGCACTGGTCGTATTAAATACATCGCAAACAAAATTTTAAATTAAATAGCACACATTCCATGACCGTTTTTTTTTTCACTGATATATCAATATAAATTGCCAATGAAATTCTATTGAAAAGTAGCGTTTCCCATATCGGTAACGGGAAATAAAAGAAAAACAATAAATAAATTTGCCTCTCGTGTACAAAATGTTTGTTACAGAACCGATTTTTTTGAATACGTTTGGATGAATTTATGGCAATCGAAAGTAAAAAAACACAGATCAAAGTTCCGTGTAAACGCAAAAAACTCCAATATACCTTTAGAAAGTCAATAGTACAGTATCGCAACAATTCAGATTGGAAAGGTAACAATTTCATAAAACTGTGTGCATTTTACAGAATACATCGTACGTTTCGATTTGTATAAATGTTTTTATTACAAAGAGTTTTACATACGAGGTTGTGCGGGATTCATAGACTTGTGATATTGTAAACTTATGAGAAATATGAAGTTGGAGATTACAATTAATGTACATATTTAATACACGAGAGAGATACCCAAATCTAATAGCAACTTTGTACATGACATAATAAGACTGAGCAGTCGTTGAAAGAGTGATTGGGGGACTGGGTTTCAGATGCTCGGAATAAACAGATACTTTGTGAAATAAAATGTATACTAAGAGCATAAAATATTTTTAAAATACGTAGTAAAATATTATTTAAGGTAAACAGTGCTACACCGAAAAGCGCTGACCAAAATAAACACAATGACAAAAGTTAGAGATTAACATAGTAAAATTTAAAAACATTTAAAAAAAGGACATAAAATCTTTTGAATATACGCAGATACGTAAAATAAATTACAACAACCATACACTGCAAAGTCGCAGGCAAAAATCAAAGTATGTTTATGAATATTTAAATCAACAGAGACCTCTAGTTATTACCACATTCATTGTTAGCAATTCACCAGAGTGAACTCTTTGTGGTGGTAAACAATCGGTATATTTCTAACAATGGACGGAATTGGTCGGGCCAGTTTATTTGCCTCGAGTAAATACCACCGGAAGTAGATCGGGCCGCTGTTAACTCGTTCATTTGCAGCCGAAAATTAAACCGGATACGTTAAACAATAGCGAAACATGAATACTGTTTCTTTCGATAAAAAAACATTTATCTTGCTTCGTTGTTCGTACTCCCGGGGAATTTTAAGTTACGCCATATTAAGTTCCTGTTGACATGTGTAATCTTTAATGCAGACATGATCAATATTATCTAGTGTTACAAGGAATTGTATTATTTAATTACATCGACACCGACTTATTGGTAAGTAATGTCTCATGCAATTGACGATGGACGAGACGAATTGCCTTCCGCGTTGGTCGATAGACGTACTGGCCTGCCTTATTGGATTTGTGCCGGCTGATCCAGGAAAGTGAGTCCTCGAAAAAAGCTATCGTGCTGATTATATCATCACTCGATGGTATTTTGTATGTTATACAACATACCAGTACCCTTCCATCAGCAAAAATATTATCTGCTGCGTTACGATACCCATCGTAATTTTCTTAAACTAATTTAGTTAAAGCAATGTGCTTTCATAAAGTGTATGGAAACTAATTATTGACAGCTTGTTGCAGTCATTTTTTTTCATGCGTCTGTTGCAATCTGTGTGCATCAGGAGTAATGTAGCTTCCTATTAGTGAAAGAAAATCGGTTCAGTAGTTCTTGAGATTAGCGCGTTTAACCCAACAGACAAACGAACTCTTCAGCTTTATAATATTAAGTATATATTTCTATTAGGCGACAAAACCAATTCACATCACACACAGCAGGAAAATTGATAAAGTCATGATTGATTGATTTGTTGGATTTTCGGGTTTTTCAAGTCTTAATTTGCTGTCACAGCCTAATGACCAGCGCAACTAAAACCTACAGCAAAATTCTCTAGAAATCCAAGCCTTAGATACAGCTATATAGGTTTCAACTGTCCATTCGGAATTCCTACCCAGATCACGACGCGTGCCACAAACTAAACCAAAACTTGCACTCATTTATGCAACTAAATACAGTACGGCAAACAATTCCTCGCGGCCGAAAGCAACAATACAGAATATTAATAAAGCAACTCATAGAGCAACATGAAAATGAAAATGCTCATTAAATAACAATTCCAATTACCGCGCGGTACATTGCTGGAATCAGTGGTTACGCATTAAAACAATGTCGGTAACTTCGCGGCTAAACATGTTATTTCAAATATATATTTCAATTAACTCAGTTTACTTTTGAAACGTAAGTTAAATTCACAAAGCACTGGGTAGGCATATAGCCTCGGGGTAACAGCGGCCAGACCTGGCCAAACTAAACTTGTTAAGTCCGCCTATCAGAACATTTTCAAATGGAATAATAATAAAACAGGAATAGAGAGTCCTATACAAATAGCACATGGTTATCTTACGTCGTCAAACCACTGTTTGTAGACGTTTGAATGCAAAACTATGTGTCAGCTAGGAAAAACTTTGGAAATGGCATAATAAAATATATGTATATTTTTGGGATACATACCTAGTTAAAGATCAGAAAATTCTTAAAGTGCCAATCATTGTTTCGGTTACCCTATGTAATTATAGCTTTTTTGCAAAAAATAATCTAAAACGCATGTATAAGTTAGCTTTGGAATACCCTCGACACTTCGCGTTTAATTAAAATGCATATGCAAAAGTAATATTTAAAATTATTTCAGATATAGGGGCAAAATAATACATGTCTTTGTTTTGTATTATTATTATAACTTTTAAAAAGGCCAGTGTTTTACTCTGTTTAAGGTCTAAAGTATGTACTCATCTTATTCCAAGAAGCCCCTTGTAGCTGAATAATTCGGCCAAAATAAACAAGACATTAAAAATTATAATCTGAACCGCCAATATTTACCTTGAAAATAGAATAAAATATAAGATTGTCTTGAAAACTGATGTAGTCTAGCATTATATGTTCGGTCAAGTTTTTTGAGATTATCATAACACACGCAAACATATACTGACTCCTTTTATCCCCGAAAGTAGAGGCTGACGCGCAACTTGTGGACACACTTTTCGTCATAGATTTCAGATTTTATAATACCTTCATTGTTACATTACACGACGATCCACGTTATTTACAGATACTCCTAAAGTCACAACAAATACTTTTAAATAAAAATAATATTGCAGTGTTTATCGCAAGTTTTGTTTAATATTCGCAACGTTCCGAAGTCTTTTCAGCCTTCGCGGTCACGGAACGGACTCAGGTGTTGTGTTTCATACCTACCTTCATTTAAAAATTATATTGATTTCAGAAATAAAAAACAAATAAGAATCTTCTGCAATTTCTTACATTCGCGTAAACTTAAGAACCCAATATTACAAATACTTATTAATGGAAAATCTTATAATATCATTATCAATTCTTTAAAAATACCAACATAATTGAAATTTGGTGTAGTGTTACTTCGGTGGTTTTTTTAAAACATGGCAACCATTAGCTAATGCTGCAGCATAAATTAGTCTGCGCGATACCTAACTCTCAGCCACTTACAGGAGGCATGGCGTGTTTAGACTCAACAGAATATTCTCAATAAGTAGGTGTTCAATGTTGATCGAAGCCCTTTGGAGAAGAAAATAGGAATTTGAAATAAAAATTAAATATCCCCACACAAAAAAACATCAAAAAGTAAAAAAATGTCGTTTAATTTTATTATATACACCTAGCTAGTAATTTTTTGATCTAAACGTCGTCGCATCGAGGGACCAAACCTCGGACCGCGGAGATGAATATACTCCTTTATCACTTTACGCGACTGCAAAATTCTTAATACAGCAAATGACCAAAACCAAACGACCCGTATTCATTATGTTTAGCAAAGATTAAGTTTATTGTAGAACACAAAGAACTACGTTTTACGTTGAATTATTAAAATTAAACCATTTCGAGGTGCGGTCTCAAAGTCTCTCGTTTGGTAGCTTAAGAAAGTTGGGAAATTCATCACAAAGGACAAAGGATTGTACACCGGGGGCCATTTGTTCAGAGCGTATTTGTTCGCGCCTAATTAAACAAGAAACACCGGGTTCAGGTATATCAAGAGGCACGCGGTGCACCGAATACGTGTGTGATTTTAACTGGCTGCTTGTGATGAGTGAACAATAAGACTCTACGCTTTTTGTGCTAGTCTGAACTGGAATATTCTGGAACTTATAAATTTAATTACTTGTTGTGTTGTGTTAACATCTTTGTGTTCTTTGTCTGAAGATCGTGCCTGTATTGAGGCTTGAACAGGGTCGTTGATGAGTTTCTTCCATTCTACTCTGTCTTTGACATATCTGATTGAGCCAGCTAATATTCGGCGGTTTTTTATTATTGTTCATAATTATAAAGAACATTACGGATAAACGAGGGATTGATATTAAAATTTCAATTCTAAGCATTCGAACTGCCATTACGGGTGTCATCAGGACCAAATAAAAACAACAACCAAACTTTCTATATGTACGAACCGAATGAAATTTGTGAGCTCAAAGGCACTGTAAACCAGTAGGTCTTTTATCAGCAGAAGTAGAGCGGGTAAGAAAAAGCTCGCCCGTGCGCAAGCGCCTAGAGCTTCGCCCCGAGCAATGTGTTTCTAGTTCTAAAAATACCTTCTTCTGATCTTTCGACCATTTCAACCGAGGATTTCGAAGTTTTAAATATTACCTAAATTTACGAAACTTTAAAAAAATACAAGCAGATTATGTAAGTACTCATAATTTAATATGGTATGTACCTACGTAACGTCGGAAGTGGTAAAATAACAGTTTCTATTTTGCGGCTATTTAATTATAAAGTCCAAACTGAAATAAAAGAAAGAAAGTGTTTCTTAGTGTCACTATCAATCATCACTCTCAGGTTCAATTCAATGTATCATTTAGTTTATACTCACGCCTTTTATCCCCGAAGGACTAAGCAGAGGCGCAACTAGTGCAACCAGTTTTCACCGTGCGTATTCCGACCCATGATGTGATAGGGGGCGAGCCTATAGCCGCATCGGGCACGTATTCCAGACTCCAGGCTGATACTGAGTAGAAAAACCCATTATCACTTTATCCGACCCGGGGATCAAACCCGAGACCTCAGCGTTGCAGTCGTACCGTAATAAAACTACGCCACCGAGGCAGTCATTTAGTTTATAGTATTATGTTTTTAGTTTGTAGTAGTACGTATACGCATATATTGAGTATATTTATATGCTATTCAGTTAATTTATTCCAGCGTCTCACTTGACACTAATTAAAATAATGAGATGAGTTAAGATGGAGTGATTTATCACTACATGCAAAAATACCATAATATTATAAAAAAAACTCCAGAATAACACCTTTCATAGTTTCCATTAAGCAAATTAAGCGTACTCAAATAAAATGGCACTTAATTAAAATAAAATCCACGTTCAGAACAAAGGAGAGTATTATTTTTTTGCTAGTTTACTAAGTTAATTTTATTTATACTAAAACAGGTTTTATTAGAAAACTGAGGCACTTTTAGTTCAATCATTTACATAAGTTCAGAGACGCTAGTTATGTGGACTTCAATCCTGATTATGGAGTAACAATGTGGCTTCAACATTAAACCGACAAATCAAATTCATTTGAAATACAGATAGGCAAGCCATCGAATTCGATTTACTAATGTCAACACTCATGATAAAAACTGGATACAATTTAGAGGAAACAGATTTTTAGCTACTTATTGCTCAGTTTAGATTGGCATAAGGCATAATATTATGATTGTTATTAAGTGGTATGAGGGGAAACAGTGTTTTTTGTTATTACAGGCACCGCAAAGTGACCCCACTGGTAAGTGGAAAAGGGTCAACATAGAGTGTCGACTGACGAGCGATGATTATGCATTGTCAGTCGAAACAATTATACCGGCCTGTGTAAATCTTTTTTTTTTAATTTATGGTTTTGAATGACGAGACGAGCATGCCGTTCGCCTGATGGTAAGCGATACGACCATCCATAAACAGTAACAACACCATCCAGCACCTTAAGTTACAAAGTACTGTGTGGCATTCCACTGCGCTTGTCATCCTGAGACGTAAGATGTTAAGTCTCATTACGTCCAGTAGTTACACTGGCTACAATGTCCCTCAAACCGAAACACAATAGTGCATGCACACTGCTGCTTGGCAGTAGAAATAGACATTGCGGTGGTACCCACCCAGACGGACTCTTACATATGAGAGACCTACCACCAGTAAAATTCTGATATACACAAGCTGATCCCGGAACGCTGCACTTACTTGGACCACTATGGTGGATTTTAGCACCTTATAATATGGTGATCGCTATCCGGGCGGATACAAAATATATCCTACGACCAGGATGTAACTAGTTCTAGCCTTTCTTCTTGAATCGACTTAGTCTAAACAATATTATGATAATGTGGTATTTACCCGATGTTATGAGAATTCCGGTGAGAATAATATTAGATAACTAAATTTTACTGGTTAAGGTGTCTCTTATGTAAGAGTCCGTCTGGGTGGGTACCACCGTAATGTCTATTTCTACCGCAAAGCAGCATTGTGCATGCACTGTTGTGTTTCGGTTTGAAGGACATTGTAGCCAGTGTAACTCTGTAGTTACACTAGCTACATAGTGAGACTTAAGATCTTATGTCTCAGGATGACAAGCGCAGTGGAATGCCAGACAGTACTTTGTAACTCAAGGTGCTGGATGGTGTTGCTACTGTTTATGGATGGTCGTATCGCTTACCATCAGGCGAACGGCATGCTCGTCTCGTCATTCAATGCCATAAAAAAAAAGATAAGTAATTGAAGTAATCTTCCCGAATCAACTTTTTTAATAATCCAAATCAATAAGCCAATATCATTGGAAATCCAATATAAGATGAGCTAAAAACCCTTTATAACTGACCTACAATAAACAGGCAAAAGCACACAACAAAAATAGACGCATCAGCACCATTAAATTATGAAAGCCTTTGATATGAAAACGGCAAACACTTACAGTTTCATATAAGCGACCTCATTTCGTTAATGAGAGCAATCCACAAACATTTGCATACACACGGCTGTGTTGTCTGGCTATCGGCTAACTGAACACTTTGCAATCAGAACCAATACACCAAATATTAGTAGTTTCCCAAGTGAAAATTGATATTGGAGCTTACCAGCTTCGTTGCGAGCGCAACTTGTTTTGCCAATTTGAACCACCACATATCTATATGAGGTATTTGTGTATCTTAACGTCCTCTATTTGATTTAGTTATGTCTCGATTCAAATTATTAGAATAGTTCATTGCTTGTTTAGTTACTCGGTAAATTAGGTTGGGTGGAATTGAAATAGTTACTGGATTCATATTAAACGACGATACTGTAAAATTACGGGCACAAATTCCAGACTCCGGGCTGATACTAAGTAGAAAAACCCAATATCACTTTGCCCGACCCGGGCATCGAAGCCGAGACCTCAGCATAACAGTCGTACCGTAATACAACTACGCCATGGAGGCAGTTCAGAGTCAGTTTAAAATAATGTTATAAAAATTTAAAATATGTGCTTTAAAAACTACAAATATTTAGGTTTCTGGAATAATTCATTAAACGAATCCATTATGATTACCTACATCTAAGATAGCGAGAACTAAAACTAATCAAAATGCAAATAAATCTCTCCACATATCGTGCATGCAATCTAGTGGCTATTTCATATCTCGTTGCTAAATAAGCCTACTAAGAATTCATGAGAGCCTCGGGCTTAATTGTGAATTCCCAATCATACGACTTGACGATCCGATTCTAATTAAAACGCTCCAGTATAACAACTATCACGAATCCATCGCAACAATCCAAAACAAATCCGCTCACAACCAGTCAAAATAAAATATTCTATTAGCAAAATCCGTTGGCTCATAACTCACTCAGAGGTGCGTTCTGCGGGCTTGGCAGGTGGTCTTAATAAATACGAAAATGGCCTATCGTCGAGTTAGTAATAAATTCAAAAGGCAATCAACGCCACGGGGCGGGTAAAAATATTAATAGCCGAGAAATAATTATGTATTCATGACTTCCAACGTCGAGGTGGAGCGGAGAGTAGCGGGTAAACTAAATCCGCGGGGATTGGGAGCACTCGGGACTCCGCCTTGTCAGACCCCGCTCAACTTCAGCACAGATTACTGGCCATAACTAGCCATCACTGGCTTTATTGATTTCGTCGTACTTCAATAAACACGCGCGGATAATAACGCTCCGTGTGATGTTACCTATTAAAAGTTTTAAAGTTTTGCTACAACTTTAACCTTATTTCGTGAAAATGAACGTAGTAAATTTAATGAATTTCATAATTCTCGGAGTTATTCGAAATAGGGGCTTTTGTTGCTATTTCATTACATGCTGGCGGTGTAATGTTTGGTATCTAGTTGTATTGGCCTGAATCTGTTGGGCCCGATCGTTAACAGACAAATCAGATTGTTCTCAAATCAACCCGCCCCAGCTAAAAAAATATATAGTCACGGAATAATAAAAATCTCAAAAAACAACCTAGTTGACCTCAGGAATTCGCTTTATAGAAACAGGGTTCTATCCTTCTTCTATCAGCTATCAAAATGGTAGTGACATTTAAGAAGTCGTCACATGAACCGAACCATAGTTTAGTGATGAAAAATATAGGCAAACCAGCATTTCATTCATCCATCAATCGTTAATCCGACCATACAATATCCATAAAACCCGGCACGACCGTATGGTCGCTGGGGTTCCGTAGAAGTGCTACGTAGCAGGGAAAGTAATGCAGGTCTACATTAAAAATACTTAGATGCTAATCCATTACCCCTCACGAATAACGATAGAGTAAAGAATATAAGTTGTAAGTCGGTATAAACAGTGGAAACATCCCGTGTTCATAGTCTTAGACGTCCTAAATCGGTGAGTATAGGCTAACTTACACTAAAATCATAAGGGTTCTTTAACCATTCAGCCACGGACCCCTTCCTGGGACAGTGAAGTGGACAGTCGTAAAATAAACGCGTGTGTCGCGGGCATGCGGATTGCGGGCACACCGTGCGTCCGTGCCAGCGTGCACACAAGCGGGCGTAGCTAACTCCATACGTAATTCCGCCGTAGCGAGCCGACGACAATGCCGCAATCGGACCGGCAATCTGCATAATGGATTGCTCGGCCGAACGCGTCGTCCGGTCGCCGCTCATTCAATTGTCGCGGTCGCCAATGTGTCGCACGGTTATTATGGAATAAGGTATTAATAATTTCATGGACGCATGTTGGTTAGCTTGCCTTTTTCTGGTGTAATCGTTTTACATAATAAGGTTGCTTTAAGTTGACAATAAACATGCATTGAACTAAAAGGTCTAGAATTATATTTTTAGCGATACGTTTGTTTCAAAATAAACTAACTCTCTTAACGTTGGTTTTGTACGTATTTCATGCGTATATAAATAATAAGAACTCGTGAGAGCTTGGAATTTCGGTGTCAAGCATGAATGAATAAATAATAAGATCGATCTTACCTTTATCATAAATCTAAATCTTTATGCTCAATTGACAGACGCCATACTAGACATTTATTAGATAATTTGAACTTATCATTGTTTTATTGCGTCACATATATTTACTGGTGGTAGGTCTCTCATATGTAAGAGTCCGTCTGGGTGGGTACCACCGCAATGTCTATTTCTACCGCCAAGCAGCAGTGTGCATGCACTGTTGTGTTTCGGTTTGAAGGACATTGTAGCCAGTGTAACTACAGGACATAGTGAGACTTAACATTTTATGTCTCAGGATGACGAGCGCAGTGGAATCCCACACAGTACTTTGTAACTCAAAGTGCTGGATGGTGTTGCTACTGTTTATGGGTGGTTGTATCGCGTACCATCAGGCGAACGGCATGCTCGTCTCGTCATTCAATGCCATAAAAAAAAACATATCGTTACGTCGAAATGTGTCTCAATAGTCCCTCGACCAAATAATACGGTTATAACACAATAAACCTAAAGCGTACTATTCCATATACTAATTGTATGATATTGAAATTGCACGCTAAGTTGATGTGTTGCAAATTGCACGAGTTAGTTTGAAATGGAAATTCAAAATGTGACAGTAGATAGTGAGCTTAGCTGAATGTGTCCCGCGGGTTCTTTGCATATTTGACAAACTGTTTTGTCAAATTCTAATCACTTATTCAGCAAATAGCCCACTATGGGCACTTGCGCATTGATGAACTCAATCGCAACTGAACTCTGAACGACCTTATCATTTGTTAATCATAATAAAAAGTGTAAGGGATTTCGTTATTTATTGTAGAGTTGGTTTGTAGATAATTAGGTACACGAAATAGGGTACTTATTTATGTAAAAGATATAGATAGCAAAATAAAATGATTTGATTAAGATACTTACTTATTACATCATTTAAAAAAAATAAACCAAACTTTTTAAAATAAAATATGCGTATAATGAAACTTTTTGAAACTAATGATATTGTTAACGTCCGATAGTGTTGCCAACATAGCTCCAGGATTTGATATGCTGTCATTTAATTATTGGAATAAGAATGACCAAATTCATATGGAAAATCTAACTATAATAATAATACCAGCCCTGTATTATATACTATCCCACTGCTGGACAAGAGACTACTCTATAATTGAGAGAGTTTAGGCCTTTATAGTTATGGTCACCGGGAAAGTAGAGGGCAAAAGTGTTAGAGAGCGTAGAAGTTTGGCGAGTATATATTTATTGTAAGCATTTGTTGTATTCTTTTAAAGTAAATAAACAAAAAGTAAAGAGCACATGGACGCAACCCAATACGCTGGACCGATCAGATCCACACCACACTTGACAAAACTGTATACGACGCCATACAGGTGGCCAACAGTCGGGATCGGTGGCGTGACATTATATGGCGGAAGCTGGTGAGAGGAGGGCACGACCCTCAGAACTGAGGAGAACGACGCAAGGGGGAGGGAGGAGGCCTTTGTCCACCACGCTTGCCTAGTGCGGGTTGGCAAACTTCATATACCTTCAAAAAATATATAGAGAACTTCTCAGGTATGCAGTTTTTCTCACCATGTTTTCCTTCACCATTAAAGCAAGCGATAATTCACAAAGAATACACACATAACTTTAGAAAAGTCGGGGGTTTGTGCCATTGGGTATGAACTTGCGGACATTCATCTCGGCAGTCCGTTCCAGTCCCAACTAAGCTATCGCCGCTTTTTCACGAAAAATCGTATTGTGAAATATACTCTACTAAATATTATCTACGCTATAGTATATCTACACTTAAATGCATAAATAGACATATGTATAAATTAAGTCTGTGCCTTAATATGAGCAGGTTTTCCAATTTCTAATCAACGCCATAATTGAAGATATTTTGACGGTCATATAAGGAAGTTTAATAGTTGATAGATATTTATCTATGTTTCATTATAGATCAGAGATGACAGAAAGAATATAAAAAATGCTATAGAAGAATATATTTCATTACCCCAGGGCGACATTCTCGACATAATATTGTCCTACAAATGCGATTATTTCGAAATCTGATAATTTTTTTGAACTGGCGTTGAAATCGCTTCGGTCAGACTTTTCATTATTTCGAGTACCGTCCCTGGTGATCAGTTTAGTAAGTGCAATAATGGCACGTGAGCAGGGCAGGGAGTGGGCAGCGCGGGTGGCACGCCGCAAGATGTACGGCTCAATAACGCGCCTTAATCTAACGCTGCCGTCTCAGACGCTCCAGATTTACCGCACCGCATATTACACAAGGCTTTATTGATTATTACTCTATGATGCGTACATAAAAGCCGCTTATACTCTCGCTGGTCCAGTGGCAGTATACTTGGACTGTGAATTGTATGGTTCAGGGTTCGATTGTCTGGTCTATTTTTTTTTGGGTTGTTCGATTTTGAAAGAACTCTTAGTTGCCCTGGATTAAAGTAACTACCTTATCTGATATCATATGAAATGAAATGAAAATCGTTTAAATTGAAAAATAGACTTACAGATAATTTATTCTATTTAAAACTAGGTGATGCTCGCGGCTCCGCCCGCGTGAAAAAGTTTTTCCGGGATATAAAGTAGCCTATAGCACTCAGGAGTAATGTAGCTTCATTAGTGAAAAAAAATTCAAAACCGGTTAAGTAGTTTCTGATATTAGCGCGTTCAACTAAACAAACAAACAAACTCTTCAGCTTGTTACATATACCCCTACCCCCAAAATCGCTGACGACGCATCCCTGACATGACCCAGCAACAGCGACGACAACTGTTCGGTCATCGACCACACGTGCCACCTACTTCATCGGGCACGAGGCGCCGACGCTGCATTTTACTATTAAAAAGTTTCCATTATGTAGTTTACATTTTTATTCATAGTATTATATAGAGTCACTTTTAGTCCAAACATCGACTATTAGACACCTCTCCTAGTTGTAATTTTATTTTATAATTAAACTTATTAAAATAATTTTGGTTTTTTTACAACCTCCGGTTGTGCCTTACGTAATTGGCGCAGTCGGTAGGATACTAGAGTCAGTGCGCGGCGGTCAAAAAGGCACCAAAATCGTAACCAGCTTGACTCCGTAAAGTCGCTGGCGGGTTTTTAAGCCCTCATCTAGTATCCAGAACCTACGAAGACACGACCAGAGGCGTATCCAGACATCGATACAGCGAGAAGAACCAAAATACGTAAGTACTTCTTGAATCGCTCTTGAGTTGCTTCCTTTTATTTCCTTTATTCCGATAAGCCCCATCTTTAACCCTTTATAATATCGCATTATATATGGGCACATAGAGTTAATTATAAAATCATAATTTTTATCTTAGATCGTCATTTCATAGTAATAGGATAGTATTTAAATTTCGTGTTAATTTCGAGACAGAAAACCGCAAAAATTTTTCATCCACGACAATTAAGCACCCCTAGGGTAGATAGGAACCGTAGGCAACGTGCAGTAGATAGTAATAGAGAATTAAATAGTGAACTGGTTTCGTCAGTAGAACAAAAAATGGCAAATAGCTACGACCAAATCATAAAAGCGCTTCGACTTGTACCAGAGTTCGACGGAAATGTAAACGTATTAACGCGTTTTATTAGAATATGTGATCAGTTGGTTCAACAATTTGTCACCGAAGACCAACCACTGAATTGTACTGCGTTATTGAATGGTATCTTGAATAAAGTAGTAGGGCCCGCAGCTCGATTAATTAATTCAAATGGTGTCCCGGATACCTGGCAAGGCATTCGAGATGCACTGATCAATAATTTCGCGGACCATCGCGACGAAACGGCACTATACAATGATTTAGCTATGTTACATCAAGGGTCCAATACACCCCAAGAATATTACGAGTTATGTCAGAACTTATTCAGCACTATAATGACATACGTAACCTTGCATGAATCTCTGCCTACCACCATCGAATCAAAGCGTGTATTATATAAAAAGCTGACATTACAATCATTCATGCGCGGTCTAAAAGAACCATTAGGCTCACGTATACGTTGTATGCGCCCGGAAAGTATAGAGAAAGCCCTCGAGTTTGTCCATGAAGAAATGAATGTTTTATATATGCAGAAACGTAGTGATGGAAATATTAATCATACAAGGGCACCACAATTCTTATCTCCATACCAACCACATAAATCGACCGAAAATCAGCCACATTCGAAACCCTTCACATTTAATACACCCTTGTCAGGCCCACTTCGCACGTTCAACCCCCCTTATACCTATCAGAAAATAGAAAAACCTATCTATAACCTTAGTGCTCAAATGAGAGGTCCCACTCGCACTCAGCAAATGTTCGCATCTCCTCTACCCAACAGGCCTCGCGAGCACACATTTGCTATGCCACAGCGTAATTTTAACGCTAAGCATAATGACGCTCCTCGACCAATGAGCGGTGTAAGCCACTTTACCCCAAAAGCTTTGCCACCCACTGGTATGCAAGGTCATAACTGGGCTTTACATGGTAATCCGCCCCCTTCTAGTTATTTTAAGAGCAGACAAGTGAATGTCAACGAGTGCTATGACCCTTATTATGAATATTATGATCCATACGAACATTACTCCGACGATGCATATTTCTACGGATATGCCCCTGAGTACGATTGCGCTACTGAACAACAGTACCCGTACCCAGCACCATATCAAAGCCATCCCTTAGAGCCAACAGAATCCGATAAAAATCATACACAAGATGACCAGGATTTTCAGAAGGATTCGAACCCCGTAAAACCAAAATAGAGGTTAATCTTCAAACGCAACGTCAACTACCATACATACAAATCACTGAACCCCCTCTTAAACTATTGATCGATACCGGGGCGAACCAATCCTTTATATCCCCGGAAGTTGTTGAAAAATATTTTAGCAACTTCCCATTAAATTATGAACCATTCGAAGTAACCAATGTTCATGCAACAAGTCGTAATAATTATTCTATTACAATACCATGTTTTAAAGAATTCAAAGAATCCGATGATATTACCTTATTCATTTACAAATTCCACAATTACTTTGATGGACTCATAGGCCTAGATTTGTTAAACAAATGGGAATCAAATATCGACTTGAAACATAATGCTCTCTCAACTCGACGCGCTAGGAATCATATTATAATGTATGACTCGCGGAATTGTAATTTCTATGAAGACATAATTTCTGCAAATTCTTCAAAATTAATTAAAGTTCCGATTAACATACATGATTGTGACGCATATATTCCTGAGCAGAAATATTCGAACTGTGTCATTAAAGAATGTTTAACCAGAGTGAATAAGAACCGCGGTATTATTGAAATAAGTAATGAAACCCCGAATGATTTAATATTTTCTTTAGATTGTCCAATCAATGCTGAAGTTTATAATATCCAGTGCAACCGTACTGAGGCACCGATGACTATATCACGCGCCGACCATGTAATTTCACGCTTACGTACCGGTCATTTGAACCCTGAAGAGCGCGCGAACCTAGAATGCTTATGTAGACAATATTCCGATGTGTTTTATATAGACGGCGAACCGTTGACTTTTACGAATAAAGTTAAGCATAGTATTAAAACGATAGATGAGGTACCAATCTATTCAAAAAATTACCGCTACCCGTACGTTCATAGAGATGAAGTACGTAGTCAAATTTCGAAAATGTTGGAACAAGGTATTATCAGACCTTCCAACTCCGCATGGAGCTCACCTATATGGGTAGTGCCCAAGAAGGTGGATGCTTCTGGTAAAACTAAATGGCGTATAGTTATTGACTATCGAAAATTAAATGAGAAAACTCTAGACGACAAATACCCTATTCCGAACATCGCTGATGTCTTAGATAAACTGGGTAACTGTCAATATTTTACAACACTGGACCTTGCAAGTGGATTCCATCAAGTGGAAATGGATCCGCGAGATATCCCCAAAACGGCCTTTAACGTGGAGAACGGTCACTATGAATTTTTAAGGATGCCTATGGGCCTTAAAAATTCTCCGTCCACATTCCAAAGAGTGATGGACAATGTTCTCTTAGGACTACAGAACCAGATATGTTTGGTGTACCTTGACGATATTATAGTGTTCAGTACGTCCTTGCAAGAGCACATGGTTAATTTGCAAAAGGTGTTCGACAGATTGAGAGAATCTAATTTCAAAATTCAGATGGATAAGTCCGAATTTCTGAAATTGGAAACTGCTTATCTTGGTCATGTCATAACCACTGAAGGCATTAAACCAAACCCTGATAAAATTGATGCCATTAAGAGATTTCCAATCCCAAGAACTGCTACGGAAATTAAAAGATTTCTAGGGCTATTAGGCTACTATCGAAAATTCATTTCCGGATTTGCAAAATTGACGAAACCCATGACCCAATGTTTAAAGAAAGGCTCTAAAATTGATGCTAATAACCCTGAGTATATTAATTGTTTCGAACACTGTAAAACCCTACTCACTAACGATCCAATATTGCAGTACCCAAATTTTGAAAAAGAATTTATCTTAACAACCGACGCCTCTAACCTAGCAATAGGCGCTGTCCTCTCACAAGGACCCATCGGTTCTGATAAACCCATTGCGTACGCTTCTCGTACTCTTAACAGCAGCGAGATTAATTATAGTACAATAGAGAAGGAATTATTAGCCATCGTATGGGCAACTAAGTACTTTCGACCCTATCTATTTGGTCGAAAATTCGTGGTTATTACTGATCACAAACCCCTCAAATGGATGATGAATCTCAGAGAACCAAACTCACGGTTAACTCGATGGAGGCTTAAATTAAGCGAATATAACTTTACTGTCCTTTATAAAGAAGGAAAGTACAATGTAAACGCTGATGCACTCTCCCGAATCGAAATTAACAATGAAGAAACCGATTCGTTAGATGTTAACCATTCTGAGAAGCCTCAATTAACAGTAGGATCTACCACAGCTACAGTGCATACAAGCGAGGAAAATCCCATTCTAGAAATCCCCATTACTGATGACCCTCTCAATAAATTTAACCGACAGATATGTCTTACCGTCGTTGGTGACATAAAGAAAAAACCTGTCGCAAGCAAACCCTTTGAGTCCCATACACGAACTAACATCCAAATTTCAGAGTCAAATTTAGAAACGGACATTATAAACGCCATAAAGGAATATGTAAATCCTAAGGTCCGAACAGGCATTATAATACACCCCACTCTAGCTATGTACAAGATTATACCAGTCATTCAGAGACACTTTAAGAACTCTTCTATGAATCTTATTTTATGTAAGACAGAAATCGAGAATGTTAAGAATTATTTAAAACAACAAGAAATAATTAAAGCCTATCATGAGGGTAAGACCAATCATAGAGGAATTAACGAATCTTACCTTTCCTTGTCCAAGAAATATTTCTGGCCTAAGATGAAAGAACACATTGCCAAATACATTAATGAATGTAATATCTGTGGACAAGCTAAATATGACCGCCATCCAATAAAACAGAGGTTCTGCATAGTTCCACCCCCCACTAAGCCTTTTGAGATAGTACATCTAGATCTCTTGACAATTGAAAATGAGAAATATCTCACTTACGTGGACGCCTTTTCAAAATATGCGCAAGCATACCTCCTCCGTGACGCTACCGCGATAAGCGTAGTTCAGGCTCTCTTGAAACTTTTTACTCACCACGGTGTGCCTTTTACAATAGTTTTCAAGTGTTCATGGAATTCATAAGGCTTCACAAGATTCAACATCATAAAATACTTGCTCACACACCGAATGATAACGGCATAGTTGAACGTTTTCATTCAACTATTTTAGAACACCTTAGAATATTAAAATTAAAACACCGACAAGAGCCGGCTATTAACCTGATACCTTACGCCATATTAGCCTACAACAACACTATCCATAGTTTCACCAAGTGCAGGCCTATGGAACTGATCGTAGGGCATTTCGACCCTAGAGACCCATTTCAAATTGACATTACAGAGCACTTATTACAACAATATGTTCAAGATCATAAAAAACGAATGACTGAAGTGTATAATTTGCTTAACGAGTCATCCCTACACCATAGAACAGAGTTGACTGAAACTCGGAACAAGGATCGCGAGCCTGAGAGAGAATATGAACCAGATCAAACAGTTTTCGTTCGTAACCCTCTCGCAAGTCGTCAAAAATTGGCACCTAGGTTTACTCAAGATACAGTCTTAGCCGATTTGCCAATACACATATACACTAAAAAGAAACGAGGCCCAGTCGCTAAATCTCGCCTTAAGCGAGGCCCTAAAATATCACCCTTGTTACAGGATGCTTCTACTATGGATGCTTCTACTTCCAAGGATGTGGGCCCAAGACATATCACTTGATAGCCTAGATGATGGACCAGGTCTGCTTCCCTTCAAATTGGGCCAATCAAGATTAATATCTCACTATCATACGTTCCTGCAATATGTTAATCTCACTGACATTCAAGTGAAAATAGAAGCGGTGAGATCTCAAATATCAGCTTTTAAGACGAGGACTGACAATACCTCGGATTCGCTTTACGATCCACATATAACGTATTTAAAACAAAAGATTAGCGATATATCTGAACGGTTAACCTCTTTTCAACCTCACAGAGTCAAACGAGGATTATTAGATGGTCTCGGTTCAGTAATAAAAAGCATATCGGGAAACCTTGACTATACAGATGCAATCAAATACAATAACGCGTTAAACATTTTGGAAAGTAACCAAGATCAACTTCAATCAGAAATTAATAACCATATCAGCTTGTCCAAAGAGTGGATTTCGCACCATACTAAAATTTTAGATGATATCGTTGAAAATCAGAATAGGATAGCCGACATAATAGCTTCCGTTATATCTAAAGAAAATACAAGAGAAACCGAATTAATTAAATTAACACATTTAGCACAGTTTCTTGCCATTTTAGGAGATAACATAGATAACCTTAGTGAAGAACTACTTACCTTAGAAACTACCCTAGCGTTCATCCGTACGTCTAGCTTTTCCCACACAATGTTTAATTTAAAGTTTCTTAAAGATATGATAAATACATTAAGAAATTTATATTCAAACTCAGAAATAATAGATGTCGATTCTAGAGAGTATAATAGAATTATACAGCTAGGTTCATATTATGTAGATAACCAAATCGTCTTAGTATACAAAGTACCTATCGTGTTTCCGGAAGTTTATGATTTTTATAAATTATCTATCGTGCCGAATAAATATAATCAAGCCCTAATACCTATCCTACCCTACATAGCAATTCGAGACAATGATTCTAAGTACATGGAGGCAGAATGCCCGAAGGCTAACGACTGGTACATCTGCGAAAGAGGAATAACCTACTACTCGCAAGACGAACCCGACTGTATCCAGAACCTTATCACCGCACACCAACGAAGCGCCCCCTGCAATTTGAACTCTATACAACTTACCAGAGAAGCCGTGGAACAACTCGACGACCAACACTACACTATGACTTTTCCGAAATCGACAAAAGTACAACTCAACTGTGGCCAACACCAATATAGAATCCTGAAAGGAAGTTACCTCGCATCGCTTCCTCATAGATGCTCTATAGAAACGCCAGAATTTAAAGTCACTAACACACATAACATAATTAAAGGTCATGTTCTGAGAATCATGAATCTGCCACCTACACCTAAGGAAACAATTTCTCAGGAAGAACCCGTTGTCAAGTTAAACTCCATTCATCTCGAGAATCTCCATACCAGCAATACTAAGATATCCTTGCAACCACCGAGAAAACTAAAATCAATCAACGATTTAAGCCTATACCATACAACAATACCTATCTACGCTATCTTATTCGGTGCATGTGCACTCATCATCGGAATCACGACACGCCGAATGGTACGCAAACTAAAAGCAAGAAATGATCCCGAGGCTATTTCTTCTCAGCCAACATACGCAGAGATAAAAGGAACTAAATCAATTCTCAAACCAGAAGAGATGAACCTGAATCGCATCTCAGCAGCATTTGGGACAACGTCACCAAATAGTTGCTGATCTTCGGGAGGGAGGTGTTACATATACCCCTACCCCCAAAATCGCTGACGACGCATCCCTGACATGACCCAGCAACAGCGACGACAACTGTTCGGTCATCGACCACACGTGCCACCTACTTCATCGGGCACGAGGCGCCGACGCTGCATTTTACTATTAAAAAGTTTCCATTATGTAGTTTACATTTTTATTCATAGTATTATATAGAGTCACTTTTAGTCCAAACATCGACTATTAGACACCTCTCCTAGTTGTAATTTTATTTTATAATTAAACTTATTAAAATAATTTTGGTTTTTTTTACAACCTCCGGTTGTGCCTTACGTAATTAGCTTTATAATATTAGTATAGGTAAACAAACATAAAACTATGAGATCCTCAATACTAAAATTTCCAGAGGTACCCAAACTAGGCGTAGCCTGTATCCTGGGCTATCCGTGACAGAGCTAGCTTCAACTGAATGTTAGGGGGAAAGGAAGAAAATAAATGTGTATAGTGGATAAAAATAAGCTCCTGCTTCGGTGGCTTAGTTGTATTACGGTACTACTGCAGTGCTGAGGTCTCGGGTTCGATTTCCGGGTCGGGCAGTGATATTGGGTTTTTCTACTCAGTATCGGCTAGGAGTTTGGAAATGTGCCCGGTAAATGGCAATAGACTCGCCCCCTATTACATGGGGCCAATTATAATTGGCGGAATGATACTCCTCTACCTACCCCTGAAAAGAGAAAAATGTGTGATGCTGTGTATGTGTGTGTGTGTGTACAAAAATAAGCTACGTACGTGTTCCCTCCTTCCTACAACTTAGGGGCCTTCAAGCGGAGCGTGAAGAAGCAATTATGCAGGCCGGCATAATTGTGCCGACCGACCAGGGATGTTTATCATTATTTAGGGCTTCACTTCACTTACCATCAGGTGCAGTGGAGCCACTTTGTCGAGCCATCGATAAAAAAAAGCTCGGCGAAATGTGCCTTGTGTCTGGCACATGCGTCACACTCCTGAACGGGTGCTGCTTGTGTGGACTGGTCTTCCCATTTCGCTTACTATGGCTAAGTACCTAATAGTTAAATATTTTGGTAAAATTTTACATCATTAAATTATTATTCCATGATTCTCGAGAGTGTGGCGCACTTATTTTATGGAAAATGATTTTCGTATTTTGCATGTACATAAAGAAGTGAAATGCTACAAACAAAATAAAAAACAAAATGATTATTTGTGTATTTATGCACTATACCTACTTTATACTTTTGAACTGATTTTGAAAAAGAGCAACCTTAGAGTCTTGCACGTCTTTTCTGGTGGAAACTACTTTCCGAATTGGTGGTAGAGTAAAAATTGGCTGAATAGAAATAATGTTTAACATTTTATGAATTCAGCTAAATTTTGTTCCTAAGAATTAATCGTGGCAGCAAAACACGCAAGAAATAGAAATAAATTTATTTTCCAAAAATTACACATCTTATAGAATTAACAACGATGTCCACTCTAGGCTATGTCTGTATAGTTATCGATAAAAAAATACAGACGGTTTTGAAAACTTTGGTGTCTAGTCCGATCCACAAGCCACCCATGGCTAAAAACCGTTCAATAAAGATAATACAGCGTATTCAATTGAACATTCCATTGAGAGTCGCGTTACGGCATTCGTACGGATTAGACGAGTGGGTACTAATTAACGTATTATTTTACTGCCTTGAACGAGCGGTGACCTTGGTGCCGGCCGACCGGCCGCCGCGCCGCATCTAGTAAACAAGTCTGTATTGTGCTGGCGTATAATTCATAATACTATGAATTATGGATAATAATGATTTATTTAATGAACAAGATATAAGTAAGAATATTAATATGGAAGATTACGTGGAAGAAGATAGTATACAGGCCGAAATAAGTGATTATACATTAGCAGTGAAAAGATCAAGAGAGGAGAATGATACTGATTGGACCTTGGTTCAAAGAAAGGAAAAAAGAATAAAGGAAAGAGATAATATTGAAATATATATATCCTGTAAAGAGAAGTTGCCAAAACAATTTGCGCTGGCAAAATTGCTAAAAATAGAAGGGATAAAAGATATTGCGAATGTGAAGTACATAAATCAATACAAAGTACGAATTGATTTTATAAGTGCGAACAGTGCAACAAAGTTAGAGATGTGCAAATCATTTATTGACAAGGGGTGGAAGTTCCATAGGGCTATGGAAGTGACTAACTCCTATGGGGTAATTAAAAATGTAGACATTGATATGTCTGATGAAGAAATTCATACGACCATATCTTGCCCGAACGACATAGAAATTATGTCTGTAAATCGTCTTAAAAAAAGGAATTTTGATAAAACTGACAGTGAAAAATCATGGATTCCGAGTGAAGCTGTCAAAGTATGCTTTAAAGGTTCAAGTATTCCGGCATACGTGTATGTGGACGAGTTACGAATAAAAGTGGACCCATATGTATTTCCCGTGACGCAATGCATTAAATGCTGGAAATTTGGGCATACAATGAAGACGTGCAGTGCAAAAAACCAAATATGCCCGAAATGTGGAGGTGAGCATGAAAATTGTGATAGTCAAACTTTTAAATGTGTCAACTGTCGCGGAAGTCATATGGCAATAGTAAAGTCATGCCCTGTCTACCTCAAAGAAAAAAAACTTAGAGATTTGATGGCAGAGTTTAACTGCACGTATCGAAAGGCTTTGATGTTGTTCGTACCCTGCGATAGTCCAACGCAAGACCAAAAGGAATCAGCCAACTCCCCCAAATTTCCAACGACAGAAGTTGATAACACTCCTTCAGAACCTAGCAGCACCTTCGCCGAAGTCACTAAAACGCGAGCTGTCATACACCAAGAGAGATCTCAGAAGCATGTTTTGAATTTCAAAAAAAAGCGATCTCAAAGACCTGATACACCTGGAGCTGAGATAGTGTTTAATATGGAACCAAACCCAAATGACAATAATTTCACTCCTAATAATCCTCCCAATGCAATACCATCCCATAATAAAAACAGGGATGTTAATTTTAATGAATTATTATCAAGATTAAAGGAAATAATATTTTTGAAGCATGATAATATACAAACTAAATTCTATGACGTGATTAAATGTTGTGTAGAATGGTTAATTTTGGTGGTAGTTGACAATATTGCGGACTGGCCTATTTTAAAAAAGTTTTTAGAATTAATTAATGGATAAGAAATTAATAACATATAGGCTTAATATTATACAATGGAATGCTCAAAGTGTACGCCCAAAACTAGCATCATTAGAAAGTTTATTATCACGCGAGAAGATCCACATTGCCATCTTAAATGAAACGTGGCTGGAACCAGGTAGCTTACTAAAAATAAGCGACTATGACATTTACCGCAATGACCGAAACGACAGTTATGGAGGTGTAGCTATAATTACTCACTCTTCAATAAAATCACATTTACTGCCTTACGTTAAAACCAATTCATCAATTGAGATTATAGGCGTTAAAGTATTTAATTGCCAGGATGTTGAACATATCATCTCTATTTACTGTCCACCATCTATTCAAACAAGCCAAAAGGATTGGGACGAAGTTTTTTCGTTATGCAATAAAAATACTCTATTATTGGGGGACTTTAACGGACATCACGGGAACTGGTCATCTAAAACGGATCGTAGAGGTCTCCAAATTTTTAGTGCATCAGTTGATAATCGATTTGTCATATTAAATAATTACTCATCAACACGTATTAAATTATGTGATGGTATACTTCAGCAAACATCTCCAGACATATCTTTGGCATCTTCAGACATAGCATTAAAGTTTGAGTGGATACTATTAAATGAAACCTTGGGTAGTGATCACTGCGTTATCAAAATCTCTTCAAATATTCACTCCAAGTGTGAAAATATTTGTCGTAGAAACTTCAAAAAAGCAGACTGGGCTGCATATGAAGATTTCTTAACTAATTTATACTCACAATATGAGTTTTCCGAAAATCCTCAATCTAGTTACGATTTATTTATTGAATATATATACATAGCTGCAGACTTATCTATACCATACGTTGTAACTAACCAAAACCCAAGTAGATATTTCACTCCGAAACCTTACTGGAATACTAAACTATCGAAATGCGTCGCGGAGCGGAGACTTGCCCTAACCAACTTTAGGCGTAATCCTGTCCCTCAGAATTTCGATATTTTGAAAAACAAAATTAGTATTGCGCAAAAGGCAATCCGTGATGCCAAACGCGAAACCTGGCAATCGTTTTGTTCATCTTTAGACGCAAAAACTTCTCCAAGTGAAGTATGGCAAAAGATGCGGTGGATTAAAGGGCTTAGTAATGCACGTAAATGTCATGTAGATCAAAGTAGAGCATATAAGTTATTACGAAGCCTAACGCCAGATTTTGTACTTCCTGCTGACTTATCGTTTTCTTCTTATAACCCAAAACTAAATGTTCCTATTACGAGCCATGAATTGGAACGATCTATCCGGTCTAAAGATACTTCGCCTGGTCATGATAATATATCTTACACTATGTTAAAAAAATTGCCTAAAATCGGAAAAAAAATACTATTAGCATTGTATAATAAATTTTATTATATGGGTTATGTACCATACCAGTGGCGAAACATCACTGTTGTGCCAATCCCTAAACCGGGCCGCGATCCAAATAGTTTATCTTCATTGAGACCGATATCAATGATATCCTGTGTCTGTAAAGTTTTTCATACCATCCTAATGAATAGATTAGAATGGTTTATTGAAAAAAATAGGTTTCTTTCTAATGATACGACGGGTTTTAGGAAATGTCATTCGACTTTGGATAATTTAGCGAATTTAATTTTAACAATACAAATAGGCTTTGCCAAAAAACATCCAACGATTGCGTGTTTTATTGATATAAATGACGCTTATAATAATATAGATATAGTGAGCTTAATGCAAATACTGGATAAACTTGGAATAGGCAATATAATGTGCACTTATATGTGGAATTACTTAAAACTGAGAAACCTAAAAATTACTTCGATTAACTACTCCATGTGTCGCAGTACTAGTCGAGGGTTGGCACAGGGTGATCCATTATCTCCACTTCTATTTAATATTGCTACTATGTCGGTATGCAAAAAAATACGTAAGGTATGCGTTTCGCAATATGCAGATGATTTTGTTTTGTACACAACCGGCAATGTCATGACAAATTCAACTCAAAATTTACAAATTTCATTAAACATATTATATGACATCTTCTTTAACTTGGGCTTAGAAATTTCAGGATCTAAAAGTAAAGTATGCATCTTCAAAAGACATTTTAAAAGGCAAAGTATTGATCTTAAAATTAATAATACGTCATTGCCGGTTGTGGACAATGTTAAATATTTGGGTTTATGGTTTGATCAAGGTTTAAGATGGTCTAAGCATATAAATGAGGTTAAAGATAAAATTGTTAAATTTGTTAATATTTTTAATATTCTTGGTGGGCCGAAATGGGGTGTGCATCCTATACATTTGAGGCGGCTATATATTTCTTTGGTTCGTAGCAGGATGGACTATGCTAGTTTCTTTTATGACAACGCGTCTCAAACTCAACTTAACAAACTTGATAAGATCCAAAATATATTTATGAGACTTATAGGAGGATTTATTAAAAGCACAAGCGTACACTCCATGGAGAATGAGCTCTATCTACAACCTCTTTATATTCGAAGACATTTCTTGGCAGGAAAGTTTTGGCTTACATCTAAATCTTATACCAAAAACAATATTATGTCTTTGTTAGATGAATTACAGACTCTTTCATATAATGCTAGATCGAAAAAACAGTTGTTGCTTACAATCCATCAATATCTAAAATTAACGAATGTACATATTAGCTCTCAATTAGAAATGTTTAGTTTAGACACCTGGGTTACTAATATAGATCTTTCGGAAATAATAAGACCAAAATTACCCGACGTTATAAAACCCAAACGAGTATATAGCTCAACAGAACTTAGAGCAATGTGTGTACAGAACATTAATGATAATTATAAAAACTTCTATAAAATATTTACAGACGGCTCTAAGGATAAGTGTAATGTTGGTGCAGCGCTCTTTGACATACAGACTAGCACATCTGTGAAATTACATATAAAGCAAAACATAAGTGTAATGTACGCTGAACTTATTGCTATTGCTGAAGCGCTGTCGTATATTGATTCGTTTGAAAGTGGTAATTATGTTATTTTCACGGATTCAAGGAGCGCTCTTCAACATGTGACACGTTGTACTTCTAAAACTCGAGGGACACCAATAGCATACAATATATTAAATTGCATCATAGAACTTAGTAATAAAAATAAAAATGTGGTTCTACAATGGATACCTGCGCATATTGGTTTGATTGCAAATGAAACAGTGGACATGTTAGCTAAAGAGGCTTTATACGATGGTTTAGACGTTTCTTGTTCTCCTTATTTTAGAGATATTTTGTATGTAGTAAGAAACAAATGCATAAAGTTGTGGACAGAATACTTTGACTTTCGGTCTTTAACCAAAGGTATCTGGTACAGGACAATCCAACCGAATATACATCGATTTCCGTGGATTGACCAAGCCAATATAAGTAGGTCAGATACAATTTTAGCTTTACGTCTTCGTACGGGACACATTCCATTAAACAGATTTGCATTTCTTATGGGGAAAGTAGACTCACCGAACTGCACCATATGCAATATAGTGGAAGATGTACATCACATTCTAATGGAGTGTGTGCGCAACGAGGAAAAAAGGAAGATGCTATTTCCTAAATTAGATTATAACATTGGTATATGTAACAGTATTCTCGCTTCACCTTCTTCGAAGGAGGCGAGTACCCTGTACGATGTAGCTAATGCTGTTTTTGTAAATAGAGTGTAAGCTAATTTTGTATATACAATGAGGGTGACATAATCACTGCGTGATAAAACCCTCCTATTGAATAAAGAATAAAAAAAAAAAAAAAAAAAAAAAAAAAAAAAAAAACATTCCATTGAACCGGACAGCCTTAGAAATACTTGGAAAAAATCCGAACGCTCAAATGGCGAGCACTAAAAGCTAATCACGGCAATTCGTGCATCAGAACGGTCTCTATTAAAATAACTAATCCGGCCGTTCCAGATACAATGTCAGTACAGTAATTGAAATCCATGAACTGCGCAGCCGTTGCCTGCATGAGCCGTGTGGGTCAATACAAAAACACAATGGATCCAGCACAATGGGCCCCATTCAACGGTCTTAAATGGTCGCAGCCAAATGGAAATTTCACTGCTGCCGAAACTATCACGGTGTAACTTGATTTTTTCTGCTTCAACACAAATGGCGCGATTTTTAGCTTATTGTGCTCACTGCAACTAAGGCAGTTATGAAGATAGGTGCAATAGTCCCTAGTAATCATGGATTCTATAAATCCTATCTAGCTAACTTTTGCTTGTGCTTATGCTGTATGCATTATGCATTATGCTTGTCATTTTCTATTAGAAATTGTAACGTTTAGAAGGTTTGCAAATTATTAACTTTAACATACTTAACTAAGGTGTAACTTTTGCTTTCCCGGTTGCAACATAGCATATTTCAGATTTTAGTTATAGATGAGTTCCTACGACAATGTACTAGAATGTGCTTCAACATTGATTTATTAATTCTATTAAATAATTTAGCAACATTTAAGAATAAATTCCAAAAACGCAAACTCATAGGTACTCATAAATTTATTTCCACCTCACGAAATACAGCGAACGAAATAAAAACAATTTCCTTGAAATTAATATTTTCAGATACATTAACTGCGAACATTTTGTATCTGAGAGCGCCGTGGGCGGCGAGCAGCGGTCGGCAGCGGTCGGTAACGAGCGCAACATATCATTTGACTACCACTGTGAAATCCGAAATTCCTCTCTGTTGTCTGTTAACGATGTGATTCACTGTTTGTGAACTTATTGCATTCCATCATTTCATTGCTGCTGTGATTTCTACGCCATTTCAGTACTAATATACCTTTTATTATTATTATGTGAAGTCTGCCAACCCGCACTAGGCCAGCGTGGTGGACTAAGGCCTTAACCCTCTCAGTTGTAGAGGAGGCTCGTGCTCAGCAGTGGACAGTATATAATACAGGGCTGGTATATACCTATTAGGAGACTTTGAGACTACTATTCGTAGTTTATACTTTTATTTTATAAGATTTAATTGTGTTTGTTCAGTATTTTGATTTTTGATTCATACTTTCTAGCTAAGACGTTTTACGTATGCTTGGATGCTGACAGCACTGTATACAGTGAGTATGAAAATTTTATAATCTGCAAGAAAATAAAATTATCAGAAGATAGATTTCTATTAAAATCGATATACAAGCCTTAAATAAATATATTTGGGCATATCTACAGAGTTATTTTGAGATGTATTGACATGTACAGTCAGCAGCATAAGTAGATGAACAAATTCTAAATTTCAAATTGCCTACATACTTTTATGTTCTTACTAAATTTTTTTTCTCTTCACAAAAATAAAAGGTATTTACTTTACTTCAAACGAAGAAAAAAATATTTCAGTTTAACTTAACGCGTATATAGTCCATTTGAAATTTTGATTTTGTACAGATACTTATGCTGCTGACTGTACCTGCTTAATATTATCACTCATTTAATTTTATTATGTCCTTTAAATTGATGATTTCCTAGATAGGAGTACGTTACGTATGTACTTAAATACAGGTTTTAACCTCTAAAATAACTTACAGATACAAAGGTGTCATGAGCCAAGGGAATGACTCCGACCATTCGAGTGGTCATAGGCCTCGACCATCGCGCCATGGCAATCAGCATCGCTCGACGGAGCCGAGGCGACGACGACGTCCACTCGCTCTCATACAAACACGTATTCGTTGATTCACTCTGTAATAAGAGCCATAAATTCTTTTTTTTTATAGTATCGAATGACGAGACTAGCATGCCGTTCGCCTGATGGTAAGCGATACGACCACCTATAAACATTAAACAGTAGCAACGCCATCCAGCACCTTGATTTACAAAGTACTGTGTGGCACTCCGCTGCGCTCGTCATCCTGAGACATAAGATGTTAAGTCTCATTATGTCCAGTAGTTACACTGGCTACAATGTCCTTCAAACCGAAACACAACAGTGCATGCACACTATTGCTTGGCGGTAGAAATAGACATTGCGGTGGTACCTACCCAGACGGACTCTTACATATGAGAGACCTACCACCAGTACCCAGGCTTATTAATTGTAAAACCTTATTGAAATAGATAGAAATGTTTCCAAAATATCTGTACTGTCGACTTTAAAGGAAATTGATGGGAGGAATTTACCAAGCTTCTTGTAATCTTTTATTGCTTCTAAAAAGTTTGTAATTGTTTAATTATGTCACAATACTAACCTCATGTCTCACGAGATTTCCATAATAACAATAAATGAATACTTGAATCAGCAAATTAGCAATCACCGCCATTTGAAACATAAATTCCGCAGAAAGTATAGAAGTCTGGAAAAGCAAAATATGTATATAAAAAAAATAATGCTTTAATTTTAAAGTTAGCATTAGCACAATAAACATTCATTTCTTGCGTGCCACTGCTATTGCATTTTTTTTGTTTATATTTTTTCTATAGCTTTTAAACACAATATTAAAATTTTATACATGTATAAACAAAAGTCCCAGACGAGAAGAGTCTCAGTAATAATAGAAAATTGATTCTTAAGTCTGTCAGCTGATTGCTCCACAACTGAAGTGATTGCGAATTTCCTTTTTAACCATCCTTTGGTGGAGTTCTTTACATACAGCTCGATGAAGATTGACAGCGCTATCTTTGGAGATAATATGCAATTCACAAGCCACTTGCCAATTCAACATATATATTGTATCTTTTAAAAATGCAGTCTTTTTAATATCATATACAAGTAAGTGGGGTAGTCTCACCTCGAAATGGTATTATAATTATGTTTGTGTATATATTTTTTATAGTATATAGTTCTTTTGGACTATATTTTTTTAACTTCTTAGATTTTGCAAAAAACATACACTTACCTAATAAAATAAATTACACGATGCTAATAAAAATATAAGGGAAACAGAAGAAGTTTATAAACAATAATAGGTAGTTGACTACCTTTTTAATACATTTATGAAAAATGAATGCCATTCAAAATCTATCGGAAAAAGAACTTCAAAATAGGCGCAATAATAAGTAAGTTATAGGCTTTGAAATTTGTTAGAAGGGTTAATTGTCAAATAACAATAATATCAGACTTTGACGTCACAGATCACCGGCCATAACGCTGCGTACGTGCGAAAGAGATATCGCGATATCCCCACCATGCCCCACTTTTGCTCATGACAATATTTCAAATATGAATGACTGCTTTATTTTTCAACCAATTTTAATGCTGATTTCACAGAAGAAATTCTTTTTCGTATTATTTTCTGTTACATATAAAATAATGTACAAAATAGAACATAAGAAAATACCCTATTGTTCATAAGATCTCATTACCTCGCTCATCTCGTAAATTACTATGCACATGTTGATTGACGACGTCAGGAACTGAAATGTCATCGATGGATTGAAAACGCGGTTCACTTCGGTGATATACCTGGAATGAAATTGAAGACTTAAGCCTCATTTAGACCAAGCAATTATTGTACGCAATAATCTTCTTTTGAATATCTGTTAAAGGACTCATATACGTCGACGCCGCGGCAAAAGGAGAGTTGGCTACTTTTTAACACATTTATCAAAAATGAATGCCATCCAAAATCTAACGGAAAAAATCTAAATTGGCGCAGTAATAAATAAGTTACTAAGCTTTGAAATTTAGTAGAAGGGGTTCCATCCAAATCTTGAGTTTTGGATTTGCTTTTATAATATTTTAATGCCATTAGTAATTCTGACATTAATTTTAATATATTTATAAAATTATATGCGCCTGATACTTAAAATATTATCTTCCTTTCTAAGTGCAATCAGACAATGTATCCTAGTCCTAGTAATATTATAAATGTATGGATGTTTGTTACTCTTTCACGCAAAAACTACTGAACAGATTTCGATGAAATTTGGCACACGGGTAGATTATGTGCTGGATTAATACATAGGCTACTTTTTATTCCGGGAAATATAAAGCGAGACTTTTATCCCGGGAAAACTCATTCACGCGGGCGGAGCCGCGGGCAAAAACTTGTAAAGTATAAACCTACACAACACGTATACAGTGACATATCAGGCAACCTTACAACGGTGGATTTAAACAAATAAAATTAATAACACTTACTATTAGTTATTTATCCACACAGCTAAATCAGGTATATTTTGAATGACTGAGAGGAACGTGAAATATTGGACAAGACTTCCTTTTATACATCTAGGTGAATAACCAAACAGTTTTTTTTTATTTCTCCCTTTAAGTAGATACTATCAACCTTACAGTTAATTAATTCATACATACCAAACTAGTTTCTCATATCGTTTTACATAGTACACAAACTTCGTATAGAATTTCCTTTCAGTGACTTCATTGTACAAGCCATAGTGTTTGTCCACACTATTCCCATCAAACAAATGCTTCAAGTTGTGTTTGATTATCTTAAGCTGAACTTGGGCCTGGGAGTAGTACGTCGCAATCAGACAATCTAATGACAGGTGACCGTACCCCACCCACAAAAAGGGCGATATTTGTAAAAAACATACAAGGGCATATCTGGAACATTATATTACGTAAAAATTCTTCATAAGAGTACTTGATCGAAATAATATATTAGTTTGGTGATTTACTGTGTATACGGCATTAAAAAGTAAAAAATAACGTATTTACCTAGACCAGGTGTCGGTTTTAAATGGCACATAAAAAGGGATTTCATTTGATTCATCCCTAAGCCTCTGAAAGATATGCGACGCAGGCCAGCACACGCCCGCAATTGTTACGAATGTGTTGATTATTTTAGACAGACGATGCATTTCCTTAACATTTTTCAACAAATATTTCTCATCTTCTCTTCCAGCTGCAGCAAAAATAGGATCTACAAATATAATATCAATTTAATAGTTAATATTCAATTGGTTTTTATTTCTCTTCTGCACAGCTCTATTAAACGTCTGGAGTTTTTTTTAAATATTACAAGCCTTTTCAAGTTATATTAGAATCTTTGATTAATTATATACCTAGATAGACACTGAACGTTTCAAACGTGTCGAATAAAATAGAGGCGAATTGTTCCCCACTAAATGAGTTCGAGTGAATGATTTTTTGTTGACTGGTATCATTATGCGCGCACACAAGGATACACAGAATGATGCAGCGATAGCGTATGACACAGCTGTCACGCATACTAGCTTAAGAAAAGTTGGCCTGTTTGTTTTAGTTACATTGCAGCGCGTCACTCTATCTAGGTATATAATTAATGAAAGATTAGAAATTAGAATATATATATTACATACCCACATGACCACGTTGCAATTCATAATATAATAACATTGATTAACACTCTATACATCCCATTCGTATTTAACGCTATTGCTTTGAACGGTATTGACTATTAAAATACATCCATTGAGTAGACAATTAATTATGGATAAACTACAAATTTCAGTTGTTCAATTCGATGATGATCATGCATTGTGCACAGCTGCGGGCTAGTTGGCATTAATTTACGTCGGATTAGTACAATTTTGTTTATGATTCCATAATAATAATTCGGAATATTTTATACAAATATCTAATATTTATTTTGTACACAGATTATAATGATTGGGTATTTAGTTGTTTCTCTTAAAAAAGCAAGTGTAGATTGCGAAAATGTTTGTAACTAGCTCAGGAAATATTAAAAGCAGACTTCAAAAACATTTTGCGTATAATTTATACAAGTAGTAGATAAGGAAGTAAAAATCAATCTGACAAGCCAATCATGACTGCATCGGTGGCGTAGTTGTATTGCGCGTTACGAGTACAATTTGCGCGCTGAGGTCCTGGGTTCGAATCGCAGGTCGAGCCAAAAACATTGTGACTGGGTTTTTCCATCTTAAAAAAATTACTCAGTAGCAGCTCAGAGTCAGGAAGTTGGCGGTGTGATACACCCGTGCCTTGGAAAGCACGTAAAGCCATTGGTCCTGCGTCTGATCTCTCTCCGGTCATGTCCGATTGCCGTCTCACCGGACTATGTGAGTGAAGGAATAGCGAGTGCACTTGTGTATTGCGCACACACGTGTGCACTATAATATCTCCTGCGTACCTGGCTGATCTCCGTTGAGTTTGGCCGCCGTGGCCGAAACTGGCTAGGATTACAAACATAAATCTTAGTTCTTACCATGAAGTAGTTCGTTAATCTTGTCAACTCTTGAGCTGTATAATGTAAACGTCAGAAGCTTCCAAAATAAATTTATTTGAGGAATTTCTATCATCAGTCCCTTAATTCGCTGATCAGCGGTATGGATCGGCTGAAAGACAATGTTTTAGTCATAAATACCGATTAATATACATTACACCATCCGGGCATTTTAAATGAGAGTGGATGGGACGCGGTTAAAACAATACATTAGGCAAATCTAAACCTTTCTACAACTTGAAACTATGGGGATTCGTCCCATCTTGACAAACAATACTATAAAGGAGCTCAGTTCGCGCGAACGCATATTGACGGTAATTTCATAGTTTTCTTTGACTTTGTTCAACTTCATTTATCTGACAGCCAATTAAAGAAAAGTTGTATCTTAATATTGGCCAATCAGAGCGCCCCTATACATACGCACTACTAAGGTTGTCATGCCGAAAGCACTGAAAAACAGATTTATTATCATACCGCTATACTTCGCAAAGGAACGATAGTGAATACGGGTCAGTAACACAAGGAAATTACTGTATCTTGTCAGAAATCAAGGCATAAAGACCTAGGGCAGCATATTTTAGACCACAATACACGATGAACTGCGATACCGTGAAGTCAAAGGTTGCACTTGATAAAAATGTAACTTAAGTAATCTAACCTGAACTATAAAAATAATACCAGCCAAGTTATAAACAAAAACTATAACTAATGCCAAAATCCTGTACAACATGAGCCATGTTTTAACGTAAATGTTCTCCTCATGTGAACGTATATAAAATCCAGCCCATATTAAAATTTTGTAAACAGCCGTAAACGAATCAAATGGCTTAGTTTTCGTGTCCATTTTTCAAACTTCACATGATAAATGTGAAGCTCTACAGTTTTATGAACGTGTAATTAACATTTGCCCATTCGTGCTCATTAATTAAGTCTATTTCGATTTAATAGTCACTTGACTACCGTAATATAAACCTACGCTCGTAAGGTTTCTAAAATATTAATGCTTTCTAATTATTGGGAAATGTTTTTATTATGATGCCATGTGGTTTTAGTCTAAGGGCCATTTTCACTGGTTCCTGATAAACTTCCAGTTATCTATACTTAATATTATAAAGCTGAAGAGTTAGTTTGTTTGTTTGTTTGAACGCGTAATCTCAGGAACTACTGGACCGATTTTGAAAATTCTTTCACTAATAGGAAGCTACATTACTCCTGAGTGCTATAGGCTACTTTTATCCCGGAAAAACTTTTCCACGCGGGCGGAGCCGCGCGCAATCTAACATATAAGGCTATCCAACAAATAAATCTGGCACATTATAGTTGTGTCAATTTAAGCTTGCCGGTATGACAATTCAATTTTTTCGCGACGCGATAACTTTGTGAGAACGTCTACCCAAAAAGTATTTATTTATTTATTTAAAAAGGTACATCAACAGTACACGTATATTTAATACTCTAATACACTTTACTTAGGCTTAAAACTAATACATGTCCAATTACAGATGTACACAACATTACTTAAAAAATATGTAAATTATCATAGTATTTTATTTTATTGGTTGTAGAAAACTTACAGCTAATACAAATGATAGTATATAAGATTATAATAGCGACAAAAGGCCAGTTAAAAGTTTTCACTTATAGGTTAGGTGTGTACCTACACATATAATTTCTTAATATCTTGCTTCTAGAGTGTTCTAGAAGCAAGATATTAAGAATTTGTTATATATTATATAAAATTCAACCGTTAAAAATATATTTATCTAAGTTAAACAACGCATAGAACCGAACTCAGAGGAAGAATGCATCGCTCATGATTCTTTTAAGTTTTGGAATACTTGTGCAAAAAAGATCTAAGTCCATATCATACATTATATTGTTAAACTGATAGCTGGCTCTTTTGAGGAAGGCATTTTTGCAGTAATTTGTGTTTGTGCGGGGGATATTTAGCAATCTCAGACACGTCACAAAATTGGGGTGCGGTACCGAGCTTAACCGCAGGAGGTACGGGTAAATAGTCTAATATTATAACTTTTGATCTAAAGGAACGTCTACATTTGTTATTGAAAATATTTAGGGAATCAAAAAATATGTCAATATTTGGCACTTTGGCACAGATTTCATTGTAGGTAATAGATATTCTACGTATGGGCGAATTATACCCAACATTTGTTCGGCTTTGTGGTAGGTGGAAGAGTTCAGTTCGCGGCTGTCTAGGCAGCCGGTATGGTATCGACAACCCAAAGCGCTCTAGCAAATGCTTGCACTGAGAAAACCCAGTAACACATCTGTATAAAAACATAAGGTCGTGTTGTTTCGACGTAACGCAAACATGTTAAAAAAGAAAGACTAGTTAAAAATTCAACTATATAATTGCAAATATTAACCACGTTCTCCATAAATTATAGCAATGAGTATAATATTTTTGTGCTAACCTTGAAATAATATTGTAAAAATATACCGAAATAAAGAATTTAATCTTGACTTTTAAATCAACGCGACGCCTTTACAATGTTGTATCCTTCAGTTCACGGGCGTAGCGGTGGGAAAGTTTTTAATCGTTTGGAAACGAAATATAAACGATTACTGAGAAAAATCGAAATTTGGAAATTATATGCAGGATGTATCACGATAGAGTTTTCAACTGAAGCAGGTCAATAGTTGTTGTTTAGGTACATATATTTATTAAAATATGTTTCAAGAGCATTTTTAAAACAGTCTAGTACAATGTATTAGATAAAAGTACAATATATAATATATGTACATATATTAGTAGGATATATTGTGCATGCACTATTGTGTTTCGGTTTGAAGGACATTATAGCCAGTGTAACTACAGGACATAGTGAGACTTAACATCTTATGTCTCAGGATGATGAGCGCAGTGGAATGCCACACAGTACTTTGTAACTCAAGGTGCTGGATGGTGTTGCTACTGTTTATGGGTGGTCGTATCGCTTACCATCAGATGAACGGCATGCTCGTCTCGTCATTCAATACCATAAAAAAAACCTCTTTTACAGGATACGCTGCACGACATAATACAAAGCCACCATTTTCTACAAAAAAATGATGGGTCTCCTCAATGAAGCGTGTAAAAAAGTGACGAAGCAAGATTGGTGTAGAGTTAACGAAAAAACAAAAAAAAATATAATAGCAGATTTTGAGAGACGTACATTTAGATAATTTATTGGAGCAAGAAATTATTATTAATTTAGACGAAAACAGTTCTGATGATCATTTAGAATTATCCAGTGACGAAAATGAATAAAACATGATAGGATTTTAGTTGAAATTCTTAAAAAATAGTTAACAAATACCAAATTGTTAAAGAAAATTATTTAGCAATACCTATCTGCATCTTACATTAATAATGACTAGATTACCCGTTGGACGCAGCGAACGTGTCACAATAATTCTTGGGAATTCGTGTCTTGGGAGATGCCTATGTCCAGCAGTGGACTGTAACGGGTTGATGATGATGAATGGAGTATAATAATTATATAAAAACAGTGATTTATATAAAAATTACCCTTTTGACTATCGATTATAAACTCTCTGAACAAGAAATCGATATCACTTAAGAATCGATTATTTCGGGCAACCGATTTTTTGTTCTCTTCACTACACATAGTATGAAGTGAAGTGTCAATTAATTGTCATACCGGCAAGCTTAAATTGACACAACTATAGTACTGTTTTTTTTGCCAGACATTTCTATTCGATACCTGTGAATCCAAATATAGTTTATCAGAATGCGGTGAAATCGGCTCTTAGAAGAATAATAAGGAATATTTTTGTCATCATATTACATATTCCTTATTTACGTAATGCTTGATGGCCTTCTGTGGCCGTAGGCTTCCGTAGATAGTAAACCGAAGGCTATTCAGACTTAGAGCCAGTTTCACAGATGTCAAGTAAATTTTATTTGACAGTTATAGTATTAAACAGCTGATATAGATGGTTCTAATTTTATTGACATTTAGTCGGGAGCATACGTTAGTGTGACTTTTGTATTTGGCTAGCTTATACATTTATGTAACGAGCAGCATTTATCAAGAAGCGGTGAAATCGGCCCTGAATGTGTTTATTTTTGTAGCCGTAGTTGTGATAGCACACAGCCGCAGGTAACTAACTCTCTTCTATCTATTTAATTGAATATAATTTTCAAACTGATTCCTTAGTTCAGTTCAGGTTTGGAGTACCAATTTGGTTTTATCAATACGATTGCTCTACATAGTTTCTCCAAAAGTCTAATGTTTTGTATATTGTAGGGTATAAGTGTATTTGAACAATTAATATCTGTTACTATTACAATTCCTGTGTTAACAAGCAGCAAATAAAATAAATCATTATTCTTATTATATTTCATACAGGTTATTATAATGTCAGGAATAACAAGTGCAGATCAATGTGATGTAGAGCCAAAGAGCATTATAATACGGAAATGTAGCTTTTCGATTGAAAATTCTGTGTGGTGTTGCTTTCTAACAGGCGAGTGAATTGTTTGTCTTTTCTTTTTAATTTTAAATAAAAATATCAAAATCAATAGTGAATTACCATCATGCCCGTCGTTTTCGAGGAACAGTAAATTGAGCACATAAAATAAAATCATAATATCAGCAACCGTTTATTCAGCATTAAAGTATGAACACATCAAAACGGCGGGTGCCACACTTGGAACTGATTCCCGCACTCGAGCTTCTTTCTGAGAGCGGCCTCGAAGACAGAATCCCGCGCCGCGTCCCGGGGAGCGAGCGATTCGCGCCCGCTCTCCCGGCTCACTTCTCTCGCCGCTCGGACAAACTTCGACACTTGTGCTACGCTTTCACGCACGTCTTCCATCGGGACCTGGGAAAATTCACAAAGTAGTTTTAAAATAAATGTAATAAATATTTGGAGCTGGCCTTCAAAATCTAATGTAACCTGCACTAAAAGGAGCAACTTGAAAAAACAAAAAACATGGATCCACTAATATACGTATTTATTCTGTTGGGTACATGAAACCCGTCATCTTTTATTTCTTATCGAAAATAGTCATAGTATGAAAATTAATTACAAAATAAAGATTAAATAGTAAAGGAGTTACTTGATCGTCAGAAGCCAGGATGTGCGGATATATCCGCACCCACTGGCCGACGCGTCCTGTAGCGCGGTCCCAGCGCACGCCATTGCCCCAAGAGCACGCGCTCATTATCCGCCGACGCGTGGCGGCCGTCGCGTATCCGCCGCGCCAGCTCTCGTCTATGGCCTCCGGTGGTGTTATGGACACGCTTGACGTTGACTGGATGTAATAATATTATAAATTGTTATATGTCTGTATATACTAGGTGTTGCTCGCGGCTTCGCCCGCGTGTAAAACCTTCCCGCCACAAAAGTCCCTAAAACACAGTACGATGCCAGCGCCATCTACTTAAAGAATCAGATAAGAAATATCGTATTAATTCCCATCGGAGCAATCTTTCCGGGATAAAAAAGTAGCCTATGTGTTAATGCAGGACATTATCTACCGGTGTGGCAAATTTCAATCAAATCCGTTCAGTAGTTTCTGCGGTAACTTATAACAAACATCCAAACATTTTCACAAATTTTCGCATTTATAATAATAGTAAAATAAGATGTAAATATATACATTTGCAGGCTATACATTACCGTTTAAGTTACATAGCACATAGAAAATAGTCTACATATAGAGATTTAAAATCGTATTTCTCAATCCAAAACAATTTGTCAATCGGACTGACTTACAATACCTAAGTAAAATCCGACTCACAATACGATTTATTTGTATTGTGCTCGGTTTGCGATTGTGCGGGCATTACGATGCTAATTCCATTACCTGCACGTCGGTGGTCTCGGTGCCAGGCTCAGAGGGCGACTTGTGCGACCGACCGCTGCTCAATTCTTTATTTTTATCCGATAAATCCTGAAAATTTGTGTCTGTTATTTTAAAGGTGTTAAGATCTGCTGTTGCTATGATCAATCAGCTAATTGTAATCAATTAGTCTGATATGTTTGAGGAAACCGATCGCCTAATAAGCGACGTCTATTAAATTATAGCCGTTTGCCGTATGGTTGTTGTTGGTGCCGTTTTTTCTCTCAATGCATATTAATATGTTATATGTTATAGGACGCATTATATTTTAGTCAATTTACTAAGAAGTATCAAAAGTTTTATTAATAATTATAACTATATAAAAGTGACGGTATTTAACCAATATTTTAACAAGGTATTATTTTTTTCTTACGTCAAATAATTTCGGAGTTAAAGAAACTCATTTCTATGATAAGTGTCTAGTTCATCCAATATCTTACTCAATGATTAGAGCTATTTACCGTTACTTTATCCGCCATGGGTGGCTGTAGTGTGACGCAGTGCATGGGCAGTAGCCGTCGACGTCGACGCCTCGGCCCGCGGCGCGGCGCTGCCGTCACCGCGCGAGGGTTCGCCGGGCGGGAAGCACCGCTTTCATCTTCTGAACTGCAACTAAGTAATATAGAATCGTGAAATAGAAACATGGACTGAAGGTACTCCATTATTAATAATAATAATAATAATAAAAACATTTATTGCACACTAAAAAAAGAAAGAACATAGCACATTAACAAAAATAAATAAATAAAAAAATAAATAAAAACAACAGTAGCAACGTTGAGTGCATTGTTGCGAATGTAGTCAGTAGTGGACAGTGGTTTGTGTGCAAATGGAATCTGTTCAGTGTGAAGCCGCGGGCTAGCCGCGACGCACTGATCTTCCATAGACCCGTCAGACGTTGAGAGCGCACGGACGTGTTGATTAAATATCAAAAATATATTAAATTAATTATACATATTATTACAATAAATATCCTACTAATCTAAAACATTACGACTTTACGATTATTACGACTTTCCGAGCGAAGCACCATCACACAGCACCATTTACAACTTTAAAATTATTGCTATCGATTGTGGATAATCATGACGTTTACTATAAAGCGAGAGTTAGATGCTCGTCTCGTTCCGTTACATAAAAATTGTATACTCCATGCCAACTTGAAATAATTTAGATAAAATCTCAAGTGTTTACGATTCACATTTAACTCGATCAAATGTGAATCTTTAGCTACAATTGCTCTAGTAAAAACTGATGTGAAGAAGATTAAGTTTATTGAGTTTTTGTCCTCCTTTGTGCTATCTTGTATTGTGTCATAAGACTCGCTGTGAAGTGTTGTGGAGTTAAGGCAATAAGGGCCTCGCTATTGTACGAGTTTATTGAGTTAAATGTAAATAATTTATCCTCACCTAGTCATGTGTGCAGTGGGTGGTCCCTGCAGTAGCGAAAGGCCGGTGTGCTTCATGGGTAGCCCCAGCAAGTCAAAGAGCTCATGCAACATCGGCTGCTTGACCGTGATGTCCGCCTCGCAGTCCGCCGCTAGCGCTGGAGATAGGTTCACCTAAAATGGGTTATGCCTTCTTTTATAGAGTGCAAGTTACGATGAAAGAAATGTGTACATTGTTGATTATTACAGGTCATCATCTGCTGGTGATTGGATGTTTGTATGAGCTAAGATAAATGTATTTAAATACATAATTTAACCCAGACACACAACTTGTACCATATACCTCATATGAGATTCTCAATTTCTCCTTTTCATTTATGTTATCTCTTAATAGTGCATGTCGTGTTCACTTGGAGAAGTTTGCAATTTTTTTTGAATATTGTACTGTATCACTGTATTATACGAATGTCATGTGTTTGTAACCAGTTTAGTGGACCTAATAAAAAAAAAACTCATTAGATAGCGACAACCGTACACAAAGCGACCCATGTAAGTGTGTCATGTTCATGAATCAGCCTGTGTATATATGGTTTCAAACAAGCCGGCATAATTGTGTCGACTGGCGACGGGTAATCACCTCTCAGTCCACATACTATTTAGACCCTGCTCCGCTTACCACTAGGCGCAGTGGGGTCACGTTACCGTTCCCGTATAAAAAAACTAATTTATTACCATAATTATGTCAATATTATATCAAATAACCATTCATACTTCTCTATTATCTTGCAAAACATCACAACATTCCTTAATCCTACCTCCAACAACCACGGTTTGAGAGCATCATCAAGCAGCACGTCGAAGCCGTAGAACTCGAAGCAGTTCCTCGCGGGGGGCGTGCCGGTCGCCTGGGCGAGGAGTGTAAGCGTCACGAGCGCTCTGATGCGCTGCCACGCCAGCCACTCCACTGCCCCCCATCTTCCGACGAGGGCCCGGCGAACTTGCTTCAAAGTCCACTTGCACCCTAGAATTCAATTTTAGAATAATATGTAGTTGGCTGATAAGAGAGACGCTGATAAACATAGAGAAGATCGCCATAATTATTACAACGACTCCTATTCCCGGGTCAGCCGATGTACCTACCTACATTTAGGTCTACCAATACCGGTCAGTATCATTCTGAAGACGTCGAAATCCGCATTTTCTTTGGTTAGTTCACAATAAATATTGGAATAATATTATGTCGGAGCGTCCAAGAGAATATAAAAATTCAAAATAATAAATAGTCCAAAACAGGAGTAACAGCCGCGAGTATAAATACCTAATTATGGTGCCTCGCGATATTTTGATTTGTTTAGTTCAACTTGCAACAAGAGTGTAAGTTTGCTGATCCTTAAGTCACCGTTCTAGTAACCATTAGGTTTTTTTTTTTTTTTTTTTTTTTTATTGCATTTAATGACGAGACGAGCATGCCGTTCGCCTGATGGTAAGCGATACGACCACCCATAAACAGTAGCAACACCATCCAGCACCTTGACTAACAAAGTACTGTGTGGCATTCCACTGCGCTCGTCACCCTGAGACATAAGATGTTAAGTCTCATTATGTCCAGTAGTTATACTGGCTACAATGTCCTTCAAACCGAAACACAACAGTGCATGCACACTGTTGCTTGGCGGTAGAAATAGACATTGCGGTGGTACCCACCCAGACGGCCTCTTACATAATGAGAGACCTACCACCAGTACCAGTATGGTGGTCAATATGTCAGTCGTGAGTTCGTCTCGAGATAATTTGATACCTGATTAGCAAACAATTTATATAGGTTCCCCACCAGGAACATAGTTAGAGTGAAAAGAGAAATACTAACACACGAATTGAGAACCTCCTCCTTTTTTGGGAGTCGGTTAATAAAAGGACAACTTCAACAAATATTGAACACTTACCGCTTCCAATTCTGTCCTTACACTCTGCGTATCTGGGCCCGGTCTTGTTCAGTGAAGAGTTTGTCAGATGTCTGTACGGGTTGTGGATGTCGGACAAAGTGTATTTGTCAGTACCTGCGATAACATAAATCATCTCTTCTCAGGAATTGTAACAAATAAACTCAATCCAAAGCTCTACTAATGAAGTACTCAATTAAAAACATTTAAACAGAATCACAAGTTGCAAAATAACTGCTTATAACAGTACGCAAAGGTTTAAGCCAAACTCACAAACAGGACTGAGCAAGTAACCAAATCAAGACCCACATAATATTAAGAAAGAAACCTTACCAAATTTCAGAACACGTATAACTACCATAAACAATAACATCTCACGAACTCACCAGAATTCCATTACGAAACCCAAATCAAAGCTGAACTAGTTTTTTTGTGTACCGAATCTGGCGAGTCCCTCAGCGTACATGTACGCCGTGAGCGGCCGGTAGCTCGGGACGCACACGTACAGCCGCAGGTCGAACTTGTAGCCGGCGATCAGCAACGGCCGCTCGATGTACCTCTGCACCACCGCTGCGGTGCCACAACTCATCTCGCACACGCTCTGGAATTTAAAATGTGTGCTTTATAAATATATCTACGTTTTTGAAGAAGACAGCAGAAATGCATTTAACCTAATGCAATTTTTGTTTGAACATTGGTACCAAAAATCGATGATATCTGCGTTTATATCGTGCTTCGAATTATTATTGAACGTATTCCAATGCCGATTCACATTCCTGATCTATAAAACCATAATTTATAGTTAGGTTTATTAATGTAGAGATGGATGAAAAATCCTTTTACTAATTATATTGAAGAGCCACGTTGTGAATGTCTTTCATAAAGATGAATGGGCCGATTCAAAAGGGATGATGCCAACTCTTGGCCATCTGCTATAATGAAGATTATAAGATATTTAACTAACTCGAAATAAGAAGATGCCTCTTCCCTGGCTCTGTGCCACGGGTTTATGGATCCACACCACGTTGTTGCTCGCCGCGCCTTCATCACGGCGAAGTCGCGAACATTCCGAGACCAGCTTCGCATATTCCAACGGCAAATGGTAGCAGGGGGGACTGAAAAGAAATTAAACATTATCTCTTAAGTAGGCCTGCCATCATCTAAATTACTGACGCCGGATAAACACGGCAAAAATCCCGGATATTTGGGCGAAATATGAGTTTTTCCCCGGATACTTCTGAAGAAATATTTTTTGCAACAAACATAAAAACATCGTTATTTTTTTTATATTTAGTTTATCTATAAAAAATGGATTACTCCTAATAACAAAAGTGTCCGGGGGACACTTTTTAAAAACCCTTGCCGGACGGCCCCCGGACGCCTTTCAAACTAGTACAAATCCGGGGAATTCCGGACGGATGGCAGCCCTACTCTTAAACTACGGTTAGTTGTGGTAGAATTTCCGTTTTCCCAATTCAACTTACACTTAATGTTCACTTGAAAGACACGTGTATAATAAAAATATCGTGCTGCCTTCTGGCCTAACTATAACAAAAATTGAGCTCATAAACAAAATTTCCTGGTGTTGGGAGGCACCGCGACTCCACCAACAAAAGAATCGTGCACGTAATAACCATGAAAGAAAGGCGCGTCCTTCCTGTAAAAGGCGCAATGTAATAAACTTTTACCAATTTCTATAAACATTCACTTGTAAACACTGGCGTATCGTAAAACATGCTATCATGGGTCTATCAGGTACGTAGCGCATAAAAATTCAAGTGTCGAAGTGAAATATATTTTTTTGCTTACAGCACGCAATATGTATACGACAGCGGGTCGAATGATTTGTAAATACATGAACGGTTTCGTTGTCTTCCAGGCTATATAATACACACACACACTCACATACTCACGCCTTGTGTCCCCAAAGGGGACTAGGGCGCAACTAGTTGCACCCACTTTTCGCCGTGTATATTCCGTCCCATGATGTGATAGGAGGCGAGCCTATCACCATATCGGGCACAAATTTCAGACTCCGAGCTGATACTGAATAAAAAAACCCAATATCACTTTGCCCGACCCGGGGATAGAACCCGAGACCTCAGCATTGCAGTCGTACCGTAATGCAACTACGCCACTGTGGCAGTCTATATAATATTTTGTTTTTAATACCATATTAATAAGCAACGCAGTTTTACTATTACTTTATTAAATCTACCTTATACATCCAAAACATGATCCCAAATGGTAAAAAATGCACCCTATAATTTCAAAACTTTTATAGTAGCACCATTAATGAACATTAGATATCCGCCCGAAATAGCAGCTGGAATCCATTCCCAATGCAGACACGCGATTCGGTACCACTTGGAGTAATTACTATGGAAGTGCCGGTAGCCAATATTTAAAACAATAATTTAATATTGCCGTGAACTTTCACCTTTCTACAAGGTGCAGGAATTTTTCGTACGACCTCAGCAAGTTCGCTCTTCGCTTTGGCATTCCACGGGATTTATCGGAGCCATTATAACGTTCATTCCAATCATTTATCGTCGTAAGGAGTGGAGTATCTTATTTCTGTAATATTTACAGAACTTTCTAGACTTTTTTGTCACAATATCTATTTAATATCCGTGAATTGATAGTGCATATTCATTTGCTGGTTGATACATGTTACTAGTTAGCAATCAAAAATATATTTATCATGTCCGCATGATTATTTTATCCAGTAATAATTTTCTAGAACATATGAACTGGCAATCTTAATAATTTCTTTGAAGTTTTGGTTAGCTAAAAGCCACTGCAATCTAAGTAACCTGGAAAAACCGTTAAGTCCGAGTTAAGCGCACTCTTGTCTTTATTGTTATTTAAGATATCTGCAATAATTACTCACTGTATATTAAAATCATTGAACAGACACAAAAATAGTCTTCAAATTTATGCAAAACTGAATGAATTTTGCGTTGTTTTAAAAACCTATGTGCCATTCTTATGAATTGATATTTTCATAATATAAAATGGAGGTGAATTTAGACACAATTTGTTGCACTAAATGTAACCTTACATAATGCTCGTTTTATTTTTAAACATGAATGGCGTCGATCCTGTCGCGTGGATACGATATTTGTATGAACAATGAATTATTCATATCATACAGTACCTACCACGCGATACTGTATTTCTCATTCTTGCAAACTCGAACATAAAATAAATCATAAATGAAGTTAACATTTTCCTTAGATCCAAATAAATCTCACGCTTGCTCAATATTTTAAAATTTTGTTCTTAGCGCATTCATAATTTCAAATCGGTCCAGTAGTTCCGGAGCCTATTCAATGCAAACAAACAATCAAATCTTTCCTCTTTATAATATTAGTAAAGATACTTATATTTATAAAACATATTTAAAAAAAGTTAAATGCACCCTATTCAGGTAAAAATATTTTTTTAAATCTTTATACTTACACAATATACAAGACCACAGTAACGGAATGACAGCAGCAATATTTAAAAAAAAAACTTGATAAGAAATGTTTAATTCCATGGTATTGGTACAAAAATACCGAATGCAAGGTAATGCCGTGCGACACGCGACGAGACGCGTGGATCCATGAATTCATTCAAATAGCCGATGACGTGGGCAATTGACTCGTGAGCCGAACACAATACAAGCCTCGTTCCCTGGCGTACCTACGTACAGTCAGCCACAGATGTAGTAAACAAATTGAAAATTTCAAATCTCCTAGACGCGTTCAATTGAATTGAAACATTGTTTTTTCTTTCTGTGAGGTAAAATAAACCCCTTTCATTTTATTTTTCTGAAGAGAATATAAAAATTGGTATAAACACAAAAGTGTAGAGACGATTTAAAGTTATGAATTTGTTCAGCTACTTATGTGGCTCACTGTACGTATGTACGCGCAAACAAAGATTCATAAAACTTTGATGCAGCATTTCTAGATGTATTATACTTGCTATTTCTTCATGTATGGTCATTGAGTTTACCGAACGCCAGAACATTCCCTATTCTCAACCCCAAATCCTCTCCTTAAACCTTAGCAATGCAGCCATAATACTTATGGCGATGTGGATGTTCATTAGTGACTCGGTTATGTACCATAAGTTTTAAAAAGCCCAGCCGAACAAATAAATGAAATCATTATAATGCCTTTGTCGACGTGCAAGAATGAAGATAAGTTTGAATAAAATCCACGACGCGACGTGTTCGAAACAATACCATAACTTGTAAGTTTATTGGTATTTGCTCATTCGAAATCGACTGCCTCGCTCAGCCAGTGTATATTTAATTGTTTGCGTATTCCATGACCTGAGCTAACTTTTATGATTGATGAATAGAGCTGGATAACTTATTGCTTGCGTTTGTTTTTTCTTAAACTTAGTATTTATCGAAATATATTTTATGTACCTAATGATTGATAACTACGGAGTTTCAAGCGTATTGTGCTGTATTATGCTGACGGATCAATCATTGCTAGAAACAATCGTACGCAATAATTGCTACCAATATTAGTTTTTTGAATATCTGTCAAAAGAATCGTTTTTTTCTTTTTTCTTTTGGCATGACTTTACGATCATTAATTAGACGTATGGACCGACATAGTCGTAACATACGACAAAGCTCCTTAAACTAAGATAAAAAAAAGGACTCGTGTAACGGCCGGTGCAAACAAGTATAATTTATACCCTCGGCAAATATAGGACTGCTACTAAGTCTGTGTTACACGAATTCTTTGTATGCATAAAAAGTAGCTACTAATTTTACCTTAATTTAACTGCATATTTTGGTTTTAATGCCATCTTTGGGAATAAACAAAAGAAACACAAAGTCCTGCGAAGTCACTTTGTATTGGCTGTAGGGTTCGAAGACTAAAAAATACTGTATGTACGAAAATCCGTTAATTCTCTTTACCATTTTTCAAACACTAACTATCGTGTCAATGAGGTATAACGTTCCAAGACGTTAATGATTAATTTATAGCTATCATAAAAGGTTTTGAATAAAAAATACCAACTAATACAGTTTACGACTGTAAACGAATGTTTACTCATCTGTTTAGTAAACAAAGCTTTGAATTTACATCGGCAGGGAATTAAAATTTACAGCGCTGCCGTACCGGGGAGGGGTCGCGTGCACCGATACTGTTTTTACATCTTGTTATCGTTTTAAATTCGTAAAAACCTATAAACAACATTATTACCTTGAAACGGAAAATAGACTGATCCAATATACTTTTTTGTGGGCAACGTGGCATTGTGAAAGACATTTCGTTTACGGTTAATTTAGTTACTTAGTTATTTAGTACAAAAATGTTTCATAACGGAAACTAGTTCAAAATACACATATAAGAAATTAAGTCCAAAACTTTATTCCATCACAATACTTTAATATTGCAGTGACACGAGCCAAACTAAAACTTCGCTACAGGCTAATTATCTAAAATTAATATGACAATTTGTTCTACAAATTTCTAACTCCAAATGGATCGGAAAATAGAGGTATCAGCCTTCACTATGCCATTTCAATGTCAAGACAATTTGATAAAATAATAACGATTATGTTCTACGTACATTTCTCTTTGGACACGCGATCGCAAATAAAACAAACTGTCATTACCCATTGCTTACAAAGTAACAAAACAATTTATAAGTAAGATGAACGGCGCTTATTACATCCATAGATCTTATTATTTACATTATGAACACAATAATGACCCTATTTACCTATGTAGATAATTCTAGTGAATCAAATTTCTCATAAACTATCACCTATCTGTTATATAATTTGTCCTATACCCACGTTATAATAAAAGGGACACAAAGGATTTATTTACAGAGATTTATTCTACTAATTTCGTTATTCAAAGAAAAAATACAATGAATAATCTTTTTTTTACATCATTTTGATATAAAACAGATAAGTAATTAATATAGCATCGTTTTCATTGCCCGTAGATGTAGGTACCACATAATGGCATTTAATCACGGAAACATTTCGTGAATGGCTTACATCGGCCCCACAGAGCGCTATTTTAGCCCTGATTGATAACGGGCAAATTAACCTTTCTCGGAGTAAACTTATTCACACAAAGAACAAATTCTCAGAAGATGTTTGGAAGTTTGATTAAGGTATAAGGTATCGTTATTAATTTATCCTCGGAAACTAAACAGTTTCCATATTATGTCTTACTTGTTTACATTCGGAATTCTAAGTCTATATTCGGAATCTCCGTAATTAAATATAGCTATAAATTAAATACTAGTAAAGAAACGTTCAAACCGTAAACTAATTGCATTTACATTTACCTGAAATCATAAATAGGTCCGTATATCCTTCTCATGCAGCGTAGGAGACGCGACAAGTTATCTTTTCGGCAAATGGATCCGCCTTTTGGTATGTGGTTCATAAACTGCAAAACAGTTGAAAGTATTTTTAAAAGTACAATCATCGCACTAAACAAACTTAGTGTAAACAAACTATGTACAAGAAAAAAGACCTGCCAATCTCCAAGAGTTCTGTAGCAAGCGGCAGGAAAGGCGCTGGACCTCCACCAAAGATTCCATCTCTCCTCACCCCCGCCGTAGCCCTGGTACATACGCCATCCGCGCTCCGCACAAACCTTTAATATAAAAAATAACACCACAAAATCTTATTAATTTCTATGAAATTGAGCATACAGATAGATAAGTTCTGAAAAAGATATAATAGGGAAAAGTGTTCGGTGGGACTTTATAAAAGGATATTTATGCGAATGGAACGAGCAGAACCTGTTCATTAAAAAAAAAACAAAATTCAATCCACGTATACAATTAATTAAATAATTATCGATAGCAAGCTATTCAACATGATCCATGTGAATACTGACATGTTTATTTTATTACCTAGATATCGCACATTCATCGCAATCCAATGAGGACAGGACAGCATTTTAATTGAATTGCTATTATTAAAGTATAATTAATTGCGAATTAAATGGGTAATACGGTAAGATACACCGTAGATTTTTCTTAGAATTTTAAATAATTATCGTAGTGAGCACCGCACGTGCATCATAATTTACATTATTACTAGTGTTTAATAGTTAATAATTAAGGTTAGTATTACATAGGAAAATATTTAAAATAGCTTTAAACAAAGGTGTTAGAGGAAACAATTATAACTCACCTGTACCTACTTACTATAGGACATCGCTCTACCTAGTGTTTTTTTTTTCAATTATACCGAATCAAAATTCATAGTTATTCATTTTTTAATCTTACTTTAAGGAGCTATGTCACGTGTTATATTCTTAATATTTCTATTAAAAATAAAAATGTATTATCTCCAGACTAGCGGCAGTATACAAACATTGTGGATTAGGAAGTCCTGTGTTGAACTCCGAGGTCCGACTTCAATTTTCAAACTGGTGCTAGGTCACATGTATGCGAGGGGCTTTGAAGGTAGGTACCACCGCAATGTCCATTTCTACCGCCAAGCAGCAGTGTACATGCACTGTTGTGTTCCGATTCAGAAGGCCTTGTAGCCAGCGTAATTACTGGGCATTATGAGACTTAACATCTTATGTCTCAGGGTGACAAGCGCAGTGGAGTGCCACGCAGTACTTTATATATCAAGGTTCTATATGGTGTTGCTACTGTTATGGGTGGCGGTAGCACTTATCATCAGGCGCGCGGCAAGCTTATCTCGCCATTAACTAACTACAGCAAAAAAAACTCAATTACTTATCCGAGATTGAATCCGACGCTATCAGGCAGACGAGAGGCCCGGACTTAAAAACTAAAATCTAAGCTGAAACCTTTTCACAACATGCGATATTTGAAAAATAGTGATACTCCAACCACAGTATACATATGTATACAGTTGAATATCTGCATACAAACGATCGGAACGCGTCAAGGGTTGCGAGTGCCTAAAGCGTTCACCTGAAAGTCCGGTGTGGCCAGAAAAGCCGACTCGCGTCAAGCTACCGGCCGGTAGGTCCATAAAAAAGAAAAAAGCGAGTGATACCCCTCGAGTTTAGTACACATTAAGTACACAAACAGTCGTGAGTGCGCCGCGGTAACGAACAAACGGTGTGATAGTTTTTTAAGCAGTAAGCGTGCACTTTGTGAATATTTGAATTAAATAAGTAATATGGCAAAGAGCAATTATAGACTATATTGTGCTGTTTTTGGTTGGTTGAATCCTTGCCCATGTTTACCAAAAGTATATTTAATTAAACTTTTTGTCCGAATGCGGATTTTTCATATTATTAAATTTAACAATAAAACTTTTCGTACGTCTCAGTCGAGGCGCAAATATTTATCAGTCTCAAATTTATATAGGTGTTTTTTTTTATTTTTATTAGATCTACTAATCAGAAAACATAACTTGTATTTTAATTGAACAGTTCTTATTTCATTCACAAAGAATTTCATTTTTAATTATATCTTTTACAATCTCAGAACTAGAAAGAAACTCAAGTATCTTAGATTAAATTAAAATACTGTAGACGGGCAGCCCTATCGCGTGTTTACTTACCGCGCGGCTGTAGGTAATTATTTCAAAGACACGGCCGAGTCAGAGTACCTGTAGATAGCTATACTTTGCTCCGACCGTCGAACACTAGAGCAAAGTGGGATAAAGCCAGTTAGAAAAAATCTCACGTCAATGATTTCATTCCTTTTTGGATATTATTGATATCCTTCTTTTTACTATTGTTCTTGACTGCCCATACCATAACATACCAGCCCTGTATTATATACTGCCCACAGCTGAGCACGGGCCTCCTCTACAACTGAGAGGGTTTAGGCCTTAGTCCACCACGCTGGCCTAGTGCGGGTTGGCAGACTTCACATAACTTCGAAATTCCTATAGAGAACTTCTCAGATATGCAGGTTTCCTCACGATGTTTCCCTTCACCGTTAAAGCGAGCGATAATTCACAAAGAATACACACATAACTTTTTTAGAAAAGTCAGAGGTGCGTGCCCTTGGGTTTTGAACCTGCGGACATTCGTCTCGGCAGTCCGTTCCACTCCCAACTAGGCTATCGCCGCTAGGCTATCGTTCTTGACTAAATCACAAGTATTCAGTTGAGGTAGGTTTTCTTAGAATATAATTATAGCCGTTGAGTCAAAGGAGAAACATTATATCTTTATAATGTGTAATCCTAACAATTAGCACGTCACTAAGTCAACATAGAAGACTTACCTAACTACGTAATATAGCTATGTAAGAGAAGAAAAAATGTGAAACTACCAAAGAATTAAAATAGTAAAAAAAATAAACGAATATTTGATACCTTCACGAGAAGATTAGGTCCAGATCCATTATCATTGAGCCGATAAATAAACGGGTCATCATTATCAAACCTTCCCTCCATGACTTATTCTGTAAATAAAATCTAATTAAGTGTCATAAATCCTTTCAAGATACAAGATAAAAGAAATCTCGACAAACATTCTAGATAGAATTACATTACAACAAAAATAAACCAAAACAGAATACAAAAATAACACCCCAGACTAACCTTACTTTCATATCCACGTATATCTGGTTCTCTCAATGCACTCTTGATGTATGCTTAGACGAGAATCGCATGTCAGCTTATCATCGTGAACGCGTTTGTTTCGCGAGTCGTATCGTTTTCGACACGTTTACGTTACGTTCGGGTCGGGTCCGTGTGGCGCACTCGCCCGCCCGCCCCGCACTGTCTCTGTGTTTTCACTCAGCGAGCATCAGGTTATGCCAACCCCCTTGATTTATAGCAAGAGGTTCGTGACACGAGCGCTGAAAAGAACAACGGTAATGCATTTTCTGTAATGACATGACGCTTTCCTTATTATTAGCACATGAATTATTAAAAGCTTCGTTGCATGTATAAATATGGAAAATTAAATGCAAATTATGTTGAAGGTAAATGTTTACGGACATTTATAATCGCTTTAATGCGAATGTTAATAATTAAACCGAATATACAATACCAACCCTGTATTATATACTGCCCACTGCTGAACACGGGCCTCCTCTACAACTGAGGGGGTTTAGACCTTCGAACCAAACGGGTAGGTAGGTATTTGGTAGTCCAAACCGAATATAATTCGTGGTCATTTTGCAACAAGACAACTTCTATAATTTATAGTCTTTGAATACATGGACGGGGAAAGATATCCTTAAACATCTCATGATTACTAGACTAATAATAAAAGAATTTGCGGTGATAAGGAATTGATTCTAATAACCTTTTTAAAAAAATCATCATTTACTGGTGGTAGGTCTCTCATATGTAAGAGTCGGTCTGGGTGGGTACCACCGCAATGTCTATTTCTACCGCCAAGCAGCAGTGTGCATGCACTGTTGTGTTTCGGTTTGAAGGACATTGTAGCCAGTGTAACTACTGGACATAATGAGACTTAACATCTTATGTCTCAGGATGACGAGCGCAATGGAATGCCATACAGTAGTTTGTAAGTCGAGGTGCTGGAAGGTGTTGCTACTATTTATGGGTGATCGTATCGCTTACCATCAGGCGAATGGCATGCTCGTCTCGTCATTCAATGCAATAAAAAAATACATTAAAAAAACATTTAACCGTGATCTGTCCCTTTGATCAAAATACTCAACACAAATATATAGCTTTCCTGTGCAAAACGTGACTGTCATTAGATGGCAATCAATGATGTATTATAAAAAAGCAATATACTACAACAGCCTCGAAAACAGGAAGAAGTTGCGTGCGATTGGTCACGACAAGTCAAATAACACAAAAATACAGGGGGGATGCAACACTATTGTCTGTGGAAGTAGTTTATTTGTTTGTTTTTTATATTATATCGATTTTATAGGTTTTGAAAGCTTACAGCGTCATAGATTGAGGGCACTTGGCATTATAGTAACGGACCGAGAAAATTTCACGCTGCCTTCCAATTGTTGATTTTTTTATTTGCAGACGCACATTTTTAGGTCTTATAGTGTGGTAGATGAAACCGCCAATGTAGCAGGCCGAAAACAATTACCTTAACGACCACAGATTCCTTTAATAGAATGCTCAAAAAATACATGGATGGCTCAAAATAAATAAATCCAAAGCAAAATCATATCAAATCAACATACTTTTTTTTTTTTTTTTTTTATTGCATTGAATGACGGGACGAGCATGCCGTTTGCCTGATGGTAAGCGATACGACCACCCATAAACAGTAGCAACACCATCCAGCACCTAGACTTACAAAGTACTGAGTGGCATTCCACTGCGCTCGTCATCCTGAGACATAAGATGTTAAGTCTCATTATGTCCGGTAGTTATACTGGCTACAATGTCCTTCAAACCGAAACACAACAGTGCATGCACACTGTTGCTTGGCGGTAGAAATAGACATTGCGGTGGTACCCACCCAGACGGCCTCTTACATAATGAGAGACCTACCACCAGTAAATCGTTTTATGGGTAAAGTATACTTTACCCATAAAACGATAACAATGGACTGTAAAGTACTAAAGTAAGTTGTATTACGGTACAACTGCAATGCTGAGGTCTCGGGTTCGATCCCCGTGTCGGGCAAAGTGATATTGGGTTTTTATATTTAGTATCACAGCCCGGTGTCTGGAATTTCTGCCCGATACGGCGATAGGCTTGCCCACTATCACATCATGGGATGGAATACATGATACATATAAACCAAAAAAATTCTCAAGTATTTGATTTTATACTATTAATAAAAGATAGACGTAAGATAAGAAGTAAGATTGCCTTGAAATAAAAAAACTACTACTAGGTTGGTCTCTCGTGAGCCAGTGTGTGTCAGACCTGTGGGGTTAGAATGTGTCAAACAAATACGACACGATTCCGTTTCGTTATATTGGAATTGGTTGTGAGACTAACACGTGACTGACGCGGTGGTTAAGTCGATGTCGTAAAATGTGCCGACAAACAGTAAGTCGTCTACTGGATCGAGGCAGAAAGAACAGGTTGAGGGAACCTCTGTTCATTCAGATTTTGACATTCCGAAGAGTACTCTCTACGTTGTAGGCAGCAATCCAGGAGAGCCAAAGATGTCATACCCTGATCCACCAAAGAAAATTTCAAAAACGGTATTTCATAATATTCTTACTTATGTCTGCCTTGGTAGCGTACTTGTAGTGCGTGTGCGGAACGACTTACACCCTGTGATCTCAGGTTCGAATCCCGGGTCGAAATCATTTCATACACTGCGAAAAGTGGGTCCACTAGTTGTGCCTCAGCTTATCTTTTCAGGTATAAAGTGTATGTTAGTATTATTGCTAGATAAAGAACAGGAATTATTGAATTACACTTAACACATGAAACACATTAAACGACATCGACTTACGAGTTGCGTTTTTTAGCTACATTCTAAGCCCACTGTTGTGTTTCAGTTTGTTGGTGTAAAAGTCGCAGGAACTCAATGGATACAGCCCGCTTCTAACATGTTGGTCTGGAAATCTTTAGGGGAGGCCTATGTTCAGTAGCAGACTTCCAAACATGACATGACATGACATCTCATATAGCGCATCAAGCACAGTGTAGTGCCATGCAGAGCTTAGCAATTAATGTCTGAGTGGTAAAGCTACAATGCTACCATTTATGGACAGTGACGCTTCTTATCAGGCGAGCGACTTTCTTATCATTCAGTTTTATAAAACAAAGGCCAATCCGTGACCATGTAAAAAGCATTAGATTAAAATTTCACTCGCAAACCTTCGTTATGCAAATACCGAAGGTTACAGTTATGTCTAAATTTAAGTAATTTAGCATAAAAATTGATTCTAATATTTCTGAATTCAAACTATTTAATGCAATTACGGTACAAGAGAGGGTTATTTATCATTACAACAAAGTTGGCGAAGTACGAAGGTCGCGTATAAATTTTCAAGTTTCATGTCGCAGGAACAAATCAAAACTGCAAATATTTGTTTTGTTCGTGATAATTCTCTTTGTGCATTTCCATTTTTATGACAATGGCAATAAACGGCAAGTAAATTTAAAATTACAGTGGTTAAGTTATCGCAGTCGCGTATCATAATCAAGTTCGCCTTGATGTTTTACGTTTCATTGAGTTATGTTCTAATTTTTAGAAAATTACTATATGTAGGCACTTCCGTTATGCTATTATAATTCATAAATAAATTCATAGATACATACATAATATACACTCAGGCATTTTATCACCGAAGGGGTAGGTAGAGGCACAACTAGTGCACCCACTTTTCGCCATGCATATTCCGTCCCGTGATGTGATAGGGGGCGAGCCTATCGCCATATCGGACACAAATTCCAGACTCCGGGCTGATACTGAGTATAAAAACCCAATATCACTTTGCCCGACCCGAGGATCGAAGCCAAGACCTCAGCATTGCAGTCCTATCGTAATACAACTACGCCACCGAGGCAGTAGAATCAGTTTATTAAGATAAATAAGTGTAGATGAATATTATAATCAAGAAATTCAGCCCATATCCTATCACTGCTAGTATAGGGCTCCTCTCTATCACGCCACTCTTTCCAGTCCAGTGCAAGCCTCATCCATTGCTAGTCGGCATACCTCGCGATGTCATCTGATCACTGGGCGCTGGCGGTCTACCTCTGTCTCTGTGACCGTTTCTCGGTTACCATCCGGTGACTGCTCTGGTCCACCTGCCGTCATCTCGTCTAGCCAAGTGTCCCGCCCACCTCCACTTCAGCTTGGCGATGCGTGTGCCTACGTCTCCAACATTAGTGCGACATCGAATTTCTACGTTTAACACACGTTCTATCAAGTTGCGATCTCCTTCAGATGTGAGCCCTGGTTGACCGATTTAAAGCCATGACCAAGATAAATATAGTCTTCAACTGCCTTATAATAAAGAAACTATAATTTTATACAAAGCTGCTTTAATGCTATATTGGTTTAAGTATTCTTTTATTTTCAACGCCACGGCAAATTGGCCTCAGTGCATCTGATGGTAAGTAAGAGAATCCCAAAAATTATCGACCGGACGGTCGGCATAGTTATGCCAGCCTGCTTAACTGATTCTTCATCCGATATTTGATTAAAAGTGTCTGCGTTATATTCAAATTTAATGATTACCGACAAAACAGCATAATTGCTAAGCTCTGTTATGAATAAGTTGCTACGTGATTCAACGTGGAATTTACGAACGCGATCAAACGGCAATAACGTAAGAACTATAATGCAATGAATATGCACGGTCATAAACCAACAAGTTTCTTGCGTTTATTATACAAAAATAGCACAAAAGGGCCGGCAGCGACTGGATGCATAAAGCAGCAGACCGGGCTCTGTGGCGTATCTTGAGAGAGGCCTATGTCCAGCAGTGGACTGCAACGGGCTGATGATGATGATGAAATAGTCTTTCGGTCTAGTGTCAGCGTCGCTTTCCTACCTCGGTTCTTTCACGCCACCCAATCTTGAGCACCATATCCAATGAGACTGAATGGGCGAGAGCCCTGTAGCGTTCTACAACATGACGTTTCATTTCATGTAAGCAATTTTAGGTCCAAACCAACAACAAACCAAAAAGGAAGACGATGAAGAAAGGGGCCATCTCGTCATCATTCGGCGACCGCTGACCAAGGGCGGTATTTATACGATACGTTATTTTTATGTAGGAAAAAGCAAAGAGTTCTGAGATTATATCGACGGTTCGCGGGCTAATGACTTGAGCGATTTTATTTTGAGACATTGACTTTTATGCATATTTGGAAACAGCACATTTTCCTCCGTTTTTTTAAACATAGTTTACAGTCAATTAGCCCGCCAACCGTCGATATAATACTGTTGAATGTCTTTGGGAAAGAGTAAAAAAATAAGCAAGCACTACCTTCATCTATTTAATCTTCTATGAAACAGCATTTTGATTAATAACCCTAAGAAAGAGATTAATAATATTCCTTGTTTACAATTAAACTAAATAGGTATCTAGGTACCATAAGATTGATTATAACAAATACAAAAACAAATCTATAGGGTCCCACAACACTTCGAATGACTCAAAGAGCATAATACAAAGAGAATTATAATACATACGGAAAGCAAAGAGAATTATAATACATATGGAAAATGGAAAACATAATAATATTTTAGGAATGACTTCAAGTCAACTTCTGACAATACGTATTTTGCCCGTTGGCGTTCAAAGCAGGTTCTCCAAAGAGCATTATAATACTACGGTAAAGTTCTTTGTCTTTGAAAAAAATATATAATATTTAATGTTATGTACCCCAAAATATAGGAACACTAGGGAATTATCGCAAATATTCGTTAATAGAATTAATTCTCAAAATAATATGTGAGTAAAATCTAATAATAAGTAATAAAATAATTTAAAAAGTAAATGTAAGTGAACTATCATTATAAAACCTCGTTCAGGGGTTGTAACGTGTGGGTAACAATAGTATTTCAAAAATACATTGAAGTAACTTGTACAAACAACCATAGTACGAACTTAGGCTGGGTTCACACGGCATTGAGCTGCACGTTTTTTGCCGTGTTCGATTTTAAACGTGCAATAAGCCGGTTGTCATCATTCGTATTAAATACGGATAGCCGCACTACTTGCCGTAGGCCTAATGCCGGAGTGAGTCCATGAGTCCAGCCCTTTTTTGCAGTATACATCTTAACGAATTAATAGTGGCATATACGTTTCCATAGAACCGTTCACACGTCGTCAATACTGTACACCATTTATACGTTTAAACGAATACTCAACGGTCTTTTCAAGCAAATCGAAAATTAACTTTTTTTTTTATTGCATTGAATGACGAGGCGAGCATGCCGTTCACCTGATGGTAAGCTATACGACCACCCATAAACAGAAGCAACACCATTCAGCACCTTGAGTTACAAAGTACTGTGTGGCATCCCACTGTTCTCGTCATCCTGAGACATAAGATGTTAAGTTTCATTATGTCCAGTAGTTACACTGGCTACAATGTCCTTCAAACCGAAACACAACAGTGCATGCACACTGCTCCTTGGCGGTAGAAATAGACATTGCGGTGGTACCCACCCAGACGGACTTTTACATATGAGACCTACCAACTGTAAAACTTTAACGTATTCGGTTTGCAGTGGCACCTAATAAAGTTCTGTCTCTTTCACACAGCACGATGTCATACATTTTTTATTGAATAGCAACAGAACAAGCGATTAGTAAGATCGCGTCTTTTGAAAAGATCGTGCGTATTTTAAATTTGTTATTTCAAAATGGTCAACGAATCTTCTATAGATAATAAATCATTAATTTCTTTATTTATTTTATTTTAGGATTGCCAATAGAAGATTCACGTTACAAAACAAACAAGAAATCAAACATGCAACATTATCTAAATGCCGTGCTCCTCTAGTAGGCAACCACAAGTTGTTTTTTTTTTTTTAGTGGAACAAAAGCCCATTTTGTGGGATAAAACAACGGAACTTTATAAAAATCGAATGAAAATCTACCGTGTGAACAACGTTTAAAATCGAACATGGCAAAAAACGTGCAGGACAATGCCGTGTGAACCCAGCCTTAGGCATCACAGACACTTCAATTTTATTTGTCTAACGGGTGTTTTGTTTTATTCACGGTCCATCTTGACGTACAGCCAACCAAGGTCATGCACGGTGCACGATGCAAAACGACTGTGAATAGTCTCGAGGTACGTCAATTATTATTATTATTAGCTCGCTGGTCTCGCACGATCCAGCGAGTGCATCCATCACCAGTGTTGCCAACTGGCACGTCTACTATTTATCTAAATGCATCATAAAAAGTTTTAGTAACTTTTTATTCATCATTTCTTCTGTTAAAAAACTCGACTAAAATAATAATAATCATAAAAAGCCTTGTTAGGCCAATTTTAGGCTTGATTTGGCATTAGGCTTCTGTGGAATGCCCTAATAAACAAACACAATTGTTTTAAAATACATTTTAGATTTAATAATATTATATATTCAACGAGTTACCCCGTCACTCTGAGCATCGTGCCGATGGACAATAAATAATCTTTTAGTCCGTAACCGTAATATAAATCTAAATCTTTACAAATTATTCACGAATTGTAAATATCTGCATTCATTTCATATCTGTATGATATGTTAAAAATCTGTATAAATCAAGAAGCTTATACCCAAAGTATAAATACTGTTGACCAAAGAGTAAAAATAAATATAGATAACTGAATACCTGGCAGCACTGTCTAGCACTCACGATAGTGCGTATGCTAAGCCCAGCGCCGTTACGTACAGCATGCTGTACGTCAAGATGGACCGTGAATAAGGCCCTTTAGAATCCATTGTAGAAACCTGTCATTTCCTCATCCAAAAGCAAATTACCCAACCGTAAATCACGCCATTGAAGTTAAAATATATAGCCTTCTTACATCACATGTAAAAGGAAGTAGATCATAAACAAGCGCTCGTATTCTTTACAATTTACAATACCTTGAGATAATAATAAAAATTCCATTATAATAACATAGGATAATATACACAAGAATAAACAAAACAATGACTATGGAACTTTAAACTAACGCACGGCCGCGTACTGCTTAAGGGCGAGCGCTGTGCTTGTCCTCAATGATATTTAATATAAAATAAGGAGGCTTCTACTGCTCGGCTTTGGTCGGTACTATGGTATTAAGTTTTTTTAAGAAAACAAGCAAAGTCACAGATGTAACGAAACTGGTGGCGCGTCTAAAATGGAAGTGGGCTGGACATGTTGCTCGGAACGATAGATCGTGGTGCAAACGTCTCCTTGAGTGGAGGTCATGGGGAAATAAACATCCTCAAGGAAGACCACAAATGCGATGGAGAGACGATGTGAAGAAGGTCGCCGGATTGAACTGGATTAGAAGAGCTCAATGCCGCAACGCGTGGAAGGTGTTAGAGGAGGCCTACACCGAAAAGGTTGAAAAAGGCTAATGAAGAAGAAGAAGAAGATAGTATCAAGTATAAGGTTTAATTAATGATGTAAGGTCAAAGTACAATACGACCGCACAGTCATGGTTAACTGAATTTTATCACAAGTGACGACGGAGCCATTGTTTTTGGGTATCAGCGAGTAACAACAGATGTGGGCGGCGGGTATCGAGACTTCTAGCTGGCGATGGCTGATTGGTCAAGTGATGCAAGTGGAATTTAAATAACTTTGTGCGTTGATTAAACAATCAACGTACAAATTCCAACACTATACTGGCTAGTAATGCATCTAGAGTAATTTACCATCAGTAAGATACCATCCCACGTGTCACATAAAGTTCGAACACATACTCTCCCAAATAAGAATTTGAATACTTCCACAAATCTTACGGAAATCTTATTATTTATTTATTTTATTTCATTTAAGGACCTCCAACGAAGGATAAACGACATATAATAAAAACAATGATAAAGATAGTGTCATAATAATGCCTCGGTGGCGTAGTTGTATTATGGTACGACTACAATGCTGAGGTATCGGGTTCGATCCCAGGGTCGGGCAAAGTGATATTGGGTTTTTATATTCAGTATCAGCCCGGAGTCTGAAATTTGTGCCCGATATGGCGATAGGCTCGCCCCCTATCACATCATGGGACGGAATACGCACGGCGAAAAGTGGGTGCATTGGTTGCGCCTCTGCCTACCCCTTCGGGGATAAAAGGCGTGAGTGTGTGTGTGTCATAATAATATTATATTAAGGGCCAAAGACATTCAAAAGTATTTGTTAAAGTCAGGGGCCCTATTACGTATACCGGTGAATGGTGGTGGGTGAATCCGTCTTTTTGCAATTATGTGCATTCTAATTGAAGGTCAGCTTTGATAGGTGTATAGGTCTTGAATCTATTACTTATACGGCTTTCAAAGCAATCCTTCGATAAGAACGCCCGTAATTGCCAAAATACGGATACGTCCCCGTAAACGGAATTTACTATCTGTCCGTAATCTACACTAATATTATCAAGAGGAAAAGTTTGTGAGTTTGTTTGTAGAGATTAATTGAACCGATTTTGACTTTCACTAATATTACTCCTTACTCCTTAGAGCTATAGCCTACATTTATCCCGCAAAAATAGAAACTTTTATACAGGAAAATCTTTTTCACGCGGATGGAGCCGCGGGCAAAAGGTAGTCTATACTATAATAAAACAGTAGATCCCGGTGTATCTGTACTTTGAAAGAAATGTGATAAAAAGGAAGAGGTGACTAATGAAGAGTAATGGAAAAAAATCTGCGTTTATTATAATTATTTTCTGTATGTCTGTTTGTTAGTTACTGCACATCTCCGGAACTACTGAACGGATTTCGATAAAATTTGGTATGGAGATAGTTTGTGTGCGTAGAAAGGACATAGGCTACTTTTTAACCCGAGAAAATATAAAGCGGGCATTATCCCGGAACAACGTTTTCACGCGGGCCGAGCCGCCAGCAAAGCTAGTAACTAATAAGTATATTTGTGAATGTTAGTTTTTTAATTAATCCATCAGAACAATTCTATTGTATTATGAAAACAGTATATTTTTATGTGTAAACTGTTGATGTTCCTAATAATAAATAAATAAATTATACAGACTTACCTTAAAACCTTATTTCATTGCGACTAGAACAATTTATTACTTTGTATTACAATAAAAATACACATCAATTTCACTCTCAATTTAATAACAATATAAAAAATCTTTACACATAATCTTAACCTATTTAATAACTAAGACGATCTAAAATCTCCCCGACATGGTAACATGAATATATGTATTTTATTCATAAAGAATAAAATCTTTAGAATTAAGTAACTAAGCTACATGTCATTTTTACCCGACTATGGCGAAGAACGGATGGATAATTATTTACTTTCAATTTCATATCATGTGTAGTGTAATATTTTAAAACTAAAAAGTTGTTTTAACCGACTACAAAAGAGGCGGTTCTGTTTAATTATTATAAAGATTTTATTTTCTTTAATATAGACAATTTTTATAGTTTTTGACGATCGTCCCATTCTTGTACCCTAATGTTATGTACTAGAATATTATCATTATAATAATATATTTATTTTAGTAAAATAGGACATGGCCTGTAGCCAAGATGCTTTTCTACAAGCGTTAACGCTAATAGAATAGAAACATGTATGGAAATGACGTATCGTTGCTATAGACTTAACGATAAAATAACAATTCGCATACATTATTTTCTATTCTTTTGGCGTTAACGCTTGTAAAAAAGTAATTTGACTACAGGCCCACTCATATCATAGAGTACGAATCACAGAAATGTTTACCTTATGCAAAATATAAAGGAATTAATAAAACATTATAGATTTAATAATTTTATTCCAATTACATTTTTCTTTTTGCATTTTAATGACGAGACGAGCATGCCGCTTTATAAGTGATACAACCGCCCATAACCAGTAGCAGTACTATACAGAACTTTAAATTACAAATTATTGCGTGGCACTCCACTGCGCTCGCTACCCTGAGACATTAATGTTAAGTGTCATAATACCTAATAATTACACTGGCTATAATGTCCTTCAACACACTGCTGATTGGCGGTAGAAACAGACATTGCGGCACCTACCTAGACGACCTCTCGCATACGAATGACCTACCACCAGTAATTATATATGATCATTATGATTTAACCCAAATAAACAGATATAGTACACTTCATATAAATATAATAATCATTGGTAAAAAAATAGTATCTAATACCAGACCCGGCCAAGTTCCTTTAAAATAGAAGATGATTTAATGTTTTATGGGGCGTTGTTTTCATCACTGAAATCTGAACCCTGTTGCCTGTGTATGCACTTACAATCTAATGCAGTAGAGCCATTTTGCCGCAGCCATATAAATATACATTGATGTAAAAAACATTACAAGTCCAAGTTAACCCTTCTACTCCCTATGGCGGTTCTTATAACCCAGCTATGACTCCGGCGAAGGCATAAACGGCATCACGCAGACTTCGTGGGTCTTTTTTCCAACTCTAGCTGGTACCAGTCCACCGCTTTCATTATGAGATCGAGTTTCACTCTGATGTTAGGAATTGGTCCGTTTTCCACTTGTCCAACTACTTTGTACTTTCGTAGTATAGCTGATAGAGCTGTCTTCATTGACATCAGGGCGTATTGGTATCCTGAAAAGGTATATTGAGATTATTTTTTCTTGTTAAGTAATTGCTTGCTTACAAGACTATGCTTAATAAAAGGCATATAATGCAATATTTAACCTTAACATAATTAAGATTAAATATTATGAAGCACAAAAGAACAACGTAGGCTGTATCGTCGATGGCACAAAATAATATCTATATGGTGGGACCGCATAGCAAGTAAGCGGCCATAACTTCGTTAGTAGTGGAACGGACTGCCGAGACGAAAGTCCGCAGGTTCAAAACCCAAGAATTATCCCTCGCTTTAACGGTGAAAGAAAAACATCGTGAGGAAACCTGTATACCTGAGACGTTCCTTACAAGAATTTCCAAGGTATGTGAAGTCTACCAACCCGCACTAGGCCAGCGTGGTGGACTAAGGCCTAAAACCCTCTAAAGTTGAATAAGAGGTCCGTGCTCATTAGTGGGCAGCATATAAAACAGGGCTGGTATGATATGGGACCGCATCGTTGACATTTTCATAACTACTTTCATATGATAAAATCACAAATCAATAGTTTTGTTGGGACTACATAATACATTTTCTATTGGTCCTATTAAGAATGCTTCAGACTCGCCAACGACGTCAGGCAGCGGCGTCTGATCCAGATCTTGAAGCTTTACGATGACATTTGAGGACCACCCGGCGATGTAGCCGTATAAGAACTGTCCTAAGTATACTAAAAATAGATGATCATCTAAAGTTGAAGTATTAGAGTATCACGCATATTATTCTTGAAGGGTAGCCAGAGACGCTACTAGTGAACCCACTCTACGCGGGGTGTATTCTGTCCCATGACGTAAAGCTTATCGCCCTATCGAGAACAAATTACTAAAGGTTTCTCTAATGTGCTGTTTCTCTGGTCTCCAATACATAAACCCTAATAGGTTATGGGCCCAAACATCTGTTAAGGAAGATAGTACCTAAGAAGCTTGATTCGAGTAAGTCGCGTTGTAGCAACGGTTGGAGCCCGCGCAACACGTGGTTCGAAAATAAGGCGGAAGTGACTTGTGAAGATTATATTGGAGAGAATTTGTGTCCAATATGTCGACTGCTGAAAATAAGACGGTCGTTCTCAATGGTCGCAATTGGCAGGCGTGACGTTTTCAAATAAAAGTTGTTCTATCTTCAAAGAAGTTATGGGGAGTCGTAACCGGCAACGAGGTGAAGTCCGCAACAAATAATAAAGCACAAGAGTTATGGGACGAGAGAGACAACAAAGCCCAAGAAGTTATAGTAACTAGAGTTGAGGAGACAGTCATAACTTCTTTAATTTCATGCTCTACTAGTGCTGAAATGTGACACAAGTTATGCACCCTATAAGAACCATCTACGAAGATGGTTCATCGAATCTTTGTTGCTACATTTGTTGCAACAAAGATTTTTCAAGTTTGGTAAAATACGCCATAAAAGAAATGAGTGTAGAAATAGAAAGTGTCATAATTTCCAAAAGATGGGTCATTAAATAAAATACTGTAAGTTAGTAAAAAAAAGTTTATTGAGAAAAATAAGAGTTCCAATTCAAATCTTCATTTGTAACAAGAGAGATTCAAAGTAGTTTGTTGTATTCTATGAATTAAATATTTTAGATTCAGGAGCAAGTGACGATATTATGTGTTAGTACCTGGGTGACCGAGCCTTGCTCAGGAGATTTTTTAAATGTTTTCATGGTATTTATTACTTTAAAGTAGGTCCTAATAATATTTTCCATTTCAAGAAAATATTATTCACGACTGAAGTCAAATGCGTCGATACCTACAGTTACCTTACTAATTTTAAAAAAATTGGTTCTGCAGTGGTTCAGATTTTATATTAAATCTCAGGTTTCATAATTTTTCCACATTGAATTACATCACGAGCAGACACATGGTTCAGTTCTCATCCTTTGTCTCACTTAGTTACGAATTGATAAAAGACGAATGTCCTATATCTATTATCATGGTTTAAGATAATTATGCAATGCAATGCAATCAGTCCTGTATTATATACTGCCCACTGCTGAGCACGGGCCTCCTCTACTATTGAGAGGGGTTAGGCCTTAGTCCACCACGCTGGCCTAGTGCGGGTTGGCGGACTTCACATACCTTCGAAATTCAGAGAACTTCTCAGGTATGCAGGTTTCCTCACGATGTTTTCCTTCACCGTTAAAGCGAACGATAATTGATAAGATAATTATATCCGCACCAAATTTGGTCTTAATAATATGTTTCGCGGTTTAGTTTCTCCCCCCTTTAGCTGTCCTAAGCTAGTGGTTAATTAATAATATGAATATCCCATATTTATACTCAAGGTACCTGGTACATCTATATTAAATTACACCATAATCGGTTCAACGGTTTATTTTCTTTCCCCATTTAACCTTCTTATTTAGTGGTTAATTAAAAATTGAATATCATATTTATTTTCAAGTTTCAAGAGATCCTCATACCAAATTTAAATAGAATTGGTTCAGCGTTTTAATTTCTCTCCCCTTTTACTCCTCTCATTTTGGGGTTAGTGAAAAAATTAAAACAACTAAAAAACACGCTTTATAGAAAATCCAACTAAAAAATAGAAAATAAATTTGAATTAAGAATAGTTTAAATAAGAAAAAGTGTATTTTATTGTAAAAAAAGCGTGGGGTGCTTTTTAAGATAATATTATCAAAATGATATATAATACTTCTACTCATATTAACTGTCAATAAAATATTTATAACTATTGACACCATGCACCCCACGCTTTTTTGTACAGTTTAGTTTCTCCCTCCTTTTACCCCCCTTAAATAGGAGATAATAAAAAAAATATCCCATATTTGTTTCAAACGTTCAAGATATCCCCATACCAAATTCCATTACAATCGGTTCAGCGGTTTAGTTTCTCCCTCCTTTTACCCCCCTTAAATAGGAGTTAATAAAAAAATTAACATCCCATATTTGTTTTCAACGTTCAAAATACCCCCATACCAAATTTCATTACAATCGGCTCAGCGGTTCAGCATCTCCCTTCTTCTAACCCCATAAGTTTGGGGTTGATAAAAAAACTGAATAGCCCAATTTCATTTTTAGAGCTCATACTATCCAAATCCAAAATTTCATCCAAATCGGACGAGCCGTTTCCGAGAAACCAATTACATATATACTTGTGTAACAAACACAACAAGCAGCGCCACCTTTATTGGTTTTATAGCCAAGTTTATCCCAAGCTACCAATAGATGGCGCCACAATAGAATTGCATCGCGCTATGGTTTACTCCACTGCGATAATATAAGAAGGCATCGATGTCATTTCATCAGTGAGAATTCAGCCATGAGACTTGAGACTCGGAGTAGTTAAGTTCACGGCTCTTCCACCTTAAAGCTTCAGCGTGCGCTTTCGCCGGACTTTACCTTGAAGTTGCCGTTTTTTGTTATAACCCAAAAATATCGTGCTTCCGGATCAGCTTCCACTGCGTGGGACTGCTTTTGGGAAGCGACTAATAACAAACTGTTCTTCTCATCAATAAAGTTGATTGTCGCTCACATCTGTGTTTTACCATCCCGTGACTTGACGTAACCTTCGGACTTCTGTTACAAACTGGCGCCCAACGTGGGGCAATTCAAAAACCCCAAGCCCAAGGTATTACGTCACAAGATCGGAACGTGTGTCGTCAATCAACGTGAAAATTCCAAGTGGACCTTGGATACAGTACACAGAAACACAGCAAGAGGCTTATGATGAGCTTAAACGACGTTTCACTACGGCTTCGATCCTGCAGCAAGCCGACGAAGCAAAGCCGTTTATCATTAAGACAGACGCAAGTGGCTACGCCTTAGAAGCTGTTCTAGTCTAGGGGGAGGGTGAAGACGAACACCCGGTGGAATATGCAAGTCGTCTCTTATCCTCTACGACAGAGATGACGCCCCCGAAAGAACAAATAAAAGAAAACAACTCTTATTCAGTTTCCTCGTCGGGACGCCTTCAGAAACTGAGGGGGAGACTGTAACAAACACAACAAGCAGCGCCACCTTTATTGGTTTTATAGCCAAGTTTATCCCAAGCTACCAATAGATGGCGCCACAATAGAATTGCATCGCGCTATGGTTTACTCCACTGCGATAATATAAGAAGGCATCGATGTCATTTCATCAGTGAGATAACAGACACTAGACTGGAGACTCGGAGTAGTTTAGTTCACGGCTCTTCCACCTTAAAGCTTCAGCGTGCGCTTTCCTAACGGAGACACTCGCCGGACTTTACCTTGAAGTTGCCGTTTTTTGTTATAACCCAAAATATCGTGCTTCCGGATCAGCTTCCACTGCGTGGGACTGCTTTTGGGACGCGACTAATAACAAACTGTTCTTCTCATCAATAAAGTTGATTGTCGCTCACATCTGTGTTTTACCATCCCGTGACTTGACGTAACCTTCGGGCTTCCGTTACACTTGTATATATATATATATACACAAGTTTAGCGCGCTTAAATAAGAGAGTGATTCATTATTTATTCAATGAGTTAAACATTCCTTTCCTTTGGTAAAATCACAAACTTGCATGGGCGTTTTGGTTGGTTCATTGGTAGGTGTCCGTTGGCAAAGTCAATACATATTCGTCGTTATGAGAGTGTCTGCTAGTCCTCGCTTTGAAAACTTAGCTCCTTCCAAGCTAAGAACAAATGAATTTAAATAATTACAACTGAGTAACTAGCGCCTCGGAAAATCCGTTTCTGAATTAATAATATGAGATTACGTTGGAGGTTAAGTTGCATATAATTACGTGCATTTATGGTTGTTTGCCGCATTGTTATTATGAAAGACAGGTCAATGGGCAACATTAACTGTACACCACTACGAACTATGTTAATGAATTTTTTTTTTTAAACACGGTAATAGAGTTGTTTCTTCTGTTTGTATTTGTACATTATTTTATATGTAACAGAAGATCAAACGAAAAACATATTCTTCCGTGAAATCAGCATCAAAATTGGTTAAAAACTAAAGCAGTTATTCATATTTGAAATATTGTTGTGAACAAAAGTGGGGGCGTGGTAGTGTTTTCACGCTTAATTACTCACATACGCAGCGTTCTGGCCGGTTACACTAGATGACGTCACAATTTGCTATTACTGTTATTTGAAAGCTACCCCTTGTACCAAAATATTCAAAGCCATAACTTATTGGAACGAAGTTCCTTATCGCGCGTTGTGAAAGGGGGCTAGACGGAAAAAAATCTCACAAAAAGTTGTCACGACACTTTTTGCTATTATCTTACTAATATGAACCTTAAATACAATGCGTAGAAGCTATAATTCTTGAAACGAGTATATTTTTGGAACGAAGTTCCTTACCGCGCGTTGTGAAAGGGGGCTGGACGGAAAGTTGTCACGACACTTTTTTCTATTATCTTACTAATATGAACCTTAAATACAATGCGTAGAAGCTATAATTCTTGAAACGAGTATATTTTTATTTATTTTATTTATTAGTCATTAAAACCATTTCTTACTAATCTAAAATGAACCTTAAACACATTGCGTAGAAGCTATTTCCCCAGCGTTGGCACGGCACGAATACAAAAGAATCACGTAACATTATTTTTTCAAATTTTGTTGATTTATTCTACTTTGGTTACTGACATTTATCAATAACAAGACTAAACGTGCTTTGCTCGCGTTTAAAAATCTACTTTATGTGGTAAGCGTAAGATCGAATTTGTGTTTAGTCAATCAAAATTTGTGATAAAAATGCTATGCAATAGCTTTACCGCGGCAGTCTCCGAGTGCCACACGTATTTATTTGTTTTTTTCTCTAGAAACTTATGTATTGGAACGGAAATAGGAAAATATTTATATATTTATGTATATACACACTCTGTTATATAAATAAAATTTTATTACAATTCCTTCATTAATTAATCGAAAGGAACTTCGTTCCATCCGGGTGTCCCTTGACACCTCTCATTTTTCATTATTGTGTGGATTCGAATTTTCTTTCCGGGAGATTTGGATGACATACATTTTTACTTAATATATGTAGAAAAGTAATCAACTACCCTAGTATGTAAAGAAAACATTAGGATTTGATCCATTATCGTAGATCAGTGTGTCCTACCGCCTAAGAGAGCCATGACCGTGACGCGAGATGATGCCGCGATGACGCGATGCGACGCCTATCTGCGTAAAGATAAAGTATTTACTAGATGATTAAATTATTCTACTGTTATCCCGGAAAGTGCAAAGTGCTCTCACTATTAAGGGTCTTTCACGCGAGCGGATCTACCGGTAAAACCAAATATATTGTAATCATAATACTTTATGTGCCTGATTTTGCCATTGACTCAAACGAACAAAACAAACACACCAGCCTTTACCCTTGAAGCGGTAGGTACAGATGCAACCAGGGCACCCACTTTTCGCTTTGTATGTTCCGATCCTTATTATGATAAGGGGCGAGCCTATCGCCATATAGGGCACAAATTCCAGACTCCGGTCTGGTACTGAGAAGAAAAACCCAATATCACTTTGCCCGACCCAGGATTCGAACCCGAGACCTCAGAGCGGTATCTTACTGCAGTATCGGCATTAACTCATCCAGCCCTAACGTAACATGGGATTCCAATAAGCTCTACAAATAATACCATCGAGGCATACGTCAGACTTCGTGACTGGAAAGTTATAATTCTTCAACAAAATAGTTCTGCTTTTGCACAGCAAAGTGACCACACTGCACATGATGGTATGGGTAAAGTGTTGACTGATGAGAGATTACGATACGTGGGCTTCGTTTATGAGGGGATTTACCTTGTTACTTAAGGCAAAATTAATTGAGGCGAAGATGCATAACCTTAACCCAAGAATATATATTTTATAATTGCTATCAACTAGACTTACGAGAATATAATATTGAAATAATTATTATGATAGTGTTGTCTTGATTGGCGCATAATATTATATGCATCTATGGATTACCTTTTAACCTGTATGTAACTAGTCAACTTCCTACATAAACAGCTCGAATAAACAATCCGGAATAGTTTTTTTCTAAGCTCTTCTAAATTCTAATAAAGTAAAAAATCTATATTTTTATGTAATTTATTCAGCGGCCAAATTCATATTACTTAGCAAAACTTCCTTACAATACGCTAAGCGGGTGATAGACATAATATGATTGGCTCGAAAAAAGTTGTAGTCTATAATGTATCCTCTACATAAATAGAAACACCGCTAGTAAAATGTAGGTATTATGTTCTTCCCACTCGCACCGCGACGGCCGCGTAGAGCGCGTGCTGCGGCAGGCGCAGGCGCGCGCGCAGCGGGCCGGGCGCTTCGCATTGGACTGCGTACTCACCAGGACAACTCCGAGGTCCACCACTGAACGGCATGTAGCTACATCCATGCGCCAGGTTATACCTTTCAGGCAGGAATCTGTCCGGGTCAAAGTGCTCCGCATCGGGTCCCCAATACTTAGGGTCTCGGTGAATACCCCATATTGATACCACAATCCCTGATCCAGCTGGCAAAACGTGGCCCGATGCTAAAAAATATTTTATTTTATGTAAATGTTTATAGCAGTACTTAAAAAATACACAATTCATTTGAATCCTGACAAATGACATAACTGGATTTGATTGTAAGTAGGTACAGTGGGGTTTAAATATAATGTGACCAACGGTTGACGTAGCCCTCCTGGCAAGTTCAAGTCCTTGGACTGTTAACATTATTAAATCATCGAGATCGTCTTATACGAATTTTTATTTTAACTTTTTTATTACTTACGCAAAGTTATGTCTTCCAAAACTTTTCTAATAATGAAAGGCACAGGAGGAAATAGCCTCAACGATTCCTTCACAACCCTCTCAAGATATTTCATCTTTGTTAAGTCTTCTTTTACCAATGACCGATCCGAATCGCCGAACACGTCACATAACCTGAAAACATAGTTTAAATTACTAAAATCCACGTGTTCACAAAGAATATTATGAGGACGTATACCCGAACGTATAGTGTCACAGAAAATGCCCATAGTCTCTGATTTATAGTTTTCTTTGGCCTTGTTCAGCTTTATATATCTGAAAGCCAACTGAAGCAAAATTGTGTTTCAATATGATCCATCACAGGGCCCTTCGACTACGTACTGCGAAATTTGTCATGCAGAAAGCACTGATTATCATAGCATTAGGCTGTCTTTACCTAAGTAACGTTTGTGACTACCTCTGTGGCGTAGTATTGCGTACGCGTTCTGAGTACGATTTGTGCGCTGAGGTCCTGGGTTCGAATCCGGGGTCGGGCCAAAACATTGAGACAGGGTTCTTCCATCTTAAAAATTTGTCAGTCGCAGCTTGGAGTCAGGAAGTTGGCGGTGTGATACCCTCATGCCTCGGAACGCACGTAAAGCCGTTTGGTCCTGCGCTTGATCTCTCTCCGGTTATGTCGAATTGCCGTCTCATCAGACTATGAGAGTGAAGGAATAGCGGGTGCACCTATGTATTGCGCACACACTTGTGCACTATAATCCTGCGTACCTGGCTGCTCCCTGTAGAGATTGGTTGCCGTGGCCGAAATCGGCTAGGGAGGGATTTATTTAATTTATTTATTTATAACGTTTGCGAAATCGGGTGTAAAAATATATTATACCAAATGAGCCTGAGTAATTTGATGTACACCAGCTGACTTCTTAACACGACCATATCACTCAAGGAGCATTATAAGTAATCAGATACGGAAATATAATCTATACTAATATTATAAAGAGGAAAGATTTGTATGTAAGTATGTTTGTAACGAATAAACTCAAAAACTACTGAACGGATTTCGATGAAATTTGACACACGGGTAGATCATGTCCTGGATTAATACATATGCTACTTTTTATCCCGGGAAAATATTTTTTCCCGGAAAAACTTTTTCACGCGGGCGAAGCCACGAGCAGAAGTCTAGTTAAATATATATAGAGCATTATGTTATGAGAATGGTAGTCGCACGGTAGTGCCTGGTGATTCGTTCCTTCTCGCCTCAGACCATGTATCATATTGTATGGCTGGTATAAGTAAGTAGTACTATTCAGTATTCTGTGACTCAGAATAATAACTAGCGTTAATCTGAGTGCTGAGGTATAAGGACGAATGTCAAGAGACAAGTGATTGATGTCAGCATTATGGTATATTAACCATATACCATATGTTTATTATATATAATTTATACTTAACACGATTTTGCATTTTGTTATGTTATTTTCTACTATAAACGTGATATATCTCACTATTGCATTTGACATTCAAAAAAAATTAAAAATTATCATCCGCTAAAACGGGTTTTTTATATATCAATGGCTAAAACCCAAAAAAAATTAGTTTAACACTTTATAGATGTCGCCAATTGTTACATTGTTATTCTTACATTTATTCGAATTTTTGCTTTGCTTATTTTTAATTAGATATTACCGTTTCCAAAATTGGTATTCCCAATACATCTATCTATATACTAATATTATAAAGAGGAAAAGTTTGTGAGTTTGTAGGTTTCTTAGGGCTAATCTCTGGAACTACTGTACTAATTTTGAAAATTCACCAATAGGAAGCTACGCTAATCCTGAGTGCTAAAGGCTACTTTTTATCCCGGGAAACCATTTTTACGCGGGCGGAGCCGCGGGCAATTCTAGTATTGAATATTTATTTTTTGTTTAAGTGGTTTTTGACGGTTCCTCCTTTTTTCAGTCAGTTAAAAAAGAAATCAATATTAATGTATTTAATAACTACCGATGACTACTGATGCAGTTTTAAAGTGGTATACCAAATACAAATCTTACTGTTGACAAAAATATTATCTAGTCTGCAATTGAAGCGTAACAAAGAAAGCCAATCATAAATACTCACTCTCGGTACACTTTTTCCTGAATTTCTGGATATTTTCCTAGAAGTTTAAGAGTGAAACCTACTGCGACCGCCGAGGTGTCAGTTCCGGCTATAGTTAAGGTTAAAACTTCTTCTCTCAGCTCCTCATTAGTATACCCATTGGTACGACCAGAGATAGATATCAGCAGATCTAGGAAGGTCTTTCTTTTATATGAACCTAAATCTGTAAATAAAAATTGAATAATTGGTATAACTGTCGGATGTCGTGAGTTATAAGTATTTATATAGTATAATACGTAAACATAATTCTGTAAATATACGCCTGACATCTGCATAAATATATTACCGAACTCATGATCCACTTCCGTCTTACTTTGTTGGTCAACTTCTAATTCTAGTCGTTTTTTTCTGATAACCTGTAAAACAAATATAATTTAAGCTATAAAAAACTAACAAAAAAATACACACATCACGAATTTATCCCCTAAGGCATAAAGCCCAGACTCCGGCCTGATAGTGAGCAGAAAAACCCAATATCACTTTACTCCACTCGGGATTCGAAACGGGGACCCCGCACGCAATACTACGCCACCGACTCAGTCTTTTAAACTTTCTTATTTTAATTATTGATGCGGCTATATGATTATTGAACTATTTCTCCTATTTAATGTAATCACCTGTAAATACATTTATGCTAGAAATATAATCCCCACAAAAAAAACAAATAGGTACATATAAATTATCGATAATATGCAGTTATTTTTGGTTAAATAGAATGAAACGGTGGCTATAATTATTACAGATTATCGCCCCGTATAATGACAGCTTTACATACTCAAACATGAATATTTACGATCATTGATCACGAATGTAGGAAGCCGACGTGGAGATGAATTGAAATTGAAATTAATGTACCCAGGTTTGTAAGCAACCTACAGTGGCAATTAGAAGACAGTAATTGGGTGATTCTCTGATTTCGCGCCAATTTAATGTTTGGCCGTATAAAAAAATAAGTATTTATATTTTCGGAGATTCAACGACTATTAGTTGATCGTAATACATTTAACTACGCAGTACTCTCTAATAATAAATCAAAGGATTAAAGACAAATTGAAAAATTGCAAATTATACCCGCAAATGTCACCACCATCAGGGTCCATAAGTTGAACTCTAAAGAATATCGTTTAATATCTTTAAGAATTTACAGTTTTGTATATCTAAAGTATAATCATTTTACTACACGATTACTTAGGAGTTATTTCCCTGCCTTTTTATATTTTTGGAACATACACAAATAAAATTAAAAATATATTTGTCTTCGTCACTGGAAAAATGGTCATCACCGTAAGCAGAGAAAGAAATGCAAATATATTTTTATATGTACACTCTAGTCACGTTCCTTTCGCCCCGGACGCTTCTTTAGCGTTCAGTCGACCCTGAGATCTTGAGAGAGAAACCCTTACACTCAAGCTGGGAAATATTTTTACGAATTTGTCATTGAAATTTAGCTTTGTCACGTGTTAGTGGACTTCACCATAACGGTTTTTAAAAGACATTTTGCAAAATATAAGGTCTCCGTGTTTTGTGATTTCATAGAAATAAAATAATGTAAATAGAAATTGATAAAACTAAAGATAATTACTTATATAACTAGAACTTAATCTACATATGTATAATTACGTAAATAAAAAACTTTGAAGCCCGTTTTAAGCACATAGCGCGCAAGGACGAATGTGAGATTTGGCGTAATTAAAATTCATATACAGAAGAAGTGTATAAAAAAGGATGTGTGAGATTTGTTAGAAAATATATTATATATTTTTTGAATAATTGCTTATGAAGCACATATTTATGATTGTAATTATTAAATAACTATTTTAATAGGTTGAACATTGAAAATTTACTTACATGATTATTATTGTTCAGAAGTATGCGTAGAAGTTACAAAGACTGATTTTAAAGATTTTTCATAATTAATGATTAGAAGATTGGTTTTAACTTTTAGTTTATTAATATTATTTCATTTATAGGACCACAAAGGATTTCTATAATGAAAATTAAACCATCAGATATAGCTTGATTTTTCAATTACCAAAAGATAAACAACATCATAAGCCATCTAAAAAGTCATTACCAATAAACACTATCTCACTACCGTCACAAAATAGTCATAACCATTAATCAAAAAATCATTACCGTCACAAATAAAAATTTCAGAGGCCTATATCTCCGTTATTTTTCGGTGCAGTTGAAAGATCTATGTATATGATATAAATAGATGTCTATATTTTCATTTACCACCAAAATTTTCAACATGTAAAATTTCTCTCCGTTTTACCCAAATTGGATCGAAATCAGAGAATTAGCCAATTATATATTTGTTATTCCTTTAGAGTTATGCACAAAAGTTTATTTTGAAAAAGATTTTCTGCGTGGTCGAGAACAGTAAGCTATTCATCCCCCTCACAGTTCTATAGAAGTCTATTTGAAACTAATAATGATATACCTAATGACTTGTGGAAATTCTTCCAATATCGTGTCTACACATAAAAAACAAATTAAATTGTCGCAATTTTCGCTCAAAAACGTACACATGCAAAATAGTATGAACAATTTTTTTTTTTAATTTAATTGTGCTATCGGCCATTACCCTGACGCGAATCGGCTTTTCTGGCCACACCGGACTTTCGGGTGAACGCTTTAGGCGCTCGCAACCCTTACTTTAAGTGACCATGGTGAGGGCAACCCACTAACGGGCTACGAACCTCGGCTCAGAACGGTCACTGGGAGAGGATGAGACATCAACGATTAGTGGGGAAGGTTGGTATTTAACCTAATCCTATCCATTTATTTCGTCGGCACGCGGGCCGGAACTGGGATGGTCGGGGGGGGCGACGCGGAACGTGGTGAGGTCCTCGGCGGCGAGGGCGGAACTGCGGTCGTGTGGAGTGTAGGAGTTTTAGGAACTCGTTCTTACTGCGAATGGCCAGAGTGATATCCTCTTCTGGATCGGTTAGGACTGAAAGCGGCCGTCTCCATTTGGCGCGGTCGAATGGAGTGTATATTGACGCTTTGCGGACTAAATTATTTGGGTGATTTACCGCCCGATCGAAGTAGCGTTTGCTGGTCATTTGCATGAAATGCCTGATGGTCGGCATGTTGGTATCCACGTGGAGGTTTCGATTGCGAACGTACCACGGTGCACCAAGAGCGTGTCGAAGAAAAATGTTTTGCAATACCTGCATACGCTTAAGACGACCAGGCGGCATATGGGCGAACACGGGCGACGCGTATGTCATGATCAGCCTAATACACGTGGTATAGATCCTAATCTTGTTGCGGATGGACATTTAGCTTTTCCTATTTATGAGCCAATGCAGTTGGCTCATTGCGAATGCGGCTTGCGCGCGTACCGCATTTACGTCTGGGATGAAGGTCAACCTCTGACCAAGGGTCACTCCTAAATATTTGGCTTTGTCCGTCCTGGAGATAACTTGGTTGGACATGCGGACTGAGTTGTGAGGCATATGGACTCGCCTTTTCAAAGTGAACAGGATAGCCTGGCTCTTTGTGGGATTGACGGTGATTCGCCATTTGCGGAACCACTCGCCGAGCTTGTCGGCGGCGGCCTGCAAAGTGCGCACCACATTGTCGAGGTCTCTACGTGAGGCGTAGATTGCGGTGTCATCCGCGAAGAGCGCCAGATAAGCGTTCTTCGGTTTAGGAATATCGCTGGTGTACAGCGAGAAAAGAAGGGGGGAAAGAGTGGAGCCTTGTGGGACTCCGGCCGTAATGGTGTGTCCCCTCCACGCGATATTTGAAGCCGCGATTCGACAAAAAGTCTCTTATGTTGTGCACGAGTTGCGTGGGCACGTTGAGAGTATACAGCTTAAAGAGCAAGCCGTTGTGCCACACCCTGTTGAGGACGATCCGCACGTAAATTTTGCCTATCGTACTAAGCAGGCTTATTGGCCTATATGAGGAAGGTTCGGATGCGGGTTTTCCTGGCATGTGGATACCTATCACAACTGCCTCCTTCCAGACCTCTGGGAAGAGGCAGTTTTGAAAAGCATCATTTAATATCGCGGTGAGCATTTGGACCAGATGCTCCGGAAGCATCTTAATCATACGAGTAGGGATCCTGTCGCCCCCGGGGGCTTTTCGTCTTTTGAGCGCCTTGATCAGAGCGATGACTTCGATCTTCGATCGTCACCGGTGCAAGGGGATCGGGCGGTGGCGGGTCGACGTCCAGGTTGACGGCGTTGGTGGTATCGGTATCGTTTATCGGTCGCGAAATCGAGATCGGCGGTGGCCGGACCGCGTTCCTATTTTCCACGAGTGAATTAACCGCAACAAGATGTTCGTGGTCTATAGGTATTGTCGAGAGGGAACATTGAGACTCCAGACTGTCGGCCAACAGTTCCGCTTTTTCGTCGTCATCAAACGCTCGGCGTTGGTTCGGACGATTTAGCGGAGGCATAGAGGTCGCATCGTTTCTCCTGAAGGGACGACACAGCTGTCAGAAGGCCTGGTGTGTCGCGCCCGTCGTTTTCTCAGGAGTCACGATGTTGGTCGGAATCGCGGAAAGATCTGTGGATGAGTTGTCCGCAAGCTTAGTGCATAGGAGGCGCCAATCCGTTTTCACCTTCATCGGAACGTTAGGACCTGTCTCTGATGGGCCGTTTTGGGGAACTAGATCTAGGATCACAGGTCTGTGGTCAGAGTCTTACTCTTGTAGCACCTGCAAGGAACGTACGCAAAGGCTTACGTTTTTTTACTAGCACTATGTCGAGTATGTCGGGTCGGTAGTATGATCAAGCAACGCAACAAATTCATTGAAAAATCCGTAGTAAGTTTGAAGATGTCACAAATACTTACATCATCCGTGAATTCGTGTAGTTGTTTAGTACATTGCTCGTGTTCTTTGTACTGCGGGAAAAGCTTAAACATCCACTCCGGTTGCAACCAGAGATGGCAAATTCGTTCGCAGATTAGGTTTAACAATCGATTGAGGCTTTTCAAAATCGTTGAATCTGGATCTGCTTGCGCGTTTATTTTGACTCCCATGGCCGTTTCTGTTAAGCATTTTTTTTTCTATTATAGTATTTGCTTCAAGTCTCTAATGTCTGTTTTATAAGAGATGTTTGTAGTTGGACAAACGACTTCCTCAATTGTCCGAACTTCCTTCCTACATTCGCATGTGTATCATATTAAAACAATTTATGTCCATATACTCAATATAAAAAAGTATCTAATCTTAAGGATAATCTTATTAACCTTCATATACGTCATCCGACCCAAAAACGCTATAGAGTTCATAGCGGAAAGATTCCAATCCAAAGTATTAAGAAACACATACGAATTTAACATAATATGAGGTTTAGTGAGTCACTTTTTTGCGTAAAACGTAAGCCGAGCAACATAATAGCTATTATCTTACATAGACAGAACTGAGGATAGCCTTAAAGTAAATATAAAATCGTTTTGGAAGTACTCAAAATCAAAAAAATCAAGTAACGATTTACCCAAAAGAATGTATTACAATAATATTCAATCTGAAAGTGGGGAAGATATATCGAATCTGTTCGCTAAACACTGCTTCCGTGTACAATTTATCTAGCTCTATTACATATGAACCTGATTTTATGAAGTCTAACACTTCTATCTCTACGATTATTATTGAAGATAAGGAGGTTGCGCTTGCCCTAAAGACAATTAATGTCAATAAAGGTGCTGGCCCTGACGGCATTCCACCTATTTTTATCCAAAACTGCTCAACGGCCCTGGTAAGACCTTTGCTAACATTTTTTAATAAGAGCATTAATACCGGTTCTTTTCTAGAGTTGTGGAAGATAGGCAAAATAATACCCGTATACAAATCGGGAGATAAAATGAACGTTGAAAATTATAGATTCATTAGTATCCTTAGCTGCTTTGCAAAAATTTTTGAAAGCATAATTTACAAACATATTTACTACCATTTAAAACACCTGATTAGCGACAAACAACATGGTTTTGTCGCAGGACGGTCTACTAATTCTAATCTATTGACTTATGTCCACTACCTGAGTATGGCTTTCAACAAACGTATACAAGTTGATTCACTATATACAGATTTCGCTAAGGCCTTTGACAAAGTAGATCATGTTATACTTTGTCGTAAAGCTTATCATCTTGGCATACACGGTTCCCTCCTGCGCTGGCTCACTTCATATCTTTCTAATCGAACACAACTTGTTGCGGTCTACGGCTATGACTCACTTCCATTTATAGCAACATCTGGAATACCCCAAGGTTCGATTTTAGGGCCTCTCTTGTTCATTCTGTTTATTAATGACCTCTTAAATTCCCTCAAGTGTAATTGCTTGGCTTATGCTGATGACCTTAAGATTTTCCAAGAAATTGTTACGATAGCAGACTGCGTTAAACTTCAACAAGACATTGATCACCTTCACCGCTGGTGTGACAACAATAATATGGTTATAAACGTCGCCAAATGTCACTTCATTACTTTCACAAAAAACCGCTCTCTCATTAAGTAACCATATCACATCAATAGGGCACCATTAACACGTCAGAGTGTGGTCAAAGACCTCGGAGTGTGGTTGGATTCCAAACTCACATTCATACCACACTATGATCAAATGGTTACAAAAGCTAATAGAATGATGGGTTTTGTGATCAGGATCTCTAGGCCTTTTAAGCAACCTAGTAGCTTAATTACATTATTCGCTGCTCTTGTTAGAAGTGTCTTGGAGTACTGTTCTGTAGTATGGGCTCCCTTCTACTTAAATCATATAGATAGGATAGAAGCCGTCCAAAAACGTTTTCTTCGTCATTTAAGCTCAAAATTTGGCATGAAACGTAAATTAGATACATACGAGAAGAGATTAAAATATTTTAACTTGAACTCTTTGTTAATTCGACGTAAAATTTGTTCATACTCCATACTTTACAAAATAATTAATGCAAAATGGGACATCAGTGAATTGTTGAGCCATCTTTCGTTGAAAGTGGGAGGCAGTAACCGATTGCAGAATTTGTTTTACATACCATGTAGCTCTAATAATGTTGCACATAATGATCCCATATTACGTATGTGTAGAGCACATAATGATATTAGTAAAGATCTCGATATTTTCTTATTTAGTCTTAATAGTTATGTGAATAAATGTTTAGCTAGAGTGATTGTATAACGCTCAAATACTATAATTTTTAAGTTAATGTTTAGTGTTGTAAGTTACTTAATTGTAATGTTGTGCGCAGCTTTTATCGGAGTTTAAATTTAGCACTGTTACTACTATTATATGCATCCTCTTTGTATAATTATATTTTATACTCTGTAGCTATGCCTAAATAAATAAAATAAAATAAAATCTCCCAAAAATCTTATACATTACAGATGCGCAGAATATTTAGCGAAAAGTCGCAGTTATTTTGTTAAGGTCAGCGACGTACTGTGAATTTTTATGAGACTACGATTCCCTGATACAGAGTACCTCCAAAAACGCAAAATAGAAAGAGTGAAGCGATCTCAGAAAAATATGACGATATTTCCTCAATGAGGATAACTAATTGAAATTTAAAAAAACCGCAATGAAGAAACAAATAGACAATACTTCATATCATAGCAGAAATTGCAAAATGTTGGTAACAATATTATCAAACATTTTAGGAATAAACTTACCACATACAGAATCTAAAGTATAGGCGCTCAGATAGGGCCATATGCTGAAGGTCCCTTTGCCTGTAGAAGCTTCCAGCCGTTTTGACAATTTCTCGCTCTGTTCAGCAAATACTTCTATAAAATTTTCCATTATTTTTGGACTAAAGGCCGGTACCAAAACCTTACGACGTCGCTTCCATATAGACACTTGAAATGATAATTTCAGATTACTTTTGGAATATTAAATCTAACAATAATGATTGAAAATTTTAGTACAATGGCAACTTAAACTTTTCGGTATATTCTGCGGTTTCAGCAATGAATTAATTTTATTGCTTTGACCTATAACCGCAAAATAAAACACTTACTGACGAAACACCTAACATTCTAATCACGTTTTTCTAAACAGTCGTGTTATTTGGTTCAAGAACAATTGAGTCATTTACTAAGACATTTTTTTTTACAAATTTTAATCAAACCTTCCCACAGTGTATAAACGCATAAAATCATTAGGTAATAATAGTACAGTGGAGATTTGATTATCCGGACCTCAGTTATAAAGATTCGCAATTATCCGGATTGCCACCCACGGATGAAACATAAAACTCAATAAATACTTAGCCAATTTTGTAAATTCTTTTACCAATAGTAGGCTACATTACTCGTGAGTGCTATAGATGACTTTCTACCCGGAAATGGACATTAACGCAGGCGGAGCCGCGAGCATAAGCTTGTTAATAATAATTCATGTACTAATATCGCTTTGCTTCATACATTTAATTATTCGGGTTTTCGATTATCCGCATACCTTACAACCGGTCCGTCCGGTTAATCGAGTCTCCACTGTAATGTATAGGTACTCGTCACTGCAATTTTGCAAAGACATAAAATAAATAGTTGATGATATTTTCAGGGTTATAAATTAGGTAGATTCATTTCTTCAATAAAAAACCTAACTAAGGAAATATTGTCAAAAGAGTTATTGATCGATTAATACAGTTTAAACCATATTTTCTCATGCTATTAATAGTTACCTGGTGCAAATACAACGCCGTTTCCTATTAATTTTCTTATAAATCTGTGTAGGTCATCTTTCTCCATGCAAGTTTTCAGAACCATCTCCAAGTCGACTGGGTTAAGCAAAACTGAAAAACGTCAACTAGGTTTAACAGACCTGAAAAATTTATTTCTAGCAACAATTTTTAACAAATTCTGAGGAGCTTTTATTGCGAATTGGCCATTCGCCTTTATAAAGGGCTCAAAGGTGGTTAAGTGCACTTCTCTGCTTTTAAAATCATAAACGAGGTAAGTAGAGTCCATATTGAGCAATAAAACACAATTTTAATCGGCGCCTGTCCCCAATATACATTTAAAAAAACTTGAGAGGTGTCAAGGGACACCCGGATGGAACGAAGTTCCTTTCGATTAATTAGTGAAGGAATTGTAATAAAATTTTATTTATATAACAGAGTGTGTATATTTATAAATATATAAATATTTTCCTATTTCCGTTCCAATACATAAGTTTCTAGAGAAAAAAACAAATAAATACGTGTGGCACTCGGAGACTGCCGCGGTAAAGCTATTGCATAGCATTTTTATCACAAATTTTGATTGACTAAACACAAATTCGATTTTACGCTTACCACATAAAGTAGATTTTTAAACACGAGCAAAGCACGTTTAGTCTTGTTATTGATAAATGTCAGTAACCAAAGTAGAATAAATCAACAAAATTTGAAAAAAGAATGTTACGTTCGATTCTTTTGTACTCGTGCCGTGCCAACGCTGGGGAAATAGCTTCTACGCAATGTATTTAAGGTTCATATTAGATTAGTAAGAAATGGTTTTAATGACTTTAATAAATAAAATAAATAAAAATATACTCGTTTCAAGAATTATAGCTTCTACGCATTGTATTTAAGGTTCATATTAGTAAGATAATAGCAAAAAGTGTCGTGACAACTTTTCGTTTTTTTTTCCGTCCAACCCCCTTTCACAACGCGCGATAAGGAACTTCGTACCAAAAACAGAAATAGTATAGCTGAATAGCAGCTGATTATACAACAGCTGATAGCTATAGCGGCTGATTGGCCTATAAGAGAACGGTTCTCTTGCGGGTTTTCCCGGCTTGTGGATACCTATCACAACTGCCTCCTTCCAGACCTCTGGGAAGAGGCAGTTGAGAAACGTGGCGTTATAGATGGACGTGAGAGTTTTTACTAGATGCTCTGGGAGCATCTTGATCATCCGGGTAGGTATACCGTCGCCCCCGGGGGCTCTTCGTCGTTTGAGTGCCTTGATCAGGGCGATGACTTCTTCAATCGTCACCGGTGCAAGGGGATCAGGCGGCGGCGGGTCGACGTTGACGTTTACGTTTATCGGTCGCGCAATAGAGATCGGCGGTGGCCGGACCGCGTTCCTACTTTCGACGAGTGAATTAACCGCAACAAGATCGTCGTGGTCTACAGGTATTGATGTGAGGGAACATTGAGACTCCAGGCTGTCGGCCAGCCGTACCGCTTTCTCGTCGTCATCAAACGCCGGGCGTTGGTTCGGATGATTGAGCGAAGGCATGGAGGTCACATCATTTCTCCTGAAGGAACGACACAGCTGCCAGAAGCCCTGGTGTGTCTGGTCAAGTTCGGCTAGGCGAGTTTCCCATCTCGAATCACTTCCCTCCGCGCGCGCGCATGGTATGGTGACGTCCTTACGCACTGGTTATTAATATTGTGCTAATCGTGTTTGGAGTTTAATTATCGGCTCGTGGGTTGTTTCTGTTTGTGTGGTATTGTTTTGTGTATTACGGTCCGTAAGTTTTTTGAGTGTTTTATCTCGGATTTTTGAAATAATTAACCATGGACGTATAAAAAAGGCGGACGGACTCTCGCTAAACAAAAACTGAAGCACAGCAATGGCGGCGGCGTAACTATGTGTGCGTAAATGAATGATTGCCATAAAAAACAAAATTTCCCCAATTTTTAACACTAGTTTACACTACACTATTTTTCCAATTTTAGGTTAGTTTTATTGAAAGTCGTTTCAATAATTTTATTGTTTGCAAGATGTAATTATAATTAATTAATTTATATATTATTTAGCTTTATTTGAAATGACCGTGATAAATAATAGCCAAACATATGTGATTAGTAGGTGTGTAGAAATGAATGAGTCTTACCGAAACAATAAAATTATGTTTCCTAACTAATGCTAAATCATACGCACACACTCACTCACGCCTTTTATTCCCGAAGGGGTAGGCAGAGGTGCAACTAGTGCCCCCAGTTTTCGCCGGGCGTATTCCGTCCCGTGATATGATAGGGGGCGAGCCTATCGCCATATCGGACACGAATTCCATACTCCGGGCTGGTACTGAATTTAAAACCCAATATCAATTTGGCCGACCCGGAAATCGAACCCAAGACCTCAGCATCGCAGTCATACCGTAATACAACTACGCCATCGAGGCAGTCAAAAGGCTAAATCAAACAACGTAAATAATTAAACTTTCTTTAATTTGCATTTCTTTTTTTTTTAATTCTCTATCTTGCGTTAACTTTATGTATAACTACCTCTTACTTGTGTAGGTCTTTGAGATGCCCTCTTCTTTCGATATGTGATGAAATCTAATTGTTAAATGTTTTTCTGCAATATATTTAATAAGATTTATTTTATGATCTACACTCTCTTATTATATTAATTAAATCACTCCTCCATACTTCATTTCCTGCAGGAAACCTAAAAAAAACATATACCTAATAACAACCTATACCTATTTAGTTTAAAAAACAAAATCGTATTTGAAACAAAAAAAATCACGTCTCCTATACTTCGGGGTCATTTACCCGTCAAATAGTTGACAACACTGGAATTGTAGGCTGAGGTTTTGTGTTACAAAAATAAATAATTTTAAATATCAATAAATGTTGATCAAATAAGTGATACATTACTAATTTACCTATGAAATGTGATCCCGTGACATTTGTTCTTGGAACCACTGTGATTTTGACAGCATTTAACCACATAAGACGGCATATTTTAATTATTTATTTTTATTCTTACAACGACTTCATTCAATTGAGGTTTGTTGCGTAATGGCGGCCGATCGACATACTTTGGTGTGAATGTGTGCGCGATACTCGTGCGTACAGGCAAGCTGACATACTTTGGGTGCTTCAGTTTTTTGTGTAGCGAAATTCCGTCCGCCTTTTTTTATAGGTCCATGTAATTAACTAATTGTTTCATCGGTAAGTGTTTTTATTTTTTTTGTGAGGGTAGGTACTTGGCCGATCGGGCGCTAAGTTAATTAGTGTTTTTATTCCGTGTATTTGCCATTAAACATAATATTTCATTGCAATAAATTCCATTAGACATGTCGGCTAATAACGGCAACCCGCCTGACCGGGGTCCAAACCCTTTTCGTAAAAGTGGTTTAATACCGAGATCACCTAATTCCGCAAAACCAAAACGGCTTTTTAGCGAAGTTTCGCCGTCATTAAATATTTCACCCGAGTGTCCGAAACGTATGCAGCGATCGGAATCTGAAAATACAGTATCCCCCGCGTCCGATGATAACAGAGGCGACGTTAGGAACGACGAAAATTATTGTGATTTGGTATCTGAGGCCGCTAATTACCTGTCCAAAATAAACGAACTCGTGAATGATCAGGGCTCGCGTATAAATGTTGCGAATAAGTCTGCGATAATGGACTTCACTCAGCGTATCACGGCAATCGTTTCGGTGTTGGCTTTAAAATCGTCATGCAACGAAACTAAGTTGGCCAATGCGCAGCGGGAGTTGGAGGGCCTCAAAAATAGTCCTCGTATTACTCCACCCAAAGCCGACAGTAATAATGACTACGCGTCCACCGTCAAGCTCCGTCTGCCAAAGCAAGCTCCGGCTATGGAGCCTCGCGCTCCGCTCCCGTGCGTAGTGGCTTACCCGACAAGCGAGCGGTCAGCTGATCTTGCGTCATCGTCTGCCACGAAACAGGCATTGTTTAAAGCCATTAATCCTAGCGACGATGGGTTCCAAATCGTAGGCGTTAAAAAAACCGCGAAAGCCGGCGTTGTTCTACGCGTCGCGAATGAGCGTCAGATAAAAAAACTGCAGTCAGTCGATGCAATTAAATCCGCGGGTTTACGATTGGAAAAACCTAAGGGTCGTCGTCCGCGAATTTTGATCAAAGATGTCCCATCCGCAATGGAAGACAAACCGTTTTTAACAGCGTTGTATCGGCAAAATATTAAAGATGAAATGCCAATTGCGGAGGATGATTTCATCAAATCGGTAAAGATTGTTAGGCGACGTAATTTGGACCATGGACGTAAATGGATAGGCGTGGAAATAGATGCAGATGTGCGGAAACACCTAGTTGCGACAAAAGATAAATTATTTATAGACTGGGCAACTTGTAGGTATATTGATGACGTCGAGATAGTTCGCTGCCATAATTGCCAACAATATGGCCATGTGCATAAGTTCTGCACAATCAAAACACCAACTTGCGCCATTTGTGCCGAGGCACATGAAACCAAGGCCTGCCCACATAATGATAATCGCGATTTTAAGCCCGTATGCGCAACTTGCAAACGTTTTAAGAAACCCCACGACCATCGCTGTGGGTCTCAGGAATGTCCATCATACAAACACAAATTAGAAACTCTCATTCTCTCAACTAATTATTAAATAAATTCAAAATGGATAATAATATGGATAACTTCACTATCGGACAATTAAATCTCCATAATGATAGGGTGGCGACGTCGGAGCTAGATACGTTAGTCCGCGAATATAAACTCGACGTTGTACTTGTACAGGAACAATACCAACACGCTCGATTGCGTAGCAGGGTCGTACAGCTTGATAGCAGCTCACGAGCTGGTATTTATGTATCGAGTTCAAATTTTACCATCACTTCGGTGCGTAATCTCATGACGTCACACTGTGCAGTCGCGGAGGTTTCAAATCCGAGCTGTAAGGTTTATGTAGTGAGCTGTTACTTCCAATACTCTGACCCAGTAGGACCGCATATACACCATCTCCGCCATGTTTTACGATCACTTGCAGGTCGCAAAGTTATTATAGGCGCTGACGTTAACGCGTCATCTACCCTTTGGTATGGCAAATATCGTTCCACTGATACCGTTCGACGTTGCGCTGTCGAAGATTTCATCGCAGAGATGAATCTCATTATACGTAACACCCCCGATGCACCACCAACTTACTGCAGCCCTACGGGCGAATCTTCTATTGACGTCACACTTTCTAGTGGGGATGTCCGACTTGATAGGTGGCGCGTCCTACCGGATGCGTCGTGTAGTGATCATCGCCTGATAGTGTACGAATTCTTGCCTAGATTGACGCAAGGTCCTATACATAACAACTTTGACTTTAGATATAAAACGAAACGGGCTGACTGGGACTTTTTTAGCTCTTTATTTTCTAAACATGCCACGGACTTCACTCGCAATGATCTCTCACCTGAAAAGTGTGCCGAAATTATGTCTGACACTTTCACATACTGTGCGGATGTTGCCATCGGTCGATGCTCCATCACTAACACTCGTAGATGTGATTGGTGGAACGATTACCTAGTCCACCTACGCCGAACTTTTCGTCGGGCGCGCAGGAGATTTAATAGGCTTAAAAAGCGTTGTGTCACAGATGAGGCATTTACATCTGCTTTTAATACACTTAAAGTTGCCAGGTCGCATTACAGAGCAGCAGTACAAAAATCAAAAGGTAATTTATTGCGTAAAATTGCCGCGCGCTTAGATAAAGAGGGCCCATGGTCTCCTCTATATCATGAATTTAAAGCAAATAAATCGATTAATTTAGCTTACATCGATAACATTAAAATTAATAACAGCTATACGACTGGTATTGAGGAGACCACGGAAGCTCTATTACATTCCCTAATACCCGATGACACTTTTAACGACAACGAATATCACAACCAAATTAGAATGTGGGCCGCGGAACTGCCAAACTCTCCAGTCTCAAACCTCGCAACGTTTGATGAATTTATTAGCATCGTTAGATCTTTGCCGCTAAACAAAGCCTCCGGAGAGGACAAAGTGTCTAATAAGATGATTAAAGAAGCGTGTAAATCAGCCGGCGAGTCATTACTAACTGTCTTTAACCGATGTATTACTGAAGGTATATTTCCGCGAATATGGCGCCCTGGTTTTATTCGAATAATACCCAAAAGTGGCGATAAGTCTCCCGATGACCCCAAGTCATATAGACCTATAACGCTGTTACCGTCTCTAGGTAAACTTTTAGAACGTCTTATTGTCCCTCGTCTGCTACCGGGTGGACCAGTGTTCCACAAAAATCAATTCGGATTTGCAATAGGTAGGTCGACTACTGACGCGGCTATATCGGTTAGAAGAACGGTGAGTACATCGGAACATAAATATGTACTCGGTATCTTCCTAGATATCTCCGGTGCCTTCGATAATGCTTGGTGGCCGATGATACTTCTCAAGTTAAAAATACGAGGCTGCTGTAGGAATATATATTCGCTTATTTACACATACTTCTCGTACGGAACAACCAAACTGAAACTTGGCCACCACGCCGCGTCGAAGTCACTGACTATGGGATGTCCACAAGGTTCGGTTGTAGGTCCATATTTATGGAATTTGGGTTTCGATGATTTTCTTTCGATTCCCTTACCTGTAGGGTGCACTTTGACCGGATACGCGGATGATGGCCTTTTACTTGTAGAGTCTAATAGTAGAACGGGGCTGGAAAGTTTGGCGGATACGTGTTTACAATTAATATCCGAATGGGGTGAAAGAAACCGCCTTACGTTCGCACCTCAGAAAACGTTCCAACTACTATTAAAAGGAATATTAAAATCACCACCGCGAATTAAATTTAATAATATTACTGTCAAAAGAAAAGAATCAGTTTGTTACCTAGGGTTGATTTTAGAAAGAAATTTTTCTTTTCTAGAGCATATAATAAATGTTGGGGAAAAATCAAAAAGGAACTTTTACGCCTTGACAAGGATATCGACTTCTACGTGGGGACTCTCATTCACTACGCTCAAAGTCATCTATGGAGCAACTTATCTAGCGTGTATTGCATACGGATCACCTGTATGGGCCGATAGGGCTACTATCGGTGCTGTGCGCAGGAAACTGCTACAGAGTCAACGTTTGGCGTTGATATTCTTGTGTAAGGCGTATAGAACTGTTAGTACGGAAGCTTTGTCTGTCCTCGCGGGTGTGCTCCCAGTCGATTTGGAGGTACACCGTCGCGCCGCTATGTATTACTCAACCAGACAGAATATGGATAAAAGGTTTCTTACGTCGCGTGAATTCTTAAGAATCAATAGATTATTTAAACCGCACACTGACGTACATAATGAGTTGTTAAGCGAATGGCAATGTAGGTGGGACGCATCTTCGAAAGGGCGTCATTTATATAAATACTTCCCGTGCGTTCGCGATCGCCTAACTAAAACCTGGTTAGAAATAGATCATTGTGTATCGCAATTCCTTACCGGCCATGGTAATTTTAGGGGTAAACTGTTCTCATTTAGGCTGGTTGATTCTCCTGTGTGTCCATGCTCTACAGCTGCTTTCGAATATGAACAGTCCGCTCATCATGTACTTTGGGAGTGTAGTCTCTGGCATGATGAGCGCAAGATAATGTTAGATAGTATGCAAATAACATCCGGGGCTGTATACTACATGGACCTTGTAGAGACTAGACGAAATTTCCGTGCTTTCCGGCGTTTTTGCCATGCCTTTTATTGGAATCAAAATTGACAGCTCAAATGATAGAACCCTTTAATTTAATTTTTATCCGTGGTGCTTTACAACTGGCTTCTCTAGTTGTAAACGTCCCTATACTTGAGGTTAAAATGCCTCCTTAGTTCATTATTTTGTCTCCCGCTTTGTTATGGAGGGAAGTGGACAATTAATATTTCCAACTCCTCCCTATCTTTCTATTTGATTAATTTCGTTGCGGGATAAAGACAGACTAGTGTTCCCTGAGACTCGCCGAGCTTCACCGCTTGGTGTCATAAAATGCGTGCCATTATTGATCCTGGCTTACAGGAGTTGTAGTGGCGGGTGTGAGGGCGGGATAGTCTCATCTCGAATCGACGACCTCTTTTATGCGTCGTTTAACCTCACGTTGGAGGAAGCCCGCAAGAGGTCGTCGCTCCGGGGTGGGACTCTTCGCGCAGGCTCTGAGCGTAGCGTTACGCCTCCTCACCACCCACCGCACGTCGTCGGGAATTTGCCATTGACTGGCACCTTTCTCGGAGCTTTCGCTCAAGACGTTTTGAAAGTGGTTGGTGAAGGAGCGTATCGCGCCTGTCGTTTCCTCAGGAGTGACGATGTTGGTCGGAATCGTGGAAAGATCTGTGGATGAGGTGTCAGCGAGCTTGGTGCCTAGGAGGCGCCAATTCGTTTTCACCTTCATCGGGACGTTAGGACCTGTGTCTGTTGGACAGTTTTGGGGGACTAGATCTAGGATCACAGGTCTGTGGTCAAAGTCTAACTCTTGTAGCACTTGCATGGAACGCACGCGAAGGCTTACGTTCCTTACGAGCGCTATGTCGAGTATGTCGGGTCGGTGATTGACAGTAGAACTATAGTGGGTTGGTTCAGAAGGAACCAGGATACTCATTTCTACTATGTCAAGAATCACCCATTTCAAATAGTGTGGTTAGCGCATTGGAGTGAAGCTCCTTTGAGGGCAAGAGATAGGCCGATATGATGGTGATCGGCGGATGTCCTGTCATAGCTAGCCTGCAAACTGATGCCTCAATGTTCCTCAAGGTTACAGGTGGGTCTAAGGGTATGCAATGCAGGGACCTTTTGAAATATATGAGAGTGCCTCCTAAAAGGCCACTGGTGCGATTGTTACGTACCAGATTGAAGTTAGGGATGTTGGGATTGCGTTGAGCTGATTTCAGAAACGATTCCTGGATGAGGAAAACGTCTAATTTATTTTCGCGGACAAAATCAGAGAGTTCGGCTCGTTGGCCGCTAATGCAGTTAATGTTGAAGAGCCCCACTCTAAGGGAGCGAGGTTTAGTCCGCTTAGAGGGATTTGCTAGTGCTTGCGCCATTTATGATGACGGATAAAGTGCACCTACGGTGATCTGGTACATCCTCGTCTGGATGTGGATAAGTTCCGAGACGAGGTTGCTATCGGGACGCCCTAGGGCGGAAACTTGGGCCACGCGGTCGGCCAATTGGGCTTGGAGATCCATTAACTCCGGCGAGTTAAGTAGGAACTCGTCAAAGAGTATTAAAGAGTTAAGTCCACGTTTACATGTTTTTGTATGAAGTGCAATAAATAAATATATGGACCCTGGTCGTTCCTTAAACCCACTTGACTTTGGAAGAAACGTCGCATCGTAAACTCTACTATTAAGACCTCTATAATGGAACGTGAATAAGTCGCCTACGATAAAATCAGCGCCTAGTCACTAGTGTAGGGAACAAGTTTATGTTCCTTATCCATGATCGCAAATTAAATATTATGATTATGTTACAACTTAGTCACTTGTACTTTAGGTAATATTTAAATAAGAATAAAGAAATAAATTATAATCGACAGAGATCTAACTGCGGCTATCTCGTTACATTCTCTGATTCATTTTGACTCAACTGTTTAATTCTATCGTCTATTATGACTTACCAAAATAAAGTATATGACCAAGCCAGCCTCTAATGATCCCATTGTGTTCCATTGCTTCGTAACTGTATTTCTGAAGTGTCGTCATAATGTCTGAAAAAAAACGATGAATATACTTCCGTGTGTATCATTATTATTAACACACATGCCTATGAGTCGTAACAGCCGATTAACCAACAGCGATACGATAGGCCACAGGCTCGATTCCAGAGTCGAGGTAAAATAAATGTGTCTATTTGTTTTATTCCCCAAACTTTTGTCTGACTGTCGTGTGACGGTAAGTTTCTAATAGCCAACCCAGGGGCTCTTCTCCTATTTAAGATTTTTTTTTTACTCTTTGAAGTTATACCACTTTTGGCGCGTTAGGGAAAAATGATGAGAGTAAATTTTTACGATGCGCGCGCACACCGTCACGTTAAGCCGACACCCTAAAGTTAGCTATAGACTATAGTCAACATTATGGAACTCACCCTGAAGTTAGCTATAGTCAACATTTTTGAATTTTGAAAGTAGAATAAGGCGAAAGATAAAATTTTTAAAAAGATTTTTTCTTGTTACGCCAAAGAAGTATAACTTGTAACGCGTGTACATAAGTACACACACACTTTTTTTTTATTAAATACGTAGTACACCTTATCCTTATATTAATAATCATATATTCAATTAATAATAATTGAGATTACAATAACAATCTAGATTAACTTCCTTAATTATGTGCCCTAATTGAGAGTACTACGGAAACTAACAAAAACAAAACTATTGATGATTTCACAAATAAGTACGTAATATGGACTCTTTTGCCAAGTATGAAATTATTAATCAATAATTGTTTATTTTAACAAGTTTATAATATCGATGTTTTTTAAATCACCCGAGGATAAGTGGTGGTTAATCCTTAACCCTAATAAATTCAAATAAAAGCAGCAACGCCATATTATGATAATAATATTTTCTGTTTGTGCTGATTTATTAAATTTGCCTATATACGAAACGAATGTAACGAACTAAAACGAATTTTACTTCCTTTAACCCCTTCGTTCCTGGTGTCTGTCCATCTCAATGGACATGCTTTTATAATTTATGTAACATAAAACGTTGTTAATAATAACTAAATCTAAACATTGCACCCTACCCGGTGTTTATCTAAGAATGTTGGTATAAACAAAAAACAATTGGTCTTTATGTGGGTAGTTCATAATATCCAGTCAAGTTTTGACGTTCGCTATGTCTCAGCACAAGGCAGGTAAGTGTTCAGTTTTGTATTCGTTTTTTTATTGAAATTTGGCATATTGCTCTTTCTATATATATTTTTATTCTCGTAGATCTAAGTTAATTATTGGCGCAAAATAAGATCAAATAGGGATCAGAACTATGTATACCTACTTACGTAGAAATTATATAAAATGAGCACCGAGACATCAATTTTTTCGTATATATTGGTAACCTAATGGACTTTCGAACAAGACTCACCCTCCGTATTTCCCATAAGAGTATGCGTGATGCCGATAAGAGGGATCTCACTCCTAGAACCAGGCACAAGCTCCCCCAAACGGTACATATTTCTTCTTCTATACCGATATACTAACAGCCATAGTATGGCGACGAGGAAAGCGAGCCACAGTATCATATTTACACGACACACTAAATATTAGCAAGCACGCTCTCTGCCTGATATATTTTATACTAGTGACAGCCCAATCACGGTCACTGTTGACAGGTATGACTCATTCGCATGCACCCCGGCTTCAGTCGCATGACGTGGATTTTCCACGAAACAAAATACGTGAAGAAATACATTGTGACTAAAGTGTAACTTAATATCGATAGACAGACTAGAAAATTCTGTTGATGATTTTTCTAAAGGCGGTTTAGACCGTATTGATACGATATCGTATACCGTATCGATAGACGATGTATTTGCTTCTTGATTCGAGGCTAGATAAGATACCCATATCAGTAAAGAATTTTGAAGAACGACCTAGAAGTTATGCATAATAACTCCTTTTTGTTTTTATGGCATTGAATGACTAGACGAGCGTGCCGTTCGCCTGATGGAAAGCGATACGACCGCCCATAAGCAATAACACCACACAACTGACACAACACCTTGAGGTTACAAAGTACTGTGTGGCATTCCACTGCCCTCGTCAACCTGAGACATAAGATGTTAAGTTTCATTATGTCCAGTAGTTACACTGGCTACAATGTCCTTCAAACCGAAACACAACAGTGCATGCACACTGCTGCTTGGCGGTAGAAATAGACATTGCGGTAGTACCCACCCAGACGGACTCTTACATAGGAGAGACCTACCACAAGTAAAATTACTCATCTTAATAACATTGCGTCTATTGGTATACAAATGAAATAGTTCGACAGTATTGAATACCACAGGTACCATAGGTCTCTCATATGTATGAGTCCGTCTGGGTGGGTACCACAGCAATGTCTATTTCTACCACCAAGCAGCAGTGTGCATGCACTGTTGTGTTTCGGTTTCAAGGACATTGTAGCCAGTGTAACTACTGAACACAATGAGACTTAACATCTTATGTCTCAGGATGACGAGCGCAGTGGAATGCCACACAGTAGGGTAGACTGGGTACGGTTGAAACATTTTAGCGATTATCGTCCATAGCATCGGGATTAGTTAAGCGAGCGATGACAGAAATATATCATATAAAAGACCGTGTTTCTCTCCACTAATGGGCAATGTTATTTGGGATCACTGTATTGTATTTTATGAATAAAAAAAAAATACGTGTGGCACTCGGAGACTGCCGCGGTAAAGCTATTGCATAGCATTTTTTATCACAAATTTTGATTGACTAAACACAAATTCGATCTTACGCTTACCACATAAAGTAGATTTTTAAACGCGAGCAACGCACGTTTAGTCTTGTTATTGATAAATGTCAGAAATGCAATGGTCACCACAACCAAAGTTGAATAAATCAAAATTTGAAAAAAGAATGTTACGTTCGATTCTTTTGTTCTCGTGCCGTGCCAACGCTGGGGAAATAGCTTCTACGCAATGTATTTAAGGTTCATATTAAATTAGTAAGAAATGGTTTTAATGACTTTAATAAATAAAATAATTAAAAATATACTCGTTTCAAGAATTATAGCTTCTACGCATTGTATTTAAGGTTCATATTAGTAACATAAAAAAGATGTCAGGTTATTTTCGTTACGGAATTTCTGGATTCGGTCTCCATGCTCAAGGCCCGCGATAGAAGCTATGCAATAGCTTAAAAAGTAATTTGTTTCAACCGTCCCCATGCCAGGGTCGGTTGAAACAGTGCCTGGGGTCAATTGAAACGCAATATTTATAATTTAAAATTATTTTTAATTAGCCTTCAATGGTTTATATTAACTAGAACTTAAACTATGTAATAACAGATGTTGGCGATGTGTTTTTTTTTGCAATATTTGTCTTCTACTTGCTATTATATCTCTTAAAAATCAACAACATTAACTATTACCTAGATTATAGCACTCCAGTCAACAAAAACTTCAAATCATTAGTATAAACATCTACATTTTAATGTATAGATAAACAAATGGCAAAATAAAATAATACTTTTTGATTAGATTTTTAAAAAAATTAACACTTCAGCTATAACCATTTATACTAGCCTTTGCCCGCAGCTCCGCCCACGTGAATGAGTTTTCCCGGGATAAAAGTCCCGCTTTAAATTTTCCCGGGATAAAAAGTAGCCTATTTGTTAATCCAGGACACGAGCTACCCCAAATTTCATCGAAATCCGTTCAGTAGTTTTTGCGTGAACGAGTAACATACATACATCCATACATACATTCTTACAAACTTTCACGTTTATAATATTAGTAGGATATTAAGAAAAAACTAAAAACTGATAATTTCTATAAAAAATAATAATTTAAACAAAAATACTTAAGTGGTTACGAGATCATTCGGTATAACAATTGTGGTTAACATAACTAAGACTACCGTCTGTGCACTCTTCATGCGCCCAAATTTTACATCCTATGCATTGTATCCATTTTTCCCTCGGTCTGCTATCTGAATATATATCTGAATGTGCTGACATACAATAAAGGCAGTAGCACGCCTCTTCTTCTCATGATGATGATACATGTCGCCTGTTAATTTTATTTAATTTAATGTCCCATTTCTTGATTTTCATCGCCACCAGTCGCATCTCATTTACGAATATACCTCAAGAGGGAACAGTTGTTCAGTCCATTTTTTTCTGCCTCTGTTCTTAACGAAGATCCCGCTTTCACATCTTCATAGGCTTGTTTGTACGAAGATAAGTCAGCCTGACTTCTCGTAGTCTTCCTTTGGCGTAAGGGTACGTCCTTGGCATCTAAGAAACGAGAAAATTAAACAAATAAACTGTTTCAACCGTACCCAAAATTTTTGTTTCAGCTGTCCCCAACCCCCTTCTAGGTATATAATAAAGATAATAAATTTGAATAAAAACTAATCATACTGTCATATTCTACAAACTTCAATTAAAACGATACAAAACTCTCAATACTCTAACTTTAATCAAAGCTATAATAAATGCAAAATTGTACGAACAAAAATACTTACTTTTCCGTCAAAAAACACAATGGGGCCTCCTATACACAAGTACAGCGCTCGAAGACCAACGCAATACTAAAATTCGTGTTTCGAGTTGTCGCCCGCTTCGTTCTTCCCTTGTACCCCTCACCTCATCACGCACGGTTCGCGAGATATTCGCTTTGTTTCAACCGTCCACCGTTTCAATCGTACCCAGTCTACCCTACTTTGTAACTCAAGGTGCTGAATAGTGTTGCTACTGTTTAAAGGTGGGGTGGTCGTATCGCTTACCATCAGGCGAACGGCATGCTCGTCTCGTCATTCTATGCAATAAAAAAACATCGAGAACTAAAAAGTCCAATTAATGTACAGTGAGCCACAACAGTCACTTAACAAAACCACAGAAATAATTAACACCCTTAACATCAAATGTCGTTGATCAATTACCGACGAATAAGTCTCTGAACACATTAAACTCAAAAATATTGTTGAACATCGTGGAAATAGAAGTGACTGAACACACTCACAGTGTAAATATCGGTGACCAGCATGGACACAGAAAAGTTGAACACGCTTATAACATAAAAATACGAATTGAAATAGATCTTATTATCTTCACAAAGTTTTATTGTAAGATTCTTTGATGCATTTCTTACAAGTGTAGTTTTTTCTAAATAGAGAGTTTTATCCAACAAACCATTTTTTCACAAGTTAAATTATGCTACATCAAAGCGTTCTAATTCTTTCAGATCAGTTACTCCCGCCAGGCGTCTGCCGGTGTCACTTCTCATTCAGTAAACAGCATGAAGTAGGGATGAGACCGAAGCGCCGGTCACCTGTCTCTCTTACACAATAATAATAGTTTCCATGCTTTTCACACGTGGCATGCTCTCGAGTGGGCAAACCATCCAATTTGTTAGTGTTAGCTAAAGATGGGCTAACAAAAAATATTGTACACTCCATTGCGTTAAGGGATTGATGTTGTAATTAGTAAAATTATCATAATTATCATATATGAAAATAATTATCTATAAAGAATAAATTTTAATGAATGAGAAAAGACAAATGTTTAGTGTTTCGTTATTTTTACATTCCGTCATCGTTGTGTACAACTATCATTGTGCATTTGACAACTGACATTGGCATTGTAAGAACCGAACTCTCAGAACAAAAAGAAGCATCTTTATTCTGTGATCGAACTTTGGGGAGGCAAAGTAGTAGATTTCAAGGAAAAAGTTATGTACCTATGTTGTTTTTTTAGGGTTAAGGGTCAGGAGATTCGCGGAAAGCCAATTCATAACTTCCCTAAGAGCATTTTCTGCATGAATTTGAGTTTCGGTCCAATCACGGCCATGTATGAGAAGAGCGATATCATCAGCGTAAGCGAAAATGGAACAGTTGTGAGACAGAATTTATGTAGATGAGGAAAAGCGTAGGACCCAATATAGACCCTTGAGGTACTCCGAAGTTTAAGGAGGTTTCATTACTTACCACTGAGTGAATATTCACGTACTGCGTTCCTTCATGGAGATAGTTTTTTAATATTTTTAGGCTATGTCCACGTATACCTAAAATTTCCATTTTTCTTAGTAAGAGTGGGATAGAAACGGTGTCGAAAGCCTTAGTCAGGTCTAAGAAAATACCTATGCAGGACATTTTATCATCTAATATTTTAATAGTGAGGGCAACTAAGGCAGCTACAGCATCCTCAGTACTTTTATCTGATCTAAAGCCGTATTGGTTTGAGCGAGCAGATTACATGTCCCTAGAAATTCAATTAATCTTTTATTGAGTACTTTTTCCAGTATTTTAGACATGGCCGGCAAGACAGATATAGGCCTGTGGTTATTAACGTCGTCTCTATCATCACTCTTATATATAGGTTGAACCGTAGCCTTTTTGAAGATTCTGGGAAAGATACCTGTGGATATGCAAGTATTGCAAATATGAGTCAAAAGGGGAGTAAATTTGGTAGCACAGGATTTTTATAAATGAGAGGGAATACCATCCCAACCAACGGCGGCATTGCTACGTAGACTAAGTATTATGTTATAAATTTTGGATTCGTCAGCTGGAAACATAAAAAAGGATTTTAATGTAGGGGTATTAACTTCTGGAGGACACTGGTTGTTGAGTCTGTGATCACCTGTAAGTAGTGCACCAACTTTAGAGAAGAATATATGAGATGCATCAACTGATAGTTTTAGGTCTGGAGCCATATGTAACAGTTCAGAGGATGTTGTAGGTGTCGTTTTGGAATCAATGATGGTTTTGATGACATTCCATGTCTTCTTAGGATCTGTTTTATTATTTTGAAATTCCGTCTTTTCATAAGCACATTTATATTCTTTAATAACTTATGGCAGAAATTGCGATACCGAACAAAAATAGTCTTAAGGATTTCGTTATTAGGATCATTTTTTACTTTACGGACAAGATGATCTCTGTTGCGAATGCAACGGAGAAGGCCAGTAGTGATCCATGGTTTTAATATTCTACACTTAGAAGTAACTATTTTAGTCCTAGTGTGGTTTGAAATATAGGATGTGATAACGCATGTAAGAGTTTCAGCAGCGTCATTCGTATCAACCAAGTTTAGGGGGCTAAACTCAAAGGAATTTATTTCAGCTATAACTCCGGTATGGTTAATTATCGTACGAATACTAGAAGATTTTGTGAGGTTATTATGGGTCTTTAAACTTAGCAAAACTGGAGCATGATCCGTGATTGCAGATTCGAGTACAAGTGTGCAACAATTTAATTTAGTGCATGGTCCAAACAACTATTCTTGCTAGTCCATAGAAAGCAGTTAGGTTTAGGTAGTCGTTAGCAATTTCGTTGAGATTATTAGGATTTATGTTTATATTATGTCTCCCATGACAACCGCATTAGTATATGAGGAAATGGAGGCCAGGGTGTTATTTAAGCTATCCTGGACATTATCCAAATTCCGGAACGATGGAGATCGATATATGGCTACAACGGCTAGATTATTAGACTCAAGTTTACATACTAAGCAATTAGCGTCTGAGAAAGGAGGTTCACAAACCAGATGTACTAAATTGGTTTTGACAAAAAGTACGATGCCATCATTTTGATTGAAATTTGTTTTCCAACTATAGCTGGTATATCCTTCAAGCTCTGGTAGTTGTGGAGCTTTATTTAGCCAAAATTCAGACCAAATAATCACATCGGGGGTAATACGAATGTTGTGTAGGAGAATTCTAAAACTATCAAAATTGCGATTTATACTTCTGATGTTTAAGTGTAAAATATTAATAGCGTTTTCATTAATGAAATCAGTACATTGATCAGGTACGAATAAACGGGATTCTGTGTTTCCGAGCAAGTCTAGTTCCGAAGAAATAGCAACCGGGTCAAACAGTTTTAAGAATCAGTTGCCTAGTGACACACAGGTAGTTAAATAGGCATAGTTTAGAAAAATATAATATTTAAAAAAAAGTGTGTGTGTACCTACTTATGTACACGCGTTAGATGTTATACTTCTTTGGCGTAACAAGATAAAAATCTTTTTAAATAACGCGCCAAAAGAAGTATAACTTCAATATCCTTCGCCTTATTCTACGTTAAAAATTCAAAACTAAAATGTTGACTATAGCTAATCTCAGGGTGTCGGTTTTTCATGACGGTGTGCGCGCGCATCGTAAAAATTTACTCTCATCATTTTTCCCTAACGCGCCAAAAGAAGTATAACTTCAAAAATTTGACTTGCTCGGCAACAACCGTTAGTGGATTTTAGGTCTATCTTAAGTCGTTGTTTCATTATATTTGGGAATTGTAAACAGATATACCAAAAACATAATGTAATATTATCTGGAGCCTAGATAGACGGACAATATTGTAAAATGAAAAAGAACTGCAACTAAGAGGATGATTGTGTAGTGAGTAAATAGTAGATAATAAAATTATCACGTATGTGTGATGTGTGTTTAATTTAAATTGTACTTGTGTTATTGTGTGCGGTATAAAATAAAATATATAAAGTTTTTTAGTAGTTTTAAAATGAAGCCTATTTAAAGAATCCGCAAGAAAAATTGAAAAATATTTAAAATTATTGTAGTTTAACATGCAAAGTTTAAACATAAAATTAAATCTGTTTCGAAGTTTATGCCGATACGTTTAGCACCGTTTTCCTTGCGTAGTTATATTTTGCCATAGGCTGACCAACAATGTTTATATTTATGTTGGACGGCGAAGTCTCTTGTTAAAAAGAATAGTTTTCGTGTTTTCGCAGTTAGGTTATCCGAGATGAAAATAGACGTCTTTCGGGCCATCAAGGTATAAATGTGTAGTATTTAGTTTATTATTCGTATTTTTTTGTTAAAGTTTCTAACAGACTCTTTAATTTTAAAGTTACTGTAGTCAGGTCCACTACAATGCGGAGATCCCTCCCGCCGCCAGACGAGACGTAGGAGGCGCCGGGTGGACGACTGACCGGCGTCTTCCGCTCTGTAGATTGGGGGCATCTGGAGAATTCCACCACGGTATCCCCTGCCTGTCGTAAAAGGCGACTAATAGGGGCCACCGGGGGTCGCAGGCGAGCGGCAGGGGGCTGTCCGTCTTTAAATTTTTGTGTTTTGTTAGCACATTGTAGCGATCCCTGTGATGGATGGCAGCGTGGCTGGTAGGCCTCACGCTGCTGTTGACGCCGAGGGCGTCCTTCGGTGCGCGGGGGCTTCTGAGCCCCCCCACAACAGGAGATGGGCTGCACCAGGCGGCACCGCGCAGGGGCGGCTGCGGACGACAACTTAGACACTCCCGTCAGAGGAAGCCCGCAGCCGTCCATAATGCGCCGAAGATGGCCACCGCGGAGTTTTGGTTGGTATGCCGTGCGTTGTACATAGGTCAGGGACCCGGCCCGGCGGTCGCCCGATGGCCAGGTCGTAAGGCACGGTGAACCCAACATAACCGCTCAGTCGCCCCCCTTGAAGGCTGGGCGGTAGTAATAAGTCACTTTCTCCGCGAGAAAAAAAAAAAAAAAAGGTCCACTACAATAGTGTTGTTTTTCGCAGACTTGTTAGAGTTAGTTCTGTATACATCTTTAATATCAGATTGATGGACTGGTGTGTCCAGGATGTTGGCGATGTTGGTGATTATATTTACTAGGTTCGATTTAGAATCTTTTTGTGCCTTCGGTATATTTCAAACTTGTTATCTATAAGTTTGAAGTTTATATGTTCTATCTCGTACTCTACTTTATATATATATATATATATAAAGGAGTAGATAAAAATTTGGCAACAACGCACAGCCCAACCCGCTGGACGTACAGAGTTCAAATTTGGTATTAGAATTCCCCCAGTGACGTAGGTAGCCGCTAAAAAGGGATATTTGGAAATTAACCATCGAAGTTTTTAAGAACCTATCTGTATCTTGGAAACTGGCTATGGATAGGATGCCATAATGTTATACTTAGGTTCATTACTATCGATAACCGAAAGGCAGTTCGGAATTCAAATCTCTATTTTTATTATAGGTACCGAAAATTTAACCCTTTTTGTAAGCATGCTCAAAACTTTGAATGGACATAACTTGACACTTTTTATAGACAGAGACTTGAATATTTACATGCATGATCCAGGCGATGAGTAAATTTACTAATAGGAATCATTTTTGAAACATCGATTTTTAAGATGAAAAATAAAAATAAAAATCATTTTGTCCTAATTTGTAATGGCTCCAAAGTCAATTCGAAGCGATGAATCGAAATTCGTACCTTTGGTGTTTGTAGTAAACTCAAAAGTCAAAATTTTCTTTTGTAGCGAGTAGGCAAGTTAATCGCCTCTTCTAAACGCTCCACATCGTATGATCGGTGACTCAGAGGTGGCGTGATGTATGATGACATTCACGCACGACGCAACAGGCCCTCACCGATGCGTTTGACCACGCCTACTCAAGATGGACGCCTGCGCATCTATTGTTCTAATTCAGGAGCCATTATTACTTTCAGCGGATCTGTTGTTCTGATTTAGCCGCCTTTAATATTTTTACCTGTTTTGTACAAACACGGAGGTGATGGTGGGGTGCATTTTTTAAACCGATTTTTACTAAAAAAATACGTTGTAATGCTTAATAAATTACTGTCAACTACCAGCTGTTTGTTTGAATCATCTACATAACCCTGTCGCTTCACTGGTAACCCCGACGTGATAATAGGTGGCGATGTATGACAATTGTGTGCCGCCACATCATTCCCCCCCCCCGGAGACCGGAGTTCAAATCGACGCTTGAAAGGCAATAATATCTAAGCGACATTTAGCAAATTTTTCAGTAGAGCGTTTTAAAGTTTTGATTTTGAAAAAAAAAATCATAACTAATTAACCATTTGCTGCATAAAAATAATTGTAACTATTTTAGGAACCTCTTAATTTTTGACGTTTTTTGAGTTAAATTAACAGCCCTGAAGATTATAAATTAAAAAGTTAACGTCGCTTAGTTAAAAATTACCTAAATTTACAAACAGGTAAAATCATCTAAATGGATCATCTTATGAATACCGTAACAAGTAAATTTAATGAAATACAAATATTTGAAAATGCGCAGTTGGTAAAAATCATATAAGGATATCTAAACATATTAATAAAATCGAGTAAAAATATCTATAGCTAAATTATTGGGTCACACGATCGTGGAGAAACATAAATACGTGCATAATATTGTAAATCTTTTTATTCCTACAAACATTGAACTATTTAATAATCAGTCAATTTTAATAATAATCAACGTTTTATTGTTAGATAAACATACTTACATCCAAAATATAGCATAATGATATAGAATTTGTTAATAGCCAACACTTATTTCTTTGGAGGGAGTTTCTCGCCTCAAATACACGATGAGCGGAAGGACATACAAAATTGCCTTATCTGAACATTTACAACGGCTTGCTTAAATATCTCTGTGTAAGCATAACTCGAAAGCAATAATATTATAATTTATTCATTGTGTTGGAAACTCATAATTTTCTCTCTAAATTTATTTTTGCTGAAAGCAAATACATACGTACACACCCACGCCCTTAACCCACAGGGGTAGAAAAAGACTATTGAGCACCACATTCTACGATCTTGACATACGTCTTCCACAAAGGTTTTTCATAGTACTTCGCAAAGACAAGTAAGTGTGTATAGTGTATACCAAAATGAAAAAGAGAGTTCAGGAAATAGTTGAGCAAAAGAAACAAAAAGGAACTAGACCACAAACCTTCTCGTGAATCCAAAGCGAACCTTTCACTATTCTGGAAACAAATATGGTTGATCAGGGGAGAGTCGGGGACTTCAAAGATAGGAGTCATCAGACATGAAGATGGAAGGGTGTTTAGAGATAAAAGGGAAGTATTGCTTGGAAGTCCTACTTCAAAAGACTTTTTAAATGAGGCGATGGGGATGTAGCAGGTGGTTAAGAGGCTATAGACCTGACTTACTCTCAAAACGAGGCTAATAATGAGATTACGGAAAATGGAATAGTGAATGCGATGAAAAGTATGAGGTTAGGCAAGACTGCTGGGTGTAACCGTTAAAATGCTGAGATACGGCAAAGGCGTAGTAGCAAAATTGTTATGGCTACTTTTTAATATCTGGTGCAAAACCATTATTATATCCATTTTCAAGAAGAAATTTTCACAGCAAGAATATAAAAGCTACCGCAGAATAACCCTTCCCTGTGCTGCCAGTAAATTGTATGCCAAGGTCCTTATTAAGAGAGTGATTAATGAGACTGAAAAAAAAGTGTGGAATGTCCAAGCAGGTTTTAGAAGAGGAATGGGTTACACACATCAAGTCTTTTACATAAGGTGCATAGCGAAAGAACATTTGGCTAAGTCCAAAAAAGTCTTTTATACCTTCGTAAACTTGGAAAAGGCTTATGATCGTATGCTGAGGAATGAACTGTTGTTAACATTGTTATTTATTTATTTATTTAAGCACTTCATATACAAATGTATAAAGGCGGACTTAATGCCGTAGGCATTCTCTCCCAGTCAACCACAGTAGGGTGGTGCAGAGATTGTTAACATTGTCTTTAATATATCGGATTGAGAGTCACCTGGTGAGGACTTTAAAGTCTCTGTACGAGAACATCGACGGGAGAGCTGCAAGGCACGAAAAATTATGTGAATGATGTCTTTAAAGAGAAGGGAATGAAAATTAATGTGAGCAAGATAAAAGTGGTTGTGATAGAAAGAGGTCTGGGCACGTGGAGAGGATGGATTCAAGACAGGTCATGAAAGGTTAAATACCTTTCGTAAGCTTTCGAGCTAATGTGGATGGTACGGCTGGAAGAGGGCACCCAACGAGAGCGTGCATTTATCAAATAAATTATCTCCAAAAAGGGTAGGTCAGGATTAGCCTCAACCGGCAAAAAAGTATACGGAGAGAATAGGTAAAATTGGAATTAAATTATTATTAACATATTGTAATACACAATAATGCAACATAAATATATTTATTACTAAAATAAATGTTATTAAAATTATAAAAGTCTATTTATTTGTAAAAAAACTCACCATACCTACATAAAATTGAGGCAAAATCATAAAAACGTCCGATGGCTGTCCTCTCTTAGCGACAACCAATACGCGCTGTACACGATCGCGCGCATATACAAATGACACTTTCAAAACAGTAGGTGGTTCGCAAGCGGGTGTATTTACTTTATTATGAACAGGTAAATATCTCTTAGCAATAAGTATAACCATCTGAACATACCCGGTAAAATTATCTATGCGACATGAATGAAGTTAAAGGTTGTCAAGTAAAAATATCTAAGTATAAAAAATAGAACTTATATTATTCAGGTAAAATTATCTAACCGACTAATAATTATTTATTTTATTTTAGGTAAAATTGTATAAATGTACTATTAACAAAATATTTTACTAAGCTGAAAATATCTAAGCACGTAAATATGGAGAGTATGGATCTAGGTAAAATTATATCTATGCCAAAGTTATAGTTTTTTGTGTAGGTAATAAACAACTAATTAAAGAGCGAGCAGTTTTTTATTTCAAGTAAACATATATTAATGCAAAACAGAAATATCATGATTTCATGTAAAACACACTAAGTTCAAAATCAATTTCCTTAAGCGTACCAACTACTGTAAATCCAAAAAGTCGTAAAAATTTTGGCGGTAAGTGAGAAAAAAAAAGTGAAATTTACCGGAATCATCTAGTATCTAACCGCCAATAAAGTTGTCCTAGAGCTACGAAACCCGGATCAATCGACGCAGAAAAATCTGGCGATTCCAAATATGTATATAACTCATTTTAGGTATTTTTGTCGCTTAGATATTATTGCCTTTCAAGCGTCGAAATAGTCTTTCACAAGCTCTTTTGAAATCGTCATGAATCTACCACCGCTTCGGAACGTGTTATCGCTGTGAAGAAGCGGCGCAAGAAACTCCCTCAGCAAAAGAGTAGATATCCCAAGGAAAAATTATGTATTTTTAAAAAGTCTGTATATTGAGGGTAGACGGAGATATATCGTATTTTCGAAAGGCATGGTAACTTGAAAACTACTTAAGTTGGAGTGCCGAATATTTTTTGCAACTATACTCCATTGATTTAGTTATTTAACTAAATAAATATAAACAAAAAATAACATATGATTCCCGGGTAGTCAACATATTTTTACGAAAGTATTTACGAAAACTGTTGTGTCAATGAAACTACGGCATACAACAAACACTTAAAATTAGTAAATTCACTTTAGAAAGAAAACATATTACTAACAACAACTAATTATCAGAAATGAAGCAAAAAATATGATAAATAAACCAATTTCTACAATTCGGAAGTGTATCGATAATTGGTCTCAAGTTTTAACCGATTAAATTGAATGGCGGTCAGTTTTAATGGCGTGCTACGTGACACACGTGCTCTTAAATTTTGTAGGGTTATCTAATACGATCCATTGGAAAAATGTTTAGCATGCCTGTCGTATCAGCTCTTTTACAGTTGACAGGTTGAGATCTTTTATAAAAGTATTGTAATATATGATAATGAACTGTGTTCGCAATTATTAATGAATAACTATAACTTTATAATAACCAAACAACTGTAATAAGTGGCAATAACAGTGCTGAGTGTTGTGTAGGTTATGAAGACGTTTATTTTGGTATGAAGTATTTTGTAAAGATAAATGGACAGGTAAAATACCTTTTCTATGGTTTGTTTACATTTAGTTAAATACCTAAACCGATGGAGTATAATAATAACCGAATTGTTAATAAAAAATGTAAACCTTTAGATAATGTAGGTAACAAAAAATAGCACCGATTTCAAAAACCACTATAATGAAAAAAATAACTTATAGTTTGCTCATGGGTTATAAGGAAATTTAAATACTACGAATATTATACCGGGTTACAGGTTAAGTCGACCTAGATCCTTTAAGAGGTTGTAGTTTCCATCATTTCTGACTACTTTCACTATGAAACACCATATCCCAAAACTAACCGTTTTCGAGGTATTGGACTTTGAAGTTTTTTTTAGAAAATCCAGTATTTTTTTTAATTGGCTTATTTTTTTTTGGGTTTCTATCATTTGATTTACATGTGTTAGCTATTTTTGTCTAGGAGACAACTTGTTTTATTATTATCAACCCAATAATTTCAGATTCATAAACCGACTGCGTTGTAGTAGATAATTGATTCTAATTAATTTTAATAAATCCGTAATAAGTTTCTTTTTCTTTCTAAAATATTAAAAAAAAATCTATGAATGTTATTAGGCAGATATGATTAAAAACATCTACGTTTCAATAGCTATCTAACAAGGTATAACAAGCTTGGGTTTTAATCATATTTTTGGTTAAAAACATTGATGAAAGGCTTCCAGGTAGAACTAAGGAATAAAGTCAAACTTATTCATCATCACACACCAGCCCTGTATTATATACTGCCCACTGCTGAGCACGGGCCTCCTCTACTACTGAGAGGGGTTAGGCCTTAGTCCGCCACGCTGGCCTAGTGCGGGTTGGCAGACTTCACATACCCTCGAGATTCTTATGGAGAATTCTCAGGTATGTAGGTTTCCTCACGATGTTTTCCTTCACCGTTATAGCGAACGATAATTGATAAACAATACACACGTAACTTCGAAAAGTCAGAGGTGTGTGCATTGGGTTTTGAACCTCCGGACATTGTCTCGGCAGACCGTTCCATTCCCAACTAGGCTATCGTCCACTTATTACTTGGATCAGAAAATAAAATAAAACAATGAAATGGTTAAAAAATTATGTTTGTTTTATTTTACATAAATTTCTAACATGTTTACTGTCTACATGTTCATGTTCACCTCTGTTTCGCACACATACTCTCATTCTGCGTCTTAATCCAGTCTTTACTGCGCCAGTTGTTGGAGTGAAACATCAACAGAGGTGATTGGGTTTGGTTCACTGTAGACTAAAGTCTTCATATATAGTCTTCATAAGCACATCTGCATCTTTCATAGATTTTATTTTCAATAATTCAGAAAGATAAACTAATAAAAATAATGTCGTTACGGATTTTTTTTTTTTTTTATAATCAATCGTCTGCTACAACGCATTCGGTTCATGAATCTGAAATTTTAGTGTTCATAATAATAAAACAACTTGTTTCCTACACAAAAATAGCAAACACACGTAAATCAAATAATAGAAACTCAAAAAAAAATGAGCAAATAGAAAAAATGACTGGAGTTCGAAAAAAAAACTTCAAAGTCCAATATCTTGAAAACGGTTAGTTTTGGGATATGGTGTTTGATAGTAAAAGTAGTCAGAAATGATGAAAACTGCAACCTCTTAAAGGATCTAGGTCGACTTAACCTGTAACCCTGTATACACTGCCATTCGTGTGATTATATTAATGTGCAATGAATAAACCTTACCTTACCGTACCGATTCCGATCGTCTGTGCATACTTTAACAGTCCACATCGTAACCGGGCTGCTTACACGACAAGTGTTTGTCTGTTAATCACCGGTTAAACTTCTATAGGTGCCTTTTTTTTTTAATAGTCCTACCGGCCAGTAGCCTGACGCGAGTCGGCTTTTCTGGCCACACCGGACTTTCGGGTGAACGCTTTAGGCGCTCGCAAACCTTGATTTAAGTAACCATGCTGAGGGCAACCCACTAACGGGTTACGAACCTCGGCTCAGGATGGTCACTGGGAGAGGATGAGACATCAACAATTAGTGGGGAAGGTTGGTGTTTAACCTAATCCTATCCATTTATTAAGTCGGCACGCGGGCCTGAACTGTTAGGAGGGTCGGGGGGGGCGACGGGGAACGCGGCGAGGTCCTCGGCGGCGAGGATGGAACTGCGGTCATGTGGAGTGTAGGAGTTTTAGGAACTCGTTCTTACTGCGAATGGCCAGAGTGATATCGTCCCCTGGATCGGTTAGGACTATAGGTGCCTTGAGTTGTAACGACTGTACTTGTAGTATAATATAACTTAAAGTGTAATATTTTAATTTTGTTGTTATTTACACTTCTTTATTTTGTTTTTGTTATTATATTTTTTTTACTTGAGTAATTCTTAATAAATAAATAATTTATGTATGGATAAATCAGATTTTGCTGGTAAGTTGTGTGGAGGTTACTTAATTATAATAATTTAATGCTTTGGTTTACATATACGTTTTTAACTTAAGTTT